>JAUMIR010000001.1:229366186-230616186 GCA_030847615.1 Gambelia wislizenii | reverse complement strand
ATCAAGAAAAGGGTTTCTCTAAGTAACATTTTTTTACAAAGTAGAGTCTCCAATTCTATTCTTGACAAGATCAATAAAAGGCTGCCAGGTATCTAAATGTAATTGTGTGAGATTTCCTTTTATCATGTTTGTTAATTTATCTGAGTCCATTATTTCCCATTTTTTCTATCCCTTCTTTCATAGCTGGAATCTTCCTTTGTTTCCAATATTTAGTATAAACGATAACAAAATAGATTCTTATTCTCTCTTTCAATTTTGTTTTCCATATCTGGTATATTTAATAAAAATAATTCAGGTCTAAATACTATATTTTCCTTTAATTTTTTTTGGATTATCCCATTAACTAATAACCAGAATTTCCTTGCTTTCTTGCATATCCACCAAAGATGATAGATGGAACCCACATGATTCTTGCATTTCCAGCACTTATTACAGATATTTTTATACATTTTAGCCAAATTATCTGGGGACATGTATCACCATCATTTCATAATCATTTTCTTTTAAACAATAACAGGTGAATTTTAAACCTTTACACAATACTAGTACCCACTCATGTAATAAGCAGTGAGAAACTGCTTCGGGGTAGTTGTTTTGGCCATGCAACAAAACAAAATCCACAAAAAAGCAATACCTTTCAATTTTGTATAGTCTTTTGGACTATAATTGGCTTGTTTTATCTATACCTCTTCCTTTATCTTTTAACATATTTTGCCCAATGAAGAAATCAGTAGAGCTTCAAAAACTTGCATCATGTGTTTTGCATTTGGTTGGCCAACAATGGTATTGCTTTTTGTGAATTTTGGATTTTGTTTTGCAGCATGGCCAACATGGCTACCCTGAAGCAGTTTTTCACTGCTTATCCTAAGCATTTAATAACTTAGTATTTCCGTTCATCTTCCCTATAATTTGTTGTACTTTTGTTGTATACAAATGTAGCCACTATGAATAATTGAGCTACTGAAATAAGGCATCTTACTAGTATCTAGAATTAAGATGACAAAGATTTCAAAAGAATAATATGAACTTATTAATAATTAAAACAGAAAAACTAGATGGTTTTTTAAAAAGCATTTAAGTAGCAGAAAGTAAATGCAGAATTAAAAATAGCATCAAATGCCATCAATGTTAACATTCAGCTATAACTACAAAAAATGTTGCTTAGATGTCCATTTACAGTGGTGTCCAGAAGGTGAACTTGTTCTGTGGATAGTTCCAGGCTGAGATTGATAATTTTGTTTCATTCTTGTACTCACCAATTCAACCCAGTTTTTGCCCACTTGAACCTTTACAATTTTTCAACCCAAAATTGTATGCTTCTCATCCAAGCTATTAATCTCATTTGTTAATTTTACTTGGGTCAGCTGAGTATTTTTCTTAAAATATATAATTTAGTGCTTCATGCCCAAAGGAATGCTTCCATTGAATGTCAGTTGAAGTATCTTGTGATTCATTCTCAGGAAAACCCCAACTAATGTTCCCTTCAGACTGTCTCTTAAACTTGGTTGAACAAGGAGAATAAGGTTTAAAAGGTTTAAGCATATAATTTTTCATCAAAAGCCATGTATTGCACAAGTGCATGATCAAACATCTTTAACTGACCTATAGAGCTGTTTTGTAACAAGTAGGCAATTTAAAATTGAATCTTCAGTATGAATTACTTGTAGGAGAATAAAAGTATAACCCCTTTCCTTTTGATGGAGATGTCTCCATAAATCCAAAAGGCCATGCTTTGCAAACACAGACTTCTAATTGCTGACTGATGAGAGATTGCTCTGGCTTCCTGGTGCTGCCACAGCATTAAGATCTCCCTCCGTCCCTCATGGTATGGAATACAAACCAATTAAGCTATTTAACTATTATTGGTGCTTTTATAATCTAGCTGAACATATTGAAAAGACCATGGATAAATTTAAAATAATCAAGTTTGTCAGAAGGAGATAAAGTGTTTTAATTATAAATTGTAGAATTAACAAACCACTAGAGGGAGACAGAGTACATTGGTATGAATGAGTTAAAGCATTGTTTCTCAATCATGCATACATGCATACATCAGTGTTGGGATGCCGGGCTCTCAGTACATATAAACTCCGCGTCAGTCCTCATATGTGACTTGACATCTCTTACTGATAGCCTCTTGAGTTCATTTGAGTGATAGTCTTTGTTCATTTTTGTTTATTCATGATAATGCTATTGGAATTTTTAATGCCCATAAAATATAAATATAATAGTAGAATAGCATAAAACATAAATGTGTTTCTTTGGGGAAAGTTGGCTTTTTGTTTCTACCACAGTGGCAGAAACACTGTGGTTCTTCTCTTGGTGGGATGCAACATATGAAAGGTTGCACATTAAACTAAGCAACTAACTAAAGAACCAACAGTTTAATTGGAAGATGATAAGGCTCGGGCCAGAACAATTCTGTGAGGGAAGGAGGGAAGGAGAAAGTTTCATACTGGAGCGAAGAGTGACTATTTTGGGCTGGCAGAGTTTCAACCTCTTTGGAGAGAAGATGGAATATGTGTGAAGAGTTCCATGTTCTGTTCATTCCTGTCACTACCCAGCTGCCCAGTTTTGTTCCAGGAGTGGAAAGGTCTACCATGGTCCAGTCATCTTCTCAGTAGCTGAATTTCCTTTTCTAGACGTTACTTCTTGGGGAGAGGTGATGGTCCACAGTAAGGTCTGATGCCTATAACACCTGCCTCACCACCAGAGTCTTGTAGCCTTGGACAAAGAGTAGGCAAACTGGCCGTCAAATATTACTGGATTGCAACTCATATCAGCCCTAGATAGCCCTAGATAGCACAGCCATTGGTGAGTGATGATGGTAGCTACAGTTCAACAATATCTGAGGGGCTCTACTTTGCCCATCCCTGCGTTAGCCATTAAAATGACTGAACAGTTTATAAAACTTGCAATTTCATTAAAAGGAGTTAAGTTGTCAGGCCAAAGAGTGCTATTTCTTCTTTTGCCAACTATTCATTCAGAACAAAATTTGAGAAGAAACAAGCACAATTGCTAAGGTCACAGAATGGAGCAACACCACAGCCATGTCACCAATCTCCATGGCAACACTGCCATGTGCAGCTGACACCTGTGACACTCTCTCCTGTGAGAGAGCCAAGGAGTTGATAGTGAGGATAACATTGCTATACTTTACCACATGTACAACCTGCCAAACATAAGTATGTCGCAGCGTTCCTCCCTTCCCCACTAGTCTCACAAGGAGGAAGAGGTCAATGTCAGAATGGCATGACCCAGTGCCAGAACTCAGAGCCAATGTCAGAATGGGACGAACCAAGGACTATGCAACAGTTAACAGACTAGCTGCCAAATTTTGCATGTAATGAATCCTTCAGATGCTCTTCAAGGGTAGTCCCAGACATGGATAACTGTTGCCAAAATAGAGCACCTCAGGAAAGATTAGAGCTGGCACACTAAAAGCAGTGGTGAATGCTTATTTTCACTATTGCTGCATGAAAAACTAGAAATAGTGAAAGGCCAAGGAGCAAACTCAAACAATTAGACTGATGTTTCAGGGAGAATAACGCATCTTCCAGAATTAGTTGAATTCTAATCCCCAAGGCAGATTTTCTACAATGACACCTCTGTCTTGTCTGTATAATCTCCCCTTGTTCACCCTTGTTTAGTATATTACACAGGTGAGGGGAGGAAGATGAAGTTGTGCATAGCAAACACACAGGCCTCCCCAGGTCAATACCCATTAATTCCTTTCTACAGAGGAGCTAGGACAAGCACCAAGAGAAAGTTTCACCACTGCCAGTGACTCACAACATGGATTTGGAGGATGAATGATTTGAATGGTAGATTCAATGGCATTTGAATGGTAGAAAGGAACATTAGACACTTAGGTCTTGTCTATACTGCTGAAAAAAAATTGTACCCACCTCGTAGTCCTGGTGATCATGATACATAATGTTCTTGATTGTTCACTCAGAATGTAGTTCTTTTGATGCCCAAGGGCTTTAATCTGTCCCTCAGGGTTCAGTCTTTCCCCCATGCTACATCTACGTGAAACCACTGGGAGGGATTGTCCAGAGTTTTGGAGCCAATATGCTGTTGATACCCAGCTCTATTACTGCTTTCCAGCTAATTCCAAGGAAGCTGTTCCTGTGCTAAGCTGGTGCCTGGCAGCTGTAATGGACTGGATGAGGACAAACACAACAATCCAGACAAAACAGGTGCTTCTGGTCAGTCAAAGGACAGATCTGAGAACAGGCATTAGATGGGGTTTTACTCCCTCTGAAAGCCCAGGTTTGTAGTTTGGGAGTGCTCCTGGATTCAGTTCTGAGCCTCGAATCTCAGGTTTCAGGAGTGCTTTTACTAGTGCATCATCTGTGCCCATTCCTGGAGAAGCCAGATCTGGCCACAGTGGTACATGCCTTAGTTAGATCATTTTTGGATTACTGTAATGTGCTCTGTATGGGGCTGACTTTGAAAAGTGCTCAGAAACTTCAGTTGGTACCAAAAGCAACAGCCAGGTTGTTAACTTGGGCTGGCTACAGCAAGCACATACATCCTTTGTTTGTCTGTGGGTTTTTTCTGGGCTGTGAGCCCGTGTTCTGGAAGAGTTTATTCCTGATGCATCTGTGGCTGGCATCTTCAGAGAATGGTTGGGTATGAGTGTGTGAAGATACCAGCCACAGATGCAGGCAAAACGTCAGGAATAAACTCTTCCAAAACATGGCCTCACAGCCCGGGAAAAACCCCACAGACAACCTATAGATGCTGGCTGTGAAAGCCTTCAATTTCACATACCTCCTTTGTTGCAACAGTTCAGTTGGCTGCCTGGCCATTTCCATGCATAATTCAAAGTGCTGGTTTTGACCTATAAAACCCTATACTGCTTGGGTCCAGGTATTTGAAGGACTGTATTTGAATTGGTTTTTAAATGTTATATTTATCCTTTTAATCTATTTGTATTGTTTTTAATTTGTATTGTTTTAAAATCATTGTTAGTCGCATTGAGTCCCTATATTGGCAGAAAGGTAGGATATAAATAAATAAATAAATAAATAAATACATAAATACATAAATATAAAAATTATTAGTTTGGGTTACCTTCTCATTCCTGCCAGGAATGGCAGGAATTTTTTTTTGTATTTTTTTTGTATTTTTGTTTTACTGGTGTGCAGTTGCTATTATTTTTTGAAGGCGTGTTTGTGTAGATAATTGTATATTATTATTAGTGCACCTCTGCCTATTTACATATTCACATGCATGAAGAAGAAGAAATGGAGTGGCTACAGCCATGTGGTTAAAAATAATGTGAAGTAGAGGACATGTGATCATAGCAGGACTGCCCTTTTACACTGAAGTGTCTAGGGGAAATGTGTGGCCATTATTGCTGCTCTCACTTCGCTTTAACAAGATGTGTATAACATTAAGATTTGTGTGGAGTTACTGTGGACCAGCAAAATGTGATTTGAAGCAGAATTTTTTTTTGCCCGTGTAGACAAGCCAACAGATATGATAGCAAACCAGAAAAGGATACATCAGAGAGCAGCAGTAATCTCCACTCTACTCTTCAAATCATAATTTGAACTAGGATTGAGAGGCCTGGAGGGCCATTTCATCCAACCTTCTGCCATGCAGGAATACAGTTAAAGCAGTCCTGAAAGAAACCCACACACCTTCTGCAAAGAAGGGGAACACACTAGCCTCCAAGGCAATCTATTCTACTGTCAAACAGCTTTTACAATGAAGAACTTCTTCCTAATGTTTAGCTTGAATCTCTTTTCTTGTAATTTGAATCCATTGGTTCATACTCTAGTCTCTGGAGCAGCAGAAAATGACTTCATTCCATCCCTTGAGATATTTAAAGATGGCTATCAGGTCACCTCTCGTTCTCCTCCAAACCAAACACACCTCCCCCCCTAGCTCATTCCTTATAGGGGCGGGTTCCAGAACTTTGACCATCTTGGTCACCCTTCTCTGGACAAGTTCCAACTTGTTCAAATTCATTTTCTTCATTGTGGTTCAGCTCTCCAATCCACCAAAGTAATTTTGAATTCTAATTCTGTCTTCTGGGGTATTAGCTACCCCTCCTAATTTGGTGTTATCTGCAAATTTGATAAGAATGCCTTCTATTCCAACTCCTACGTCATTTATAACAATGTTGAACAACACCAGACCCAGGACATAGTCTGTAAGTATGCCACTAGACACCTCTCTAAATAAATAAGAGGAACCATTGAAGACCACTCTTAGGGTTTGGTCGGTCAACCAACCAAATCCACCTAACAGTAGCACTGTCCTAAAACTAGCTTGCCTGCAAGAATAGAATCATAGAATCATAGAGTTGGAAGGGACCACAAGGGCCATCCAGGTCAACCTCCAGCCATGCAGGAATACAGAAATCATTCCCAACAGATGGCCATCCAGCCTCTGCTTAAAAACCTCCAAAGAAGGAGATTCTATCACACTACAAGGCAGTGTATTTCACTTCTGAACAGCTCTTACTGTCAGGAAGTTCTTCCTAATGTTTAGGTGGTACCTCTTTTCCTGTAGTTTGAACCCATTGCTCCATGTCTTAGTCTCTAGAGCAGCTTGTTCCATTCTCAATATGACATCCCTTCAAATATTTAAACATGGCTCTATCATGCAACCTCTATCTTCTCCACATTAAACGTGTCTAGCTTCCTAAGCTGCTCCTCATAGGGCATGGCTTCCAGATCTCCCACCATCCTGGTTGCCCTCCTCTGGACACGTTCCAGCTTGTCCATATCCTTCTGGAATTGTGGTGCCTAGAACTAGACACAGTATTCCAGGTGAGGTCTGACCAAAGCAGAATAGAGTGGCACTATTACTTCCCTTGATCTCTCTCTGGCTTTTCTTCACAAACGAAGATTCAGGAAGGACTCATCCCGCGCTTTCTGCAAGCGCGCTGATGACTAAAAAGGCCAATCCGAGATAAACAAGTCCAATTGCAGAAAGCACAGCAGAAGGTCTCCTTGGATTATGTTTTTGGGTTGTGATTCTTTCTGCGTGTCGTTTCTCTTCAAGACTTGTTCGTCGTGAGTTCTCAAATAAGGCTGCAGCATTGTGGATAGTGCGTCTCCATGCATCCCGATGTGAGCCCAGGGCAGACCACTGTTGGTGATCAATTTGGCCGAGCCTGAGATGTTGTTTCAGGGAGTCTTTGTATCGCTTTTTTGGAGCGCCCCTCTTACACTGACCCGTGGCGAGTTCACTGTAGAGTAGTATTTTGGGGAGGCGATGGTCCTCCATCCTAGAAACGTGTCCTGCCCAGCGCAGCTGTGTTCTCAATATCATGGCCTCAATGCTGGTGATCCCTGCTTGCTCAAGGACAGCAACATTCATCACATAGTCAGTCCAGTGTATATTTAGGATTGTGCGTAGACAGCGCTGATGAAAGCGCTTGAGGAGTCGTAGGTGGTGGCGATAGGTGACCCATGTTTCAGATCCATAAAGGAGGATAGACAGTACAATGGCTCTATACACACTGATTTTTGTGCTTTGCCTCAGGTGTTTATTGCTCCAGACTCTTTTGTGAAGTCTTCCAAATGCAGTATATGCCTTTGCTAATCTGTGATCGATCTCTTTGTCAATCTTGGCATCTGAGGAGATGACGCTTCCCAGGTAGGTGAACTGCTGAACGGACTTGAGCACAGATTTGCCGACGGCAATGTGGGGATGGTCGTGTTCGTCCTGTGGTGCAGGCTGGTAAAGAACTTCTGTTTTCTTCAGGTTGACTTCCAGCCCAAACAGCTCTGCGGCTGTTGCAAAGCAGGATGTTAGGCGCTGTAGAGCTACTTCTGTGTGGGCAACAAGGGCAGCATCATCAGTGAAGAGCAGCTCACGGACTAGATAGTTTAGAGTCTTAGTGTGAGCCCTCAGACAGCTTAAGTTAAACAAGCTACCATCAGTACGGTAATGTATATAGATGCTGTTGTCTTCTTCAAGCTCTGCCATAGCCCTTTGGAGCATCATGCTAAAGAAGATTGTAAATAAAGTTGGTGCAAGAACACAACCTTGCTTCACTCCATTAGTTATTAGAAAGGGCTCTGACAGAGCATCGCCATATCTGACTTGATCTAGACACTATACATCCCAGAATTGCATTGGCTTTTTTAGCTGCCACATCACACTGCTGACTCATGTTCAGTTTGTGGTCCACTAAGACTTCTAGATCCCTTTTGCATGTACTGCCCTCAAGCCAGGTGTCACCCTTCCTATGTCTGTTCATTTCATTTTTAACACACATTGGAAGCTGTTTAATGCAGTTAGATGTGTAAATAGCTATTGCTTAAAAAACAATTTGTAAGCCGCTCTGATAGCCTTGTGGCTGAAGAGCGGGGTATAAATAACAAAATAAAATAAATAAATAAATAAATAATATCATTGGGGATCTTCTCAAAAGCCTTACTGAAGTCAAAATATATTACATCTACAGTATTTTGCTGATCGACCCAGCTTGTAATTCTGTTTTTTTTCAAAACGGGATAAGATTAGTCTGGCATGACTTGTTTTTGAGAAACTAATGCTGGCTGTTAGTAATTCATAACATTTCTTTCTAAGTGTTCACAGACTGACTGTTTATCAATAGTAGAAACTTCCCTGGTATTGATTTCAAGCTGACTGGTTGGTAGTTGCTTGGATACTCTCTTTCCCCCTTTTTGAAGATGGGGACAATTCCACTCTCCTCCAGTCTTCAGGGACGCCAGCTTTCCCCCCAAGAATTCTCAAAGATGATTGACAGTGTCTCTGAGATTACATCTACAAGTTTCTTTAGTATTCTTGGATGCAGTTCATCCAGCCCTGAACACATTAATTCATTTAGAGTAACTAGGAATTACTTTACTACCTCTTTACCTATTCTGGCCTGCAGTCATGTATGATTTTCTGTTTTCATCAGTTAGAGCACTGTTTTCCTTTGGGAGAAGACTGGTGCAAAGGAAGTACTAAATACTTTGGCCTTCTCCCTCTCTCCTGTTGCCATTTCTCCATCTCTGCCATTTCCCTGTTCTTCATCTTTCTCCAAAAATCTTCAAACTTACCTCCCATTTTAAAATTATTTTTAACCTCTCTAGCAAGCCTGAACACCTTCTGAGCTTTAGCCTTTCTACCTGTATTCCTTTTTGATTATATCACCCTTCTTCTATTTCTCATATATGCCTCTCTTAAATCTCAGTTTATCTTGTAGAAACCCATCTAAAACAAGTAGATAGTTAATTCCCCTCAGTGAAAAACAGGAGATATCCCACTGTTCAGTGCTGCTGGTGATGTGGGTCTCCTTGTGGCATGCATGAAACTGGATGGGAGAGGAATTCCATTTCTTCCTTAAAAAGGTTGGCAATAAGTGTTACAAATCTGATTTTGCTCCATGGGAACTTGAGTTTTTATTTTTTATACAAGTGAATAGAGTTGTATAAAGTCATACAACTGAAGGAGGGCTGACATATGTCACGTTTAAAGGGCTGTCAGAGAAAGTTTCTCTCTCTGAAGGGCTACCTGTTTCATGGTTCTTGAGGGCTTTGAAGTTGCTTAGCAATATTTATCAGATGGACAACAGACTGACATCTGGTCATAGTCTTTCTTACTAAGCTGACATATATTGTATTTGTGTTTAAATTACTATTGTTTCTAAATAATGTATCTATAAATATAAAATAGTGTGCACTCGTTTTATGCAAAACAGTGCCTTATTCTGGGGTGACATATTGGGGTAATGAAAGTTTTTATCACTAGCTCAGATATGGCCACTTACCGAGAACCCCTGTAGTTCTAACACTGCTTCTATAACTCACTATACATTATTTCTTTTCTTCCAAATGCAACACTTCCTGCTTTAATCTTTACAATTTCCAGCTCTAAATCTATCAGTTTTGCAGATATAAATCTCTAGTGGCTTTCTCATATGCAAATATGGAACATATGAAAATGAAGTAACCTAATAAGGAGGTGCTTTTGATTCTTATCATGTATAGTTTACTTACTCAGCCTTGGTGTGTAAGTTGTTGGTTAAAATTGTGAACTGCCTCGCTTGCCTTTGGAGCTTTGCTACCATTCATCAAAAGTTAAGAATTGTCTCTGCTGTGTCTTTCTAGGCTTGCTGGTTAGGGCTACAGCTGCTACCTTTACTGATGTATGCCAACCACAAAGCTCCAAGCCTCCCAGTATGAGGTAACTTAATACACCAATCAATCTGAGGATAGACTTTCTTGCCTATTTGAACAGAGCAGCTACTGAGCCTTACTAGCCATCTTACATCAGCAGTCTCCACTGAGGCTATGGGCTTGATACTGTTATATCATACTGTAGTATGATAACTCAGGTTATGTTTCATTACTCCCCAGGAAAAAGTGAGATTCCAGCCCACCATCATGTCCATTGTTCATCCTTCTCAAGCATTCTGGTGAGTTGAGAAGCGATAAACAAACACATAAACAAAAAATGTTACTTTGCTTCCATTTCTTGCACATAAGGAACCTTTAGAAGATAAATAACTTTGAATGACAGAAATGCCCTCTGGCCTAAAATGGGATATGATCTATATTGTGTGATATCAAATAGCTCAGCATTTCTTTAAGCTGAAATACACATAAATCAACTTATCCATACAAATTCCTTTAACAGACTCCACTTGCTCGTTATCCTTACCAGCTGGTAGTGGAAGACGAACTAGGAAAATTAGCTGCAATGTGAGAGTTGAGCTAGATATTAAAGGTGAGATTAACCCATTTCCTGCTCCCACAATAACATTTTCTCAGACAGCCATGCCTCAGCAGGCTAGCAAATTAAACCTGTGTTTACCTTCCAGTGACCAACTACAGGACAAAGTATGCTTAATGCAAATGTAAGTGAGGAAAATAACATGCTCTTATAAACATGTTTTTTCAGCAGTTGGGAGAGCAGCTCTACAAAATCTGGTAAATCTACTAAATTCTACTCCGCAGCCTGTCTCCTCAGCAGAATAACTAATTATTCTGCCTGTGTGTGCTTATCAGAAATTATTATGGGAGAAAGTCACCCCATACTTCGAAAAACTGCAAGATCAAGATAGAGGGGTCCTTACCATCTTCAGGGATGATGCCGACCGATTCTCTTGCCTCTCAGCATATTTATTCCACTAAACACATGGCCAAATGTACGGGGAAGGCCATTGCCAGTGCTGTCACCCTGCATATGTATGCTTGGTTGCATTCTTCAGACTTATCCAATTCTGCTAGATCCATGATTGAGGACCTTCCCTTTGATAAGCTGGGCCTCTTCCATGCAGTCACAGATACCAAATTGGAGCACATGCTTAAGATGAGGACCACTGCTCGTAAATTTGGTTTCCAGAGCCAGCCTTACACCAAACTAGGCTCACTTGGTGCAAGCATTCCATGTACAGACTCCAGTACAGCCCTATGTCTGTTCATTTGCATCGGCAACCAACACTGCCAGTGGCCTCCACGTCCAGGAAACTTTCTTCTGGGAGATGTTTCAAGGCTCACTACAAAAAGAAATCAACTGAATAACCCTGTCTTTCTACCTTTTCAGGACAGACTTCAACACTTTCGCGATGCATGGGCTTCCATCACAACAGATACATGCATGTTTGACATCATCCACATGGGCTATGCTACAGAGTTCCACCAACTCCCCCCTGTGGGTGTCTACTGTGTCACCTCACCATCTCAATCACTCATGGAAAGGGAAATGCTCTATTACTAAAGGGTGCTATAGAGCCTGTCTCACTCAACTATCTGAATCAAGGATTCTTCTCCTGTTAATTCCTGGTCAGCTCTTACATTTGCCCCACTCACTTCAGGATGGTCATGCTCTCTTTTATTCTCCCACTATTGCAAGAAGGTGATTGGTTCACCATCCTGGACCTAAAGGATGTGTACTTTCATATTGCCATTCAGCACTGTCACTGCCACTTCCTGTGCTTTGCAATTGAAAAAACAAGCATCACTTCTGAGTCCTGCCCTTCATACTTCAGCACGGCCCCCCATGTGTTTACAAAATGTGTTACGGTAGTGGTAGCATGGCTTCAACAGAGGGGAGTCTTCCTTTCTGCCTACCTGGACAATTGGTTGCTTGTGGCCAAGTCCTGCCTGCAACTTCTCTCAGACATCAATCTGACCTTGACTCTGCTGCAAGGACTAGGCCTCATAGTGAATAACAAGAAATCTCACCTGGAACCCACTCAGAGGGTCTGCTTTATTGGGGCCATGTTAGATTTGACACTGAGTCTTGCTCTTCTACTAGAAGACAGGTTTACCACAATGACATCTGCAATTTCCAAGTGCATCCGGTGCATGAGAGTTACTGCCCATCACATCCAAGTTACACTCAGCTTCATGGCATCCACAACATTGGTCTCACCACTGGTCAGGTTGTGCATGAGACTGCTCCAACTGTAATTTCTCTCCTGTTTAATCTGCTTGTTTGTCATCCCTCTCTGTGGCTCACAATACCATGTCAGGTCCTTCAAATATAGATCTCCTCACCATATAGAGCGGTCGTGTCAGACATCTGGACCTTGCCATGATCAACCCCTTCAAACACTCTCAACCTCATGAAAGGGATGCCCTTCGTTCAGTCCCAACCATCTATCGGAGTTACGACGGATGCATCCCTCAAGGATTGGGGAGCCCACTGTCTAGACGGCTCCGTGTGAGGCAAGTGGTCCAAAGACAAAAGTGCTCTCCATATCACAGCTTCTAGCTGTGATAAAGGCCCTATGAGCATTTGAGACATCCCTCCTTGGCCAACTCATACAGATTATTTCTGACAATACAACAGTGGTATTCTACATGGAAAAACAGGAAGGCACAAGGTTGGACACTTTGCTCCACCTGTCTCTGGATCTGTGGGACTGGTGCCTCCCGGGAGACATCTCGATCTCCTCAGTATACCTACCAGAGCAGCAGAATGAGATAGCAGATGTACTCAGGAGGTCCACAACAAATTGCCATGAGTGGGCTCTTCCGAACCAGGTCCTCTACCCAAACTTTGAATCTTGGGGTTGGCCAGTGGTCGACCTGTTCACATCTCCAGTCAATGTCCAATGTCACCTCTTCTGCTCTAGGAGTCTGAGAATGGGCAATTGTCTAGAAGAAGCCTTCCTCTTCAGATGGTCTGGCCCGTCTGCGCATTTCCACCGTTCCCACTAATAACAAGGCTAATCATGAAGATCCAACAAGACAGGGTGAAATGCATACTGGCCACCCCTTGGTGGCCAAGACAACCCTTGTTTGTGCCTCTCCTCCATCTGTCAAACATCCAATCCACCTGCCTACTATCGTCTCTGGATCGCCTCACCATATAGAGCGGTCATGTCAGACATCTGGACCTTGCCATGATCAACCCCTCTGTTTGGAGGGTGTTCGTATAGATCTTTTCCTGCATGCTGTGCAAGAATTATTATCTGCGGCACAGTGGCCATCTACTCAATGCTCTTACTCTTACAAGTGGTCTAAATTTATCCACTTTCTCACCTAAGGTGTCTCTTTCCCTGGGAATCATCAGTGGTCCATGTCTTGGACTTCCTGGTCACTCACACTCCCTCGGAGCGTGGTGGAGTCTCCTTCCTTGGAGGTCTTTAAACAGAGGCTGGATGGCCATCTGTCAGGGATGCTTTGATTGTGTATTCCTGCATGGCAGGGGGTTGGACTGGATAGCCCTCCTGGTCTCTTCCAACTCTACAATTCTATGATTCTATGATTCTGTGTTCAGTTCATTGCTACCTGGTTGCCATCTCCTGGAACTTCCAGTTTCTGGGGAAGCCACCATGCATGCTTCTCTCACCTGCTAGTAAAATGTTTCCTGAGGGGTTATAAGAATCTGCACCCTCTTGTCATCAGACCTGTTCCATCATATAATCTCACTCTGGTACTCTCATGCCTCAGGAAGCCTCCTTTTGAATCTCTTGCTTCTTGTGACTTTAAGTGGCTGACTTTGAAAACTGCCTTTCTGGTGGTGGTCGCTACAGCCAGGGGGGCGGGTGAACTTTGTGCACTGCATTCTGACCCTCCCTATGTTTGCTTCCACAAGGACAAGGTTTTGACAGTAATTGTGTCTTGTGTTATTATTTGTTATCCTTGCTGATCACCTTGCAGGACATCCTCCACCTATTATGGTAGCTTGCTAGTGTCCCAATTGTGTGGATTTACAGAGACCATGAAGGAGAACAGGTTGCTTACCTGTAACTGTAGTTCTTTGAGTGGTCATTTGTGAATTTACAGAGACCCGCCCGTCCTCCCATCTTGTCCTCCCATTCCTTGGCTCCAATGGATGCTACTGTTACAGCATTCGTGGAACTGAGGCATTTAGGCAGGAACCGCCCTAATATAGGCCCAGGGGGGAGTGGGCAATGTTACCACCAAAACACTTATGTAATATTCCAGAAGGTTCTGAATATTGGAGAGACCATTATTAGGATAAAATAAATGATCTGTTTTCCTGAATAGATTACTAAGAATTTCTGTTGATTAGTTTTAAATGTTGATAAACATTACATAACATTAAAACTTCCACGTAAAAGCCAATGCACTCATTCATTTCTCTTTGAAAATTAGCCTCTTGCACCCCTTTTATATGAACCAGTCATACCTCATATATTCCACAGATACAATGCAAGTTCAGTTAAAGAACATGCTTAGGTATCCTTCCAGCATAAATAACAGTAGCCAAGTTTCAAAAATTATAATGCACACCTTTCACTCTTATTGCACTACAGTGGGCCCTCCATATCCACAGGTTCAATATTATTTCTTTTAATGACCTTATAGTCTTAACAATTTAATTGTGTTTTAATGTGATGATGTTTTAGCATTTGTAAGCTGCCTTGTTGTCCCATGAGAAAATTGTCATATTAAATAAATAAAGGCTTCATTCTGCTTGGTCAATTAAAACATGAGGGAATATTTAGGGAACAGAGAGAAGGCTGTTATATTAATGATAGAAAAATGACATAAGACATCAGATAACTTGCCATTGTCACAAGTAGCTGGAGAAAACTGGTCCTTCAAGGATTTCTAGCTTATATTCGTACGTACTGTATAAATCAATCATTTTTATATTAGCTATTTTAAGAAGTCTGTGAGAACACATGAAAATTCTAGCTGCTTTTGGGAAAAGTTTATGAAGTTTTCATTTTATATTCTATACACCTTATCTTTGAAATAAATTTATGTTTCCAGGGTAAACAATGTAGCAGGACACAACAGAGGTACAATAAGTAAATAATAAAATAATAAAATTAAGAATGCAAACAAGCAGAGTAGACTTAAAACAGCAACACTCCATTTGAATGGGTAGCAAAAAAAGCTGCTTAATTAAAAATGCTAGACTGGAGTTCTTAGAAGCCTGAGGAAGGAGTTTAAGCAGATACATAGTGCTTATAGTTAAATTTCTGAATGAAATAAATATAACCTTAAATGCTGTCATTTGGATTGGCAGTGGTTGTTGTACAGAAATACTATCAACAATTTTCTGACCATGGTAAAAAAAAAGTTGCAGAGGTGTGTTTTGGTTGGATATTTCTTGACTTCTCTCATTATGTATGTATCTTATTGGTTTTGACCACTCATCAGCCACAGTTGTAACCATTCAAATTGATACAAGTATGAATGGAAATATTTTGCTGTGAAGGACAATGCTGGGATAGCCTTCTGTAACAATGCTGGGATAGCCTTCTGTACTACACTCAACATTAGGAGGAACTTTTTGACAGTAAGAGCTGTTCGGCAGTGGAACGCACTCCCTCGGAGCGTGGTGGGGTCTCCTTCCTTGGAGGTCTTTAAACAGAGGCTGGATGGCCATCTGTCGGGGATGCTTTGATCGTGATTTCCTGCATGGCAGGGGGGTTGGACTGGATGGCCCTCATGGTCTCTTCCAACTCTGCAATTCTATGATTCTATGAAAAGAGGAAGGCAGTGGTGGAAAGTTTGTTAGACAATCCTAACTTGCATGTTACCTGTAATAATAATTTTCCATTTGCTATACTACCTGCCAACATCACAATGAATCTATAATATGTACTATTTCCACACCCCAATTAGTCAGTTAGAAAAACAAAAATAGGTCACCTGTCATATAGTGCTTTTCCTGTAGTCACAGTTACTCAGCTAAGTAGATACAAACCTACCACACAAAACATTTTTTTTAGCAGAGAAACAATGTTTGGCTGGATAATGGGATGCAGTAGCACCCCCATAACTGCTGATTCGCCAACCACGGATTCAATTATCTGCAGTTGGTGATGGCTGGAAAGGGGGGGGGGAGGAGGGATCTCACCTCCCCCTTCCGTTCCACTGGGAGGTCTCCTGTCATTTTGGCACTCAGCTGGGTCTGAGCAATGTTGCCACTGTAGAATGGCTGGGTAGGAGGGGCCTCTAGTGGAGTTGTTTGCTGCCCCTTTTGTTTGAGGAACACACGAAGCTTCCTCCCAAAGTGTTGGTCATTCATCTTGGTGGGAATGACCTGGGCTTACTGAAGTGTAAAGCCCTCATCCTACAAGTGTTGTGTGATTTTTGTTATAGTCTGAATAAATGACCTGGGATAACTATTGTTTGGTCCGCCATTCTTCCTGACCAGTTTCGGCAAAGTGAAGGGGGTCCCAGATGCCTTGACAGTGCCTGGAGATGTGTTAATATAGAAATTCACAATGCTTTTACAAGGGGGTTGTGTCACTTTTCCCCTCACCTGCCATAGTTTTCCGACGGCCAGAGCTCTACAGGGCTGATGGCATTTATTTGTTGGGGGCAGGTAACTTGTTATTCCTGGAGGATTTGTAAATGGAGGTGAGGGCCACGTTGGCTGGCCTGGTGGGGGAAAGGGACTAAGCAAATGGTTGTCCCTTGTCCATGGCAGGTAACGGGGGTAGAATTTAAGAACCATCTTGGCACCCTTTTAGTGAAGGGTTGGGCTCTGGAATTGCCTCTTTTGGTTGTGGGACCTGAGTGGATGAAGAAGGGATCTGCCCTTGAGGCCGACTTGGGGTTTACTCTCTCTTATAAAGTCCTGGGACTTGGAGTGGGGGGAGATCCCCCTGGGGTTGCTTTCCAGTAAGTAACTGTCTGGGTAGCAACCAATGGTTTTTGGATTGTGTTTCAGGGGGTTTGGATTGTGTTTCGGGGGGTCACTCAAGGGAAGGTTGAGGGGGCTGGTCACAGATTGATGCCTGGGCCTCAGCTGGATCTGCATCAGGTTGTTCCTCCACTTTTTGGCTCATCCTCAGGTTCTAATCAAATAGGTTTTAGGTCAATAAAGTGGCTCTTGTTAACTCATTTACTTGTGTCTGGCCTTATCATTTCAAGGTTGATCATCAATGTTCAAAAGGGGTTTGCCTTTGCCTTCCTCTGAGAGAGTATGACTTGTCCAAAATCACCCAGTGGGTTTCCATGTCTGAGCAGGGATTCACACCCTGGCCTCCAGAGTTGTAGTCTAATGCTCAAACCACAAAGCATCATAGCCAATGTTCAGTCTAATGCTCAGACCACAAATGTCACACCAGAACCTACACACATCTATTGCAACAATACTGAGGGTGCTATTATGAGCTGATTCGAGCTGTGTCTGTTTTTCCAAGTATTGCTTCAAGCTACAACCTGTTTGACCTGATGTCACTGACAAGGTACAAACTGAATGCACGAATCATGCATGAATCATTAAAGAATGAATTCTAAACTCCCTAAAAAAATCTACCTATAGATTACAATCATTCCTGGAAAGCTATGCAGTTGGTTTTCTCTCTGTAAATCTGATGAAATAGTATACCGTAATTAAGTGGTTTCACGTTTACTAAACCTACTAATGTGATGCTGCTAGAGAGGCTGTATATCATGAAAGTTAGACAGTGCTGTTCACTGAAGTACTGTCAATAGGGATACCTGTGTCCCATATGTCTTCACAATTGATTAATAGTGAATACAGATCACTACAATATTTAAAGTTGTATATTTCCAAAGTGATTAAGGATTGCAGTTTGCATGCAGAAAAAATGCTGCTTCCAGGGAAGAGATGTGCTGATGTGAGACAGGGGAGATGCTGTCTGTCTCCCTGTTAGCATGCCTTAATGCCCCTCTCTATGATATCTCATAATCGGAAATACTGGACACTTTTCGGGGTCAAGTTGGCTGAGGTCAGGTGGAGGTCACAATGACCTGTTTATGTCTTAGAAATAATATGACAAAGAAGCCCATATTAGGATTGTGCAGAAGCCCCTTAGCAAACAAAGTTGATAAGGAGGTATGTGCTAATCCCTTCTTGGGCACATCAGCAATGAATCATTCAACCAAACAATTAAGTGAACTTTCCCACATCCACTCCTAAGGAAATCTCACCTCATGCCCCCTCCTGGCCAGCATTGCTGTCAGGAATCCTGTCTGAACTAGGCCTCACTTAGCCTAAGTCCAGTCAGGGGCCTGTCATGCGCAGTCTGTGTCTGGGTATTGTTTATGTGTTGGGATGGGGGACTAGAATGTGAGTACCTTGCAGTTCCCAGGCCTGGAAAAGGCACAGCCTGTCTCTAAGGTCATATATCTGCTGGAGGCTTGGGAGCAGGAAGGGGGGTTGGTGAGGAGGGTGAGTCAAACCACTGATTTAAACCCTACTTTTTTCATGTGAACCAATCATGCCAATCATTCTGGACCTGTTCGCTTCTTTACCTCTGCAATAAAACACTTTGACTAGTGATTGTTGTCTGAGTGAATTGAAGTTCTGACTGGATCCTTACAGGTTGTCATAAACCAATCAATTCTTATCTTCCAGCAAGAAAAGCAATCAGTTGAGTTTCACTTTCCTTTGTCTCTCCCTTGGATGAACCATCTAGCCATTGTTAAAGCCAGAACACACCTTCAAGGCATGAAATGGGTTATAAATATTACAGCCCCCACTATAGAAAAATGTGCCACAGGCAGACACTGACACTCTACCGGATTCTCTGTGCCACCCTCAAATGTAAGTCTGAGCATCTTTGCTGCAAGGAACTCTTCTCTTCAAGACTGGTAACTATGCCCCTGTCTTCCTGGATCTCTCCCTCTACCCAATCTTTCTGTCCTACTCCTAGCCTTGTATGGTTCTTAGGAACATGTGTTGTGTGTGTGTGTGTGTTTACTGTGTGTTATTTCCTATAAAAATATTTTATTTCACTTTAAGTTGGAGTGTCCTCTGCTGTCAGTACTGGTATATAGGTGTGTGTATATACACCCATATATATAGGTGAAAAGATCCTGGGAAAATCCACCTCTTGTAGCCTTCCACTTGAGCTAATAATTCGCACAAAAAATAACAGAGATTTTGGCATCACGGGTGGGTCTCTATATCACCCCCACTTCTTTGGGTAACATCTCCTTACAATAAATAGGCAATGTACTCCAAATGCCAAGTTAGCATTATTTGAAAAGGCAGAGTTAGTATGGGACAATTTCTAAAATGCTGGGCATAAATGGAGGCAAGTCATCTTCAAATTCTTGTTCAGGTATAAAGTTCATGAAATAGCCTCCTGGGCAAGTTAAGCCCTATGAACAGGATTGTTCTCAGATTAAAACTAACCTAACTAAAGGTTTGTTTTGAAATTAAATTAAATTAAAACTAATATGGTGCTTTAAATGATTTGGAGGAAGAATTGGATCAAAGTGAAAAAAAATAAAAGCTCTATGATATACAATGATGGTTGAAAGATGATTGTGTGTGTGGGAGGTGATAATTGCTTGTACATATATCATTTGCTGTTAACTGTTGTTAGCAAGTTGGCTTTGATTTGTGGTAACCCTATGACTGAGAGACTTCCAAGTATCCCAATTATCAACAGTCCTGCTAAGGTCTTACAGACTCAGGGCCACAGCTTCCTTGATAGAGTCTATCCATCTGTAATATGGTCTTCCTCTTTTCCTATAGTCTACCACTTACCAAGCATTATTTTCTTTTCTACTGAGTCATGTCTTCTTATGATACGTCCAAAATACAACAATCTCAGCTTAGTCATCTTGTCTTCTGGGGAGAGTTCAGTCTTGATTTGCTCTAGAGCTCACTCATTTGTATTTTTAGCAGTCCATGGAATCCGTAGAACTCTCTTCCAACACCAAATTTCAAATGGGTCGATTCTCTTCCTATCAGCTTTCTTCATTGTTCAGCTTTTACAACCATACATAGAAATCAGAAATACTATGGCATGGGCAGTCCTAGCCTTGGTATTCAATGAAACATCTTTAAATTTGAGGATCTTGTCTAGTTCTTCATAGACTCCAGGTCTCAGTCTTCTGATTTCTTGACTTCAGTCTCCATGACTGAGTGACTATGACTGAGTCACAGTATAGAAAATGTTTAACTATTTCAATGTCTTCATTATCTGTTTTAAAGTTATATAAATTGCCTGTGGTCATTATTTTTGCCTTCTTAATGTTCAGTTGTAATGCTGCTTTTGCTCTTTCTTCCTTAATTTTCCTCCATCTTTGCTATTTTCTGCTAGTAGTATGGTGTCATCTGCATATCTTAAATTGTTGATGTTCCTTCCTCCAATTTTCACCTCTCGTTTCTCTGAGTCTAATCCAGTGTACAGTATATCATATTAATAGTTCTCTCTCTCTCTCTCTGTGTGTGTGTGTGTGTGTGAGAGAGAGAGAGAGAGAGAGAGAGAGAGAGAAATGGATCTCCTGGGAACTTTTCACAGGACACCATTACACCATTAGAGTACTATGATTCCACTTTAACTACCATGGCTACTACACTCTATGGAATCCTGGAGTTTGTAATTTTGTCAGAAGCTTTAGAGGAGCTCTCTGGATCCATAGACATTTGAGTCCAACCCCCCCCCCCTCAGTGCAGGAAATCCAGCTAGAGCATCCCCAGAAGGTAGCTGTCTAGCCTCTTTTTGAAGACATCCAGAGAAGAAGACCCCACCCCAAGACCCCTTTAGATAATTCATTCCATTGCCAAATAGCTTTTCTCATCAAGAATTCCCTTCTATTATTCAATCAAAATCTACCCTCCTGTAATTTCAATCCATTAGACCTGGTCCTACCCTCTGGGACAGTAGAGAACAGGCCTTTGAAGTATTTAAAGAGTGTGGTCGTGCCATCCCTCAATCTTCTCTTCACCAAGCTGAAAATGCTCAGCTCCCCCAATCCATCCTCATATGTTTCATTCTCCACACCTCTTACCATCCTTGTTGCCCTTCTCTGAATTTGCTTCAACTTGTCTATTTCCTTCTTAAAATGAGGCAACCTGATGAGGCCTGACTAGTGCAAAATATAGTGGAACTATTACTTCCTTTTTTCTTTTCTTTTTTTTTTTTTTGGAAACCACACATCTATTAATGCAGGCGAAAATATTATTTGCTGCAGCATCTGCAGCTTGATCATGCTCAGTTTATGATCAACAATAATCCCAAGGTCCTTTTCACATGTACTGCTGCTAAGCCAAGTATCCCCCATCCTATGTGATTTTTTGTGTGTGGCCTAAATGTGGAATTCTGCATTTGTCTCTGTTGGGTTTCATTCAGATCCAGAAGACTGATTTTATTGCTCTTCCCCACTTATAAAACTGCAGTCAGGTACTACCTGGTCACCTTTTTTCTCCCTCTCCCTGGCCAGTAATGGGCTGTGACAATACCCCTAGGGTGTGGCAGTCTTGGGAAGACAACAGGATAGAGGTGGGCATGTGGAACATGCAAGATCCAGTCATATCCACATCATTAATGTGTGGCATATATGTCTGTGTTGTTATTGTGTACCTTCAAGGAGTTTCTGACTTATGACAACCCAAGGCAAACCTATCACAGGGTTTTCTGAGGGCTGTGAGTGTGTGACTTGCCCAAGGTCACACAGTGCATTTTCATGACTGAGCAGGGATTTGAACCCTGGTCTCCAAAGTTTTGGTCCAGCACTCAACCACTGTGGCTCCTATCTACACTGTCTATACTGGTCTCTTTTACAATATGTAGGGGGAAATGGTAGAATAGATTGATAGTTGTCACACATACCTAGCCCCCAAAAATCTGATCAGAAAAGCTTGTAACACATGCCATTATCTTGTAGGTCATCAATATTGAAATAAATCAGTTAGTCTAAATCTTCCATAACTAGGTATAGCATTTCATATATTTCCTCTGTTGTCCCCTTGTGTGCATGAGATGCAATACTTTGAGGAAGTGGTATAGAAAAGGATGGTAAATGTCAGCCCCAGAAGCCCCAGAACCACAAGTGAGGTCTGGAAAACACTCTTTGCACAGAAATGGAAAAAAATGGTTGTGATTCCAAAGACATATAAAAGAAGGCTGCTATTTCACTTATGGGTCAATCGCACTTAAGGAGTCAATGTACTGATACTCAAGTGCAGACCACCAAACAAGACACTTTTACATCAGAAAAAGGGCTATCATGTTGGCTTCTACGTTTCCCACACTGGTGAGTACACTGATTATGTAGGAGGTATGTTGTAAACTTTTTGTATATTTACTGTATTGAGTAAATGGTAGAAAACTGGGGACAATTGTATTCATTGTGTTCCTCCTTTCACACAGAAGATTTTGTTAATATATGCCTTCTGTATGTACTGCAATTTCCTAACCTACTTACTACCCAAAACTGAAGTGATTTTTTTTATTCAATAAAACCCAAACATTTTATATATTGATCTCTCTCTCTCTCTCTCTCTCTCCTTCCTTCCTTCCTACCTTTATAAGTCTTAAGGTATAGCAATATTTGATTCTCTTTCTATTTTAAGCAACTGACAAATAACTTCCAGGCACCTTTTCCATGTAACATAAGTTGCTTCTTGGTCCTCTGATACATGCCAAATATATTTTATTTTAAAATTCTGAGAAAGGAGGCAGATTTGGTGAGGTTGTGCTTTATGGATAGCAATGATAGTACATTCTGCTATCTATTAACTTCTACAGACCCAGGTGTTTTTGTGGAAGTGGCTTGCTACTTTGCCAGCATGATCATACAGAGAGCAGTGAATTCTAATGGAGAGGTTAAAAACTTTCAGGAAGAGTCTCCAGGCAGGCAGCTAGACCAGGGTAGCAGCACAAGCAGCTTTACAGCATCTGTAAAAGCCATTGAATCTCACACTAAAAACCCAGCCCCTGCTAAAATCTCTTTGAAATAGGCAGACTTTTAGTGAAGAAATGCACACATAGCCACTCATGGTTAGGTCTGCCTGTTTTAATCCTTTGCATGGGCTTCTGTTAGTCATTGCAAAAGGCTTCACATTTTAAGGCTGGCAGTATAATTTAAAGGATTGGAAAACAATCTGAGCATGAGCTCAGCAGTGTGATGCGGCAGCTAAAAAGCATGAACACAAGCTGAGCATGAGTCAGCAGTGTGATGCGGAAGCCAGAAAAGCCAATGCAATTCTAGCTGCATCAATAGGAGCATTGTGTCTAGATCAAGGGAAGTAATAGTGCCACTATTCTGCTTTGGTCAAACCTCACCTGGAATACCGTGTCTAATTATGGACACCACAATTCAAGAAGGATATTGACAAGATGGGATGTGTCTAATGGAGGGTTACCAAATAGTGGGAAGTCTGGAAGCCATGTGCTATGAGGAGCTACTTAGGGAGCTGGGTATGTTTAGCCTGGAGAAGAGAAGGTTAAAAGGGTGACATGACAGCCATGTTTAAATATTTGAAGGGATGTCATACTGAGGATGGAGCAAGATTGTTTTCTGCTGCTCCAAAGACTAGGACATGGAGCAATGGACTCAAAGAGGTTCCACCTAAACATTTGGAAGAACTTCCTGACAGTAAGAGCTGTTTGGTAGTGGGATGCACTGTCTCAGAGTGTGGTAGAGTTTCCTTCTTTGGAGTTTTTTAAAATGGAGGCTGGATGGCTATCTGTCAGGATAGATTTGATTATGTGAATTCCTGCATGGCAAGGGGTTGGACTAGATGGCCCTTTTGGTCTCTTCCAAATCTATGAATCTATGATCTTTCCATTTAGTCGTTAACTTTTCCTAGCTAAACTGTCCTCTAGTAGCTTAGCCACAAATAAGGCCTGCGAGGCTATGATCTCAGTTAGTTAGATTCTACACCACAACTAGCTCCATTCAGTGATAGGTCAGACTTTGGAGCTTTTGTCTTGTGTATTGCTGCCAGCAGTGGCAGCTGGTGGCTTCCATGTCAGTGGGGTGGTAAATCTACTCTGGATTTCATTATTTCCCCAAATACTACTTTCCCATTTGTCTTCTGAATTGATTGATATATAAATGAACATTCCATTCCATCTCTCTCCTTTTCTGAATAACTTCTTATGATGACAGTCTTTATTACAGACTTGTCTGTCCAACTTGTAGGCCTGAATCACAAATTGGCAAGTTTGGCAGCTCAATAGTAAAGCTCCAAACAGTGCTTTGTACCCATAAAGTTGTTCTCAGCGAGCAGGCATAGCCAGATGTGAATGAAAAAAGAGAGCCTTCTCCCTGATCAATCAGTGCTAGACTGCTGTGTTGTCACCTCAACAGGGAGCAACTACTGATAGATGTTGCACATCTTGGACTTAGGAAGCAGAGCTTCAGGGTTCTACCTGTCGATTTCAACCAAACCAGAGCTCTGGTACCCCTTATTTTAAAACTTAACCACAATTCTTAACCTGATATATAATGTACGTTCTTGAGTTTAAACTCTCAGTATTAGTACAGCACAAACCAATTAACACAGGCTGTTTTGTGCAAGACACCCATGTCCATTATCCATGGAGGCATTCTACCCTCTCTGGCCAGTTTCAAGTTTATGCTAGCCTGGATCTGATGTGACATTTCATTTTATGATTCCATCATATATTCAGAAGATACACATTTTCTTTCCTAGGTCAGTGTACTGATGCTGATACTTTCAGTTATCAGTATAGCCCATGGATTAAAAAAAGAGGAACACACTGAGAGAATGCATGAGAATTGCCGAACCCAAGCTAGAACTCAAGATAATGCCAGATTTCCTGAGAGCGTGAAGATTCATATTCGTGTTGGTCACATAGAACCAGTTAACAAGATCCATCCTAATGTGAGGAACAGATCCCTCTCTCCATGGGATTACAGGTAATGTATATGTTTTCATTTATCTAACATCTTCCCCAATGAGTCTGGTTCCACTTTTGGCCCTTTCTTTCCTGGAGAGGTGCCATGGACCAGCAGTCTATGGCTTGAGTACCAGCACTGTAAATGATAAATATGTTGTATTTCTTCACTGCTTCAAAAACTTTGTGGTGGAAGATCTGCTAGATATTGGAAGTTGGGGCATCATTTTGTTCTTGTTGTCAAACTAAGGTGTGTGCCAATTTTTTAAGGAGCTAGATTGAAAGTCAGGAGAGATTGAGATATTTCAGTTTATTAATTCAAATACCTGTTAATGTGCAAATCTGTAGCAATGGTAATAAAATGTGGAAATAGGGAATTTAGGATTACAGGAAGCTGTCTTATACTCTCAAGAGTTTCAGGCAGGATTCTTTCCAATCCTTACATGGAAATATCTGATATTCCCTGGTGTTTTCCTGTCCAAGCGATGATGTTTTTGTCCATGATGGCTTTGTACAATTAATATTTGATTCTCTAGCAGGGTGGGAAGACAATTTGTGTCACACTGCTCTGCCTTTTCATGCACAAGCATAGGATGTGCCCCTACCCTGCACGTGTAGCTTTCAGTGTTTCATGTACTTTGATGAAAAAACAGCAGTCTTATGGACTAAAACTTACTTTCCCTTTTTGTGTGTTAATTTACAGTATTACACAAGAGCCCAATAGATTTCCTCATGTGATTGCTGAAGCCAAGTGCCGCCATGATGTCTGTCTGGATTTCAAAGGGCGGGGTTTACACCCTGGCATGAACTCTGTTCCCATTCAACAGGAGATCTTGGTTCTCAAACGTGAGCAAATTGGCTGCCAGCAAACCTACTGGTTGGAGAAACAATTGGTTACTGTTGGTTGTACCTGTGTCCTTCCTACTATCATTGCCTACCCCAGGAATGGTGGCCGAAAACGCAGAGATCTGATCTATGGGGATAAACAGTCTACTGTTAGTAGAAAGAGTCAGCGTATAAAGAATATTCTTGGATGATTGCAAATAAATGGTTACCCTCTAGATTACAAAACTAAAGATCACCAGATACCACTAAGGTTTTGATAGCTTTTAATCTTTTCTCTTACCTACAAATGCAACTATAAAACATCACTGATTTCAAAGTGTTTATGTATTCCATAAGAATGATGAAATGAAAGATGACTGATTTGGTTTCAGATGCACTTCTCCTTCATCCTTAAACACCAAATCTTTTCCCTATGGAAATCCTCCTCCTTTTCAGCTATCAAATGTACAAATATTCTGTTCTGCGCTGAGCTTAATGACCTTCACTCCCTGTCGTTGGTTTGTCTTGTTGATATAAATGTTGTATGCCTTGATACACATATGAAATGTAAAACTCAAGGAGAGGAAAAGCAGAATATCTTGTCATTAGTATTTATAACTTCTATTTATGTAACTGTATTTATACATCTACAAAAGCATAGTTCAAAAACATTGTAGTTTATTTGTATTTATTCAGTAACTTATATAATGAATAAAGACAGAAATATTGAGTTATGCGTTCCTATAACTGTTTGCTTTTAAAGCTGTGTCTGTGATGAAAAAATTAAAATACAGGTCACACCTCCGGTATGTGCAGGACTTCATGGTATGTCCATGGTTTCAATTATCTGTCATCTTAAAAATATAATAACAACAACAACAACAACAACAACTTTATTTGTTATGGACTCTCTAGGTATTTCCTAGGTCCTCCAGCATGACTCTATGGTAACTTCCACTGGAAGTTACCACAGAGACATGCTGGAGATGGCTAGAGAGGATGTCTCACTAGGCATTTCCTAGGTCCTCCAGTATGACTCTATGGTAACTTCCACTGGAAGTTACCACAGAGTCATGCGGGAGATGGCTAGAGAGGACACCTCACTAGGCATTTCCTAGGTGTTCCAGCATTATTCTGTGGGGTTCGCTATTACCTGTAGTTTCAAGTATTCATGGTAAGTCTAGGAATGTGTCCCCCATGGATATGGTGGGCAACCTGTAATGGATTGTATTGAATTTTAAGACCACCTATGCCAGGAAACTTGTTTGAGGCATTATAGAGAGAGCTAGAAATTTGAGGGCTTCTTGTATCTTGATATACATAAGCAAGAAGAAGTCCATGACATTCAGGTCTCCTCTTCTTTTGCATCTCAATCACACTCAACTTGCATACCCAAGTATCAGCTGAAGTGCTCTCCCTTAACATGCATCTGTTTGCCTGCCTGGTCACCACAGGTTAGCTACCCTATGGATGAATAGGTCACAGTAGAAATCCAGCTTCCCTGATTTCTCCCACCCAATCAACACTACCTTCTCCTGCCTAAAGCCCAAGTACAGTGCTTTCCTTCTACATATATTCTGTGCCTTCACACAAAACCAGTCAAGAAAAGGGAAGACACTCACCAGAGAACAAAAGTCAGTTGTCCTTGTCCTCTATGCCTCCAGCTTCTTTACCCTGACCCCTACATCACTCAGCTTCCTGACCCAGCCATTTCTCCTTGGATCACAACTGTGTCCATTTCTGTTCTACACCCCCTTTTTCCTGCCTCTGTTTTCTACTTTCTCCAAATCTCTCCTGGACACACATACTCTCCCTCCTTACCTTTCAGTCCCTTCTAAATTACTGCATATTCACAGGAAATTGATTAGTGGCCAGGGAGAAAGTCCATACTGAGCCGACAGCCCTCCTCAACACAAAAAATCTGTTTGTGGTTGCCTAATATTTCTCTGGAGGTGGAGGAGTGGAAGCAAAGAATGAGGGAAGCACCTCAGAGGATGTAGATTCCACAGGTCTAACATATGTCACAGCTTCATAAGTCACTTTATGGATCCATAATAGCATGGGGGCAGAAACACATATCATCACCCACACGGGGAAGGTAATGTTTGAGAATGGGTTAAGTTGAATTTATATTTCACTCTATCCCATGGACCCTTGCAGTGCTTATTCTAAAAGTTTAATAATTCTGTCTCAATGGGACTCACAGTCTAAGAAGTCAAGTGGTATGTTTGAGTTATGTGGGGGAGGGAGACAGTATTCATGAGGACAGGAGTTCATCAAGTGCTGGAGAGAACAGCCCAAATGTTATAGAGAGAACTGGCCAAATAGTACAATAACCCAACAATGGGAGGGAAAACATCTTAAATAAGCAGCTGGGGGAATGGTCCATGGTCTTAGATGTCTCTACAGTGATGCACAGAACATGGGAAATAAACAAGATGAATTTTAATTCTTATCACAACAAAATAGGCATCACTGAAATCTGGTGGGATGAGTCTCATGATAGGAATAAAGTAATAGAGGGGTATAGAGCCAGCGTAGCATAGTGGTTTGAGTGTTGGATTACCACTCTGGAGACCAAGGCTTGAATCCCTGCTTGGCATTGAAAACCCACTGGATGACCTTGGGCAAGTCATACACTCAGCCCTCAGAAAACACTGTGATAGATTTGCCTTAGGGTCGCCATAAGTTGGAAACAACTTGAAGGCAAACAACAACAACAACAACAACAACAACAACAACAGAGGGGTATAACCTATTTCAGAGAAATAAACTAAACAGGAATATAGGAGTAGCATTATACGTCAAGGATGTTTACACCTGTGAAGAGATCCATGACTTAAATCCAGGGTGAGAGCATCTAGTAAAAACTAAGGGAAAGAGAAACAACAGTGATGTTATTGCAGAGGCTTTACTACAGACTACAGACTACAGACCCTAAGCCAGACTTTTGGATTGGATGATGCCTTCCTAAAACAGATTACCACACATTCAGAAAAGAGAAACGTAGTAGTAATGGGGAATTTCAACTATCCTGATATTTGTTGGAAGACAGCTCTGCCAATAACATAAGGTCCAATAAAGTCCTCACTTGCCTTGCAGACAATTTCATTGTCCAGATGGTAGAATAGGCAACAAGGGGATCAGTTATTTTAGATCACCTGGATAATGGGGTGGAATCCTTAGGTGGGAGTGACCATGCTATCCTAGAGTTTGTTACACAGAGGAAAGGGGAAGCCAAGCATAATCAGACATGCTTTCTAAACTTTAAGAAAGCTGAGTTCAGTAAACTTAGGGAAATACTGGGTGTGATCGTGTGATCAGGAATACTAAAAGGGAAGGGATATCATGATGGATGGGAGTTTCTGAAAAGTGAGATATTGAAGGCACAATTTCAAACAGTTCCTATGAGGAGGAAAAATGGGAGGTGTCTAAAGAAACCAAGATGGGTGTCTAAAGAACTTTCAACTGAGTTAAGACTTAAAAGAGACATGTAGAAGAATTGGGGAAAAAAAGGGGGGGGGGAATCATCAAAGAGGAATTCAAAGGTATATTCTTTTCTATTTGTTTTTATTCTTATTATTACTATAGACTCATCAACAGGCATCTAAAATTCAAAGCAGGTGAAACAACAGAGGAAGGGGTGGAAAATGGAAGAAGGAATAGCATCTTTATTTTATTTCAACATCTTTATCATAGAATCATAGAATTGTAGAGTTGGAAGAGACCATGAGGGCCATCCAGTCCAACCCCCTGCCACGCAGGAAATCACTATCAAAGCATCCCCGACGGATGGCCATCCAGCCTCTGTTTAAAGACCTCCAAGGAAGGAGACCCCACCATGCTCCGAGGGAGTGCATTCCACTGCCGAACAGCTCTTACAGTCAGAAAGTTCCTCCTAATGTTGAGGTGGAATCTCTGTTCCTGGAGCTTGCATCCATTGCTCTGTGTTCCAGTCTCTGGAGCAGCAGAAAACAAGCCTGCTCCATCCTCAATGTGACACCCCTTCAAATACTTGAACAGGGCTATCATATCACCTCTTAACTGTCTTTTTTCCAGGCTAAACATACCCAGCTCCCTAAGTCTCTCCTCATAAGGCTTGGTTTCCAGACCTTTCACCATTTTAGTTGCCCTTCTCTGGACATGCTCCAATTTGTCTATATCCTTTTTGAATTGTGGTGCCAAGAACTGGACACAGTATTCTAGGTGAGGTCTGACCAAGGCAGATTAGAGCGGCACTATTACTTCCCTTGATCTAGACACTATACTTCTATTGATGCAGCCCAAAATTGCATTGGCCTTTTTAGCTGCCGCATCACACTGTTGACTCATATTCAACCTATCAATGACTTGGATGACAGAATTAGGGGCATACTTATCAAATTTCCAGGTGACACCAAATTAGGAGGAGTCGCTAATACCCTAGAGGACAGGATCAACATTCGAAATGACCTGGATAGACTGGAGAGCTGGGCCAAAGCTAACAAAATGAAATTCAATATGGAGAAATGTAAGGTACTGCACTTAGGGTGGAAAAACGAAATGTATAGATACAGGATGGGGAAGACCTGCTGAACGAGACTATGTGCAAAAGGGATCTAGGAGTCCTAGTAGACCACAAGTTGAACATGAGTCAACAGTGTGTGATGCGGCAGCTAAAAAGGCCAATGCGATTCTGGGCTGCATCAAGAGGAGTATACCATCTAGAATCTAGATAGAGGGAATTAATAGAGCCACTCTATTCTGCTTTGGTCAGACCTCACCTGCAATTCTGTGTCCAGTTCTGGGCACCACAATTCAAGAAAGATATTGACAAGCTGGAGAGTTTCCAGAAGAGGGCAAGCAAAATAGTAAAACGTGTTACCTTGCAGTACACCCCTTCCCTATAATATTTCATAATCTGGCCATATTGAGACACTTCATGGGGTCTAGTAGATCAGGGTGGACCCAAAGTGAGGTCAAAATGGAGGTCACAAGGACCTAAAAGAAGGCGCTGTGGAAAACTACTGGCAGACATACTCAAAATAGGATTAAGTGCCCCTAAAAACAATGCTATCACAGAAGTATGTGCTAATCCCCTCTTGGATGCATTGGTGATGATTTATCCATCACAAACAAACAAGTGACCAAAACAACTATAATCTGCAGAAAAGTAAGTGCATGTGTGAATACTTCCATGTTATTTTTCAATATGAACCATTTTATTTCATTTTAACTTGGAGTCTCTGCAGCTAGTACCGGTATACATAAGTGCAAAGGTCTTGTACATTATCTGACCTCGCAATAGCCATCCATTTGAGCTATAATAATTCTCCCAAATAATAACTTAAATTTAGTGTCACGAGTGGTTCCCATGGACCTATTCTGGTAACAAAGGTCAGGAAACTATGCCCTATGAGGAGCCGCTTCGGAAGCTGAGTATGTTTAGCCTGGAGAAGAGAAGGTGAAGAGGTAACATGACAGCCATGTTTAAATATGTGAAAGGATGTGAAGATGGAACAAGGTTATTTTCCAGAGATAAGGACATGGAGCAACAGACTGATACTATAGGAAACGAGATTCCACCTAAATATTAGGAGGAACTTCCTGACTGTAAGAGTAGTTTGTTTGTGGAATACGCTGCTGCCTCAGAGTGTGGTGGAGTCTCCTTCTTTGGAGATTTTAAAACAGAAGCTGGATAGCCATCTTTTGGAAGTGCTTTGATTATGTATTCCTGCAGGGCAGGGGGTTGGACTATATGACCCTTGTAGTCTCTTCCAACTCTCCGATTCAGTGATTCTATTTTGTGCAACAGCTGATCTACACCTGGCTACCTGGTCTTCCTGGATTCCTGATCATACAACAATGTCCTTAGGACATGGTTTCAATCTGTTCACCAGCTCTTGTGCTGTTCTTCTGTTTCTGAGAACCCACTTCCTTCTCCTGGGTTGCATTTACACAGCAGATTTATTGCGGCAAATTGCGCTTTAGTGCTTTTCCGCAGCTATGCCAGTCAGTTACTTTTGTTTACTATTTCGCTTTATGGTTCAGACATGGCAAAGGTGCAGGGGCGTGGCCTCCCAAGCAGAGACCAAGCAGAGGATGGGCTTTATGGGGGAGGGGGAGATCCTCCATGGATGAAAGGATTGGAATCCTGCATTTTCTTGCCAAATAAAGAATCACAGACTGCCAAAATAGCAGGGGGAAAGATCAGAGAAAATTTTCTCTTTCTCAATCTCTCTCTCTCTCTCCCTCCCTCCCCCAAGCAGAGACAGCGATCACAGCTGAGGAGAAGGAGGAGGGGCTTTATGGGGGGAACAGATCTTCCCCTGACTGAAAGGACTTGGGAATCCTTTTTCTTGGCAAACTGGATTCACACACAGACTTGCAAAATAGCAGAGAGGATTTTTCAAAATTTCCTAATCGCTACTGAATCTCCCTCCCTCACTCCACCTCTTGCCAGCCCACCCCTTCATCATAAGAACCAATGCAGCTCTGCTGAAACTGTATCGGAAGATTGCTGGTAAGTCACACAGCCCTTAGTGAAATGGTTGTTTACCCTAGCAATAATGTGCTACTTTGCAAATAACTGAGCAAAAATAGCGACATCCCCTGTCACACTATATTTGGGTGTTTTACCTTCCTCCCTTCTGAATCAGGCGATGCTGTGGTGCGATCCGTGGGAACAATGAGCTATCTTTGCGGTATATTTAGGGGAATATTTGCCCGTGTAAACGCAGCCCTGCTGTTCTTCATAGAGCCACCTCAGTTTCTGCACATCTGTTTCAGTGGCAGTGTATTACATCTGACTGGCCAAGTTTACACTGAACATCAACTAGTGATCACATGATAGAACCACTCAAAGGTGACAGCCTGTGAAACACCACAAACTGATTTCTCTTTCTCCTCTGTTTTGGCAAACTGGCAAGACCCTTATTTCCCAAAAATCTGCACAGGCTGTGATTTCAGTTGATGCTCTAACATTTTGGTCAGTAAATACCATAGTGGTGCTCTCGCAGAAATTCAGTTTGGTGTAACAAAGAGGCCAATGGAGAAACCTGGGGGGGCATTTAAAGAAATATTTTACCAGAAGGGCCCACCTAGCCAGGCCCATCCACCCAGTTATTGGAAAGAGGCTGATCTACTTCTTGGTAGCGTTCCCTTCCCTAACTTCTCTCTGGCATGTATTTTTGCTGGACCCTGACTCCATTATTCTTTTGTTTTTACATCAGAAAGAATTAATTATTAAACTCCCCACCATCTGCTGTGTGCCATGTTCCTGCAAACTCAAAAAGTGGAAATTGCTTTTTGCAGTAGTTTCATAGATGGCTTCAACAGCTTGCTCTCTTTGGAGATTATCACATGGGCACTTTGAAAACGTCCCTGTCTCACACACACCCATCCCACTCCCAGCCCACTCTCATGCCTGTAACACTTAAAAAAAAAAGTTTTCAAACACCTACCATATTCCGTAATTGAAACCTTGGCTTCCCTGCCATCGTAAAGCTGCTTTTACTACAGGGAAAGAAAATCTTGCTCGTTCTCGTGAGAGAATGATCACACGGGAAATTTAATAATAAAAAATAAAACAAACATCCCCCCCAAAAGCTCCAAAACACACTTTAAAACCCCAAGTAACCCGGGGAGGGGGGGGGGGAAAGGGTGTCACTTACCTCCGCATCCCGATCATACCCAGAAGTGTTCTGAATGGACCTCACGATGATGTCATGTTATGTCATTATCACGCCAGCACAACGGGGCTCTCATTCATATGCCTGTGATTCCATTTCTGTAATGGAACAGGCTTCTTATTGACAACTTTTCCCCGTCAATAAAGGAAAATGGAGGCAGCACAGAGGCAGCACTAGGGGAGAACAGGACAGGGACGACGTGGTCTGAAAGGTAAGCCTTTTAGCGATTTCCTGTCATCCCTGTCCTGGGATATTTGGCCCATGTGATAATCTCCTTTCTCAAGCCAGTCTTCTCCAAATGTTTTGGACTACAACTACCATAATGACTCCATGTTCAAGAATGGTAAGAGCTGTAGCCCACCACATTCAATGGAGGTGGGAAAGGAATTACTATAGAGTTCATCAAATTATATTCAAAATATCCTATTACTCAGAATCTCCTGTGGCAACATTTTACCATGATCAGCAGATCTTGGCAGTTTGTGGAACGTTCCTCAGAGTAATTATGAAATAAAAATGCCAGTTTGGGCTATCTAACTTTCTTGGAAATCTGAACTCAGAAGTTTCAAACAAGCAAACTATTATCTTCTTTTGGGAGAAGACTGAGTCAAAGAAGGTGTTGATTAGTTCTGCCTTTTCTCTGTCCCCTGTTAGCATTTTGCCATCTTCTCCACACAGTGGCCCTACCATTTCCTTGTTCTTCCTTCTGCTACAAACTTAACCAAAAGGCTCTTTTAATTGTTTTTAACATCTCTAGCAAGCCTGAGCTCCATCTGTACTTTAGCATTTCTGACTTTCCCCCTACATGAGCTGGCTATTTGTTTGAATTCTTCTTTGGTGATCCCCCCTTTTCCATTTCTTGTACATATCCCTTTTAAGTCTGAGCTCAGTTGAAAGTTCTTTAGACATCCACCCTGATTTCTTTAGATACCTCCCCCTTTTCCTCCTCATTGGCACTGTTTGACGTTGTGCCTTCAGCATCTCACTTTACATCTGTCATGTATTCCCTTCTCTTAGTATTCCTGACCAGAGGATCATCTCCAGTAATTCCCTAAGTTTTCTGATATCATATTTCTTAAAGTCCAGAATGCATGTCTGCCTATGCTTGGCTTCCCCTTTCCTCTGTATAACAAACTCCAGCAGAACATGGTCATTCCCCATTAAGGATCCCTCCACTTGCACCCCATTAACCATGTCATCTCTGTTCATTAGGATCAGATCTAAAATAGCTGATCCTCTTGCTGCCTCTTCCACCTTCTGGACAATGAAACTGTCTGCAAGGCAAGTCAGAAATTTATTGGCAGAGTTGACTTCCAACAAATATCAGGATAGTTGAAATCCCCCATTATTACTACATCTCTCCTTTCTGAATGTGTGTTCATTTGTTCCAGGAAGGCATCATCCAAGTCCTCGGTTTGGCTTGGAGGTCTGTAGTAGACCCCCAGAACAATATCCCTGCTGTTTCTCTCCCCCTTAATTTTTACCCAGATACTCTCAACCTGGCTCCCAGGATTTAAGTCATGGATCTGTTCACAGGTGTACACATTCTTACCATATAATGCTACTCCACCTCACTTCCCGTTTGTCTATTTCTTTGAAATAGGTTATACCACTCTATTCCTAAATTCCAATCATGAGGCTCATCCCACCATGTTTCTGTTATGTCTATTATAGCATATTTGTTTTGTTGTGCTAAGAGTTCAAATTCATCTGGTTTATTTAGAAGCCATCTCTCATTTTTCTAAATTGAGGGAATACGGTAACCTCACCCCTAATCTTCTTGCCTAATGTACGCTCCTTTGTAAACCTCCTGTTGTGGTCACACAGTTGGTCAAAAATGAAACCCATGCTGCACATGAGTTCCATTTGGGGGGGGGATTGTTACCTGGCCTTACACCTCCTCCCTATAATATTTTATAAATTGGCAATAATTAGACAGTTCACAAGGTGTAGTAGACTGGGGTGGGCCCAGATTGAGGTCAGATGAGGTCACCAAGACCTAAATGAAGGTGTCATGGAAAACTGGCAGACATCCTCAAGATAGGATTAAACAAAGTCCCTAGTAAATTACATCATCACTAATCCCCAATTGGACTCATTGACAATGAGTCATTCATCACAAACAAACAAGTAACTGGAACAACATTATCCCCAGAAAGGATTTCCTTGTGCCTTTCCTACCTCACAATATGGAGGTTGTCATTAACCCATCAATTCTAATATCTCAGTCATTAACAACAATTAGCAAAGTCACTGTTACTTTTTTTAACAGTGGGAAACCCATCTAAGCTTTGTTCTATGCTCAAACACTCCTTCAGGATATGAAACAGGGTATAAATATTCTTCCCCGAACAATAGCCAAATGTGCTATAGTTGGATACCATCACTCTGTCAGATTGTACTACCCTCAGCTCCAAGTCTGAGCCTTGTCCACTGCATGAAATTCTGCTCTTCAGGACTGGTAATTATTGCCCATACTCCACAGAGCTATTCCTCTATCCAACCTTCCTACCATAACTTTTTGCTAGCCTTGTGTGGTTCGTATGTGCGTGTGTGTGTGTGAACACTTCCATGTTATTTTCCAATTTAAAAAATATTTCTCTTTAACTCGGAGTCTCTGCAGTTAGTACCAGTATACATAAGTGCAAAGGTCCCACAAGTTACCCAACCTCTCACAGGCATTCATTTGAGCTTTTATAATTCTCCCAATTAATAACGTAAAATTGGCATCACGCAGGGCCGGTTTAAGGGCCCCGCAGCACCTGCAACTGCAGGGGGGCCATCATTGTGGGGGGCCCTGTCCTAACCCTCCTCCTGCAAAAACATTATTAGCTATAATCTGAATATCCTGTACTGTGAATAGGTTAGGTTAGGTTACGTTGACTTGAGATAAACATATGGACCCCCCAAAATAAAGTATTTCAGGGCCTCCCAAAATTCCTTAAACTGGCCCTGGCATCATGAGTGGGGCCCCCACAGACCCCCGCCAATTCGGGTAACACTTTATGGCCTAAATCCTCATTAGTCCTGATTACAGTAGACCTATTGAATCAATGGGATTTACCTACTTATGGAGTCACCATTAAATTAAATTAATGGGTCTACTCTAATTGGGACCATATGTATATATCTATGTATTAAAGCATATATATCTTGCCCTATATACCCAAAGATCTCAGGGCAGCATACATTAAAATAAATAAAAATAATTTAAAATGTCAAACATTAAAAGATAATTATAATGTAAAAATAGCTGTGCATCAACAAGCAAGCAGAGATGGGAGGGGAACAAGGACAGACACAGATGTACATGTGTGTACATCACAGGCAAGGGAGAAAGTGGACCATCAACATTTCAGCATTGCAACTAATAAGCTTTCCAGTTTGCTCTTCAGCTGGGCTGGGCTGAGCTGAGCTGGGGAGAGCACATTTCAGGTTTCCACATCCAGATCAAGGCTACCCATGCTTATTTAATTGTAACAAAAAAAGCGATTGTACATTGCTAGCTATGTATTTAATGTAATGTGTAATTTGGCACTCCTGAGAAGCTTGATAGTCCTGATAATCTTCACAGAAATGTATTATACATATAAAAGTTACGTGTTACAAAATGATTTGTTGCAAGTACCCAGTGCTTGCTTACTTGCTCAGTCCAGGCAAGAAAGTAGAACATAATTCAGTATTTTTAACTACTATTTTTAGGATCTTTATCGTATATGGAATCAGGTAATCCTGACTCTTTTAGATGGAAACTCTGATCTACATCAGCTCCATCAAAAATGTGCAGAAATTTACCACACTTAGAGAGATAATTTTATTTCCTCTCATATTTCTGAGCACAGAGCCTAATGGAAACTCTTCCATCAAACAGAGGGTGCTTTCTTTTCAGCCACTTACGGAAATAGTCAATGTGGGTCACATTCATTCTGGCTAGAAGTTAGTCATGTGAAACCTAATACGCATCCTTCTTACAGGAGTTTTTTTCTCATGTCATGTTTGGAACATCTTTTGTTTCCCATGACTAGAAAAAGAAATCTCTTTATGAAACAGATCGTTCAGGATTTGCATGCACAGTTATGTAAAGTGTAACAGAACAATAAAGGGAAGAGTGAACAATGTTGTATGAGAATCATAGAATCTTAGAGTTGGAAGGGACCGCAAGGACCATCTACTTCAACCCCTTGCCATGTGAGAATATGAACAACTTCGCAGTCTTATAGTCCTGTTCAGGGAGTGCAGAGAGAAATAAAAGATGCACTTCACACCTGTCTAATACCACAGATTTTTCTAGGTAGTAAATTGCATATAATAAGCTAGTAATGTGACCACAGGATAATATTTTTCTTGTTTTTTATTCTCTTAGAAGAGAGGCGTTCAACCTGAAAAAGTATTTAAACCAAATAATATCTTCATGATTTCTAAAAGAACAATCCTAGGCCCTTCGGGTGGCTATCGGCGCGTGGTGGGGTCTCCTTCCTTGGAGGTCTTTAAACAGAGGCTGGATGGCCATCTGTCGGGGATGCTTTGATCAAGATTTCCTGCGTGGCAGGGGGGTTGGACTGGATGGCCCTCGTGGTCTCTTCCAACTCTGCAGTTCTATGATTCTATGATTCTATGATCTGGTGATAGTTATAGGGTTGAAGTGTCACTCTACTGGCCACAGGGCATGCCCACTGCACAAAATGCTGGCTGTTGTTGTTTGTTATAAAGTATACTTTGACTGATGGCAACCTTATGAATAAGAGACCTCCGAGTATCCCTGTTATCAACAGCCCTGCTCAGGTCTTGCAAACTCAGGGCTTCCTTGATTGGACCAATCTACCTATAATGTGATCTTTTCTTACTGCCTTCCACTTTACCAAGAACTGGTGTCTTTTCCAGTGAGTCACTTTGCCTCATGATGTGTCCAAAGTATGATATCCTCAGTTTAGTTATCTTCACTTCTAGCTAGATTTCAGGCTTGATTTGCTCTAAGACCCCCCCCCTTTTTTTAGCACTTCATGGTATTTGTAAAACACTTTTCCAACACATTTTAAATGAAATAGTTTTCTTCGTGTCAGCTTTCTTCAATGTGCAGTTTTCACAATCATACATAGAAATTGAAAATATGATGGCCTGGATGATTCTGAATTTGGTATTTAATGATAAATCTTTACACTTGAGGATATTATCTAGTTCCTTCATAGCTGCCTTTCCGAAGCTTAGGATTTTTCTGATTTCTTGACTACAGTCTACATTTTGGTTAATGACTGAGCAAACGTATAGGAAGTCTTAAACTATTTCAGTGTCTTTGCTACCCACTTAAAAGTAATATAAATAATCTGTGGTCGTAATTTTGTTTTCTCAATATTCAATTGTAACCCTGTTCTTGCACTTTCTTTCTTAATTTTCATCAGTAGTCAGTCCAATTCTTTGCTATTTTCTGTGAGTAACATGGAGTCACTTCCATATCATAAACTGTTAATTTTCCTTCCCCCAGTTTTCATGTCTGCTTCTGTTACCCTAAGAGGTGGGGGGGCGCTTTAGAGACCCACCTGTGATATCAAAATCTATATTCTTATCTGGGGGAATTATGAGCTCAAACAGTATGCCTGAGAGAGGTGGGTAACTGTGGGGATCTTTTCACCTATGTATACCAGTACTAACTGCAGAGAACTCCAGTTTAAAGTGAAATAAAGTGTTTTTATTGTAAATAACACAAAATGCATTCACACACGTAACACATGCTCCTAAGAACCACACAAGGATATCAAGAAGTAAGGCAGAAAGATTGGATAGAGGGAGAGATTTGGGGAAAATAGGGTGATAGTTACCAGTCTTGAGGAGCAGAGTTTTGGGTAGTGAAGTATTCAGGAGTCTGAGGGTGGCACAGGAGGGTCTGATCTAGAAGCACACCAAGAAAGACAGTGGCTGGATTTGTCCATTGTGACATACCTTTCTATTGTTGGGGGGGGGGTCTAATATTTATACCATACTTCATATCCTAAAGGGGTACTCTGTCTAGGACAAAATCTGGATCGTTTTCATACCAGGTGAACAAAGGAAACCAAAACTTAACTTATTGCATTAATGGCTGGTGGACAGAAATTGATTGGTTTATGACAACCCCACAATGGTGGACAGGAAGGTGTTCCAAGGTGAGATTTCCCTAGGATTGGTGTTGGGAAAAGTCACTTGATTGTTTGGTTGGATGACTCATTGCTGAGGTGTCAAAGAAGGAATTAGCACATACCTCCTTAATAACTTTGTTTACCAAGGGGCTTCCACACAATCCTAATATGGGCTTGTTTTACCAAAATGTTTCTAAGTCACATTCAGGTCATTGTGACCTCCACCTTGCAGATAACCAAAGCTCGAATGCCTGGCAATGACGGAATCAATCCTAACAGAGGGAGCTTTGATGGAAGGGGCCTTTGAATGAATGCAATGAGAGAATGTGGGAGCCAATTCCAATTCAGGAAACTGTGATGGGATGAGTTTTCTGAGAGTATGAAGTGAGTGAATGTCAGTTAAGAAAGTCAGTTGGTGTTGGAGTTGGTATTGGAGTGAAGTCAGTTGAAGTTGAGAGATAAGACTGAATGGTTGAGAGAGTGAGTGGATGAGTCTTCTGTTATCTGAGAGATAGTGAGAGTGTCACATATGCGTGCAAGTTGGTTGAATTAGAGACTGCAGTTATAAAGTTTTTTAGTTCAATAAATAGTCTGTCAACAAAAGTAACAAACAGTGGAGTTAAGAACCAGAAACAGTGTTATGTGCAAAATATTGAACAGTTGAAGTTTGTAATTTTGAATATAATAAACCAACCAGTTTGTTTTGTTAAAAGTTCCCAGACTCATTGTGCTTTATTCCACTCACTAGAAAAGGGTAATAGCCATGTTAACCAACAGAAACCACACTCATACATAATCTATCCACATAAGACTCAGACCCCAGTCCAGATAAGGAATTCTAAGGGGAATCTGAAGGTATGGTGGCAGTGACAGGTAGCCAGGCTGAGTTTTGAGAGAACTTGACAGGTGATTTTGTTCACCCCAGCCAATTTGACCCCTAGAGATGTCCAATATTCCCAATTATGAGATATCATAGCAAGGGGGTAGTAGGGCATACTAAAAATTCCTCTGAGTCTAATCTTGCTTTCCATATGTCCTGAATATAAATTAAACCAAGGCAATCTTGTCTTTTCTCCTTGCCAATGGGAAACTATTCTGCTTCTCTATATTATGTCCTGACAGTGGCCTCTTGTCATGAGTTATAGGTTATGCATCAGAACAATCAGGTATTGTGAACTTCTGGGTTGAAATGGAGTTGTATTGCTTTGCCTTGTAAATGCTGTGCTTCATGGGAGATGTGGGACATGGCAGCCGCCTGCCAAAGGGGACTCTGGCTGGTGGAAGGTACCCCCTTGGTAAAGTGGCTCCAGAGGATTGCTTACATGTATCCTGGGATCCATCTCTGGAATGCTAGCACCAAGCAGCTGTAGTGATCAAATGTGGAAGAAATGAATGGGACTGCAGAGAGACATCATGCCCTGTTATGTCTCTGCTGCTGAAGATGGCTTAAGCATCATGAGTTCAACTTTCTTAAAACTCCAGAACTAAAGTTACTGATATAAACTAGATGAAACCTTCCAATGAGATGGGGATAATTAACTTCCTGCACGTTTCTTTTACATGTGACTAAAGACTTGTGAGTAAACTTATGTTTTTCATTTCCCAATAAACAATATGTAGGCTTATTGCATGAGGGAAGGGAAACAGCAGTACAGCCTGATAATAGTGCCTTCCACCTTGCCTTATCACATGACATTGACATTCAACAGCTGTTCTTCCATTCCAGTGGCATGTGAGATGGTGGTAAATTTGAGTCTTTTTTCTAACAATTTTTTTCCAGTTAGAAAAAAACTTGTGTTTACTACCATCTCCCATGGGACATGAATGGAAGAACAGCGGAAGTATGCCAACATCGTGTGATAAGGCAAGGCAGGAGGTGCTATTATTTGGACTGCACTTCTGCTTCCCTTCCCTCATGTGATAAGCCTATCTATATATATAATTCTCTTGGGTACGTTGCTGTTCCCAGCGTGCTGACTGGATACTTAGGAAACATACTCAACCAATTGTAGTGCTCCATGGGCTGGCCAATCAGCAGCTTGAGGGTGTTTTCCAGCACCACCTCCTTGGCCTACAGCCACATCTTTGCCTGTTGAGCTGCAGTAATTAAATACTCAGCCAGCTCCCCTTGCTGTCAATATGCATGCATGGGGAAAAATAATGTTGCTTTCTATGTGTCCCCCACCACCTTTCTTCTTTTTCCTCCTTGCAGGGTATGTTTTTTCCCCTTCCTCTGCTCTGTACCACTTCTGTACCCAAAACCCTTGACCCCTTTCCCTCCCTCCTTCTGTCAGGGTAATATTGCTTTAAGTGCAAAAGGAAAAATGTTGGAGCAACAGACCACAGACTAGCACAGCTGAAGTGGGTTTGTTCATAGCTGTGGTTAGGCAGAGGGATGACTAGCAAACACTCCTATATAGCCAAAGCACATGATGCATTGTGTGTGGGTTGGTGTTGTGGAGAAAGAGGTATGTTGTTGTTGAGTTTGTTAATGAGGTTTGCTGTGTATATACTTTATTTGTTTATACTGAAACTGAATATAAAGACCTCCAGATATTTTTGGATGAACTTTGCTGTCTGTAAGTTTTTTTGTGTGTGTAAGTGGGTCAGAGTGTGGAACAGCTGCTAGCTGAAGCCTTTGTTTTTGTGTCCTTTCTACTGCACAGCTCTGCTGTTTTGGCTACTCCTGGGTTAGTTTGTCTCCAGGCTGTGCCTCTCAGTGAGCCTATACTGAATGGACACCTTCTGCCCTGAGGAATGTACAGGCTGGAAAAAAAAACCCTGAAAAGCTCCATCCCAGGAAGTGGGAGGCTGCCCTGGGATTCCAGCCTCTCTTTTTCCTCCTTAGGGGACCACTGGTGGTCCTCTGACTGCCCCTGGCTCTGCTTCCTGTGGGGAGAGAGGCTTTCTTTGAAAATGCTGCTACAGATGGGCTGCTGCCTGCTAAGAAAACAACATCTGGTCAGTGGGAGGAGTCAAAGCCAGCAAGGGAGGGGGAATAGAACAGAGCAAGGTGGGCTCTCATTGGTTGCCAGCCTCCCGTCCCCCAATGGGAATCCAGCACGCTGCCCTCAAAGGGCAGCTGGTGTCGGGACAGAAGGCTGAGGCTCTGCAGGCTGTGGGTGGGGCAAAGAGAAGCCCAAAGACACACAAAAAAATTAGAGGTGACCATTCCACCCCTTACTGGAGAGACTCCTTTGCTCCCTTTTCTATTCATTTCTATTTTAACAAGTGGTAGGCAAGGGTCCCTGGACCCCCTCTTCTCTAAACAAGGCAAAGCTTTGGCATGCAATTTTTGCCAAGTATCTAGAACACTGGTTCTTCTTTGGTCTCTGTGAATCCATACATAAAGGGTTAATCCTGCGCCTGCGCAGTAGCCTTTCGGAAGTCGTTAGAGTCAACAGAGTTTAGGTTTGAATTTTGGTGGTAATCCCGCCCACCATCCCCTAGGCTATATAGGTCCTCCTCAAGCCCGCCTCCTCAGTTCCTTTTTTTTACTGCACTAGCAGCATTAAGGAACGTTGTTGGAATCTCTAGTTTTCTTCCCTCCCTTTCCCACCCTTACGGTTTGGATTCTCCAGTCCCGAATATTGGATTGTCCTTTGTCTACTCTTGTTGGATTTTGGCTGGTTTCTGGTGTTTCTTCTCGGTACCACCTCAGACTGCCTGACCTCGGATTCATGAGTGTTTTCTTGACTTAGTGACCATGGCTTCTACGGGCTTCTTCAAGGCTTGTTTGATCTGTGGGGTGAAAATGCCAGAATCAGATGGGCATTCTAACTGTTTAATGTGCCTTGGCGAAAGACATGATGTCCGCTCCCGCCACCATTTCAATGCCTTTACCCCCCCCCCCAAGCAAGGCGCAACAGGGATAAAAGGATAAAAGCCCAGCTTTATGAGCATGTCTTATTGGGCTCAACCTCTTCGTCGGCCCAGAGAACCCCAGTCCCCTCAGGCTCGTCACAGGCCCCGAAACAGCCCTCCAAAGAGGCTTCTAAGAACAAATCCTGGGATCGGGAAAAGTTGGGAACCTCCTCAAAATCGAGGAAGCCTGACCCTGATACTGCTGACGGTACTACCACGAGGAGCGGTCCCGGTACAGCTCTCGGTACCGCTACACAAGAGCAGCTGAGAAATAAGCACAAAGCGGTACAATTCACCTCTCCGAAGGAGACCCCACGTGACACCACCAGGTCACCAAGTGGGTTTGAACCTCCTAAGAAGAACAAAAAATCGAGAGCGTCTGAATCCCCTTCTGGGAGCACCCAACGGGACCGAGCCTCATCGCAGAAGACTTGCTCCCCCGGCGTCAAGTCTCCAGTGGTGTCCCCTCTGAAACTCAGCGTTTCCAGGCTACGGGGCGCATTTCAGGATCCGATCCTGACGTCGGTGATAGAGTCTCAAGACCGTGAATTGTCAGAAGGCGAGCTTCAGGAGCAGTCTCCCGATATCCGGATCGTGGAGATCTCGACCAGCTCGATTGAAAAGGATGCATGCCATCGGTCCCGCTCGAGATCGGCATCATCTCCGCCTCTGAAGTCAATCACCCCTAGACCGCAGTCTAGGTCTCCGTCCTGCGAAAGACCATTGTCTTGGTCCCACTCACCTCGCTTTCCAGGTCGGTTTCCCAATCAAGGTCACGATCGGCTCAGTCCCACTCTCACCGACGAATCTGGTCACGCACGCCTCATCGCTCTCGATCCCGCTCATCCAGACGATCTCGCAGTGGGTTTGACTCCAAGCAACCACCCCCCTCCCGATAACACCACCTCCTCACACCTCTATGCCACACCTTCACCTGCCAGCCACCTTCTCAATGCAATCCATTACTGGCAACTTATCACTTCAGACCGCTGGGTCCTTGGTATCATTCAAAGATGATACTACATAGATTTCGAAGAGCTTCCTCCCCCGGCGACCCACAGAGTAACCCCACCTTCTCTACCCATCATAGAAGAAGTCAACAGTCTCCTCCAGAAAGGCGCTATAGAGCGGGTTCCTCGCTCAAGAACAAGAGGCCTCTTTTTCTCCAGATATTTCCTAGTCGACAAGAAGGATGGCGGCCTCCGCCCTATACTGGATTTCCAAGATGTAAACTCCTTCATTTGACTGCGGAGATTCCGTATGGTCACTCTCCCTTCCATCCTTCCCTTTTTGCGGAAAGGAGACTGGTTCACCACTTTGGATCTAAAAGACGCATATTTCCATATTCCAATTGCGGAATCACACAGAAGATTCCTCGCCTTTGCAGTTGGCGGCACGGCTTTCCAGTTCAAGGTCCGGCCATTTGCTCTTTGTACGGCCGCAAGAATTTTCACAAAATGTATGGCGGCGGTGGTTGCCTTGCTCAGACAAAGAGGAATAGTCGTATTCCCCTACCTGGACGATTGGCTCTTTATGGCCCACTCAGCAGAAAAATTAAGCGGAGACATCCATCTCACCCTTACCTGGCTACAATGTTTGGGTCTCATGGTGAACTACGAAAAATCCCATCTACAACCCTCCCGAACGGTCAGATTCATAGGGGGCAACTTAGACTCCATCGCAGGGAAGGCGTACCTGCCAGACAATCGCTTCACCACACTACGCACAGCAGTCCAAAGGTGCATAACAAGAGAAGAGCCACGGTACGAGACATACAGCAGACCCTAGGCTATATGGCCTCCACAATGGCGGTCACACCTCTTGCGCGCCTCCGCATGAGGCCCCTGCAAAGTTGGTTCATCTCGAAGTTCTGACCTTTTGCACACGGTCCACACAAACTACTCACCATTCCCTGCCCTCTCCAGAAGTCCCTTCGCTGCTGGATGGAACCCCACGTGGTGCAACAGGGCTCTCAGTTCGTGCAACTGAGCCCCACAAGAGCCATCACTAGGACGCTTTTCTAACAGGCTGGGGAGCCCACTCGAATGGCCTATCCATCAGAGGTCATTGGTCCTGGATGGAGAGATCCTACCACATCAATGCACTGGAGCTGTTAGCAGTGTTCAAAGCCCTGAAGGCATTCAAACCGTCTCTAAGAGGTCAAGTTGTGCAGGTGGCCTCGGAGAACACCACAACGGTGTTCTACATAAAAAAACAAGTAGGAACACACTCAAGGATGCTTCTCCACCTCTCCCTCAAAGTCTGGGAATGGTGTGTAGCCTGAGACATTTTCCTGACGGCCATACATGTCCCAGGGGAAACCAACAACTTAGCGGTGCCCTCAGCAGGACAACCACCAGCAACCACGAGTGGTCCCTGTCCCGACAGTCCCTGCTCTATCTCTTTGCAAAGTGGGGCACCCCAACAATAGACCTTTTTGCTACCAAGGACAATGCCAAATGCTCTCTATTCTGCTCCAGGGGCCCCTGGTCGCCAGGCAATCTGAGGGATGCGTTCCTGTGGCACTGGAAGGGACCTCTGCTCTATGCATTCCCTCCATTCCTGCTGATACCCAGGGTGATCTCCAAGATTCATCAGGACGGACCCAACTGCATCCTAATAACCCCTTGGTGGCCGTGCCAGCATTGCTTCACCCCGCTGTTCAGGATGGCCTGCTGCCAATACAAGCGCCTCCTTCAGACACCAGACCTTTTGTCGATGGCAGGTGGCCAAATCCTTCACCCGGACCTCCAATTGATCAACCCCACAGCATGGCTGATCACAATGTGAATACCCTCTCGGATGCTGTGCTGAACATTATCAATGCAGTTCATCGCCCTTCCACGGTAAGGGCCTACGGCTACAAATGGGAGAAATTTTGCTCTTTTCTGGAAGGACAAGGTGTCCCGCAAGACCAGGCGGATTCCTCAAAATTGATAGACTTCCTTGCCTCTCTTTCCGCTAAAGGTCTCTCTACCTCTTCAATCAAGAGTTATATAGCTGCTGTGTCCTGGCACCTACAATGTTTGGGCAAACCCTCTTGCTTCAGGGACCCTAGAATAAAGGCTTTCCTAAAAGGCTACACTAACCTCCACCCACCCACAGTGGGGCCCATTCCTGCATGGAGCCTAGAAATAGTCCTGGCAGCACTATCCAAGGCTCCCTTTGAGCCGATGGCCACGTGCGACCTACGTCTGATCTCCATGAAAACGGCGTTCCTGGTGGCGATCACATCAGCTAGAAGAGCCAGCGAATTGTGCGCATTATGGAGGACCCTCCGTACACCTGTTTCCACCAGGATAAAGTGGTGCTAAGGCCAGACATCGCGTTCCTGCCAAAAGTCATCTCCTACTTCCACCTCAACCAGGACATTGCGCTTCCCACCTTTTTTCACCACCCGTCGAGCGACCTGGAGAGGTCACTATACTCCTTGGATGTGAGAAGGGCCATGGCCTTCTACATGGCCCTTCTCACATCTTCTACAGTTCAGGAAATCTAACTAGCTTTTTGTCTGCTATGCTGGCCCTCGGAAGGGCGAACCCTTGTCCTCCCAACGCTTCTCGAAGTGGGTGGCTGCTGCCATTAGACTGTCCTACCAGATCCTGGGGAAGCAATTACCGGCGACCATCCGTAGTCACTCCACGAGAGCCACTGCTATGTCGGCGGCCTTCCTAAACGGAGTCCCCATCCAGGACATCTTCAGGGTGGCCACTTGGTTGACCCCCTTGACCTTTGCCAAAGTGTACAAGATGGACTCTGCATCCAGAGCGGATGCGGAACTGGGCTGTGCAGTCCTCCTTTCATGCATCGCAGAACGGTCCACCTGAGGACCTTATTTACTTAGACACCGGAGACAGGTGTCTTCCCTTCTGGTCCATAATAAAGAGTTGTTTCTGATTTACTAGTACGTGAACATGTATGAGTTGTGGGGTCTCTGGGTAGGACACCCCTCCTCCATGACCTAAGCTTGCTAATCTACCCTTTATGTGTGGATTCACAGAGACCACGAAGAAGAAGGACAGGTTGCTTACCTGTAACTGTAGTTCTTCGAGTGGTCATCTGTGAATTCACACAATCCCGCCCATCCTCCCCTCTGGTGTCCTAGGCTTTCTCCTCCTACATAAATTTCCTGGTAATAAGCTGCAAATCGCGGCTATTTGGAACTGAGGAGGCGGGCTCGAGGAGGGCCTATATAGCCTAGGGGATGGTGGGCGGGATTACCGCAAAAATTCAAACCTAAACTCTATTGACTCTAACAACTTCTGAAAAGCTACTGCGCAGGTGCAGGATTAACCCTTTATGTGTGAATTCACAGATGACCACTCGAAGAACTACAGTTACAGGTAAGCAACCTGTCCTTCTTAACCTGGGGTCTCTTGACCCCTTGGAGTCCTCGATGTCCTCACAGGAGATCCACAAAGGCTTGAAGGCTGCTCAGACAACCTCCTGCCTGCAGTGGAGTGGCCATGTGACAGGAGCCAAGCAAAGGCTGGCTTGGCCTGCGCATTGCCATTCAATCAATTCCAGCCACAAACTTGCAGGAAGAAGTGGGAGAAAAGTCTTCCATCCCACTCCAGTGCCTCTGAGGGAAGATTTCATCAATGGTGTAATTGTATTATTATTGTTATATTTAAAGTCTTGGGGGTCCATGGCAACAAAAGATATTTAAAGTGGATTCCTGGTAAAGAAAAGGTTAAGAACCACTGGCATAATTGTGCTGTTGTTAGAGTTTTAAATCTTGAGTTAAATATTGGGGGCCCATGGCAACAAAAGATATTCAAAGGGGGTCCCTGGTAAGGAAAAGGTTAAGAGCCACTGGCATAATAGTATTAGTATTAGTATAGGTGTGCCTGGTGTAACATAAACCATTATGTGCCCTGCTGGGGTTTCAAGCAGTGGTTGCAGCGTGGCACTTGGAGTGGCAGTGTTCCTTTCACACAGTTCAGCAACATGGTATTACTTTAGGAAAAAATGCTGCATTTTTTTTACATGTGGGTGGTGATTGGCTGAGGGATTGAGAGGAGGGAGGGGCCCTTGTGAGGCTGGGGGTGTAGATACAGATTGAGTGGCAGGAGTGGATTGTGAGGTGAACCAGGAATTTGCATGTGGGTGGTGATTGGCTAAGGGAGTGAGGGGATTGGTTGGGGAATGTTTCCTAAGCCACCAATCGGCACACTGGGAAAGGAAATATACCCAATATATATGATATATATATATGTGTGGTTTATTTTGTAAGAATTGAGTCAGTGAAGATGGACCTCCCAAATAATTAATTGGATTTTTGGAAGAGTAGAGATTATTTACTCTGTTATAGAACTAGACCAACTTTTGATAATGGGTTTTGATATTGCCTGGGCACCCAGGGGGTCACATCATTGTCCCACCACCCCTGCTGTCGCTGCTGCAAGGGGACCCAGCCAGTCAACTGGTGGCATCGGTGGCAGGGCAACAGAGCAACTCACCCTTAATGCAGCACCAGCCTATGTTACCTCGGGTACAGCTAGTGGAATTATAATGAGATATGAAAAACAGAAACATTTTGAATCTGCAAATAAGCCAGGTAGATGGCTGGCCTACAAGTTGAGAAAAGATAGAGAAGAAACTAACATTGAAGATACATGATGGCAAAGAGCTTGTCTTTTAAAAGTTTGATTTTAAAAAGAGCTTGATTTTTTAAAAGTTCTACTCTTCCTTATATAAGAAACAATGAATTCCATTTGAGAAAATTGGGAATTATCTGGACAGGAAAAAATTACTGAGATTACAGACCTTCAGAGGTCAAGATTGAATTCCCTCATTATGGTTGCAGAGATTATCAGGGCAATTAAGAAAATTAAATTAGGGAAAGCTCCTGGCCCAGATGGCCTCCCAGCCATATATTATAGGTGTTTTGAAGAGGAACTTTATTTATCTTTTCAACACATTATGAATCTGATTTTAAAGTCTGGAAAAATCCCAGACACATGGCAAAATGCAAATATAACCTTAATACCAAAAGAGGGTCATGATCTAATGATGGCTAGGAATTATAGGCCTATTTTTTAATTGAATAATGACTATAAGATTTTTACTACAACTTTGGATGATAGACTTAAGAAGAATTTACAAGGTTTTTTTTTAACATAATGTTGAGTGTGGTTTCTTAGCAAAGAGGTTGCTACAACATAACATGAGATGTATTTTCGACATTTTAGAATATTTGGGAAAGCATAATGAAAGCAGGTTGCCCTGATATTTTTGGATGGTGAGATAGCTTTTGCTAATTTAAAGTGGGAGTTTTTTGTTTGAGATTTTGAAAACAAAATAGATTTTGGGAATGATTTTATTATGTGGATCAAGGCAATTTATGATATTCATAAGGCACAGATATTGATCAATGGGGAAAGGACAAGATCATGTGAAATCCAAAAAGGTACAAGGCAAGGGTTTCCATTTTCTCCTCTTCTTTTTATCTTAGCTTTGGAGGTTCATAACAGGGCAATAAGACAAGAAGAGAAAATTAAATATTTGTACATTAAAGGAAAAACATTTAAATTAAAGGCCATCCAGGATGATTTGGTGATTATACTGGAAGAGCCATTGGAGAGTACTGGAGTATTGTTATATACATTATTAATTAATAAGGACAAAAATATGAGGACAGACTATTTTGACTGAGAAATCTGGTTTTAAGATCAATAAAAAGGTAAAATACCTAGGTATTAATGTGACAAATAAGGATTTCATGTTATTTCAAAATATCTATGTGAAGATGTGGAATGATAAAAAGAGCCAGTTCTTATTTCTTTGCTCTCCTTATTTAAACCAAACTTTTTTTTTGCCAAATCTTTGCAGTAGGCCAAACTTCAATCTTCAGTTTACATACAAACTGGGTGGCGGTGGGGGGTGTTTACAATCTTCCATAAAAAAAGCTTTGTTAGCCTTCCCAACCCCCTATCCATATAGCCACACTCTGCACACTCAATGTCACTCCAATGCTCCTGTCCTCATCTAGCTCTTCCAAAATCACCTCCAGATCTCCAAAATCTTCCCAGTCTGGGTAGAAATCTTCATTTAAAAGTTGCTTTGCACACTTTCAGGTTCAAATCGACTCATCTGGTTTGCTCTTTTATATCAGGTCCTGTAGCTTCTTCCAGTTCTCTCTCTTCATCTTTGAATTCCTTGGCCAAGCCAAATGTCACTCTATAGTTCTTAAAATAACTTCTCAAAAATGTCCATTATCCATTATCTGTTGCCGCATCTCTGTAGCTTCATCTTGTAAAGGTTGCATCTTTAAGGATTTTTCATTAGACAAGATCTTGGCATAGAAAGAGTTGACACATCTGGCTTCTCAATGCCTCCTCTGAAACAATGTAGCTATGACTCTGCTTCCAGTAAACTAACTCTCTCAGCCAAAACAATTCTTCTTTCTCAAAACAAGGCAGTCTCTCTCTTAACACATTTTTACTCATGAGGTGCTTTAAAACACCCATTCTTCCAACTTTAAACAGTTACTCTTTTCATGTTAGTATGTCCTTACTCCTTTTAAGAAAATTGGAAACTACTTAATGCAGTGTAGATGTGTAAATTGCTATTGTTTAAAACAAATTGTAAGCTGCTCTGATAGCCTTTGTGGCTGAAGAGTGGGGTATAAATACCTAAATAAAAATAAAAACATAAAAAAATTAATATTGTTCTTTTTTCACGCAATATACTAGACACTTTGATTTCAATCTACAGTCTTAAAAACTTAAAGGTAGTCCTCAAGAGTGCTGATGTTATTACAAAAGGCAGGAAACTCAGTGAGGCATTATGAAAAAAAAAATGATTCAAAAATTTCTTTTTTATCCAATAAGTCCAAAGTCCAAAACATATTTATAACAGATGAAAAGAAAGTGAAATTTGGTCAGTTTATGTCCATTTTATTAATGTCTTGCTGAACAGTGGCTGGGCAAGTTGTTAACCCCCTCCCCATTTTATTCAAGCTGACTGCTCCATTCCTGGCTGTCTCCCCAGGAGAAGGTGGGTCTTCTGGGGCTAAAGTGGTTAATCCCTCACCCTCCCCTTATGGGGTGGATTTCCACTGACCAGGTTTTCTATCCAGCGAGCAATTGCTGCTGGCAGCTGTCTCAGAGCATGTTGTTGCAGAGCATGATCAGAAGCATCCATTCACCATTTTGCTTCACCTGCAAGTCCAAACATCATAGAATCATAGAACTGTAGAGTTCGAAGAGACCACAAGGGCCATCCAGTCCACCCCCCTGCCACGCAGGAAATCTTGATCAAAGCATCCCCGACAGATGGCCATCCAGCCTCTGTTTAAAGACCTCCAAGGAAGGAGACCCCACCACGCTCCGAGGGAGTGCGTTCCACTGCTGAACAGCTCTTACTGTCAAAAAGTTCCTCCTCATATTGAGGTGGAATCTCTGTTCCTGGAGCTTGCATCCATTGCTCCGTGTTCCAGTCTCTGGAGCAGCAGAAAACAAGCCTGCTCCATCCTCAATGTGACATCCCTTCAAATACTTAAACAGGGCTATCATATCGCCTCTCAACCATCTTTTTTCCAGGCTAAACATACCCAGCTCCCTAAGTCTCTCCTCATGAGGCATCATTTCCAGACCTTTCACCATTTTAGTTGCCCTTCTCTGGACACGTTCCAATTTGTCCATATCCTTTTTGAATTGTGGTGCCCAGAACTGGACACAGTATTCTAGGTGAGGTCTGACCAAGGCAGAATAGAGCGGCACTATTACTTCCCTTGATCTAGACACTATACTTCTATTGATACAGCCCAAAATCGCATTGGCCTTTTTAGCTGCCGCATCACATTGTTGACTCATGTTCAACTTGTGGTCTACTAAGATGCCTAGATCTCTTTCGCACGTAGTCTCGTTCAGCCAGGTCTCTCCCATCCTATATCTATGCATTTCATTTTTCCGCCCTAAGTGCAGTACTTTACATTTCTCCGTATTGAATTTCATTTTGTTAGCTTTGGCCCAGCTCTCCAGTCTATCCAGGTTATTCTGAATTTTGATCCTGTCCTCTAGGGTATTAGCTACTCCTCCTAATTTGGTGTCATCTGCAAATTTGATAAGTATGCCCCTAATTCCCTCATCATATTTGCAGATGACACCAAATTAAAATACCCTTAAATAAACCCTTAAAAATTAAAATTAAAAAACCCTTAAATAAACTACAGGTATGCTGAGCTAGTGAGGCTGATTTACTGCTGTCTATAAATTAGCTCAACCAAGGCCATTCTAGTGCTGTGGAGAATAGATGAAACAATTCCTGCTGATGCTGTTTAAATTTCTTGGCCTCCTGTATTCCTTGGCTTGAATTTGGACTAATTTCTCTCCCTCTCAGTTTTGGACCAGCCCACAACGGTTTGCTTTGTTTCACTTTGGATTGTTTTGATTATGGTTCTGCTTCTACAGATACTGGTATCACTTTGGGTTTGGCCTGCCTTTCCCTGGTCAGCCTTTGTGAGTTGGGGGTGTTTGCCCACTTTAAAACAAGACACCAGAGATGGCCAAGAAGCACCAGGCTATGGTCAGATGCACAACAACAAAGGTATGCTCCAGTTCTCCAAGGGGTCTGCAAGATGTCCCAGAGGATGACATCATCATTGTGCATCCAGCTATAAGTTCATAGATGGATGCTACATGGCCCTGTTGTGTGTGTGTGCAGGAGGAATATGAGTTTTGAGGGCATGGGAGCCATTGCACAAGGTACTGAATTCCTCCCTCTGCAATGACTATTAAAATATGCTGAAGTTACACAAATGTCACCAACAAGATACCCCCCAATTGTGTTATGATCTGATTTAAGTTTTTGTTGGCAGCTCTAAATCACTGACAAAGCATTTAGCTTCCTGGAAATAAGGGTCAGAGACACAGGTTTAACTTGCTGTGTGCCTTCAAGTTGTTTTCAATTTCGCTTGACTCTAAGGCAAATGTCTAACAGGGTTTTCTGAGGGCTAAGAGTGTGTGACTTGCCCAGGGTCACCCAGTAGGTTTTCATGGCCAAGTGGTGATTTGGATCCTGGTCTCCAGAGTCATAATTCAACACTCTAACCACTATGCCATGCTGGCTTTCAGTTCTTTCAAAGGTTCCTTGCTATCATAATAAAAGAGATTGTTTTCTGGTGCTGTTCATGACTTTATTTGACTATGCCTGTAAGTAATATAAATACAATACAAATAATACAAATTGAAAAAGCCAAGTTAATCTTCCCCTCATATAAATGTCTTTTATGCTAGTTTGAACAGCTTGATTGTCATTGTCCAAAACTACACTTTACCACAACATTCAGAAAAAGATAAAGAAAAATATATCTAACATATTTCAACACATACACTGCATAGCATCATACCCACTGCAATTTACACATGTGAATTTATAAATTAAATAAATGCAAAACTGGGAGCTTTATGGATGACCTTACCCTACACAATATAGGGCAGTCATACTGTCTTCAAAAGCATCTTATTAGGTGAAATGCAATGGTCTTGCCAGTGGAAAATACATTGTTGGTGGAATGCGTTCACCACCCCCTGCAGCCCTGCTTCACACCATCCAAAATCTGTTTCAGATGATTTTTGCTCCTTCAGAACCAGGCATGAGGAACTCTGGGAGTGAGGTGGGGGAGGGAAAGTCCTGTTGCAAAAGTGGAAGTCTGTTTGTGTGACAATGGACTTTGACCATTTCATTTAATCATGCTGTCTGTTGGATCAATACAGTCAGGAATTCTGTGAGAAGTATCACTTTTACAGTAGCTTCCAATTCACTAGAAATTTTATGAGCTCAACCACAATAATTCCCCCATTCAAAGTAATTAACTTGATTGCTGGACCAAGCAGATTTAGCAAACTTTTCTTAATAATCAGATGATCTAAAACAGTAAAATACAATAAAGAAAAAATCCACATTACCTAATTTGTTATGTGTAACATTTTAGGATAGGGCCTTGATTTTGGTATTTTTTTCAAGGAACTACTAGACTAAGCACTGTGATATTCATATAATTAAATCTGTTGTCATCCTTATGGTTTGTATTTCAAAGTTTATTACCATTATATCAGAGAAGAACATATAAGTAGGAATAATTTTGATTTGCTCTGCTGTCATAGGAGCATAATAAGCACACTTCCTCTTGAGGCAGAAATTAGAACACATTAAGCCCTATTTGTCCCTACACCCTCAACCTAGTGACAACAGTTTCATAAAAAATAGAGTGAAACCAGTAACAGATTAGAGAGGAAATCCTGTGGTGGTTGATTTAAATGCAAGGAGGTTGCAAATGGATGACTTATTTCTGGACTGCTGTAGCTAGTTAAAGGGGACCAAACCTCCAAGGAAGACAGCTTTGGTTCCATTTGACCAGCCAGAGCAGCACTCTGTTTCTGTCTGTGGGTGGCATCCTGAAGTTGAGATAGTTCTTCATGGGTCATCTTCAAGATGTCATGCCTGTAATATACAAGAACTGGAGTTTACAAAAATACATTGGCTGTAAAATGTTGCATGCTTTATTGTTAAGAGTGAATGTTCCTTTTTCATCCTGAAGCTTCAAATGCAATCATGAAAAGAGCTATATCAGGACCAACTTTGCTGCTAAGAGATTTGAAGCAGTAGCTTCTTAAGAAAATGTTCATAGGGGAAAATGTTTTAGGAAGAGGATTCTCTATCCTGGTGCCATCTTCTTTCAATGTGCTTCTGCTGTTTTCCTGCCAATCAAAGGAAAGATGCAAAAAAAACCTAGTTAAAAGAAAAGATACAAAGAAATGCTGGGGAGCCAATGAAATCCTATGGGCTCCCAGTCATATCAGGAAGGGAAGAGGCAAGTATTCCATTGGAATCAGATCATAGCATAGCTTAGAAAACGTATGCATTTTCCCCTTGACAAAGAGATGATCTGTTGAGAAACATGGGCACACATTTTCTGGCATATGAATAAACATTTGTCTAGATCTTCTAAAGATATAAGGATCATAAAACCCAATTCATACCCAAATGCCCTGATGTGTGGTAGTAAAGACTACTTTCATTTTATGGTACATTAAATAAAACACTTTTAAAGAACACTTAGTATAATCAAGTGTTTAAAAAATTAAGATGTAAAGCATATCTGATCATAGCAGGATGAATGGCAGCAACAGACAGAGGGACATAGCTTTCAGTGAGGCATTGACCAGTGAAAGAGTAAACCAAGGGTCCAGCAGCATGGCTGTAAGACATACGTGAGGTGAAGAAAGACCAATCCTGTAGCATAGGACCTGATATGCTAGGTGCAAAACTACGATCAGACCCTTTGGGATCTCATGTGGAAATCGTATCAGAATATCTTTATGGTGCTTAAAGTAATGGCTGGAGGCTGAACACAAAACATGCTTTTCCATCTCTGAGCTGCACTCTGGCCGCATTCATTTGGCAACTAGGGGATTTGAGAACATTAAAAACTATAAAATCTGGCATTTGTGAACACAGTTCAAGCACACAATGATACACTGCACGTTATAGTAACAACACAAAATCTGCTTGTTATAGTTTTGCTTACTCATTCCCTTCTAAAGTAAAACATTAAAGGAAGAGAGCCCTCTTTTGTTAGGTTTAATCACCTGCTGGTTGTCACTCAAGCATTGGTTGTCACAAAGCTGCCCCAGCTGTACCTGCTTGACAGCTGCTACGGGCTGCAGAACAACTAGGCATGTGGCAACTTCTTAAATGGGACAAAAGAAACATTCTCCTAACCTTTACTGAGGCCACGTAAGTGGAGTGTCTCATCAGGAGCTTCCCAAAACTTGTACACAGGCATATTTTATTTAGGTATTCTCACATCCTCTACACCTTTCTTTTTTCTTAAGGCAATATAAGCCATTTATTAACTAACAGAGGTTGACCTATGTTTGTGGAAATTATCATGATTTAGGTAGGGCTGTGTATCAGAAATTATATAATACAAGCTGTACCTGATGTAACATACGCCAGTGGTACATTAAGGGTAAGTTGCTCTGTTGCCCTGCCCCCGCTGCCACCGATGCCACCAGTTGACTGGCTGGGTCCCCTTGCAGCAGTGACAGCAGGGGTGGTGGGACCATGATGTGATCCCCTGGGTGCCCAGGCAATACCAAAATCCATATCAAGAGTTGGTCTCGATCTATAACAGAGTAAATAATGTCTACTATTCCAAAAATCCAATTAATTATTTGGGAGATCCATCTTCACTAACACAATTCTTACAAAATAAACCACACACACTAATAATAATAATAATAATAATAATAATAATAATAATATTTATGTATACCCCGCCCCTCTGTTAAAACAATCAGGGTGGCTTACAAAAATTAAAATACAATACAGATAAAAATCCCTAAACACCCACACCCCCACCCTCCCCCATAAAAAAATTAAACAAATATAAATTAAATTAAAAAGCAACTGATCTAAAATCACATTTAAAAACAATAAATACAATAAATAGCCAGCGGACTAAAAGAGGCCAGGATCCCCTGAGGCTGGGATCTAATTAGGAAAAGCCTGCCGAAAGAGATCCGTCTTTAGTGCTTTTTTTTATATTGGGTATAGTTCCTTTCCCAGTGTGTCAATTGGTGGCTTAGGAAACATACCCAACCAATCCCCTCACTCCCTTAGCCAATCACCACCCACATGCAAATTCCTGGTCCACCTCACAATCCACTCCTGCCACTCAATCTGCATCTACACCCCCAGCCTCACAAGGGCCCCTCCCTCCTCTCAATCCCTCAGCCAATCACCACCCACATGTAAAAAAAATGCAGCATTTTTTCCTAAAGTAATACCATGTTGCTGAACTGTGTGAAAGGAACACTGCCACTCCAAGTGCCACGCTGCAACCACTGCCTGAAACCCCAGCAGGGCACATAATGGTTTATGTTACACCAGGCACACCTATACTAATACTAATACTAATACTAATACTAATACGCCAGTGGCTCTTAACCTTTTCCTTACCAGGGACCCCCTTTGTTGCCATGGGCCCCCAAGATTTAACTCAAGATTTAAAACCCTAACAACAATAACAATAATAACTGATAACAACAACAATAATACAATTACAACAATGGACTTTTTCAGACGTCCTAAAAGCCATCAGGGGAGGACAGGAGAGGTACGCAGCTATCCCACGGCAGGGGGTCAGTTTCAGACGATGCCATCCCCCTCCCGTCATCATCTGTTTTACTTCCATGTTTGATCTATTGCAAAGATGACATTTTGTACTCACGGAAGTTTTTCGTGAGTAAAAAGTGGTGCCTTTGCAATAGATTGAACACTGACAATGATGGGAGGGGGATGGTGTCGTCTGAAACTGACCCCTTGTCGCGGGATAGCCGCGTACCTCTCCCACGTCCCCTGACAGGTTTTAGGGCATCTGAAAAAGTCCAATACCTCTTAACCTTTTCTTTACCAGTAGCCCCTTTAAATATTTTTTGTTGCCATGGACCACCAAGACTTTACATTTAAAACTAAATAATAATAATAATAATAATAATAATAGTAATAATAATAATACAATTACACCATCCATGAATGGGAGGGAAGACTTTTCTCCCACTTCTTCCTGCAAGTTTGTGGCTGGAATGGATTGAATGGCAATGCACAGGCCAAGCCAGCCTTTGCCTTGGCTCCTGTCACATGGCCACTCCAGTGCAGGCAGGAAGTGGTCTGAGCAGCCTTCAAGCCTTTGCAAGACCTCCTGTGAGGACATCGAGGACTCCTGGGGATTAAAAGACCCCAGGTTAAGACCATTTAACCCCCACTCCTTGGGGTACTACTGTTTTAGATACTTGGCAATAGTAGCATCCAAATCTCTGCCTCGTTTAGAGAAGAGGGGGTCCAGGGACCCTTGTCTACCACTTGTTAAAATAGAAATGAATCGAAAAGGGAGCAAAGGAGTCTCTCCAGTAAGGAGTGGAATGGTCACCTCTAATTTTTTTGTGTGTCTTTGGGCTTGTCTTTGCCCCACCCACAGCCTGCAGAGCCTCAACCTTCTGTCCCGACACCAGCTGCCCTTTGAGGGCAGCGTGCTGGATTCCCATTGGGGGACGGGAGGCTGGCAGCCAATGAGAGCCCACTTTGCTCTGTTCTATTCCCCCTCCCTTGCTGGCTTTGACTCCTCCCACTGACCAGATGGTTTTTTTTTTGTTTTTTTTTAGCAGGCAGCAGCCCATCTGTAGCAGCATTTTGAAAGAAAGCCTTTCTCCCCAGAGCCAGAGGTGGCCAGAGGACCCCCAGGGGTCCCTTAAGGAGGAAAAAGAGGGCCTGGAATCCCAGGGAGGCCTCCCACTTTTCAGGTTTTTGTTTGTTTGTTTGTTTTGTTTTGTTTTTGCAGCCTGTAAATTCCTCAGGGCAGAAGGTTTCCACTCTGTATCCACTGAGAGACACCAGGCACAGCCTGGGGACAAACTAACCCAGGAGTAGCCAAAACAGCAGAACTGTGCAGCAGAAAGGACACAAAAACAAAGGCTTCATCTAGCAGCTGTTCCACACTCTGACCCACTTTCACACACAAAAAGACTTACAGACAATGAGGTTCATCCAAAAATAACTGGAGGTCTTTATATGCAGTTTTAGTATAAACAAACACAGTATATACACAGCAAACCTCATTAACAAACTCAACAACAACACACCTCTTTCTCCACAACACCAACCCACACACAATGCATCATGTGCTTTGGCTATATAGGAGTGTTTGCTAGTCATCCCTCTGCTTAGCCACAGCTATGAACAAACCCACTTCAGCTGTGCTAGTCTGTGGTCTGTTGCTCCAACATTTTTCCTTTTGCACTTAAAGCAATATTACCCTGACAGAAGGAGGGAGGGAAAGGGGTCAAGGGTTTTGGGTGCAGAAGTGGTACAGAGCAGAGGAAGGGGGAAAAACATACCCTGCAAGGAGGAAAAAGAAGAAAGGTGGTGGGGGACACATAGAAAGCAACATTATTTTTTCCCCATGCATGCATATTGACAGCAAGGGGAGCTGGCTGAGTATTTAATTACTGCAGCTCAACAGGCAAAGATGTGGCTGTAGGCCAAGGAGGTGGTGCTGAAAAACATCCTAAAGCTGCTGATTGGCTGGCCAATGGAGCACTACAATTGGCTGAGTATGTTTCCTAAGTGGCCAATCAGCACACTGGGAATGGCAACATATTCAAGAGAATTATACTGTATATATAGATAATCCAGCTAAGTATTCTTTCTTTCAATCACTTTTCTAGTATGTATATATTAAAAATAAGAAATAAAAAAGCAAGTATAGATAGATAAGTATACGATATACAAGAGTAATATCAACTACATTATTTTTTATTACCTTCTCTTAATCTTTCATAAAGCCACACCTTCCCTTCCAAAACTCAATAACAGGATTCCGTTCTTCTTCATATCTCAACAGTGATCCTTCTTTAATCAGAACTGTCAATTTGTCTAGTTTGGCCATGGCATAAAGTTTAATTAGCCAATCTTCTACCGTTGGTGCCTCTTTATTTTTCCAATTTGGGGCACATAATAATCTTGCTACCTTCTTGTGGTGGAGTTGTGAGAAAGCAAAGCAATTTTGGATTATGTGTACATAAGACTATGGAAGAAATATTGAAAATCAATCAGCATTTGAAACTAGAGATATTTTTGTTGGGACTTTTAGAAGACTCTCCAAAGTGAGAATATGGGAAGATAATAAGTTGCTGAAGCTCTGTGATATGACTGAAATGGATACATCAACTACTCTTGTTAAATGATAAAACTATTGATGAATTTTAAAAAGTGTGGAAGTCTACAATAAAATTCCTGAAGTTACATTTAACAACTTTTCAATGATGTTATGAGCAAGAGGTGGAGAATGATTTATTTAAATAATAATAATAATAATGGTAATAATAATAATAATAATTTTTTTTTTATTTTTAACCTGCCCCTCTGCTCGGCAACCGGGGCAGCGTACAGCAGGATTAAAACAACAGCAAGTTAAGATAATCCTTCCCAATCCTAACCCTCCCACCCCTTAAAACTAAATTAAACTAGTTGAGAATTAAAACAAACATAAAATACAACGCAGTATACAAATTACAACAAAAAAATGGCAATAGCGGCAGGGGGCGGGTAGGCAATCAACGGGTAGGCAGATGTGAAGTATATATAATGAGAGAATTATAGTAATATGATTAAATTACATTGTGAACAAAAAGTATAAATATTAAGATTAGATAAGGATTTTCATTTCAGGGGTTAATAAGGTATTTCATTATAACCTTTTAGCTGATAAGTTGGTCCCTTTTAGTGTAAGTTTTTTTTTATTTTTGTTGTGTTTTGTTTAGTTAAGTGGGTTAGAATAGACATGGAAGGGTTAGATAGGTGTGAGGGTTAAGATTTACAGTTGTCCCTCCACATTCGCGAACTCGACATTCGCGGTTTCGAGTATTCGCGGTTTTGGGAGGGGCCCCCCAGCCCCCCCCAAAACCGCGACACGGGGCCTCCGGAGGCCCCGTGAAAGCCCTGGGAGGGCTGGGAAGGCCTCCGCGGGGCCTCCAGAGACCCTCCGGAGGCCCCGCGAAGGCCCTGTGGGGGGAGTGGGGAGGGCAGGGAAGGCCTCCACGGGGCCTCTGGAGGGTCTCCGGAGGATCTCCGGAGGCCCCGCTAAGGCCCTGTGGGGGAGTGGGGAGGGCTGGGAAGGCCGCCATGGGGCCTCCGGAGACCCTCCGGAGGCCCTGCGAAGGCCCTAGGGGGGAGTGGGGAGGGCAGGGAAGGCCTCCGCGGGGCCTCCAGAGACCCTCCGGAGGCCCCGCGAAGGCCCTGTGGGGGAGTGGGGAGGGCCGGGAAGGCCTCCGCGGGGCCTCCGGAGACCCTCCGGAGGCCCTGCGAAGGCCCTAGGGGGGAGTGGGGAGGGCAGGGAAGGCCTCCGCGGGGCCTCCGGAGACCCTCCGGAGGCCCCGCGAAGGCCCTGTGGGGGAGTGGGGAGGGCCGGGAAGGCCTCCGCGGGGCCTCCGGAGACCCTCCGGAGGCCCTGCGAAGGCCCTGTGGGGGAGTGGGGAGGGCCGGGAAGGCCTCCGCGGGGCCTCCGGAGACCCTCCGGAGGCCCCGCGAAGGCCCCGGGGGTGGATTGGGGAGGGCCGGGAAGGCCTCCGCGGGGCCTCCGGAGGCCCCGCGAAGGCCCTGTGGGGGAGTGGGGAGGGCTGGGAAGGCCTCCACGGGGCCTCCGGAGGCCCTGCGAAGGCCCTGTGGGGGGAGTGGGGAGGGCAGGAAGGCCTCCGCGGGGCCTCCGGAGGGTCTCCGGAGGCCCCGCTAAGGCCCTGGGGGGAGTGGGGAGGGCCGGGAAGGCCTCCACGGGGCCTCCGGAGACCCTCCGGAGGCCCCGCGAAGGCCCTGGGGAGGTGGGGGAAAGTGACTATGGGGCCTCCGGAGGCCCCATGGTCGCTATGGCAGGGAAGGGGGGGCAAACAGTATTCGCGGTTTTTTCACATTCGCGGGGGTCCGTGGAACGTAACCCCCGCGAATGCGAAGGGACGACTGTATTTTGTGTCAGTGCATGAATTATGTATTGTTTTTAGATTGAAAAAGTAAGTGTTTAATAATTTTTTAAAAATAATAAAATATACATACATACAAACATACACATTAATAGCAGTGTTTTAAAAGCAGCATGGGAAAATTTGTTTCTCAACAATTGCTTTATGACTGAATGCATTTAAATAAACAAAAACTGTTCTGAGTTTCTTAGCAAATAAAACACTCTACCCCCTGCTTCCATGTTGCCAGAAAGAAGAGGGGAAAAGACATTCTTATGTGGAGGTTCTTTCCCTTGAAGCCACACACTTCCTTACATTCCATAGCAATGTAATTCATATGGGGATATAAAGAAGCATGTAATCTCAAAAAGAGAAATTTGCCCCTCACCTCTTTGAGGCCAAACACCAGAACCTGGTCCAGCCTTGTGAAGAAAATGTGACTGCTCAGAAGGGTTCTTTGGAGTCAGGTCACAGAGTGTTTCCAGTTGAAGCATTTTGTGTGTAAATCTTGCTTCAGCCATGGAATTTGATCTTGTTGTTGGTGATACCAAGTTTCATTGGCTTCCATTTGCAATGCTGTCATGCTTCATTATATATATGAAATATACCTATACCTATATATATATATATATATATAATTGCAAATTTGAAAAGTACAATAAAACTTACAAAAATTACAAAGAAAAGGAAATACAAAAACAGAAAGAAAAAGTGATAAATCAAAAAGACAAAAAGAGCAATCCTCTCATGTTTTATTACCAATTTTTTTCTAACCACAGAAAATCCATTAAGGAGAGAGATATGGAATAACTACTTGATATATTTTGAGTAGCTGTTTGCCTAAAAGTATTGTTCATGTGCCAGACTATATTCTTCCATAATGCAATGGCTACATCTGCTTGACATCTGAAAAAAACACCATCTGAACTATGACGTTTTGTGCATGATGGTACAATACTGGTTGTTAAATGCACCAGATATTTCACAGCCTATGAGAACATGCCAGGTAGATAGTTCTTCATGCACTAGGCAATCCTATATTACATGGTGGCAGAATCAAATTTCACTTGAAACTGACTTGCTTTCACTTGTAAGACATATTCTTGCTTACCAGTGTGACATATCTGAATCCTGTCCATACACTTAGGATTTCAGGCTGGTGTGCATGTATTTCATAGATACAGTGTGATGTAGTGGCTTTAGTGTTGTACCAGGAGCCTGGGAGACCAGGGTTCAAATCCCCACTCTGTCATGGAAACTCACTTGGTGACCTTGGGCAATTCACACTCTCTCAGCCTCAGAGGCAAACCCACTCTAAACAGATCTTTCCAAGAAAACCCCATTATAGATTCACCTTAGGGTTGCCATAAGCTGGAAATGACTTGAAGGCACATAACCACAGCATCAATTCCACCAATCTACTACACACACAATGAGGCTGTTTATAGCAGGTGCAGATGATGGATCTGCCGTGCCAGGAGCAGCAAATCTACTTTGGATTTTACTGCCTTTTCTCCCACAGTTGCCCCTGGTTGTGTGGGAGCTGTGCTGGTGCTTGACCCTATCCCTTTGTACTCATTTTCCCTACAGCAGCCACACTGCTGTATAAACAATTTTTTCTATGGACCAGATTTTCTCTTACTGCTAGGAAAACACTAACCCCGTTGTAGTAATGATAGCGTAATAACTTAGTTTAAAAGCATTGTTAATTCATAAATTTTGGATCACATGAAGGAAAGTCATTGTTATTTTCTTAATTGCAACCAGTCCTCCAGGCTGTAGAACTGAATTTGCTGCAATGCAATTGGCTTCTCATTTGAAGCATCTTCTCATTTGAAGGTAAATGGAGTTTTGTTTATTTTTCCAATTTGAAGGATTACATGAGAGCAAAGGGATTTTTGCATGTATGCACACACATGTTTTTCATCCATGCTGATTTTTTTTTAAAACTGTTCATTGAGTTCTTTAATCAGGCCTATTTTCTGGTGCTGATGAGAATTTTAGTGCATTTCAGAGTATACAAACATAGGAGGCCATAGGAGGGTATGTGGGTGCAGTCAGTTGTATTCCAACTAACCACTCAAAACTAAAAAGCACATATTCACATAGAATCATGGAGTTGGAAATGACCACAAAGGACATCTAGTCCAATCCCCACCATGCAGGAATACACAACAAAATCACTCCTGAAAGCTATCCATCCAATGTCTGTTTAAAAACTTCCAAAGTCAAAGAGTTCATCACCTTCTGAGGCAATCTATTCCACCTTGAACTGTAAAGAGGTTCTTCCTAATAGCTAAGTGGAATCTTTTTTCTTGTAATTTGATCCCATTGAGCAGCAAAACAAAACCCAAAAAACAAAAACAACCCCCCCCAGCTTGCTCTATCTTCTACATGATATCCTTTCAGATATTTAAAGATGGCTATCATGTCACCTCTTAGTGTTCTCTTCTCCAAACAATACATACCAGACTGTCTCTGTTGTTTTTCATAAGGCATGGTTTCCAGACCTTTGACCTTTGATCACCTCAGTTACCCTTCTCTGGGCATGTTTCATCATGTCAATATCTTTCTTGAACTGTGGTACCAGTATTCTGAACGCAGTATTCCAGGTGAGGTTTGACATATATTTGTACATTTTATTTCTCCTGACTTGAGGTAGTACCTTATATTTATCTCTGTTGAAATTCATTTTGTTGGTTTGGCCCAGATCTTCATTCTGTCAAGGTGATTTTGAATTGTGTTCCGATCCTCTGGGGGTATTAGCTACTACCCTCCCCCTGCCAATTTTGGTGTCATCTGCAAGTTTGAAAAGCACGCCTTCTGTTCCATCATCTAAATTTTTATTAATTTATTTAATTTATATGCTGCCTTTCTCCCAGAAGGAACCCATTTATAAGGATGATAAACAGCACCATGCCCAGGATACAGCTCTGAGGCACCCTACTTGTTATTTTTCTCCAAGATGAAGATAATCCATTAGTGAATACTCTCTGGATTTGGCCTGTGAACCAATTACAGATCCACCTAACTATAACACTGTCTATCCCACAGTTCAACAGCTTGCCTGCAAGATTATCATGGGGAACCTTCTCAAAAGCCTTACAAAAATCAAGATATACCATATTCACAGCACTCTTCTGATCTGCCAAGCTTTTTAACTTTATCCATGCTAGCTCTTAATATTCACAGCATTTCTTTCTAATTGCATACAGACTGTTTAATGATCTGTTCTAGATTCCTTCCTGGTATCCATGTCAAACTGACTAGTTGGGAAGTGCTTGGGCCCTCTTTTCACCCTTTTTGAAGATGGGGACATTTTTTCTCTTCCAATTTGCTCAGACCTCTCCTGTCCTCCAATAATTCCCAAAGATTATTGACAGTGGCTCTGAGATTACATCTACAAGTTCGTTTAATACTTTTGAATGAAGTTAATCTGGTCCTGGAGACTTGAATTCATTTAGAATAGCTAGTACTCTAAATGAATTAGTAGCTTGCTACCTCTTTACTTATTTTGTGTGGTAGTACACTTACTGCATGATTTAGTATATTTTCACAAGTTAGACCACCATTTTCCTTACAGGATAAGCCTGAGGCAGAGAAGATATTAAACAGTCCAGCCTCCTCTGTGTCCCTGTTAGCATTCTGCCATCTTCTCTAAACTGTGGCCCCACCATTTCCTTGTTCTTCCTCTTGTTCCAAACATAGCCAACCCCCCCCAACACAACCACACCTTTTTATAATTTTAAATAAATTATTATTCACTTCTTTAGTGAGCATGAGCTCATTCTGAGATTGTTTTTCTGACCTTCTCCCTACAAATATTGACTGTTTGTATTCTTCTTTGGTGGTTTCCCACTTCTTTCATTTCTTATATATAGTCTTTGAAGCTTCAGCTTATCTGAAAATTCTTTGTAAATCCACCTACACCCCACTTTTCTTCCGTCTTGGAATTGTTTGCAACTGTGCCTTCAATATCTCACCTTTAAGAAATTCCCATACACCATGTACTGCCTTCCCTTTGAGCATTCTGACCATGAGATTTCACCCAGTGTTTCCCTAAATCTACTGAAATCATCTTGAAGTCCAGAGTATATCTGAATATATTTGGCTTCCCCTTTCCTCTGTATAACAAAACCCACAAAGACACAGTCATTCCCACTCACGGATTCCAAAATTTCCATCCCTTTGACCAGATCATTAAGTAGTTGGTTAGGATGAAATCCAAAATTTCCTTCACCTTTTTTAAATAATGGAATTGTCTGCCCCACTTTTTACATATTGTCTGGCTCTCTTCCTCGAAAGTCTGCTGTTAGAAAGTGCTCCCAAGTGTCTAATTAACTTCTGCTGCTATCAAACCAAAGCAAATCCAGGTAAACATAGCAGAAGAGTGAAAGCCACTTCGATCTGCAGTGCAGGAAGTGCCCTTACTTATTCCATATAAGTTACTGGTTGAGAGTACTGCTGACCCTCAGCTAAACTCACATTAACTTAACATTGATGAAATCTGTGGTTCAATCAATCAATCGATTGGTTACAATAGTAAAGAAATAATGCAATTATCAGTGTAGAGGCATTCTGGGTCAGCTAAAACAAATGTCCATGGAGATTTAATAAACTAAAAAGGTGTTTTTGATTATTTGGCAGCACTTGCTGAAATATTCATTTTTTTTAAAAAATATAAGTTCTTAGAAACTGCAAATGGCCAGTGCCATTTTAAAGGAGGCAACGTGATACCTGTTGCAACACATAAAAATTAGCTAAATATGAACTGTGCTTGTTTCCTGTTCAAAACTATTATTTTATTCTTATGTAAATGTATGTAGATTTGATTAATTAAAACTCATAGAATCGTAGAATCATAGAGTTGGAAGAGACCACAAGGGCCATCCAGTCCAACCCCCTGCCATGCAGGGATACACAATCAAAGCATTCCTGACAGATGGCCATCCAGCCTCTGTTTAAAAACCTCCAAAGAAGGAGACTCCACCATAATCCAAGACAGCATATTCCACTGTCAAACAGCTCTTGCTGTCAGGAAGTTCTTCCTAATGTTTAGGTGGAATCTCTTTTCATGTAGTTTGAGTCCATCACTCTGTGTCCTAGTCTCTGGAACAGCAGAAAACAAGCTTGCCACATCCTTAGTATGACATCCCTTCAAATACTTAAACATGGCTATCATGTCCCCTCTCAACCTTCTTTTCTCCAGACTAAACATGCCCAGCTACCTAAGCCGCTCCTCATAGGGCATAATGTCTTCCAGACCTCCCACCATCCTGGTCGCCCTCCTCTGGACACATTTCAGCTTGTCAATATCCTTCCTGAATTGTGGTGCCCAGAACTGGACACAGTATTCCAGGTGTACTCCTATGACTGATCTCTCTCTGGCTTTTCTTTGCAAACGAAGATTCAGGAAGGACTCATCCCGCGCTTTCTGCAAGCACGCTGATGACTAAAAAGGCCAATCCGAGATAAACAAGTCCGGTTGCAAAAAGCACAGCAGAAGGTCTCCTTGGGTGATGTTTTTGGGTTGTGATTCTTTCTGTGTTGTCGTTTCTCTTCAAGACTTGTTCGTCGTGAGTTCTCAAATAAGGCTGCAGCATTGTGGATAGTGTGTCTCCATGCATCCTGATGTGAGGCCAGGGCGGACCACTGTTGGTGATCAATTTGGCCGAGCCTGAGATGTTGTTTCAGGGAGTCTTTGTATCGCTTTTTTGGAGCGTCCCTCTTACGCTGACCCGTGGCGAGTTCACCGTAGAGTAGTATTTTTGGGAGGCGATGGTCCTTCATCCTAGAAATGTGCCCTGCCCAGCGTAGCTGTGTTCTCAATATATGGCCTCAATGCTGGTGATCCCTGCTTGCTCAAGGACAGCAACATTCATCACATAGTCAGTCCAGTGTATATTTAGGATTGTGCGTAGACAGCGCTGATGAAAGCGCTCGAGATGTCGTAGGTGGTGGCGATAGGTGACCCATGTTTCAGATCCATAAAGGAGGATAGACAGTATGATGGCTCTATACACACTGATTTTTGTGCTTTGCCTCAGGTGTTTATTGCTCCAGACTCTTTTGTGAAGTCTTCCAAATGCACTATATGCCTTTGCTAATCTGTGATTGATCTCTTTGTCAATCTTGGCATCTGAGGAGATGATGCTTCCCAGGTAGGTGAACTGCTGAACGGACTTGAGCACAGATTTGCCGACAGCAATGTGGGGATGGTGGTGTTCGTCCTGTGGTGCAGGCTGGTAAAGAACTTCTGTTTTCTTCAGGTTGACTTCTAGCCCAAACAGCTCTGCAGCTGTTGCAAAGCAGGACGTTAGGCGCTGCAGAGCTGCTTCTGTGTGGGCAACAAGGGCAGCATCATCGGCAAAGAGCAGCTCACGGACTAGATAGTTTAGAGTCTTAGTGTGAGCCCTCAGACGGCTTAAGTTAAACAAGCTACCATCAGTACGGTAGCGTATATAGATGCCATCATCTTCTTCAAGCTCTGCCATAGCCCTTTGGAGCATCGTGCTAAAGAAGATTGTAAATAAAGTTGGTGCAAGAACACAACCTTGCTTCACTCCATTAGTTATTAGAAAGGGCTCTGAAAGAGCATCGCCATATCTGACTTGACCACGCTGGCCCTCGTGTAGCAAGATAATCATTTTAAGGAATTTGGGGGGACATCCTAGTTTTTCCAGGATCGGCCACAGACCTTTTCTACTTACAGTGTCAAAGGCTTTGGTGAGGTCGACAAATGTTACATAGAGACCCTTGTTCTGCTCCCTACATTTTTCTTGCAGTTGTCTAAGGGCAAATACCATGTCTGTAGTACTCCTATTGGCTCTGAAGCCACATTGGCTTTCAGGGAGAAGTTCTTCTGCAATAGCAGGAACTAATCTGTTCAGGAGTATCCTTGCAAGGATTTTTCCAGCAATAGAGAGCAGTGTTATGCCTCGATAGTTTGAGCAGTCGGATTTTGCTCCTTTTTTCTTGTACAGGGTGATGATGACTCATCTCGGAGGTCTGATGGTAGTTCCCCTTTTTCCCAGCAATTCACAAGGAATTCGTGGAATTTTTCGTGGAGTGCATGACCTCCGTGTTTCCAAACTTCAGGTGGGATTCCATCAATCCCAGCTGCCTTGCCGTTTTTCATCTGCTGTATGGCCTTAAGGGTCTCTTCCAAAGTGGGAGCTATGTCCAATTAATTTTTCATTGGTTTTTGTATCATATGTTGGATAGCTGAGGCTTGGACTACTCGGTTGGCGCTAAAGAGACTTTGAAAATGTTCAGCCCAACGATTCAGGATGGAGGCTTTATCAGTAATTAATGTTTGACCATCTGTACTGTATAAGGAGCTTTGGACCTGATAAGTAGGTCCAAACACTGCTTTAAGAGCTTCATAAAATCCTCTATGATCACCCAGATCTGCACAGCGTTGTGTCTTTTCTGCTAAATTGATCCACCCCTTGTTCTGCATGTCTCGGAGTTTTTGTTGTAGTTTGCTACATGTGAGGTGGAAAGCTGCTTTTCTTACATGACAGGTTGGCTGGGCGAGGTATGCCTGGTGAGCAGCTCTCTTCCTTGCCAACAGCTCCTGGATCTCTTGGTTGTTTTCATCAAACCAGTCTTGATTTTTCTTGTGGGAGAACCCAAGGGATTCTTCTGCAGACTGGAGGATACTGTTTTTGATATGTTGCCAAAGCACTGTAGGAGAAGGATCTGTAGGATGGTCTTCAAGTTTTGTTTGTAGATTTGCCTGGAAGTTGTCTCTCATGGTAGCTTGTTGAAGATTGTTGACTTGGAGCCTCTTCTTTAAGATGCCACCCCTCTTAGGTTTGAACTTAAGATGAAGATTTAGTTTACATCTGAAAAGGCGATGATCTGTTTGGCATTCTGCACTGGTCATCACTCGGGTATGACGGACATCACAAATGTCTCTCTGACGGACTAGAACATAGTCAATGAGATGCCAATGTTTGGATCGGGGATGCATCCAGATTGTCTTCAAGCTATCTTTCTGCTGAAAGATTGTGTTTGTAATAGTCAGCTGTTGTTCTGCACAGAACTCTAGCAGGAGGCGTCCGTTATCATTGCAATTTCCAACACCATGCTTGCCTAAGACACCTTTCCAGGCTTCGGAGTTCTTTCCTACTCTGGCATTGAAGTCACCAATGATAATAATTTTATCTTCTACAGGGACTTTTTGTATGAGTTGGCGTAGGTCTGTGTAGAATTTGCCTTTCTCTACAGGGTCGGCTTGCATAGTTCGGGCATATATACTAAAGAGAACAACATGTGGCGTAAGGAAATAATGCGATCAGAGTGTCCTGTTGGCAAGGTTTCGAGTTTGGAGGCAATGGAGTTTTTAATCATAAAGCCTACTCCTGAAAGATGTTTTTCAGTTGTGGGTTTGCCAGACCAGTAAAGTGTGTAGCCGGCGCCATGTTCTTTAAGGCTGCCTTCCTCATGGAAGCGAACTTCACTAAGAGCAGCGATGTCAATATTAAGCCGTGATAGTTCAAGGGCTATTAGGGCAGAACGACGCTCAGGCCGTCCACTATCTTCAGAGTCTTGCATGGTTCTGATGTTCCAGCATGCAAGTGTCAGTTTATTTACACCTTTGGAGGCCGGTGTGTGCCTTTGTTTCTTTGCCTTGGTTTGACCGCATCAGAAGATTCCCGTTGGCCGCAGCTAGCCAACCAGGTAGTTGGGGATGAGCTTTCGTTAGGCCACCTTTTCTAGGCCCCTCTCCATATGGAGCAAGCAGTGCTCTCCTTAAAAAAGGCTGCCTGGTCATTCAGGATGCCGCCGAACAAGACTGTCATCTCCCGGGTCAGCCTCGAGCGACCAATGTCCTGAACCGCCTGCATGCAGGGTTGGGGCTGCGGCTTCCAGTGCATCTTTACACCTGCCGGTTTCGTCCCTCGCCTATCGCTACAGGGCTTTTTTGGAATTGAATTTGTTCTTCGAGCCTGTGCAATGGATTTTTCTGGTGGAGCGCAGCGTGCACAGAACTGGCCTCACCCTTTAAACCAGAGATTCATCTGCCGTGGCCTTGCAAGCATGGACGTGGAAGCGAGGTCCTCGGGCCGTAGGTTTGATTAGAGTTTCCTTCTCTTAGATGGTTGACCTTACAGGGTTGGACGAGCACCATCTGCCCGGGTTTGGGATTGGAGTTTTTCTTCTCCTAGGACGGTTGCCACAAGGCTAGAGAGCCCATCCTGCCCTTTGACGCTCTTTGTCAGACCCTTCGGTTTTGACCTGTCTGGCATGGGAGACCCTACCAGTGGCTATTATGCCACCGCCAGCATAGCTCAAAACATCATTAGTGTACGCAAGCCTCTCTCCCACGACAAGGGGGCGCCAATGGAGAGGTATGACTGATAATATATCATTAATTGGGTACAAGATTAATAAGAAGGTCTAACATATATTGTGTGGTGTAGAATCATGGGCGCCGTTTACACAATGAAAATGTAGTGAGATAAATTCGTGTTGATCCTTGGTAATTCACACGTCCTGTATGATGGTCTTGAGCTTTTCGGAAGGGGGCCCACATTTTATCCCTCAACCTGTGGGACTTTCCGTCACGCAGTTTGTCCCGTCTTTTTAAAAAAGTCACGGGAGGATGAGGAAAATTGGATATGTGAACAGGTCGGCACAAATATCTCAGGAGTAGGCGGTGACCAGAAATTGAGGTGGGCAGGGGCGGGCACATAGTCCTGAGAATGAGGGGTCAGTCACCCTCCCCGTTCTCGGCTCTTCCCTGCACCAAGGAGACTTGTGCTTTTCTTAAAGTCTTGTGTTCCTGTGGTAGCAATCTCCGTTTAAAGGGACATGTTCTCTTTAAATGGATTCTCTCACTGGCAATCTTGACTCTTCCCTGCACCAACAAAGCTTGTGCTTTTCTTAAAGTCTTGTGAACCTGTGCCAGCAATCTCTGTTTAAAGGGACATGTTCTCTTTAAATGGATTCTCAAACTGGCAATCTCGGCTCTTCCCTGCACCAGCAAGGCTTGTGCTCTTCTTAAAGGCTTGTGTCCCTGTTCTTTTTCCCTCCCCATCTTCCCTCTAGGCTGAAAGCAAAGCATGTGCACGGTGTGTGTGTGCACGCACGTGCATACCTCAGTAGATTGCCAACCACTTCGCTTCTCAACTGAAAGCAAAACGGACGTGTGTGCGTGCGTGTGTGTGTCTTCAAGCTGCCTAGGTGGCTTTGCAAGTTCCTTCCTTTGAAATATAGCCTACAGCTCCTGGTATTCAAGAGTGATTCTTGTGGGTTCTTTAAGACAAAAGCTTTATTTTACAGTAATCTCTGTCTATAGAAAAGACAGAGAAAGATGCATATTAAAGATAGGAAAGAAAATGAAACCAAGAAGGAAGTCATATTGTATGTAAAGGGGGAGAGAATGAAACAAAATGTGAATAAATAAATGACAAATAAACATGTGTACATTATAAACAATCTAACAACATGAAGGGTTGGTTAAATGAATAGATGGAAACTTATTTAGAAGGTATGGATGTTTGTATGTATGTATATGTATGTATGTATATGAACAAGTACATGTATATGTATGTATTTTAATTACAATAATAATAATAAAAAATAATAATAAAAAAAAGGAATTGTGCAGAGGGGGTTGCCTTCGCCCTCCTTCTCTGACCAACGCAGACGCTTGAGCAAACATATGTGGCAGCCAATAGCATCACTCATGGTGGGAAACTCCACAGGAAATACATCACCAAGGTTGTAAAAAAATGAGTAATCGCATCTTTGACTGGCAGCTAAATATATATATATATTTCGGAACCTTTTCCCATGTAAACAAAAAACAACAACAACATGGGATACTATGTCTCAGGACCTTGCTTTTGTCATGGAAAAGGTTGTTGTGTAAACAGCTATCCCGGGATATTGCTCATCCAGGGACAAATCGTTTAAACAACAGGGGACAAACTCGGGATCAGGAAATCCCATTTCTCTCCATGATAAAAACTGTCGTGTAACTGGCGCCATAGAGTTGCAAGAGACCACAAGGGTCATCCTGCCCAGTCATCCTGTCCATGCAGGAATGCACAGTCATAGCACTCCTAACAGAAAAGAGACAGATGTTGAAATGAAAGATGATTTTATTCTTGAAAATAGACCAACATGTTTTGGCCTGAAAATATTTTTAATGCCTTTTCCAGGGCTGTTAAAAGAAAAGGGAACTATACATAGGCAACAGTAATTGTATCAACAGACAAGTTCCAATTTGCAAAATCACTTATGTATCCATGTAATTCTCCTATTAAATTATGTATAAATTTGCTCATTTTAAAATGCATTTTGCGCAAAATAAACTTATACAGTTACAAAACAATACTTACATTACAACTTTAAAATCATTCTGCAGGAATTCTAAAAATAGCGTCTCCAAAGCTTATGCCTGGAAACTGATAGAGTAGGAGGCAGACCATTATATTTTTCCAGTTTTTTTCATGTATATCAAGGACATTTTCATCATAACAATTGTACAGCAGAGCAGAAGCTTAGGGAATGTATGAAGACTCAAGTTTTAAAATAGATGGATATATTCTGAATCCATGTTTACACCATGAGAGATTAAAGTGTCAATATCCAATCCATTTGTTTTCTAAGTAGGATCCTATTATTGTATGAAAAACATTTCTCAAGTAACCAGAAGTGTAGTTCCTTGAAAAAATGATATGCTCCAAAAAAATGATCAACTAGAGAAGCACCTGATTACCTATTCCTGATATTACAATATGCTCTACTACATGAATTTTCAAAGCGCTAAATGTTTCTCCTATATACATTTTGTTTTTCTTGTACACAATAATTGCATAAACCACATAATGGGTGTTACAAGTTGAAAATTGTTTTAAAGCGTATATGTTTTTTCATTGTGATCCACAAACTCAGTTATCTTATATGTATACTTGCAGCAAGCACAATATCTACATGGGCAATGGCCCCTAGGGGCTGTTGCTGCTGGTAGAATGTTGGGATGGGTGTGTTGGTGTGTTAAGAACTGACTGTATGGTAAATTATTTTGTAAAGATTTGGGTTGTGAGCGGTGAAACCTCAGATAAGTGTTATGGTCAGTAGGTGTTTTTTATAGAGAGAAGTATATAGTTTTATTCCTTCTCTTCTAATAGTGATATTCAAGAAGTTGATCTCATTTATTTCACTGAAGTGATAGTACTAAATTGAATGTTATTATTTATAGAGTTGACCCGCCTGAAAAATGATTTCATAGCCTCTTGACCTCCTGTCCAAATAATGAACACATAACCAATGAACGTTTACCAACTCACTATATTCTTTTTATAAGGACTTGTGGGGGAGATAATATTTTTCTCAAAACTTTCTGTATGCAGGTTATCTACTTCTGGGGCCATGGAGCACCTTTTATCAATAAAAGTTACTGTCAAATCTAAAACAATTTTTGTATGAAGCCAGTTCAGCTTTATACATATGTGCTCAAAAATGATGTGAGGATCTATCAGTTCTCCTTTCTAATGTTTGTGTTATAAAGCGTAATCTTGTGGTATGCTTGTATATTTGACATTCATGGTTGCCAAAATATCTTGTTCTGTTATAACAAGATAATATAATTTTAATGAACTCTATGGAGACATGTATATAAGATGGAATTAGAAGTATGAAGAGCTTTTTAAAATAGTGAAGAAATTTAGAAAGAGGTTCTAGTACAGAATTGCAGCCTGAAATGATGGGACGGCCTGGAGGAGAATGAAGGGATAATTCTAACAGCCCCTGAAGAAAGGCTGAAACACGGTGGGCTATTTCAAGACTAAAACCATCTTTCTTCTCAACATCTTGAGACTTTTTCTCTTTTCTACACCACACTGTCCTCATTGCTCTCTAACATACATTGTCCCACTCTAATTAGTTGAGACACTGGGAAGTCTGATCAAAATTTTGTTGCTAGAAAGCAAAACAAATAAATCTGCAATTGGAAAAATGTGCAGCCTTGCAAAACAAATGCACAATTCATGCAGTTTGTTGGGGATTTCAGACATAAGGTGAAATAGGATCATTTTTCAACAATATTACACACTGGGTTGGGGAAGGATGTTTGTCATTCATTGAACAGTGGGATGCCAGCCACAAATGCAGGCGAAATGTCCGGAATAAACTTCCAAAACACAGCCTCACAGCCCGGAACCCATCCCCCCCCCCACAAAAAACACAAAGTTGCAATCCTATGTATAACTTCCTAGCAAGCCCCACTGACTTTTCATGTATATGATAGCTAGTGTCTGTTGGGACTTAGCATCTTATTTAAGAGAAGGTATATGACTCATTGACTAATGGGAATCCTAATCCTTGTAATTTCAGCATATTTGGCAGAATCACCCCATAAATTTTGTGTCCCTTTATTATTATATATCCATGCAGTTTTCCATTCCCAAACATAAACTTTTGTTGACTACAGCCCATCTCAGCAGATGAATGGACTGTAGTCAACAAAAAACTTATGCCATAATGCATTTGTTAGTCTTTAAGATGCTAAAGGATTTGTCATTGTTTCCCTTTTCTTTAATCCATCTCACAATCATAGAATCTTGGAAGCATTGGAAGCACAAAGACCATTTAGTTCACTCCCCTGCCAGGCAAGAATACAAACTAAAGCTCCCCTGAAAGACACCCATCCAACCTCTGTTTAAAGACTTCCAAAGAAGGAAAATCCACCATCTTCTGGGGCAATTTAGTCTACTGTCAAACCATTTTAATAGTAAAGTTCTTCTTCATCACAAATCTAATGTTTGGTGATAGAAATTTCTATTTTATAAGGAATATGTCTTCCTCAAAAAAAAAAAAAAAAAAAAGAACAAACTCTTTGTTATAGGCAGATTTAGTTTTTTCCCACCTATGAATGAGAAGGTGGACCTGCATTCCTGATCAGCCCATAGGTATCTGATGATGTATTGCCATCATACTGCCCAGTATGTTAGAAATATAACATAAATATAGAGCCAGGACTGGTTATAATTCTCTGTGTAGAGACGAGTGATGTTAACATGTGTTTGCTGTCCTGTAATATGCAGCCTTTTGATTTTGTCCATTTTGATAACAGCCATCCTCAAATATCTTGGGCTAAATCCAACAGTAGCCTACCTAGAGTAGGCCCATTGACATTAATGGCACTAAGTTGTAATTAACAAGTCTAGTTCATTTCAATGAGTCTATGTTAGGTGGGACTGTGCTGGATTTAATCCGTTATTAGAACAACATCTAAAGAGATGCACTTATATGGCTTTATATATATATAAAAAAGTCCTTGGATACAAAGAACAGGACAAATATGAAAATCTTGGACATTACCTCATAAGTCATCAGAGTCTTCCTCTTGAATCTTGTTCTGTGCATGAATTCATGTTTCCATCATCCAAACTGGGGGTGGTGTGTTAGGGATATTTTAAAGCAAGCAAGTAAACCTACAGAGATGCCTTTCTTCCAGGGCGTTTTTGCTAAGAAGCTTACATTCTTACAGTTGATTTTGTTTAGGGCTGTTTATGACTAGAAAGAATGATATACTTATTTATGACCTCTTTTTTGTTTCTAAAATTATTTATCTCTTGTCTTTTAAGTATCCTGTGGCTGACAGCTTCATTTGCTTCACAATGTCTCTAGACGCTGTCTTATTCTAATGTTGGGATTTACTTAAATTCAGCATATTCCATACCATTTCATTTCTCTCTTGTTGAAATCTTTTCCTTCCTCATAATAATTAATTCAGAATTTCCCTCCTTGTACTATACCTCCCTGCAGAAACTGTTCAGTAGTTCTTCAAAATGCATGTCCCGATTTCATGCTGCTAAAGCAACCTCCAATTTCTCCTGTATTTCCTTGGAAATGCCCTGCAAATGCTTGCATGGTCCCTTTTGTACCAGACACTTCCTCCCACCCCTTTACTTGGTTTCCCACCTGCCTGTGTCCTTTAGAGACCATGGCCACACTCACTCCTCCTGTCCACCTCAATCACTAGATGTGACAGCAGCACAGATGGCTGTTGAATTATGCCTCTTCAGCTGTCCTATACTGGGAGGGGAGGGGCCATCTTTAGATTTAATCTCATAGATGAGGTTTCTGCCCTTCAATGTCTGACTACAAATATAGCATGTTCTTGAAAATAAGTATTTCCTGTACAGCACAGCTGACATAGTTGTAATAGCTCACTAATAGGATGGCACATGAAGTTGTTTTCAGAGTATTACCTGGATAAAGTCTGGAACAAGTGAACACAATTAGGCAAGAAAACCAAAATATGAAGGAGAAAATATAAAAACACATGCAAGAACACAGTTGCCAAATTTCAGGATGCCAGTTGAGGTCTCAGGAAATTACTCTGTTTTCCTGGGTTTCCATGTGGGGAGACAATCTCAGGGCAAACAACACTGGAGGAGAAGGAAGTTGGATGTTTGTGTCTTGGCTGGCTTTAAAGCCTAGGCATCTATTTCCATTCATACCCAGCCTGAAGCTGTTTGGATGTGTGTTCTGCATGCACAATATCATCACACCAAAAAGCCAGGAGGGGTGGAAATTGTAAAAAGATGTTAGCTGCCCTGATACCCCTGACTCTTATCATTGACTCTATTCATCAACTGGCTATATTTCATAAATGGCTTATTTATTTATATATTTCATAAATGGCACTTCACATGCTTGGCAGAAGACAGGGACTCCCAAGTACAAGGAATCAAGGTTTGCTCAGAAAACCTAAGGAAGTAGCTTTCTAAAATTCCTAAAAGACATGCCTGGGAAAGGATTATGTGAACCCCCTGGAACTGGTGAGTTAGGGAGGAAATGGGCTAATTCTCTTTGATGTACATAAAAATGAGTCATTCAATAATCCCATCAAGGTAGCTAGATACTCTGATTGCAAAACTGGTCTTTTCTCTCACACATCCTAAAACAATAGAGATGTGCCTGAGACCCATCAGTTTTGATGTTTCCATTATTAGCGATCATTTACACACCTGGAGAATTCATTGGGATTGGGACACTCTGACAGGCATTGTATTCCACTCAAACTCATTGAATATAAATATCACTCCAAAACACAGCCAAAGTGGGCACAGTTTTTCTTCCTCCTGTCACTCTGTCAGTCTGTGTCACCAAGGTTGCAGCTTCTAGACGAATCTCTGCTCATCAGACAGGTATAGTATAGTCCATCATCCCAAACTCTCTATCCCAACACTTCCTATTTTCTTTGTTAGCCTTGTTTGACTGCTTGAAACCTGAGTGTATGCATGTGTGTGTTCCCTTGATTATTTTTCAATAAAACCATCCCCTGGCTTAGAGCTTCCTCAGTTATGACCAGTATACATACATCAAAAGATCCCACTATTACCTGGTCTCTTGCTGCTATTTTGAGCTAATTAGACTTCCCCATATTAAAAGCCAGACACTAATTTTTATGATTCCAATAACCAGAACAGAAATAGCTAAAAACTGGAAAACAGGGAACTTTTCCATGACTAACTGGTGGGAACGCTTCTGGAGCACATGGCTCATGGAAAAACTGGTGGATTGGCATAAGCATTTCCTGAGACAAACACCTAAAATTTCCTTTGCAGAGAAATGGTTCCCAGTAATAGACAATGTCAATAGCTCTGCAGGGAATACCACTCCACCTCTGTGCCATGAGAAACTCTAGGACAACATATTTGACTGAATAAATGACTAGGATGAAAGGTTTGATGGGCTGAACCCTGATACACCTCCCCTGAAACCCAACTGTTCCCTATTACGACAAACAAAAGACAAGACAAGTTAAAGTTGTTAAAAGTATAGATGTTTATTTGATGTTGAAATGTTTTAAGTTCTGTAACTGAACATCCAGGACCCCTTCCTACATACGCAAATGACGATGCTGATGTTCTTTAAGAAAATGAGAAAACGCATTGCAAGCATTATTGCATTTCTTGAAAATGTTAATAAACAATTAATGATACAAAAATTCAGACACTAGTGATGAAGCGAGTGGGAAGGAGATTAGAGCGACTATGGCAGAAGACTATGAGTGAGTCCAACCGAACATGGGCTATGGCTCATTGGCCAGCCTATGTCATGGTGATGGTAGCAGTGAAGAAATCTCTTTTCACTGCTACCATTGCATCTGCACAGTGTCACCCAGCAGAGCTTTTTTGAGTAGCTAGGGGGATTTTGCACCACTCATCAGCCCATTATGAAGAGTTTGCACAGCACTTTGCAGATAAAATTGCTTGGGTGTGCTATGACTTGGATGCTATAGTTGATAGTCTGGTGGATGCAATCTTGGTTCCTGCTTATCCAGTGTTATTGGATATGTTTCAATTTGTGCAACCTGAGGATGCGGACAGGATCCTTGGAGAGGTGAGACCCACCATGTGCATACCGGACCCATGCCCATCCTGGCTGCTGAAAGCAGCCTGAGGGGAACTGGCAGATTGGGTAAGGGGGGTAGTGAATGCCCCATTACAGTGAGGCAGGCTTCCAGCTTGCCTAAAAGAAGCTGTGGTGAGGCCACTATTGAAAAAATCCTCCCTGAATCCCACTAGATTGGAGAACTATTGGCCAGTCTCCAGTGTCCCCTTTTTGGGCAAGGTGTTGCAGCATTTGGTGGCCTCCCAGCTCCAGGTATTCCTGGATGAAATGGATTATCTAAATCCATTTCAATCTGGCTTCAGGCCTGGCTATGGGACAGAGACAGCTTTGGTTTGCCTTTCTAGATACAGATTTCTAGATACAGAAATCTAGACAGGGGGAGTGTGTCCCTGTTGGTTCTGCTGGATCTTTCAGTGGCTTTCGATACCATTGACCATGGTATCTTTCTGGGTCACCTTGCTGGGATGGGGCTTAGGGGACACTGTTTTACAGTGGCTCCAGTCCTTCTTGGAGGGACGGACCTAGAAGGTGGTGCTGGGGGACACCTGTTCGACACCCTGGCCGCTACACTGCAGTGTCCCTCAGGGCTCAGTTTTGTCCCCCATGCTGTTTAATGTCTACATGAAGCCACTGGGAGAGGTCATCTGGAGTTTAGGGATTCAGTGTCATCAGTATGCTGATGACACACAACTCTATCTCTCCTTTCCATCAGACTCCAAGGAAGTTGTTTCTGTGCTAAACCAGTGTCTGCTATCAGTAATGGACTGGATGAGGGCGAACAATTTGAAACTTAATCCAGAGAAGACAGAGGTGCTCCTAATCAGTAGAAAGACAGATCAGGGAATAAAGATTCAGGCTGTGCTGGATGGGGTCATCCTACCCGCAAAATCTCAGGTACACAGCTTGGGTGTGCTCCTGGACTCGAATCTGAGCCTGGATACTCAGGTATCGGCTGTGGCCATGAGTGCATTTTCACAGTTAAAACTAGTGTGCCGGCTGTGCCCGTTCCTTGTGAAATCAGATCTGACTACGGTGACACATGCCTTGATTACATCCCATTTGGACTACTGTAATGCACTCTATGGTGGGGCTGCCTTTGGAAACTGTTCGGAAACTTCGGCAGGTCCAAACTGCTGTGGCCAGGCTGTTGGGGATCATGTCACCCCCTTTTGAAACAGCTGCACTGGCTTCCAGTCCATTTCCAGGCAGAATTCAAAGTGCTGGTTTAAAGCCCTAAATGGCTTGGGTCCAGACTGTCTAAAAGACCGTATCTCCCTATACCATCTGGCCTGTGTTAAGATTGGCAGGGGAGGGCTTTCTCTCAGTCCCACCATCTTCACAGGCTCAGTTGGTGAGGACTCAGGAGAGAGCCTCCTCCTTGGCTTTTCCCAGACTGTGGAACTCCCTTTCACGGGAGGTCCAGTTGGCCACCTCCCTGCTCTCTTTTTGTTGGCAGTTGAAGATATTTTTATTTGGGCAGGCATTTGAAATGTAAATTTTAATTGGCGTGCTGCCTTTATTGTTGTATTTTTATGATTTTATGCTTTTAATTAAAGTGTTTTAATTTTATTTTAACAATAATAATTTAATTTAATTCTTTTTTAACTTTTGTACTTGTGATGTTTTTAGCTGTATTTTTTAATGATTGTAAGCTACCTTGGATCCCATATAAATCTATTAAATAAAATAAAAATAAAGATAGTGCCCCCCTACAGACCCCACACATTTCAGAAGAGAGATGGTGGATGTATGCACTTAGGATCATTGTTGGCATTTGGAGTAAGGCAGTGGAATACCAGCAATGTGAGTAATTTCTTAAATTATATTTTTATTGAAATTAATAAAACAAAAGGAAAAAAACCACACAGCTCACACTATACATAGAAGCCCAATCAATAAAGATATCGTAGACTTTTCTTATCCCATCATAATGCTTGTATGTTCTCATTAAAATTTCAATATCTATATTCCCCTTACTTGTATCTATAACTTCCTTTTCGCTAACTTCTAGAATATGTTTCTATGCAAATATTTACTAACTTCTATTTGTTATACAGTTGTACTTTCATATTCACTGGGGTTTGGTTCCAACACCCCCCGTGGATACCAACATCCGTGAATACTCAAGTCCCATTATATGCAATGGCATAGCAAAATGGTATCCCTTATATAAGATGGCAAAATCAAGGTTTGCATTTTGGATTATTATTTTTTAAGAATATTTTCAAGCTGTGAATATTTAAATCTATGTATACCAAATCCATGGATATGGAGGGACAACGGTATTTATATTATTGAGACATCTACTAGCTAACCATTTTCTTATTCCTTCTCTACTCAGGAGTAATAAAAATTGTCTATAAAAATAACCTTTGATTTAACACAATATCAAAAGCTTATCACAGCTAGGTTCCCCCATTTCTCTTTCAATGTAGGTAACAAACAATTCCACTCTTCCTTATATCTCTCCACAGACGTATTTAACAGAATTGCTAATTTGACAATTTTGGCTATCTCATGTAATTTTATTAACTATTCTTCAATTGATGGCAATTCCAGACTTTTCCAGTCCTAGCTGTTGTTATTATACATAACAGTATACGCCATATTCTTTTCCTCTGTTTTCTTATCTAGCATATTTAATAAGTACATTTCTGCTCTCATAGGGAAGTTGAAGTTGAAAATTTGTGTAACCATCTTATGTATTTGTCCTCAATATTTTTTTGCTTTAGCAAAACTAAAGCTTTAGCTTTAGCACACTGCCACTACATGTGTAAGGAAGATCCTATATTCTCCTCACATTTCCAACACTTACTCTCAGGGGTTTTATACATTTTGGCTATCTTGTCTGGCATTAAGTGCCATCTGTAGAGAATTTTATAATAATTTTCTCTCAGATCATAATTCTTAGTACACTTTAGATTTCCATTCCAAGTCTTTTCCCATTGACTCAATTGTGGGGAATAGCCAAGATTTTGTGCCCATTTGACCATGTTATCCTTAATTGTCTCATCATCCATTTCAATTTTTAGTAACGTTTTGTAAAATTTTGCTATTATGCCTTTCTCCCCAGTCTGAATTATTAATTCCAATTGTGTGTTGCTTTTTTCTATTCCTTCCAATTTAATATCTTTTCTAAATCTTTCTGTTAGTTGGTGATATAAAAATTAGTGACAATTAATGCCTTCTAATTCCAATTCTTCCCTTGATTTTATTTTCCATCTACCTTCTTGAGTCTTCAAAAGGTCCTTATAAGTTAACCATTCTCCTTTATGTAGGTTTCTTTCTTGTGAAAAGCCTCATGTGGTGATATCCATGACAGTATTTTACTGTAGAATCCTTTGCTATATTTCTGCCAAGCATTTAATAATGATTTTCTAATGAAAGGATTTTCAAAGTCCTTATTAACTGTTACTTTATTATACATCAAATATGCATGCCATCCAAAACAGATATTAAAGCCTTCCAGAACAAACAATATCTTATTGCTTAATTTAATCCAGTCTAAGACCCATGACAGACAGCATGCATAATAATATAATTTCAAATTAGGTGCATTTAGTTCTCCCCTTTCTTTCATCTCATGCAACAATTTTCATTGTATTCTTGGTTTTTTACCCTGTCAAAGAACTTTGTTAGATCTTTATTCCATATTTTAAATGGTACTTCATTCATAATTATTGGAAGGTGTTGGGAAAAAAACACATTAATTTGGGAAGAATACTAATTTTGACAGTGGAGATTCTACCAAGTAATGATAGTTTTAATTTGGCCCACTGGAAAATGTCTCTTTTAATCTGATTCCAACAGCGTATATAATTATTAGTAAATAGATCTTTATTATGTTTAGTTAAGGTTATCCCCAAATATCTAACTTTTTTCCCCATTCTGAATTTTGATGCTTGTACCAATTCCATCTCTTCTTGTTTCAACATGTCTTTGGTGATCATCACTATTTTTCTTTATTAATTTTGAACCCTGCCCTGCCAATTTGCCAAATTCTTACATTGTATCCATTGTATTTTTATGTTGATTCTTCAAGTCCGGATTCCTTATCCTTTCTTCTCACAAATCTCTTTTGTTCTCACTTGTATTTTCATCCTTCTTCCCTTGCTTGAAACCTGGATTTCTTAAACTTCCTGCTTGTGGATCTCTTTCATTATCACTTATGGTTTCTTCCTTCTTCCCTTAAAACCCCCTTTGATATCTTCTTAAGAATTCCTTTGCTTTTTCAACTGTTTTTATAGTAAACCTTTTTTGCTTATAGGTGAAGAATACACCTTCAGATTTCTCCCATTTATATTTTATTGCTCTCTTCTTCAAATGCTGGATCAGAAAATTATAGTCTTTCCTCCCCCCCCCCCAACACTATCTCTGGAATGTCCTTGTAAATTTTTACTTCTGTATCTTTAATCATTAGTGTGTCTTCACAGCCTCTCTGTATCACAATGACTTTAACTCCTTCCATTACAAAATAAATCACTATAACTCTTGGTAAGTTAGTCTTCCTAAATATCCAAGTGTCTACCACGGACATCTTATCAATCTCATGGTCCAGTTGTTCTGCCCAATAAATCTGGCCAAGGCAAGAACCAATCGTATGTCTTGTTCTTCTAACCCTCTAATCTTAATGCATTTAGAACTGTTATTTCTGACATTGTATCTTTGATTATTCTTTGTTCTGCTGAATGTTCCAGTTCTTTTGTTCATAATTCTATTTTCTCTGTCTTTTGTTGTAATTCTTGCACCTTCTCCTCCATTAATGGTATTGCCTTTGTGTCAGATTCCAGTAGCTTCCCCATTGTATCGATCTCTTTCTTGAAATCTGGCTTTCATTTTTCTCTCAAATCTTTAATCTGTATTCTTATCTCTGCCCTTATTTCCTTCCCCATTTTTTAAATCTCCTCCACCAAAAGCATATTAACATCTACAATTTTCTGAGGTAGTTCCAATGAAGGACTTCTTTGAATTTGCAATTGTCCTTGAGCTTGAGCAATATTTCTTCTTGTACCTGAAACCATGTTCTATTTAATTTAAATTCAGTTATTTGAGTAGGTCCTTAATTTCTCCAGCAGATGGCACTGTTGTAAAATTATCAGACTTCAAACTCGTAGTGGAAAATTGTTCTCCATAGCAAAGAATTAATGCTATTCACCATTCAAAGACAAATGTAACTACTCCAGCTTTGGTTTCCTGACCTTGGAGAAAGTATTATCAGTTAACAGCAATGTGAGTTACAAGTTGTTTAATAAACCGTTTCTCCAAATCTGGGTAATCAGCAGCTAATACCTCCAAACCTCAAATTTGCTAAGTGCTGGTTGTCATTGAAAACCAATTATTTGCATTGAAGAGTTTACACATATGAACAAACAATAACCATGGAGGGCTGTGTAATTACCCAACCACTGCCCCAGACCTAGAAACAAGCAGGAGTTGTAATTAATTATTACAAACAGATATATTAATGACCATATAGTGTGTGTGTGTGTGTGTGTGTGTACATGCCTTTTGCTCCATGTGGGAACCAATGATACTGCAAGGCACAGCTTTCCCAAGATCAGAAGAGATTATGAGGCCCTGGGGAGGAAGCTGAAAGAAATGGACGCACAGGTGGTCATCTCGTCTCTTCTGCCAGTTGAAGGGCATGGTCCAAGAAGGGAGAGGAAAATAGCTGACGTAAACAACTGGCTCCGTAGATGGTGTCGCCAAGAACAAATTGGATTCTTGGATCATGGACTGCGCTTCCATGCGGGGGGACTTCTGGCAAGAGATGGGGTGCATCTTACAAAAGTTGGAAGAAACATTTTTGCCAACAGTCTCAAGAATTTGATCAGGAGGGCTTTAAACTGAGTCAAATGGGGGAGGGAGACAGTATTCTGGAAGGCAAAAGGGCTGGAGAAAATAGTCAAACTGTCATAGAGGGAACAAGGCAAACAGCGCAAGGACCCAACAGTGGGAGGCAAAAAAACTTGCACAGGAAGCAAGTAAAGGGAACACATGGTCTTAGATGTCTCTACACTAATGCACAGAGCATGGGAAATAAGCAAGATGAACTTGAACTCCTCGCACTACAAAACAAATATGATATAATAGGCATTACTGAAACCTGGTGGGACGAGTCTCATGATTGGAATGTAGGAATAGAGGGGTATAACCTTTATAGGAGAAACAGGCCAAACAGGAAAGGAGGAGGAATAGCATTATATGTCAGGGATATTTACACCAGTGAAGTGATCCACGACATCAATACTGGAAGGCAGGTGGAGAGCGTCTGGATAAAAATTAAAGGGGAGGGAAACAACAGGGATGTTATTGTGGGACTCTACTACAGACCCCCAAATCAGACGGAGGAATTGGATGTTGCCTTTCTAGAACAGATGAACACACATGCAGAAAGGAGAGATGTAGTAGTGATGGGGGACTTCAACTATCCTGATATTTGCTGGCAATCTAACTCAGCCAAAACTACAAGGTCTAGCAAATTCCTTACATGCCTGGAAGACAATTTCATGGTCCAAAAGGTGGAAGAGGCAACAAGGGGGTCAGCTATTTTAGATCTGATCCTAACCAACAGAGATGACCTGGTTAATGGGGTGCAAGTGGTGGGATCCTTAGGTGAGAGTGATCATGTTCTCCTGGAGTTTGTTATACAATGGAAAGGAGAAGCCAGGCATAGTCAGACACACATTCTTGACTTTAGGAGAGCTGATTTCAATAAACTCAGGGAAATACTGGGGGTGATCCCATGGTCAGGAATACGAAAAGAGAAGAGACCTCAAGACGGATGGGACTTTCTCAAAAGGGAGATACTGAAGGCACAATTTCAAACAGTACCATTGAGGAAGAAAAATGGGGGTGTCTCAAGAAATTAGGATGGATGACTAAAGAAATATCAACAGAGCTAAGTTTTAAACGGAACATGTATAAGAAATGGAAAGGGGGGGAAATCACCAAAGAAGAATTCAAACAGATAGCGAACACGTGTAGGAGTAAAGTCAGAAAAGCTAAAGCACAGAATGAGCTCAGGCTTGCTAGGGAGGTTAAGAATAATAAAAAGGGAGAAGATGGCAAAATGCTAACAGGGGACAGAGAAAAGGCAGAATTACTCAACACCTTCTTTGCCTCAGTGTTTTCAGAAAAGGAAAAGGGGGGACCAAACTGAGGATAAAAGTACAGAAGACACAACAGGGGAAATCCAGCACAGAATAAGCAATGAGGTAGTACAGGAATACCTTCTTAATCTAAATGAATTTAAATCATAGAATCATAGAATCATAGAATCATAGAATTGCAGAGTTGGAAGAGACCACGAGGGCCATCCAGTCCAACCCCCTGCCACGCAGGAAATCACAATCAAAGCATCCCCGACAGATGGCCATCCAGCCTCTGTTTAAAGACCTCCAAGGAAGGAGACCCCACCACGCTCCGAGGGAGTGTGTTCCACTGCCGAACAGCTCTGACTGTCAAAAAGTTCCTCCTCATGTTGAGGTGGAATCTCTGTTCCTGGAGCTTGCACCCATTGCTCCGTGTTCCAGTCTCTGGAGCAGCAGAAAACAAGCCTGCTCCATCCTCAGCGTGACATCCCTTCAAATACTTAAACAGGGCTATCATATCGCCTCTAAACCGTCTTTTTTCCAGGCTAAACATACCCAGCTCCCTAAGTCTCTCCTCATAAGGCATTGTTTCCAGACCTTTCACCATTTATTAAAAGAGCTGGCAAATATAATCTCAGAGCCATTGGCAATAATCTTTGAGACCTCCTGGAGAACAGGAGAAGTCCCAGCAGACTGGAGGAAGGCAAACGTTGTCCCCATCTTTAAAAAGGGGGAAAAAGAGGATCCCAACAATTATCGTCCAGTTAGTCTGACATCAATACCAGGGAAGATTCTAGAGCAGATCATGAAACAGAGAGTCTGTGAACATTTAGAAGGCAATGCCATCATCACAAAAAGTCAACATGGGTTTCAGAGTAACAAGTCATGCCAGACTAATCTGATCTCTTTTTTTTGATAAAATTACCAGCTTGGTAGATGAAGGGAATGCTGTGGACATCGCATACCTTGATTTCAGTAAGGCCTTTGACAAGGTTCCCCATGACATTCTTGGAAACAAGCTTGTAAAATGTGGGCTAGACAAGTTAACAGTTCAATGGATTTATAATTGGTTGACTGGCCGAACCCAAAGGGTGTTCAGCAATGGCTCCTCTTCGTCTTGGAAAGATGTGACCAGTGGGGTGCCACAGGGTTCTGTCCTGGGCCCAGTGCTATTCAACATCTTTATCAATGACTTGGATGAGGGAATTAGGGGCATACTTATCAAATTTGCAGATGACACCAAATTGGGAGGAGTAGCTAATACCCTAGAGGACGGGATCAAAATTCAAGATGACCTGGATAAACTGGAGAGCTGGGCCAAAGCTAACAAAATGAAATTCAATATGGAGAAATGTAAGGTACTGCACTTAGCGCGAAAAAATGAAATGCATAGATATAGGATGGGTGAGACCTGGCTGAATGAGACTACATGTGAAAGGGATCTAGGAGTCCTAGTAGACCACAAGTTGAACATGAGTCAACAGTGTGATGCAGCAGCTAAAAAGGCCAATGCAATTTTGGGCTGCATCAATAGAAGTATAGTGTCCAGATCAAGGGAAGTAATAGAGCCGCTCTATTCTGCCTTGGTCAGACCTCACTTAGAATACTGTGTCCAGTTCTGGGCACCACAATTCAAAAAGGATATTGACAAATTGGAGCGTGTCCAGAGGAGGGCGACTAAAATGGTGAAAGGTCTGGAAACCATGCCTTATGAGGAGAGACTTAGGGAGCTGGGTATATTTAGCCTGGAAAAAAGATGGCTAAGAGGCGATATGATAGCCCTGTTTAAGTTTTTGAAGGGGTGTCACGTTGAGGATGGAGCAAGCTTGTTTTCTGCTGCTCCAGAGACTGGAACACGGAGCAATGGATGCAAGCTCCAGGAACAGAGATTCCACCTCAACATTAGGAGGAACCTTTTGACAGTAAGAGCTGTTCAGCAGTGGAACGCACTCGCTCGGAGTGTGGTGGGGTCTCCTTCCTTGGAGGTCTTTAAACAGAGGCTGGATGGCCATCTGTCGGGGATGCTTTGATCAAGATTTCCTGCATGGCAGGGGGTTTGACTGGTTGGCCCTCGTGGTCTCTTCCAACTCTGCAATTCTATGATTCTATGATTCTATGATTAGCTGTGGACTTTCCAGGTCACCTGCATCTCTCTTCATGTTTTCTGTTTGTTACTGAAGGTAAGCTATAGTGTAGAATGTGGGCCTAACCTGGGCCAGTAAGGGCCAGTAGGATAGAACGCGGCTTCAGCTTGACTGGCAGGGGGTTGGACTGGACGGCCCTTGTGGTCTTTTCCAACTCTATGATTCTATGATTATAAAAGTGGAACTGTTAAGTCCTGCTCTTGGAGTTGACAGGAGTTGCTGCCACCTTTAAACTACCCAAAGCTTGGTCAGCAACTTTGAAGAGCACTGGAATGCATCTAGAAGCCTGGCTGCCATTCACTTCTGTGGAAACCCAGCTTCTTGTATGTTACTGGAAAGAGTGGGTATTCCCTATCAATTTCTGAATAGGCTGTGTGGGTTTGATGAACTTTGGAGGAGTGCTTGCTCTAGAATTTCACCTATACAAAACTGCACTTGAAACAATCTACTTTTCACTTTCCTCGTAATTTGATTGTTTAGGAATTACCGTATTATCATTCACAGTATGATTTCAGTTAAGATAGTTGATTATATGAATGTAGGTGATAAGATTATGACCATGTAAATAATCATCCACATAACATTCTGTGGACATGATGTGTGTTCACTCTTTATATAGCGTGTGAAACCATGAGAAGGAGAGAAACTGCTACACTCCATGAATTAATCTGATTGTTTCTATAGTTGCAGAAATGGAGTATAAATTGCAAATTGCTCCTTTGAAATACTGAATATTATATAAAATTCCACAATAGGCCTCAATTAATGATGCCTTTCAAAAATAGATGGCTGACATATACAGGTATTTTGAAAGAAGAAGCAGGGAAATATAGAATGAAATCAATAGAAGAATTAAGAACAGAAGGATAGCAATGCAACTGGCTTTTGAATAGGCAAATAAAATAAAGGTTTAGTATGGATGAAAAATTATATAAAATAGAGTTCCAAGATTCAGGCTTAGGGGAAATTATTAAGAGAAGAAAAATGTCAACAGGTTTCAAAATTATATAAGAACCTATAAAAGATTGAGATGGAACAAGATGGAATTAAGGAGTGTATGATTAGGTGGGCACAGGATATCAGGTGTAATATAGAATTGGAAGAATGGCAAAGAACTTGTAATAAAATATTAAAATATACCTTAAGTCAAAATTTAAGAGATAATTATTTTAAAATGCAGTATATGTGGTATTTGACACCCCACAAATTAGCTAAAATTAACAACAACAAAAAACGATAATAAATGTTGGAAGTGTGGAGACAAAAACTGGGCCTGCTTTCATATGTGGTGGGCATGCAAGAAAGCAAGAGAATATCAAGATTTCCGGCATGGCAGGGGGGTTGGACTGGATGGCCCTCGTGGTCTCTTCCAACTCTGCAATTCTATGATTCTAATATTGGAAACACATCAGTAAAATACTATCCCTAATAATACATCATAAAGTGGAAATGGACCCTAAGTTATTTTTACTGAATATACCGAAGAAAGAATTTGAGAACAAATTTGGGAAAATACTATTTTATAAGATTACAACGGCGAGAATTGTCTATGCTAAGAAATGAAAAGAAAAACAAATTCCAGACACCTCAGCTTGGCTATCTAAGATCTATGAAATGATGGAAGCAGACAAATTAACATGCTTGATGAGACACCAAACAACAGATAAATTTTAAAAAGCGTGGAGAGAGATAATTAAATACTTAGAAATGAACGACGGTAAATTTGTGATTAGAGCTTTAGAATGAATTAGGAAAAGTGGTAAAAATTAAATAATAAGAGATAGAAGAAACAATAGCTCAACAATAGAGTAAGAAATAAAGGCTAATATGAAGTTTAAATATATTATTATTTATTTACTTAAAATAAGATAAAGCAAGAAGGGAAATGATTTTAAAAAATTATAGTTGCTTCAAATGAAAAGTAGGAAGTAACAATGTTTTGTGTATGTGTGAAGAGTGAATGAGTTTTCTGTTTTACTGGCACTAACAGACTAAGAAACTTAACAACAACAAAAAAATAGACAACTGCAATGCATGATATGGGAGTTACCCAGCCAGCGAAGCGAGAAATCTTAAACTGCTGAGATGGCATTGACGTATCCTAGAAAAACGGGATGCTGCTGCCTGCTTATCTAAGAAGACAGTATTCTGGAAGGCAAAAGGGCTGGAGAAAATAGTCAAACTGTCATAGAGGGAACAAGGCAAACAGCGCAAGGACCCAACAGTGGGAGGCAAAAAAACTTGCACAGGGAGCAAGTAAAGGGAACACATGATCTTAGATGTCTCTACACTAATGCACAGAGCATGGGAAATAAGCAAGATGAACTTGAACTCCTCGCACTACAAAACAAATATGATATAATAGGCATTACTGAAACCTGGTGGGACGAGTCTCATGATTGGAATGTAGGAATAGAGGGGTATAACCTTTATAGGAGAAACAGGCCAAACAGGAAAGGAGGAGGAATAGCATTATATGTCAGGGATATTTACACCAGTGAAGTGATCCACGACATCAATACTGGAAGCCAGGTGGAGAGCATCTGGATAAAAATTAAAGGAGAGGGAAACAACAGGGATGTTATTGTGGGACTCTACTACAGACCCCCAAACCAGACGGAGGAATTGGATGATGCCTTTCTAGAACAAATGAACACACATGCAGAAAGGAGAGATGTAGTAGTGATGGGTGACTTCAACTATCCTGATATTTGCTGGCAATCTAACTCAGCCAAAATTTCAAGGTCTAGCAAATTCCTTACATGCCTGGAAGACAATTTCATGGTCCAAAAGGTGGAAGAGGCAACAAGGGGGTCAGCTATTTTAGATCTGATCCTAACCAACAGAGATGACCTGGTTAATGGGGTGCAAGTGGTGGGATCCTTAGGTGAGAGTGATCATATTCTCCTGGAGTTTGTTATACAATGGAAAGGAGAAGCCAGGCATAGTCAGACACACATTCTTGACTTTAGGAGAGCTGGTTTCAATAAACTCAGGGAAATACTGGGGGTGATCCCATGGTCAGGAATATTAAAAGAGAAGAGACCTCAAGACGGATGGGACTTTCTCAAAAGGGAGATACTGAAGGCACAATTTCAAACAGTACCATTGAGGAAGAAAAATGGGAGGTGTCTCAAGAAACCAGGATGGATGACTAAAGAACTTTCAATGGAGCTAAGTTTTAAACGGAACATGTATAGGAAATGGAAAAGGGGAGAAATCACAAAAGAAGAATTCAAACAGATAGTGAACACGTGTAGGAGTAAAGTCAGAAAAGCTAAAGCGCAGAATGAGCTCAGGCTTGCTAGGGAGGTTAAGAACAATACAAAGGGTTTTTTTGGGTATGTCCGCAGCAAAAGGAGGAAGAAGGAAATGATAGGGCCACTACGTGGAGAAGATGGCAAAATGCTAACAGGGGACAGAGAAAAGGCAGAATTACTCAACACCTTCTTTGCCTCAGTGTTTTCAGAAAAGGAAAAGGAGGACCAACCTGAGGATAATGGAACGGAGGACACAATAGGGGAAATCCAGCTCAAAATAAGTAAAGAGGTAGTACAGGAATAACTTCTTAATCTAAATGAATTTAAATCTCCAGGACCAGATGAACTACATCCAAGAGTATTAAAAGAGCTGGCAAATATAATCTCAGAGCCATTGGCAATAATATTTGAGAACTCCTGGAAAACAGGAGAAGTCCCAGCAGTCTGGAGGAGGGCAAACGTTGTTCCCATCTTCAAAAAGGGGAAAAAAAGAGGATCCCAACAATTATTGTCCAGTTAGTCTGACATCAATACCAGGGAAGATTCTAGAGCAGATCATTAAAAAGAGAGTGTGTGAACATTTAGAAGGCAATGCCATAATCACAAAAAGTCAACATGGGTTTCAGAGAAACAAGTCATGCCAGACTAATCTGATCTCTTTTTTGGGTAAAATTACCAGCTTGGTAGATGAAGGGAATGCTGTGGACATCGCATACCTTGATTTCAGTAAGGCCTTTGACAAAGTTCCCCATGACATTCTTGGAAACAAGCTTGTAAAATGTGGGCTAGACAAGTTAACTGTTCAATGGATTTGTAATTGGTTGACCGGCCGAACCCAAAGGGTGCTCAGCAGTGGCTCCTCTTCATCTTGGAAAGATGTGTCCAGTGGGGTGCCACAGGGTTCTGTCCTGGGCCCAGTGCTATTCAACATCTTTATCAATGACTTGGATGAGGGAATTAGGGGCATACTTATCAAATTTGCAGATGACACCAAATTAGGAGGAGTAGCTAATACCCTAGAGGACAGGATCAAAATTCAGAATGACCTGGATAAACTGGAGAGCTGGGCCAAAGCTAACAAAATGAAATTCAATACGGAGAAATGTAAGGTGCTGCATTTAGGGCGGAAAAATGAAATGCATAAATATAGGATGGGAGAGACGTGGCTGAATGAGACTACATGCGAAAGGGATCTAGGAGTTCTAGTAGACCACAAGTTGAACATGAGCCAACAGTATGATGCGGCAGCTAAAAAGGCCAATGCGATTTTGGGCTGTATCAATAGAAGTATAGTGTCTAGCTCAAGGGAAGTAATAGTGCCACTCTATTCTGCCTTGGTCAGACCTCACTTAGAATACTGTGTCCAGTTCTGGGCACCACAATTCAAAAAGGATATTGACAAATTGGAGCGTGTCCAGAGAAGGGCAACTAAAATGGTGAAAGGTCTGGAAACGATGCCTTATGAGGAGAGACTTAGGGAGCTGCACATGTTTAGCCTGGAAAAAAGACGGTTAAGAGGCGATATGATAGCCCTGTTTAAGTATTTGAGGGGATGTCACGTTGAGGATGGAGCAGGCTTGTTTTCTGCTGCTCCAGAGACTGGAACACAGAGCAATGGGTGCAAGCTCCAGGAACAGAGATTCCACCTCAACATTATGAGGAACTTTTTGACCGTAAGAGCTGTTCGGCAGTGGAACACACTCCCTCGGAGCGTGGTGGGGTCTCCTTCCTTGGAGGTCTTTAAACAGAGGCTGGATTGCCATCTGTCGGGGATGCTTTGATCAAGATTTCCTGCATGGCAGGGGGTTGGACTGGATGGCCGTCGTGGTCTCTTCCAACTCTGCAATTCTATGATTCTATGATTTTATAAGAAGAAACAGATCGTTCATACAATATGAACAGCAAGTGATAAGCTACCAAAATGTTTGGATACAAACTTATAAGACTTGGAGTGTTTCTGAAACATCAGCAAAAGGCCAGAAAGAGCTGGTTGAAGATTTCGTGGACAGAAGCAAAAGGGTAGTGGCTGTTCGACGCAATGAAAAGACTTTAAAAAGACGAGACTTTCGAACCAGCAGTGTGTACCTGACCATGGCAACGGGAACTCCCATGGCCTTCATGAAGTCTGTCTGATCAACAATCTCCAGTGAAGAGCCACCTGGTGTGTTTGTGAGTATATGTGTGTGATTATATGTGTGTGAGTGCATGGTTGGAATGAGAGAGCTCTCTTGGTACTATATGTTATGTGTATGATCCTATGAATAAATGTCATATACAAAGTGAAAAAAATCCAAATTTTGTGTCTCTGCTTCTGTATCAGCCCTATTGGGGTATCTTCTCTGGGGTATCTCCACTACACGTTTTCAAAATTAAACGAACGGCCTTATCACCTCGACTGTGACATATATATGTATTTTATGGAAAATTGATTGAATGTGGTAATTAGAAGAATGTTGTAATCTGTTTTTATTTTTGTTTTTTGTTATGTCTTGTTTGTTCATTTTTGTTTAATGATTTGAATGGCTAGAATATGATATATGTAAGATGGAAATAAATATATATCTCTATATAAAAAGGAACACTTAATAGTGTATATGGCATGGTTATGGATTGCATTAAGAATAGGACACATCTGTAGGTCAGGTCACACACACATCACTTGATTTCTTAGTACTGAATTAGTACTAGGTGAATTGCAGTTAAATTCATAAACTGATTCCTTTCCTTTAAAAGCATTCTATTGAAGGGGATGTGAACTTTTTACTTTGGTCCCTCAACCACACAAGGAATTTGCTACTTGATTTTGCACTCATCAAATGACAGCCATGCATGTATGAGCCAATCCAGGGGCTTCTAACAAACTGCAGAAATAATACAGTTTGATACTGTTTTAGCTGTCATGGATCAATTCTGAGATATGTAGTTTTGTGAGATATTTAGCCTGCTCTGTCAGAGCCCTCTGGTGCTACAACAAATTACAAATGCTAGAATTCCATAGGATCGAGCCATGATAGTTAAAGCTATATCAAACTGCAATATTTCTGCAGTTTGTCAGGAGCCTATGATCTGGTCTAGATGAGGGAATAAAATGTTAATTGGTGCACAGAAATGCCAATTCACAGCAGCTTTCATCTGTTTCAGTGACTTTTTCACAAGATTGCTGGTGTGCACAGCTATCCATGTTTCCTGTTCACACAGAGGCATGCCAGCAAATCAAGATGGCAGTTGCGAATGAATTACTCACGGTTTTGTACTCCCCAACTTGCCACCACTAAACAGTATTCTTTTTTTTAAAAAAACCAACTAAATCCAAGGTGCAGAAGAGTGATCTTCTGCTTAAATAATGAGAAAAAAGAAGGAAAGAAAGCCTCTTTAATCTAATCCAACATGGTGGATCCGTGATCTGCCGTCTTAGCAAGCTCTGCCCTCTGCACATGTCCGACCAATCAGCTATCTTCTTCAGCAATGTGCTGTGATGCACATTTCCTCTGCAGCTGTCAAAAAACTCAGGAAAAGTCTCAGAGGCTTTTGCCACGGATTTTCCCCAACTTTTGCTTCCCTTCCCTCCGAAAAGGATGGAACACTGAGGGATCCCATTTGGACACATGGGATTCCATGAGGATTCCATGAGGATTTATTTCACCATCTGGACTACCATATGTCTATGGGCTCATCTATATGGGCCAAGATATGCTGGCTCACGGTTACCATCACCAAACAAGAGGAAGTCCAGATGGGCATGCTAACCCATTAATGCAGCTGCTACAGTCTCCCTTGCTTTCCCAGGAACTGTGGCAGAGTGGTGGCATACTGGCAACTGCAGCAATGGGCTGGCCTGCCAGAACAGGCTCCTGCAGCTATGTGGGCCTGATCCATTTTTTTGCTGGCTAAAACAGAGTTAATCAGTTATTTATAAAAACATTTTAATGGGCCTTAGCTCTTCACTCTATCTTAGCCCCATCTTTGCCCTGGGGGTCATGGGGACTGCCCGGGAGAAAAATGGGGCAAATGTCCTGCATTGTCAGGACTGCAGGTCTCCAAAGGCAGGGGCAAGATGGGGTAAATTGCCCTATATGGGGACTATCTGGGATAACTCAAAAAAATGGTAAGCCCTGGATATACTCAGAGATGCTCACCAATCATTATAAAAATAGGGTAAGGGTCAGAGCCAGCTCTAGGTGTGGGTAAGAGGCTATCAACTCCCAACCTGATTTTGTTCCAAAATGCGTAGGAAAAAGAAAATTATGGCCATGAGGATATATCATTCCATGTGCAGTGCCACCTCAAAACACTGGAGTTGAATGGATGTTTCTTTTCTAAGGCAAAAGCTGTTACATGTAATGCGCATCACTCATTTACTATGTTTATGAAGTGTGTTGTTCTTGTGCATCTTCAAGTTATTTCCAACATATGTAGCACCAGGAGATTCCTCCAAAGATTCAAACAGCTATGGAGCACTGGAGATCTTAGGTCACAGGTAGGCTCTGGTTGGGATGAGGATGGTGGGGATCAATTTCAAATAAATTTGACAGAAGACTCAGTGGCAAGCCTTGTTCATAGAATCATAGAATTGCAGAGTTGGAAGAGACCACGAGGGGCATCCAGTCAAACCCCCTGCCACGCAGGAAATCTTGATCAAAGCATCCCCGACAGATGGCCATCCAGCTTCTGTTTAAAGACCTCCAAGGAAGGAGACCCCACCATGCTCCGAGGGAGTGCGTTCCACTGCCGAACAGCTCTTGCTGTCAAAAAGTTCCTCCTAATGTTGAGGTGGAATCTCTGTTCCTGGAGCTTGCATCCATTGCTCCGTGTTCCAATCTCTGGAGCAGCAGAAAACAAGCCTGCTCCATCCTCAACGTGACACCCCTTCAAAAACGTAAACAGGGCTATCACATTGCCTCTTAACCATCTTTTTTTCCAGACTAAACATACCCACCTCCCTGAGTCTCTCCTCATAAGGCATCATTTCCAGACCTTTCACCATTTTTGTTGCCCTTCTCTGGACACGCTCCAATTTGTCAATATCCTTTTTGAATTGTGGTGCCCAGAACTGGACACAGTATTCGAAGTGGGGTCTGACCAAGGCAGAATAGAGCGGCACTATTACTTCCCTTGATCTAGACACTATACTTCTATTGATACAGCCCAAAATCGCATTGGCCTTTTTAGCTGCCGCATTACATTGTTGACTCATGTTCAACTTGTGGTCTACTAGGACTCCTAGATCCCTTTCACACGTAGTCTCGTTCAGCCAGGTCTCTTCCATCCTATATCTATGCATTTCATTTTTCCGCCCTAAGTTTACTGTACTTTTCCCATATAATCACAAAAATAGTTTCTACTAGTTCTGTATAGATTTCATAATGTGTAAAAAAGGCTGAAACCTCTTTTATATTGCAGCCAAATAACATAGCAGTGTGTGGCCACAAAACATTCTGGAAAAAAGTGAAGAGGAAATATGGGCCCAATAAAAATACCTTATTTTATTGGTTATATTTATTACTTATATGATATTGGTTATATCATATTTTAACCCAGTAAAATATGTTGCTGGTGAAGAATGTAGCTTCCTGAGATCCTGCTTTCTTTTTTATCCCATTTCCAGTTGTTTAGGGCACAACACTACACATGACAGTATGGGGGGGGGCAGGGTATGAACAAGATTTCTGCTAGGCAGAGAGTGACACATTAGTGTTTCATGTTGCTCCTTGCCCCTTTCCAGACCAACAGAAGCAAAATAAATATTATTCAAAATTATGATTTAATAATTATAAAATTTCCTCTCCCTTTTTGTAGAATTCAATTTTTGTCAGCAACAATTTTTGGGTTTTTAAAAATCTCATCTGCGATACTCACCTGCCAGCTATCCTACCTTAAGATATATTTTCTATACCAGCATGGAGAACCTGCAGGCTATGGGCCATAGATGATCTCCAGGTTGGTTTTTTTTTTTAAGTTTTTTTTTTTGTGCCCATTCAGACCCTTGTGGAACATTTCCCCCAAACACCAAGTTCCAAGAGTCCTGTATCTTCCCTATTATGAAAACTGATATATCAGTAAAGTATCAGTAAAGTATCTCTTCTAGAGGCCTTCAGAGCTGACCAAACCCTTAAAAATATTCTTCCAAATTCCAAATGAAAAAAACAAACAAAAAAGCCAGCTAAAACTAGTTGAAGGTGGAAATTGGAAGTGACTTCAGCTTTCTTTCAACTGATTTGGAGAGTGGATTCAGTTCCCTCATATTGGTGAAAATTGGCTCCTATAGAGTTGTCCAGGTCCATCAAGCCATTATGATCTTCAGAAGAGATTCAGATGTGTATGATGCACCCTGTATATTTCCATATGGGAGCTTATCACATGACACTGTTATACCATAATTACACTATGTCCATCCCGTCTTTCTGCTTTTGTATGATCTCATGGCTCTCCTGGTGCTTACTGTGTTGTATTGCTGCTGGGTCTTTTGGGAACTAGTTCTTTCCCCACTGGAAATAATCCATTAATGACCCCTATCCAGCTATGGTTTAATAACCAGTTTGAGTGAGATGTCTCATTCCACTTCATTGTGATATTGGGATCATAGTGGGCATAGTCAGTGGCAGCACTAGAGAGGCCAAACCACACCAGGTAACACTGTCAGGGGGAGGGGTGACACCATCCTTAGTGATGCCACAGGGTACAGTGTAGGTGTGGGTTTTTTTTTATTTTTTAAAAACACACAGATTATAAACCCAACCAATACAACAGTGATACTTAATAACATAAAGTGATTCCCTCCACCCTGGGGCCTCAACCTTACATTCATCCCTCTTTCCAAAATTCCGTTGTTTCCAATGCTGGTTTGTTCGCTTTCCCTTTTATTAATACAAATTCTAAAAACCTGCTCCATTTCTCTCCAAAATCTTTCTTATTGAGCATTCCTTTTTTTTCTTTAATACTGTTTGTTAATTTCTCATGTATAGCTATATCCCATACTTCACTGTACCATTCTTCTATTTGATAACTGCCTTGTGTTTTTCATTTCCTTGCTATTATTAACCTTGCTGCTGTCAACAAATTTGTTAATAAATTCTTAGTAGCTTGGGACTCTTGTATTTTGTCATAATATGATAGTAACGCTATTTCAGGGCATAAGGGTATACTCATCTCCATTATCTCATTTACCTCCTTCATTACCATTTGCCAAAAACCTCTGTACATATTTACAATGCCACCACATATGAATATACATCCCCAGTTCTTGACATCCCCTGAAAAACTGTGCTGAATACTTTTTATCTATTTGGTTCAATCTTACCGGTGTGGGTGTGATTTCATTGCTTGGTGATTCCATGGGGTTTTCTAGTAGGGAAACCTCAGACTGCTGGTGGTGGCTGGGCTGGTAGGACACGAGTATCTCAACAGTTCCCAAGAGAACCTCTGTATGTTCATTCTCTGTTCTCTGGCATGTATTTTTACATTATTTTTCATTATATATTTGAAAATAAAGAGTATAACTATAACACAATTATAATGTAATCCCATTAGGGATTAATGCCTAGAGAAACCACAGAAATGTAAATAGCAAATATACAGAAATTTTCAAGAGTGATATACAAAAGAAGATGTTTGTGTGGAAAAGCATAGAAAAATGGTGGCTGTGGTTTTTCACCCAATCTGCCTGATGTAGGCAGGGAATGGTTGCTTTCACCCCCATAATACAATTGTGGAATTATGGCTTTGTGAGTGACACAAGGACCCCCTGAAACAACATCTCAGGCTTGGCCAAATTGATCACCAACAATTGTCCGCCCTGGCCTCACATCAGGCGGCATGGAGACACACTATCCACAATGCTGCAGCCTTATTTGAGAACTCACGCCAAACAAGTCTTGAAGAGAAACAACAACGCAGAAAGAATCATAACCTGGAAACATCACTCAAGGAGACCTTCTGTGCTTTCTGCAACCAGACTTGTTTATCTCGGATTGGCCTTTGTAGTCATCAGTATGCTTGCAGAAGGCGCGGGATGAGTCCTTCCTGAATCTTCATTTGTGAAGAAAAGCCAGAGAGAGATAGTTTGGTGAGGCACATGATGATCTCTCTTGGTGAGAATTCTAAATGCTTCTCCCTAAACTGCAATTTTAGGGAGAATTCCATAAGATGGAATCATGGCAGCTAAAGTACAGTAATACCAAATTGTGCAGTATGAAAGAGCCCTGATATTGTATTATTACATTTTTACTTGTTTGTTTTACAGAGTTTGTAAACTGCTTTGGAATGCACATAAATTGCAAGCGCTAGAGAAATATTTTAAAATAAATAATATGTTTTAATAAAAAACAGGGTCAAGACAAAACAGTTCTTTGGAAGGACTGGGATGTTCACCACCTGCTTGCCCATTTGTGAGGGCAGTTGCTGATTAATGCACATTCTAACAGTCCATTTGGAATGTGGAGGGTAATGCAGCTGCTTCCCCCCACCAACTCTTTTAGACTGATGTTTAAGCATTTTTGATTTGTTGCAGAAATTAGAAATTAGACCCATTTATTTACAAGTCTTTTATCAACACAGTACTAATTGTACTAATCAGCTCTATTTTATTAACTTGTTCTGTACAAGGATAAAGCTGATAGCATTGGAAATGATGAAATCAGATAGAATATGAAGACAATGGTTCAAAAAAGTGGTTCATTCAATGATAAAAAAGACACTGCCATATTTAAAATGTATAGCTACTCTTTTCTGTAAAAATATAAAAAGCTGATGGCTGTGATTCAGTCTGCCATATCTCTTCAACAACAGTTCCTACAGAGGTAAATGTGTTGTAAGCCAACTTGGGACCTCTGCTCAGTAAAAGATGAGATAATACATACATACATACATACATGGTGGATTCTGGAATTGACAGAAAGTCTCTATGACATCCTTGACTTCTCATTTGCCTTCTTTCTATCAGCACCAAATGAAGCATAGGAAATCGTTTTTCAAAACTGTAGCTCAGTATATAATCCTGTAATTAATCTTACAGAGAAAGAGAGAACAAGTTTTTCAGGAATCTAAAATGCAGGTATTTTAAGAAGCTTGTCAATGCAACTTGTGCATCTGTGAAAGGTTTACCCTTTCTGCTGCATGCCTCAAGACATTGGCAAGGGTGCCTTCCACCTGTTCTTTTTGAGGTTTGTACAGCTGCTCTGAAGGGAGTGGGCAAGTGTACAGAATTACAGAAATCTTGCACCATAGGGACAGAAAAGGTCAAAGGTGAAATATTTTGTCTGAGAGGGTAACAGATGGAAATGGGAGGACAACAGGACTTGCAGTAATTAAAGGTGTATCTTGGATGTACTTAAAAACAATAAACATAGTGGTAACACAGTCATATGATAAGAATTCATTTTTGTAGAATGGAATGGATCATTTATGCTAGTCCTGAATATTAAACTGATTTGTGGAAATCCAGCAGTGACACCAGGTGCTTGTTTACAATAGAATCCTCCATTTCCTAAAAATGCTAGCAAACCAAGATAGAGAAATTGGCTAGTTTGCTCATATTAATCTCCCATTCGAAAAAAATGCAGGAGTAGCAATGTTGACCATTAAACAAAATTCATAACCCAAAATCCCTTTGGTGGTACCTTTATTAAAACAACTAAAAGGCCCCAAAGATTATGCTAGCATTTGATGCTCATTGGCTTCTCCATCAGGCAAAGACCATAGAATCTTAGAGTTGGAAGAGACCACAAGGGCCACCCAGTCCAGCCCCCATGCAGGGGAATAAAAGTAGTGTTGCTGGAGTCATAAATCTGCAGGTCTGCACCTTGTTTGTACAGAGAGCACATTAATGTAGGCAAAAAGCCTTCTTCCTCCAATAAAAAGGGGCAGAGAAACAAAAGGCACAAAGAAGGCCTTAAAATTTCCATTCTCCACTCCAGCCATAAAGTCTCTTTCCTTGAGGTCTGTTTTTACTCTCTCCAGCATGAAGCCCAAAGCACCTATGTTGGCAGAGTACCATGATCTGTTTATGAAGATCCCACACTGTGAGGTCTGGAGGTAAATTAAGGTGTGACAGGAAAATTGGTTGTCATTTATTAAGTCTTGGAGAACCACACTCATTCTTTCTGCTAAAATGTAAAGATGTAAAAATCTTATGTCCTTATTCAACCAAGAGATAGGCCCATAATTCTTAGAATTTGTCAAATTCCAATCTTCTTTTGATATCAAAGTTATATTTGCATTGTTCCAGATATCAGGGATCTTTCCTGGGCTTCAGTTACACAACAGTTTTTATTGCCGTAATTTGTGCTTTATCGCTGTTTCGCAGCTGTAGTGCATCGTTCAGATGATATATTGCTTAATTGATCTATCGGTTTAGTTTTCAGCTGTGTTCCACTTTGATATTCACACACAGACTGAGACGGGGGCATGGCCTCCCAAGTACATCCTCTAATTACCACAGGAATGCCTGAGATGAACATTCACACACACACACAAGAGAGACTGGAAAAGGCTTGCTTAATTCTTCAGATCGTAGCAGCTGGGCACAAGATAGCAAGGAGGGAGGGAGAGAAGGAAAGACACACACACAGAAGGCTAGCACTCCAGTCTTTTTCGTGGCTAAGCACAAGACAGGGAGAAGGGAAGGGACGCAATCTCAGGAGGGGAGACTAGATCATTCACACACACAGAGACTGAAAGTAGCAAGGCGGGAGGGAGAGAAGGAAAGACACACACACACAAGGCTAGCACTTCAGTCTTTTTCGTGGCTAAGCACAAGGAGAAGAGAAGGGACGCAATCTCAGGAGGGGAGACTAGATCATTCACACACAGAGAGACTGTAGCAAGGTGGGAGGGAGAGAAGGAAAGACACACATACACAAGGCTAGCACTCCAGTCTTTTTCGTGGCTAAGCACAAGACAGGGAGAAGGGAAAGGATGCGATCTCAGGAGAGGAGACTAGATCATTCACACACACTGAGACTGAAAGTAGCAAGGCAGGAGGGAGAGAAGGAAACACACACACACACACACAAGGCTAGCACTCACAGTCTTTTTCATGGCTGGAAACAACATGGATCTTTCCTCCATCCCCTCCTTGTCCAAACCCCTTCCTGGTGAGTTCAACCAATCATGGCAAAGCTCTGCTGTGAATGTATCCGAAAGATTGCTGGTAATTCACACAGCACTTAGTGTAATGGTTGTTCAGACTATCGAAAATGCGCTACTTTTCAAAAAAGTAAGGAAAAGTCCCGAAATCCTTTATTGCATTACTAATGGGTTTTTGTGCCCCCCCTCCTTCTGAAAGAAGCGACTTTGTGCTGCAATGCATGTAAACAATTAGGAATCTTGGCGAATTCTTCACGGTTTTTTTTTCACCGTGTAACCAAGCCCCTGATTTCAAAATACAGCTCATTGTTCCAAGCACTTGCAATCTCTCTCTCTCTCTCTCTCTCTCTCTCTCTCTCTGGCTTTTCTTCGCAAACGAAGATTCAGGAAGGACTCATCCCGCGCTTTCTGCAAGCATGCTGATGACTAAAAAGGCCAATCTGAGATAAGCAAGTCCAGTTGCAGAAAGCACAGCAGAAGGTCTCCTTGGGTGAAGTTTCCGGGTTGTGATTCTTCCTGCATTGTCATTTCTCTTTGAGACTTGTTCAGCATGAGTTCTCAAATAGGGCTGCAGCATTGTGGATAGTGTGTCTCCATGCCTCCTGATGTGAGGTCAGGGTGGACCATTGTTGGTGATCAATTTGGCTGAGCCTGAGATGTTGTTTCAGGGAGTCCTTGTATCACTTTTTTGGAGTGCCCCTCTTACACAGACCCATGGTGTGTTCACTGTAGAGTACTATTTTTGGGAGGCGATGGTCCTCCATCCTAGAAACGTGCCCTGCCCAGCACAGCTGTGTTCTCAATATCATGGCTTTAATGCTGGTGATCCCTGCTTGCTCAAGGACAGCAACATTCATCACATAGTCAGTCCAGTGTATATTTAGGATTGTGCCTATACAGCGCTGATGAAAGTGTTCGAGGAGTCGTAGGTGGTGGTGATAGGTGACCCATGTTTCAGATCCATAAAGGAGAATAGACAGTACAATGGCTCTATACACACTGATTTTTGTGCTTCGCCTCAGGTGTTTGTTACTCCAGACTCTTTTGTGAAGTCTTCCAAATGCGCTATATGCCTTTGTTAATCTGTGAATGATCTCTTTGTCAATCTTGGCATCTGAGGAGATGATGCTCCCCAGGTAGGTGAACTGTTGAACGGACATGAACACAGATTTGCCAATGGCAATGTGGGGATGGTGGTGTTTGTCTTGTGGTGCAGGCTGGTAAAGAACTTCTGTTTTCTTCAGGTTGACTTCCAGCCCAAACAGCTCTGCAGCTGTTGCAAAGCAGGATGTTAGGCACTGCAGAGCTGCTTCTGTGTGGGCAACAAGGGCATCATCATCAGCGAAGAGCAGCTCACGGACTAGATAGTTTAGAGACTTAGTGCGAGCCCTCAGACAGGCTTAAGTTAAACAAGCTACCATCAGTACGCTAACATATATAGATGCTGTCGTCTTCTTCAAGCTCTGCTGTAGCCCTTTGGAGCATCATGCTGAAGAAGATTGTAAATAAAGCTGGAGCAAGAACACAACCTTGCTTCACTCCATTAGTTATTAGAAAGGGCTCTGAAAGAGCATCACCATATCTGACTTGACCGCGCTGGCCCTCGTGTAGCAGGATAATCATTTTAAGGAATTTGGGGGGATATCCTAGTCTTTCCAGGATCTGCCACAGACCTTTTCTACTCATGGTATCGAAGGCTTTGGTGAGGTCAACAAATGTTCCATAGAGACCCTTGTTCTGCTCCCTACATTTTTCTTGCAGTTGTCTAAGGGCAAATACCATATCTGTAGTACTCCTATAGGGCCCTGGTGGCAGAGTAAGCTAATGCAGCCAAAACTGCAGCCAAAAACTCATGTAGATCTTGAGTTCATAAGTTCAATTCCAGGGCCCCCAGGTCAACTCAGCCTTCTGTAAGTCGGCAAAATGAGTACCAGCATAATAAAGAGCTGGGGTGACATGCTGTGGAAGCGGTTAATTCAGTTTCCAGAAGCAGCAGTCGTTATTTAGTGTACAATGCGTTCTGCAGTGTCACTCTTGCAGCATTGTTTGCATGCTAACAGTGCCATCTACTGGCACTTGTATTGTACAATTGTCTGTATTGCCTGTACTGTCTGTAAACTGTATCAAATAGTATTGCATTGAATGTACTGTATTGAATTGTACAGCATAGTGATGTATTGTGATGCATTGTACTGTATACTTTGTAATGTTGTACCCCGCCCCAATTCTGAGGAGAGAGGAGGGTAATAAATAACTAAGTATTATTATTGTATTATTATTATTGGCTCTGAAGCCACATTGGCTTTCATAGAATCATAGAATCATAGAATTGCAGAGTTGGAAGAGACCACGAGGGCCATCTAGTTAAACCCCCCTGCCACGCAGGAAATCTTGATCAAAGCATCCCCGACAGATGGCAATCCAGCCTCTGTTTAAAGATCTCCAAGGAAGGAGACCCCACCACGCTCCGAGGGAGTGTGTTCCACTGCCGAACAGCTCTTACTGTCAAAAAGTTCCTCCTCATGTTGAGGTGGAATCTCTGTTCCTGGAGCTTGCACCCATTGCTCCGTGTTCCAGTCTCTGGAGCAGCAGAAAACAAGCCTGCTCCATCCTCAGCGTGACATCCCTTCAAATACTTAAACAGGGCTATCATATCGCCTCTTAACCGTCTTTTTTCCAGGCTAAACATACCCAGCTCCCTAAGTCTCTCCTCATAAGGCATCGTTTCCAGACCTTTCACCATTTTAGTTGCCCTTCTCTGGACACGCTCCAATTTGTCAATATCCTTTTTTAATTGTGGTGCCCAGAACTGGACACAGTATTCGAAGTGGGGTCTGACCAAGGCAGAATAGAGTGGCACTCTTACTTCCCTTGATCTAGACACTATACTTCTATTGATACAGCCCAAAATCGCATTGGCCTTTTTAGCTGCCGCATCACACTGTTGACTCATGTTCAACTTGTGGTCTACTAGGACTCCTAGATCCCTTTCGCACGTAGTCTCATTTAGCCAGGTCTCTCCCATCCTTTATTTATGCATTTCATTTTTCCGCCCTAAATGCAGTACTTTACATTTCTCCGTATTGAATTTCATTTTGTTAGCTTTGGCCCAGCTCTCCAGTCTATCCAGGTCATTCTGATTTTTGATCCTGTCCTCTAGTGTATTAGCTACTCCTCCTAATTTGGTGTCATCTGCAAATTTGATAAGTATGCCCCTAATTCCCTCATCCAAGTCATTGATAAAGATGCTGAGCACCCTTTGGGTTCGGCCGGACAACCAATTACAAATCCATTAAACAGTTAACTTGTCTAGCCCACATTTTACAAGCTTGTTTGCAAGAATGTCATGGGGAATCTTGTCAAAGGCCTTACGGAAATCAAAGAGAAGTTCTTCTGCAATGGCAGGAACTAATCAGTTCAGAAATATCCTTGCAAGGATTTTTTCCAGCAATAGAGATCAGTGTTATGCCTCGATAGTTTGAGCAATCGGATTTTGCTCCTTTTTTCTTGTACAGGGTGATGAGGACTGCATCTCAGAGATCCGATGGCAATTCCCCTTTCCCCCAGCAATTCACAAGGAGTTCCTGGAATTTATCGTGGAGTGCATGACCTCCGTTTTTCCAAACGTCAGGTGGGATTCCATCAATCCCAGCTGCCTTGCCGTTTTTCATTTGCTGTATGGTCTTAAGAGTCTCTTCAAAAGTGGGAGCTATGTCCAATTCATTTTTCATTGGTTTTTGTGTCATATCTTGGATAGCTGAGCCTTGGACTACTCGGTTGGCACTAAAGAGACTGTGAAAATATTTAGCCCATCGATTCAGGGTGGAGGCTTTATCAGTAATGAATGTTTGACCATCTGTACTGTATAAGCAGCTTTGGACCTGATAAGTAGGTCCAAACACTACTTTAAGAGCTTCAAAAAATCCTCTATGATCACACAGATCTGCACAGTGTTGTGTCTTTTCTTTTATATTGATCCAACACTTTTTCTGCATGTCTCAGAGTTTTTGTTGAAGTTTACTACATGTGAGGTGGAAAGCTGCTTTTCTTACATGGGAAGTTGGCTGGGCGAGGTATGCCTGGTGAGCAGTTCTCTTCTTTGCCAACAGCTCCTGGATCATTTGGTTGTTTTCATCAAACCAATCTTGATTTTTCTTGTGGGAGAACCTGAGGGATTCTTCCACAGACTGCAGGATACTGTTTTTGATATGTTGCCAAAGCACTGTGGGAGAAGGATCTGTAGGATGGTATTCAAGTTTTCTTTGCAGATTTGCCTGGAATTTGTCTCTCATGGTAGCTTGTTGAAGATTGTTAACTTGGAGTCTCCTCTTTAGGATGCCACCCTTCTTAGGTTTGAACTTAAGATGAAGATTTAATTTACATCTGACGAGGCGATGATCTGTTTGACATTCTGCACTGGGCATCACTCGGGTATGATGGACATCATGGATGTTTCTCTGGTGGACTAGAACAGTCAATGAGGTGCCAATGTTTGGATCGGGGATGCATCCAGGTTGTCATCAAGCTATCTTTCTGCTGAAAGATAGTGTTTGTAATAGTCAGCTGTTGTTCTGCGCAGAACTCTAGCAGGAGGCATCCATTATCACTGCAATTTCCAACACCATGCTTGCCTAAGACACCTTTCCAGGTTTTGGAGTTCTTTCCTACTCTGGCACTGAAGTCACCAAGGATAATAATTTTATCTTCTACAGGGACTTTTTGTATGAGTTGGCGTAGGTCTGTGTAGAATTTGTCTTTCTCTACAGGGTCGGCTTGCATAGTTGGGGCATATATACTAAAGAGAACATCATGTGGGAGGTGTAAGGAAATAATGCGATCAGAGTGTCCTGTTGGCAAGGTTTCGAGTTTGGAGGCAATGGAGTTTTTAATCATAAAGCCTGGTCCTTAAAGATGTTTTTCGGTTTTGGGTTTGCCAAACCAGTAAAGTGTGTAGCCGGCGCTGTATTCTTTAAGGCTGCCTTCCTCATGGAGATGAACTTCACTAAGAGCAGCGATGTCAGTATTAAGTTGTGATAGTTCATGAGCTATTAGGGCAGAACGACACTCAGGCCATCCACTATCTGCAGAGTCTCGCATGGTTCTGATGTTCCAGCATGCAAGCATCAGTTTATTTACACCTTTGGAGGCCGGTGTGTGCCTTTGTTTCTTTGCCTTGGTTTGACTGCATCAGAAGATGCCCGTTGGCCGCGGCTAGCCAACCAGGTAGATGGGGATGAGCTTTCATTAGGCCACCTTTTCTAGGCCCCTCTCCATATGGAGCAAGCAGTGCTCTCCTTAAAAAAGGTGCTCGGACGTTCAGGATGCTGCCGAACAAGACTGTCATCTCCCGGGTCAGCCTCGAGCGACCAAAGTCCTGAACCACCTGCATGCAGGGTTGGGTCTGCAGCTTCCAGTGCATCTTTACACCTGCCGTTTCGTCCCTCACCTATCACTACAGGACTTTTTTGGAATTGGATTTGTCCTTCGAGCTTGTGCAATGTATTTTTCTGGTGGAGCGCAGCGTGCACAGAACTGGCCTTACCCTTTAAACCAAAGGTTCATCTGCCTTGCTGTGGCCTTGCAAGCATGGACGGTTGCAGCGAGGTCCTCGGGTCATAGGTTTGATTAGAGTTTCCTTCTCTTAGATGGTTGACCTTTGACCTACAGGGCTGGACGAGCACCATCTGCCTGGGTTTGGGATTAGAGTTTTCCTTCTCCTAGGATGGCTGCCATAAGGCTAGAGAGCCCATCCTGCCCTTTGAGGCTCTTTGTCAGACCCTTCGGTTTTGCCCTGTCTGGCATGGGAGACCCTACTGGTGGCTATTATGCCACCGCCAGTATAGCTCAAAACACCATTAGGGTACGCAAGCCTCTCTCCCACCGCAAGGGTGCGTCAATGGAGAGGATAGCATTAATAGTATGCAAGCCTCTCTCGCATGACACGGGGGTGTCAATGGAGAGAAAGCACTTGCAATACATTGCTGACAAACTATTTGGACCTGCAGCTTCCCCATTTTCATATTCTTAATAGCCTCAACAGTTTCTGCCACTGTAATAGCTGTGTTAAACCTTGTTCTTTGAGAATCTGTAATCTCTAACAGATTCTGGTTATTCAGATATGCATCAATCTTTTCTAGAGGAATGGGTGTTCTTTAAACAAAGAAGAGTAGTATCTATCTATATCATTATCTTGGATATGCTGCCATTTTCAGTGTGCTGATTGGCTGCTCAGGTGTTGGGATCTGTCTCTCCTCGCAGGACTTAGGCCCCTGGCTGCAGCATCCTGCAGCATCCGGCACAGCCCCTTTGCAGATTCAGGCCCTGGCTGTGGGAGTCTTGGAAGAACGAGGGCCAAGCTATCAGATGCAGCTGGCTGCAATCATGCAGCACACCTGAAGCAGCCAGGCTGTGACAGACAGCCAGGGAGCCATTGAGGACATGGTACTCCAGGAGCCAATCCTCTGTGAGGAGGTGGAGGGAGCAGGGGCTTCTGGAGGAGATAAAGGGGGAGTGAGTGAGTTTAAGTTAGAGATTAAGTTTAGGTTTTGAGTTTAGTTGGATGAGATGAGGCTTTGAGTGATCCAAGATAGTTAGAGGCTTAGATAAAGAGTGAATGTTTGTGCAGTAACTTGTTTATACAGTTTGTGCTGTATATGTTTTTGCAGAATGTTTGTGCAATGACTTCTTTATACAGTTATGTGTTTTATTCTGTTGATACTAAATGTTCTTTTGTTAATGAAAGAAACATCCAGCCTAGCTCAGGGAAGGAGACACAGCCAGAAATACATAGCCACACCTGAGTGCTTGTGCACTGGGAGACATAGTTTGGCTGTGACGTGGAGGCTGTGTGTCACAAAGTGGTGACAGGGTGGGAGGTGGAAATCCCCCCTTCATCACAAAGTGGTGACAGTGTCGGGATTCAAAATATCCAGTGAAGGGTTGAGAATCCAGTGAAGGGATTAAAAAAATCCAGTTAGGGATTGAGAATCCAGGATTAAATCCTTGGTGAATCTGGCAGAGGGGATCTAGGAAATCCAGCACAGAAGGGTCTAGGAGAGATCTAATGCTGGTAGGAAAGATCCAGTGGCCAGCGAAGGATTTCAGTTAATATATTTGGCTAGGGAGAACCAAATATAAGTTTGTGTGTGTGGCTAGAATTAGAGAAAGAGAAAAGGAAAAGGAGAGAGAGAGATAGAAATGTACAGGCTCAGAGTAAGAGAAATGGAATTAGCAAACCAAGCAAACAAAAATAATAGTAACAACAGTAACAGCACTAATGGACCTACTATAGATGTAAAAAGACTATCTCGATATTATAAGGTAAATAACGTTGATACCTTCTTTATTAATTTTGAAAGAGCATGTGTTGACATGAGAATTAAAGATGAGGAAAGAATGGCATATTTAAGATCACAAATATGTGGTGGACTAGCTGAGATTTATGGCGAAATGAGATTAGAGGAAGCTCAGGATTATAAACTTTATAAGGAAAGAGTTAAGCAAAGGTTTAGGTTAACGCTAGAATATCACAGATGACCGTTCAGGTCCATTAAAAAGAAGCCAGAGGAAACTTATACACAATTAGGGTGTTGCCTAGACAAAATGCTGGAAAATTGGCTGAAGGGATGTAAAGCTGAAACCAAAGAGGATGTTGTGAATATAATGGCGTTAGAACATTTGTACAGAATTCTTTCTGAGGAGTATAGATGGATAATCTAGGATAAGGGGCCAAAAACTGTAGATGAAGCAACCCAAATGATTGATAATTTAGTTATGATAAAGGGAGAAAAGGAAAGGAAGCCATGAAGCCCAAATCCCAAATGCCAATACTCTGACAGGAAAACACCTCCTAAAGAAACCTCTGCTTATAGGCCAGAACCCAGTAGAAGAGAAATTCCCAAATGGAGAGGTGAAAGAAGCCCAATTCATGAGAGGAAGAGAGAGTTTCCCTCAGAGAAGTCCTCAATCAGAGATGATATGAGAAATAGAGTTTGTTATGAGTGTGGAAAAGTGGGCCACCTGAAATATGAATGCCCTAAACACAAGGCAAAGGGAGAAGACAACAAAGGCCTGCCAGTATATTTTGTTAGTGAAGCTAGGCCGCCCTCAGACCAAAAAGACTGGCATTGCCAAGGTAACTGAGCCACACAGAGGCATAAACCAGGAAGACACAGAGAAATATTGTTTATTCCTTAACATAGACACTGCTGTTGACAAGGAATACCAGCAGTCTTTAATAGTGAAAAATGAAAGATATGGGGACTGCGTTACACTGGGTCCCAAGTTTGTGTTATCAAACCCCATTTGGTCCTCAGACCAAGATATAATGCCTAATGAGTGGAAAGATTAAAGGCCTAGCAGGACCAGCTTTCTATGCTTCTGTAGCCAAACTTCCAATGCAATATCAAGGCTGGGAGGGAGTATGGAAAATGGCTGTGTATGATGACATTCCAGCTCCAATTGTAATTAGAAATGACCTGGCACATGTCACAAAACAGGCCAGAGTGATTAACAGACACCATGAATATACCGAGAGAGAATTAGCAGACCCAGTTGCAGAACCAATAAGAACGGAGCCTAATAGTAGAAAGGGCATTGACAACCAGCCTGATGGTGATCTACAGGAGAACGAAATTAGAGAGTTAATGGCTATTTATAATTTCAGAAAAGAGGAGTGTCCTGGAGATGAGAATGAGGAACAATTCTCAATTCCTGTCTAGGACAAACAACCCTGAAAGAAAACTCTGTGTATGGCCCAGAACACAGTAATAAAGAATATGAACAGTGGAGAGGCGTCAGGGAAACCTTTCCTGAGAGGGAAAAAGAATGTGTTGAATACAGTCACCCTAACCATGTGGGCATGAGTAGGAAAACTTTTTTTAAATGTGGAAAACAGGGACATTGTCAATCTGATTGTACAAGCCAAAGGGACAGAAGTATACATTTAAAAGTTAAAATGGATCTATGTGGGAACACCAGTCCTCCTTTAGCCCAAACACCTGAGTGCTTGTGCTATACCACTGGGAGATGTAGTTTGGTGGTGATGTGGAAGTCTGGCATCACAAAGTGGTGACAGGGCGGGAGGTGGAAATCCCCCCTTCATCACAAAGTGGTGGCAGCAGTGGGATAGGAAAGGTCCCCGCGTCACTAGGAGGATGCCTGGCGTCACACAGGGGAACTGCTATTTAAGAGGATTTCCATTACACAGTAAGTTTTCAAATTCAGATTTAGTTCCCTCATATTTCCATTTCTTCAAATCCTCCTGCACTCTCCCTCTAATTTGGTAATAGACTAGCCAAGAAAATTTAAATTCCCCTTTTTCCTATTCATGAATTACTTTATTTTTCTACTCCCCCATGATTTTTTAAAAAAATAAATCTCTAAGTTACCTAGTTGTCTATCCTTAATTCCCTTTCACAAAAGTCTTCCTGAGGTGAAAGCCACCCTGGTATTTCATGGTTTAATCTATTTTTATATCTGGCCCAAATTCTAAATAAAGATCTCCTTATGTGGTTTTTGAATTCCACATTCTTTTTAATTTTATTGTTTCATAGGTACCTATGCCAAACCATTTTTAAGTCGTGGCCCTCCAGTTCCAATTCCCTCTTGTTTTCCAAAATAATCCATTGTTTTAACCACACAAGGCAAGATGCTTCAAAATATCCTTTCAAATTAGGTATGCCCAAACCTCCCCATTCCCTTGCATCTTCCAACACTTTCCATTTTACCCTTGGTTTCTTCCCTGACCATAAAAACCTTGACAACTCTTTCTGCCATTTTCTGAATGGTGCATTTGAGAAAATAACTGGGATTGTCTGGAACAAATACTGCAATCTGGGTAAGATATTCATTTTAATTACGGATATTTTCCCTAACATTGATAAATCCAGAGTTTCCCATTTGACCATATCTTTTTAAATATTTCCCCATACTTTTATGAAGTTCTGTTCGAATAATTGTTGAGTTTTCATAGTAATATTAATTCCCAGATAATTAAACTAAATTACTATTTCAAATCCTGTTTCTGTGACTAATTTTTCTTTCTCTAAAGCTCCCACATTTTTTTCCAGAATCTCCGTCTTATAAGCATTTAAGTCCCACATATTTGCCATATTCCTTCAACTTGTCAGTTAATTTTTTTTATACCTGCAATAGGGTTCTCTAATATAATCAGTAATTGCTTGCATAGGTTTTTAATTTAAATTCTTCTTTCTGAATTTTCACCCCTTTTATTTCTTTAGTCTTCCTAATATCTGAATTTAAGGTTTTTAATGCCAGAATAAATAACAGCAGGGATAATGGGCATCCCTGCCTAGTTCCTTTCTAATTTGAATATAATCTGTGGTATTTTCATTAATAACTAGTCCTGCCTTTTGGTCAGAGTAAATTGCAGTTCAAATTATCAAATGCTTTCTCTGCATCAAGGAACACTAGGGCACCGTTAATCTCAATATGAAAATTCAAATATTCTATAATATTAATCACTAACCTAATGTTATCTCTAATTTGTCTATTGGGAATAAATCCATTTTGATCTTTATCTACATATTTGTGAATACATTTTTTAAATATATTGGCCAAAATTGCTGCAAATATTTTGTAATCTTCATTCAATAAGGAGATGGGTCTATACTTTTTAATATTCATACAATCATAGAATTGCAGAGTTGGAAGAGACCACGAGGGCCATCCAGTCCAACCCCCCTGCCACGCAGGAAATCTTGATCAAAGCATCCCCGACAGATGGCCATCCAGCCTCTGTTTAAAGACCTCCAAGGAAGGAGACCCCACCACGCTCCGAGGGAGTGTGTTCCACTGCCGAACAGCTCTTACTGTCAAAAAGTTCCTCCTCATGTTGAGGTGGAATCTCTGTTCCTGGAGCTTGCACCCATTGCTCCGTGTTCCAGTCTCTGGAGCAGCAGAAAACAAGCCTGCTCCATCCTCAGCGTGACATCCCTTCAAATACTTAAACAGGGCTATCATATCGCCTCTTAACCGTCTTTTTTCCAGGCTAAACATACCCAGCTCCCTAAGTCTCTCCTCATAAGGAATTGTTTCCAGACCTTTCACCATTTTAGTTGCCCTTCTCTGGACACGCTCCAATTTGTCAATATCCTTTCTGAATTGTGGTGCCCAGAACTGGACACAGTATTCTAAGTGAGGTCTGACCAAGGCAGAATAGAGTGGCACTCTTACTTCCCTTGATCTAGACACTATACTTCTATTGATACAGCCCAAAATCGCATTGGCCTTTTTAGCTGCCGCATCACACTGTTGACTCATGTTCAACTTGTGGTCTATTAGGACTCCTAGATCCCTTTCGCACGTAGTCTCATTCAGCCAGGTCTCTCCCATCCTATATTTATGCATTTCATTTTTCCGCCCTAAATGCAGTACTTTACATTTCTCCGTATTGAATTTCATTTTGTTAGCTTTGGCCCAGCTCTCCAGTCTATCCAGGTCATTCTGAATTTTCATCCTGTCCTCTAGGGTATTAGCTACTCCTCCCAATTTGGTGTCATCTGCAAATTTAATAAGTATGCCCCTAATTCCCTCATCCAAGTCATTGATAAAGATGTTGAATAGCACTGGGCCCAGGACAGAACCCTGTGGCACCCCACTGGTCACATCTTTCCAAGACGAAAAGGAGCCACTGCTGAGCACCCTTTGGGTTCGGCCGGTCAACCAATTATAAATCCATTGAACAGTTAACTTGTCTAGCCCACATTTTACAAGCTTGTTTGCAAGAATGTCATGGGGAACCTTGTCAAAGGCCTTACTGAAATCAAGGTATGCGATGTCCACAGCATTCCCTTCATCTACCAAGCTGGTAACTTTATCAAAAAAAGAGATCAGATTAGTCTGGCATGACTTGTTTCTCTGAAACCCATGTTGACTTTTTGTGATTATGGCATTGCCTTCTAAATGTTCACAGACTCTCTGTTTAATGATCTGCTCTAGAATCTTCCCTGGTATTGATGTCAGACTAACTGGACGATAATTGTTGGGATCCTCTTTTTCCCCCTTTTTGAAAATGGGAACTACGTTTGCCCTCCTCCAGTCTGCTGGGACTTCTCCTGTTCTCCAGGAGTTCTCAAATATTATTGCCAATGGCTCTGAGATTATATTTGCCAGCTCTTTTAATACTCTTGGATGTAGTTCATCTGGTCCTGGAGATTTAAATTCATTTAGATTAAGAAGGTATTCCTGTACTACCTCTTTACTTATTTTGAGCTGGATTTCCCCTATTGTGTTCTCCGTTCCATTATTCTCAGGTTGGTCCCCCTTTTCCTTTTCTGAAAACACTGAGGTAAAGAAGGTGTTGAGTAATTCTGCCTTTTCTCTGTCCCCTGTTAGCATTTTGCCATCTTCTCCACGTAGCGGCCCTATAATTTCCTTCTTCCTCCTTTTACTGCGGACATACCAAAAAAACCCCTTTGTATTGTTCTTAACCTCCCTAGCAAGCCTGAGCTCATTCTGCGCTTTAGCTTTTCTGACTTTACTCCTACACATGTTCGCTATCTGTTTGAATTCTTCTTTGGTGATTTCCCCCCCTTTCCATTTCCTATACATGTTCCGTTTAAAACTTAGCTCCATTGAAAGTTCTTTAGTCATCCATCCTGGTTTCTTGAGACACCTCCCATTTTTCTTCCTCAATGGTACTGTTTGAAATTGTGCCTTCAGTATCTCCTTTTTGAGAAAGTCCCATCCGTCTTGAGGTCTCTTCTCTTTTAGTATTCCTGACCATGGGATCACCCCCAGTATTTCCCTGAGTTTATTGAAATCAGCTCTCCTAAAGTCAAGAATGCATGTCTGACTATGCCTGGCTTCTCCTTTCCATTGTATAACAAACTCCAGGAGAACATGATCACTCTCACCTAAGGATCCCACCACTTGCACCCCATTAACCAGGTCATCTCTGTTGGTTAGGATCAGATCTAAAATAGCTGACCCCCTTGTTGCCTCTTCCACCTTTTGGACCATGAAATTGTCTTCCAGGCATGTAAGGAATTTGCTAGACCTTGTAGTTTTGGCTGAGTTAGATTGCCAGCAAATATCAGGATAGTTGAAGTCACCCATCACTACTACATCTCTCCTTTCTGCATGTGTGTTCATCTGTTCTAGAAAGGCAACATCCAATTCCTCCGTCTGATTTGGGGGTCTGTAGTAGAGTCCCACAATAACAACCCTGTTGTTTCCCTCTCCTTTAATTTTTATCCAGACACTCTCCACCTGGCTTCCAGTATTGATGTCATGGATCACTTCACTGGTGTAAATATCCCTGACATATAATGCTATTCCTCCTCCTTTCCTGTTTGGCCTGTTTCTCCTATAAAGGTTATACCCCTCTATTCCTACATTCCAATCATGAGACTCGTCCCACCAGGTTTCAGTAATGCCTATTATATCATATTTGTTTTGTAGTGCGAGGAGTTCAAGTTCATCTTGCTTATTTCCCATGCTCTGTGCATTAGTGTAGAGACATCTGAGACCATGTGTTCCCGTTACTTGCTTCCTGTGCAAGTTTTTTTGCCTCCCACTGTTGGGTCCTTGCGCTGTTTGCCTTGTTCCCTCCGTGACAGTTTGACTATTTTCTCCAGCCCTTTTGCCTTCCAGAATACTGTCTCCCTCCCCCATTTGACTCAGTTTAAAGCCCTCCTGATCAAATTCTTGAGACTGTTGGCAAAAATGTTTCTTCCAACTTTTGTAAGATGCACCCCATCTCTTGCCAGAAGTCCCCCCGCATGGAAGTGCAGTCCATGATCCAAGAATCCAATTTGTTCTTGGCGACACCATCTACGGAGCCAGTTGTTTACGTCAGCTATTTTCCTCTCCCTTCTTGGACCATGCCCTTCAACTGGCAGAAGAGACGAGATGACCACCTGTGCGTCCATTTCTTTCAGCTTCCTCCCCAGGGCCTCATAATCTCTTCTGATCTTGGGAAAGCTGTGCCTTGCAGTATCATTGGTTCCCACATGGACCAAAAGGAAGGGGTAATGATCCGTAGGCTTGACGAGTCTTGTCAGCCTCTCGGTCACATCACAGATCTTTGCCCTAGGGAGACAACACACCTCCCGAGTCATCTTGTCAGGGCCACATACCACTGCTTCTGTACCTGTTTAAGTATTTGAATGGATGTCACGCTGAGGATGGAGCAGGCTTGTTTTCTGCTGCTCCAGAGACTGGAACACGGAGCAATGGGTGCAAGCTCCAGGAACAGAGATTCCACCTCAACATGAGGAGGAACTTTTTGACAGTAAGAGCTGTTCGGCAGTGGAACACACTCCCTCGGAGCGTGGTGGGGTCTCCTTCCTTGGAGGTCTTTAAACAGAGGCTGGATGGCCATCTGTCGGGGATGCTTTGATTGTGATTTCCTGCGTGGCAGGGGGGTTGGACTGGATGGCCCTCGTGGTCTCTTCCAACTCTGCAATTCTATGATTCTATGATTCTATGATTCTACCCCGCAGCAAGGAGTCCCCCCCCACCACCACACGCCTCCGCTGAGGCTTCGCAGTTGCTGTTCCTTGCGGTGGTCCTCTCAAGGTCCCCTGCTCTACCCCTGAAGTCTGTCCATGCTGTTCTTCCTCGTTGTCCTTGGTAAGGGAAAGGGCTTCGAATCGATTCTGTAGCTGCAAGCTGCTCGAAGAATCCCTGGATTTTCTTGTTCTGTGTGTGAGATTCCTCCAGCTGTCTACTTCCTGTGTCTGTGAAGTGACCCTCTCTTCCGCAGCCACTTCCTCTGTGCGGTCCCCATCCAAGACTGTTCGTTCTGTTCTGTCCAGGAAAACCTCTTGCTCACGAATCTGTTGAAGTGTAGCTACCCATGTCTCCAGCTGCTGTACTTTCTCCTCCAAGAGGGCTACCAGCTTGCACTTGGTGCATGTGAAGTTCTCCACGTCTGTAGAAAAGAAGACAAACATCGCACAAGTGTTGCAAGTGACTGCCGCAGTCCCCTCAGTGTCCATGGTGAGAGCTTTTAGGTGAGAGCTTTTAGGTAATCTAAGAACTCTTAGTTAATGCTGAGAATGCTAAGCTGTACTTTTTGGTCTGCTGTATTTTTTCGCGCGCCTCAGGCTCTTGAGGGTAAAAGGGCAAGGTCAGAAGTTCAAGCCCCTCAGCAACAAGCAGCCTCTCCCAACAGTTTAAAAAAAATTCAATCTCCCCAGTCAGAATGGCTGTCCAGAAGCTGCTCTCTTTCTTCTCCCTGGCAGGAAACTGGCCTGGAAACTGGCAGGAAACTTGCTGTCCAGAAGCTGCTCTCCTTCTCTCTGGCAGGAAACTGGCCTGGAAAGCCTCTGCAAGGAGTTATAGAGAGCTAGGCTCCCAGCTCCAGCCCCTAATGACTCACATTAATCAGATCACAATTCACTTTGGGTAGCAATACTATATTAGCTTCCCCCCAGCTTTTCAGGATTGAATTATTTTGCAAGATACTGTTGATAACCATTTGGTTGAATCAAAACCTCCAAAAACTTCTTATAATACAATGTTGATAGTCCATCTGGGCCAGGTGATTTTCCTGTTTCGCTTTCTGAATCGCCTCTATAATTTCTTCTGATGATATTTCTTTATTCAATTCTTCTTTATGTTTCTGTGATACTTTTGTAAATATCCTTTTCTGAATATAATCATTCAAATTCTCTAATGTCATATCCTGTTTTTTATATAATATCATGAATTAATTATAAAATAATTTTTGTATTTCCTTTTTCTTAGTAATAATCCTTTCCCCTTGTTTTAATTTCACTATCAACACTTAGCCTTTTCTTTTTTCAATCTATGTGCTAACCATCTACCAGGTTTGTTTGCCTCTTCAAAATTCTTTTGCTTAATATAATCTAATTTTAACTTTATTTCATCAACCACCAATATCTTTAACTGCTCTTGTAATATTTTCAGTTGATTCAATATCTTTTTACGAGGGCCTTTTAGCAAGTTCTAATTCCTTTACTTTTATCTCCTCAGTGATTTTATTCATTCTTTCTGTTCTTTTCCTTTTCCAAATTGTGTTCATCTGGATAAATATTCCCCTTGCTACTGCTTTACTTGCATCACGTACTATGCTATTTTCCACTGCATTATTCAAATTAATTTCAAAATATTCCTTAAATTTATATTTACAGTCTGTCACTATCTCTTCTTTATATAAAAATCTCTCATTTAGTCTCCATCTATAATTTATTTCCTCCCTTTAAATAACATCACTACAGGGTTATGGTAGTGATGATAATCCTTTAGCTAAGATTTTAATTTTGTATACCACTTATCAAATCATTAGATATCCAAATCATCTCTATTCTGGATAGTGATTTATGTACCTCTGAGAAAAATAAATAAATTCCTTTTTATCATTTTCTTTAGCCCTCCATATATCCACTAGTTGCAGCTCTTCTATCAAAACAAAGGAGTCCTTTGATAGTTTCCATTGCCCCTTTTTAATAATTTTCTGATCTGAAAACCTATCCAATTGGGGGTTCACCACCCAATTAAAATCACCTAATATACACCATTTTTATAATCTAATTGCATGAATACATCCTTCAGCTCCTTGAAAAAATGTACTTCTTTCACTTATTGGGGCATATATGCCGATCACCAACATCTTGGTTTCATTTATATTTATCTCGACCACAACAAACCTACCTTTATTATCCATTAATATCAATTTTGGTTCTAATTTATCTTTTATATAAATCACCACTCCATTCTTCTTAATTTTACCTAGGGATGCACATTCTTTCCCCATTTTTTAAAATAATAAATGAGTGTGCCTTTTCCTCATTCACACTTCTTGTAAACAAGTAACATCTGAACATATCTGTTTAATATAATGAAATATTATTTTTTGTTTCTTCCCAGATTTTAATCCTTTCACATTCCATGTAATAAATTTATTTTCCATTGTATTGTTTGATAAGTTCAATTTTATTTAATTACCAAGTGACTTGCACCTAAAATCAATATATCTTAGATTTTTTCTTTTTTCCTTTCAATTGCCTCTTCTCCCTCTTCTTTTCTATTGATCTACCAAAACATTCTCCCTCTTTCATCCCCTTTCCATTAACACCCCTCTTTCCTTCCTTTTACATCAACGCAATGCTTTAGAACTTATTCCTTATCTGACAAATTCAAATCTAGAAGATTTGTTTCTGCTTGTAGTATATTTTCTTCTTTCCTTTCCTTTTCTTTCACCTTCCTCTGATCTTCTTGGTCCTCGTGTGGTTTATTTTCACATAGATCTGGATCAGCCTCTAGAACCTCCGTGTCTTCCTCTTGTTTTTTTCTGGACACTCCCAGTTCTGCTTTGTTCCTTCTAATAAAGTCCTTTGCTTTCTCCACTATTCTATACCTCTCTTTTTAAAATGCAAATTGGACTCCTTCCAGTTTATCCCAACTGAATAAAATCTTTTCCTTCTTCAGGACATCCACTAAAAAGTTATAGCCTTCCTTCTCCTCAGGATTCTAGTTGGGATTTCTTTCAAAATAGTTAGGAGTTTACCGTCCATCTGAATCCCTTTGCCAAAATGCACTTCCAGCATAAAATCTCTAATGTTTTTTTTTACACATTGAATAATCATGTCTCTCGGGAGCTGTTTTCTCTTTGCATATTCTGAATTGATGTGATATACATGGTCAAGTTCTGTATCCACCACTCTTTTGTCCCACTCCAAATTCTTGGCCAGTTCCAACAAAATTCTATCTCTAATCCTTTCATTAGGCTGTTCTCTTAGGCCTCGTATTCTCAACCAAGGTTCTTTTTCTCTTGTCTCTGCTAGAGCCATTTGATCTTTTAGTCTCTCCAATTCCATATCTTGCTCTTGATATTTTTTTTTCAATAATTGTATCTCTTCTTTGCTCTCTTTAACTGCAGTCTTAGTTTGCATCAACAAGGAATGTAAAACATTACATCTTCAAAATTCATTCTTGTTTCTCTTCTAAAGTCCCGTATCTCCTCCATGAATTTACTCATATATTGGCACATATTCGCTTCCACTGAGGCTCTTCTTCCTTGGCTATTGTACATATCTTGTCCTCTTTCCTTTCTTCTCACATCTGATGCCATATTTGATTTATAAGATACAAAGTTTCTTCCTTTCCACTACCTTTCTTCTCCTTTCTTACTCCTTCTTCCTCTTTCCTTCTCCTTCTCTCCTCTCACTTATCAATTTCCTTCAACCTTCTTCAACTTTCTCAGATTTTCAACTTTCCTTTCTTTTCAGTCTTTCTATATCTGTTCTGCACTACATGTGATCAGCTTCCAGATTTCTATTGTTTTACAAGAATTGTTCATGTCTTCCAAAAGGGAATTTTAAAAGGAAGAAAAAGAAAAAGAATTTCTATTTTTTAAAGTGTCCTATTCTTTATCTACTTTCTTCGGTCTTCAGTCCACCACCTTCTTCAATTTAATTCAATTCTTCAGTTCCAAACCACAAGAAAAAGAAAATAAAAGAAATATTCAGGAATAATAATAATATAAAGATATAAAAATATGAAAAAATATTTAAAAATAAATCTAAAAAAGAGAAAAAAAGAAAAAAGAAAAGAAGAGAGAAGTTACCGAAAAGTACTATCGAAACCATAAAAATGGGGAAAAATGGGGAAAAGGGTGAAAAAACAGAAAAAGAAAAGGGGAGAAAAAAACATGGGGTATATCTAATTAGAGGAGAAAAAATTTGAAAAGGGGAGAACAAATAACTATATTAAAAAAAGGAAGGGGGAAAATCCATTCAACCAAAATCTATCCCCAAATAAGTAAAAGCTGAGAGGGGATTATAGAGACTGGCAGAATTAACAATGTATCATCTTGGCAGTTGCTCAGATCTTATCTTTAAGCTGTTACTTTGTTGCACTCCCTCACTTCTCTTCACTTTCACTTCAGCATTTTCAAGGTCAGTTGAGCCTGCCCTTAGAAGAAAAAAAACTTGTCTGTTCAATAAATGAAATCAACCTCCCATCAGTGCAAAATCGAAAAGATAAAAGTTGAGAACAAAAAAGGACTAAAAAGAGAAAGAAAAAATTATGAAAAAATAAAAGTAAAAGACACAGACACCAGTCACCTCTTTCTCCTCCCCCCATAAAAAAGGAAAAAAAATAACAAAAGTTAACCAAACTCACTCAGATCTTCAAAAAGAGATCCTTAACTAACAAAAAAGGAGTAAAACAATCTTTAAAGATAAGTCCAGGGGGCCGTTTACACGATGAAAATGTCCTGGGAAGAATTTGTGTCGATCCCTGGCAGTTTACACGTACATCGGGTCGGGTACATGATTTTCGGAAGGGGGGCCACCTTTTATCCCTCAACCTGCGGGAATTCCAGTCCCGCAGGTTGTGCCGGTTTTTTAAAAAGTCACTGGAGGATTTGGAAAATCGGAAATGTAAACAGCATGGGACAAAAAGTCTCGGTACTGGGATGACCGGAAATGGTGACTGGGGGCGGGCTTAGAGCTCAGGGACCAGAAAAGGAGGGGTCAGTCACCCGTTCAACAGATCCAGCCTCACCAGCCGAAAACAAAGGCATCCCTTCCAGCTGCACGAAGGTTGATGTGTGTGTGTGCGTGCGCGTGTACTCAAGTACCTTTTTAAATGGATTTCTACACTGCAAACCCTTCAGCTTTACCTTTTCCTCAACTGCATGTTACAGAGAGATCGTAGTAGCTTTGTCACCTCCCTGGCACATTAAAATATTCAAGCCTCTGAGCGAATTAGCACCCTTTAATTCCCCCTCTCTGTGTTTGTGTCTTTCAAAACGCCTGCCTATAGCCATCTCTGCAGCCAGCTGTAGGGGTTAATATTTTAAAAAGGCAACAGGAAAACCAAGCGCTTGATTTCAAAAGGAAAGCACTCTGCTTGTTTTCAAAGCACTCAGCTTGATTTCAAAAGGAAAGTCCTGCGTCTGAGCGAAAGATCTATCAGGATCTTTCAAAATGCTTTCTGCCTCTTCTGAAAGGGTTAAAATGTTCAAGAAGCAAGGGGGAATAACAAACCTCTGCCCCCCTCTCTCCACCCCCCCAGCCAGCCAATAGCATCGCTCGTGGCGCAGAACTCTAAAGGAAGTGCGTCACCGAGGTTGTGAAAACATGAGTAATTGCATCTTTGATTGACAGCAAAAAAAAAAAAAATTAAAACCTAAACAAAACCGGAACTATGGACGTGTAAATATCAGTCACGGGACCACACAGGATATCCAGATCAGAGACATAAATCGTATAAACAGCGAGGGGTGGATTCATGATCACTATGTCACGGTAGGCGACGCGACAATTTCTGTCGTGTAACTGGCACCCAGGAGAGGTTTGTGAGGGTGAGATTGATTAATAACAATCCAATTTATTTCACTCACTGAAAGCCTCTCTTCTGATCCTCAGAAGCCACCACAAAAATATAATGCAAGCCTGCTATGTTCTGAGGGAATTAATCTGACTTCAGAAAAAAAGTTTCCTGGGAAACTCAAACTGTTTATTTCCAGATTAATTGTCTTTCATTTCCCAGGAGGTTCAGCAGCTGTTTACACTAAAGCAAGTGGGACTGTCACCCCACTTGCTCACTCCTCCAATGGCTGTCTTTCTGCCACGCTGCCCAGCACTTCTTGCCACTCACTTTGGCCTGAATTGTGTTCTGATGTGCAGGTCCCAGTTTTCAAACGCATTCACCCAGGGTTCACTAGGACCTGAGAATCCCATAATTGGGGGGATTAAGCTCTTACCTCCCCCATAACGGCAGTTTCAGGGAGAACAGGATCAGAGCTTCTCTGCAATCCTTGTTGTCACCCCGTCCCGTACTGGAAGTCCCATTCCTTTCTTTTCTTTTAATATGAAGGGGAAACAGTGCTCTATGTCTCAGCTTGTAAAGGCCCAAAATAGTGCACATGTTTTTTAATCATTATTTTTACATTCTTTTTTTCATTTTCCATTTTTCTTTCTTTATTTATTTTAAATGGAACTCACAGTCAAGATGAAGCCTGAGCAGCCTCACGACCAAAGGCATGGGCTGGGGAAAGAGTTTCCCCTCCTGATATAGTACCAATGAATATTCATTTGCTCCCATTGCTATTTGCTTCAGAAAGAAAGCTTCTACTGCCACTGCTTTGAATTAAAGCTCTGGCCTTGGGGAGTGGAGATGAGAATCTATCCCTTGTGCCATTTCCCCAACTTCAATCACCCCCATAACTGCTATTTATTTATTTATTTATTTAATGGGTAACCCTGTTGACAAAGATTTCAAAGGGATATGGGCCAGAATCTTGTTGCTATAATTGGTATAATTCCCAGTAACCTAACATAACCATGAGAAAGTGAAATCGCCACTTAGATGTGCTAATCAAGAGAAATCTATGCAAAGTGGCCACACTGTGGTAAATGTGTTTGCAATAAACTGTTGACCTTACAAAATTCAATCAGTCCGCTCCATTTCTTGATCCTTAACCAAATTCTCCAACAATGTTTGTTTCTCCTGTTTCCTACTTATGTGTTCCAATCACCTATGATTATCAACATGTCCTGTTCTGGTGTGTGATCAATTTCCTAGAGGACTTAAGCATAGAATCTTTCAATTTCATCCTCTTCTGACTCTATAGTGAGCATAAACTAGATTATAGTTATATTGATGGCTTTTTCCTGGAGTCCTATTGATATTATTTGGTCAACTTTGCATTACATCCCTTAACTTCTTTTGCTATATCTCTCCACACTATTAATGCTATCCTCTCCATTGACGCACCCTTGCGGTGGGAGAGAGGCTTGCGTACCCTAATGATGTTTTGAGCTATACTGGCGGTGGCATAATAGCCACCAGTAGGGTCTCCCATGCCAGACAGGGCAAAACCGAAGGGTCTGACAAAGAGCCTCAAAGGGCAGGATGGGCTCTCTAGCCTATGACAACCATCCTAGGAGAAGGAAAACTCTAATCCCAAACCCGGGCAGACGGTGCTCGTCCAGCCCTGTAAGGTCAACCATCTAAGAGAAGGAAACTCTACTCAAACCTATGACCCGAGGACCTCACTGCTACTGTCCATGCTTGCAAGGCCAGCAGACGAACCTTTTGTTTAAAGGGTAAGGCCAGTTCTGTGCATGCTGCGCTCCACCAGAAAAATCCATTGCACAGGCTCGAAGGACAAATCCAATTCCAAAAAAGTCCTGTAGCGATAGGCGAGGGACGAAACGGCAGGTGTAAAGATGCACTGGAAGCCACAGACCCAACCCTGCATGCAGGTGGTTCAGGACTTTGGTCGCTCGAGGCTGACCCGGGAGATGACAGTCTTGTTCGGCAGCATCCTGAACGACCAAGCAGCCTTTTTAAAGGAGAGCACTGCTTGCTCCATATGGAGAGGGGCCTAGAAAAGGTGGCCTAATGAAAGCTCATCCCCATCTACCTGGTTGGCTAGCCGTGGCCAACGGGCATCTTCTGATGCAGTCAAACCAAGGCAAAGAAACAAAGGCACACACCGGCCTCCAAAGGTGTAAATAAACTGACGCTTGCATGTTGGAACATCAGAACCATGCGAGACTCTGCAGATAGTGGATGGCCTGAGTGTCATTCTGCCCTAATAGCCCATGAGCTTTCACAACTTAATATTGACATCGCTGCTCTTAGTGAAGTTCGTCTCCATGAGGAAGGCAGCCTTAAAGAATACGGTGCCGTCTACACACTTTACTGGTCTGGCAAACCCAAAACCGAAAAACATCTTTCAGGACCAGGCTTTATGATTAAAAACTCCATTGCCTCCAAACTCGAAACCTTGCCAACAGGACACTCTGATCGCATTATTTCCTTATGCCTCCCACATGATGTTCTCTTTAGTATATATGCTCCAACTATGCAAGCCGACCCTGTAGAGAAAGACAAATTCTACACAGACCTACGCCAACTCATACAAAAAGTCCCTGTAGAAGATAAAATTATTATCCTTGGTGACTTCAGTGCCAGAGTAGGAAAGAACTCCGAAGCCTGGAAAGGTGTCTTAGGCAAGCATGGTGTTGGAAATTGCAATGATAATGGATGCCTCCTGCTAGAGTTCTGCGCAGAACAACAGCTGACTATTACAAACACTATCTTTCAGCAGAAAGATAGCTTGATGACAACCTGGATGCATCCCCGATCCAAACATTGGCACCTCATTGACTGTTCTAGTCCGTCAGAGAAACATCCATGATGTCCATCATACCCGAGTGATGCCCAGTGCAGAATGTCAAACAGATCATCGCCTCATCAGATGTAAATTAAATCTTCATCTTAAGTTCAAACCTAAGAAGGGTGGCATCCTAAAGAGGAGACTCCAAGTTAACAATCTTCAACAAGCTACCATGAGAGACAACTTCCAGGCAAATCTGCAAAGAAAACTTGAATACCATCCTACAGATCCTTCTCCCACAGTGCTTTGGCAACATATCAAAAACAGTATCCTGCAGTCTGTGGAAGAATCCCTCAGGTTCTCCCACAAGAAAAATCAAGATTGGTTTGATGAAAACAACCAAGAGATCCAGGAGCTGTTGGCAAAGAAGAGAACTGCTCACCAGGTATACCTCGCCCAGCCAACTTCCCATGTAAGAAAAGCTTTCCACCTCACATGTAGTAAACTTCAACAAAAACTCTGAGACATGCAGAACAAGTGTTGGATCAATATAGCAGAAAAGACACAACACTGTGCAGATCTGGGTGATCATAAAGGATTTTATGAAGCTCTTAAAGTAGTGTTTGGACCTACTTATCAGGTCCAAAGCTGCTTATACAGTACAGATGGTCAAACATTCATTACTGATAAAGCCTCCATCCTGAATCGATGGGCTGAATATTTTCACAGTCTCTTTAGTGCCAACTGAGTAGTCCAAGGCTCAGCTATCCAAGATATGACACAAAAACCAATGAAAAATGAATTGGACATAGCTCCCACTTTTGAAGAGACTCTTAAGACCATACAGCAAATGAAAAACGGCAAGGCAGCTGGGATTGATGGAATCCCACCTGACGTTTGGAAAAACGGAGGTCATGCACTCCACGATAAATTCCACGAACTCCTTGTGAATTGCTTGGGAAAAGGGGAATTGCCATCGGATCTCTGAGATGCAGTCCTCATCACCCTGTACAAGAAAAAAGGAGCAAAATCCGATTGCTCAAACTATCGAGGCATAACACTGCTCTCTATTGCTGGAAAAAATCCTTGCAAGGATATTTCTGAACTGATTAGTTCCTGCCATTGCAGAAGAACTTCTCCTTGATTTCAGTAAGGCCTTTGACAAGATTCCCCATGACATTCTTGCAAACAAGCTTGTAAAATGTGGGCTAGACAAGTTAACTGTTCAATGGATTTGTAATTGGTTGACCGGCCGAACCCAAAGGGTGCTCAGCAGTGGCTCCTCTTCATCTTGGAAAGATGTGACCAGTGGGGTGCCACAGGGTTCTGTCCTGGGCCCAGTGCTATTCAACATCTTTAGCAATGACTTGGATGAGGGAATTAGGGGCATACTTATCAAATTTGCAGATGACACCAAATTAGGAGGAGTAGCTAATACCCTAGAGGACAGGATGAAAATTCAGAATGACCTGGATAGACTGGAGAGCTGGGCCAAAGCTAACAAAATGAAATTCAATACGGAGAAATGTAAAGTACTGCATTTAGGGCGGAAAAATGAAATGCATAAATATAGGATGGGAGAGACCTGGCTGAATGAGACTACGTGCGAAAGGGATCTAGGAGTCCTAGTAGACCACAAGTTTAACATGTGTCAACAATGTGATGCGGCAGCTAAAAAGGCCAATGCGATTTTGGGCTGTATCAATAGAAGTATAGTGTCTAGATCAAGGGAAGTAAGAGTGCCACTCTATTCTGCCTTGGTCAGACCTCACTTAGAATACTGTGTCCAGTTCTGGGCACCACAATTCAAAAAGGGTATTGACAAATTGGAGCGTGTCCAGAGAAGGGCAACTAAAATGGTGAAAGGTCTGGAAACGATGCCTTATGAGGAGAGACTTAGGGAGCTGGGTATGTTTAGCCTGGAAAAAAAGATGGTTAAGAGGCGATATGATAGCCCTGTTTAAGTATTTGAAGGGATGTCACGCTGAGGCTGGAGCAGGCTTGTTTTCTGCTGCTCCAGAGACTGGACCACGGAGCAATGGATGCAAGCTCCAGGAACAGAGATTCCACCTCAACATGAGGAGGAACTTTTTGACAGTTAAGAGCTGTTCGGCAGTGGAACACACTCCCTCGGAGCGTGGTGGGGTCTCCTTCCTTGGAGGTCTTTAAACAGAGGCTGGATGGCCATCTGTCGGGGATGCTTTGATCAAGATTTCCTGCGTGGCAGGGGGGTTGGACTGGATGGCCCTCGTGGTCTCTTCCAACTCTGCAATTCTTTGATTCTATGATTCTATGAACCCCAGTTTTTGGGCAGCACCTGACTTTGCTGGGTATTTGTTCTCTGTGGAGGACTGGACATCCGAAGGACAAGCAAACCTTGCTGCCTGCAAAGCCTCCCTTGGATTTCCACCCCTCCACAGAGAACTGCTGGTTTGTGGGCAGCGGCAGATTCCCACTGTTTAAAGGGTCCCCCCCGTGCCCTTTTGAGTGGGGGGAACTCAAAGACCAGGGAAGCTGCCACCGCCCAAAAAGCCGCTTTTAAAATGGATTCTGTTCACCCCTTTCCCTGGTTTCTCAGTGGCTTTTGGGGTGCCGGCTTTCCTGGCCTTTGGATTCCCCCCACGTCCCTGGGATGGGTGAAAGGAGTAATTTAAACAGTGGGATGCTGATGCCCAAAAAGCCAATGAAAAACCAGGGAAGGAGGGGGGTGAACAGAATCTGCAAAGTGGCTTTTCAGGCATCATTGTTGTCTTCCCACTGTTTAAATGCCTTCTTCCCCCTGTGACGTGAGGGGAATCTAAAGCCCAGGGAAGCTGCTGATGCCCCCAAAGCTGGTGAGAAATCAGGGAGGGGGGTGAACAGAATCCCTTTAAAAAGAGGCTTTTTGGGCAGTGGTGGCAGTGTGCCTAGGGCTCCCCTCCACTCCCAGGGAAGGAAGGCCAAGAAAACCCTGGGGAAAAGTGGGAGAGTTTATTTGTGTTTTGTTTTTAATTTGCAGGGGTCTTGGGCCCCTAACCCCCATGAATTTGAAGGGATGACTGTATATATAGTTTTCTTCTTCTGGAAAGTAACATTTTGAGCTTTCTCAACAACATATTGCTATTTTTTAAAATTTCCATTTGAGGGTATAAGGTTGAACCTGTCTTGAAATTAAATTGTGAATAATGTTACTAGTTGATGTTTCTGCTAACCTTTTTGAGTGTACAATTTTTTCCTCACAATCATAATCATTACTTCAGTAATGAATTACCTTTAATGAATTCTAGAATTAGGTGAAATCTAAACCTGGGGCCTTCTTAGTTCATTACTTTAACTCAGATGATTAACGTGTGGTCTATACGTTGACCGTGGGCTGCGAAGCTTTTTTATTGCCCTCTAAATGTCCCTACACCTATCCCCTAATTTTGGGTGCCCCAAAATGGAGATTAATATGCCTTAAACCTCTGTGGTGGATGCTGTTGGCCATTTCCCCATCTTTTCAGATGATTTTGTGCCCTTTGGGGCCCAAACAGGTCTTTTCTTTTCCAAAAGAGACATACTGTTATTTCCGGGTTTGAAAAAAAGCCTGTACAGACTTTTACAAAGAGGGAAGAATGCCAGAAATTCCTGAGAATGTGGTGAAATGGCACATTAGGTCAAAAAATAGTTTTGCAAAAATTTGGGAAAGGGATGCCATAGTTGCCAGTGTAGTCTCTTAACACCTGGCTGCTGCCTACTTCAGCTTTAGCTACCATACTATACTAGATGTGAGATTGTAATGTCAATTCACTTTTACTAGTGAAATCTTTAGGGGGTCAGTTGCTAACTACAATTATACTAACTAATGGAAATTATTTTTGAATTGGTTTAACTTAACTTCTCTGCCATAAATAGAAAATAATGTCTCTTTGTTCATAGTTACTTCACAAGTAGAATTCCTTCTCCACTGCAGAAGTGATTTAGTAATCCAAAATATTAATACTGAAATAAATAATTTAGTCTTAAAAGTGGCACAAGACAGTTGTTCTGTTGCCAGATTAACATGGTTACCCTTTGGAAAAACTTTTTTTTAACTGTCCAATGGAATTTCACAACACACATTTTAAAAGATCCAGCTTTATTAGTATTTTAAGATGTTCCTTGAGGGGAAACAAACACCTTGGATATAACAATCCTTTCTTTACAAGTGATGGCAAACCTCTAGTTTCACCAGTGTTATTGTTGTTGTTAAAGTGGCAGTCAGTTCCTTTTCATCTCTTATTGCCTATAAGAGAAATGTTCTCTCAAGGGGTAGGTTTAGTTAGGTGATGACCTTTTGCTTCCAAATGATTGCCTTGCCTATTAAGCATGCAATGAATCAAATGCCTTTTTTCCCCGTTGTAGATAAAACCAATTTCATTGGTTCAGCAAAATTGCTTTTATTCAGGATTGTGATGGGTGCAGGTGTTCTCTAAGATAAAGTGTGATGTCTCTTGGATCTTCAAAGCAGGCTGGTGGGTTGTTTTAATCTCTTCTCTTTCCTGGGGCCTGTGGGTCTTTGTTCAGAGAAGAGTAAGTGATGTTCCTCTAGCCTAATGGCTTTTGTAAACAGGGGTGGCTGAAGGCTTGTTACGTTTCTTTGGTGTCACTGTTTGCTGACTTGATTGGTTATCAACAGAGAGGTCTTCCTGTTGCTCCATCTCCTTGGTCTTTGTGTTGCCTGGCGTGGTGAAGTGGACAGAATGTTTCTTTGTCTGCCTGTCCTCTGATGCTCCTTTTGGTGTGGAAGGATTTGCCAAACTGTAGAAAATTTCATCATCAGAATAACGTGTTTTTCTTTTGGCTTTTTTTTCATCAGAAGTACTTGCATGTTTGATATGTTTCTTATTAATCCTCTTCTTCAGTTGAAGACGTGAGTGCAGATTATTATAATGCTTCTTCTTCCTTGGTCTACCAGTCCGCACAGGTTTTCTATGATAACCTTTACTCCTATAAGAGCTCATGGTATACTTGGCCCTCTGTGATGAAAGCACATTGTCTGAATTCCGCCTGTTGTAATACCGGGACATAGGCAGGCGCTTTTTTCGATAGTGACTCTTTGCAAACCTCGTAACACGTTTTGTTCTCATTCTCCTTTGTTGCCTAGAATGCAGCTTCCTTCTTCTGCTCAGGATCTTCCGGGATCTCCTCTTCCCCCTTCTCTTGATGTAGGCCCTCCTGCCTCTTTGGAAGGCAGCCATGACTTGCTAGTCCCACCCCTCCTATTCAGCTCAACTTCCCCACTGTGAATAATGGTGACCTCACTCTAGCTATGCTCTTAAGTAGTGGAAAGTATTCAAATGAGTCATTGGCTTTGAGTGCTGTGATTGGCTAGGTAGAACAATAGCCCAGAGAGATAGCTAATAATACTTGATTGTGAGACATTCTCTTCACTTTGAAATACTGGTTATAGTGTGATCCCCACCAGTTGTGTAAGAAGAGAAATATCTCCCAAATAATGTCACCACAGCTGAGTTAAAAAAATAATTTCATTAATGAAGAAAATTGGTATCTATTTAAATTAAAACTATTTCACATGACAGTGCTGCCTTTGAGTTGCCAATTTGGAGGATCAACTTTTTCTTTGTAGAGCCAGTGTGATGTTGTAGTGTAGTTTGACTCTGAGACCAGGGTTCAAATCCCCACTTGGCCATGAAAACCCACTGTGTGACCTTGCATGGCAGGGGGTTAGACTGGATGGCCCTTGTGGTCTCTTCCAACTCTATAATTGTATGATTGTATGACCTTAGACAAGTCACACTATTTCCTTTGTAAATTCTTGGTCAAATCCAGTATTACAATTATATATTTCTGCTAGCTTAATGAGACTTCCTCTGTCATTTTCTTCTTTCCTGCCATCTTTTCTGCTGGCCAAAAATCTTCTAGGTGTGTGTCTCCCAGTATGGCCCTCTAGAGTACAAGTACAAGGGAAGTAATAGTGCCGCTCTATTCTGCCTTGGTCAGACCTCACCTAGAATACTGTGTCCAGTTCTGGGCACCACAATTCAAAAAGGATATTGACAAATTGGAGTGTGTCCAGAGGAGGGCGACTAAAATGGTGAAAGGTCTGGAAACGATGCCTTATGAGGAGAGACTTAGGGAGCTGGGTATGTTTAGCCTGGAAAAAAGACAGTTAAGAGGAGATATGATAGCCCTGTTTAAGTATTTGAAGCGGTGTCACGCTGAGGATGGAGCAGGCTTGTTTTCTGCTGCTCCAGAGACTAGAACACGGAGCGATGGATGCAAGCTCCAGGAACAGAGATTCCACCTCAACATTAGGAGGAACTTTTTGACAGTAAGAGCTGTTTGGAAGTGGAATGAATACACTGCCTTGTAGTGTGGTGGGGGTCTCCTTCCTTGGAGGTTTTTAAACAGAGGCTGGATGGCCATCTGTTGGGAATGATTTGATTATGTATTCCTGCATGGCAGTGGGTTGAACTGGATGGCCCTCGTGGTCTCTTCCAACTCCACAATTCTATGATTCTATGATTCTACAATTGCCATATTCTAGTTATCCAAATCTGTGCAGCCTATTTTTTTTATAATACACAAATTAATTTGCATCTTATCCAAGTCATGCACTTCTATTCCAGAGTTGTTTGAGTAGACACTACCATCATGTTTCAGTGTTAAAACTGTTTACATAGCAAACACTGTGTGAGAGAGATGGTGTAATGCAATGGTTAGAGTGCTGGACTTGAAATAGAGAGACCCCTTGATCATGTGATCTTTGGGTAGTCACTATCTCTCAGTCAAACTACCTTCCAGGGTGGTTGTGGAGTTCAATGGAGAGAGGAGAACCATGTAAAATGGTCATGTACATTGTTGGTGCAATTACATGATTTTGGATGTATATCATGTATAACATGAAGAGTAACACTTCACGTTATACTGTTACCACCCCTTACACCCACTCCCTATAATATTTCAAAAGTTGGCAATAATCAGACACTTTACAAGATCTAGTAGATCAGGGTAGACCAGAAGTGGGGTCAGATGAAGGTAATCAGGGCCTAAATGAAGTTGTCATGGAAAACTACCAACATACACACCCAAGATAATAAACAAAGCCATCACCGAGGTATGTGCTAATCCCATCTTGGAAGCACTGGGAATGAGTCATTATATCCCAAAAGCCTATACCCCCAAAGCCCCTCTTTGCACCTTTTCCAATTCCACAATAAAAAGGTTGTCATAAACACAACCTAATTCTAATATCTCAGCCATTAACAATTATTAGTGAAGTTGTGGTATCCTTTGTTTTACAGAGGGAAACCCATCCAAGCTTTGTTTTATACTCAGACACCCCTTCAGGACATGAAATTGGGCAATGTGTGCTACAGTTAGACACTATCACTCTATTGAATCACCTTCAGCTCCAAGCCTGAGTCTTCCCTGCTGAACAAAACTCTGCTCTTCAGTACTGGTAATTGTTGCCTATACTTCCCAAATCTATTCCTCTGCCTAATCTTTACCTGGACTCTTCATTAGCCTTGTGTGGTTCTTGTGAGAGTACGTGTGCATGTGAATGCTTCTGTGTTATTTCCTAATAAAAAAACATTTTATTTCATTTTAACTCGGAGTCTCTGCAGTTAGTACTGGTTGGTATATATAGATGCAAAGGTCCCACAAGTTACCCAAACTCTTGCTGCTATTCATTTGCGCTATTATATTCTCCCCAATTAATAATGTAAATTTGGCATCATGAGTGGATTCCCCGCAGACCCTCACAATTCAGGTAACAATACATGAATTGCTAGTCTTCTCCAGAATAAATAGAACAATACTACATAAATGGCTAATTCTCCTCATTCTAACTGCAGCAGAATGAGAATGGAAGTAGCTAAAAGATGGGAAATGCCAGCCAAATAAAATATCTATAGACTCATAACTCATAGAGGAAAATTTTGTCACTAGCTTTGGTAGAGAAGTGATGCAGCAATTAAGAAATTGTCCATTTCTCTTTTGAACAATTTTATTCTGTTTGACTTAATCTTATTATGCTCTTTGGTACAAATAAGGATCCTGCTGAAGTACCCTATGAATCTTACCTAAAAGTGTGTGTAACCCTTTTTGCTAATATCAAACACCTCAGACTCCCAAACTAGAAGCATAATAGCTTTCATTTCTGATTTCAGATACTTGTAGCATGCATCAAATAAGGATCCTTATTTGATGATGGAATACTGGGCACATTTATCAAATTTGCAGATGACACCAAATTTGAGGGGTCCCCAGCGGACAGGACCAGAATTCAAAGTGACTTTAACAGATTAGGGAGCTAGGCCAAAACTAACAAAATGATCTTCAACAGGGAGAAATGTAGGATACTACACTTAGGCAGTAAAAATGAAGAGCACAGATATAGAATGGGTGACACCTGGCTTGACAACAGTACATGTAAAAGAGATCTTGGAGTCTTAGTGGACCACAAAGTAGACATGTCAACAGTGGGCTGTGGCAGTTTAAAAAGCCAATGGGATTCTAGGCTGCATCAATAGGTATATAGTGTCTAGATCAAGGGAAGTAATAGTGCCACTCTATTCTGCTTTGTACAGACCTCACTTTGAATACTGTACCCAGTTCTGGGCACCATAATTGAAGAAGGATATTAACAAGCTGGAATGAGTCCAGAGGAGGGCAACCAAAATGGTGAAAGGTCTAGAAAGCGTGTGGCTTAGGGAGTTGGGCCTGTTTAGTTTGGAGAACAGTAGGTGAAGAGGTGACATGATAGCCATATTTAAATATTTGAAGGGATGTCATACTGAGGACGGGGCAAGCTTGTTTTCTGCTGCTTCAGAGACTAGGACACAGAGCGATGAACTCAAACTACAGGAAAAGAGATTCTGCCTAAACATTAGGAAGAACCTACTGACAGTAAGAGTTATTCGGAAGTGGAATACGCTGCCTCAGAGTGTAGTGGAGACTTTTTAAACAGAGGGTGGATGGCAGGGGGTTGGACTACATGGCCCTTGTGGTCTTTTCCATGACTCTGTGATTCTATCATTCTAGCTTTTGAAATGTAAATTCCTATTTTTTAAAAGTTTTCATTGAAAATGAAGAATTGCTTGATGTTTTCATTTTCACAATACCATTTTCTAAAGAGTCCCTCAGACTGGGCTTGGAGTAAAAAAATGATGGAGGACACAGAAGGAGGGAGGAAGCAGAGAGGTAAAAATACAGAAAGTTTTTTAAGTGTTGCATTTCTATTCTGTCCATTAGAATTTATTTTATTTTATATATTTATTATTGAATGAAATGGGAAAGTTGGAAAAGAGTCCCAAGAATCTGTACAGTTGCGTATTCAAAGATACAGAGCTAAATACACGTACAGATAAAAACACTCAACTGGGCTCCAACACCAGCTTCAACAATCATCAATCTGCACCACTGCAATGCCTACATGCTAACTGGTTTCCTCCAAAGAAAACAAGGAATGCCTCCCCCCTTTTCAGAAAATGGGTCAGGACACACCACAGTGTGATGCAGCAGCTAAAAAGGCCAATGCAATTTTGGGCTGTATTAATAAAAGTATAGTGTCTAGATCAAGGGAAGTAATAGTGCCACTCTATTCTGCCTTGGTCAGACCTCACTTAGAATACTGTGTCCAGTTCTGGGCACCACAATTCAGAAAGGATATTGACAAATTGGAGCGTGTCCAGAGAAGGGCAACTAAAATGGTGAAAGGTCTGGAAACAATGCCTTATGAGGAGAGACTTAGGGAGCTGGGTATGTTTAGCCTGGAAAAAAGACGGTTTAGAGGCGATATGATAGCCCTGTTTAAGTATTTGAAGGGATGTCACACTGAGGATGGAGCAGGCTTGTTTTCTGCTGCTCCAGAGACTGGAACACGGAGCAATGGGTGCAAGCTCCAGGAACAGAGATTCCACCTCAACATGAGGAGGAACTTTTTGACAGTAAGAGCTGTTCGGCAGTGGAACACACTCCCTCGGAGCGTGGTGGGTTCTCCTTCCTTAGAGGTCTTTAAACAGAGGCTGGATGGCCATCTGTCGGGGATGCTTTGATTGTGATTTCCTGCGTGGCAGGGGGGTTGGACTGGATGGCCCTTGTGGTCTCTTCCAACTCTGCAATTCTATGATTCTATGATTCTATGAAGTTGAAGGCTTTCAAAGGCCGGCATCCAAAATAGCTCCAGTTTACCTGCAACTAGGCCTTCTACATTTTTTTGTTTGGCTGCTCTGCTTCCAGACTGCCCTAATTTGTGGTCCCTGCCCCGTTAACCCCCCCCCCCAATCAGAGCATGCATCCTACTCTCTGGTTGCTTGAGTTGAAAAGCAATTTCTCCTCCTCTTCCTCTTCCGTCTGTCTGTCTATCTGTCTCTCTAACACCTTGACAGCATCCCGGTGGGGAATTGTCCAAACCCTATATGGCTGATCTGCTCCTAGAGCTGCATCTTGTGTACATATGTGCTCTGGCTTTCAGTCCTCTGATTATCCTTCTGGCTTTGGCACTTGCTTGCTTACTTTGGAACCAGTTGGCGGGGGGGGGGGAGGAAAAGATGGAGGGATATAGGTGGCTGCATAGAATCATAGAATCATAGAATTGTGGAGTTGGAAGAGACCACGAGGGCCATCCAGTCCAACCCCCTGCCACGCAGGACTACACAATCAAATCATTCCCAACAGATGGCCATCCAGCCTCTGTTTAAAAACTTCCAAGGAAGGAGACCCCACCACACTACAAGGCAGTGTATTCATTCCACTTCCAAACAGCTCTTACTGTCAGAAAGTTCCTCTTAATGTTGAGGTGGAATCTCTGTTCCTGGAGCTTGCATCCATTGTTCCGTGTTCTAGTCTCTGGAGCAGCAGAAAACAAGCTTGCTCCATCCTCAATGTGACACCCCTTCAAATACTTAAACATGGCTATCATATCGCCTCTTAACCATCTTTTTTTCAGGCTAAACATACACAGCTCCCTAAGTCTCTCCTCATAAGGCATGGTTTCCAGACCTTTCACCATTTTAGTTGCCCTTCTCTGGACACGCTCCAATTTGTCAATATCCTTTCTGAATTGTGGTGCCCAGAACTGGGCACAGTATTCTAGGTGAGGCCTGACCAAGGCAGAATAGAGTGGCACTATTACTTCCCTTTATCTAGACACTATACTTCTATTGATACAGCCCAAAATCGCATTGGCCTTTTTAGCTGCCGCATCACACTGTTGACTCATGTTCAACTTGTCGTCTACTAGGGGAACCTAGTCAAAGGCCTTACTGAAATCAAGGTATGCGATATCCACAGCGTTCCCTTCATCTACCAAGCTGGTAATTTTATAAAAAAAAAGAGAGAGATCAGATTAGTCTGGCATGACTTGTTTCTCTGAAACCCATGTTGACTTTTTGTGATTATGGCATTGCCTTCTAAATGTTCACAGACTCTCTGTTTAATGATCTGCTCTAGAATCTTCCCTGGTATTGATGTCAGACTAACTGGACGATAATTGTTGGGATCCTCTTTTTTCCCCTTTTTGAAGATGGGGACAACGTTTGCCCTCCTCCAGTCTGCTGGGACTTCTCCTGTTCTCCAAGAGTTCTCAAAGATTATGGCCAATGGCTCTGAGATTACATTTGCCAGCTCTTTTAATACTCTTGCATGTAGTTCATCTGGTCCTGGATATTTAAATTCTTTTAGATTAAGAAGGTATTCCTGTACTACCAATTTGCTTATTCTGTGCTGGATTTCCCCTATTGTGTCCTCTGTTCCCTTATCCTCAGGTTGATCACCCTTTTCCTTTTCTGAAAACACTGAGACAAAGAAAGTGTTGAGTAATTCTGCCTTTTCTCTGTCCCCTGTTAGCATTTTGCCATCTTCTCCATGTAGTGGCCCTACCATTTCCTTCTTCTTCCTTTTGCTGTGGATGTACCCCCCAAAAATCCTTTTTATTGTTCTTAACCTCTCTAGCAATCCTGAGCTCATTCTGTGCTTTAGCTTTTCTGACTTTACTCCTACATGTGTTCGCTATCTGTTTGAATTCTTCTTTGGTGATTTCTCCCCTTTTCCATTTCCTATACATGTTCTGTTTAAAACTTAGCTCCATTGAAAGTTCTTTAGTCATCCATCCTGGTTTCTTGAGACACCTCCCATTCTTCTTCCTCATTGGTACTGTTTGAAATTGTGCCTTCAGTATCTCCCTTTTGAGAAAGTCCCATCCGTCTTGAAGTCCCTTCTCTTTTAGTATTCCTGACCATGGGATCACCCCCAGTATTTCCCTGAGTTTATTGAAATCAGCTCTCCTAAAGTCTAGAATGCATGTCTGACTATGCCTGGCTGCTCCTTTCCATTGTATAACAAACTCCAGGAGAACATGATCACTCTCACCTAAGGATCCCACCACTTGCACCCCATTAACCAGGTCATCCCTGTTGATTAGGATCAGATCTAAAATAGCTGACCCCCTTGTTACCTCTTCCACCTTTTGGACCATGAAATTGTCTTCCAGGCATGTAAGGAATTTGCTAGACCTTGAAGTTTTGGCTGAGTTAGATTGCCAGCAAATATCAGGATAGTTGAAGTCACCCATCACTACTACATCTCTCCTTTCTGTGTGTGTGTTCATCTGTTCTAGAAAAGCATCATCCAATTCCTCAGTCTGACTTGGGGGTCTGTAGTAGAGTCCCATAATAACATCCCTGTTGTTTCCCTCCCCTTTAATTTTTATCCAGATGCTCTCCACCTGGCTTCCAGTATTGATTTCATGGATCTCTTCACTGGTGTAAATATCCCTGATATATAATGCTATTCCTCTTCCTTTCCTGTTTGGCCTGTTTCTCTTATAAAGGTTATACCCCTCTATTCCTACATTCCAATCATGAGATTTATCCCACCAGGTTTCAGTAATGTCTATTATATCATATTTGGTTTGTTGTGCTAGGAGTTCAAGTTCATCTTGCTTTATTTCCCATGCTCTCCGCATTAGTGTAGAGACATCTAAGACCATGTGTTCCCTTTACTTGCTGCTTGTGCAAGATTTTTTCCTCCCACTGTTGGGTCCTTGCAGTATTTGCCTTGTTCCCTCTATGACAGTTTGACTATTTTCTCCAGCCCTTTTGCCTTCCAGAATACTGTCTCCCTCCCCTATTTGACTCAGTTTAAAGCCCTCCTGATCAAATTCTTGAGACTGTTGGCAAAAACGTTTCTGTCAACTGTCTTGAAATGCACCCCATCCCTTGCCAGAAGTCCCCCCTCATGAAACCTCAGCCCATGATCCAAGAATCCAAATTGTTCTCTGCAACACCATCTATGGAGCCAGTTATTTACATCGGCTGTTTTCCTCCCTGGACCATGCCCTTCAACTGGCAGAAGAGATGATATGACAACCTGTGCATCCATTTCTTTTAGCTTCCTCCCAGAGCCTCATAATTTCTTTTGATCTTCGGAAAGCTGTGTCTTGCAGTATCAATGGTTCCCACATGGACCAAAAGGAAGGGGTAATGATCAGTAGGGTTGACCAGTCTTGTCAGCCTCTCCGTCGCATCACGGATCTTTGCCCCAGGGAGACAACACACCTCCTGAGACATCTTGTCAGGCCCACAAATGACTGCTTCTCTTACCCCTGAGCAAGGAGTCCTCACCACCACCACCACATGCCTCCCCCGAGGCTTAGCAGTGGCTGTTCCTTGTGGTGGTACTGTTAGGGTCCCCTGCTCTGCCCCTGAAGTCTGTCCATGCTGTTCTTCCTTGCTGTCCTTGATAAGGGAGAGAGCTTCGAATCAATTCTGTAGCTGCAACCTGCCAGAACAATCCCTGGTTTTTCTACTTCTGTGTGTGACATTCCTCCAGCTGTCTACCTCCTGTGCATGTGAAGTGATCCCCTCCTCCGCAGCAACTTCCTCTGTGTGGTTCCTGTCCAAGACTGTTCGTTCTGTTCAGTCCAGGAAAACCTCTTGCTCACGAATATGTTGAAGTGTAGCTACCTGGGTCTCCAGCTACTGGACGTTCTCCTCCAAGAGGGTTACCAACTTGCACTTGGTGCATGTGAAGTTCCCCACATCTGTAGACCACATCTGAAAACCTCTTGCTCATGAATATGGAGAAATGTAGCTACCCGGGTCTCCAGCTGTTGGACTTTCTCCTCCAAGAGGGTTACCAACTTGCACTTGGTGCATGTGAAGTTCCCCACATCTGTAGACAAGAAGACAAACATCCCACAAGTGTTGCAGCTGACTGCAGCAGTTCCCTCAGTGTCCATGCTGAGAAGTCTTAGGTAATAATTGCTACTTACGCTGTACTTTTGCTTGGTTGATAAAATTCGTGCTCCAGTAGGCACGCACCTCTGGAAGGAGTTATCTAGAGCTAGTCTCCCAGATCCACCCCCTAGTGACTCACAGATATGACTCACAGAAGCTCTAAACCCTCAGCAACAAGCACACTCTCCCAAGACCAGAAGCTGCTCTCCTTCTTCTTCCTGGCAGAAAACTGGCCTGGAAAGCCTCCACCCGTCACTCCATCATCCCCTGAAGTTTGAGCAGAATAGCAGTAATACATTTTGCTTCATATCTCGTCCCTATAAAGACAAAAAACTGGCTATTTTTTTTAAAGAGGATAAAATCCAGCCAATTGGGCTTTATGGCAACTTTAGAGCCAATATGAACAATAAACAAGTGGGTTGCATGAGTGAGAGAACAGCTCCCCTTCGGTTCTGCTTCTGCCTGTGGAATGGCATCATTTGATTCTGGCCAATAATTTCACACATAGATTCTACTAAAACTCAAACAATGACACAAAGAACTGCATCAAATACCCAAGAAATGGGGGTAAATAAATACATTAAATACCAAGGAACATATTAATTTAAATATATTAAATATCCAAGAAAGGAAAATCACATAGATTGGGGTGGTCTTCCAGATGCTGTTGGACTGCAACTTACAGAATTCCTTGGTCAATTCCATTGGCTAGTTCTGTTGGGACTTTTACTCCAACAACATCTGGAGAGCATCATGATTCCCACCCCCAATGCAGGTAATTCTTTTCCCATTTCTTAATTCCATCAACCATGCAAGGCTGAGTTATTATAATCAAAGTGCTTCCATAGTACCTGTTTACTATAGTATGGCATGTTTTGTTGACCTTCTGTTTTACAGAGAATATAGATGCTGATGCAATCCAATGTTTTCTCTGGGGCCAGTTCCACGACAGGAAAAAGTTCGTAAGATTCTGGTTTACCATTTTTTTTTCGCATCAGGAGTGCATAAATCACACAACTCCTGGCATAATTGAAAGAGGCAGCCAGATGCAGCCACTTTAGTTCACACAGGCAAAGGTGGGGGGGGATCGCCTCCAGATGATTAAAGCCAGGCAGGAGGCGGGGAGGGAGCAAGGAGGGTCATGGAGACCATAAATAATGAGAGGAAAGAAAAGGACAAACAAACAAGAGATCGAATGAGCGATCTGTCAACTTCCCCCGTCTTCCCCAGCCCCGAAAGGCTTCTATAAAGAAAGGAGTGAATGAAAGGACGAACAAGCAAAAGCATGGTGGAGTGATCTCCTTCACTTCCTCCCTTCCCTTCATGCATGCACACACAAACACACACTACAGAAGCAGGGGGCTTGCCTCATTCCAGATTGTTTTCCCTGCCTCTGAAGCCTTGAATAAAGGCAAGTGAAGGGAAGGACAAACAAACAAAAGGACGAACATGCGATCGTCTGTTTCCCTGCGCACACAAATGCACACACACACACATACTCACACCAGCGAAGCAGGGGCTCCTCCTGATCATTTTCCCAACCCCCAAAGCCTTCCTTTGAAACAGACAGGAAGGGCTCAGAGCAGATTTTCCAAAGTGGGCTGCAAGCAGAAGGAGGGCGAATTTCTTCTCTCCAACCCCTTAGTCTATTCGGATAAAGCAAAATGGTCACTCCAACCAATCAGGATTCAGCTCTGCTCACAGTAATTCGAAAAGGTACACGATGGTTAGTTCCCATGACAAATTATGCGCATTTTTGCAAACTTAATCAAAAAAGTGTGGAAAACTAGCAAAAGCTGATAATGCGCAACTTATGGGTTTTTTGCACCCCCTCCTTCTGAAAAGGGCGCTGTTGCTTCGAAATGCATGGGAACTATCAGGCTTCTTGTCACATTCTTTGAGGATTTATTTTGCCGTGTAAACAACCCCTCTGTCTTGCCCAATCAGATTTCTCAAATTTGAGGCTGGAGGAACGGGGCAAAAATGTACTGTTTTAGCTGGTCCAGTGTGCTGTTGAGATTTTTAATGCTATTTTAGGTGTTGTTGAGATTTATTTAATGTTTGCATTTTTCTTATTTTTATTTTCCATTTCAGTATCTTAACATACTATTTGTATTGCACATTAATTCATCTTGACTAAATACTAGGCACCATCACCAATATATTAGAAGTTCCCACTTCACCTATAAGCCTGCATTTTAAAAAAGGTGAATAAATCCTATGATGGATACCTCTCTGTGTATATGCCTTCAAGTTTCCTGTCACCTTATAGAGACTTGATGAATTGTGTAGAATTTTCTTAGGTAAGTAATACTCAGAGGTGGTTTGCTGGTGCCTGCCTCTGAAATATAGCATACAGCACTTGGTATTCATTGGTGGTCTCACATCCTGAGTACTAACCATGGCTGATCCTGCTTAGATTCCTCTGTCTTTAATTAAAAATCTTTCTCTTTATTGGTCCTGCTATTGTATAATTTTTTTGTTCAGCATGGGAAGTGGATAAATTGCTCCTTAATTAGTAAACATCTGCCCCATTCAAGAAGTGACATGGGTTTTAAATACTGGTTTCTTTGAACTTTTAATAGCAAAATTGAACTTTAAAAGAAAGAAAACATACAAGAAACAACAGAAATTAAATCTCTTCCTCACCATCAGGGAACAGAAGATAATATCCTTACCCTATATCTCATAGCTCTGAGACAGGTAATCTCCCTGAGTAATAGCAGCTAAGGGACAGTTACTCTCACTTCCATAATAACAGCCACAGAAGGGCAAATGTGTTGATTAAACTTCCTCTCCCTTTCTGCCACAATGCTGGTCCAAAGCAGTTCCATCTATATTAAGGCTTGAGGCAGAATCATAGTGCGGATGGATTGTAGGTTATATGACCAGAGGGATGGTTGGTAGGAGTATTATTTTTCTGTTTTTTTTAAAGATAATATTTTTATTAACACAAAATTTCATAATATAAAACAACATGCAAGGATGAGACTACACATGAAATTTGTTTAAAAAATACAAACATACTAACCAACAAAATCCAAGTGGGTTACACATGACTTCCAACTTGCCAGCTTATGGTTATAGCCATCAAATAATTCTACTTCCTCTACTTCAATATTGAATCTTTTAAACCTGTTATAACAGCATTTAATAAGCTTCACTTCTAATTATTGTTAATTCTACTACTCTTCAAATCTCAGAATTTCTGACTTCTTTCCATAAACTCAATAACTGAATTCCATTCCACTTTTAGATGAACCTACTGTACTTTCTCTGGGCTTGTCTACACCAAAGAAAAACTCTGGATCCCCCTCTCAAATTTGGTCCAATGATGTCACATGCTGTACAGCCCTATCCACACCAGACTTAGGAAATATCACTTTAATCTAGGTTTTAGAAAACTTGCAGTTTTCTCCAGAGTTTGCTTGAAATTCCTGAGAAAACTGTACTGTGAACAATCCATCTGCAGTGGATTTGGAAATGGGGAGGAGAAGAAGAACAAGTGCTGCCTGAGGCACCATCATATTTCCCCCTCCTCAGTGCCTCCTCATTCCAAAGACAGAGTCCTGGTGCAAGTCACTCTCTCTGAGGTCAGAATGACCAATCAGCCCTACCATTGTGAGGCTAGCTGCCTGTTCTGACTTCAGAGATAGCACTGGGCCTCTGCTTTCACAGAGTTCAGAGTGGGCAATTGTGCACTGGAAAAGCAGAGCCCCAGCACTATTGGCTCTTCCTGAGGTCAGACTAACCAGCCAGCCCCCGCCATCTTGAGGCTAGCCACCTATTCTGACTTCAGAGAGAGCAACTAGAACTGGGGCTCTGCTTTCAGAGAGCTCAGAGTGTCTGATTGTGCACTGGAAAAGCAGAGTCCTGTTGCTCTTCTGGCCTATGCCAGTGGCAATGGCACCACAGAGGTGGCTGGCTAGCAGTGGTGGTAGACCTGCAGCTTCACTCAGGATAAAAATCTGAATGCAGTTAAGGTGTGTCTGAACTGGGACTTTAAAGTTGGACAATTAGTTTATCAACTAAATTTGTGAACAGTTTACAATCATTAAAAAAAGTGGGACCAAAGTTTGTGGGGACTTTTGCAATCAAACACTTGGTCAATGCAGTGATTGCAGAACTTGAACTGTAAAAAACCTATAAACACTTACACCTGATATTTCATTTCAACCTACTCAAACCAGCTGCAGAAGAAAATCTCTGACACCCAAGGAACAAGGTGATATCCCCTATTCTGATTGTTGGAAATTTTGAAGTTTCAAAAATTTTAGACTCTAGGGTATATAAAGACAAATTACAATATTTTTGTCAAAAGAAAACACTTTCCTCCCAGTGAGAGTGAAAGGATGTATAGTCAAGATATGTGAGCTCCTGAGCTGATAAAGATTTTTTTTTTTATAATCCTTCGAGCCTGTGCAATGGATTTTTCTGGTGGAGCTCAGCGTGCACAGAACTGGCCTCACCCTTTAAACCAAAGGTTCATCTGCTGTGGCCTTGCAAGCATGGACGGTTGCAGCGAGGTCCTCGGGGCGTAGGTTTGATTAGAGTTTCCTTCTCTTAGATGGTTGACCTTACAGGGTTGAATGGGGAACCTTCTGCCCAGGTTTGGAATTAGAATTTTCCTTCTCCTAGGATGGTTGCCATAGGGCTAGAGAGCCCATCCTGCCTTTGACGCTCTTTATCAGACCCTTTGGTTTTGACCTGTCTGGCATGGGAGGCTAAATACCCAGATAAACCGGGGCCTGAGTAAATTGTATATGATATCCAATATTGATCATTTGTGTGGTAAATTTGTGGGGAAAATGTTTTAGGGGGTCAGAATGTCAGGTGTTGGTACAACCAGCATGCCTGACATGAGGTTTACCATATAGAAATGATGGCCCATGTAGTAGTATAGTTGGCCTGTTTGCTATCACATTCCTGGTTGATAGTCTACCAGTGGAATGCTCGAGGTCAGTGTTGTGGGAAAACAGTGGGTAGAAATGAAAGTTCTGAGAAAGCCTGAGAAATTAGAATGTTTTGCTAAATTAACAAATGAGATCACAGCCCCCAAAAGGTTTAAAATTACTTCAGGTGTCCAATATGTTCTGGATTTCAACTCCCAGTATTCCCAGTGAGCATAGGATGGCAGGGATTTGTGGGAATTTGTACCCCAAAACATCTGGAGGGCCAAAGTTTGCCCAACTCTAGATTATGCAATGACCTGTTGTAAAATATATCTGTCCATCTGTCTATCTCATATTTTATCAAGACCTCAACATTATCCACCACAACATTAGGAGGAACTTTTTGACAGTAAGAGCTGTTCGGCAGTGGAACACACTCCCTTGGAGCGTGGTGGGGTCCCCTTCCTTGGAGGTCTTTAAACAGAGGCTGGATTGCCATCTGTCGGGGATGCTTTGATCAAGATTTCCTGCGTGGGAGGAGGGTTGGACTGGATGGCCCTCGTGGTCTCTTCCAACTCTAAAATTCTATGAGTCTATGATTCTAATACTTTTTTATTTTCAAAATGAAATTCAATACGGAGAAGTGTAAGGTACTGCATTTAGGGCGAAAAAATGTAATGCATCGATATAGGATGGGGGAGACCTGGCTGAATGAGACTACATGCGAAAGGGATCTAGGAGTCATAGTAGACCACAAATTGAACATGAGTCGACAGTGTGATGCAGCAGCTAAAAAGGCCAATGCGATTTTGGGCTGTATCAATAGAAGTATAGTGTCTAGATCAAGGGAAGTAATAGTGCCACTCTATTCTGCCTTGGTCAGACCTCACCTAGAATACTGTGTCCAGTTCTGGGCACCACAATTAAAAAAGGATATTGACAAATTGGAGTGTGTGCAGAGAGGGGCAACTAAAATGGTGAAAGGTCTGGAAATGATGCCTTATGAGGAGAGCCTTAGGGAGCTGGGTATGTTTAGTCTGGAAAAAAGACTGTTAAGAGGCGATATGATAGCCCTGTTTAAGTATTTGAAGGGGTGTCACATTGAGGATGGAGCAGGCTTGTTTTCTGCTGCTCCAGAGACTGGAACACAGAGCAATGGATGCAAGCTCCAGGAACAGAGATTCCACCTCAACATGAGGAGGAACTTTTTGACAGTCAGAGTTGTTAGGTAGTGGAACACACTCCCTCAGAGCGTGGTGGGGTCTCCTTCCTTGGAGGTCTTTAAACAGAGGCTGGATGGCCATCTGTCAGGGATGCTTTGATCAAGATTTCCTGTGTGGCAGGGGGTTGGACTGGATGGCCCTCGTGGTCTCTTCCAACTCTGCAATTCTATGATTCTATGATTCTATGATTTTCCTTTAAAAGCTGACTAAATATAAATATAAAACAAAATATTTCCAGACTTGAAGAATTGCCATGCAGGAATACACAATCAAATCATTCCCGACAGATGGCCATCCAGCCTCTGTTTAAAAACCTCCAAAGAAGGAGACTCCACCACACTCCCAGGCAGTGCATTCCACTTCCGAACAGCTCTTACTGACAGGAAGTTCTTCCTAATGTGTAGGTGGAATCTCTTTTCCTAGAGTTTGAACCCATTGCTCCGTGTCCTAGTCTCTGGAGCAGGAGAAAACAAGCTTGCTCCATCCTCAGTATGACAACCCTTCAAATATTTAAACATGGCTATCATGTCACCTCTCAGCCATCTCTTCTCCAGACTAAACATGCCCAGGACCCTAAGCCACTTCTCACAGGTCATGGCTTCCATACCTCCCACCAACCTGGTCACCCTCCTCTGGACATGTTCCAGCTTCTCAATATCCTTCCTGAATTGTGGTGCCCAGAACTGGACAGAAATAGAAAGAGGAATATCCGTAGACATCTACTGTAATGTATGCAAAATGTTCATCTTCTTGCCAGAAAACCTCACTGACTACACATTTACCAAGTGCAAATTGGTGGCTCTTTTGGAAGAGAAGATCAGTGCACTACAGCTAAGTGTTGAATCCCTTCGATGCATCAGTGAACATGAGTTGCTGTCACTTTAACATTTTTATCAATGACTTAATTGATGGGTTGGAAGGAATTCTTATCAAGTTTGCAGATGATACAAAACCAGCAGAGGTAGCTAACACAGATTCTGTGGACTGCTAAAAAGACAAATAAATGGTTCCTAAAGCAAATCAAGCCTGACTTAAATGGAGGCTGTTGTACTTTGGCCATATCATGAGAAGATATGACTCACTAGAAAGGACAATAATACTTGGTAAGGTGGAAGCAATTGTAAAAGAGGAAGACCACATTCCATATGGACCAACTCGATCAAAAAAGACACGGTTCTGAGTCTGCAAGACCTGAGCAGAGCTGTTGATGATAGGGTGATCTGGAGGTCTCTCATTCATGGGGTCATCATAACTTGAAGTCAACTCAACAGCAGTTAACAGCAAAAATAGAGAACACAGTGGAAGACAGGAACAGAATTAGAAAAGATAAAGTTGAAAATTGGCAGAAATTAAGAGAATGAAATTTGACAGAGATAAATGCAAAATTCAACTTTTAGGCCATAAAAACCAAATGAAGAGGTTTAGGATAGGGGGATACTTGGCTTAGCAGTAGTATATGTGAAATTATTGTTGACCAAAAGTCAAACATAACCCAGCAGTCTGAGGTTTCAGCAAAGAAGGCAAATATTTTATTCTGCATTAACAGAAACATAATTATTAGACCCATAGTTTCCAAGTCAAAGGAAGTTATACTCCCACTATATTCTGTGTTAGCCAGGCTTCATTGGGAATACTGCATTCAGTTATGGGCGCCTCATTTTGATCCTCTGGAGAGAGAGCTTCTGGGGAGAGGCTTCTGGGGAGAACTTCTGGAGAGAAAGAGTCTCTCTCCTCTGGCTTATATATAGCCCTTTTCTAACTTGGGGACTGTCACCTGGAGTGAGGGGTGCCCCCCTGAAATTGAAGAGAGCTTCCTGAAAAGTTCATGGCATTTCTTGCTAAATGGTAGGCAGATGACATAACAGATTCCATCTTGAATGCAGAATAGGGATGTAAACCTCCAGTTATTCATTTTTGCACAAAAACCAAACACAAAACCCCTTGTAATCAGCTGGGAGTGTTCTCCTGCCTGTGAGAACCCCTTAAGCTGTACTTTTGGGATGCAATCTTGGAATTCCTCTGCCTGGGAGTGCCCCCTATTGTCATAGCTGCCACCACCCTTTGAATTCCTATCCCTTTCATACAGTCCAAAGGGAAGCTGTAATGGGTTTTCCTTTATTACTCCCTGCCACTGGCAGGAATGTTTCCACCCCGTTCCCTCTGTCCTGAAGGGAAGAGATAGCATCCGAGCAAATACAAGGCACGTGAAGCATCAGCTGACAGAAAGATTAGAAAGCTATTTATTCCAGAGTTCAGATAATTCTCATAGAAGGCTCCTCCCTCCAGGTACATTCATAGAGTTACGGATATAGTGAAGTATTCAGTTACATTCAGCCAAGTGGCAAATTAACATAAATTTCCTAACACGAACTAATACATTCTTGATCCACTCACTCTTTGTGCAGTTCATTCTGTTGGATTCAGAAGGATGCTGGAGTCATGTGTCTGCTCAGACCAGACTCAAAAGATCCTTCTCCATTTTAGGATCCTTTGTTCCCATTCATGTCTCCCTGAGATGCGATGTCCTCTTCTCAGGACCTTCTTTGTTCTCCTTTGCCAGAGATATGATGTTCCCCCCATCTCAGGGTTTCTTTGTCTCCTCTGCCTCATGGCTCTGAAGCAGTTTTATTACCTTTTAAAATTACCACCCGCAGAGTCCTGATTGGTTATTCTGTCTCTCCTGACCTGACATCATTGATGATGATGCCACTAGAGGTGTCGTTTTACTCCCACCTCTAGTTAATCCTTTGTTACCTGAACGCTGAGCTGGAAGATAATGGGAGATGTAGTATCACATTTAAACTGCAAATCAAAATTGCGCAAGTGTTACCTTCCACATAAAAAAGCAGTTAGGGGGTCTCAGCGCAGCAAAAAAGTGCACGGTCGGCAATGCAAAACTCCAGAACTTCATGGCTGGCAAGCCCAACCCCTGTGCATGTCTGACCAATCAGCTTTCTACTTCTGCCCTGGGCTGTGCTACAAATCGGTTGTCCAAACAAGCGGTAATGTACATTTCCATGCATTCTTTTAAAACCTTTGGGAAAAGCTGCAAAGGCTTTTTGCCTGTAGTTTTTTGAGTCCCCCCCCCTTCTGAAAAAGGCAAATCACCATGGGAGCTTGTCATGTCCTGGTGCCTTAGACCATGGGTTATGTAGTTACATAGTTTAGTTAGCATAAGTAGGCCTCTCTTGATATCTGCACCAGTGACCTGACATGAAAGGAGCCTAATGGGAGGAGGGTTGGTACGTGCTGGTGGAGAGCTACCCCAAGGTCATTCTATGTGAAATTTTAGGAATGATTGCTTTGCTTTGATAACACCCATTATCCAGATGCTAGTGAGAAATGAAACTTGCATTCTGTATTAAGAAGGAGGTTTTGGCACCAAGGCTCTCAGAGTCGTCTTTGCTAAGTTACTGGTCACAACTAAGTCCTGATAATAAAGCTGTTATTCTTTGAAACTTGTGTCCTGTGAGTAGCTGTTGCAAGAGTTCATCACAGTAAGATGGTTCTCTCATAGTCCCTGCTGTGACGCTTGGAGCAAAATGTCCCAAGTGAGTGATGAGCAGGTGGAAGAAGCAGGAACTGGGGGCCAGCTCTGGAGTGTCAGACTCATCCCTGAATTCTGGGAATTGGAGTGGAATTCATGGAGGACCCTGACATGAGGCTGCTTCCCTTGCCTAGGCCTCTGGAGTTTTGGAGATAGGCCAGCCCACCTTGTTGGCCTGGGAACGCTTCTCTCCACAGCGGCTCAAGGTCAGATCTCCCAGGTGCATCCTTCCTTCCTGAATGCGTTTCTCATGCTGTGGGGTTTATCTGGGGGTTTGCTCTAGCTGTATTCAGTTTCGGCTTTGTTCTAAGTTCCTGACACACGAATCCTTGCCAATAAATAAATTTATTGATTGAATGTGAGCGTGTGTGCTTGGTACATCACATGAAGAAGGCAGATGGCAGTGATGAGGCTGCAAAGGGCAAGGATGAAAAGAAGAGAGAAAGGTGCAAAGCAGGGGTGCAGACCCACACTGAGTTGGCCAAGACTAAGGAACCAGGCAGCACTTTCCTCTTCATGCCAGCTATGGAGCTGGGGGCCATCACAAGAAAGCAGTGGGCCTGGGGCCTGGGGCCCGAGAAGGGAGAGGCTCCCAGACGTGGGATGTACCCATGAGTGGCCTGTATGGTGGCAGAGGCAGTTGAGCTCGCATCAACCTAGAGATTGACATGGAGCATATGAAGATGGAGATGTGAGCCATCCAGGCCAGCCTACAGATCATCATGGAGGTGTTGGGGGAAAAGACAGCTGCAGCGGCAACTACCCTGGTGTGGCAGACCCTGGCAGCGGTCAGGACAGTGAAAAGGGTGGTGGAAGAGGTGGAAGAAGAGGAGAGCACTGACACTGATGCCCAGGGTGGGGTGGCCAACCTGTTAACGTTCCACCAGGAGGGGGGCCCAGCTCCACAGGTACTGGGCAGCCTGCACCATCAGCAGCACCTGGCACGGTCAATCTGAGGCCAGCACCCTGGATTCTCAACCATCACAGTTTAAAAGCTACATTCAGTGGAGAGTCCACGAAGCTGCCGTACTTCCTGACCCTAGTGATGGGGTCTATGAGGCCATGGGAACCAAGCCAAAATACAGGCCCAAGGGAAGGGACCCCCTGTAGAATAATGGCCATGGTGGACTGTGGGAAAGCCAAAATACGGGCCCAAGGGAAGAGACCCCCTGTAGAATAATGGCCATGGTGGACTGTGGGTGTACTCAAGTGTTGATTCACCCTGCATTGGTTTCCAAGCTGTGGTTAGAGACCCAGAAACTCAAAACCCAATCACATTCACCCAGATGGACGGCAGTCCAATGAGGGGGTCCCACTAGGAAATGGACCAATTCTGTTCAGTTGAAGATAGGGGCCCACAGGGAAAGCCTTAGATTCATAATTGCCCCGGGGGCTATACAAACCATAGTAGTGGGTCTGAACTAGCTAAAATACCACAACCCAGACATAGAGTGGATTAAGGAAACCATCAAATTCACTTACCCAGCTTGTATAAGTGAACACTGTGGAGAGTCGGTGCCAGCTGGGGTCCACCGAATTCTTGGTTATGCCTTTTGGACTATCAGGGGCCCCAGGGATCTTTATGAACTTGAATGATGTTCTCAGAGACTTTTTGTACAAGAAGGTGTTAGTGTATTTGGATGATTTGGATTTACTCAGCGGACTACACATCCCATGTCAAGCTGGTGAAGAAGGTATTGAGCAAATTGGCAGAGAACCATTTGTATGTTAAACTGTCCAAGTATGAATTTCATAAGTCTATAAATAGAGTATTTGAGGATACTGCATATCCAGGAAGGGGGTAGAGATGGACCCCCAAAAGGGTGTTGGAGTGGGAGTCTCCCAGGAGCCGCAAACAGTTACTAACTTTCCTGGAATTTGCCAATTTTTACAGAACATTCATTCCTAACTTTGTTGATGTGGCCCTCCCCTTGACAGATTTTCTCAAAACCAAAAAGAAACCAATGGAGAAAGAGGAGGGTCGCCCAGGGGCAAAGAGAACCCCCCCTCAGAAAATAGTGTGGACTGAGGAGTGCCAGAGTGCTTTCGATAGGCTCAAAAAGTTGTCCAGGCTAAAGCACCTGGACCCATTGAAAGCATTTGTGGCCCAGGTGGATGCCTCAGATGTGGCTATGGGGGCAGTATTGTTGCAAAAAGATGAAACTGGGGAGTTGAGACCATGTGCCTATCTATCCCGCAAGTTTAACAAAACAGAGCAAAACTGGCTGGTGTGGGAAAAGGAGGCGGGGACCATCAAGGTGGCTTTGCAGGCTTGGAGGCATCTGTTGGATGGGTTCTCCAAACCTTTTGAGGTGTGGATGGACGACAAAAACCTTGAGGCCCTACTCACCCCACAAAAGCTTGGCCCTAATCAGATTTGCTGGGGGACTTTTTCTATAAGTTTAACTTCACATTAAATTTTCTCCCAGGCAAGAAAAATTTCTTAGTGAACACCTTACCGAGGCTGCCGCAACACAAGAGTAAGTGGAAGGAGATGGTGGACACTGTGTTTGCTCTGTCTCAGTTAGGACTAGTGGTGTTAACATGGAGCCAAGCAAAAGCTAAGCAAAAGAGGTACCCCTCCCAAACCCTCAATCCCAACCTGAACAGTAACTTCCTCAAGCAGTTGAGGGCCAGCCAGTTGATGAGAAGGAAACTGAAGTGAGCACAGGGTGGAGGGGCCCGATTGAGAAAGCTTCAGGGCAAGATGAACAGTTTAAGGCAAACCAAGGAGAGATGGTTATGAAACAAGGCTTAGCCTGGAAGGGGGACAAGATATATGTGCCTAGTAACTTAAGACCACAAATCTTGAAACAGAGGCATGATGTGAAAAGTGCTGGCCATTTTGGGTATATCAAAACATTGCATTTGGTTTGCAGACAATTTTGGTGGCCAAAAATGAGGAAGGAGGTTGAGGACTATGTAAAAGGGTGCCATATTTGTGCCACAGCCAAACGGGGTCCTGGTAAACCCAAGGGACTATTGCAGCCACTGCCCACTCCATCTAGACCATGGGAGGTCATAAGCATGGACTTCATCATGGAATTTCCTGAGATCAAGAAGACTGTCATTTGGGTAGTAGCTGACTTGTTCTCTAAATAACCCCATTTCATAGCTTGCAAGAGTATTTCTACAGCCCAGCAGCTAGCTAAACTGTTTGTCCAACACATTTATAGACTGTGTGGTGTGCCTTCTAAAATTATCTCAGACCACGGCACTTGGTTTACTTACCAGCAAGTTGCATGGGAGCGTATGAGTCAATTTATCAAAGACCTCCCTGAAGAGCGGCGTAGGATGGCGGAGGCTATACAATCGGAGGCCCAGTCTCTTGTGGGACAACAGATGAATTTGGCCCGTCATGTGGCAGACTGCGCCACAAAAACCATCGCTGGTTCCATTGCGCTGTGGCGGCATGCATGGTTACGATCTTCAGGCCTCACTCCTCAAGCCTTGGCCACCATAGAAGATTTGCCATTCGATGAGTCTGGCTTGTTTAATGGTTCAACCGACGAGAAACTTGAGTTCACCCAAAAGATGAGGACCACTGCCAGGAAATATGGTATGGGCTCCACCTCCACCTCTCAGTACCATCCTAGAGGCAGGTATTCTTGGCAAGCTCCATCGTATGGCCAACAGTTCCATCGAGGGTACTCTAGCCAGTCCTATCGTCGGTCCCGTTATACTCCCTCTCCCTCTCTGGCCTCATCGGTGAGGAGCCAGGGCTCGGGTTCCAGATACCGCCAACCACCACGGCAACCATCCAGGGATCAGAGCCGGAAGAAATTTTAACTGCATTGTTGACCTGTTTCTCTTCTCTCTTAGACACCACTCTTCGGGGATCAACTGTCCAATTTCCACGATGCCTGGTCTTCTATAACATCAGACCGCTGGGTACTTCGAATCATCCAGAATGGCTATTGGATCGAATTCGACACTCTGCCTCCGATGGGACTGGTTCGATCAACACCGCCCTCCCCTCCCCTCCTAGAGGAAGTGCAGACGCTGTTGCAGAAGGGGGCCATCGAACCCGTCGACCTCGACCTTCACCACCTCTGCTTCTTCTCGAGGTACTTTCTGGTTACAAAGAAGGATGGCAGACTACGTCCGATTCTTGACCTCCGTGGGGTGAACAAGTACATAGCCCCAAAGAAGTTCAGAATGGTCACCTTGGCCTCCATCCTTCAGCTTCTGAAACGGTACGACTGGTTTGTATCCATAGACCTGAATGATGCCTATTTTCACATTGGGATCCATCCGGCCCACAGGGGCTTCCTTGCATTTCAAGTCGGAACTGATGCCTTCCAGTTCAGAGTTCTTCCTTTTGGCCTCTCGACGGCTCCATGAGTCTTCACGAAATGCATGGTGGTGGCGGCGGCGTTCCTTCGCCAGCAGGGCGTCATTGTCTTCCCCTACATCGATGTCTGGCTGATTGTGGCGGAGTCTCGACATCAGCTCGAACTCGATGTTGGCCTCACCTTAGATGTCTTAGACTGCCTGGGACTTGTTGCCAACATCGAGAAGTCTCAGCTCCAACTACTCAAGTGATCCAATTCATTGGAGCTCGGCTAGATTCCATGACAGCAGCGGCTTACTTACCCCAAGACTGCTTCAACACTCTTTGGTCACTGATCCATGCTTGCCGATGGTCCCGAAGTCTCCCTGCTCATTCAATCCAGGTTCTTTTGGGGCACATGGCAGCCACTACCTGTGTGACCCACCTCATCAGACTATGGTTCCGTCCGCTCCAACACTGGATCCTGTTCAATCTTCTCCGCGATTCTCCGAACAAGATGTTCACGATGCCACGAGCGGTTCAGCGGTCTCTAGAGTGGTGGCTCATACCAGACAACGTCCTGTCCGGCATGCCATTCGATGTTCCTCAGCCGGACATCTCTCTAACAATGGATGCCTCGCTGCAGGGATGGGGAGCACATCTCGGGCCTTACGAGATTCAGGGCTCTTGGAACACCGAAGAACGAGCTCTCCACATCAACGTCTCGGCATCCAGAAAGCGTTGCGGGCCTTCGAATCCTTGGTGAGAGACAGGACTGTCCTAGTACTGACAGACAACACCTCTGTCATGTACTACCTGAACAAGCAAGGAGGCACGAGGTCCCCTCAACTGCTGCAGCTCACGCTGGACATCTGGGATTGGTGCATTTGCAGGAAAGTCTTTCTCCAATCCATCCATCTTCCAGCGGAGGAGAACACTCTTGCAGACGGGCTCAGCTGTTTGAGCCTTTCCATCCACGCGTGGCATCTACACAGGTCGGTCACCTTGTACCTGTTCTGAAGGTGGGGCCTTCCTCAAGTAGACCTCTTCGCATCTCCCGAAAATGCTCAGTTTCCCCAGTTCTGTTCAAGGCTACGCGCTCCAGGATCGAGGGGAGACACATTCCTGTTCCAGTGGTCGGGCCCTCTACTCTACCTGTTTCCTCCATTCCCGCTGCTGACAAGAATAATTGCCAAGCTTCGCCGGGATCGAGTGAATGCTATCCTCATCGCCCCGTGGTGGCCTCAGCAGCCGTGGTTTGCGACTCTGTTACACCTGTCCAAGCGTCACTTCATCTGTCTTCCATCCCATCAGGATCTACTCACCATTCACGAAGGCAAGGTCAGGCATCCCGACCTGGACACTGCGTCTGACGGCATGGAGGTTGATCCTGTGATTCGCCCTTCAAGCTCAGTGCCTTTGGGTTCATCTTTGATACCGAGGCAGCTTGCATCTCTCCATCCAGACGTCCAGGCCGTCATTGATGCTGCACGGAGGCTGTCTACCCGAAAGTCGTACCACTACAAGTGGAAGAAATACGAAGCCTTTCTGGCCTCTCAAGGTCTGAGTCCTGAACTGTTCTCCATCCCGGCTGTACTGGAGTTCCTTCTCCAACTATTTTTGGCAGGTCTGTCGCTTTCGTCAATCCGGTGCTACTTGGCAGCTATCTCCATTGAGTTCTAGGCGAAAGGTTTCCATCTCCCTTTGTTGATGCGACAGTAAAGAAGTTTTTGAGAGGCTACTCCAACCTGCATCCTCTGGTGACCGAACCGACCCCGGCTTGGAGTCTTGAATTGGTCCTCTCACAGCTGGTTCGCTGACCATTCAAGCCCTTGGCTTCTACTGATCTATGACTTCTCTCCTGGAAGACTGCTTTCCTTGTGGCCATCACTTCAGCATGTCGGGCTGGCGAGCTCTGTGCCTTGAGGTCTGATCCTCCATACGCTGTTTTTCATAAACACAACGTGGTGCTTCGTCCCGACATTTCCTTCCTCCCAAAGGTGGTGTCGAGCTTCCATCTCAACCAATCCATCACTCTCCCTGCTATGATGCAGGACCTGAAGGACAGATTCGAACGCACCCTCCATCTCATGGATGTCAGAAGGGCTCTGGTCTTCTACATTTAAAGGACTGCATCCCACAGAAAGTCACCCAGACTGTTTGTGTCTTATGCTGACTCGAAACTCGGTGAGCCCATCTCTCCGCAACGGCTATCGAAGTGGGTGACATCGACCATGCTACGAACTGGCAAAGAAGCCTCTGCCATCACGGGTTCGAGGTCACTTTACGAGAGCTGTCTCCACTTTGACAGCTTTTCTCTCCAGAGTGCTTCTAGAGGACATTTGCAGAGCTGCAACCTGATCATCACCTTTGACTTTCATTTCCCATTATAAGACTTGACTCTAGTTCTAGGAATGAGGCTGCCTTTGGGAAGGCTGTACAGTTATCGTCTATTCAATGAGTAAATGTTCATGTTGCCAAGTCAGTTGATGTTTCATATCGTTTGATTAGTTTACTTAAGAATGTGCTCTTAACATTTCAATCTCAGGTTGTCTGTGTATTGTGGTATAGTGGGTGTAGGACATACCGTCCTCCAAGAGAGAAGCTTGCCAGTCTACACCCAGCTGTGTGATTCACAGAGACCATGAAGAAGATTTATTTATTTATTTAGTTAGTTAGTTAGTTAGTTATACCCCACTCTTCAACCACAAGGCTATGGACAAGTTGCTTACCTGTAACCATAGATCTTCGAGTGGTCTTCTGTGAATTCACACAGACCCGCCCATCCTCCCCTCTATGTCCTACTACATCATATAAACATGCTTAATGTTCCTGATGCTGCAGATTGCAGCATCATTCAAGGAACTGAGGGGATTTAGGCGGGAAGCCCTTATAAGGGACTGTTTGGATGGGCGGAGTTACCACCAAAAATGTATCAAAGCACATTCTGCCTAGCGTTTCTAGAAGGTTCCGATGCTCTGCGCAGGCGCAGGAGTAACCCCAGCTGTGTGAATTCACAGAAGACCACTCGAAGATCTTTGGTTACAGGTAAGCAACCTGTCCTTATTTACTCTTGTTATTCTATGTAGTTCACTTCTGTTGCTTTTGTTTTGCTGGGTGGGGAGGTTTGGCTTTGCGGGGGGGGGGGCAGTATGTCATGCCCTGGTGCCTTAGACCATGGGTTGTGTAGTTATGTGGTTTAGTTAGCCTTTCAGAATTGTCTTTGCTATGTTACTGGTCACAACTAAGTCCTGATAATAAAGCTGTTATTCTTTGAAGCGTGTGTCCTGTGAGTAGCTGTTGCCAGAGTTCATCACAGATCTCACTCGGACAAAATGTATTCCCTGTTAATTCTATTAGGATTATTTTCACTGTCTAGACACCCCATAGCTGTAATGAGAATGAGATCTAGAGAAGAAATAAGATTTGGAAAAGCAGAGAGCTGGTAAACTATAATGAATGGTAGATTATATATATATATATATATATATATATAGAGAGAGAGAGAGAGAGAGAGAGAGAGAGAGAGAAGTAATGCTACAATGTGTTCATTGTGCTTTTTGTCTATGTTTTTAGTTTTTGCTCTTGCCTTTGTTGTTTAGTTTACATTGGTTTAATTTTGTTTTGTTTTGTTTGAAATGTGATGTTATTTATCATTTGTCAGATTGGTCTAAAACAAAATAAAAGTTTTTGGTTTTTTAATTGCCAGGTCACTCATATATTGTGCATGTGTCAGGGTAACTTTCCATCCAACCAACATTTCTAGCAGATGTTTTGGTTACCTTTCCTGGCCAGGCAATTAAACTGGCCTTCTACAGACTCCTTCCATATAAACAAACCAGTCCTCCTTTCTTGCTGTCAGAAAGCCTGTGTAACACTTATGTGTCAGATAGGAACTAAATATGCTGGGTGCAATCTTCAGGGTGTCAACTTGATTTCTAGAGGAAAGTTTTTCTAGAGGAAAAACCTAAAAGTAAGGTTTTTCTAATGGCTCATCCTGATGATGAAAATACTCCTAGAATTTCCAGAGAATATGATGTCTTCAAACATGATCTGAATGAGATTGACAGTATTCAGAAGGAGGGGGCTAAAAACTCCACAAACTGTGCAGTAAAAGGATTTAGTTTTCCCTGAAGTTTTCCAGAAAATGTGTGTAGGTGTGCATTTTCACACATGTGGCTGTCCAAATTTGTGTCGCTGCACATTTTCACTCTATTGCCCTTTATCAGATCATGTGACTGCTCCATTCAAATAGATGCAAATGAATACAAATAGGCAAAAAAAAAGTGTAGACAAAACAGCATCTCTGTAAATGGGCAAAAATGTGCACCCACTTGCAGTATACCATTGTGTCTAAACAAGTCATAAGTTAGCTGAAGTGAAACCATATTAGCTTTCTCCTTCAAGAGCAAGCTAACCCAGACATCTTTCCCTGTAGTTTTAGTCTTCAGGTGTGAGTACCAGGTAGTCAGAACAGCACCATCCACTCACAAGTAGGAAGAATCAGCAAGTTTGGGGAAGCCCAGGGTTTGTGGAAGTCCAAGTGTCAGATCATAGAATCATAGATTAGTAGAGCTGGCAGTGATTCAAAGAGCCCTTACTGATGCAAGATAGCCACAACTGGAATATCTCTGACAAATAGTCATTTAACCTCTGTTTAAAAAGCCAGTTCATCAATTTTAGAGGAGGAGGAAAGGGAATGAGTAGGTTTAGAGAATCTTGGGTAGGTAAGGGGGAAAGGGTAAAGCTTCAAGTTTCAAGAGGTAGGGTTGGGAACTTACAGTGACATGGCGATGTGACCAGCTGTTCCCTAACATGGGTATAAGAAGGAACCACTAGTAGACAGGATTTTGATGCCAATCCAGTGATTTTGGATTGATGAAACTTTCCCCCCAGAAAAGGGGACTCAAAAGGGGCTCAAGATTGGACCCTGAAGAAGCCTTACAGTCCCCACCCAGAGGAGTGAGGAGTGGAGGGCTGAAGGCAGGAGGAGGTCAGAGCCAATGACTTTGCTTTGCTGTGTGGCAGCCACCAACATTCTCCATTCACCTCTTTGAATTTTTTAACTTTAAGATTTAGAAAGCCTAATGGAAGAAACTCTCTAGTGAAGTGATGCAGGATACATTCCTTAAATAAACACCACAGATTGACAATAAGAAATACTGAACAATAAGACAGTAATATATCGTCTCCATTTTCCCCCTTTTTCTTTTTTCATTCTTTTCCTCCCTGTTGGATTGGACATTGTCAAAGCACCAGAGTGTAGATGGTCTAATTCAAATTCAAGGTTGGAACTTAAGCATTTCTTTACCAGATTAAAGTTGAAAGTGCAGCAGGACTGAGAGACAGTCAACAAAGACTGGAGTGATTTAATAAAGTGTCCAAAAGAGTCTAAGAGGTGTCAAAGAGTTTAAAAATCTTTGGAATTCATTTAGAAAGCTGGGCCAAAACTAACAAAATGAATTTCAACAGGGAGAAATGTAGGATACTACACTTGGGCAGTAAAAATGAAATGGATAGATATAGGATGGGTGACACTTGGTGTGATGGCACTACATGCGAAAGGGATCTAGGAGTGGACCACAAACTGAATATGAGTCAGCAGTGTGATGCAGCAACTTAAAAAAACCCAATTCTATAGTGTCCAGATCAAGGGCAGTAATAATGCCACTCTGTTCTGCTTTGGTCAACCTCACCTGGAATACTGTGTCCAGTTCTAGGCACCACAATCAGGAAGGATATTAAGAAGCTGGAACATGTCCAGAGGAGGGTAACCAAAGTGGTGGGAGGTCTGGAAGCCATGCCCTATGAGGAGTGGCTTAGGGAGCTGGGCATGTTTAGTCTGGAGAAGAGAAGTTTGCTAGGTGACATGATAGCCATGTTTAAATGTTTGAAGGGATGTCATACTGAGGATGGAGCAAGCTTGCTTTTTGCTGCTCCAGAGACTAGGACAAGGAGCAATGGACTCAAACTACAGGAAAAGAGATTCCACCTAAACATCAGGAAAAACTTCCTGACAGTAAGAGCTGTTCAGAAGTCAAATACATTGCCTGGGAATGTGGTGGAGTCTCCTTCTTTGGAGGTTTTTAAACAGAAGCTGGATGACCATCTGTTGGGAATACTTTGTATATTCCTGCATGGCAGGGGGTTGGACCGGATGGCCCTTGTGGTCTCTTCCACCTCTATGATTCTACCTTTTAAAAGTAAGAGGGGACAGTGAAAAGGCTGCCAGAAAGTTGTGGGAGCAGAACAATAATGGTGCTGTGATCCAAATAGAAAGAGAAAGAACTGAGATCAGAAAAGTTGTGGTGACTAAAAAGGGTGCCAGAGAAGCAGAATTGCTGAGAAAAATAATAGATGGACTATTGGACAGGATTTGGTAAAGGTGGAAATAATCTGAAAGACTGATTGAGTGACCATGAATGACAGAGAAGATGGTGGCACAGTAGAAAAAATTGGAACAGTTCAAAATGGACATGAAGATACTTGGAAATGGGAAAAATCAGAATTTGATATAATCAGGCTCTCTGGCAAAAACAAAAACAAACAAACAACCCCCCCTCCCACATTTCCTGGCAAAAATATATAAATGAAAGTGTACACTAAAAAAGAAGTTGTAAAATGATCGATTGGTCAAAAAATATAGGATATTCAATTGGTTTTGAGCAATGGTAAAGGACTTGGACAAAAGGAATGAGAATAATTAGTGCAATCAGTCTTGAAGAGAACTATTATAAAATGTTTTATCACTGGTACCTGGCACTTGACAGAATTGCAAAAATGCATGGCAGTCAAAACAACTAATATTGGAAATGCAAGGAGGAAAAGGCACCTTTTTTCATCTATGGTGGACCTGTAAAAAGACCAAATAAATAAATAAATAAATCTGGAAGCAAATCCATAAGATAATTATTGAGATATTGGAAATAAACATGCACATGAAACCACAGTTGTACCTTTTAAATATCATTGATGACCCAAGCTTAAAATCCAAAGAAAAAATACTGTTATGTATGGTGGCTAGGTTACTATTCTCTCAAAAATGGAAAACAAGAGTCATCCCACAAACAGATGAATGGTTACTAAATGGTTGGACATGCTAGAGATGGACAAACTATCCTATTATGTGAAAGATGGAACTTTAACTAATCACTATGAATGCTGGAAGAAAGTTTTAAAAATTTGGGAAAGAAATAGGGTTCAAAAGTTACAACTATCTGAGAGAAAGAATTATCTAGTGATGATAAGGAATCAATGTGGTTGTCTAAACAGCAAAAATACTGCTCACAGAATGCAAGGAGAACACCATCTGTCTTAATGAGATTCCACATCACTCCACCATATTTGGAAGGAGGGGGGCAAAAATGCCAAAAGTACGCTGGAAAAGCCCCATACGAGTGGAAGTTGAAAGCTGATTGGTCAAGCATGTGGGGGCAGAGCCTGATAACAAGGCAAGCACCCAAAGCTGCCATGTTGGATTTTCACCTTAATCAGCAAGCACTAAGGCGACAGAGTGTTTTTTTGTTTGCTTTTTGTTAAAGTGAAAGGTAGCTTGGATAGGTTTTGGCACCTTGGATAGGTTTTGTTTTTTGTTTTTAAAAATACTACCCAGTGGCGGCAATTTGAGGTAAATAAAAATGTGAGTAATTTAACTCATGGCTGTGATATTGATTCACTGGCATGCCCATTTGCACAGCGAATGTGGATAGCTTCGCATGTCTGCTATCTGCCCTCCAAAATGTTAAGACAAATAGCAGCTGCTGTAAGTTGCCATTACTATGGAGCAATCCACATTTGTTTGCCTCATATAGATGAGATCAATGTTGAGGAAAGGTAGACTATCGATAAGCATTATAATCTTACAGATTTGGATAGATGAAAGACAGTATTCACAATCCATGGATACAATGCATTATCATAGTTGGAATGGAAATATAAATAGAAGAAGGGCACACAACAGTGTATGTTATGCCAGGCACACCTATACTAATACTAACCCTAATACTAATACAGTTATGCCAGTGGCTTTTAACCTTTTCCTTATCCAGGACCCCTTTAAATATATTTTGTTGCCATGGGCCCCCAAGACTTAACTCAAGATTTAAAAATCTAACAACAATGACAACAACACAATTACGCCAGTGGCTCTTAACCTTTTCTTTACGAGGGACCCACTTTAAATATCTTTTGTTGCCATGGACCCCCAAGAGTTAACTCAAGATTTAAAATCCTAAAATAATAACAATAATACCTGATAACAACAATAATAATACAATTACAACAATGCCTCTTAACCTTTTATTTACCAGTAGCCCCTTTAAATATTTTTGGTTGCCGGACCCCCAAGACTTTAGATTTAAAACAAATAATAATAATAATAATAATAATAATACAATTACACCATCCATGAAATCTTCCCTCAGAGGCACTGGAGTGGGATGGAAGACTTTTCTCCTGCTTCTTCCTGCAAGTTTGTGGCTGGAATGGATTGAATGGCAATGCGCAGGCCAAGCCAGCCTTTGCCTTGGCTCCTGTCACATGGCCACTCCAGTGCAGGCAGGAGGTGGTCTGAGCAGCCTTCAAGCCTTTGCAAGACCTCCTGTGAGGACATCGAGGACTCCTGGGGATTAAAAGACCCCAGGTTAAGACCATTTAACCCCCACTCCTTGGGGGACCACTGTTCTAGATACTTGGCAAAAGTAGCATCCAAAAGCTCTGTCTCATTTAGAGAAGAGGGGGTCCAGGGACCCTTGCCTACCACTTGTTAAAATAGAAATGAATAGAAAAGGGAGCAAAGGAGTCTCTCCAGTAAGGGGTGGAATGGTCACCTCTAATTTTTGTGTGTGTCTTTGGGCTTGTCTTTGCCCCACCCACAGCCTGCAGAGCCTCAACCTTCTGTCCCGACACCAGCTGCCCTTTGAGGTCAGTGTGCTGGATTCCCATTGGGGGACGGGAGGCTGGCAGCCAATGAGAGCCCAATTTGCTCTGTTCTATTCCCCCTCCCTTGCTGGCTTTGACTCCTCCCACTGACCAGATGTTGTTGTTTTTTTAGCAGGCAGCAGCCCATCTGTAGCAGCATTTTCAAAGAAAGCCTTTCTCCCCAGAGCCAGGGGTGGCCAGAGGACCCCCAGGGGTCCCTTAAGGAGGAAAAAGAGGGCCTGGAATCCCAGGGAGGCCTCCCACTTTTCAGGTTTTTGTTTGTTTGTTTGTTTTGTTTTGTTTTTGCAGCCTGTAAATTCCTCAGGGCAGAAGGTGTCCACTCGGTATCCACTGAGAGACACCAGGCACAGCCTGGGGACAAACTAACCCAGGAGTAGCCAAAACAGCAGAACTGTGCAGCAGAAAGGACACAAAAACAAAGGCTTCATCTAGCAGCTGTTCCACACTCTGACCCACTTACACACACACACACACACACACACAAAACTTACAGACAGCGAGGTTCATCCAAAAATATCTAAAGGTCTTTATCTTCAGTTTCAGTATAAACAAACACATATATACACAGCAAACCTCATTAACAAACTCAACAGCAACACTCCTCTTTCTCCACAACTGTTGAAGTTATCCAGGTGTTTGTGGATTTTAATAGCTTCTCTGTGCATTCTGACATAATAGTCGCTGACCTGGTCCACAATTTCAGTGTTTTTAAATAACATTTTGTGTGCAGGTTGGTTTATAACATGTTCTGCTACTGCTGATTTTTCTGGTTGGCCCAGTCTGCAGTGTCTCTCACGTTCATTGATTTGTGTTTGCACACTGTGTTTAATGGTCCTTATGTAAACTTGTCCACAGCTGGATAGTAACCCGCAGGAGTTTACCACATACCATGCAGCTGTGGACAAGTTTACATAGAGACCACTAAATGCAGTGTGCAAATACATATCAAGGAACATGAGAGACATGGCAGACTGGGCACCAACCTGGACACAAAATGTTATTTAAAAACACAAAAATTCTGGACGAGGCCAACAACTATCATTTCAGAATGCACAGAGAGGCTATTGAAATCCACAAACACCTGGACAACTTCAACAGGAAAGAAGAAATCCTAAAAGTAAACAAAATCTGGCTACAAGTCCTGATAAACACTAAAATCAAAACTCAACACATGCAAATGAACTCCACCCAGGTACAGGGGGATTTCTAGCAGACAATGGACTATTAACCAAACAGACAGTAATCCTCCTTGCATATCTCCACCCAGAAACTAGCCATTTGAATACACAAATTTACATATCCTCTTCAACAGAGACTCACAGTATATAACCCCCCCCCACTCCTACCCAATCATTCTCTGAAGATGCCAGCCACAGATGCAGGTGAAATGTCAGAAATAAACTCTTCCAGAACATGGCCTCACAAGCCGGGGGGAAAACCCCCCACAGAAAACCAATTGAGTTGTATGTGCCCTGTAACAAGCCCCTGTTAACAATCTGGCAGCAGCTCCCTGGACCAAACACTCTTCAAACGTAGCCCCATGTAGAGATTGTTAGCATAATCCAAATGGGATATAACTAAGATGTATGTGCAAAAGGTCTCTGAGCCACCACTGAAACATTAGCATCCAGATTCAAAGTCAAGTCCAGGAGTACTCCAAACGATGAACCTGAATTTTCAAATGGAGTGTAACTGTTGCAGAAATCATGGAACAGCAGACCCACGGATTGGAAAGTGAGTTTTATTACACCGGAGGGCCTGACTGGAATATCTTCCAAAGAGTCAGAGCCAAGAGCTATATCTACAGAATACTTTTATACAGTAATGACAGTATGCAAAAAGCAATTCCCTCCTCCCTCTCTCTCATGTCAGCAGAGGGACACCAGAGAGAGTTCCTTTCCTTCCTCACTTAGTACAAGCTAAATTCCCATTCTCTGATCTGAGATTAATAGGAGAGAGACATTAATCACTCTCATTACCCATGCAGTCAGTCCCCCTCTAACCTTTCTAATAAGACCAGGAGCACCTCTGTCTTATCTGGATTAATTTGCTCACCTTCACCCAGTCCATTTCTGTCAAGAGACACCAGTTTAGAACTGAGACAGTTTCCTTAAAATGAATTGGAAAAGGGAAATAGAGTTGGGTATCATCAGCAATGGGAGGAATAAACTGTTTAAAAGTCAGATAGGGGAAATGGCCCATGGTCTTAGATGTCTCTATACTAATGCACAGAGCATGGGAAATAAACAGGATGAACTTGGACTCTTTGCACACAGGATGGAGCAAGCTTGTTTTCTGCTGCTCCAGAGATGAGGGCACAGAACAATGGCTTCAAACTACAGGAAAAGAGATTCCACCTAAACATTAGGAAGAACTTCCTGACAGTAAGACCTGCTTGGAAGTGGAATGCACTTCCTTGGAGTGTGGTGGAGTCTCCTTCTTTGGAGGTTTTTAAACAGAGGTTGGATGGCCATCTGTTGGAATTGATTTGATTCTGTATTCCTGCGTGGCAGGGGGTTGGACTTGTGGTCTCTTCCAACTCTATGATTCTATGATACGATTCTAGAAGGGTACCATGGTTGATGATACTGAAAGCTATTGGGAGGTTCAAGAGAACTGATTCTCCCTGCCCAGTTCCTGATGAATGTCATGCATCAAGATGATCAAAATAATTTCCATCTCATAGCTGGGCCTGAAGCCAGATTGAAATGGATCTAGATAATCTGTCTCCTGGGAACCTCTGGAACTGGGAGGCTACCACATGTTTCAGTACCTTGCCCAGAAATAAATTATTGAAGAGTGGGATTCAAGGAAACCTTTTCCAAAAGGTTATTACACCTGGGTTTTTCTTTTTGTTTTTGTTTTTGATTTGTTTTTTTAGAGAGGCTGGAACCCTGCCTTGCTTGAGAGAGGTATTAATTACTCCCATTACCCATGCAGTCAGTCTTTTCTAATAAGTTGGGAAAGATAAGGATCCACATATGGTGGCTTTCATGTCTCCATGGATCCTGTCCACGTCTTCAGGCTATACAAGTTGAAAAATATCTATTGATGTTGAACAAAGGAGGAACCAAGGTTACTTCATCTCCATCTCATTCATTCCATTGCTTCCATTTCCCTAGAGAATCAGGGGGCTGGCTTAGCTCCACATCATGAGAGGGGACACACAGGAGTGATTGTGTCCTCTGCCCTACCTGTTTCACCATTCCAGAAGTCAACCAGGGCTTTGACAGAATCATCTGCCAAGGTGACAGGAAAATTGCAAAGAGTCATAATAAAACCATCCATCACCCTCTTGGATCATCATTAATAGGTCCTCCACTCCTGCAGAGTTCTGAGTCCCAATGAGTCTACACCTGATCAGGTAATGATCTGTCCATGGAACTATAGAAAATTCCTTTACTCCCAGATCACCATCATCCCACCTTTTAAGTGAATCAGGTTATTCATTCTTTACTCCTTGCAGTACTTTAAATTACCATTAGATGTCAGCAATTGAACATTCAGTTCTATTAATATTCTTCTGTTCTGTGTGTAAAGTTGAATTAAGTTATATGCCTTTGATGCCGTAAAGAGAGACATCCCCCCCCCTTTCTTCCTGAAATTTTTCCAGTCTCTTTTCTTTAAACTAGTTTTTTTTTCCCTTTTGGATAAAAGACAGCATGCAAAAATTAGTTTACATTTAGAAATTAGAAGCCATAGAAGGAAGCATCAAGGAAGGAGGGTTTCAGCATAACTATATTATGTTGCAAGTAAGCCCCTCCAGATAGGTGAGCTGGCAGGAAAAGCAAACTATTGTGTCCCAAGGGTATGAATGAAAGGAGTTGGAATTGTGCTGCTCTTGGAGTGCAAGCAATCCAGCAGGGCTCTCAGGAGATCCCTCAATGGTTCTTGCTCCCATATGATGCCTAAAAATGGCTAGGTGTGTCCCCAGAACCCTCCAGGTGTCTTCAACTTAAAGGCTACTTTGTCCCATCTGCTTTTAGTCCCCAAATACTTTAATCATAACTGGAAATGACTGTTTGGGGAGGAATAGCCCACTGAACGTTTTTTTTTGTTTGTTTTTGTTTTTAAGGGGTGGTGGTGGTACAGCTACAAACTTTAGATCCTCAGTAGCTGTCCAGTCTTGCATTAAAGGGTTGCAACTGGGCAAAGTTTTCCTTCTCACGTTTTTTTCTGATGAAGTTTGTGGTGGGAAAGTAAGGGACATTCCTGAAAATTCCTGAGTCCAACTGAGGAGGAAAGCAGGATATAAAACAATCAATCAAACAAACAAACAAATCTGGTTTGAATCCTTACTGAGCCACTGGACTTCAGGCACCCACTCCTGCAGTGCTTCAGTGAAGAGGTTATCAGACAAGAACAAAAATGCATTCCCATCCTGCAATCTCCTTTCCTGCCCCTCTCCCATCTCTGTTCCACCAAAAAGAAAAACTTTTCAGACCTACCTTGTTCGCATGTCTGTTCCACCCTGGAGTGAACGGAGCTCTAAAAGAGCTTCTTTCAATTCCTGGATTGTAATCCTGGCTGCTCTCGTGAGAAGAGGAGAGCTGGGAAATTTTTAAAGGCAGTCCAGGCTGGGGGCGATCAGGTGGTGATTAAGGGGCGATCCCAGTGGCGATGGGGGGGCAATCTGGGCAGCGATCAAGGAACAATTGGGAGGTGATCAAGGGGTGATCAAGGGGTGATGGGGGGTGATTGGTGAGGCGATTGGCAGTGGTCAAGGGGTGATGTGGGCGGTGATGGGGGTGGTGATGGGGTGGCAATCTGCATGGGTGATCTGGAGGAGATTGGGGGGTGATCTGGGGTGTGAGGAAAATGGTGGGGTTTTCTGCTAATAGCGGCAGTGGAGGCAAATTACATGACAGCAGATTGGGGGCTGAACAGGGGACTTAAGGGAGGTTGGTGGGAGAACTGCACCTGGAAATGTTTTGGCATGGACCTCCCTGTAATGCTGGCATCACACCAGCATAATGGGCACCTTTTCACTCACCCATTGTTCCATTGCAGAAACGGAATGGGCAATCTATTCACAACTTAAGTTGTGAATAAGAAGAAACAACGGCAGCACGGAACAAGCACAAGATGAGGATGAAATCGTTTGAAAAGTAAGCCCTTTAGTGATTCCCTGGCATCCTCATAACACCATATTTACTGCATCTGATAATCTCCTGAAAGAGAAGGGAATGGTTGTGTTCCCTTAAAATGAGAGGGAGAGGGAGGGAGGGAGAGAGAAAGAGAGAGAGAGAGAGAGAGAGAGAGAGATGGTAAGTTCCACCCAAGGATTCCACTGTTTCTACCTATTACTAGTTTTTCCCTGTTGGTTAGAATCAAATCCAAAATAGTTGATCCCATTATTGCCTTCTTCACTTTATGTACCATGGAATTGTCTGCAAGGTTAGTGCGTTTGTGCGATTTCCCTTTCTTTCCAGAGTTTCTTTTCTAACAATATCATTGGTTTCAATGATACCTACTAAATCATATTTGCCTTTCTGTATTAATATCAGGGCAGTGGTGGCACTAGGATGGTGCATAAAGGCCAAAATACACCAGGTGACACCATCAGGGGAGTGGTGATACCAGCTTTAGTGATGTCACAGAATCAGGGCAGTTGACGTCCCTAATTACTACTGTATATTTCCTTTTTGAGCATTAGGTCATGTTATCTAAGATGTCATCATTCCAGTCTTCAGCCTCGTTTCGGGGGGGGGGGTCTATAGTGTATGCCCACAATGATATCACTGTTTTTTTTCTCCCCACATGCACTTAACCTGTTTTCCATGCTTCAAGTCATGTATCTCCTCACAGGTATACACATCTTTGATATATAAGACTCCTCTTCCATTCCTATTTGGTCTATTTCTCTGGAATACACTCTGTTCCTATGTTCCAGGCATGACACTCATCCCATCTGGTTTCAATGGTACCTACTAAATCATATTTGCCTTCTTGTTAAGGCTTATTTCATAGTTCCCACACTCTGTGCAATGATGTAGAGACATCTAAGACCATGCCTCACTTGTTACCATGCCCTACTACCCCTCCCTATAATATCACATAATTGGACACTTCGAAGGGTCGGGTAGACCAGGGTGATCTAAAATGAGGTCAGATGGAGGTCAAAAGGACCTGAGAAGGTGTCTTAGACATATCCAAGATAGAATTAAGCAGAAGCCCTTAGTAAACAAAACTATTAAGGAGGTATGTGCAAATTCCTTCTTGGGCCCTTGGTGAGGAGTCACACATCCTAAACAATTGAGTGACCTATACAACCCAAATTCCCAGGAAATATCTCTCAGAACCTCCTCCTGTCCTACAATGTGAGGTTGACCTAAACCAATCAATTCCTGTCTCCCAGCCATCAATGACAATCAGTGGAATTTTGTTCTCTTTTTTTCCTCCTGTGGAGAGTCATTCAGCCATTGTTGTAACCAAAATGTGCCTTCAAGGCATGAAATGAGATACAAATATCCCAGCCTAAACAATAGCAAGGTGTGCCACTATGGACAATACCTGGCCACTCTCTCTGTCAGCGGCCCCCGGATCAGACTTCCATTGCCACCCTCAGACTTCTGTCTGAGTACTTCACTACTCTTGGACTATCGCCAAGTAACTATCTCCCTATTTCCCAAATCTATTCCTCTATCCAATCTTTCTGTCTTAAATTCTTCAATAGCCTTGTGTGATTCTTGTGAGCATGTGTTGCATGTGAATGCTTTTGTTTTATGTTCCAATAAAAATATTGTTATTTCACTATAACCTGGAGTTCTCTGCAATTAGTACTGGTATACATAGGTGAAAAGGTGTATACCAGTACTAATTGCAGCATACCATTTGAGCTAATAATAATTCCCCCAGATTTGCACAGCTAAGAGCCCAAAGCTGCCCACACTCACACACACCATGGCTTTCTTTTCTTGCTCTAGCTGGCAGCACATATGAGGCTGCAGAGATCTCTAAAGAAGGGAGAGGCATGGTTTTGCACCAAGCACTGTGCTTGGTTTCCTGCCATTTCACTGATCCTTGGGTTTCTCTGCAGCCTCATCCACACTACTGGTTAGAGTGAGAAAAGAACACCATGGGCTGTGCGAGTTCCAAACACATGCTATATTTCATTATTCTTATAAATGTTATACATTCATTAATATTTCCTCCCAGCATGTTAACTTAAAATATATTATACAGAATAAAGTATAGAAGTCAACTATTTTTACTTAACTCTGCTTTTGACTTGTGAGCAATGAACACTGAAGCATGTATTACATTTCCATTATAAAAATCTTGAATCATTTATTCAAGATGGCCAAAAGACAATTGCAAAAAATGGCCAAGTGACATAGAACCATAACCCCTGGTTCCATCACGTTTTCATATCAAACCAAGAAAGAGATGCCAATGGCAGACTTTGCTGATGAGAAACAAGTTTGATCTTAATAGTTCCCAGTGAATCTTATGAACAAAGGAAATGGATTACAATATAAGATATGGCTGTATAGGAGCAAAACCTGCCCCTTTCAAGGACACTGGGTTCAAAAAGTGAATCTATGATTCACTCAAACATGAAAAAATAACTGTATTTAGGGACAACATGACAGTTGAAACAAAAACCACTGGTTTCTCTGTAAAACGATTGGCCTGTTTTTTACTAGGAAAGAATCAAAATCAAATTCCCAAAACATGGGAGGAGGAGGAAATGGTGCAAAAACTTTGCAAACTAGTCCAGTAAACTCTTCAGTTGTTTTTGTGTGTGTGCAAGAATGAAATAACTGAAGATATAGAATCAGAATCATAGAGTTGGAACAGACTACAAGGGCCATCTAGTCCAACCCCCTATTCTGCATTTAAGATGGAATCTGCTATGTCATCTGCCTACCATTTAGCAAAAATGCTTTGACTTTTTCAGGAAGCTGTCTTCAATTTTCACTGGGGATGTTCAGCTTGGTGAAAAGAAGATTGAAGGGTGACATGATCACACTCTTTAAATATGGCTAAATAGGAGCATAAGAGTGGTTAAATGCCGGTACTGCAGCCACAACATTGTGTGTTCAAACCCAAGGGCTCCAAGGCTCACTCAGCCTTTCATTCTTTTGTAGGATGGTAAAATGAGTACCCGGCTTTTGGGGGCAACTAGCTAACACATATTTTAAACTGCTTACAGAGTCTCTAGCGTGCTATAAAGCAGTGTAGATGTATAAGTGCCATTGCTTAAACAATTTTGTAAGCTACTGTCAGAGCCTTTGTGGCTGAACAGTGGGGTATAAATACTCTAATAAAATAAATAAATAAATAAATAAATAAAATTTAAATGCCTCAAGGGCAGCCACATAGAGGAGGGTGCAGGTTTGTTCTCTGCTGCCTGAGAAGGTAGAACTAGGTCTAATGATTTTGAGTTACAGGAAGGTAGATTTGATTAAACATTAGAAGGAACCTCTTGACAATGAGAGTGGTTCAGCAATGGAACCAATTTCCTAGAGAGGTGGTAGGGTCTCCTCATGTTGTCATCAAAAAGTGGGTGGACAAGCACCTGCTGAGGGTTTGACCTGATGGCCTATAGGGTTACTTCCAACTCTATGATCCTATACGATTTCTCATCAGTTGCTGCCAAGTGAAATCCCATCAGTTTATATGTGAAGTTTAGATTAATGTCCCAATATTTTTAAACTTTAGAGTTGGTTTCAATGAATTTTCATTTACCAGTTTAAATCCCATCCTTCCAGTTTACAGATATAGTTTTAGAGCTCTTTACAACCTCCTTCTATTTTCACCACTTAAATAATTTATTGTCACCATATATCGCTCTAACTTCATGTTTTGCATCAGGGATGTTTCTGCACCTAAGGCTTAGTAGATATACCTGTTTTGCCAATTTTAAAAATGAGAATATTCCACTGTCAAACAGCTCTTACTGTCATGTTTAGGTAGAATCTCTTTTTCTGTAGTTTGAATCCATTGCTCCATGTCCTAGTCTCTGGCGAAAGCAGAAAACAAGCTTGCTTCATCCTCAGTATGACGTCCCTTCCAATATTTAAGCATAGCTATCATGTCACCTCCTAATCTTCTCTTCTACAGGCTAAACATACCAAGGTCCCTAAGCCACACCTTATAGGGCATGGCTTCCAGACCTCCCACCATTTTGGTTTCCCTCCTCGAGACACGCTCCAGCTTCTCAATATCTTTCTTGAATTGTGGTGCCCAGATGCCACTGGACACAGTATTCCAGGTGAGGTTTGACCAAAGCAGAATAGAGTGGTACTTTCCTTCCCTTGATCTAGACACTATACTCCTATTAATGCAGCCTAGAATCGCATTGGCTTTTTACCTGCCACATCACACTGTTCACTCATCTTCAGCTTGTGGTCTACGAAGACTCCTAGATCCCTTGCACAGGTCTCACCCATCTCTGCATTTCGTTTTTTCTGTCTAAGTGTAGTACTCTACATTTCTCCACATTGAAATTCATTTTGTTAGTTTCGGTCCAGCTTTCTAACCTTTTAAGGCCATTTTGAATTCTCATCCTGTCCTCTGGGGTATTCGCTACCCTTCCTAATTTGGTGTCATCTGCAAATTTGATAAGCATGCCCTCTATTACATCATCCAAGTCATTAATAAAGATATTGAATAGCACTGGGCCCAGGACAGAAACCTGTGGCACCCCACTAGTCACTTCTCTCCAGGATGAAGAGAGCCATTGGTGACTACTCTTTGGATTCAGTCAGTCAACTGATTACAAATCCACCAAACAGTATCATTATATAGCCCAGATTTTTCTAGCTTCATTGCAAGAATATCATGGGGGACTTTGTTGAAGGGCTTACTGAAATCAAGATGTGTTATGTCCACAGCATTCCCTTGTGTGATGTACCAAGCACACATGCTCACATGCAATCAATAAATTGCTTTATTGACATGGATTCATGTGTCAGGAACATAGAACAAAGCTGAAACTGAGTACAGCCCAAGGCAAACCCCCAGATAAACTCCACAGCATGAGAAAAGCATTTAGGGATGATTTCTCAGGGCACATCGCACCTGGGAACGCTGACCTTGAGCTGCTGTGGAGAGCAACGTTCCCAAGCCAACCAGGTGGGCTGGCCTCTCTCCAAAACCTTCAGGGGCCTAGGCAGGGAACCAGGCCAGAACCAGCCTCATGTCAGGGTCCTCCATGAATTCTACTCCAATTCCCAGAATTCAGGGACGAGCCTGACATACCGCCCACCCGAAGACAAACCTCCCTTTCAGCCTGGCTTATCAGGAAAGCAGGCATGGAACTTTCACAATAAGCGCGGAGCATTCACATGATCAGAATTAAACCATTCAGCATGACCCAAAGGTAAATGTTTCCATAAACATTTACATCTAAAAAAGACAATTTCTCCAAGTCATGATGGGATGTAAATTTAATATGCTCATTGAAAGAATTTGCCCATTCAAAAAAAGAATGTACTTGTGTCTGATCTGTAAATATAATAAAAATATCATCAATGAACCTGGTATAGATTTTAAAGTATTTTACAAATGCATTTTGCGTTGGATTGAGAATATAAGATTTTTCCAGATCCGCCATGAATAAATTGGCTAAGGAGGGGGCTAGAGGAGAGCCCAATGCCACGCCTTTGATCTGTAAATAATAATTGGTGTCATATCTAAAATAATTCTTATCAAGGACTACATCCAATATGTCCAAAAGGAAGTGGGGGGGGGAGGCTCTGTAATGTTCCGTTCAAAAAAGATTTTTTCAGCCACTGCCCTGGCTTCAGTGAGTGGTATGGATGTGTAAAGGGAATTAACATCCATAGCAACCAAACATGTATTACTCGTTATATGAATGCCCTCTACTTTCTGAATGAAATGTCCTGTGTCTTTGATATATGATTCAGTTGATGCCACAGCTGGTGATAAAAAACAATCAATATATTTTGCTAAAGGTTCCAATAGAGAGCCCGATCCTGACACAATCGGTCTGCCCTTGGGAGGGTGTCCTGGTTTGTGGATTTTTGGGAGGGTATAAAAAATAGGTACTCTTGGATTCTCAACAAGTAAATAATCCCCAATTGACTGATCAATATAACCTAGTATCACACCCTCCTGAACCATAACTTTAATGATATTCCTGATGGAGTCAGTGGGGTCTCTGGGTAATGGATGATAACTTTTCTTGTCATTTAGTTGTCTGTATATTTCTAATTCATAATCTTTCTTGTTTTGGATGACAATAGCACCCCCCTTGTCTGCAAGTTTTATGACAAGCTCCTTTTGGGAAGCCAGCTTATTAAGAGTTTCATACTCATTAGAATTCAAATTGAACCAAGGACGATGTTCATTCGTTTCCAATTTTATAATATCTTTCAGGACTACTGTTTCAAAAGTGGAAATCATATGGTTTGAAGTACTGGGGATTAATTTATATGGCTTTTTAAACTTATGTGTCAGCATTGAGGTATTTTCTCCAAAGAATTCTCTTAATTTTAGTTGTCTCACCAATTTGAATAAGTCTAGTACTAAAGGCATTGTATTTAGGAGTAGGGACAAAAGACAAACCCTTATTAAGGAGTCTGACTTCTTGGGATGTTACTTTATAATCTGATAAATTAACCACTATGTTCTTGGTTTCCTCAAGTTGTGCTTTTGATAAGGTCTGGAATTTCTCTGAGTGGTGGTACGATTGGAATGGCGGGGACCTGGAGTGGACTCTAAAAAAGATCTACTCTCTGGGGGCTCTTCATGGCTTGAATTGTCTGTGGAATAACCATCGGTGGATTCTCCCTCAGAATAATATACTTTGCTGGAGAATCTCACTTTTTTCAATGGGGTGTATTTGAGCCACAAATATACTCTTTCATTTTTATAATCCATTTCATCCCTTTTAATTTTTTTGATTTTAAATGTTCGTATTTCCTCTGCATAATTTTTCAGTTCCCTATCCAGGGTTTCCAATTTTTTATTTAATTCCAAAGATGCAACCTCTTTGGTAAGTTGTTCCATGGTATCATCAATTTGGATTTTTGTGTTTTCCAATTCAGTATTCAATTTCTGCACTAATAACAGCATGAGGTCAAACGAATATTTATTGAGTATAGCCGCCCACTTATTTTTAAATTCTAAGTCATTATTGAACAATCCTGGTCCCTTCTGTATTCTTAAACCTCTGGGAATAAGTTCTGCCTTGCAGTATTGTGCTAGAGTAGATGCATGGAGATCCATTCTTACATATTGCTTTTTAAGATTTTCCAGCTCCTGCCATCCCCCACTCCCATTACCATCATGCATCTCAAATAATGTTCTGTCTGAAAGAATTCTGTTCTTATCTTCTTCACTGAAGGCAAACGAATTCATCCATTCTGCCATGCTGCCAACCCACTAGTAAACAACTAAAGTACAGGGGAGGTTTCACTGTGAACAGTGCAAAATGGTTACAGAGGAAATATTACTGTATTATCTTCGAACTCAATAATAAAGAATTAATTTTCTATGAATCTCCAGTGTATATTGTGATTCTAAATGAAATTAGTTTAGTGCATATATTATGTAAATAACAAACATGAAATAAAGGAGGCTATGAAAGCTAAACATGGGTGTTATGTAGGGGTAGAAGTAAAACTGACAGATTGGAACATAATCTTGGTAGCGATCTATGACCCTTTAGAGAAGAGTCAGTTTTATAATTCTCTAAGATCCAAACTGGAAAATTTAAGAGATGGAAATATAATAATTACGGGAGACTTTAATGGGGTTCTAGATAATCAAAGAGACAGGTCAACACATGAGATGAGTAGGAAATCCCACAGTATCCTTCCACTAATATGTAAGGAGATATTTAAAGAATACAACTTGATAGATACATTGTTGCATAAGAAAGGAGATGAAAAAGGATACACATTTTATTTGGAGGTTCATGGTCAAGGATAGATATGTTTTGGGTGATAAAACATTTAAGTACAAGAATAAGAAACATTGATATATTGCCAAGACTATTATCTGACCACAACCCATTAAAAATATCAGTGAACATTAAAAGAAAAGAGTTCACCCGGAAACGGAAAGAGACATTGCTAAAAGATTAGCAATTTCTTCAAAGAATTAAGAGGGAGATAAAAATGTACTTTGAAATAAATAAATCTGAAGAAATTATGACCAAAGTAATATTGGATGCTTTCAAAGCATCAGTGAGAGGAGGTTTCTTACAGAGAGAAGCGGAATTACACAAGCAGAGAAAAGAAATAAAGGAAACTTACTAGAACTTAAAGAAAAGGAAAGCTTTTAAGACAGAAACCTCCAAATAAGAAGATCTTAGAAGAAATAAAAATTATTCAAAATGAATTAAAGCAGGAAATAATTGATGAAATAGGACATAAACTAAAGAGAACAAAACAAAACTATTTTGTGAACACCAACAAAGTAGGAAGATGGTTGGCATATAAGCTTAAGAAAGAGTCGGAAAAGAAACTTATAACTGAAATTAAAGAAGACAAGGCAACTTATACTTTACAAGAAGACGTAACAAATGAATTCAAACAATACTACACAGATTTATATGCAGATACAGAAAATGAGATGAGAAGTGAGGCAGAGTTGAGAGAATACATTAAAAACAACAATATTGGGAAACTTTCAGGAGAACAGAGAGAAAAATTAGTGGTGTCGATCACCATACAAGAAATTTCCTCGGCCATTAAAAATATGAAAGCAGGGAAATCTCCAGGACCTGGTGGGTTTACAGCAGAGTTTTATAAAATATTTGAAGAAGACATAATTGTACATATGCATGAACTATTTAATAAGATCAAAGATGAAGGCATCCCAGAATCATGGGAAAAAGCAGAAATAGTCTTAATTCCAAAGGAAGGAAGAGATACAACTGATGTCAAAAATTACTGTCCAATATCATTGCTGAATGCTGATTATAAGATCTATGCAACGATATTGGTAAATACATTAAAATCAATATTAATAGAAATCATTCACCCAGATCAAAATGGTTTTCTTCTGGGAAGAACTATAGCGAAGAATATAAGAACAACCTTAAATGTACTTGAGTATTATGAGAAAAATAATGGGAAAAAATGGCTTTAATATTTGTGGATGCCGAGAATGCCTTTGACAATCTTAGATGGTCATTCATGAAGGGAGTTTTAGAGGAGACAGGAGTAGGGCGTGATTTCCATCAGTGTATAGAACGGATATATTATAAACAAAAGGCACATGTACTAGTAAATGGTGAGAAATCTAAGTAATTAATATACAGAAAGGAACAAGGCAGGGTTGCCCGCTGTCTCCTCTTTTATTCATAGAATCATAGAATCATAGAATCATAGAATTGCAGAGTTGGAAGAGACCACGAGGGCCATCCAGTCCAACCCCCTGTCATGCAGGAATACACAATCAAAGCGTCCCTGACACATGGCCATCCAGCCTCTGTTTAAAGACCTCCAAGGAAGGAGACCCCACCACGCTCCGAGGGAGTGTGTTCCACTGCCAAACAGCTCTTACTGTCAGAAAGTTCCTCCTAATGTTGAGGTGGAATCTCTGTTCCTGGAGCTTGCATCCATTGCTCCGTGTTTCAATCTCTGGAGCAGCAGAAAACAAGCTTGCTCCATCCTCAACGTGACACCCCTTCAAATACTTAAATACCTTATTCATATAGTCAATGGAGGTTCTCAATGAGCAAATTAGAGATGACAAAACAATATCCAGATTGAAACTTAAGGGACAGGAATATAAAGTTGTAGCATATGCAGATGATTTATTGTTAATACTACAAGATCCTATGATTCATATGGGGAAATTACTAGAAATTATAAGCAAATTTGGAGTGGCATCAGAGTATAAAATCAATAAGGACAAAACTATTATACTAACTAGGAATCTATCAAAAAATGAAGAGGGACAATTAAGAAGCAGCTCTGGATGCAAAATTGAACTAAAACAAAATATCTGGGTATATGGATAAGGAAAAGAAATAGAGAGTTATATGAGAACAGTTATAAAAGAACATGCAAACAGATAAAGGAAGACTTAAAAAGATGGGAAAAAATTGAATCTGTCACTCTTAGGGAAAATTGCCACAGTAAAGATGACCATATTACCAAGAATGATGTTTTTGTTCCAGAACCTAGTAATTTTGAATAATGAAAAACCATTTTTGAAATGGGTTAAGGATCTACAGAACTTCATATGGAATTATTGTAAACCAAGAATAAAATGGACAGCTCTAATGAACACAAAACGCAGAGGAGGGGCAGCCCTTCCCAACGCCAAATTATACTATATGGCATGTGGGCTAAACTGGTTAAGTGATTGGGTAAAATTAAATGATTCCAGGCTCATAAACCTGGAAGGCTGTAATTTAAGATATGGCATTCATGCGTACTTGTGGTATGGAAAAGGAATTTGAGATCCATACTGTAAGGGGACCTTTAATGAGGATATGGAAGAATATAAAACAAAAATATTATAGTGCGATCCGTTATGGTTGTCCCCGGTGGAAGCATTCCAGGCTAAATGGAAGAAAGAGGAGGAATGGATCAAATATAAAGACTTGATAAACTGGAAAGAAGGAAATGATTGTTGTCTAAAAACAAGAGAGGAGATGCAAAAACAAGATTACGATATACAGTGGTTCACATATCATCAGCTAAAAGATAGATTTAAAGAGGACAGAATAAAACATGGGTTTGAGAAAGAACAGAACAAAATTGATAACATTATATGGGGCATATTTAAGGAAAGAATTACAAAATTTTACAAAGTCCTGTTGGAAAGGGAATTAGAAAAAGAGTTGATAAAACATGTAATGATAAGATGGGCAAAAGATATAGGAGAACCTATAAACCTTGAAAAGTGGGAGAGTGCCTGGAATAGAATGAACCGTTTCACCACAAACCAAGACTTAAAAGAGAATCATCTTAAAATTGTCAATAGGTGGTACCTTACTCTAGCAAGACTAAGCAAGATTTACAAATTAGAAAACAAAGATGTTGGAGATGCGAAAAACAGATCGGATCATTGTACCATATGTAGTGGGCAGGTCCAGTAATAAAAAAGTTTGGGGGGAAGTACACAAAATAACGCAGAAGATGCTGGGAATGAATTTTGTCATGGAGCCAAATTTATATTTATTAAATATAACTTTTGATGTTAGAGAAACAAGTAGAAAAGGAATATTGGAGAGTATTGTTATACCTAGTTACAGCGGCAATATTGAAGATAGCAGGATGGAAAAAGAAGGAAGCAACTGAAATGGAAGAATGGTTAGACAAAATCTTGGAAATGAAAGATAATAATAAATTGACACAAGTAATAAGGAAAGGGAACATGGAGGAGATGAATAAAGAATGGAAGAGAATAACAGAATATTTGAGTAAATACTGGAATACGTAGTACTGATAGAACTGTTAGAATGAATAAAGTAAAATAAAGAATAAGTAAAGTAAAATAAAATAAAAGCAAAAGAGGCAGGACGCTGAAGAAACAGGAATTTAGAAAATATATCCTAAGAGTAATGGGCAAATTACGATGGAAGTGATAAGAGTTACTTGATAGATTACAAAGACATAGAATAGGGATAGGGTTTCAAGAAACAAAGATGACATAGAGAAATGTAATGACAGAAGAAAATCTTTGTATTTTTAATTCTGAGGAGGTCAACAGAAGTGAAATAGAAGGGAAGATATGGAGAAGATAGATATACACTCGTGATAGTTTTTTCCTCTTCTGTTTATTCTTGTGATAAACGATGATGATGATGATGATGATGATGATGATAATAATAATAATAATAATAATAAAATATTTTATTTATTGATAAATTTGTAATGCGGAAACAGCTGATATATTAGGATGCAATATTCTACTAAGTCTACTAATTATATAATCAATGGAGATAATGTGATTTTGTGTTTTGTTGTATAAAAGAGTTGCATCAAAGAGTTGTATGGAAATTTGAATAAATCATAGAATCATAGAATCATAGAATTGCAGAGTTGGAAGAGACCACGAGGGCCATCCAGTCCAACCCCCTGCCATGCAGGAAATCTTGATCAAAGCATCCCCGAAAGATGGCCATCCATCTTCTGTTTAAAGACCTCCAAGGAAGGAGACCCCACCACGTTCCGAGGGAGTGTGTTCCACTGCCAAACAGCTCTTACTGTCAAAAAGTTCCTCCTAATGTTGAGGTGGAATCTCTGTTCCTGGAGCTTGCATCCATTGCTCCGTGTTCCAATCTCTGGAGCAGCATAAACAAGCCTGCTCCATCCTCAACGTGACATCCCTTCAAATACTTAAACAGGGCTATCATATCGCCTCTTAGCCGTCTTTTTTCCAGGCTAAACATACCCAGCTCCCTAAGTCTCTCCTCATAAGGCATCGTTTCCAGACCTTTCACCATTTTAGTTGCCCTTCTCTGGACATGCTCCAATTTGTCAATATCCTTTTTGAATTGTGGTGCCCAGAACTGGACACAGTATTCTAGGTGAGGTCTGACCAAGGCAGAATAGAGCGGCACTATTACTTCCCTTGATCTGGACACTATACTTCTATTGAGGAAAAAACAACAACTTCTGGCCAAGTTCCTGGAGCACATGAATCTAATACACACTGAAAGTCTTGTACTTCTGATGGTTTTTCTTCCTTTTCATGGAGTTGAAAGGTAGCCAAAGTATTATTTTCATCACACAGCACTGAAATTGAAGTTGATTCTACTGCTTTGTTAGTTTCCTCTACATTCACATTCATGTCTAATACCTGGTTACATTTGCCAGTTCTATGGCACTATCTTCTAATTGTACATTGTTCTTATTTAAAACTAAAACTGATGGATTTTCGCTACGCTCATTTGTTGGGGGTACCATTCTACATTTGTTCACTGTATCCCCTTATCACATTGTTCATTTGCAGCTACATCATCATCATCTTGCGTTCTCTTTAAAAATTTGTTTAATGAGCCTTTCTGTTGTGATGTTTCTTCCAGCAACTCCTTCTTATGCTTTCTCTTTTGAGAACCTGATAAGTACTTTCTATCCATTTTATATTATGTTATGATCTATGAGATGCACTAAACTATATTCCACACAACACTCTGAAGTGCACTCATTAACAAAAATAAGCATCAACAATTTCCTTCCAGTCTTGGTGGCCAAGCATCATTTTTAACAGGAATAAGGTTCAGCATCTTCACTCCCTGCACTGGTGAACAAGTTTATTTTCTACATATTGTGCAAAAAGTGTGTTTTGTGAGAGAGGAACTGTTGGATGAGATATTGAGCATTTGGAACAACTCAACACATAAAAGTGATCCAGTTGGGCATCTTTTTGAAAAAGGCACACATGAACTTTCCAAGTTGCTACTTTTCATCACGCTTTTTGCTACTCTGATGGCATATATTGGTTACCAAAATGTAATGCTTGGTCATCAGTGACTATCTCATGATATTTGTTAACCCTAGAAAGAAACAAAACCCGATTTTTCTCAGTAGTTATCAGGGTCAGTTTAAGGAATTTTGCAGCCCCCTGCAATGCTTTATCTTGGGGGGCCCAGATGTTTATCTCAGGTCAATGTAACCTAATCTAACCTAACCTAACCTAACCTAACCTAATCTAACCTAACCTATTCACAGTACAGGATATTCAGATTATTACTAATAATGTTTTTGCAGGAGGAGAGTTATGATCCCCCCCCACAACAACAGGACCCCTGCAGCTGCAGGTGCTGCAAGACCCTTAAATTGGCCCGGGTGGTTATAGCAGTGCAGGTTTTGTGCTCAGAATACAAGTTATTCCTTTCACAAAGACAGCAGCAAATCTTTTCAAAGTTCAGACCCTCAAAGACAGCTATATATGCATATTTTTAAAATAAACACAGGAAAGCAGAAGTTAACTCTGGATATGGAACTATTGTGAAGTCACAATACTGGGGAGCCAATTTTGGATTTTCCTGTAGTTCTATTGTATAACTCACACAGTATTAATAATCTATTTTACAGTCTTATATATTGTTACATATTCTTATTCAAAGTACTGATGTATCACCTCAAGTATTTGGAGGGTCTGAAGACAGATGCCACTTACATTAATGAAGGTGATGTTTAAAGAATCTAGCACTCCTGGGATACACTCCAGAAAACTCTTCAGCCAGGCCCTTCTGGCCTCTTGCTGCAAAGCTTTGTCCTCATGCAAAAACTAGATCAGGTGCAGCGCTCTGGCTGACTGATAAGACAAGGCTCTATAAGAGGAGGTGAATGAAGATGAAATAGTGCTCTCTTATGAGGAAATGATATTCTCTTAATGTACTCGTCTTGGTTCAAGTTTTGTTATTAAGAATAATATCATAAAACTAAGTTCTCACATTTTATTGCTGCCTGGCAGAATTGGACAGTGTTGGTGATGATGTTACAAGGGAGGTTTTCCCTGCCGATTGCAGATCCATTTCTATTCTGAAGTTACAACTGAGAAATGGTAGATAATGAAGATATTTTTCTTAATGGCCAAGTGCAATGCAGAATTGTAAAATAAGGGTCAATTAGGAGAAGGTGAAAGTCACTACTGCTTTAAATAGGTTGTACATAGCTAAAACCACCTACACTCACTGGGTATTTTGATAGCCAGTAGAAATATTCCCTTTTCAGTGTTGCTGCTGATCTCTTCAGGTGTGCAAGGATCTAAGGCACAGTAGTCAACGTTGTATGAGTAGAACTATCTCCCTGCTGCAGAAGTTCCCTTTCTGGCAAATGGAAGTCCCAAGGTGACTGACGCCCCCTTGGAAAAAGCCCAGGGAAATACAGTCTAGAAGAGCAGGAAAGTGAGCTGAGGCAGCAGTGTCTCTATCCACCCCACTGCTCCTCACCACTCTGCAAGGCACCCCCTGGTGGATAGGTGTGCTGCTGCCTCAGTTCACTTTACCACTCTTCAAGGCTGCATTTCCCTGGGCTTTTTCCTGTTCCCCACCCCCCATGAAAAAGATAGATGTCATGAATGTTCTGAAGGTCGCTTCCTCTTAAATACTTTAATATGTATTTATGCATGCTTTGAAAACAGTTACCTTCACATACCTCCTTCTCTCCCCTCCATCTGCTGCTCCACATTTTTTTTAAAAAAATTAATTGCTGCTAAATTATTTTCAAAATGCAGAAAGTACAGTACTTCACAGGAAAGAGATGCTCCTTTTTTAGCTGGGTTACATGAAGGGTGTGACATTGTTCCTTCTGCAAACTGCAAGCCTGTCCCTTTATAAATAAACTGCCCCCTCTGCACCCCAATAATTATTGGAAGGCAAACACACACACACACAATGAGGGGTGTATTTGAAGGAGTGTCACGTTGAGGATGGAGCAGGCTTGTTCTGCTGCTCCAGAGACTGGAACACGGAGCAATGGGTGCAAGCTCCAGGAACAGAGATTCCACCTCAACATTAGGAGGAACTTTCTGACTGTAAGAGCTGTTCGGCAGTGGAACACACTCCCTCGGAGCGTGTTGTGGTCTCCTTCCTTGGAGGTCTTTAAACAGAGGCTGGATGGCCATCTGTCGGTGATGCTTTGATCAAGATTTCCTGCGTGGCAGGGGGTTGGACTGGATGGCCCTTGTGGTCTCTTCCAACTCTACAATTCTATGATTCTATGAGGTTTTAGTGCCATTTAGAAACCCAAACAGCATAGGCTTCAAATGAATGCCAAACTCTCCCACTCGATCCTTTGGTGCTCTTGCGATGAAAGAGCAGAATGCCTGGCTGGGACAAGGGGATACAAGGAAATGCTAATTATAATTTGCAAACATCACTCTGACACTTTTCTTTGAGGACATGCACATCTGCGTGCTAGGACCCCATCGGCCTGGAGCCCTCACTCACCAGCCTTTCTATACCCTCTTCCCTCCTCACAGCTCATGTGGGTGGCTTTCTTTGAGTTGCTGGAGCCCTGGTGGCAATTCCAGCAGCCCCAACCTGCTCCTCAGCACTCTGCAAGGTGATCAACAAGCACCAGCAACTCAAAAAAAAGCTGCCCTACCCTATGTGAGGGGGGGATTCATGATGGGCCCCCACACAATAGCCCCCCTGCAGATGTGGGTGCTGTAGGGCCCTTAAACTGGCCCTGTGTCCAGGAGACAGCCCCTAAGTTAGAAAAGGGGAATATAAGCCAGAAAGGGGAAGGCACTCTCTCTCTTCCTTCACCTTCCCTCCAGACATTCTGCCCAGAAGACCTGGACTTTTCTTTACATCAAAAAGGTGAAAAAATCCATTTGTGCATAAGACTGTAGGCCCTTAACCTTAGCTACACCCTCTACATCCCCCCCACCTAAGACTGGCCAGGAATAGGGTTTTAGCATCTGTGCCATTGTTTCCCTTCTTTTTCTTTGAGAAACGGCTATACCAGCTTGTATGGAATATACACTTCTGTTGATTTCTATTGCTATATTTTTTCTGTCTTTTAAATAAAGAAATAATTGTTTTTGCTGCAAAATTTGCTTGTTCTCAACCTGATTTCTTTCACTTGGAGTCACTCTGGTTAATTGTTTAAAAATCTTTAGCTTGTAAGGTCTTGAGGAGAACTAGTGCCTGGGAGACCTTCTTTCCCCAAACAGTTAATCCCAGTGCATTGCACTTAACATTGTAATTTGGCGACTGTTACCTATCAGATTTTTGTGTTGTCACATTGTTGAAGGTCAGGCATACAAAGTGCTCACAGGATGTGGCTCTTGTGCAAGCACTGCACTCTAACTGAAGAATGCCTTTTCCTTTGACAGACAGCATGCATTATTTGGCATGGTGGTGCACAATACACCACCTGTTTGTTTGTTTCTTTTAACCTGTTGTACTTCTTGAAATGACCACCACAATCACCTCTCTACAGATGCTACCTAGAGTTACCACATCAGAGGACCTCAGCCCTTGAGATTTCAAAGCAAGCCCCTGAGACATAGGGATGGCCCTATTTAACATGTTACATTAAGCATCTGCTGAAAGGAAGTCATTCAAATAAAAGAAATCTAACAAAGGTGGTTGGAAATTAAGGGATTGTCTATACAGAAAAAAATAATGTGGGTTGAATCACATTATTGCAAATTCACAGCTATATCATATTGTCTTAATAGTCTTTCACAGGATGCAATTCAAGTCACATCTAATCACATTGTATTGTCTTAACAGGGCCAGAATGTGAATAAAGATGGAGGTTGAATGCAAAATACAGCACTTTATTTCTGTCTTAATGGGAATGTATGATTCACTTTATTTATTTCTTTTACCAGTCAATCAAAATAGCACACTAGCAATTGCCCACCTCTGTTGTCACATACTTCCTGTGGCCACCTGATGCATTGGTTGTTGCACAGTGGGAAAATTGGGGAGGGGGTATATATGGCCAGCACGGCAATCTCCATTGCTCTGGCTGGTTTTTATCATTGACAGTCTCTAGGTAGCAAACGCTCAGCTGTTCTCTGCTCTGTCTGTGTCTACCAGTTTTTTTTAAAAGTTATTATATCTATTGAGACTCAAGAGCTTTTTTTATAGCTATAACCAAGAGGGTTTTTTTAAAAGCTATTTTTTAAAGGTCATTTTTCCCCAAGGTCCTTTGGTGGTACCCCCTGCATTTTTTGCTCACACTGCTCCCAAGTTATGGAGGGTCCAATCAAGCTGTGCCTCCCCTTTATGGCACTGATGCAGATGACGATTGCACTGGCTGGCATTTTTGAAATCCAGCACTGCCAGATTAGAGCTTGTTGCCTTGCTGCTTTGGGGAGATTCAGGGGCAGTAGGCAGCTGCTAGCCAAGGAAGAAGATGGTGATATGGGAGATGAACACCTCCTTATTGTGGTCATTGGGGTTGCAGAGGAACATCCTACATGGAATAGATCCTCCAGCCAGAGCCCCATCCAAGACTGTCACTGGTAGGTGCACCTGGCCAGTAAAGAGTGGTTTGAGATCTTTATGCAAACAATCTGGTTGGATGAGAGGTGGTATGCAAACTTCCAGATGACAAGATCCATCTTCAAAATGTTGGTGGATGTGCTGCAGTCTGAGATCACCAAGCAGGACACCAGCATGTGGAGGGCCATCCCACCAGAGAAGCAAGTAGCCATCACCCTCTGAATGCTTGGGAATCAAGGCTCTTATCACAAAAACAACCATCAGTCCAGGGTCGGTCTCTCCACATGGTTGGAGCCATCTACATTAAGGTCACCCCAGCCATGGAGAAGACTCTCCTCCCCCATGTAATCCCCCTGGGGGACCATCGGTAGTATGTTTTTTATTTAAAAAGGGCGAATGTGTTTCACTTTATGATTGCCTCAGTTGTCATTAGGGACCTTAAAAAATTTAAATGTCCCTGGCTAGAATATCAATCAAGCCATCTTGAAATCTGTTTTTTGTGCTGGCATCATTGAAAGTAAGCCTTTCCTCCCTTATAATGGGGTGGGGGGCACTTCACTTCATGATCACATCAGTTATCCTCATGGAAGTTTTGTAATGCCTGTACATTTCTTTCCTTTTTTGAAGCATGTTGGGATGTTGTTGCTGTGAGGCATACAAATGTGATGTGCTTATTCCTTGTTCACATATATAATGCATTGTGTTCTCTTCCACCCTTTCCACCGTCTCTCCACTTTAAGGTGATGGATGGCTTCTTGGAGCTAGGCTTCCCACAAGTGATCAGGGCTCTCAACAGCTGCCACATTCCCATAGTATGTCTATCTGTCAGGCCTGGGAGTCTACTAATAGGGAAAACATCTATTCAATGCTCCTACAGGGCACATGCAGCCACACCGGAAGATTTGTGGATGTCAAAATAGGCTGGCATGGGAGAAATCATGACTCCAGGGTATTGAGGAATTCCACTTTATAAGTAAAAATGTATGCAGGGTGGGGTTGTACCTGGCAATCTGACCATCACCCACTGTGGGAGCCAGATTGGCCCTCTTCTGGTTGCAGATTTAGCATACCCATCAGGAGATGGCTCATGCCACCCTACAAGGGGACAAGTCCAAGACAAGCACTTTTCAATAAGCGTGTCAACTGCACAAGGAACATTGTTTAACATGCCTTTGGAAGACTGAAAGTATGATGGAGGTGTCTTACTGCTCCCCTTGAGGTGGCAGAGGAGAACATTGCATCAGTCATCTCAGCATGCATTGTCCTGCACAATGTTCATGAGACAACCTGCTGGGGTCCCCACTTTTGTGCTGGATACACTGGGGGCTCTCATGGAATGCACAGAGGACCAGAAGAATGCAGAGGGGATGGCTGTGAGGGAGGCTCTCACTGAACACTTCTGGAGGCTGACCCACCTACAGTAATCATGTGAGAGACCCCTGTCCCTTGGAACATGTCTACTCCATATGAAATGTTGCTTGTAACATGTCCTGGCTGTATTTCCCTTGGGAAATACAATTACAATGTGAAAACGTATGCAGATGATGTATTGATTTCATTGGGGAATCCGACAGAGGATATAGAAACATTGATAAGGATATTGAAAGAATTTGGTTAACAGGTTTAAAAGTAAATAATGATTAAATGGTTATAATAACAAAAAAATGATGAGGGAAGAAGAAAATGAAATGACTCAAAAATCCAATTATAAAGTGGTCAAAAAAGCACAATATTTAGGTATCAATATAACCAAAAAGAATTTAGAACTGTTTCAAAATAACTATAGTAAAGTATGGATGGAGGTTAAAGAAGATGTAAAAAACTGGCAAAATTTAAAATTATCATTTTTGGGGAAAATAGCAGTAATAAAAATAAATATTCTGCCTAAATTGTTATTTTTATTTCAAACAATCCCAATTATCTTCAAATATTTTTTAAAAAAAGATTGGCAAAAAGACATATCGAAGTTCATTTGGTCAGGAAAAAACCCCAGAGTCAAAATGAAAATCTTACAAGATTCAAGAAGACGAGGAGAACTTAATGTTCCAAATTTGAAATTGTATTTTGAAGCCAGCTGTTTGACTTGGGGAAAAGATTGGACAACACTAGAGGATGGGAAATTACTGAAATTGGAGGGCTCTAATATTAGTTACGGATGGCACGCATATTTTTTCCCAATAAAGAATTAGTTAACAGAGAATTTAATAATCACTTTATCAGAAAATCCCTTTTAAGAGTATGGAAGAAATATAGAATAAGAGTCTGCCTGAAAATTCCAAGCTGGGTGTCAGTACACGAAGCATTTTTTAGCGAAGAAAAAATATCGTCATTGAAATGGATCACACATAAAGATTTCTTAATGACAAGAGATGGACAGCAAATAATCAGGACACAGGAGGAAATGGAGAGGGGGGCACCATGTCACTGGTACCTTTATAGACAAATTAAAGAAAGAGGCAAGATGGACCTAAAATTGGAAGGAATAGATATGGCAAAATCTCTGTGGGAAAAGATAACCCAACCAGGAAATAAAAATCTAATAACCAGATTGTACCAGCAGTTACTAGAATGGGATACAGAAGAGGAAGTGATAAAGACAGTATGATAAAGTGGGCACAGAACATTGGCCACAACATACAAATGGACAAATGGGAAGACATGTGGATATCTAAAATGAAATTAACTTTATGTCAAAGTGTTTGAAAGAACTGGTACAAAATGTATTTTAGATGGTACCTCTCCCCCGACAAATTGTCAAGAATGTACAAAAAACCAAAAAGTGAGTGCTGAATATATGGATGTGTAATGGGTACCTTTTTTCACCTATGGTAGAGCTGTGAGAGCACTCAAAAATACTAGAAACAAGTACAAAAAAATTATTAATGAAGTGCTAAAATGCAATCTTGCAAGAAAGAAGACAAATAACTTTACGGCAGCTCAGAATCTTAAAGAAAATTACATAAAGATGGTAAATAGGTGGTATTACACACCAGTTAGGTTAAATAGAATGGGTATAATAATTATAAGTAATTGTTGGAAATGCCAAGAAAATAAGGGAACACTAATACATATGTGGTGGGAATGCAGGTTGATTAAAGAATTTTGGGAGAAAGTATATAAGCTAATGAAGAAGATACAGCAAACTGAATATGAATTAAGACCTGAGTTATATTTGTTAAATATGACAAGTGTTTTAGAGAAAAAAGATGAAAGACAGTTTTGGAAAGTGATGTTATATATGATAACGGCAGCTAGATCATAAATCGCACAAAAATGGAAGAGGTCGGATACTCCAGAGATAACAGATTGGTTAAGTAAATTGATAGATAAGATAGAGTTGGATAGCTTAACAAATAGGTTAAGGGACACACCTAAAAAGAAATCAATGGAAAAATGGTTACCAATGATGAAATATTGGAAGGACAATGAAGAAGCGGAAGGGGTAAAAAAATGTTGCTATTATAATTTAGCATAATATTATAGAAAAAAAAAGAGGAGACGACAGGAATTGGAAATTGATAGGAATGATCGTAAAGAGTTATAATTAAAAGCATGGAGTCTTGAAGATAAGAGAGGAACAGTTAAGATGGAAGAGAATAAGATGGATATGTGAGAATTTGAATTGAGAGGGAATAAGAAAGGTGTAAGAAGAGGTAACGACAGAGGTATATAAGAAGTCTATAAGAGGTAAAGGGAAAAAACTTGCTTACTTAAGATGGTATGTAAGGAAGTCAAAGAATGAGGATGTATAGAAGAATAGCTGAGATATAGAGTATAAAGTAAGTAAAAAGTAAAATGGATCGAAATTGAATGAAGGAATGTATGGAAGAAAAAGGAAGAGAAATTATGTTGGAAATATGGATGTAAAAAAGCAAAATTGTGAATATAAGAGAATATTGTTTTTTGTTTGTTTGTTTGTTGTCTGGAAAAAAAATAAAGTGGAAAAATAATGCAATCTCCCATTGACCCCCAAGTTACACTTATTAAATATGCACAAAGGAAAGCTCTATCAAGATAAAGAGAAAATACTATTTGATATGTTGATGGCTGCACGAATTACCTATGCATCTATGTGGAATGATAAAAATATACCAACGATGGACCAATGGCTGATAAAAACATATGAAATGGTAGGAATGGTCAGTTGACAATGCTTCTTAAAGGTGACTTCCGGTTCAGGATGCGAGCGATGGAGCCACAAGTCTCCATCGCTCTGTAGAGACTCGCCGCTACGGAGGATTACCGCCTGAAGTATTTTCAAATCAAGTGGTTCGTCTTGCCTCTGAGGAAAAGGAGGCAGGCTAGAGAAGGCAAGTGACATAGCCCAAGCCCTTTACTCCCTGGCAGGCTCGGAGGGGCCGAAGGAGAGGAACCGGCCGGGTAGTTACAGCCATACCATTCATCCCTCGTAGCGAGCTACGGTGAAGGGCAACACCCAACCATTTGTCCCTGCCGCTGAGCTTCTTCAAGAGCGAAACAAAAGATAGAAGCTAAAACCCCTTTCGAGAGGTAAGGGAGCTATACAGGACAATATGAGATAATGAAAGGATAATGAAAGGAGGCAAGATTTGAAAAGAAGAACTCCATTGGTAAACCAGTAGAATTACCTTGAAAGAAGCAGGTTTGCGAAGGGTGGAAGATCTATGTTTGAGGTGCTAGTAAGTTGGAGAACTGTCGTGCTTGCTGCTCCATGGAGAGACTGCTTGTTTTCCTTTCCCCCCCCCACTTTTTCTTCTTTGGAACTAAGCTAACAGTATTCCATACAACATTTCTTAGTATATTATCATGAAGAAATATATATTTTTTTATCCCCCCTACACTTTGCTGGACTTGTGGGACCTCCAGAAGGGGTAGGAGATAAGAAGATTTGAGGTGGGGATGGTAAATGAAATCTGGTTCATAGAAAAGACTCTTTAAGAAACTAACCTTAGCTTTAAAAGACTGGAAGGAAGAAAGCAGAAATAAAAAATAAGAGGAAGAAGACAGAAGGAGAAGGAGAAGATAGAAGACAGAAGATAAAAGGAGAAAACAGAGAGAAAGGGAAGAAGAAGAGGCTAAGGAAGAAAAAGGGTATTAAGTGGTTGGAGTGAAGGGGGAAAGTTAGAGTACGTGGTGTTCAAAGTGATAGTTTAATGTTGGGAGGAAGGGTGGAACTAAGGATTTATTTTTAAAGATCTAAAAGGATTCTGCACTTAAAAAGGGGGAAATTAATAAGTTGGTAAATGAATTGGATTGGAATGAAATTAAAAGAAGTATTGAAAAGGAATTGATTATTAGAGAGTGATACTGATCGAATAGTTGAATGAATAGTTGGATAAATGAGTGGTAATTAATTGATTGATAATTAATGATTATCTGAAGGAAATCTGATTACTCTAGTGATTACTTGAATGAACTTAGATACTTAAATGATTAATTAACTGATGAATTGGAAGTTGGTTGTATGTGAAGATATTAAGAAGAAGTGTGGAGAATAATTAGTTGATAAATGAATTGGTTTGGAATGAATTTATAAGATGTATAAGAGGTTTTATCCTAGTGATTAACTGGATGAACTTCGAAACTTAAGTGAATAATGAATGAATGAATTGAAAGATGGTGTATGTAAATTTAGTAATTTAAGTGATTAATCAATGGACTGATTGTTGATTAAGTGAGGCCAATGAGGTTGCATAATTAATTAATTTAAATATTTACTTCCAATTAACTATTAAGGAAATTAATTTTGTGGGATCAAGTAAATTGGCTAGATAAATGAATTAGGTAGATCATTTAAGTAAATGAATTTGTGTTGAATACATTAGAGTTGACTACGAGATAATATAACAGGAAAAAGAGAACAATATATGGTGAAAGCAGTATAGAGAGTGGAGGGGAGACAAACGTGTCAAAATTAAGGACGGGGAAAATTCATGGGACTGATGCACAGAGCCAACAAAGGAGAGATTCATTTGATGAACCGTCAGATTATCATAGGAAGTTCACGGAGGAGATGAGAACATTCATGAGAGAGATAAAACAGGACATATCTGAATTAAAATCCCAAGTTGGGGAAATGAAAGAATCATTAGAAAAGGTGAAGAAAGATGTGGAAATAAATAAAAAAGAGATAAACATCAATAAAGAGGAAATTCAGGATCTGAAAAAAAATCAAGTAAATCCTTAGATGAGATGGAAAAACAATTAGACAAATTAGCTCTGTTAGAACAGAAACAAATGGACTCATGGATAAGGATCAGGGGTCTGGAGGAACACAAAGACAAAAATATAAAGGAGAGTATTGTGAATATATTGGCAGAATTTATGGAAGTCAAAGGAGAGATAATGGAGAATGAGATTGATGTAGTGTATAGGGTACAATCGGCCTTGGCAAGACGTAAAAACTATCAAGAGACATAGTGGTGCAATTTTCTAAGAAGTCAATAAAAGACAGTATTATTGAAGAACATAATAAGACACCAATTATGGTGGAAGGGAAACAATTGATAGTCATGAGAGAAGTCCCGGTAAGAATCCTAAAGAAAAGGAAGGACTATGATTTTTTAGTTTCTAAGCTAAAAGAGAATCAAATATTGTTTAGATGGGATCGTTTGGAAGGAATATTTTCAATTACCAACAGCAGAGGTATCGGATAAATTCTATTGAAAAAGCGAGAGATTTTCTAAGTAAATTTGGGTCAATGTTAAGAAAGGAAAGGCAATCCACACCAAAGACAGAGAAGGTCATAGGAAATCAAAAAGAGGAAGATGCAGAAAGGGAATTTGATGTGTTAAAACAGTTAGTAGGTGAGGATAAAGGTGAAAAGAATTTAAGAGATTATAAGGATAAACGGATTAACCCGGATTCTACCATACTGGATTTGGATATTGACAAATAGGCTGCTTTTAGTAATAAAAAAATAATGAAATACACAATTGTCTCTTGGAATGTAAATGGACTTAACTCCCCAATTAAACGGAAAAAAATAGCACATTGGTTAAAGAAAATCAATCCAGAAATTAGTTGTCTTTCAAGAAACTCATATTAAAAAAAAAAGATGAAAGAGTACTGAATTACCCCCAGATGGGAGAAATATTTTGTGCTTCAGCTGAGGAAAAAAAGAAAGGAGTTATATTAATTATCAAACCTACTCTCTGCCCAAAGAAAATTTTTAGTGATGAAGAGGGTAGATTTCTGGGGGTAGAAGTGAATCTATATGGACAGCATATTCTGTTGATTGGAGTGTACGTGCCAGGTAAGGAACATAAATTTTTTTATGAGGATTTAAAGGAAAATTTGGAAAAATATTATTATGAAAAGATTTGTCTTATGGGAGACTTCAATGAGGTGGGGGATACAAAATTAGATAGAAAATCTACAAAATTACAAAACAAGGGGAAACCTATAGGTAAACTTTCAAAAGAGTGTGCTCAAATGATAGAAGAATATCAGTTGAAGGACGTATGGAGGACGCAACATCCTAGAGAAAAAGACTTCACATTCTATTCTGACCAGCACTGTTCTTGGTCAAGAATAGATATGGTGTGGTTATCGAGTTCTATAACTCATATGGTTAAATCTTCAGAAATTCTACCCAAATCCTTTAGTGATCATAATGCTGTTAAGATCCAAATAGAGAAGAGAGGAGGGCTAAGAAATTGGAAACTAAATGACTATATACTGAATCAAGAAGAGGTGGTCTCGTACTGTCAAAAAGAGCTTAAAGAATTCTTTATTAACAATGTTAATAAAGAATTTAAGATGCAAACAGTTTGGGACACCTCGAAGGCAGTAATGAGAGGCATCTTTATTAAGAAAACAAGTGAGTGGAAAAAACAGAGAAGGAAAAAGATGGATGATATTAATGAAAAAATATGAGAATGGGAAGAGAAGCTTAAGCAGAGCCCAGATAATAAAAAATATGTAAGAGAGATCAGAATATTACAAAACCAATTGTACCTATTAACAGTAGAGGAAATGTCGACGAAATTGAAATTTGTGAAAAGGAACTATTTTGAAAATGCGAATAAACCCGGGAGGTGGCTCACGTATAAAATACGCAAAGAAAAGAAAAAACGTATGATCAATGGCCTAACGGAAGGGACAAGACATGTAGTCAATGAAAAAGGAATACAGAAAATCTTATATAATTATTATCAAAATTTATATAGGCTACAAGTAACTGAAGATAAAGAGGGAATAAAAAAATATATAAGATCTAAAAATTTGCCAGAAATGGAAGACGAATATAGAAATATTTTGAGCAGACCAATTTCTATAGAAGAGATGGAAGAGGCTATTGGAAATTTAAAAATGAATAAAGCTCCGGGTACAGATCGTTTAACAGCAAAATATTATAAATGTTTTAGGGAACTATTAGCAAGACCATTACAAGAAACAATGAATATAATTAAGGATACCAAACAATTACCAGAGCTAGAAAGAAGCCAATATAGTTTTGATCCCAAAAAATGAAGAATACCCAGTGGCAAAGGATTTTCGTCCAATCTCACTCCTCAACAAGGATTATAAGATGTTTGCATCTATATTAGATTTGAGATTTAAAAAAAGTGTTACCGAATTACAAAAGGGAGGATCAAATGGGTTTTCTTCTGGGTAGACAGATGCGAGACAATCTAAGAACCACATTGAACATTATTGAGTACTTAGATTTCCATATAGAGAAAGGAGGAGTTCTGGTATTCCTAGATGCAGAGAAGGCATTTGACATGGTGAGATGGGGATTTCTAATAACAACATTAGAACTGATGAGATTTGGGGACAACTTTACATCATGGATTAAAGCCATTTATTACGAACAAAAAGCCCATCTAATTGTCAATGGAGAAAGACTGAATAGTTTCAACATCCAGAAAGGCACTCGTCAGGGATGTCCCCTCTCTCCGTTGTTATTTGTATTGATTCTGGAAGTACTCTTAAGAGATATTCAACTGAATGATTTAATCAAAGGTATTAAAATTGGAAAAGAAAAATATGTATATAAAGCATTCACAGATGATGTGGTTTTGTATTTAGAAAACCCACTGCAATATGGAATGAAGATAATGGAAATAATAAAAGAATTTGGAGATTGGGCAGGTTTTAAGATCAATAAAGAAAAAATGAAATTTTTGAGCAAAAATCTAAAGAGAGAAGAACACCAGTTGGAAAAAAAGTGGGGAATTAAATCAGCAGAGAAAGTAAAATATCTAGGAATAACAATCTCGAGCAAAAATAGACAACTCTTTCAAAACAATTATGGATTGGTGTGGTCGCAAATTCAAAATAAAATGGAGGTTTGGAAAAAGTTAGATCTGTCCATAATGGGGAGAATCTCCCTGATTAAAAATGAGTATTTTGCCCAAGATTTTATTCCTGTTTCAGATGATTCTAATTTTAATACCATCAAAATGGTTTAAAGAGTGTAATAAAGATTTAGCGAAACTAGTTTGGCAAGGGAAGTAACCGAGAATAAGATTCAAAGTATTGACGGATATGAGAAGCAGAGAAGGAATGGGTATACCAGATTTGAGGCTTTATTACGAAGCAAGTGGCCTAATGTGGATTAAAACATGGCTCAAATTAGATGACCCAAGACTCCTTTTATTGGAAGGCCACGAAGTTCATTTTGGTTGGCATTCCTTCCTTTGGTATCAAAAAGTAAAAGTCCAAAAACAGTTTAATAATCATTCTATTCGAAAATCTCTCTATAAAATATGGTCTAAACATAAAAGATACTTGTTCGCAAAATTACCAAGCTGTGTATCACAAGGGGAAGCTTTATCAATTAAAAGTTTAAAAAGTGAACTGGTATGGATCACTTATAAATAACTTGTAAATGGTACCAAAGACAATCTTAAGTTGAAAGATAGTGAGCAATTGAAGCAAGAAGGTAGGATAGAATCATAGAATCATAGAACTGCAGAGTTGGAAGAGACCATGAGGGCCATCCAGTCCAACGCCCTGCCATGCAGGAAATCACGATCAAAGCATCCCTGACAGATGGCCATCCAGCTTCTGTTTAAAGACCTCCAAGGAAGGAGACCCCACCACGCTCCGAGGGAGTGCGTTCCACTGCCAAACAGCTCTTACTGTCAAAAAGTTCCTCCTAATGTTGAGGTGGAATCTCTGTTCCTGGAGCTTGCACCCATTGCTCCGTGTTCCAGTCTCTGGAGCAGCAGAAAACAAGCCTGCTCCATCCTCAGCGTGACATCCCTTCAAATACTTAAACAGGGCTATCATATCACCTCTTAACCGTCTTTTTTCCAGGCTAAACATACCCAGCTCCCTAAGTCTCTCCTCATAAGGCATCATTTCCAGACCTTTCACCATTTTAGTTGCCCTTCTCTGGACACGCTCCAATTTGTCAATATCCTTTTTAAATTGTGGTGCCCAGAACTGGACACAGTATTCTAAGTGAGGTCTGACCAAAGCAGAATAGAGTGGCACTATTACTTCCCTTGATCTAGACACTATACTTCTATTGATACAGCCCAAAATCGCATTGGCCTTTTTAGCTGCCGCATCGCACTGTTGGCTCCTGTTCAACTTGTGGTCTACTAGGACACCTAGATCCCTTTCGCACGTAGTCTCATTCAGCCAGGTTTCTCCCATCCTATATTTATGCATTTCATTTTTCCGCCCTAAATGCAGTACTTTACATTTCTCCATATTGAATTTCATTTTGTTAGCTTGTTTGCCGAACGAGATCCGTCAGATAACAACCCTGAGTAGCTTTTAAAAAGCACTAAAGATGGATCTCTTTCAGCAGGCCTTTCCTAATTAGATCCCGGCCTCAGGGGATCCTGGCTTCTTTTAGTACGCTGGCCATTTATAGTATTTTATAGTATTTATTGTTTTTAATTGTGATTTTCTGTCAGTTGGTTTTAATTTATAATTGTTTAATATTTTTTTATGGGGGAGGGTGAGGTGGGGGTGTTTGGGGATTTTATCTGTATTGTATTTTAATTTTTGTAAGCCACCCCGATTGTTTTAACAGAGGGGCGGGGTATAAATAAATATTATTATTATTATTATTATTATTATTATTATTAGCTTTGGCCCAGCTCTCCAGTCTACCCAGGTCATTCTGAATTTTGATCCTGTCCTCTAGGGTTTTAACTACTCCTCCTAATTTGGTGTCATCTGCAAATTTGATAAGTATGCCCCTAATTCCCTCATCCAAGTCATTGATAAAGATGTTGAATAGCACTGGGCCCAGGACAGAACCCTGTGGCACTCCACTGGTCATATCGTTCCAAGACGAAGAGGAGCCACTGCTGAGCACGCTTTGGGTTCGGCCGGTCAACCAATTGCAAATCCATTGAACAGTTAACTTGTCTAGCCCACATTTTACAAGCTTGTTTGCAAGAATGTCATGGGGAACCTTGTCAAAGGCCTTACTGAAATCAAGGTATGCGATGTCCACAGCGTTCCCTTCATCGACCAAGCTGGTAACTTTATCAAAAAAAGAGATCAGATTAGTCTGGCATGACTTGTTTCTCTGAAACCCATGTTGACTTTTTGTGATTATTGCATTGCCTTCTAAATGTTCACACACTCTCTGTTTAATGATCTGCTCTAGAATCTTCCCTGGTATTGATGTCAGACTAACTGGACGATAATTGTTGGGATCCTCTTTTTCCCCCTTTTTGAAGATGGGAACAATGTTTGCCCTCCTCCAGTCTGCTGGGACTTCTCCTGTTCTCCAGGAGTTCTCAAAGATTATTGCCAATGGCTCTGAGATTATATTTGCCAGCTCTTTTAATACTCTTGGATGTAGTTCATCTGGTCCTGGACATTTAAATTCATTTCGATTAAGAAGGTATTCCTGTACTACCTCTTTACTTATTTTGAGCTGGATTTCCCCTATTGTGTCCTCTGTTCCATTCTCCTCAGGTTGGTCCTCCTTTTCCTTTTCTGAAAACACTGAAGCAAAGAAGGAGTTGAGTAATTCTGCCTTTTCTCTGTCCCCTGTTAGCATTTTGCCATCTTCTCCACGTAGTGGCCCTATCATTTGCTTCTTCCTCCTTTTGCTGCGGACATACCCAAAAAACCCCTTTTTATTGTTCTTAACCTCTCTAGCAAGCCTGAGCTCATTCTGTGCTTTAGCTTTTCTGACTTTACTCCTACACGTGTTCACTATCTGTTTGAATTCTTCTTTGGTGATTTCCCCCCTTTTCCATTTCCTATACATGTTCTGTTTAAAACTTAGCTCCATTGAAAGTTCTTTAGTCATCCATCCTGGTTTCTTGAGACACCTCCCATTTTTCTTCCTCAATGGTACTGTTTGAAATTGTGCCTTCAGTATCTCCCTTTTGAGAAAGTCCCATCCGTCTTGAGGTCTCTTCTCTTTTAGTATTCCTGACCATGGGATCACCCCCAGTATTTCCCTGAGTTTATTGAAATCAGCTCTCCTAAAGTCTAGAACGCGTGTCTGACTATGCCTGGCTTCTCCTTTCCATTGTATAACAAACTCCAGGAGAACATGATCACTCTCACCTAAGGATCCCACCACTTGCACCCCATTAACCAGGTCGTCTCTGTTGGTTAGGATCAGATCTAAAATAGCTGACCCCCTTGTTGCCTCTTCCACCTTTTGGACCATGAAATTGTCTTCCAGGGAAGTAAGGAATTTGCTAGACCTTGAAGTTTTGGTTGAGTTAGATTGCCAGCAAATCTCAGGATAGTTGAAGTCACCCATCACTACTACATCTCTCCTTTCTGCATGTGTGTTCATCTGTTCTAGAAAGGCAACATCCAATTCCTCCGTCTGATTTGGGGGTCTGTAGTAGAGTCCCACAATAACATCCCTGTTGTTTCCCTCCCCTTTAATTTTTATCCAGACGCTCTCCACCTGCCTTCCAGTATTGATGTTGTGGATCACTTCACTGGTGTAAATATCCCTGACATATAATGCTATTCCTCCTCCTTTCCTGTTTGGCCTGTTTCTCCTATAAAGGTTATACCCCTCTATTCCTACATTCCAATCATGAGACTCGTCCCACCAGGTTTCAGTAATGCCTATTATATCATATTTGTTTTGTAGTGCAAGGAGTTCTAGTTCATCTTGCTTATTTCCCATGCTCTGTGCGTTAGTGTAGAGACATCTGAGACCATGTGTTCCCTTTACTTGCTCCCTGTGCAAGTTTTTTTTGCCTCCCACTGTTGGGTCCTTGTGCTGTTTGCCTTGTTCCCTCTATGACAGGTTGACTATTTTCTCCAGCCCTTTCGCCTTCCAGAATACTGTCTCCCTCCCCCACATTATTTGAAGGTATGGAAACCACATAGGAACCTACAATGGTTTCCATACCTTCAAATAAAAGAGAGATTTAAGAAAGATATGGCAGAAGGTGGAATTGAACTATCAAAATCAGCTTTTGAAGAAATTCTAGAAAAAGGAAATGCACATTTGCTGTCCAGAATATATAAGTTATTACTTAGAATGGAAACAGAATCAGAAATAATTAAGGAATATATGGTAAACTGGGCTATAGATATAGGATGGGATATTGACTATGAAGGATGGGAAGCATCGTGGCATAGAATAGCAAAATTCTCAAGATCTTATAATTTGCAGGAAAATGCCTTAAAAGCAATGATGAGATGGTATCTCTCCCCGGTAAAAATTGCAAAGATGGTAGGGGGTGCTTCCAACAAATGTTGGAAATGTCAAGAAAAAAAAAAGGATCTTTCTTTCATCAATGGTGGGGATGCAAAAAGGCAAAGAAATTCTGGCAGATGATTAGAGTAAAAATTCAGAAGATCTTAAGAAAGGAAATAGAAATGAAGCCAGAAATTTTTTTTGCTAGGCATTTACGTGAATACTAATATTGTAAATGAAAATGGTAGATTAAAAAGGTTATTATGGTATATGTGTACCACAGCAAGAATTGTATACGCAAGGTACTGGAGAAGGGAGGAGATCCCGTTTGAAATGGAGTGGATAGAGAAATTATTAGAAACAGCTGAAATGGATAAATTAACATATCTTGTAGAGAATAAAAAAGATAAGCTCTTTATTGAAACGTGGGATCCTGTGTGGTCGTATATACAGGAATGGAAAGATAGAGATAAGTTGTAGAGAGAAGGGAAGAGGGAAAAGGAAAAAAGGGGAAAAAAAGAGGTGAGAGTATGGATTTAGACAACACAAAATGCAGATAGGAAAGAGGATAAAGAGAGAGAGAAAAGGGAGAATCGTAATTATGAGGGAGTGAATGTGTACCCATAAATTGGTAAAAGTTCGCGATAATGAGATTAAGAGAAAATAAATGATGTAGAGTGCAAAAATTGCCATAGTGAATAAGAGATAATGATCTATAGTAAATTAAAAACCAACCAAACAAACAAACAAATTAGGAGGATAAGTGGGAGAAAAAAAGTTAGCAATACACACAAAGAAGGTGTGTAAGGGGTGGGAATCAAGGGGTAGGAATCATAATAACAATAAACTGTGATCCGACGGAAGGGGAAGTCAATTTTTTTTCTTTTTCTTTTCTTTTTCTTTCTTGACTTACTGAATTTAATTTGGGATGTTAAACTGAAGACAATATGAGTTAATGAGAATTGGAGGAATTGTGGAATAATATTGAATTAAGTATAATAATTGTAACAACTGTAAGTGTAGACTGTATTTGTAAATTGGTATGATAAGAAGATGGAACTTTGTGATGAAATAATTAATAAAGAAAATATAGATGACAATGCTTCTTAAAGGTAAGTCAGTAGAGAAGCACAGAGAATCATGGAACAGTTTTTCATAATTCTTAGGAAAAAAATGGGGAAAATTTGCAACGATCCCTTAATAAGCGGGAAAGAAATTTGAGAACAAATTATTGTACCTAAAAATTGACTTAAATTTCATTCCTCTTTACAAAGTATAGAAATTCTTATGAATGAAAAAAACAGATATATAGTAGCACTATGGATAAAAATGTGGAGGGGAAAAATAGGGGAAAGGGGAAAAAATTGGGACTTAAAAGTGAAAGGATAGGTTGCCTACCTGTAACCATAGATCTTCGAGTAGTCTTCTGTGAATTCACACAGTTGGGTTTATTCCTGCGCCTGCGCAGTGCATTCGGAACCTTCTAGTATCGCTAGGCAGAATGTGCATAGATACATCTTTGGTGGTAACTCCGCCCACACTAACGGTCCCTTAAAAGGCTCTCCCGCCCAAATCCCCTCAGTTCCTTAAATGACACCGCAATGAGCAGCATCTGGAATATTAAGCACATATGCAATAGCAGGACATAGAGGGGAGGATGGGCAGGTCTGTGTGAATTCACAGAAGACCACTCGAAGATCTATGGTTACAGGTAGGCAACCTGTCCATCTTCTTTGTGGTCTCTGTGAATCACACAGTTGGGTAGACTAGCAAGCTTCTCCACTGGAGGAGGGTATGTCCTGTACATTGTTAGATGAGGACCCCTCACATTGGCCTTGAAAGGGATTTCCCTACCTCTCTTTTTCTTTCTTTCTTTCTTTCTTTTTTTGAACATTCCGCAAATATCAAGTCAACCAGATTACCATAGAACATGTATCTCAACATGGAAGGAGATCAACATTAAAATGTCCAGCATGAGGTACACTCACTTATTGAATGGAGGACAGGAGCACTGCCCTCCCAAATGCAGCTTCATTCCTAGAACGAAAGTCCAGTCTGTAATGTGATATGAAAGTTAATGGTGAAGACTGTTCGGCAGTGGAACACACTCCCTCGGAGTGTGGTGGGGTCTCCTTCCTTGGAGGTCTTTAAACAGAGGCTGGATTGCCATCTGTCGGGGATGCTTTGATCAAGATATCCTGCGTGGCAGGGGGTTGGACTGGATGGCCCTTGTGGTCTCTTCCAACTCTACAATTCTATGATTCTATGATTTAAACATGGCTATCATGTCACCTCTCAACCTTCTCTTCTCCAGAATAAACATGCCCAGTTCCCTAAACTGCTCCTCATAGGGCATGGCTTCAAGACCTCCCATCATCCTGGTTGCCCTCCTCTGGACACGTTCCAGCTTCTCAATATCCTTCCTGAACTGTGGTCCCCAAAACTGGACACAGTATTTCAGGTGAGGTCTGACCAAAGCAGAACAGAGTGGGACTATTATTTCCTTTGATCTAGACACAATGATCCTATTAATGCAGCCTTAGAATCACATTGACTTTTTTAGTTTCTGCATCACACTGCTGACTCATAGAATCATAGAATCATAGAAATGCAGAGTTGGAAGAGACCACGAGAGCCATCCAGTCCAACCCCCTGCCACGCAGGAAATCTTGATCAAAGCATCCCTGACAGATGGCCATCCAGCCTCTGTTTAAAGACCTCCAAGGAAGGAGACCCCACCACGCTCTGAAGGAGTGTGTTCCACTGCCAAACAGCTCTTACTGTCAAAAAGTTCCTCCTAATGTTGAGGTGGAATCCCTGTTCCTGGAGCTTGCACCCATTGCTCCGTGTTCCAGTCTCTGGAGCAGCAGAAAACAAGCCTGCTCCATCCTCAACGTGACACTCCTTCAAATACACCCCTCATTGTGTGGGTGTGTGTTTGCCTTCCAGTAATTATTGGGGTGCAGAGGGGGGCGTTTATTTATAAAGGGACAGCTTTCTAATCTGTTAAGATCATTTTGAATTCTGATCCTTTCCTCAGGGGTATTAGCTACCCCTCCTAATTTGGTGTCATCTGCAAACGTGATAAGCATACCCTCTATTCCCTCATCCAAGTCATTGATAAAGATGTTAAATAGCACTGGGCCCAGGACAGAACCCTGTGGCACCCCAGTAGTCACTTCTCTCCAGGATGAAGAGGAGCCATTGGTGACTACCCTTTGGGTTTGGTCAGTCAACCAATTACAAATCCACCTAACAGTTGTGTTGTCTAGCCACAGGTTACTAACTTTTTTGCAAGAATATCATGGGAGACCTTGTCAAAAGCCTTACTGAAATCAAGATACACTACATCCACAGCATTCCCTTCCTCTATCAAGATCACACACTGAAAGGCATATCTTTCTTAACTGTACACAGACACGGAGAAATAAGGAGGCCACACACATAATATGGGGTGAATAAAATGGGATCTTTATTTATCACCCTACCTATTTAAAATCCCTTTAAATCTTCAGCGGGGGGAGGCAATGTGCTGAGGGAGCAGCTGGGGCAGATCGTCCCTTCTGGACTTATGCCCCCAGCTTCCCCAGGTGAACACCTGAGCCCTGTTGAGTAAACTCAGAAAGTGGGGTTGCTCTCCAGCTGGCTCGTGTCTGGAAGGTCAACCTGAAAGTCCCTCACCCAATCCATACAGATTAAGGTGAGGGGATTATCCTTCAGGCCAACCCCAAGGTAGGTCTCCTTCTGTTCTCCCAGATCATACAATCTAAGGAGACCCTTCCAGAGACTGTCCCTTCACCAAAATCGGTGCCGTAGGTGCACACCGTAATCTACACCTCCCCCTTTCCCGCCATAGATAAGGGGCAAGCGTCTGCTTTGTCCCTTACTCTCCCACAAGCTTGTCCAACAGGTCCCTCAACCCCCGCTGAAGATTGCCCAAAAATATTAAGTTCCCCAAATATTAAGTCTGGGAGATGCACTCCATCAGCTCTGTAGAGCTCGGGCCTCTCAAATACTATCTGGGGATGTGCCAGGTAGTGACCACCCACTGAGACCAAAAATTTTCCGATTTGCCTATTGACTTTCCATCTAGCCCTATCAATCAGGCAGGGATTCCCCTCCCCACGCCATAACTGCCTAGGCAAAATGGCTGACCACATGATGCTGACTGCAGGCCACCTAGACCTGATCACCTCCAAATCATGTGATGCCTGTATCACCAATGCTTTGCCTTTAAGTAGGCCCAGATAGTTTCCACCGAGGTGGAGAACCAGAATGTCGGGTGGAGGCCCACCACGTTCTTCAAACAACAGTGGCATGAGACCATGCCAACGTAGTCCCCTCTTCCCCAACCACTCAATAAGCTAGGCAAAATAACCTAGGCAAAACCCCCCTGTCTCCCAAGCTGAGGTGAGGTCCAAAGTAACTCAGACGGGCCTGCTGGGCCGCCCAGTAGACCATACTGTGGCCGCAAATCAGCACCCGGCATCTCACCATCTGTGGACTAAGACCTGGAAGACAAAAGGGGAAGAGAGCAAGTTAGTAAGTTAGAGGACGGATATGCCTCCGATAGGAGGATGACCTCCAATGCCCAATGCATTGGATGGCTGCTGCCAACAGACCCATTGCCATAGCAGTGGAGGCAGCCCCTATGCGGAAGGAATGTGTCCCGAACTTAACTCCCTTCAGCCCCAGTTGTTCCAAAGCCTTCGATGTAACTCCTCAAAACTGGTACCTGGTGAGAGGGGAAGAATCAGCATGAACAAACAACACCCCTGGGCGTCTCCCTCTGACTTGAAGATAACCCTGTAAAGCAAAGGCTAGACATATTGTGCTATCATTACAACGTATGAGCATTGTTTTACCCCTCCCTAACTGGTCAGTTTTAGAAAATGTGTTTTCTTGCTCTGTCACCCTTATATCCCTGTATTCGAGGGCTCTCCTAGTAGTGTCTGATTTTGATCCGACCACTAATTCGCTCAAGCAAAGCGCTCCGAAAAAAGCGAGCGAGGCAGCTGCATGAAAGAGTAGGGCCTCATAGGGAGAGGACCAAACCCCTACCCAAGCCTGGCGTAGATCCTTCAATACATTGGGGGAAAGAGGGGCCCTGGAGTCTTTCTTTCTGCCCCTCTCACGCACCCATCCCTCCAGAGCTTTGTGGATGCGGAAATCTCCTGTATTATCGGTGGCCCCCTGTGCCTTTAGCCAAAAGGCTAATGCCGCCAATCGGCTTCTAATTGACTGTGGCGCTAACCCCCTTTTATAAAGATAAATGCAAAAGTGTAGAAGGTGTGTAACTGGAATGTTCACATCTTGATGCAACCCCCTCTATTCTCTAAACTGATAGAACTCCCTGACTGCCCTTGGTCGCAGAGGGGCGGGATATAAATAAATATTATTATTATTATTATTATTATTATACCCTTTCTTTGTACTAACCACCACTGACATACCTAGGGCCCTCCAAATTTCAGACTCCCAATCCTCCACAGACCCTCCGGCATCCTGTCGCCCTCAGGTTCCACGTCTGGGGCCAATTCTCTGAAGCGCTCGATCTGCATGTGGAAGAGAGCGTCAGCAATCTCGGTGTTAACGCCCACCACATATCGTGCGACAAATAGTATATTGTTTTTGAGACATTGCAATGTAAAAAGCCTAACCAGACGCATGACCTGTGGCAATCTGGATGTTAGAGTGTTTATCACCTGGACAGTTGCCACATTGTCACACCAAAAGTGGACAGATGAATTAGCCAATTCCTTTGCCCAGATGATAGCCACTACTAGAACTGGGAAGAACTCTAAAAATGTGAGGTCTAGCGTAATGTCAGTCCCAGCCCATTCAGAGGGCCACCTACTAGCGCACCACCTACCACTAAAGTAAATCCAAAACCCAATTAACTCCGCGGCATCGGATGCAATTTGCAAAGCATCCTTTAATCTCCTTTCCTCGCGCCAGAATGAGGTGCCATTAAATTGATCTAAGAATTCCTGCCAAACTTGAAGATCCGACCGAATTTCCTGAGTAAACTGAGCCATGTGATAAGGCCACTGGATCCCTTTAATGGCATTGCACAACTGGAGCAGGAAAGTCCTACCTGGAGCGACCACCTTACATGCAAAATTCAGGTGTCCAATGAGAACCTGAAACTCCCTGAGAGTGGCCTTGTGTCTACATATAAATTGATTAACCCGCTCCCTTAACTCTTGAATTTTTGTTGGGACAAACGGCATTTTTGGTTGACGGTGTCAATCTCAATGCCCCCAAAAATTAACTGCTGGGAAGGACCTTTGGCCTTCTCCAGCGCAAGTGGAACTCCCAGTTCCTGGGCCATCAACTCAAACTGGTGCAGCAGGTGGCTGCAGTTGCCAGATCCCCATTCCCCTATCAGTAAAAAAATCGTCCAGATAGTGGACTGGGAGGAGGCGAAATGCGGATTTAATGTCGCATTTTACCAACTCCGCACCAGGACCGTGCCTCCTTACCTCACATATGGCCACGTCAAAAGATGTGTAATGAACAGTACATAATTCCGGAGGAATAGAGTCATTAACTGACTCCCCTTTTGGATAAGATAGGTGGTGAATTAATCTAAATTCACCCGGGGTCTTCTTGGGAACTATGCCCAGTGGGGACACCCTCAAATTGGGCACCGGTGGGAAAGAAAAATGGCCAAATACTCTTCCTTCTGATACCTCTTTACCTATCTTTCCCCTGACAATATACTCTAATCCTTTGATTGATAGTAAATTCCATGCCCTGAAAGGGTGCCTGGGCCCTTGATATAGAATCCTAAACCCAAAATGAAAACCCCTGGATAGATATGTGGCTGCTTGTTTGTCGGGGGTATACTGCTAGCCACTTATCTAAAATTTCTAATTTAATTGGACATGTGCCCTTTAGGAGGCTGGGTAGCGGAGCCACCTCCTCTACCCACTCCTTGTCCCTTCCTGTCTCCACGAAACTGTCCCTTCCCCCTTGGGCAGTTCCAAAAGGAGTGCGATGCCCCACAGATGGAACACTCATGATTAAACCTGCATGGTTTCCTGGAGCACGTGCCTTGTGAGCTGAATTCCCAGCACAGCATCTTTTGTCCAAAAGAAGATGCGGAAGCCGCGGAAGCAGCCTTGGCCCCCGTGGCAGCCATAGGCTGCAACAGGTGGCCACTGTGTGTGCATTCCCCCTGAAATGGGCATGCTGGGGTCATTAATTGCATCCACAGCTGTGGGTGCATCATGTCCCAATGAAGGGCTGGATATATTGCTGCCCGCATGTGAAATGCTTCATCATATAGAAGCCATGTGGGCCCTGCAAAATCCACATAGGCCCTGTGGATTATGTCCATATACTGGAACAAGGAAGCTGCCTGGTGTGGCTGGGATTTTACTATCACACCGGCTAATATCAAAAATCCGGACAGCCAGTTGGACCATGTCCTTTCCACTTTACGTTTCCTTAACTTCTCCTTCTCTTTCTCATCCAGCTCCTCCTTATCCTTCTTTTCTACCTCCCTATACAGAAGGGAGAACACGTCCACGTACTCTCCCTTGAGTATCTTGTCCCTAGTGGTCTGTAATAAGTGGTCGCCGAAAGGGAGGAAAATCTCCCTGAAGGGAGCCGCAGAATAAGCAACAGTGTCATATCCTGGTGTCTGTGACACGCCTTCAAAGCCCGATGTCCCAAAAGGAGGTGCATTGCACCCTCAAAAAGTGAATGTCCCCCAGGGGGCCCACTGGGGACCAGACCACCTATAGGTCTGATGTGCTGATGGCCAAGCCACTTGTGTTGCTTGTGATCCTGCCCCTTGTGATGTGTTGCTGGGCCAGGGTGTGGGCCAGTTGGTCCAAGGCCAACCTTGCCCAATGGCATGTGAAGCAGTAACATTATTTGACTCACTTGCATATGTCTGGACTTCCACCAGATCTGGCTCCCCATCTGGTTGAGTTGACAGGGTATTGGCCCCTCCTGCTGTTGTGATCCAGAAGTGCCATCCTCATGGATCTTCTTCTCCAACACATTTAGGCGTGCAACAATTTGATTAGTAATCTTGCCCTTTTTCCCTGAATGCTTCACAGGCTGTGATGCTTCCTGTCCCCTTATCCCTTGTATATTTTCAAGATGTTGGATCCTGTCCAGGATTGCTTGCCATGGGACCTCCTCCTCATCCTCACTACATGACACTGGGGGGCAATGGGTGCAGGCCACTTCGGAGTGGGCCCCTTGCCCTTGCCACCCCCTTTTCCCTTTTTGGGAGCCATTGCCGTCCAGCTTTAGTGGCCTAAACACAATCCCAAACAATCCCTGTCAAGTACAGTCGCAAGGGACCACGGTGATAAAGGCTCGTAGCCCTACTTATATCAGTATCGAATCACTGCTATTGAATCCCCTTATTGTTATTAAGCCAGAAATGGGGGGGTCACTGTAGGCCCACCCAAGGCCTGCAGGCCCAAAGCCAAACCTTCCCAGGCACTATATCCTAGCCCAGTAGGCCAGCCCCTCAGGCTTCCAGGCCAGGCCTTGTATTATTATTATTATTATTATTATTATTATTAATTTTTACGATCGATGGATACTCTGAAGGGCTCAAAGCCTGGCAGGCTGCACAGGCCCAGGCCTGTAGGCCTGAGGCCTGTTCAAGGCCTAACCAACCCCTGCCTCAGCAGGCCTGAACCCCAGTATCCCTAGGTCTTATCTATTATTATTATTATTATTATTATTGGGTAACTGGACAATGTCTCCCTAAAGGGCTTGAGGCCTATCAGGCCACACAAGCCCTGGCCTGTAGGCTGGAGGTCTGTTCAGGGCCTAACGTCTGATGGACTTGGATAGGCCCAAGGCCTTTGCAGGCTGCGTGGGCCCAGAATGGGCCCGGGCCTAGTCACTGCTGGCTCACTGCGCTGCCCAAGTGGCCAAACTCAGGCCCAGCTAAGTCCAGCCCGGCCGAATAGCCCGACCCTTGAAACCGCCGGCACTTGTGGCAGCGCGCCCCGACCAGAGGTGCTGCCAGCCCCTTAGACCACCCACACCCGCGAGCTTGCGGCCCTCCCACTGGCCAAATCCCACAGAAACCCTTCAGGGGAGAAACCACCCAGCCGCGGCGGCCAAACGGCCACTAAGGCCCAACGGAAAAGCCCCCAATGGGGGGGCAACTCCCCTCAGGCAGAGCTTGCCCTGACTTAGCCTCTGCTTGACATGGCCGCAGCAAGGCCCATGGAAAAGCCCCCAGTGGGGGAGCATGAACCTGGCTCGGGCAGAGCCCGCCCCGACTCAGACTCCACTCGGCTCAGCCTCTGCATGACTCTGCCGCCGCAGCAAAAACCACCATCCGACAGAACTCCACCTGCTCCCGTCCGGCTCGGTGCCACGAGCAACTGATCTAACTGCACCGATCGAAATGAGAGGGTGACGGGAGGGTTGGAAGCCTTTTATAGCCTCCAACCCCACCCCTCTCTTCACGTGGCCGGCACTTGCCGGCGATGTTGCATTCTAGCCTCAGCCTCCTCCGCTGCACCCAAGGTAGGCTCCCCGGCCTCAGGCTCTGCGAGGCAGCGGAGGGAGCCTCATTACATAGATAGTCCCCTATTCTGTGTCCCTACCCCTTGGAAGACCATCCAATTAAACAACATGTTATCCTCCCCCACTAGACCCTCACTCAGGGGGTAAATAACCAGCATACATAGCAACATATGGTGCCCTATTGCATTGGCCAAAGAGCCAAGGCCAACACAAAACTTTCAGAAAAAAATTATTACCACTTTGTGGTTGCATGAACTCCGTACCAACAGAGGCTGTTCATCCTCTCCTTGGACCTCCTCCTCTACCTCCTCTGTAGGATGGATCTGAGTGGTATCATCTTCCTACTGTGGATCCTCCACCTCGACAGTCTCTAGGTTTAGGATAACCTAGGTTTCCTCAATGGGTTCCTGTGTCCAAGGAAATCTAAGAGTAAAAGTAAAAGGCAGAGGAAAAGCACTGTGGTCAACATTAGGGCACAGGGTTGGGAACACATAGGGGCAATGTAAATGAAGCATAGTCACTACTTTTAGAGAAAGAATACACAGAAGTGTAAGAAGGGAGGCATATGTGCATGCTCAGTTGTCATGGAACAACATCACCACATGGTGTCACAAAGGTGACATGCGCTGTAGTGGCAAAAAGGAGAGCATGTAGAAAACCACATGGCAAGGCCATAAATGGGAACAGATGCTATTGTGCTATGCCTCAAAAGCCAACCCCCAAGGAGTGGAAGGGACAGAATGCAAGGTCCTTTTAAAATACACATATGATTGATATAGTGCCTCCTTTGTCAAAGAAAAAAAAAGGCTTAAAAATCAAAGGTAGCTCTAAAATAAGATTGAGTTTTCTCAGCCAACAACCATGGGTCAATACAATAGCTTATGAAGAACAAGTCATCATCCTGATAAAACCTATGATCGATAAAGTGCTACCTTTGTCACAGGAAAGTAAAAAAATCTTGACTTGCTCACCATCAAGGAGCGATGGTGACAGGGGCACCTGGGTCTCAGGAACCACAACCTCAGGTGCTGGAACAATTGGTCACTTGGAGATACTGGACCCATGTCCCACAGGGACATGTGGCATTGGGGTGCTCCAAGCCACTCGCTTGGGGTGGATGGTTGCATTCCCCCCCCAAGGATGGCATGTAGCTCCTCAAAAAAGGGCATGGTTGCTTCCCTGACCCCACTCTTGTTATTGTGGTCCACAACCTTGTGGTACTTTTGGTGTAGGGACTTGCTTTTGGTCCTGTATTCTTCCGTGATGAAGTCATGGCCCTTGGCCGTCATCTGAGCAGTGATCAAAGAGATCCATATTTTGATGGCAGCCCCTCAGCTGCTCCTGGACCTTTTCCTTGCCCTAAGGTTGCCACAGGGTCTCTGCAAATGACTGCATGATCCTCCGGCCACCTTTCTATGGTCACAGTTCAACAACAGCAACCATCAGAAGAGCAGGAAAAAAAGAAAAATGGAAAAAATGAGGGGGGAAGGGAGGGGTAAAAATCAGAGGAAGGAGTGATTAAAAAGAAGCTTTGAAAAAAAGCTCTTGGTTCTTCTGTTGATGAAAACACCACAAAAAATTGAAGTTGTGAAAAATTCTTCAGCGGATACCTTGAGAGATGCTTATGCTTCAGAACCGCAATTCAAAAATGGCGGTTCTTTTGTTGTCACTTTCCTGACACCTCTTCTGCCATCAGGGCCACCAAACTTCCTCTTGGATCAGGAAAGCACAGCAATACAGATGCAATTGTCTTAACGAGCAGGAATGCATATTCCCTACGGAGCTTTTTTAAAACTCCAGAAAAGGCCACAAAGGCTCTCTGGGTGTAATTTTTGGAGGTTTTTTTTTTTTCCTGCCCTCTTCCAAATATGACACATTGATGCAGGTTCCCATTAAGACAGATTGTATTCCCAGTGAATTCTGTGTGGATTATTTAGACCCTTTAGGCAGGACCTAAGTTTTCCAAGCTCTGTGTTGTACAGAAAAAGCAAATTTTTGCCAGCTCTGTTTTTAATACCTTTGCAAGTATAGCTTTTAAGACCATTTGGGACTTGTAATCTATCTAAATAAAAGTTTTCTATGCTCAGTTTGGAACAGGAAAAGAACAACAAATTTGATCAGATTCTTATAAAACACCTTTTAAAAGATGTGTAATCAAACAAAAAATGTTTCCTGAATGAACATGACTTTTCATGAACAGCGAACAAGACTTTTCCTGGCTGTTTTCATGTATTGCCAATTGAGAAGGGGAGAATCAGGTAAGTGTATGAAAAATGTATACACTGTTGATTAAACCCTATATCTACAGTAAATACACAATTCTCACACAGAGGTGAGTGTATGAGATATATATATATATATATATATATATGCCTTTTCTTCGCAAACGAAGATTCAGGAAGGACTCATCCCGTGCTTTCTGCAAGCGTGCTGATGACTAAAAAGGCCAATCCGAGATAAACAAGTCCGGTTGCAGAAAGCACAGTAGAAGGTCTCCTTGGGTGATGTTTTTGGGTTGTGATTCTTTCTGCGTTGTCGTTTCTCTTCAAGACTTGTTCGTCGTGAGTTCTCAAATAAGGCTGCAGCATTCTGGATAGTGCGTCTCCATGCCTCCCGATGTGAGGCCAGGGCGGACCACTGTTGGTGATCAATTTGGCCAAGCCTGAGATGTTGTTTCAGGGAGTCTTTGTATCGCTTTTTTGGAGCACCCCTCTTACGCTGACCCGTGGCGAGTTCACCGTAGAGTAGTATTTTTGGGAGGCGATGGTCCTCCATCCTAGAAACGTGCCCTGCCCAGCGCAGCTGTGTTCTCAATATCATGGCCTGAATGCTGGTGATCCCTGCTTGCTCAAGGACAGCAACATTCGTCACGTAGTCAGTCCAGTGTATATTTAGGATTGTGCGTAGACAGCGCTGATGAAAGTGCTCGAGGAGTCGTAGGTGGTGGCGATAGGTGACCCATGTTTCAGATCCATAAAGGAGGATAGACAGTACGATGGCTCTATACACACTGATTTTTGTGCTTTGCCTCAGGTGTTTATTGCTCCAGACTCTTTTGTGAAGTCTTCCAAATGCACTATATGCCTTTGCTAATCTGTGATCGATCTCTTTGTCAATCTTGCCATCTGAGGAGATGATGCTTATATATATATATACACACACACACACACACACACACATATATATATATAATGAAAATTAAATCCTGTTTATACAGATATCAAAATTCTATTTGTTACACAAGAATACAAAGGAGAATATGCAATAATACAATATAGTCAATCAACTCAATTTGATATACAATGTAAAACAATACATGCACTTAAATTGATATACAAACAACCTTGCTCCGGAGATTCTCTACGTTGTTTCGTGGTCACTTCTTCAGTGTGTATCTAAAAAAAAATATGTTGTTACAATTGAACCATGTACTATATCAAATAAAATACCATTTTTACTATAATTGTTTGTTGAGGAAAAAAATGCTCAAGTACCGCATGAAAGTACTATTTTCATAAATCTTTTATAAATGTGTTTTTAACAATTTCTATAAAGCAAAAGAGTTTTAATCTCAAGTACGTGTATTATTGTTAACTATGATTCTATGATTCTATTATATAAACCAGTGGGCTCACCTTTATACTTTAACTATGTTTAGGAAGGAGCAATCTGTTGCTGCTTCAAGTAGGTTCTGCAAAGTAAATGAATAGTACTTTTATATAGTACTAGTACTATACTAAATATATTTTAAATGCATAGTATTGTATATATTTTAAATTATAAATAACGATATGTGAATCATTTTAAACCACACAAACTCACCTCTATGTCTACCTGGATGTATTTCCTGAATATATTTCACCAAAATGTAATCTCTAGTGAGTGATTCTATCTAAAAAAGACAATGACAATATTTAGTAATACTAATAAAAAGGAAAATAGTGTAAAGCAGAAGAACAAGGCTTACCTACATCTGCTTTGGGTGATTTCTAACGATGCAGGCATAAACAAAAAACTCACAGATGTTAAATAGTATGTTAAATGTAACTGGGTTCATTTAATGTTGATTCATTTAAAGGAGAAATGTAAAAAGAACTCCCAAAGAGGCAAAGCCTCAATTTGGAACATCCTGGGTGTAGAACTGAATGTCTCAGTGTAATAATACTGTTTCTAAGGATCCAATGTTCTAATTAATCTATAGAAAAGAAGAAAAATCTAAATGCTCATTAAGCCCTTGGGGAATTGTAGTTTGCAATCTATAAATCCAAAAAGATTCTCTTTGGAGCAATTTAATTTGTGCAGATTCTCCCTGGTATAATTGAGGGCGTACGGCTTCCAATGCAAAAAAATCTTAAGGATTCCGTTGGATGGTGGAACTGATAAAATGAGCTACCAGAGTATAATCCAGATGCCTCATCCTGATACGACTCAGATTTTCTGAAATTCTTTTTTTATAACAATTTTTATTCATATTTTCAAAAAAGATACATTTAAAAAACATTCATACATTTAGACATTTCATTTTCTAGTCCATACAACTCAAGACAGATCATACACAACTTATCTATATCTATCCAATCATTTCTTTCTGGACATGGGCATGCCAGATTTACATACATACCACTTAACTTCCTCGTTTCTTTTCAAACCATATTGTTAAGTTCATGCTTTTCTCCCCTTTTAACCTTCAATCTTGAATTTCTCTGTTTTCCATTTCTTTTACATCAGTATTTATTTATAACTTCAATTCTACCATATCTCCCATTCTTTCCCCCATCTCTCTTTCCATATGGGATTTAGGATCTCCCATTCTTTCAGATCTTTTAGTGTTTTCTTCTCATCTAACACAATCATCAACCTATCCATTTCAAACATATCTTGGAGTTTTCCTAACCATTCCTTTATTGGTATAGCTGCTGACCTCCAGTATTTTATATACAATATTCTTGTTGCAGTCATCATAGATGCTAAAACCCTCGAATACTTTTTTTTTTGGCAATTGTTCATCAGTCTTATGGAATATGTTTAACAGATAGATCTCAGCATCTAATGGGAAATTTGTATTAAATATTTTTAATGTTATTTTATGGATTCTTCCCCAAAATTTTACCCCCTTATCACATCTCCACCACGTATGAAAATAGGTACCTGATTTTTTTTGGCATTTCCAGCATTAATTTGACATATTTTTATATATTTTTGCTAGTTTTACAGGTGTTAAATGCCATCTCATCATCAACTTGTATATATTTTTGTTTATATTATAACTTCTTGTAAAGGATAGGCATTTCCCCCATAATTTTTTCCAATGCTCCAGAGGTATTTCGTGTCCAAGATCTTGCACCCATTTTGTCATATAGGGTTTAGTACTTTCCTGTTCTTGCGTTAATTTCAATATTATTTTATACAACTTTGATAGAGTCTTATTCTTGTTTCCCTGTAAAAGCTCATCGAATTGTGTTGTTTCTATCTCTATTCCCATGAGCTTTTGATCTATCTTAAGTTTCTCTAATAACTGTTTATATAATAACCAGTGACATTCCTTATTCTCTGATTTAGTTCTTCCTGGGTTTTCATTTTGTATATATTTCCTTCCTTTTTCAATATATCTAGATGTTCTGAAATTCTTTGAGATAAGCGCCTAGCTGTTTGCCCAACATACATCTTTTTACAAGGGCACAAGATTCCAAACTGCAAGCTGTAAGCGTATTTAAAGGGAACAAATATTCTTGTGTAACAAATAGAATTTTGATATCTGTATAAACAGGATTTAATTTTCATTACACACACACACACACACATATATATCATACACTCACATCTGTGTGAGAATTGTGTATTTATTATAGATACAATGTTTAATTAACAGTGTATACATTTTTCATACACTTACCCGATTCTCCCCTTCTCAATTGGCTACAGTTGTGGACAGACATCCAGCCCACTATTTTTTTTGTTTTTGTTTTCATGTGTTGCCAAGTACTGCCTTTGGTAGTTGTTGTCTAACCAAAGTTTCTCAACCCCTGCTTTGCACAGAAGATTTCAAATTATTCCTATCTCTGTTTTTAACATATTTTTCAACCACTGATACGGGAGTGTCAAACACATAACCCAGCTAAATATACATTTTTGAAAGTAAGTTTTCCAAACCCTGCTTTTAATGGTTTGTTTCCATTAACCAATGTAGTTCTAAGGCAACATTTTCCTTTCCATTCCTTCTTTTTTACAGTAAGGTCATTAAACCCTCCCTGACTCCAAGAAATAAAATCATCTTTATTATAATTCCAAATTGCCACCACCAAATATTTGGAGGAGGCAGAGATGGTTGAGGAGATAAGGAAAAGCAGAGATCCAGTGTGGCGTAGTGGTTTGAGTGTTGGATTATGGCTCTGGAGACCAGGATTCAAACCCCTCCTTTGCCATGGGAACCCATTGGGTGACCTTGGGCAAGTCACACTCTCTCATCCTCTAAGGAAGGCAAAGGCAGCCCTCCTCTGAAAAACATCTTGCCAAGAAAATTCCATGATAGTTTCAGCTTAGGGTTGCCATAAATCAGAAATAACTTGAAGGCACACAACAGCAGTAGCAGCAGCATCAACAACAATATGATTACCATAATGCAACAGATCAATCCTATCTGGCTATTTGGAAACAAGACCTATCTAGTTTAATTGGACTTGCAGATTTAATATGCAGGAATCTTTCAAGCATGATTTCAAGTTGTTTTTTTTTTGCGGGGGGGGGGAGGAAAAAAAAGAGATGAGATACAGAGAAGGAGAAGGAAAATATTGTGTGTAGTTAAGGAGAAATGGTGTAGGAGAAAGAGAATGAAAGAAGAAGCAGCGGGAATGGGATGGTAGAAGAAGATAAATGTAGCTTGGTGAACTGGGGAATGAGAATAAGAAAGAAAACAAGAAGATGGGAAAAGAAATAAGAAGGAAGAAGAGTGGAACTAGAAAATTTGGGAAGGGGGGGAAATACATGCAGACATATATAGAGCGGGGGGGGTTGAGGAGAAGGAAAGCAGAAGACATCTAGCCAGAAGTTGGGGGGGGGAGGAGGAAAAATGAGGGACTGAGGGACCAGGGGATGAGAAGGACGGATTAGGGAACAGAGGAGAAGATGAATGTAGTCAGGAATGTAGCAATGAGAATATGAGAGAGAGAGAGAGAGAGAGAGAGAGAGAGAGGGGGGGGGGGAGCAAGCAAGTGAGCAAATTAAAAAACCCCCGGATCAAATGCCAAAGCAGAGCTGAAGAAGAAAGATATTTATGCCACACTTTCTGCTAGCAAGGATGCAACCCATGCCTTCGGCCATGAAATGAAATTGTACTGTGGCTTCAGCTATTTATGACAGGATGAGGAAGGTGAGACCAGAAGAGTTAACAATAAGATAGGAAAAGCCACAAAGCAGCTACCCAGTATAACGTATCCAACATAAGGGAGCCCTGGTGGCGCAGTGGTTAAATGCCAGTACTGCAAGTCACCATGTTGCAAGTTCGATTCCAGAGGACTCCAAGGTTCACTCAGCCTTCCATCCTTTTGTAGGTTGGTAAAATGAGTACCCAGCTTGCGACCGAGTGTCAAGGAGCCCCCCGCCCCATCGCTTACCCGCAAGGATATCCACACACAAGTAACATGCACAAAAGTTTATTGTACAGAAGAAAAGGTAATTGGCGGAAAGGCCACAACTTTCAGCTTGGTGATAGGTGTTAGCGGTTGGACTGGGCATGAGTCAACCTCAGCAGGAAGAGAGCCCTCAACCTGCCTGAGCACCCTAGCCCGCCCAACAAGGCGGACTTCGGCCTCACGTGGGGGATCACGTGATCAAACACGTGCCTGGCCGCGAGACCATGCCACGTGTTGGGTCACGTGTCTGGGAGAGGTGAAACCACGTGATAGGTCACGTGATGAGCCCCCACGTGCCCGTACCTAACCCCCCCTGGGGGAGGTGGTTGCCCGATGGAGGACCAGGCCCAAGACCTGGCCCACCATCCTGCAAATCCCACACACCCCAGATGGGTGACCAAACTCATGCCCACCGCTCACTAGAAAGTTGTGACAAGAGATGTACAAAGCGTGATAAGAGGCTAACTAACAAAAACAATCTGACTAGAGGGGGGGAGGGCGGGTCTTCGGCTCGCAAGAGCCAACTGAGGGAGCCGGGAGCCGGCCGGGAATAAATACCCGGCCGGCGGACCCAAAAGGGGACTAGCCCCGCCTCCCAGCCAATCAGCGGCCGCGCTGAGCGCGGTCTCTGATTGGCCCAGGAGAGGCAAATTCGGCCAATCAGGTGGGGGCGCCCCCCACCTGATTGGTTGGTCTACTATCCTCTTCCCTGCCTGCAGAAGCAGGCTGGGAAGAGGAGGGCCAACATGGCGGCGCCCACGCCGCCATGTGCCAGCTCCGGAGCGGGGGGGAGACGCCGGCCACAAACGCAGCCGGCCAGGTAAGTCTGGCGGCCGGCTTGCGACCGAGTGTCAAGGAGCCCCCCGCCCCATCGCTTACCCGCAAGGATATCCACACACAAGTAACATGCACAAAAGTTTATTGTACAGAAGAAAAGGTAATTGGCGGAAAGGCCACAACTTTCAGCTTGGTGATAGGTGTTAGCGGTTGGACTGGGCATGAGTCAACCTCAGCAGGAAGAGAGCCCTCAACCTGCCTGAGCACCCTAGCCCGCCCAACAAGGCGGACTTCGGCCTCACGTGGGGGATCACGTGATCAAACACGTGCCTGGCCGCGAGACCATGCCACGTGTTGGGTCACGTGTCTGGGAGAGGTGAAACCACGTGATAGGTCACGTGATGAGCCCCCACGTGCCCGTACCTAACCCCCCCTGGGGGAGGTGGTTGCCCGATGGAGGACCAGGCCCAAGACCTGGCCCACCATCCTGCAAATCCCACACACCCCAGATGGGTGACCAAACTCATGCCCACCGCCAACAAAGCCAAGCGAGGTCCGCTTGGCTTCCGCCAACCCTGACAGCTATCACCAAAGAGAAAAGGCCCACCGCCTGGCGAGATCCGCTGCCGGCCCTAACTGTGGAGGACGAGTTCCGGGCGGATGTAAGCGGAGAAGACCTTGGACCTCCATCTTCCCAGGTGCTGGATGTCCGCCGATGGCATGCCCTCTGCTGCTGCGGTGGTGGCTGCGCCAATCCGGAAGGAATGACCGCTGAAGTCGCCAGGCGGAAGTCCAAGGTGCTTCAAAGCGGCCCGAAGAATGCTTATAAACTGGAAGCGCGTCAAATAAGATAGGTCCTTATGAATGAAGAGAGGGCCGGTGACGTCTGCCCGCTGCTCGAGGAAACGCCGAACCAGATGAACGGGGCAAGCCGGTGACCCCTTGAGGGCTTGAAGACGTATGACGGTCCCCCGGCCCCGCTGGTCGTTCTTGGCTTTCCGAAGCCGCAGGTGGAGGGTCCCGTCCCCCAGGTTGACATCTGAACGCAGGATAGCGTGCCCAGTCCCAGACGCCTTGGCTCCGCAGACCACCTCCCCGATTCGCAGGGCTGCGAAGAAAGCGACCGAGAAGGCAGAACGAAACAAAAGAGTTTCATACCTGGAATGGCAGATGGTCGGAAGAGCTGCAATAAGGCTGCACAAGAGTTCAAATGAGACTGGTCTGCGGGTGTCTTGCTTGCTCCCATCCAGGCGACGCCATCCCTCCACGGCTTTGCGGATCAGGAAAGAGCTGCATGGATCCGCCTGCCCGGCGGCCTTGCTAAAGAAGGAGATGGCCGCTAAATGAAGGGAAATGGTCTTGGAGGCGAGGCCATCGTCCCTGAGGGTCCCGATGAAGTGGAGGACTTCTCGTTCCGAGGGAGGCCAGGAGCACCCGTATCCATGACGTTTCCTGAAGCTGTCAAACTGCCGGGTCGCCCGGGAATAACTGGCCCGGGTGGAAGGTGCCAGAGAGTTGAGGACTCCCCGGAGCACCGTTCCTTCCCAAGGTGCCAGAGTTCGACCGGGAAGGAGACCGGAGAATGATCTGCGTCTGGGGCCAGCTCCCGAAATCTGCCATCCTGGAATCGAGATAAAGCATCTGCTATTTCGTTATTTACCCCCGGGACGTGGCGCGCAGAGAAGGAAATATTGGCTGAGAGGCAGACCAGGACGAACTCTCTGACGAGTCGCATGACCCGGTCAGACTTGGAAGATTGGGAGTTAATGATGCGGACCACCGCCTGGTTGTCACACCAGAAACAAACTCGCTTGTTGCGGAACTCGTCCCTCCACAGATAGACAGCCACTAGAATGGGAAAAAACTCGAGAAACGTTAAATCCCGAATGACCTCGGACTCCCTCCAGGCGGAGGGCCAAGGCTGAGCACACCAGTGGCCATTAAAGAAAATCCCAAACCCGGCACCCCCTGCCGCATCAGAGTGAACCTGCAACCCCTCCCCAAGGGCCGCCTCCCCCTGCCAAAACGTCACCCCGTTGTAGGATTCCAGGAATCTAAGCCACACCCTGAGGTCCTCCTTCACCCCCTTAGTGAGCCGGATGTGGTGGTGAGGGGACTTCATGCCGGCGGTGATGCGGGCCAATCTGTTGCAGAAAGCCCTGCCCGGCGCCACCACCCTACAGGCAAAATTGAGGTGGCCTAGCAAGGATTGAACTTCCTTCAAGGATGCTTTCCTCTGCTCCAGAAGGGAACGCAGAAGTCATTTTAACCCCTCCAGCTTATCCTCGGGTAGTCGCGAAACCTCTGCTACCGAGTCTAAAGAAATCCCCAAGTAGGTGATGCTGCTAGCTGGGCCAACGGTCTTGTCCGGGGCCAAGGGGACGCCAAGCTCCCGTGCCAACTCCTGAAAAGACTCAAGCAAAAACCCGCATTCCGGCCCCCCGGCCGCCCCAATCATGAGGAAATCATCAAGGTAGTGCGTGACCAGTGCCGAGCCGGTCCTGCGCTTCAGGGCCCACTCGAGGAAGGTACTGAAGGCTTCGAAGGCAAAGCAGCTAATAGAACACCCCATAGGCAAAGCCATATCATAGTACCATTGGCCCTGGAACTTAAACCCCAGCAAGCAGTGGTCCTCGGGGTGTACTGGAAGCAGCCGGAATGCGGACTGGATGTCGCATTTTGCCATAAGGGCGCCCGGGCCGCAGGACCTGACTAGCTTTACTGCCTGATCAAATGACGCATATCGTACTGAGCAGAGTTCGGGCGGTATGGCGTCATTTACGGATGCCCCCTTTGGGTATGACAGGTGGTGAATAAGCCGAAATTCCCCTGGGGTTTTTTTGGGAACGACACCCAAGGGGGACACCCTGAGGTTCCTGAAAGGTGGTGCGGGGAAGGGGCCAGCCACCCTCCCCGCAGCACACTCCTTGGCGATCTTGGCCGCCACAACCTCAGGTAGCTCGGACGCAGACTTTAGGTTGCCTGAATCCGATGCTACCCTAGGGCCAACGGCCGGGATTCTGAACCCCTTGGCGAACCCGTCCCTAAGGTATGAGGCAGCTTGCTTATCGGGATATAAGGCCAGGAGTGGCAGGAGTGCCTGGAGCTTGACAGGAGTGAAGGCCATACGGCCCTGACCTGGCATGCTGCTATTGCTTTCCGCTACCTTGCCCGGCGCTGCTGCCCGACCCTGGATCCTTCTTGGCGCCGGAGGAGCCAGGGCGTCCTGAGCGAAAGGGCTGAGCAGACGCACCGGGTCGAGGACAGTTGGTCCTGGGATGCGACCCATAGCAGTTCTCGCAGTAATGCTCGAACTTGCAACGGGATCGCTGGCATTTTCCCGCATTAAACTCCCAGCAAACCAATCGGCGGGCATCCCTCTTGCGAGGCTTGCCTGCTTCGGGCTTCCCTTTTATGTGAGAACCTACAATGACAAGCCAAAGCTTGTCATTGATGAGATCCCACCTGGCCCTGGGGTTCCGGGAAGCCCTCTTGCGGAAGGCGGAGTCGTATTGGATGGCTGCCGCCTCCCCCGCCAGTGACTTGGCCTTGAGCACATTGCTCAAGTGGTTGGCCAAGTGCCACCCTCTGTCAGGGTAGGCCATGCCCACCACTCCCATGTAAACTGTGAATCCTGCCAACCAGTTGGGGAAAGATCGTTCCACTGGTTCTGGTTTCTCCTTGTCGGAGGATTTCTCAGATTTTGGGGTGCAGCCCACCTCTCCCTCTGGTTTTAAAAGTGAAAAAACATCCACATAATATCCCTTCAGAATGTTGTTGCGGGTTTTTCTGTCCAGGTGGATCCCAGGGGGATCCTCGTGATCCAGAAAAAGGCTGGGTGTGGGGGGCCTAGCAGAGGCTGTCCCACCCCGCCATGCCCTGGATGGTCTGGCGGAGCCCGTCCCCGTGTTAGCCCTGGCCTTGATGGCCCAAGAAGGCAACCCCGGGACCAGCGCAGCCGTAGACCAATACCCCGCCCGGTCCCAATCTTCATCGGAGGACTCACCTGATGATCCCTCGCTGTCTGAGTCCCTCCTCTTACGTTTTGCCCGCTTTTTTCTGCCTTCCTTCTCCTTCCCTCGGTCCTTTCCTCCTGGGGCTCTACTCTCCTGTGCTGGGGAAGGGTCGGCCGAGGATACCACGCTGATCTCATCGGGCGAAGGTGTCCTGCGTTTTCCCCGCCGTCCCGCCGTTCTTGTTGACTGTTGTGTGGTCTGATCCGTGGCGGAAGAAGAAGCTGCAGTGTCGAGGTTTCCAGCAGGCTCCGGGGTTGGCGCTACTGCACCCACCTCCGATCCCCTGCCGGACCTCAACTCCCCCACCTGCTCAGCGAGGAGCGTGACTGCACGAGTCAGCTCCTGGAGGTTGGGAGTTGCAGTGCCTCTGAGGAGGTGCTCCACGGCCTCAGGGCCAGCAGTCGACCCCTTAGGGGGGTTGGCCTTCCGGGCACGAGGTGCCAGGGATGCCCAGGATTTGGGCGTACGGCCGGACTGCGCCCGAGTCGTGGGCCTACTGGGTGCAGGCTTCTTTTTTGGAGGCATTCTCAAAGAATGTGTGTTGAGTGATTTCAGCTCTGAGTGTTTTGGTATGTGAATCTCTCTCGGCTTGTCCGCCCTGCTGTTTGCTACTGCCCTGCCCGGGCTTGTAGCCTTCTTCCTGGCTTGTCCGCCCCCTTGGTTTCTGGCTTGTCCGCCCTGCTTTAGGGGTGCTCCCCCTTAATGCCCTCGGTGGGCCGGTTTTGTTCCTGGCTTGTCCGCCCCTTATATGAACCTGCTGATCTCTCTGGCTTGTCCGCTCAGTTCTATCAGAGTGGGGGGGTAGCCTTATTCCCGGCTTGTCCCCCCCTGCAGGCCACCCGCTGGCCTGCCCTGGGTAGGGTCCCGCGGCCCTCACCCGAAAAAGGCTCGGGCCTGAGAGCCCACGAGCCTCCCCCTGGGTTTGCTATAGGGGCTGCCCCCTGCCGGCCCCTATAGCCCCCCTGCTGAGGACTCCGAGTCCCTCCCCCCAGTGGCAACCGCGCCCTGGGTCCCGCCGGGCGAATGCCCGAAGCCCGCCCCCCCGCCTGATGGGTCCGCCCCCGCGGGCACCCACGGCGTCGGGGGCCTGCCTAGGTCGCCGGGGCTCCGCCTCCGCGGGCACCCCGGTCGCTCCCGCCGGCCAGCCCCCCCGCTGGGCTGCCGAGCGGCCCTAGTGCCACCCACTGGGCGCCCTGGCACTGGGGGTGCCGCCCCCCCCTTGGGCCTGCTGCCCCAAACCGGTGGCAGCCCGATGTTGGGCGTCGGGGGCCTGCCTAGGTCGCCGGGGCTCCGCCTCCGCGGGCACCCCGGTCGCCCCCACCGGTCAGCCCCCCGCTGGGCTGCCGAGCGGCCCTAGTGCCACCCACTGGGCGCCCTGGCACTGGGGGTGCCGCCCCCCCTTGGGCCTGCTGCCCCGAACCGGTGGCTGCCCGATGTTGGGCCTCTGGCCCGGCCGCTCCGGTCGCTGGTGGCCGCCGCCGCCTCCTTGGCTCGGCCGCCGTTCTTCTGCTCCGTCGTCAGCCGCCGCCGCCGCCGCTTCTTCGGCCCCCGCGCTCTTCCTCTTCTCGCCGAGGCCAGCCGGTCAGCTCTACCCGGTGGCCTCGGCTCCTGGCTCCTCTTCGCGGCGGTTCTTCTTTCTTCGGGAGCTCCCCGGAAGAGCCAACTGAGGGAGCCGGGAGCCGGCCGGGAATAAATACCCGGCCGGCGGACCCAAAAGGGGACTAGCCCCGCCTCCCGGCCAATCAGCGGCCGCGCTGAGCGCGGTCTCTGATTGGCCCAGGAGAGGCAAATTCGGCCAATCAGGTGGGGGTGCCCCCCACCTGATTGGTTGGTCTACTATCCTCTTCCCTGCCTGCAGAAGCAGGCTGGGAAGAGGAGGGCCAACATGGCGGCGCCCACGCCGCCATGTGCCAGCTCCGGAGCGGGGGGGAGACGCCGGCCGCAAACGCGGCCGGCCAGGTAAGTCTGGCGGCCGGCTTGTGGGGGCAATTAGCTAACACACATTGGAAACTGCTTAATGCAGTGTAGATGTGTAAGTTGCTATTGCTTAAAACAAATTGTAAGATGCCCTGATAGCCTTTGTGGCTGAAGAGTGGGGTATAAATACCTAATTTTTAAAAATCCAACAAGTTCAGAAGGTCTTTAAACTGGGTTTATTAATTTATTAATGTTTTTAATGTGTCTGTTTATTTGTTTTTTAAAAAACCTTTGTACTAAACACACTCTTAGTTATACCTGGTTTTAAATCAAATGGTTAGCCACCTTGGATCCCCCATTGGGAGAAAGGCAGGATAATAAATAAATAAATAAATAAATCATGAGGAGGTGAAAACTAAGGCAACAAAGTATTTCTCCACGCTGTTCTCTCCAATAGCCCAGTGCTGGCCGTTATTTCAAAAACTTTTGAGAGAAGGAGGAGGGAGATCCTTGGGGGAGGAGGCAGCTCCCTCCTCCCCCAAGAATCTACAGTGCAGAATCAAAGCTTGCAGCAGTGAGAGTTAGCTGCAGACAGTATTTTTTTTTTCCTTTCAAGGAGTTGCTCTTGTCCTGAGATGGCTTGCCCTCATCCTGAGGACTGGAGAAGAAAGGTGATGTCCTGATATGTATAGAATCATAGAATCATAGAATTCCAGAGTTGGAAGAGACCACGAGGGCCATCCAGTCCAACCCCCCTGCCATGCAGGAAATCACGATCAAAGCATCCCCGACAGATGGCCATCCAGCCTCTGTTTAAAGACCTCCAAGGAAGGAGACCCCACCACACTCCGAGGGAGTGTGTTCCACTGCCGAACAGCTCTTACTGTCAGAAAGTTCCTCCTCATGTTGAGGTGGAATCTCTGTTCCTGGAGCTTGCACCCATTGCTCCGTGTTCCAGTCTCTGGAGCAGCAGAAAACAAGCCTGCTCCATCCTCAGTGTGACATCCCTTCAAATACTTAAACATGGCTATCATATCGCCTCTTAACCATCTTTTTTCCAGTCTAAACATACCCAGCTCCCTAAGTCTCTCCTCATAAGGCATCGTTTCCAGACCTTTCACCATTTTAGTTGCCCTTCTCTGGACACGCTCCAATTTGTCAATATCCTTTCTGAATTGTGGTGCCCAGAACTGGACACAGTATTCTAAGTGAGGTCTGACCAAGGCAGAATAGAGTGGCACTATTACTTCCCTTGATCTAGACACTATACTTCTATTGATACAGCCCAAAATCGCATTGGCCTTTTTAGCTGCCGCATCGCACTGCTGGCTCATGTTCAACTTGTGGTCTACTAGGACTCCTAGATCCCTTTCGCACGTGGTCTCATTCAGCCAGGTCTCTCCCATCCTATATTTATGCATTTCATTTTTCCGCCCTAAATGCAGTACCTTACATTTCTCCGTATTGAATTTCATTTTGTTAGCTTTGGCCCAGCTCTCCAGTCTGTCCAGGTCATTCTGAATTTTGATCCTGTCCTCTAGGGTATTAGCTACTCCTCCTAATTTGGTGTCATCTGCAAATTTGATAAGTATGCCCCTAATTCCCTCATCCAAGTCATTGATAAAGATGTTGAATAGCACTGGGCCCAGGACAGAACCCTGTGGCACCCCACTGGTCACATCCTTCCAAGACGAAGAGGAGCCACTGCTGAGCACCCTTTGGGTTCGGCCGGTCAACCAATTACAAATCTATTGAACAGTTAACTTGTCTAGCCCACATTTTACAAGCTTGTTTGCAAGAATGTCATGGGGAACCCTTCTATTGATATTAGTGAGTTTGATGAACCCCCTGTGTATATTACAGCCAGACAAGCCTCATTTTCCAATCTTCTGGGGTGGATGAGGGCTGAAGTGAAGTTGCATCATGAATGATCAGACAAAAAAAATGTAATGTTTAGTAGATTGGGGAGAAATGTTTCTTTGGTATTAATCTGCTGATATTTTGTGTTGTGGGAAGGAAAAGCTTAGACAAGTAGGGCAAGTTTATAAAATAAAAATTAGCAAATCTAGGCACAGGCACAGTTCTTCTGCTGTCTCCCAGCCTTTAAGATAGGGTTGGTCAACATTTGTCCCTCCAGCTGTTGAAGGACTGCAACTCTTACCATCCTTCACCATTTGCTGTGGGGGGTAGGGTCTGATGGAAATTGCAATCCAACCAATCAAGAAAGCAATGTCCCTGCTTTAAGAGAATAATCATGATCTCAATGCAATAATCATGATCTCAAGGCAATCGTAAGCATGGAAATCCCATATTTCTCTTCTGTTTTAAAAGAAAGAATAATTGTCCAGAATAATTTGGCAGAACAGGAACTTTTGGCAGGAATAGATCTTCATGTAGGGCAAACAGAGTAGCTTCTGTTGTATTTTGGTTTTCAGTGAGACATTATATTATAGATTAAAGATACATAAAGCTTATCAGTTTTTGTCAGTCATCTTAAATGCGTATGTTTTATTCTGTAACTTTGCATACAGCTGGGAACATGATATGTGTAATAAGCATGTTAATTTTTCCCACCTGAAAGGCTTTTTTTTTTTTTTTTGGTAACAATTGCATACAGATGGCCCTCTGTATCCATGGTTTGAAAAAATATTTTTAAAAAAAAAAAATCCCAAAAGCAGACCTTGCTTTTTCCCATTTTATATAAGGGAGCATCCATGGATTTTGGTATCCACAAGGCATCCTAGAACCAAACCCCAGTGGATACCAAGGGCCCACTGTACTTGTTTAGCTGATGAGCTTGTTCACCTATCTGTCCATTCATACATTATCTGCCTACTCATGTGCTATATGCTATACCCCAGTGGAGATTAATACATGCCATTCTTCAGACAATCTAGATGTCATCTAAACCAATAAGCCCCCAATTGGCCTGCCATCTAATATTTGGGATAAACTTGAACTTGGACATTAGTTGGGTGATGTTGTGTGCTTGGTCAGTGGGACCAAGCTTTCTTCACTAATAAATTTTGTAAAGTCTATAAATCTCATGTCTTGCAAGATTTTGGCTTTATGCTATCACAATGGCTATTTCTAGCTATTGTGGGATTTTCCACCCCAGTGTCAAGAAAGCCTTGCATGTGTCCATAATGGTCAGGTAAGGAGATTATTGGGGATGGGGGCTCTGCTATCATGCAGGTGTTTAAGGCATTGCAGCCATGTAAGAAGAAGATGGCAAGTCTAACCTAATGTCTGACCTAATGTCTAAGTCTAATGCTACTCCCCTTTGTGAGGGAGGAAAAATACATATCTTTAGAAAACTAAACTCTCTCTCTCTATTCCTCTGCCTCCACCCCTTTGAAGGAGAGATAAATTTAAGTTGCTCCAGTAGGTGGAAATAGCTATAATCTGAGATGTTTGCCATCCAGGTGAGCAACTGTCAACAAGCAGGGCCAATTAAGACCACCTCTTTGCATTTCGTATTATTATTATGCTTCCCACCCCATCTCCACTTCCTGATATGAAAGAAAAAATTAGGAAAAACAGGGCCAGTTAAACTAACTGGTACATATATCGAATCTGCTTAGCCTGGGCTGTTAAGTAAGCTTAATTAATTTACCAAGTTAATGTTCCAGTGCTAGCAAGCAAGAAAGCATCATTGCTATCAGCTGGGTAGCAGGAATTGGAACCCTAAATGAGCTCATTTTTTCACAGTTGGAATTAGGGACCAGTTAGCCAGTTGTGTGGTTTTCCAATTTCGGTGCCTGCCCTAAGGGACCTGGCAAGTTATTCATTTCCCAGGATTAAGTGTGAGTAAGAGAGGCTAAGGAAACACACACTACCTGGAGTCTCCTTCCATCTTTGACTCAAACAGTATCTATTTTCTTTAGATGTCCACTCTTCTGTTTGCTCAGTCCTGGAACTGAATTTGGATATATATTTTGAGAGACAGGAAGAACAGCATCAGTGAAAAATATTTCCTATGTGTATTTTTGTTGGGAGGGTTTGCAGATGAAGGGGCATGGGGGGTGGAAGCAAAACAAATAAACAATAAAAGAATGGAAACAAAATTACAGAAATTTGCAAAGTTTGATAAATGGTGGTCTGGTGTTGCCACAAGCTAATGGCTTGCGATGATTAATAAGAGTAAAAATAATTGCATTTCATTAAGATTGATGACACCCCATTTAACCTCCCTTTTCGTTTCAGCCCTAAAGTGGAAAGAGATGAAGTTCTCATCTATAATAGCTCCTGTAACATTACCATGGAAACTGAGGCAGAGATGGAGTGTGAGGGACCTAATCAGCCAATTACCGCCAAGATTACTGAGATATGGAAAAACTGGGGCCAGACACTCAGGTATAATCAAATCTTTTTTTATAGACTGATTCAAACAGCTTAAAATTAAATTTGTAGTATTGTGTACATTTAAAAAGAGAGGGGGGAAACAATTGAGGTAAGGCAGAGGCAATATATAATTTTAACTGCTTTCAAACTTTGAGTAGCAGTTGTAATGCACAGCAGTAAAACTAATGGTTAACTATGGTTAATCACATGGTTTATAAAAAATGAATGAGACTTGCCATATTTCTTTTAATTGCACTTACAGCTGACTGTTATCTTTTTATTTTTATAATCTCTTTTCTTATAAATGTAACCACTCTTCTGAATTTGCTACTTCTTCCTGTCTGTTGCTGATATCAGAGATGCTGATCACTTGTTTTAGTTTTTCAAGCCAGCTGAAAAATGAGGTAATGGACTGTTAACCAGCTGAAACAGGACAATGATAAGCCTTCCTTATGTTGCTATGTGGACTAGCAACTAGAAATTTATTTTTAAACCCTCAATTTTTGAGTAAGGATCCTATACCATTCTCTTTTGGCACATGGGCGCTTAATCTCATTATTTCAAACAAGATGAAGTTGGGAGGGCCAGTGATGCCTTTTTCCACATTCCATCACTGTCTATCTGAAACACAAAAATCTTACCTCTCTTAGCTTCCCCACTGCCCTCCAACTCCAATGTACAATTTTCTTTATTATGGTGTGTATGTGTGTTAGGGTTGCCAGACCTCAGGCTCTAGGACTCAGTCTCCAGTTTTCATGAGTCATCTCCAGAAAGGCAGCAGGGATGTAAATTCTCCAATTTTGGTGGGTTTAGCTCTGCGCAAAAGGAAACGACGATCTCCTGCACAGCTAGTAGAATAGCAGCTTTGTACAATTTGTAAGGCTTAATTGATTTGTTTCTGTGGATCAACTGTGGATGACTAAAGAACTTTCAACGGAGCTAAGTTTTAAACGGAACATGTATAGGAAATGGAAAAAGGGGGAAATCACCAAAGAAGAATTCAAACAGATAGTGAGTAGGAGTAAAGTCAGAAAAGCTAAAGCGCAGAATGAGCTCAGGCTTGCTAGAGAGGTTAAGAACAATAAAAAGGTTTTTTTGGGGTATGTCCGCAGCAAAAGGAGGAAGAAGGAAATGATAGGGCCACTATGTGGAGAAGATGGCAAAATGCTAACAGGGGACAGAGAAAAGGCAGAATTACTCAACACCTTCTTTGCCTCAGTGTTTTCAGAAAAGGAAAGGGAGGACCAACCTGAAGATAATGGAACAGAGGACACAATAGGGGAAACCCAGCACAGAATAAGCAAAGAGGTAGTACAGGAACACCTTCTAAATCTAAATGAATTTAAATCTCCAGGACCAGATGAACTACATCCAAGAATGTTAAAAGAGCTGGCAAATGTAATCTCAGAGCCATTGGCAATAATCTTTGAGACCTCCTGGAGAGCAGGAGAAGTCCCAGCAGACTGGAGGAGACCAAACGTTGTACCCATCTTCAAAAAGGGGAAAAAAGAGGATCCCAACAATTATTGTCCAGTTAGTCTGACATCAATACCAGGGAAGATTCTAGAGCAGATCATTAAACAGAGAGTTTGTGAACATTTAGAAGATACTGCCATAATCACAAAAAGTCAACATGGATTTCAGAGAAACAAGTCATGCCAGACTAATCTGATCTCTTTTTTTGATAAAGTTACCAGCTTTGTTTTTTTACATTAGGGTATAGCTTGTGAACTAAAAGGCAGTGATAATATAGGTTGACTAGGAAAATAGCAAGGGGAAATAAAATATTATTAATTTATTCTCCCACCTCCCTAGTCTAGGATTTGCTGCTCAACAATTTAAAATTGATCTAACTGACTTCTACTCAATGCTAATCAATAAGCAATTCTATACTTGGGTATATTTTATCTACTGTTAAATAGCAGGTGTAAATAAAAAATGGCTAAACCAATGGAGTAATGAGTTTATTGGAGTGACAATCTCAATTCATCTTTCTTCTTAGAAACTATCACTGCCTAATGCTGACACCTAGGTAGTAGTAGTTTCTAAGAAGGGGTTATTTGAAAGGATGTACAAAGCCTATCTGTCACCATGGGCTAATTTGCAGCTGCACATTAATCACTTGTGGACTGTGCCATCAAATGTATGTGAATGAGATGAATCATCAGGAACTTCTCCTTTTTGCAGTGTTATTTCAGATACAAATGGTAGCATTTAATTTTTTAAAAAATTTCTTATGGACATAACAATAACCTGATACTGTTACAAACTTCTGTCTGTTTTGTGACAAGGTTCTTTTGATCCAGAGAAAGAAAATAGAGTTCAATCACTAGGACTATAGGAAATAGACACATACTTGTGACACCAAATTTGGTTTTAAACACTCATTTCATGTAACATTTATTAGACATGTACAACCATATGTAACAATTATTATGCAATCACACAATAGCTTTTGGTAACAAGAGTTTCATTCACTCACACATTCAAAACCCCATACTCACAAAATAGGCACCTCATGGAAACTGATCAAAGTTTCCATAGGGCTATGGATGCAAGCTTAGCGCTATTACTTGCATGCCCAGTAGTCGAAAAGTCCCTGTTATTATAGTCCTTTCAGCTGAATTACACCTGAGCTGTTGTCCGACTAGCAGATCATCTTCATCTGGCTGCCTAGCAATAAAAAAGGTCAGGTTCTCAGAGTCCTTGCCTCCTTGCTTCCCTGCTCCAAGTGTCACGTCTCCATTTTATGATGCATTGCAAGAATCCCCATTTTAGTAGCCTGTTTCCTTCAGCCTTCAAGGCCCATGCATCCATAACACATTCATAACATATTTATTGTAACATATTTCCCCTCTTGATAAAAAAAAAACATAATATTTTTGGAATCATAATTGAGTATGTATTCCTTTAACATCATTTTGTAACATATTAAGTTGATGTTGGACACGCTTAAACTTCTCTAATAAAAATAATAACCACATAATCACAAACAACATTAGAGCGGTAATGGATTGGATGAGGAAAAAAAGATTGAGACTAAATCCAGACAAAATGGAGGTACTGACAGTCACAGGCCTGAAACCAGGTCTGGGAATATAACTTCCAGTCCTGGATGGAGTCACACTCTCCTCTAAGAACTGTTTTCGCACTCTGGGGGTACTCCTAGATTCATTGCTTCACATGACTAGTCAGGTGAGTGTGACGGTCAGGAGTGCCTGTTGTCAGATTCGGCTAATACGCCAGCTACGCCCTTACCTGGATACAAGGGATCTGGAAACTGTGGTATATGCTTTCGTAACCTCATGTCTGGATTACTGTAATGCACTGTACATGTGGCTACTCTTCTGCCTAACCCGGAACTTCAACTGGTAAAAAATATGGCAGTCAGGTTAATTACAGGTACATCTAGGAGAGAGTATATAATACCTGTGCTTAAATCTCTCCACTGGCTGCCGATCAGTTTCCGGGCACAGTACAAGGTGTTGGTTTTAATTTTTAAAGCCCTACATGGCTTGGGTCCATCTTATCTCCAGGACCGCCTCATCCCATATGATCCCCCCACGCACTTCGGTCCTCTGGGGGGAACCTGCTGCAGCCAATGAAAACTAGGCTGTCGCAGACCTCCCAGAGGGCCTTCTCGTCTATGGCTCCCAGACTTTGGAATGGCCTGCCGGATGAGATCCGTCTTAGCACTACTCTTGATAGCTTCCAGAAAGCGTTAAAGACGGATCTCTTCCGGCAGGCTTTCCCGGAATAACTTCCTGGCTCAAGTGGAGTTGACTGCCTACCCTCTCCCCTGCTGCCATTGCCATTTCCCCCCCCCCATAATTTGTATATTTTACTGTATTTGATGTTTGTTTTAATTCTCCACCAGTTTAATTTAGTTTTAAGGGGTGGGAGGGTTAGGATTGGGAATGATTGTTTTAACTTCCTGTTGTTTTAACCTTGTATGCTGCCCCGGTTGCTGAGCAGAGGGGCGGGTTAAAAATAAAAAAAAATATTATTATATTATTATTAACATAATCACAACATAGTGATTATGTCCCTCCCCACACTTAGCAATTAGTCTAAGAGCAAAGAAAAGAGAAAGAAAAGATGGTGTGGAACTGGTTCTTGTTCAAATTTCCTACCTTCATATTAGTTACATTACTGTAATAGAGTAAAAGATATACAAATCAATCTTCCCCCTTCCAACTGCATTTATTTTAACCATTCTAGTCTACATTTATGTTTTTCATCATTAACATACTGAATAGTGTAAAAAGATTTTTTTAAAAAATGCATATTGAATAGCATACCCGCTTAAATAAAATGCATCTGGTTTAACTTTTCCTTTAATTAATAAAATATTATAAGATATTTCCCCCCATAATGGCCACAAACCTTATCTTTCTATACTCTACAGACAGTATAGTTGTAACCATCTTTCCACCCTTGTGCTTATTTCCCATCAGGCAGCCACAGTGCAAAATCTCACAAGGTCCCTATATGAAAGAGTACTGTTATCTCCAAAAACAAAAACAAAATAAAATCTAGTAGGCCTAACTTGGGTGTCTTCAGTATAGAAGAAATCTCTTGAACTATTAAATCTCAGAAGGAAGTGACAATTGGCCAGTCTCGCCATAAATTGTGACCCTAGAACTGCAAAATGGATCAGAACTGATCCTGAACGTTTAATTCTTGAAACCTGAAGTGGTATTCTGTACTATTCATGTAAAATTTTAATGACTTTCCCTGAATATGGGCTCACTTTGGTCAAAATAGTTTGGGGGACCAGATTTTGTTCCAGGTCCTACCTGGTAAGGTTTCCAGCTCAGTTTGAGTCCTTTTCTGTTAAAGCAACCCTAGCGTGTTAGTGTGTAGCATGAAGATGAGGCAAGGTTTGTTTTTAAAATCCATCTTTGCCAACAAGAGCATATTGACTAGACCTCATACTGGTCATATTTTCCAGGACAAATTGGCCTATTAACTTTACTTCAGGCCTGCCCTGGTAGCAGCCTCACATTGGTCCTCTATTGATAGGCCCATGCTACATGCCTGCCCCTTTTGTACTTCTACTCAGTTGGGACATGTGTTCCTGGCCCAATAAGGCCTGGCAGGCCTCAAGCCCAGTAGGCCTTACCTCTAGTTAAATAGGGCTGTTTGTGAAAAGGACCATGAGTAACTAGGCAGCCAGATGAAGATGATCTGATTGCTGCTGCAGCAGCTGATCTTCCATGGATTGAAGATGCTGGTGGATCCTTTGAACTTATTGTGAGAAGTGTGAGCTAAATGCTGAAGGTATGGGGGGGACTTAAGAGGTGGCGGTGCTTTGAGACCCACCTGTGATACCAAAAATCTATATTCTTATCTGGGGGAATTAGTAGCTCAAACAAGTATGCCTGCAAAGGAGGGTAACTCCATCAAGCCTACACCCAGAAGCAGATGAAATGCTTTTCCACCAACCCAGCTGCCACTGACCTGCCCTTGGAGGGAGAGAAAAAGAGGCAGGCAGAACTCCATCGGGCCTAGGCCCAGCAACAAGTGAAAGGCCCTCCCTCCAACCCAACTGCCTCTGCTTTGGCTTTGGAAACTGCTCTGAGAGCCTTTGTGGCTGAAAAGCAGGGTATAAATACTACAAATAAATAACTGTGGGGATTTTTTCACCTATGTATATCAGTACTAACTGCAGAGAATTCCAGTTAAAGGGGAATAAAGTGCTTTTATTGGAAATAACACAAATTGCATTAACACATGCAACATACGTTCCTAAGAACCTCACAAGGCTATCAAGAAGGCAGAAAAACTGGATAGAGGGAGAAATTTTGGAAAAATTGGGTGATACTTTTCAGTCATGGAGAACGAAGTACTCAGACAGAAGTCTGAGGATGGTGCTGGAGGTTCTGATGGGGGTGGTGGAGAAAGAGTGGCCGATCTCATCTACAGTTGAAGCAGTAATTTTATAAATTCAGATTAGCTTGACCTCATAGTGATTAACATAGGATTAATTTCCCAGCTAAGGTCCAAAAAACTCATTCTCATTGTCACTTCAGAAAGTGGGGCAGTGCATAGCAGAACTGTCATTAAGCAAGAAATCTGGATTTAAATTGAGGGGGTAGTAAGAGTATCTTGGTATTTGGATCATGAAGAGAAATGCGGACTTATTTGAGAACAATTACAATAGGGAAATAAAAAATTTCAATTCTCTTTATTAGGAAGAATTGCTTCTATTAAAATGAACATATGACCTAAATTAATGTTTCTTTCCAGAATTTCCCCATGATTTTAAATCAAAAGGTCTTCATTTCATGGCAAGCTGAATTAATGAAATTGATATGGGCAGGGAAGAGGCCGTGAATTAAGTGGAGACTCCTAACAGATAGAAAAGAAGAGGTGGCTGTGCATGACTGGATCTACGGCTATATTATCAAGCATGCAGCCTGTCTTAGATTGAGCATTGGATATCATTAAAAAGCAAGAGGTTACTGTGAAGTCAAAGGCTTACATGGCTGGGATCCATAGATTTTCCTTGTTGTTGTTTTTTTTTCCAGGCTGTGAGGCTGTGTTCTGGAAGTTTTCACTTCTGATGTTTTGCCTGCATCTGTGGCTGGCATCTTCAGAGAATGGTTGGGTAGGAGTATGTGGGGGATTTATATATTGTGAACCCCTATTGGGGAGGATATGTAAATTTGTGTATTTGAATTGTTAGTTTCTGGGCGAAACATCAGAAGTAAACTCTTCCAGAACACGGCCTCACAACCCAGAAAAAATACCCAAGAGGTTACTGTTGCTAGGGGGCCACAATCTAAGGTTCGGCTGCCATGCATTCCTTTGGTATGACAAAATAAAAATTAACAAAGAATTCAACAACCATTTTATTAGAACAGCTCTTCTGAAAGTTTGAACAGAACAACAAAAAAAATTTTTTTACAAGCAAATCCCTCTTTGGATATCAACACAAGAGGCTTTTTTTAAAAAAATCAAACCAGAAGGAGAGAATTGGCTAAAATATCAAGATATCCTACTAAAAGACGAACTTGGCAAATTCAGAATAAAAACAAGAGAACAATTGGAAGAAAGAGGTCACAAAAAGAATTGGTTCCTTTACAAACAAATATATGAAAGATTCAAAGTGGACCTCAAATTAGAAGATTATGGAATGGAAAGAAATGAATTGACACTGTAGCCTTGGATAAAGGAAAACGTCATGGAGTAAGAAACAGTAAAATTCTTTTAGAGAGAGACCTAGAATAGGAAAACATCAAAGAACAGATGATAAAATGAATTAAAACAATCAGAAACATCCTGGAAGAACACTCATAAATTTATACTATGCCAAAATTTGAAAGAAAACTACATAAAAATGCTTTACAGGTGGGACCTTACACCTTCTAAACTGGATAAAATGTAGAAAACAGGAAGGAGAAAATGTTGGAAGTGTGAAAGCTCGAATGGAACTTTTTATCACATGTGGTGGAGGTGTGAAGTTGCCAAAAAAAAAAAAAAATTGGAACAAAATTCCCAGCCAAATAAAGGACATCAGGTGTGATTGTTTCAATTAGCCCTGAAATTTACTTTCTAAACATGATTGGGAAGATTTACAAAGAAACTATTAAGAAGCATGGGAGGATTCTGCTTTATATGGGCATATCTGCAAGATTAATATATGTTCAAAAGTGGAAACGAAAAGAAACACCAACAGCATAGGAATGGTTAATTAAATTAAGAGAAAGATCAAACCAAACAGAAGAAGAATCAAACAGTAAGATTACACTGGAAAAAGAGATGGAAAAATTTAAGAGACTTAAACCTACAAAGCAACAAATAGAGGTTGAAATAAGCATTATTTTTATGTAATTTACATAACAATATTTGAAAATAGAATTATCAAGGAAATGTAACATAGAATTGAAAAGCAAGGTGTAAAGAGGAAGTAATTGATCAATTCCAGATAAAGCAGGATGGAAGTGGGGAAATAGAGATTGCAAATTAAGTCTTTCTGAAGTTGAACTTGTATTATATTTTTTTCCTGTATATGTTTCTTTTAGGAGAATAGAAAATGTTACTTTTGGCAATGAGAAGAATATTTAATTGCATCATCATAGGTATGATTTATAGTTATATCTCATACTTAATCATGGTAACTTAATTTAAAAAATAAAATTAAAAAAAGAAAGTGGGGCAGTAGAAGGACAAGGAATAAAGATGCAAAGAACAATATAACTATGCAGTGATTTACTGAAAAGGTCTCTAGGCCTCAGATTCCAAGCCTGAGTTAAGACAGCTCTAAGAAAAGTGTATTTAAATTTAAAACTTGGTTTCCAGGTTTGCTGTCTAGGGTACTGATTATGGGTAATTGGTTAACATGGGAGAGGGTTAGCCTAATTCCCTATTCCTCCTTTCATACCTTCAATGTCTCCCAGTTGGAGTAGACTCAGAAAGGGGTGAGTTCTACTCCATCACACTCAGGAATTTGGCTGTACAGTATTTTTATTCAAATAAATTTGGTATGGATCCCTATGAAGAGAATCCATTTGATATTCCAGTTAGGAACCTATTTCCTGAGGCCTGATGCAATAGCAAATTTGGATTTGAAAAAGCATGGGGAGATATTTTATAGAGCAACAAGTTAGGACAAGCAATACTGTTATGGCCACTGCACCTATGAAGAGGGACTTTAATCACTTCCCTGGAATCCAATGCAGGGCTTTCAACCAGCCTGAGGATCTACCATTGTGCTCTATGTGGACTGACATTCTGGTGGCAAATTGAGAAGACCATCTTCTTTGGCAAGATGGCAAGGACCTTCTTCATTATTTGCACTCAACGGGACACAAGATTTACCCAGGGAAGATCCAATTAGTATCTCAGAGAGTCTGGTATATATGGGTTTCATCTTGACACCGGAGGACAGGCAGATTGACAGACATTTTGGCTTTGGTGAAAGGGGAGGTGAAAGATCTCCCGGTGGAGTACAAGAAGTGGTGGATAGTGTTTGAAGAGAAGGAATGTGACATTTTGCCTCTGCACCACCCCTTTGATTGTGCTATAGAGCTGATTCCAGAGCCAAACTGCCCAATTCTAAGTTGTATTCAATGACTCCAATGGAAATGGAAGCTCTGAGAGAGTACATAGACAACAACTTGGCCTAGGAGTTCATGAGACCAACTACATCAGCTCTAGGTGCTCCTATTTTGTTTAGGCGCAAGAAAGATTAATCACTGAGATTATCACTGGTTACAGGAGCCTTAACGGGGTAAGCGTGTCCAACCAATATTCCCTACCCCTGATGAAGGACATGAAAGCCCATTTGGCCAAGTGCAAGATCTTTGCAAAGTTAGACCTAAGAGAAGCCTACTACCGTGTGTAGACTAAGGAAGGGGATGAATGGAAAACAGCCTTCAACTGCCAATTGGGGTCCTTTGAGTTCTTGGTCATGCCTTTCAGGTTGTAAGGGGCCCCAGGAGTTTTCATGAACCTAGTCAACGATGTATTCAGAGAGTTCTTGTATAAGGGGATCTTGGTTTATCTCGATGATGTGCTCATTTATTCTGAGGATTACACATCCCATGTTAAGCTGGTTAAAAAAGTGCTGAGCAAGTTGACTGAAAATCACTTGTATGCTAAGCTTTCCAAGTGTGAGTTCCACCGGCCTCGTTAGATTACCTGGGGTATCACATCTCTAGCAAGGGGATTGAAATGGACCCAGAGAAAGTTAAATGGATTCTTGCATGGGAGATCCCTAAAACCCAAAAGCAACTGCAGAAGTTTCTGGGATTTGCAAATTTCTATAGGTCATTCATCCCTGATTTCTCAGAGATGGCCCAACCCCTCACAAACCTTTTGAAGACTAAGGGATCTGGTGGAAAGGAAAGGGAGGGGATAGAAAAAAACACCCCAAAAGATTATTTGGACTGTACAATGCCAAAGAGCATTTGAAAAACTCAAAAAGCTGTTCCCCTCAGAACCTATTCTCAAATACCCCATCCCTGAGGAATCCTTTGTGGTGCAGGTAGACACTTCAGATGTAGGAATGGGAGGGGTGCTGTTGCAGTGGGATGAAACAGGGGAACTCAGTCCTCTTCATCTTGGAAAGATGTGACCAATGGGGTGCCACAGGGTTCTATCCTGGGCCCAGTGCTATTCAACATCTTTATCAATGAGTTGGATAAGGGAGTAGAGGGCATACGGACAGGTTGCTTACCTGTAACCATAGATCTTCGAGTGGTCTTCTGTGAATTCACACATTGGGTTACTCCTGCGCCTGCGCAGAGCGTTCGGAACTCTCTAGAATCGCTAGGCAGAACTAAGTTCGCAACATTTTGGCGGTAACTCCGCCCACCCTAACGGTCCCTATATAGGCGCTCCCGCCTAAATCCCCTCAGTTCCATAAAGGACGCCGCAAAGAGCAGCATCAGGAACATTAAGCAGATAAATGATAGCAGGACACAGAGTGGAGGATGGGCGGGTCTGTGTGAATTCACAGAAGACCACTTGAAGATCTATGGTTACAGGTAAGCAACCTGTCCATCTTCTTCGTGGTCTCTGTGAATACACACAGTGGGTAGACTAGCAAGCTTCCTCCACAGGAGGAGGGGTGTCATGCTAAAGTTTGACGAGGGCTAGCAAATGTACTAGACACCATCAAAGAAAGTGCATAACAAAACATGAAACCCAAGCATAACACTGCAACAGGGTATATTTCAAGGAGTTACCGCAAACAGATGAATAAAATATTCACAATTGCATATGCAAATTCAACAAACAGATACGAGTGCGCATGAAAGTCATAGCACAACATAGCACAATATAACATAGTCACTAAATTGAAGAGAGGAGTACAGCCCTCCCAAAGGCAGCCTCAGCACGGGATCGAGTGTCCAGTCTATAGTGTGAAATGAAAGTCATCGGCGTGGACCAAGTCGCCGCTCTGCATACATCCTCCAACGGGATCCCAGAGAGGAAGGCGGTCGATGTGGAGACCGACCTGGTGGAGTGCCCTCGAACTCGAGCAGGGGGAGTTTTCTTAGCGAGTTCGTAGCAGAGTGTTATCAGAGAGGTTACCCATTTGGAAAGTCTCTGCGAGGAGATTGGGATCCCTAGTCTAGAGTCAGAGTAAGAAACGAAGAGCTTAGGAGATTTCCGGTGCTGAGCAGTCCGTTGGACATAGAAGGCTAACGCTCTCCTGGCGTCCAGGGTGTGCATAGCTCTTTCAAAGTCATCCTTGGGGTCCTGCATCAGGGCAGGAAGTACAATGGATTGATTCAGGTGAAAGCTCGAAACAACCTTGGGGAGAAAGGAAAGATCAGGCTTGAGCACTACCTTGTGCTTATGGAACACTAGAAAAGGAGGGTCGGATCGGAGGGCACAGATCTCTCCAGCCCGACGAGCCGACGTGATCGCCACCAAAAACGCCGTCTTCCAAGACACCAGCCTGAGGTCGGCGGTGGCCATAGGTTCAAAAGGCTTCCGTGAAAGTTGTGACAATACCAGTTCAAGGCTCCAGGCAGGGGTAGGTTCCGATACCGGAGGATGCAAATTAGAGTACCCCCGAAGGAATTTCTTCACCGTTGAATCCTTGAATGGTGACGGTCTTCCCCTTGCCTGAAGTTCGACGGATATTGCTGACAGGTAGGTACGTATGGAGGAAATAGAGAGACCGGAATCAGAAAGGTGAAGAAGGAAACGGAGAATTATCGGTACCGAGATAGAGTCCGTTGGAGCGCCATTCTCAGCCAAATACGACTCAAAATGTCTCCATTTATAAAAATAGGACCGACGTGTTGATGGCCGGAGCGCAGCATCCACTACAAGCTGAACTTCTGGGGGCAACGGAACGGCCGAGGGACCTTCCGGTAGAGAAGCTACCGTCACGGTTGAATCCTCCATGCAGTCAGGCGAAGAGTGTCCAGGTCTGGGTGCCTGACCCTTCCGTCTTGCAGGGTCAGAAGGTCTGGAATGCGTGGGAGATGGAGGAAGCGGCGGTCGGCCAAGCGCAGAAGAGGAGCAAACCATGCCTGCCGGGGCCACCATGGAGTGATCAGTATCGCGTCCGACTGATCTCTGCGTAGCTTGGCAACGACGCGGGTGAGGAGTGGAAACGGCGGAAAGAGGTACAGGAGATGGCCCCTCCATCGAAACAGGAACGCATCGCCTTTTGACCCCCTGGTTCGATCCCGGGAGCAGTACACCGGGCATTGTGCATTGGACGCTGTGGCAAATAGATCGATCTCCGGAGTACCCCACCTCTGGAACAAGGTCCGAACTACAGAGGGGTTTAGCATCCATTCGTGTACGGAAGAGGTGGAACGGCTCAGTTCGTCTGCAAGAGTATTCTCCTCCCCTGGCAAATGGATGGATTGGAGGAGGATGTCCCTCTCGATGCACCAATCCCAGATTTCCATGGTCAAGTGAAGAAGGGGTCAAGAACGAGTGCCACCCTGCTTGTTGAGGTAGTACATTACCGTGGTATTGTCGGTCATGACTAAGACCACCGAACCCAAGACCAGAAGCTCGAATGCCTTCAGGGCCTTCTTCACCGCCAGAAGCTCCAACACGTTGATGTGAAGCTGCTTCTCGTCATGGGACCAAGTTCCCTGTATCGAGCAATCGTCGAGGTGGGCTCCGAAACCCGTCGACGAAGCGTCGGTGGTGAGGGTGACCTGCGGTTGAGGGGGTTCGAAGGGCATGCCCGAAAGGACCATTGTCGGATCGAGCCACCAGTCCAAGGAACGCTGGACAACGCGGGGCATCGTGAGGAGGGTACCAGGAGGGTCCATCAGAGGATCGAAGACTGCCAGAAACCAGGATTGAAGAGGTCGCATCCTGAGTTGGGCAAACTGGGTAACACTTGTTGTGGCCGACATGTGGCCCAGGAGTGTCTGCACTGCCAACGCTGACACCCTCCGGGATCGACGGCAGAGATGGACGGTAGCGCACAGGGCGGCGAAACGGTCCCATGGTAGATGGGCGGTCGCCGACTCGGAATCGAGGCAGGCTCCGATAAACTCGATGGATCGTGAGGGTTGGAGCTGGGACTTCTCCATGTTTACCAGCAGTCCAAGGGAGTCCAGCAGTTCCAGGACGAAACTGACATTGAGGATCAGTTGCTGGCGGGTTCGGGCTGTTATCAACCAATCGTTGATGTATGGAAACACCACGATGCCCTGCTGACGCAGAAAGGCTGCCACCGGTGCCATGCATTTGGTAAAAACCCTCGGTGCCGTGGAGAGGCCGAAGGGAAGAACTCTGAACTGAAAGGAGTCTGTCCCCACATGAAAGGCCAGAAATCGCCTGTGGTCGGGATGAATTCCGACATGAAAATAAGCGTCCTTGAGGTCCACCGAGGCGAACCAGTCGTCTCGTTGAAGGAGGGGCAGAATAGTTCCCAGAGTCACCATCCTGAACTTCCTCGGGGTTATGTAGAAATTTACTCCCCGCAGGTCCAAAATTGGCCGCAGTCCGCCCCCTCTCTTCTTCACCAGAAAGTAACGGGAGAAGAAGCATAGATGACGTTGGGATGGGGGTACCACCTGAATTGCGCCCTTCTGAAGCAGTGTTTGAACCTCTTCGAGGAGGGGAGAGGAGGGCAAGGTCTTTCGGATGCAGCCTGTCGGTGGAAGATGGTCGAATTCGATGCGATAACCCTCCTGGACGATGCGGAGCACCCAGCGATCCGATGTTATGGACAGCCAGTTTGGAAGAAACCGAAACAGGCGGCAACCGAAGGGTGGAGTCTAGAAAGAAAGATAAGAAGATGAAATCAGGACTTAGAACTTTCTCTTCCCATAATCCCTGGACCTCTGTTTCGTAGATGAGCGGAAGCGGGAGGTGGAGGGCTGGCCCCTCACCAAAGGAGTGGAGGGAGGCTGCTGTTGGTACCGAGCCTTTCTCGGGGCTTGTTGGCCATAGGTTCTCCTGGAAGTGGAAGAGTAGTGCTGCTGCCAGGAGGGGCGTGTCTTGGGACGGTAGGTAGAAGATGGCATACCGTACTTCCTGGCGGTCGAACGCATTTTCTGAGTAAATTCGAGCTTCTCATCCGTAGTGGAGTTGAAAAGACCCGAATGGTCAAAAGCCATGTCCTCGATAGTGGAGGCAGCTTGAGGGGCCAAGCCGGAGGACCGAAGCCAGGCGTGCCTGCGGAGAGCCACGGAGCCGGCGATCATCTTAGCGGCGCAATCCACGACATGCCGGGCCGAATTCATCTGTTGACCCGCCAGGGCCTGCGCTTCCTGCTGGATCGCCTCCGCCATGTGACGACGCTCGTCAGGTAGGTCCTGGATTAGAGGTCCCAGCCGTTCCCAAAGGACCTGCTGGTAGGCCCCCATACACGCCTCATAGTTTGCAATTCGGAAACTCAGTCCCGCTGCAGAATAGAGTTTCTTCCCGATAATGTCGAGTTTCCGACCTTCGGCATCAGCCGGACTCGCCTGGGAACGCCGTTGGCGACGGTGTTGGGAGGCCTCCACCACTACAGAATTGGGTTGAGGGTGTTCGCGGAGCCAAGAGATGTCATCGCCAGAAACTCTATAGAGGCGGTCTATCCTCTTAGAAGTAGGAGGTATGGATGAGGGGTTCTCCCAGCTGCCCTGGGTAAGCTTCAAGAGGGACGGGAGAATAGGTAACTCAGCCATAGGAGGGGCCTTAGCCTTGAGCCGGCGTTGAATCGGGTCCAAGGGATCCGAGTCGTGTTCGGTTAGTTTCAAGTCCAGGGCATGAGCCATTCGCACCATTTGCTCAGAGAATGCCCGTATGTCGTCGGTAGGAGACGACGAATCCTCGTCGAGCAGGTGAGGAGAAGGAGACGGATGTCTCGGTACATAGGAAGAAGAGCTGGAAGAATCCGAAGATGAATCATCCGATGGAGAAGGGCTCCGACTGGTCGGTGACGCCGGCCATGGAGGACAGGAAGGTTGGCTCACATCAACAGGGGCTGGAACAGGCAGCGGAGGCAATGGTCTGTGCTCCTGCCGAAGAGGGGATACCTGGCTCGCGGTGTCGACCCTCGTGGGACCCCGCGGCAAAATGGCCGGATCAACTTGGCTACCACTGTCTACGAGGGCAGGCCTGCGAGGCAAAGTCCAGTCCATGGCCGAGCGGTCCAGAGCATGGAGGGAGAGGCGTGGTGGAGACCGAAAGGAGCCCTCACGGAGGAGATCCCCACTTACGGAGGAGGGTCGGTGGAACCCGGAATGACCGTGGAACAGGGTTGGAGGTCGATAGTCGGAGCCCAATGCGGCCCGAGCTGCATCAAAAGCACCATAAGCATAGTGGGCGCCATACTCATGTTCCACTCGCCTGTCAGGTGAAGGCATCGGGGTATGCACTGACTCCCCTGCTGGCTGTGAAGAGGTCTCCACATCGATAACTACGGTGTCAGTACCGAGGAGTTCCTCACGGGACACGATCAACACAGGCGAGTCAGGTCTAGGGCGAGACTCGACAGCACCATCATCGGAGATCTCCCCTTCCTCCAACTGGACCACGTGGGAAGTCTCAGCAGCAGGAGCGGAGTCTCCCGACCCCTTTGGTATGGGACGCGGCTCCCGGTCTGGCATCGGTGTCGGGGGATCCGACGTCGAAGAGCGGGGGAGTTCGACGGGGATTGGGGGGCAGGAACCGAGGCTGAAGGCTCTGGTCTGGGGGAAGCATGTTTCGCCTTCTTCTTCTTGGGCTTCCCTTTGGAAGAGGAACCAGCTCGGTCATGCCCGGAGGTCGGTACCGAGGGTCGGTCCCGAGTCGAGCCCGAAGATCTCTCGGCCGCCTTCGAACCCGAGGACGTCGAATGCTTGTGAGATTTCCTGATTGCCTCGGGATCAGAAGCCACCCCCTCGCGACGCTTGGAGCTGGAGGCCCGGTGGTGCTTCCTTGATGGCCCTACCTCAGGAGACCGGCCCCGTCGTGGGCTCGCCCTCTTAGTTGAGGGTCCAGGAGATGGCGACCTGGGTCTCTCCCCGGATGGGGCCGCAGGCAAAAGAGGAGTGGCGGGCAAACTCAGCGCTTTCTCATAGAGAAAGGACTTTAAGCGTGATAGACGCTGCTTACGGGCCTGCGGGGTGAAGTTGCGACAGTGGGAGCAGGCGTCCACGTTGTGGGCTTCGCCCAGACAGATCAGGCACTTAGAGTGGCCATCAGAAGCTGGCAGCTTAGCCTGACAGACAGAACAGCGTTTGAAGCCCGTGAATTTAGAAGCCATCACCACAGGTCGGAGGCAGTCACGAAGCAGGCCTGAAGTCAAGGAGGGAGCTGATCAAAGAGCCGCGAAGACAGAAGAGAAGCCGTTAACCAAGCCAAATCGTCGTCAAAGCCGTGAGGTCGAATATAGAATGCGTCAAACCAGTCCGAAAACCAAAATCCAAAGCCAAAAACAGTCCGAGTCAAACAGGAGTGAGGAAAAAAACAAGCACTAGCGCAGAAAGTTCCCTACTAGCTGCTCACGCGGCGGACGAAAGGAACTGAGGGGATTTAGGCGGGAGCGCCTCTATAGGGACCGTTAGGGTGGGCGGAGTTACCGCCAAAATGTTGCGAACTTAGTTCTGCCTAGCGATTCTAGAGAGTTCCGAACGCTCTGCGCAGGCGCAGGAGTAACCCACTGTGTGTATTCACAGAGACCACGAAGAAGATTTATCATGACACAAAATTAGGTGGAGTAGCTAATACCCTAGAGGACAGGATCAAAATTCAAAATGTCCTGAATAGACTAGAAAGCAGGACCAAACCTAACAAAATGAAATTCAACACGGAGAAATGTAAGGTACTGCACTTAGGGCGGAAAAACGAAATGCATAGATATAGGATGGGGGAGACCTGGCTGAAAGAGACTACATGCGAAAGGGATCTAGGAGTCCTAGTAGACCACAAGTTGAACATGAGTGAACAGTGTGATGCGGCAGCTAAAAAGGCCAATGCAATTTTCGGCTGCATCAATAAAAGGAAAGTATCCAGATCAAGGGAAGTAATAGTGCCACTCTATTCTGCCTTGGTCAGACCTCACCTAGAATACTGTGTCCAGTTCTGGGCACCACAATTCAAAAAGGATATTGACAAATTGGAGCGTGTCCAGAGGAGGGCGACTAAAATGGTGAAAGGTCTGGAAACCATGCCTTATGAGGAGAGACTTAGGGAGCTGGGTATGTTTAGCCTGGAAAAAAGATGGTTAAGAGGCGATATGATAGCCCTGTTTAAGTATTTGAAGTTGTGTCACGTTGAGGATGGAGCAAGCTTGTTTTCTGCTGCTCCAGAGATTGGAACTCAGAGCAATGGATGCAAGCTCCAGGAACAGAGATTCCACCTCAACATTAGGAGGAACTTTTTGACAGTAAGAGCTGTTCGGCAGTGGAACACACTCCCTCGGAGCGTGGTGGGGTCTCCTTCCTTGGAGGTCTTTAAACAGAAGCTGGATGGCCATCTGTCGGGGATGCTTTGATCGTGATTTCCCGCATGGCAGGGGGTTGGACTGGATGGCCCTCATGGTCTCTTCCAACTCTACAATTCTATGATTCTACAATTCTATGATTCTATGAAAGAAACTGGCAAGTTTGGGGATAGGAAGCAGGGGCCATTAAGGTGGTGTTAGAACCTTGGCGCCACCTACTTGAGGGGTCCTCCCAGCCTTTTGAGGTATGGGCTGATCATAAGAACTTGGCAGCTCTGAAAACCCCACGCAAACTACATCCCAAACAAATTCGGTGGGCTGATTTCTTTTACCGGTTTAACTTCACTTTGACGTTTCTAACAGAAAGAGGAATTTCTTAGCTGATGCCTTGTCGAGGCTACTGCAGCATGAAAGTAAGTGGAAGGGTAGTCATCAATACTGTATGTGCAGCTTCTCAGTTGGGGCTCAGAGTGACCACCCACAGCCAAGCCTGAAAACAGGCTGGGAGTTCTGACCCAGCAGGGGCACAAGACAAAGGTAAAAAACAGAAGACTCATCTGGCACAGTCTCAGAATGACCCTGATGACTCCTCCCATCTCAAGCCAGGGGAGGAGTCCCAGATGTGGTGGCAGCAGGCAGATTCTGAGCAGCCGTCTCTGCCCAGTCAGCCATCAGGGGAAGTTTGGCCAGCGTTCCCCCAACCCCACATTCCTCCCAAGGTCCCCACCCAACCACGAGGGGTCCTGAATCAGGACCAAGCCCGAATGATTCCCAGGGCTGTGGGTGCAGATGGGGGGTGGAAAGCTCAATTGGGAGATGCTCTCATACAGGATCCCTGGTTCCTTAACCATCAAGCCAAATGGAAATGGGGGGGGGGTTGGCATGGAAGGTGGAATGGATGTATGTGCCTGCTTCTATGTGAATTCTGATCCTCAAACAATGCCATGATGTTAAGAGTGGAGACCCCTTTGGCTATGTAAAATCATTACATTTGGCCAGGAGGCAGTTTTGGTGGCCTAGAATATGTGGAGGACATATTGTGGAGGACTATGTAAAAGGGTATCGCACATGTGCCATGGCAAAGAGAGGTGTGGGGAAGCCAAGAGGAATGTTGCAACCCCTGCCTACCCCAGCCATACCTTGGGAGGTAATTAGTATGGATTTCATTGTTTACCTGCCCGAGAGTAAAGGGAAAACTATAATTTGGGTGGTGGTGGATTTGTTTTCTAAGCAAGCTCATTTTATTGTGTGCAAAAGTATCCCCACTGCTCAACAATTAGCCAAGTTGTTTATCCAGCATATTTACTGGCTCCACGGAGCCCCATCAAAGATCGTGTCAAACTGAGGGGTCCAATTCACCTCCCAGTTCTGGAAAGCCTTCACCAAATTGCTGGAAATGGAATGGGGATTGAGTAATGCCCATCATCTACAAAGTGATGGCCAGACTGAACAATTGAACTCTGTTATGAAACAACATAGGTGTTACAACATAGGTGTTACTTTAACTTTCAGCAATCTGATTGGTGGATTTATTGCCCTTTGCTGAGGTGGCATTAAAACAATGTTATGCATCAAAGTACTGGTTTTCCCCCCCTTCAAGGTAATGTTTGGACATGAATTTGATCCACTGCCTTTGGGAGAAATGGACTCCAAAGACCCTGTTCCTCTGATCCAGTGGAGTAATCAGATCAAGGAAGTGTGGCCTAAAGTAGTGGCCGCTTTGGACTTTGCAAAGGAACATTATAAGAAACAGGCTGACAAAAAGAGGGACCCTTCCCCAGACTATGCTGTAGGGGATATGGTGTACCTCTCCACCAAGTTTCTTAAGAGCCCTCATGCTTCTAAGAAACTGGGATGCAAATACATTGGGCCTTTTGCTATTGTGTGGCAAATCAATCCTGTAGCATTTGAATTGTCTTTGCCTAAATTCTATTGTAATGTCCACCCTGTCTTTCATTCTAGCTTCCTGAAGCCCACGCCTCCATCAAGTAACCTCCGCCCTACTCCTGAGGACCCTGCGCCTCTTATGGTCAATGACCATCAACATTTCAAAATTTCTGATATTCTTGATTCTTGCCGTCAGCGGGGGTGCTTTAGTATTTTGTTAAGTGGAAGCATCTGCCCCTCAGGCATGCTGAATGGGTAAATGCTAAACACGTTCATGCTCCCCGCCTGTTGGTAAAGTTTGATGCACGCTTTCCCAACAAGGCGGGGTGATGTGACCCCCTAGGGCTTTTTGCTGTTCTTTTGTGGTGTGTGTGTTTTTGCAGGTATGCTATGTCTTGGGGGGGGCGGTATGTCACGACCTGGCATGGATACTGGGTATTATAATTGGTTGGTTCATAGATGGGCCTAGCAAGCCCCAGTCTCCAAGCCAGGCCTTGGCATGAATTTGTGGTAGGTTGGAATCTCTCCAGCCCACCTTAATGCTGGAACCTTTCCAGCCCACCTTAAGAATATGGGAGGGGGAGCTAGCATTGGGGAGCTAGCCTGGGAACCAAGGTCAACAGTCAGAGTGAGAACATCTGTGTGGAATGTATACTCATTAGCTGTGGTGGGTGTGTGGGTAAATTGAAACCTGCTAGATTTTTTTTTCTCTGTGTTCTGCCTGGCATCTTTAGAACTGGCTTTGGAATGCTACTGTTACTTCACCAACTTGATCAATAAACCACTTTCTTTTGAATGGATATTGCTTCAGTGTGTGTGTCAATGAGTTCATCACAGTGTGCATGTGTGTGTTTCTCCCTCTCCAAGCCCCCCCTCTCTCTCTGTGTGTGTGCATGTGTGTGTTTCCCCCTCTCCAAGCCACTTCCATCTGTGTGTGTATGTGTGTGTGAGTGTGTGCTCAGAGGAAGGGAGATTTTCCACTGGTAATTCACTCACGGCCACCATCTATTCTCAGGGGTGGTGGTGGTGGTGGAATGCTCCATGTGAACTACAAACTCGGATAATTTTCCCCTCGCCAATCTTGCGAAAGCACTGTGGGCACAAATGGGCACTACAGCGAAAGGGAGGTAAGGCAATTTTCCCCCTGGAATTAAGTCTCCTGTCTAGCTGACCCCCAAGCCTCTTGTGTGAAATGACTTTGGAAAACTAACCATAAGACATTCCTAAGCAAACACATCAGATATCTCTACAATGCGACAATAGTCTTACCCAAATCAGCCCACTACAATACCCATCACCCTAAATTAAAAGCAAAGTGCTAATTTCCATGGCTGGACCTGGCTGCACCAGGCTTCTGACAATCCAGCTGCCTATCTGCTAGTCTACACTACCAAAGACATTTTTCCGTGGGAACAACTGGGGGCATCTTTTCAGGGAGACTTATGGGTCTTACCAGATGGAAGGGCATCTCCCACACTGTGTTTACTGCCCAGCTGGTATTGTCACAGAGGAGGACATTATGGCATAGAAGCTCTAATCCATTGGAGCTACTGGTATGTTCCAAGCATCCAGTCCATTTGCAAAACCATAGTCAGAGCATGTGTAACCTGTCAACAATTCAATCCAGCCCCTCCATAGAATCCACAGTTACCTCCTCAAGGGGGAAGATGGGCTCCCACTCCTCCTTTCCAGCACTTACAATGAACTACATGGATCTTCCAAGGTTCAAAGTAAGAAGCACCTATTTGTTCTAGTTTGCCACCTCACCCAATGGATTGAGGCTTTCCATTGGGAAATGCAGCAACATAGACCATCACCAAGATGTTACTGAAATACTTTCTGCCTTGCTTCAGAATACTCCTCTTGATTTTGACTGCAGACCAGCTTTCGCTGGGGAGGTCCTAAAGGCTGTTGGAAAAGGCCTTGGAATTTAGCACTCACTGTATATTCCATACTACCCCCAATCCTCAGCTCGAATGGGGAGAGTGAATTGTGAGCTCAAATCTATGTTAAGTAAAATTTGTAAAGAGACTGGGTTAAAGTGGCCTTAAGCATTTCCCCAGTCCTGTTCCACCTCAGGACTAGATCTGTAAAGCATCTTTTACTTTTTGAATTGTTGTATGACAGGCCACCAAACAAAGGTTATCAATACCACTTTGCTGGGGGACATAACATAATTTTGTCACTGTTTCTATTGTTGCAGAGGTGTTTGTGGAAGCTCTGGCATATGGCTGCTTTGAGAAAGATGGTCCCTCTCAAAGAGCAGATACATTCCTACCTCCCAGGAGACTATGTATGTGTCAAGAGGTTCCAGAAAAAAAGATCCTGGAATCTTAATTGAAAGGACCCTATCTGGTTCTGTTAACTATTGAGACCAAACTGTTCTTGCAAGGGAAAAAGTCATGGATCCACCACAGTCATGGGCAGCCTGCCATGGCCCCAGGGAGCTGGAACTGCCAGAGGCCCTGAAAGTCCATCTGAGATGAGTAAACACTGTAAGTCCATCTGAAATGAGTAAACACTGACCACTGGGAGGTAGCTGACTTGGTGTCTTTACTACAGTACCCTCTTCAGCCTAAAAGTAACTTGGGGAAGTTATTTCTGTTCTGGACTGTGAAGATCATCCATCAAGAATCACCCATGAGCCTAAAGCAGCAACACGTTTTCCTCCTGTTCCAGAGAACTGACACTCCTGCTTTGCCTGCTAACACTTTTTCACATAGACTTATGACAACAATGTTTTGATTTGCAAGTTCCAATGTGGTGAAAAACTGCCTCTTGGGGAATGGATTTGCTTGCTGGGTGTACACCCAGATGCCTAGACAGACTGATTTAGGTTTGCCTTACAATGTAATACCTCTTACTGCTGCTAATATCACATACCATGATCCTAGATACAATAGTAAACCAGGATTGTGGAATCATATGTGGGCTGCTTATCAGGAGCAACACCAACTGAACCATTTTATTACAGTAGTAAACTCCAGGGGATAAATCTGTTCAATAATCATAGAATCATAGAATCATAGAATTGCAGAGTTGGAAGAGACCACGAGGGCCATCCAGTCCAACCCCCCTGCCACGCAGGAAATCACAATCAAAGCATCCCCGACAGATGGCCATCCAGCCTCTGTTTAAAGACCTCCAAGGAAGGAGACCCCACCACGCTCCGAGGGAGTGCGTTCCACTGCCGAACAGCTCTTACTGTCAAAAAGTTCCTCCTAATGTTGAGGTGGAATCTCTGTTCCTGGAGCTTGCACCCATTGCTCCGTGTTCCAGTCTCTGGAGCAGCAGAAAACAAGCCTGCTCCATCCTCAGCGTGACATCCCTTCAAATACTTAAACAGGGCTATCATATCGCCTCTAAACCGTCTTTTTTCCAGGCTAAACATACCCAGCTCCCTAAGTCTCTCCTCATAAGGCATTGTTTCCAGACCTTTCACCATTTTAGTTGCCCTTCTCTGGACACGCTCCAATTTGTCAATATCCTTTCTGAATTGTGGTGCCCAGAACTGGACACAGTATTCTAAGTGAGGTCTGACCAAGGCAGAATAGAGTGGCACTATTACTTCCCTTGATCTAGACACTATACTTCTATTGATACAGCCCAAAATTGCATTGGCCTTTTTAGCTGCCGCATCACACTGTTGGCTCATGTTCAACTTGTGGTCTACTAGGACTCCTAGATCCCTTTCGCACGTAGTCTCATTCAGCCAGGTCTCTCCCATCCTATATTTATGCATTTCATTTTTCCGCCCTAAATGCAGTACTTTACATTTCTCCGTATTGAATTTCATTTTGTTAGCTTTGGCCCAGCTCTCCAGTCTATCCAGGTCATTCTGAATTTTGATCCTGTCCTCTAGGGTATTAGCTACTCCTCCCAATTTGGTGTCATCTGCAAATTTGATAAGTATGCCCCTAATTCCCTCATCTAAGTCATTGATAAAGATGTTGAATAGCACTGGGCCCAGGACAGAACCCTGTGGCACCCCGCTGGTCACATCTTTCCAAGATGAAGAGGAGCCACTGCTGAGCACCCTTTGGGTTCGGCCAGTCAACCAATTACAAATCCATTGAACAGTTAACTTGACACTGCCCTTCAAGCCAGGATGGGAATTCATGGGACATAGCATGTGTGGTTGATATATAGGTGGTAAGGCCCATAGTTATTACCCAGATCTTCATAACAGCGCTCTACATCTACTGCAAGTCAGAGTTGGTACAGTTTGACAACTTATGTCATTCTTCCACCGAAATCTGCCTTCCTACTGCAGTTCCAGATAGACATCAACTGTACCGACAGACTGTCTCTCTCTCTCTGGCTTTTCTTCGCAAACAAAGATTAAGGAAGGACTCAATCCCGCCCTTTCTGCAAGCGCGCTGATGACTAAAAAGGCCAATCTGAGATAAACAAGTCCGGTTGCAGGAAGCACAGCAGAAGGTCTTCCTTGAGTGACGTTTTTGGGTTGTGATTCTTTCTGCGTTGTCGTTTCTCTTCAAGACGTGATCGGCGTGAGTTCTCAAATAAGGCTGCAGCATTGTGGATTGTGCGTCTCCATGCCTCCCGATGTGTTGGTGATCAATTTGGCTGAGCCTGAGATGTTGTTTCAGGGAGTCTTTGTATCGCTTTTTTGGAGCGCCCCTCTTACGCTGGCCCGTGGCGAGTTCACCATAGAGTAGTATTTTTGGGAGGCGATGGTCCTCCATCCTAGAAATGTGCCCTGCCCAGCGCAGCTGCATTCTCAATATCATGGCCTCAATGCTGGTGATCCCTGCTTGCTCAAGGACAGCAACATTCTTCACATAGTCAGTCCAGTGTATATTTAAGATTGTGCGTAAACAGCGCTGATGAAAGCGTTCAAGGAGTCGTAGGTGGTGGCGATAGGTAACCCATGTTTCAGATCCATAAAGGAGAATAGACAGTACAATGGCTCTATACACACTGATTCTTGTGCTTTGCCTCAGGTGTTTATTGCTCCAGACTCTTTTGTGAAGTCTTCCAAATGCACTATATGGTTTTGCTAATCTGTGATCGATCTCTTTGTCAATCTTGGCATCTGAGGAGATGATGCTTCCCAGGTAGGTGAACTACTGAACGGACTTGAGCACAGATTTGCCGATGGCAATGTGGGGATAATGGTGTTCGTCCTATGGTGCGGGCTGGTAAAGAACTTGTTTTCTTCAGGTTGACTTCCAGCCCGAACAGCTCTGCAACTGTTGCAAAGCAGGATGTTAGGCACTGCAGAGCTGCTTCTGTGTGGGCAACAAGGGCAGCATCATCATCAGCGAAGAGCAGCTCACAGACTAGATAGTTTAGAGTCTTAGGAGATTTTCACACTACACTATTATAGTGTTACTATTCCACTTTATTTGCTATGGCTGCCTCCTGTGGAAGCCTGGGATTTGCAGTTTAGGGAGGGGCATTTACAACTCTCAGCCAGAGAGTTCTTAGGCCTCACTCAACTACAAACCCCAGAATTCCACAGGAGAAGCCAGAGCAGTTAAAGTGGAATAGTAACACTATAACAGTGCAGTGTGAAAATGTGAAAATCTCCTTTGTGTGAAAAAAAGTGTGAAAATCTCCTTTGTGTGAGCCCTCAGGTGGCTTAAGTTAAACAAGCTACCTTCAGTATGGTAACGTATATAGATGCCATCGTCTTCTTCAAGCTCTGCCATAGTCCTTTGGAGCATCATGCTAAAGAAGATTGTAAATAATGTTGGTGCAAGAACACAACCTTGCTTCACTCCATTAGTTATTAGAAAGGGCTCTGAGAGAGCATCGCCATATCTGACTTGACCACGCTGGCCCTCGTGTAGCAAGATAATCATTTTAAGGAATTTGGGGAACATCCTAGTCTTTCCAGGATCTGCCACAGACCTTTTCTACTCACAGTGTCGAAGGCTTTGGTGAGGTCGACAAATGTTACATAGAGACTCTTGTTCTGCTCCCTACATTTTTCTTGCAGTTGTCTAAGGGCAAATACCATATCTGTAGTACTCCTACTGGCTCTGAAGCCACATTGCCTTTCAGGAAGAAGTTCTTCAGCAATGGCAGGAACTAATCTGTTCAGGAGTATCCTTGCAAGGATTTTTCCAGCAATAGAGAGCAGTGTTATGCCTTGATAGTTTGAGCATTCGGATTTTGCTCCTTTTTTCTTGTACAGGGTGATGATGACTGCACCTCGGAGGTCTGATAGCAGTTCCCCTTTTCCCCAACAATTCACAAGGAATTCGTGGAATTTATCGTGGAGTGCATGACCTCCGTGTTTCCAAACTTCAGGTGGGATTCCATCAATCCCAGCTGCCTTGCCCTTTTTCATCTGCTGTATGGCCTTAAGGGTCTCTTCCAAAGTGGGAGCTATGTCCAATTCATTTTTCATTGGTTTTTGTATCATATGTTGGATAGCTGAGGCTTGGACTACTCGGTTGGCACTAAAGAGACTTTGAAAATGTTCAGCCCATCGATTCAGGATGGAGGCTTAATCAGTAATTAATGCTTGACCATCTGTACTGTATAAGGCGCTTTGGACCTGATAAGTAGGCTCAAACACTGCTTGAAGAGCTTCATAAAATCCTCTATGATCACCCAGATCTGCAGAGCGTTGTGTCTTTTCTGCTATATTGATCCACCACTTGTTTTGCATGTCTCAGAGTTTTTGTTGAAGTTTACTACATGTGAGGCAGAAAGCTGCTTTTCTTACATGGCAGGTTGGCTGGGCGAGGTATGCCTGGTGAGCAGTTCTCTTCTTTGCCAACAGCTCCTGGATCTCTTGGTTGTTTTCATCAAACCAGTCTTGATTTTTCTTGTGGGAGAACCCAAGGGATTCTTCTGCAGGCTGGAGGATACTGTTTTTGATATGTTGCCAAAGCACTGTAGGAGAAGGATCTGTAGGATGGTCTTCAAGTTTTGTTTGTAGATTTGCCTGGAAGTTGTCTCTCATGGTAGCTTGTTGAAGATTGTTGACTTGGAGTCTCTTCTTTAAGATGCCACCCCTCTTAGGTTTGAACTTAAGATGAATATTTAGTTTACATCTGACGAGGCGATGATCTGTTTGGCATTCTGCACTGGGCATCACTTGGGTATGATGGGCATCACAAATGTCTCTCTGACGGATTAGAACATAGTCAATGAGGTGCCAATGTTTGGATCGGGGATGCATCCAGGTTGTCTTCAAGCTATCTTTCTGCTGAAAGATTGTGTTTGTAATAGTCAGCTATTGTTCTGCACAGAACTCTAGCAGGAGGCGTCCGTTATTATTGCAATTTCCAACACCATGCTTGCCTAAGACACCTTTCCAGGCTTCGAAGTTCTTTCCTACTCTGGCACTGAAGTCACCAAGGATAATAATTTTATCTTCTAGAGGGACTTTTTGTATGAGTTGGCGTAGGTCTGTGTAGAATTTGGCTTTCTCTACAGGGTCGGCTTGCATAGTTGGGACATATATACTAAAGAGAACAACATGTGGGAGGCGTAAGGAAATAATGCGATCAGAGTGTCCTGTTGGCAAGGTTTTGAGTTTGGAGGCAATGGAGTTTTTAATCATAAAGCCTACTCCTGAAAGATGTTTTTCGGTTTTGGGTTTGCCAGACCAGTAAAGTGTGTAGCCGGCGCCATGTTCTTTAAGGCTGCCTTCCTCATGGAAGCGAACTTCAGATAGACACCAACTGTACCAACAGAGTGCCTCTAATATTCAGAGATCACTATTTTGTTTCACTCAGTTTCAATCAGAGTTACACTATGGATCTGGGAATTGCTTTATGTTTGGTGATCCATAATTACATCAGACCCATTACTATCCTTGGGTAACACAAGAAGCATGTATCAGTTTGTGGGTGGAAGAAAGGATATTTGAAATATTTCCTTCTTGGTTTGGAGTGTACTGGGTACATGGAAATAGAGCCTACTATTGCCTCCTACCAAACTGGTTTGGTAGCTGTTATCTCACCTGGCTAGCTTCTCCTGTTACACTATGAAAGACCCTACCTACCCATCTACAATATACAAAGACAAATGAAGTTGGATCACTAGGAAATCGATCACTCATAAAAGATGGGTGGGCATGTTCAGTATTAAAAGAGCTGTAATTAATTTACAAGGGTTATTGGAAAGTATGGTCAATGACACTGAAGATGTGGTGTTGAAACTTGCTCAGGAGACCAGGCAATTGGCTCTACAAAATCACACATCTTTAGACCTGTTCCTAGCTTCCCAGGGTGGAGTTTGTGACTTAATTGGCTCCGGATGTTGTGTGTTTGTGATTGATAATATGATTCAACTGGGGACAGGGCTGAGAATCTTCATCAAGTTATGAAGAACCAAGCCTCCTGCTGATTGGTTGGGAAGGGCATAGGAATGGTCTGATGTCAGACTTGAGATCAATAATTAAAAACCATTGTGCATCCCAAGGGATTTGACTGATGATGGTGGCTGGATTTGGGGCAACAGGGTGCAAAGGAATGACATACCAGTTAATAGCCCTCAGGTCCTGAACAAATCTCCATTTGACTGGGTCCCCCTCATTTTTTCTGAATTTTCTTAACTGGGAGTATTAGTGTATTACAAAGAGAGGGTTGAGGGATCACCAAGCCCTGTCTGATGACCCCTCCTTTATTATTGGACAAATCCCATCCACCAGGAAGAATGGATATGATTAAAATAATTTCTGACTCTTGTGGAAATGACAGGAAAAACAGATCTGAGTAAGATAAAAGGAACACCTGTTTACAGCACAAAGGAATGTGGGAAAACAACCCAGATGTAACTCAGCTAAGGAAGACTATAATACAGGGACTTTTGACCACTGGGCATGTCAGGATCAGTGCTGCAACCCTGCATCAATCAGCCCTATGGAGATTTGATCAACCTCCATGAGGAGCCTGTTTTGTGAGTATGGAGTTTTGAATGTGTGAGTGAATGAACTCTTGGTATCAAAGTTACTATATAATTATATATGTCTTAAATAAATGTTACATGAATAAGTGTTCAAAACCAAATTTGGTATCACAAGTGTTTGTCCTGGTGACTGATCTCTGCTCCTCTCCTCTCTGGATCAAAATAGGAACCTTGTTCCAAAAACACTGCTGTTTTGTAACATTACCAGTGATACATCTTCAAGAGATTCCAGCCCCACCTTCTAAATGACTCAATTGACTGTAGCCTTGGATCCAAGAACCCCTTTGGAATCCAGAGATATTTAATATTAAGGCTCTCAAACACACAGTTGGGTATACTTGTTTGGTAAACTGAAGATACTATGGTATAGATCAAAGTCAATGGGGCTTACTCCTAGGGAAAACAGAAACAAAAGGATGCTGTTTGCAAAATGTCTGTGTATATGTAGCTCTGCTTTCCTTTTGATGTCAGTGTTTAAAACCAAGGGAAAGAGGTGTGTTTTTTTAAATAAAAAAGCCAGATAACTTATTGTTACACTGAATATTCTTTCATTATTTTATATTATTTTATCATATGCTATCAGTTGTTTACTAGCTGCATGAAGCTATTCTAATGCAAAGGGAGTATGCAATTATTTCTAACAAACAACACAACAGTATATTAAGTAATAATTTCTTCCTTTCTTTTCCTCTGCCCTGGGAATATGACTGTGGGGCCATAAAATATCCATTGTATTTGTTACCACCCTTTTTTTGAGAAGTCACCTGGGGTCACACACACTTGGGGAATGGGGCTGTTTGAACAGATGGATGGAGTAAGAGAGAGAATTACAGAGAGAACACAGGGTGGATGTCTTTGGGGAAGAACCCCAACCTTGTTCTGTTGTTTTGCAGAAGGAAAGGGCTGGAGAAAAGATAAGCAATTGAAAGGGGAGGGCATGAATTGTAGCTTGTCTCTTGCCTATTCCTGTCCAGGAGAGTTCAGATCAATTTAATAAACAGATTAAGGTGGAGGCAGGGGGGTGGAAGAGAAGGCGATTACCCACCCTTCCTCTTTCCTCTCTTCACACATTACCCCCACAAAGTGATCTTCCTGGTTGCATGCACACACCAACCTTGTAGGTATAGGCACAAATGTTTTGTATGTGGAAGGCCTCACTCCTTTTGGAACAGCCTCAAGGGAATGTGCACCAGAAACACATTCACATTAACTTAACAAGATTTCTTTATTCAGCAAAGACAATGCGTGCTAGTAACATGTAAAAAAGCCAGAACTGAAACCAACATAACACAGACAATAGATAAATCCTCCCAGTGTGAGAATGGTATGCAAGGAGGAAGGTGGGAGGAGGGGCCATGTCCAGGTGCTGCAGCCTTGAAGTCTCCAGAGGAGAAGCATTCCCAGGCCAAAAGGAAGGGCTGACTGTAGTCCATCGACTGAGAGGCCCAGGCAGGAGGACCAGGCCAGGAATCAAACTCGTGTCAGGGCCTTCCATGGATTCTACTCTAATACCCAGAATCCATGGAAGATCAATCTGGAGGTAGCTTAGAGCACCCAGAGGGTAAGGGAGGGTCAGGTAGCCCCCTCACTACACCAGGTAATGGGACCCAGTCCAATTAAGTTTCAAAGGCTCCTGCTGTGGCAGCTTTTATACCCTGATCAGGCATTAACAGGTTACTTGAGGGAGGGCTCCCAATCTGGCTTTTTTAAATTATTATTTTATTTAGTTAGTTATTTATACCCCGCTCTTCAGCCACAAGGCTATCAGAGCGGCTTGCAAATTGTTTTAAGCAATAGCTATTTACACATCTACACTGCATTAAACAGTTTCCAATGTGTGTTAGCTAATTTTGATTTTTTGATTACCATTTCAAGAAATCAGGCACCCCTTTATGGCTAGCAATTTGAAATTGGTAAAGGAGTTAGAGCACATTGTTGGGGACAAAATTAAGAAGGAAGTGGTTGAGGGTAAGGTTGAGGGGTAGTTTGACAGTTTCCCCACGGGGTTGGTACGGAGCTGGCGATATGTGACATTAAGTCTGCATTTTGTTTGCTTCCCATCCACCCTGATGATTTTGAGTTGTTGGGCTTCTCATTTGATGGCATGTTCTATATAGACCAGGCCCTATGGGATGTTTGGCATTGTGTGCTATGTATCTTTGAGAAGTTCCATTCATTTCTGGAATGGGCTAGAGGAATACGAGCCAGGTTGATGCACCTTCCTGCTACAGGAATTCAATTCATTGATGCAGAAATTGGGTGTTGCACACGAAAAGACTGAGGGCCCTTCCCATCAATTAGTCTTTTGGGGCACTGAATTTGATAAGCAGTCAGCTGTGCAGATTGCCCCCAGATACAGTGCAAGACATGAGGGCTAGAGTTGCACGTTGCCTTATGTGTCACAAGGGTACGCTTAAGGAATTTCAGGAGCTTATTGGCCATCTAAACTTTGCATGCTGGGAGGTGGCACTTTCTGGTAGGGCCTTTCTTAGGGATCTTTGTAATGATACTTGTGTAGTTAGCAGGCCCCATCACAGGATTAGGGTTACACAAGGTGTTTGACAGGAATTGCAAGTTTGGCAAAAATTTTGGGGAGACTTTAATAGTATCTCTTTTTGGAGAGAAGAAGTGAGGCTTAAGAGTGCTTTATAGATTTCTTCAAATGCTGCTGAATCTTTGGGTTTTGGATTTTTTTTGCGGGGTGTGTGTGTAGAATCATAGAATTGTAGAGTTGGAAGAGACCGTGAGGGCCGTCCAGTCCAACCCCCTGCCACGCAGGAAATCACAATCAAAGCATCCCTGACATATGGCTATCCAGCATCTGTTTAAAGACCTCCAAGGAAGGAGACCCCACCACGCTCCGAGGGAGTGTGTTCCACTGCCAAACAGCTCTTACTATCAAAAAGTTCCTCCTAATGTTGAGGTGGAATCTCTGTTCCTGGAGCTTGCATCCATTGCTCCGTGTTCCAGTCTCTGGAGCAGCAGAAAACAAGCCTGCTCCATCCTCAACGTGACACCCCTTCAAATACTTGAACAGGGCTATCATATCGCCTCTAAACCGTCTTTTTTCCAGGCTAAACATACCCAGCTCCCTAAGTATTAGTATTAGTGCACAAAGATGTGGCCCAGCAATTGGATAGAGATGGGTGTTACAACTGGCCTTGCCTTTCTAGAATTTTTCCCTATTTTGGTTGCAGTCAAGATATGGGCCACAGTTGCCCAACTCTGCAGTTCATTTCTGATGTGACAACATGGCCACAGTACAGGTGTTAGGGTGATGATTAGGGAGTTTATGTTGCAGTGTCTATGACATAATATCCCCTTTGTGGTATTCCATGTGGCAGAAATAGACAACGGTTTAGCTAACACTTTTCCCCACATGCAGATGGGGTGCTTCAGACAGCTGGTGCCAGATGCAGCCACCATTATAGAACTGATACCAGCCAAACTATGGATGCTTCGAAGGGTGAAGTAGCTATGGCTATAAGTTTATCCCTGGCACCCAGCATTAGGAGTAGCTAAATTAGAATGGTCCAAGAATTTGAAAGTGTCAGGAAGAAGGGCCAGTTAGGCAAGGTTTGGCCAGTCCCTGTCACACATTGATTACAATTGTGTGTCTCTCTCAGGGATCAAGGGCTCTCCCTACACTTAATTCATGTTTGGCTGTCTGCTCTGGCCTTCTGGTGCAACACTCAGGGCTTCCAGGATACCACAGGGAATTTCCACATTTGAAAGTGCCAATTATGGCCAGTTACTCCAGGGCACTTACCTTACTGGATTTAAAATAGGTTAAATTTGGTACTCACTCCTTTCGTATTGGGGCAACTTCAACTGCATCAGCACTGGGCATTGGGTTTGTTGAATGCTAGTTGGAAGATTAGGCACTGGAGGTCTTTGGCCTTTGGAGGGTATGTTCAACCCTTAAAACACTAACATGTTGTCTGGTTCCTTTGCTGTCTTTCAGATCCTAAGTTATGGCTGGGGAGATATTGTGTCCTGATCTGTGGCCAAAACTTTGTCTCTTAGGCAGTGCACCAGGCTCAGAACAGCCATTTCAGATCCCACCTGGGATTGAGCGATCAGGCAGTGATCGAGTGGCTGGGCAAGAGGGGTCTGTGGTCTCAGAGCCTGCTGCCAGCCTTGTTCAGGGAATGCCTCCACCACATGTCCTGGACATTCACTTAGGTGGTAATGACTTTGGTTTGTTGAAGGGCAAATCCCTGATCATCCAAGCCTCCCATGATATGGAGATTATACAGTTGTCTTGGCTGGGGGAAGCCATAATGTGGTTGGCCATTGTGCCCCAACAGGTCTGGCTGGGGGAAGGAGATCCCAGATGTATTCATGTGGCCAGGAAGTGGGTGAACAGGGACCTATGGAATGCCCTGGCAAAGGGTTTGGGGCATTTCTTGTCTCACCCCCAGTTAGTCTATCAATGTCCTGAGCAATACAGAGCTGATGTGGTCAACTATCGAGAGAAGTGATTCAGATGTACCTTGGAGACTTGCAATGGGGTGTGAAGGCTCTTTTGACCAGGCTGGTGAGGGATAAGGGCCAAGCTACTGCTTTCCGTTATCTGTGGCAGGTAGTTGAGGGAGAAACTATGGGGTCATTTACACAGCAAAATAAATCCTCAAAGAATGAGTCAAGAAGCCTGATAGTTCCCACACATTTCGAAGCAACAGTGCCCTTTTCAGAAGGAGGGGGTGCAAAAAACCCATACATAAGTTGCGCAGTATCAGCTTTTGCTAGTTTTTCAGACTTTTTTGATTAAGTTTGCGAAAATGCGCATAATTTGTCATGGGAACTAACCATTGTGTAAACTGGCATCGACCTTTTCGAATTACTGTGAGCAGAGCTGAATCCTGATTGGTTGGAGTGATCATTCTGCTTTATCCGAATAGACTGAGGGGTTGGAGAGAAGAAATTCACCCTTCTTCTGCTTGCAGCCCACTTTGGAAAATTTGCTCTGAGCCCTACCTGTTTGTTTCAAAGGAAGGCTTTGGGGGTTGGGAAGATGATCGGGACTAGCCCCTGCTTCGCTGGTGTGAGTGTGTGTGTGCATTTGTGTGTGTGGGGGGGAAACAGTCAATCGCATGTTCGTCCTTTTGTTTGTTTGTCCTTCCCTTCACTTGCCTTTATTCAAGGCTTCGGAGGCAGGGAAAACAAGCAGGGATGAGGCTAGCCCCCTGCTTCTGTGGTGTGTGTTTGTGTGTGCATTCGTCAAGGGAACGGAAGGGAAGGAGATCGCTCCACCATGCTTTTGCTTGTTCGTGCTTTCATTCACTCCTTTCTTTATAGAAGCCTTTCAGGGCTGGGGAAGATGGGGAAGTTGACTGATCGCTCTTTCGATCTCTTGTTTGTTTGTCCTTTTCTTTCCTCTCATTATTTATGGTCTCCATGACCCCCTCCTTGCTCCCTCCCCACCTCCTGCCTGGCTTTAATCATCTGGAGGCGATCCCCCCCCCTTTGCATGTGTAAACTAAGGAACCGGAAAGTGGTTGCATCTGGCTGCATCTTCCAAATATGCCAGGATTCGTGTGATTTATGCGCTCCTGATGCGAAAGAACGGTAATCCAGAATCTTGCGAACTTTTTCCTGTCGTGGAGCTGGCCCCTAGGATTTCAGTGAGCACTTATGGCACCCTTCTGGAGAAGGTTAAGTCTCTGGAGCTGCCCCTACATGTCATGAGACCCAAGGGATGGGGAAGGAGGCTGTTCTTATGGCCAGCCTGAGGGTTTAGCCCTCACTTGAGCCATGAGGCCCCAGGGTTTTATCCTTGGATTGGCTTTCCATCAGATGGCCAGCTGGAAACAACCCAGTTTTTATATTTTCCCTGGGGCTCAGGTGTTTACCCAGGGAAGCTGAGGAGGAGTTCTGGGAGAGACGACTGTCCCAGCTGCTCCCACACTAGATTGCCCCTCCCCATTTTGCACTTCTCAGGGGATAATCAATCTTAGATGATGATGATGATGATGATGATGATGATGATCTTTATTTCTATCCTGCATTTCCCCCCAATTTGGGATTCAAAGCAGCATACAATAAAAAGACATTGTTAAAACAGCATTAAACATCAAAAAGTTAAAAACAGCTACAATTTAAATTCAGTACAGTCATCCCTTCCTTTTCACAGCTTTCCATTTCACGGTTTTGTTTATCTGCAGAAAGCCGCTGAGGGTTTCAAGGCTTCCCCCCCAGGGAATGTTTGGCTTTGCGTTGAGTGCCACTTCCCATTCTGCCTCTCGGCCCTGCATTTCAGTGGGAAGTGGCAGCGGCGGGACTTCCCGAGGCAGGTGAGGCAGCTTGTAAGGCTCCAGCAGGGTTCTGGCCATGTTGAGCTGTTCCCCCATTGCCATGGCCACTTCCCACCCCACCCTGATCTCGTCCCTGTACTTAAGCGGCAGCAGTGGCAGCTGTATGGGAAGCAGCCATGGCGCCTACCAAGCTGCCTCCCTCACTGAAGCACAGAGCCAAGAGGACTCCTGTATCTGCAGCCACTTCCCATCCATCCCTGTGCTCCAGCAGGGGAGGCAGCTTGGAAGATGCCATTGGCTGATTCCCATCCAGCCACTGCCTGCTGAAGTGCAGGGACAAGAGCAGGGTGGGATGGGAAGTGGCCATAGCAATGGGGGAGCAGCTCAGCACAGCACTGCCGGAGCCTTCCAAGCTGTCTCACCCACCTTGGGGAGCAGTTCAGTAGAGGGGCCTCCAAGGAAGCCAGTGTCTGGGGCTGCTTCCTGCTTCCAAGGTGGGGACCTCCTCCTTCACTGGTACCGGGGAGGCTTGGCTTGCAGAGGCTTTGCGGAGACCATGAGGTGGCAGCAGTGGTGGCCAAGAAGACCCCCTCAGCTTCCAAAATGCCACTTCGCCGTCCTGGCCCGCTCTGGCTTCTCCCATGGCTGAAGGCGAGGAGGGCTCCCTGGGAGCAGCCTTGGAGCTGGAGCGCCTGCTTGTGCTTGGTCCGGCAACCAGTGGCAATGTGCTGTGGCTCATACTGTGCCTGCCTCCGGCAGTACCTCCACATTGAGATTGGGTGAGTCACCTCCTCATGAGGAGGGGGAGGGGGATGGGGAGAGGACAGTGCGCCCCACCCTCAAATCTCAGTGGTGGAGGCAAGGAGGAGGAGGAGGAGGAGGAGGAGGAGAAAAGCTCCCCTCGTGGGAGCCCCCCCTACTTTTTGCATATATTTTTATTGTGTTTTTTTTAATTTTTGCAGGGGTCCTGCACCCCTAACCCCTACAAATAGGAAGGGGTGACTGTGTAATAAATAAAATAAAATAAAATTTTCAGTCCAATCTCTGGTGTGTGGTCTCATTATTTCATGGGATGGTTAGCAATTTTGTTTGGAGGTCTTGTCCAAACAGAAAAGACTTTCTCTGTCTCCCAGAAGGAGACCATGGAGAATGCCAGTCTAGCCTCTCTAGGAAGGGAGTTACAGAACAGAGCTTGAGGTCAGTCACCAAGAAGGGCCTCTCTTCTGTTCCCACCAAATGTATCTATAAGGGTGGTGGAATAGAGAGAAGGGCCTCCCACAAAGATCTCAAAAATGGGGCAGGCTTATGTGGGAGAATATGGTTCTTCAGGTAGTCTGGGCCACTGCTGGACAGGGATTTATAGATCATAACCATCATTTTGAATTGGGCCTGGTAACAGACCAATGTTGAGAGCCAGTATGGTACAGTAGTTTGAGCACTGGGCTCTGGAGACCAGTGTTCAAATCCCTGCTTTGCCATGGAAACCCACTGGGTGACTTTGGGCAAGTTATACTCTCTCAGCCTCAGAGGAAGGCAAAGGCAAATCCCTTCTGAACAAATTATTCCAAGAAAACCCCATGACAGGGTTGCCTTAGGTTCACCATAAATCAGAAATGACTTGAAGGCACACAACAGCAACAACAGATTAGTAGCTAGGGGTTGCAACAAAGGAGTCGTATTCCCCATATAAGTAGCCCTGGCTGAAGCTCTTTGGACCAACTGAAGTTTGTGAACTCTGTTGACAGGGAGTACCCTGCAGAGCATATCACAGTAATCCCAATGGGACATAACTGAGTCATGTATCACCATAGTTTGCTCTCTAGGAATGGGTGCAGCTGGCAAATAAGCATTAACTATGGAAACGCAATCCTGGGCACAAAAGGAATCTGAGGTTCCTGCTCAGGATTAAATCCAGAAGAACACTCAAGTTGCAATCCTGTGTTTTCAGGGGGAGTATAACCCCGTCCAACACTGGGCTGAATCCCTATTCCTTGATCTGCCTTTCAGTTGATCAGGACTGAGTTTCAATTTAGTCACCCACATCCAGTCCATTACAGATCATAGACACCAGTTTAGAACCAAAACAGCATCTTTGAGGTAGAAAAGAGTAATAGAGTTGGGTGTCATCAGCATATTGATGGCACCAGACCCCAGAACTCTTGAAACTTCACCCAGCAGATTCATGTACACATGAAATAGCATGGAGGACAAAACCAAACCTTGAGGAACCCCACATACCAAAGGCTAAGAAGTCAAATAGGAATATCTCCAGCCAGGATTTGGTCCTTCGGGTAAGAATGGTGCCACTGTAAAATAGTATTTCTAAGTTCCATTCCAGCAATTCAGCATCGTAAAAGCCACTGAAAGGCCCAGCAGAACCAGCAGGGACACATTTCTCCTTTCTAGTTCCTGGCATAGGCCATCCACCAAGGTGTATTTTTCCTGGAACTAGCACCTGAAAACAGATTGAAATGGATGTAAATAATCAATCTCATTCATGTATCCTGAATCCTCATTCAGGAACCTTGCTCAGCAATTGGTGGCTGACTGGTAGTTATCCAATATAGTGAGATCTAGAAATATGTACACTTTTACTACATTCATATCACATTATTATTGCATTGCCAATTCAGCCAGCAGGTCTGCATATGTATGCAACACGGGACATTAAAAACTTATTTTCTAAATTGGCCTTCTGAGAAATTACTCTAAAAGAATACTGCAGAACCTGGCTACCATTCACATAATCTGCTTTGTGTCATAAATTGTTCATCTGTCTCTGGCTGTGCTTAGCAGAAATGGGTGATCACCTTTCTTTTAAAGAAGAAAGCTCTATGTTCTGTCCATGGTGCTAACTACTTTCTAGATCACAGATGATCAAGATAGTAAATCTATTAAAGATGCATTTATTTGTGGCATGACACAATCTTTGTGTCTGCCAACAGAAGCCCAAGTAACAAGACAGGATGTATGTGGAGGGGAGGTGGACAAGGCAGGATAAGTGGTTTCATTTTTACTTGACAGCACCCTGCTAAGATTTATGACACCATGTAGTATATGCATGCTTCTTTGTAGAGGCTTAAATCATGTCATGCTAACTGGCCTTACCTTTCCACTGGAAATAATGGTACCAGTCACAGAAATGCATTAATGGCATCTAGTACATTGAGTTGCAATAATGGTGCTATTAGCAAGAGGTGCAAAATGTCAGAGAAGTAATGGGACATCACCTTTTCCCTACACACTGGACTCTAAGGATTTAATGCAGTTCCACATATATTGAGCATGAAGCTCTTTTATCAATTGACACTTAACCTTGTTGGCTTCAAATAAAATGCATTCGTTTATGTAAGCTGATAATTTAACCCCTATTAAATAGTTATGAGAAGTCCTAGTATAAAATCAAATGTTCTCCCAATGTTACTCCATTCTCTTCTTATAAAAAAAATACGCCAAAATGTTTTCTTTTGTTCCCAAGCAATACAAGGATGAATTGTTGGCTGTTGTTTAGCGTGTATTTCCTTTCTTCCTTCTCTTCTACATTTAGGTGTGAATTAGTTTGTGTAAGTGGTTGGAGATGTTGCCAGTGCTTCATTATTATTTTTAGAGTATGGTACCTTACATGCTAGCTGTAGGTACTGCACAGCATTATTGTTGTGTGCCTTCAAGTTGTTTCCAACTTATATTGACCCTAAGGAGAACCTATCATGGGACTTTCTTGGCAAGATTTGTTCAGAGGAGTTTTGCCTTTGCCTTTCTCTGAAGGCAAGAGTGACTTGCCCAAGGTCAGCCAGTGGGTTTCCATGGCTGAGCAGATTTTCAAATCCTGGTGTTCAGAGCTCAAAGCTCAAAATATTACACCATGCTGGCTCTCTCCTGCACAGTATACTGTACAACATATTGTGTACACATAAACACCTATTATTATTATTATTATTATTATTATTGACTTTGCAAAAGAGTCTGGAGTAATACACACCTGAGGCGAAGCACAAAAATCAGTGTGTATAGAGCCATTGTACTGTCTATTCTCCTTTACGGGTCTGAAACATGGGTCACCTATCGCCATCACTTAACAACTCCTTGAACACTTTCATCAGCGCTGTATACGCACAATCCTAAATATACACTGGACTGACTATGTGATGAATGTTGCTGTTCTTGAGCAAGCAGGGATCACCAGCATTAAGACCATGATATTGAGAACACAGCTGCGCTGGGCAGGGCATGTTTCTAGGATGGAGGACCATCGCCTCCAAAAATAGTACTCTACGGTGAACTCGCCATGGGTCAGCATAAGAGGGGCGCTCCAAAAAAGCGATACAAGTTCTCCCTGAAGCAACATCTCAGGCTTGGCCAAATTGATCACCAACAATGGTCCGCCATGGCCTCACATCGGGAGGCATGGAGACACACTATCCACAATGCTGCAGCCTTATTTGAGAACTCACGCTGAAGAAGTCTTGAAGAGAAATGACAATGCAGAAAGAATCACAACCCGGAAACATCACCCAAGGATACCTTCTGGTGTCCTTTCTGCAACCGGACTTGTTTATCTCAGATTGGCCTTTTTAGTCATCAGCGCGCCTGCAGAAAGCATGGGGTGAGTTCTTCTTGAATCTTCGTTTGTGAAGAAAAGCCAGAGAGAGAGAGAGAGAGAGAGAGAGAGAGAGATTATTATTATTACTACTACTGTAAAATAGGAAGTAATTTGTTCTTTCCCACCTAAAGCTGGCTTATGTTTAAGGAGCTGAAATCCTGTCTGCATGAGATGTTGGACATTTTTGCTCTTTTTAGTACCTGTCTTCCTGCTTCATTCTGACCAAGCAAAATTTATTTATGTTACTGGGTAGTTGCCTGAGAAATACATAGACAAGCCACTAATTTGGGCATACTTATCAAATTTTCAGATGACACCAAATTAGGAGGAGTAGCTAATACCCTAGAGGACAGGATCAAAATTCAAAATGACCTGGATAGACAGGAGAGCTGGGCCAAAGCTAACAAAATGAAATTCAATATGGAGAAATGTAAGGTACTGCACTTAGGGCGGAAAAACAAAATGCATAGATACAGGATGGGGGAGACCTGGCTGAATGAGACTACGAGTGAAAGGGATCTAGTAGACCACAAGTTGAACATGAGTCATAGAATCATAGAATCATAGAATCATAGAATTGCAGAGTTGGAAGAGACCTCGAGGGCCATCCAGTCCAACCCCCCTGCCATGCAGGAAATCACAATCAAAGCATCCCCGACAGATGGCCATCCAGCCTCTGTTTAAAGACCTCCAAGGAAGGAGACCCCACCACGCTCCGAGGGAGTGTGTTCCACTGCCAAACAGCTCTTACTGTCAAAAAGTTCCTCCTCATGTTGAGGTGGAATCTCTGTTCCTGGAGCTTGCACCCATTGCTCCGTGTTCCAGTCTCTGGAGCAGCAGAAAACAAGCCTGCTCCATCCTCAGTGTGACATCCCTTCAAATACTTAAACAGGGCTATCATATCGCCTCTAAACCGTCTTTTTTCCAGGCTAAACATACCCAGCTCCCTAAGTCTCTCCTCATAAGGCATTGTTTCCAGACCTTTCACCATTTTAGTTGCCCTTCTCTGGACACGCTCCAATTTGTCAATATCCTTTCTGAATTGTGGTGCCCAGAACTGGACACAGTATTCTAAGTGAGGTCTGACCAAGGCAGAATAGAGTGGCACTATTACTTCCCTTGATCAACAGTGTGTCAACAGTGTGATGTGGCAGTTAAAAAGGCCAATGCGATTTTGGGCTGCATTAATAGAAGTATAGCGTCTAGATTAAGGGAAGTAATTGTGCCACTCTATTCTGCCTTGGTCAGGCCTCACCTAGAAATGTACAAGAAATGGGAAAAAGGAGGAAATCACCAAACCAAACTGAGAACTTGGATGATGCCTTTCTAGAAGAGATGACTGCACATTCAGGCAGGGGAGATGGTAGTAATAATGGGTTTTGTTTTTTTTAACTATCCTGATATTTGTTGGAACTCCAGCTCTGCCAAAAATTTAAGGTCTAGCAAATTCCTCACTTGCCTTGCAGACAATTTCATAGTCCAGAAGGTGGAAGAGACAACAAGGGGATCAGCTATTTTAGATCTGATCCTAACCAACAGAGATTATTTCGTTAATAGGGTGGAAATGGTGGGATCCTTAGGGGGGAGTGACCATGTTCTGCTGGAGTTTGTTATATAGAGGAAAGGGGAGGCCAAGTGTAGTCAGACATACCTTCTAGACTATAGGAAGGTGACTTCAGAAAACTTAGGGAATTACTGGGGGTGATCCCATGGTCAGGAACACAAAAAGAGAAGGGAGTACATAATGGATGGGAGTTTCTGAAAAGTGAGATATTGAAGGCACAACTTCAAACAGTTCCAATGAGGAGAAAAAATGGCAGGTGTTTAAAGAAACCAGTATGGATGTCTAAAGAACTTTTTACTGAGCTAAGACCTAAAAGGAACATGTACAAGAAATCGGATAAGGGAGAAAACACCAAAGAAATGGCCAAAGCGGCAGTGGGGGCGTGAGAGCCCTGCCACCATCATGCACTGCCATGCGCCTCCACCTGCCCGCCCACCCACCCGCCCACCCGCCTGGTGGATGCCAGGATAGCTGCTGGTAGTGTTGGTAGTGCTGCAGTCCCAGGGAGGAGGAGGCCAGCCAAAGCCACAGCGGGGGCAGGAGAGCCCTGCTGCCATTGCTACACTACCGTGTGTCCCCGCCTGTCCACCTAGTGAGTGGATGGCAGGGCTGCTGGTGTTGTGGGTGCTGCTACCACCAAAGTCCCAGGGAGGGGGAGGCTAGCCAAAGCCACAGCAGTGGTAGGAGAGCCCCGCTTCCATCGCTGCACCACCTCGTACCCCCACCTGTCTGCCCACCCACCCGGCGAGTGGCTGGTGGGGTGGCTGATGGTGGTGCTGCTGCCACCACTTCAGTCCTGTCAAAGGGGAGGCTGGCCAAAGACACAGGAGGGGTAGGAGAGTCCCACTGCCATTGCTGCACTGCCTCACGCCCCCGCCTGCCCACTTGACTGGCCAGCAAGTGGATGGCGGGGTGGCTGGTGGTGCTGCTGCTGCCACCGCTGCAGTCCTAGGGAGGGGGAGGTAAGCCATAGCTGCAGCAGGGACAGGAGAGCCCCACTGCCATCATTGCATGCCCCTCCCTGCCCACTCTCCTTCTCAAATACACACACACACACGCCAGACTAATCTTATCTCTCTTTTTTGATAGAGTTACAGACGGAGGAATGGACTCAAACTGCAGGAAAAGAGATTCCATCTAAGCATTAGGAAGAACTTCCTGACAGTAAGAGCTGTTCGGAAGTGGAATACATTGCCTCGCAGTGTGGTGGAGTCTCCTTCTTTGGAAGCTTTTAAACAGAGGCTGGATGGCCATCTGTCAGGGATGCTTTGATTGTGTATTCCTGTATGGCAGGGGGTTGGGCTGGATGGACCTTGTGCTCTCTTCCGACTCTATGATTCTATGTTTCTATGAATCCCTTTGAACATAGATATTCCTGTTGGTCCATCTGAATATTATAACCAAAATGTTTAGCCCATTTTATTATACATTCTTTGATCTGTTCTTCCATCTCAAATTTCAACCAAAAGTGTGTACATTTTAGAGGTTACCTTTGTATCATCCATACACAATTGTATGCCAAATTCTGACTTATTTTCTCAAAACCATACATCTTTTATCTATTTTAAATCTTTCTGATAATTGTAGATAAGAATATAATTGAAATGAGTAACCTTCTAAATCTAGCTACTCTCTTGATTTAACTCTGTATTCCCACTGGAACAACTCCAGAAAGTTCTGATGGAATAGCCGTTTGTCTTCTTCTGCTGTTTCTTTTCTGTAAAAAGCTTCTTGTGTTGAGAGCCATAAAGGCATTTCTGGGCACAACCTGGGTTTGTATCAGTTCCATATTCGCAATAGGGAAGCCTCACAAATTGATTTTTGTAAAATCTACATTTACTTTGACTCTTGTACCATAAACATCTATGCCATCCAAACCTCAGCTTGTGCCCTTCCAATTCTAATAATCTTTAGTTGCTGAGCATCATCCATTCTTTTAACCAAACTAAAAAACAGGCTGCAAAGTACAAATTCAAATCCAGTAATCCCAATCCTCCTCAATCCTTTGCATATTGTGAAACTTTATGCCTAACTTATGTTTTTTTCTCCCTTGGCACATAATCCTAGTTATGTCTTTTTGCTATTACTTAAATGGCACATCAGTTGTCAAAACTGATATTGTCTGAAATAAGAATATTATTCTTCATAAACCATTCATTTTTATAACAGAAATTCTCCCCAACAGTGACAAGTTTAGTCTTTTCTATCACAACATGTCTTTTTTAATTTCATTCCATGTCTTGACATAATTATATTTTTAATTCCTTTTTATTAAATTGCTTAACATGACATATTCATATATTTTCTTGCTTTACATGTTTTATAGTATATGCAATTTACATTGCATGCCAACATAAAACATATATAATTATTGTAGCTCTTGGAATTTACTATAAATTCAAAATTCAAATATAGAAGAAAAAAATGTTCTTTCAGCATTTTAAAGTAAAATTTCTTTCTTTCCATACGTTTACAATTTCTTATTATTTCTAATAGATAAACTTCCAGCTTTTCCCCGATTTTGCAAGGTTTGCTCAACAACTATATTCTTATATAAGATTGGCCTTAAGACATAAATTTATTCTGTTCCTTCTAAACTTCCCAATTCTATAAGATCAACTGGATCCTAATTAATTTTTTTGTCATTACGTAATTCTGTTTATCATTAGATGATAAAATTTTATCCAGATTTCTCCATTTTTTTCCTCCAGTGATTCTTCACTAGAGCACATTCTTTCTCAACAGGTTTGACGGTTTTATCTTTTAGTAACAAAGTTAATTTGTCCATGTCCATCATATCTCTAAGTTTAATTACCCATTCTTCAACAGTGGGAATTTCTTTTTTCTTCCACTTGGCCGCATAAAGTAATCGTGCCGCTAATACCATATTCTGTGATACTGTGATAAAACTCTTCTCCAAGATTGATTATTTAACTTCCCTCTTATTTGGTCTACCATATTTAGTAAGTATAATTCTGGTGTCATTGCATATTTTATGTCTAAAATTTCACAAACCATAATATGTATCTTTTCCCAGAAGTTTCTAGCCATAGAACAGCTCTACCAGACATGGTATAAAGTACCTTTAGCGTTATCACATTTCGAACAGTTCTTATTACCAGTATTATACATCTTATTTAGTTTAACAGGTGTTAGGTACCTTCTATAAAAGATTTGTAAGTAGTTTTCTTTTAAATTTTGAGCTAGTGTGAATTTTTGTGTTGCTTTCCAAGCTTTCTCCCATTTTTCTAGTTCAATCACCCGACCTATATCTTGTGCCCATTTAACCATTTGCTCTTTAATAGTCTCATCCTCCATTTCCCTCTGTAAAAAGGCATTATAGAATTTTGTGATGTTATGTTTTTTCTCACTGAAAAATATCTTATCTAATTCATTTTTTTCTAATTTGAAATTTTCAAGTTGATAATCCATTTAAATCTTTCATAAAGTTGCTTATAGAGGAACCATTTCATATTGAATCCCTTTTCTTCAAGTTGTTCTCTAGTATTTATTCGTATGCTATCTTCTGTTTCTTTGCCTAGTAAGTCTTGATATTTTATTCAATTTTCATTTCTTGTCTTTGTTCTGGCAAAAAAGGCTTCTTCAGGAGATACCCATAAAGGGATTTTTCTATAATAGTTTTTCTTCATATTAGACCACATTTTAAGAAGAGCCTTTCTTATCACATGGTTCTCAAAATCTTTGTTCTCTCTTTTTTCCCCATACCACAGGTATGCGTGCCATCCCAAATGGAGGTTGAATCCCTCCAGAACCAATAACCTAGTATTGGTTAGAGAGATCCAATCCTCTGTCCAGGATAGCGCGCATGCCTGAAAGTACAGTCTTAGATCAGGCAAGGCACACCCTTCTCTGTCTTTCTTATCAAGTAAAATCTTCCACTTTATTTGTTGTCTTTCCCCTTGCCATAGATATTTAGATAGTTCTTTCTGCCATGCTTTGAAACAATTCATATTATGAATAATGAGTAGGTTTTGAAATAAAAACATGAAGCTAGGTAGGGTATTAATTTTGATTATTTCTATCTTTCCTAATAAGGATAGATTAAGTTTGGACCATTTTGTCAGATCAGTTTTTATTTTTCTCCATAATTTACTGTAATTGTTATCATATAGGTCCAAATTTCTTTTTGTTATTCATATACCTAGATATTTGATCTTCTTCTCTATTTTGTATCTGGTTTTATTAAAAATAAATATTTGTTCTTCTTCTGTTTTAGAGACATTTTTTGTGAGAACCATAGTTTTCCCTTTATTCACTTTAAACTCCGCTACCCCTGTGAATTCACTTAGCATCTTTCCTAACTATTCTAGTTGGTTTGTAGGGTCTTCCAGAAAGATTGCTAAATCGTCCACATATGCTTTAATTTTAAATTTTTGGCCCTTTATTTTTGTTCCTTTAATTTTTTTCATTGTTTTTAATGCTATTAATTAGTACCCCAATTATGATGATGAAAAGAAGAGGGGACAATGGACAAACTTGTCTCATCCCATTCCTAATATTAAATTTCTCTGTTCATTCTCTATTTACCAATAACTGCGCCTTTTGATTTTCGTAAATTAAATCTATCCACTTTAAAAATCTCTCCCCCATTTCCATATTAGCCATCACGATTTTCATAAAGTTCCAGTTCACTTTATTGAACGCTTTTTCAGCATCTATGAAAATCATAGCAAGACTTTTCTCATTGTGAAAATAGTATTCCAACAGGTTTATAATAGTTCTAATATTACTCTGCGTGGCTATTTCTCAGAAAACTGTTCTGATCTTTTTGTATTATTTGTGAAAGTACCTTTTTCAGTCTTTGAGCTAATATGGATGTAAAGATTTTATAATCGCAGTTTAGAAGTGAAATCGGCCTATAATTTTGAGGTTCTTTTAGATCTTTTCCTTCCTTTGGTAGTAAAGATATATGAGCTTCTTTCCATGTTTCAGGAATCCCTTCTTCTATTACTTTATTTAGCAGTCTATATAAAGGTATTGCAAGTTCATTTCCCATCTTTTTATAATATGTTGAAGTAAATCCGTCAGGACCTGGTGCTTTCCCGTTTTTTAATTTTGCAATTGCTTCAACTATTTCTGCCATTGTAATGTTCTTATTTAGACTTTCTGCTCTGTTGTTAATTTCATGATCCGTTGTTTATCCAAATATTGTTCTATTTTCTGGTTATCCACAGTTTTAGTGCTTTATCATTGTATAACTTAGAATAAAAGTGATGAAAATGTTTCTTAATCAGATTGATATCCATCACCATCTTTCCTTTATATTTTATTTCATTGATTATTCTCTTCTCTTTCATTTTTTAAAGTTTTTGTGCCAGCCATTTCCCTGATTTATTAGCTGTTTCAAAATGTTTTTGTTTCATCATTTTCATCTTTGTCTCTATTTCTTCTATTATCTGGGATTGCGTCTCTTTTGTCAGCATATTAATCTCTTCTTTTAACTTTTCATCACTCGGTGATTTTTTAAAAATTATCTTCTCTTATTGCAATTTCAGTTAGTACGTTCTGAAGTTTTTCCTTTGCTTTTCTTCTTTTTTCAATCCACTGTTTTATGAAGAACCCCCTCAGGACAGATTTACTAGCTTCCCAGATAGTTTTCGTACTCACATCCTCAGTGGTATTTTCAAGAAAATACAATTTCAATGTGTCTTTTGCTTTTTTAAGTACCTCTTCATCATTTAACCTGCAACTGAATTCTCTTTTTCTCTCAAACAGTTTTAATTCTATTGGGTTATGGTCTGATATCCATTTAGGTAAAACTTTCATATTCTTTACCATTGTCGTTAAACTTTTGGTTATCAAGAACCTATCTATCCTGGAGTGTGTACAGTGGGCATCTGAATAGAAAGTGAACATTTTTGCATCTTGGCATTTCCACCTCCACACATCCAGTAAGTTGTGTTCGCTCACTGATTCAAAGAAAGCTTTTGGGAGTTTACCTTGATTTTTCTTAATGATTTTATTTGACAATCTATTGTCAGAATAATTACTCTATTCCAGTCTCCCAATAAAGTTAAATTTTCTATCTGAGCCTTTTCAATTTCTGAATTCAATTTATTGAAAAAGATTTCTATATTTTCTACTGGAGAATATACTCCTATTAAGAGTACTTGAAGGTTACCCAATTTCGTTTCAACCCCTATATAGGATCCTTCTAAATCTTTGAAGAGTTCTTTTGCACAGTATTTTTTATTTATGTACAAAATCACTTCTTTTTTCTTTTTTCGATTGGATGAAATAAAACTTTGCCCTAGTTTGGGGTTTCAGAGATATTTGCAGTCATCTTCCTTAATTTGTGTTTCTTGTAAGCATATTATATCATTATGTGATTTTTCTAGGTAGTGAAAAATTTGTTTTCTTTTATAATTTGAGTTAAACCCTTTCACATTCCATGATATTATTTTCGATTCCATCTTATCCTTCAGTTATATTTATTTATTTAGTTTATTTAATCTATTGTATGTTAGTCATCTTCTTCTGCTCTTTTGTCTTCTTCTTCACTTAATTCTCCTTTACCCTCATATTCCTCTCCTTCTTCCCCTTCTTCCTCTATTTCTTCTTTTTCTTCTTTCTCTCCCACTTCTCCTTCCCTGTCTGAACTTTCTCCTGGTTGGTCTTCCAACTTTGTTTTTCTTTGTCCATCCAGTTGCTTATCTTCTTGCTTTCCCTTTTTGTTTGTTTCTCTATGATGTTTTTCCAGTTTTGTGCAAAAACCCTTTGCTTTCAAAATCGAGTTAATTTTAATTCTTTTCTGTTGGTAGGTAAAAGAGACACCTAGTCTTTCCCATCTGTAATTAATGTTTCTTTTCCTCAATTGTTGTGTAAGGAATTTATATTCCTGTCTCTTCTTCAAGGCTTGTAAGGATATAACTTTATATATTGTTATTTCATTTTCTTCAATTTGTAACTTGTTTGTATAACTTTTTTGTATAACTTGTTCTCTTAATCTATTCCTAGTGAAGCAGACAACAATATCCCTTGGAATTTTTCTTTCTTTTGCTATCTTAGAGTTAACTCTAAACATTTTGTCTATTTCTGCACCCATATTTTCTATAGTAGTTTCAGTATATTCTGCCAACCCTGGTATGACTCTTTCTTCCAATCTTTCATTGACATCCTCAGATAAACCTCTTAGTTTTATACATCTTTTTCTGTATCTCCTTCCTTGGAGTTCTTTAAACAGGCTGGATTGCCATCTGTCCCATCTGTCGGGGATGCTTTGATCGAGATTTCCTGCATGGCAGGGGGTTGGACTGGATGGCCCTCATGGTCTCTTCCAACTCTACAATTCTACGATTCTATGATTCTATGTATCTGACTTCTTCGGTCAATAAATATTTTTTCATTTGTTCTTGTTCTTGAGATATCATTTGCATACTACTTTCATGTACTTTAGATTTTTCTTTTATGTTCTCCACTTCTTGTTTAATTACGTCCATATCTTCCAATAATTTCTCTAGTTTCCTTCGAAAACTATTTAGTTCTTTCCTTAAATCTGTTTTTATCTCAGTTCTGATCTCCTTCAATTCTTCCCTTATTTCTTGCCTCATTTTCTTCATTTCTTTCCTCATTTCCTCCAGCAATAGTGCACTAAAATCTGTTATTTTAAAGATCCTTCAGTTGAAGGTCTTCTTTGTGACAGAATCTGAGCCTAAGCTTGTGCGGCTGCTTTCCTCTGACTTGCTGCCATTTTGTTGTTGTTTCTTATGTTCCTTATGTTTATCTATGTTTTCACTATTATGTGTCTAGATTTCTTTATGTTTTTGTCCAATCTTATGAATGATAGGGTCTCTCTAAATCAAAGTGTATTTATCTTAATCTATCTTAGATTTTCTTGATCTGTCTTGGTCTATATTTAAATTGTCAATGTTAAATGTGTAGTATATATATATTTGCAGTATTATTTATTATATATAATATTATGATTGTTATATAGAATCATAGAATCATAGAATTGCAGAGTTGGAAGAGACCACGAGGGCCATCCAGTCCAACCCCCCTGCCACACAGGAATATTAATATATATTGATGTTACCAATCTCAATTAAACAATCTTCAGTATTCTATATTCTATATTCAATGTATTCAATTCCCAACCTTCAACCTGTAATATTCCAAATCTAGTGAATTCCACTTTCAAATTTAAATCTACTGAGTATCCAAATTCAAGTTCAGAATTCAATATTCAATGTATACCCTGTAAGTTAAATGTTCCAGTTTCTGATTGCCAACCAACTTTTCACTCTTCAACTTTTCATTCTTCAACACTATATTATTATATTTGATATTTAATATATTCAATATTAGAGTCTGTATTCTAATTACCTAAGTACCTACAATTCAATGTTCAATGTATAGTCTTCAGCCTTCACTGTCCTAAATTTAATGTATTTAATATTCAATATTCAGTAATCCAAATTCAAATCACAAATTCAATATCCTAATCTTCAATATTCAAACTCTAAATTCCAAGTTCTTTGTTGACCCTTCAGTCTCTTCCCTTCAGTATGTTGTATATATAGTACTACACTATATATAATATGTGGAATATATACATGTATGGTATGTAAAATATATGTAGTATGTGTGATGTATATTTAATATCCTCTAATCAGAGTGCAGAGTACAGTATCTTATAACAATATGCAAATTGTAAATCTATTCCTGTTAAAACCTTATTCAGTTATTCTATTATTCAATATCATACGATATATTACCTTATATAGTTCGATACCATGTTATATTTAATATATTCAATATATTCAATATTCAATATTTCCGTTATCTAAATTCAAATTTGGATTTCCAGTTCACAAATAATATTCAAAATTCAAAGACTGGTATTCAATATACAATATTCAACATTCAATATTCAATGTTAAATAATCTGTGTCCCTTATTGAACAATCAGAATTCAATTAGCATCTCTCTCAAAAATAACCTTTATCTCACTTCCTTAAGCCAGTTTCACTTTCAATATCTTAGGTATATTGAAACTTTCTTTTCTTCATATCACAGTTCCCCACCAATTAATATAATGTTTAAACAAAGTTAAATATAAATTAGCAATCTCTTCACACAGTTCTCCTCTTATTTTCTTTTATATACTGTTCTCTATTTGTAATTCTCAGTGCTTATTACCATCAACACAGAGCCTCAACATACACTCCTCTCCCCTCTGTTCTTCCAACTCTGTCTCTGTATCTTTTCTCCTCTTCTTACCACTCTTCATTCTGTTTTCCTTTTCCACGTCTTGTTAGTCTCTCCCGTTACTCCATTGTTGCACCTCTTATTTCAGTTTCCAATTCTCTCTTCCTTAGTCCAGAACATAGAGTTACTACCGAACAATTTCCCCCTTCTTTCTTTTACTTTGATTTCAGTTCAGTTCAGTTCAATTCAAATTCAGTTCAGTTCAAATTCAGGTAATTCAAATCCCACTCAACACCCGTTTCAGGGTTCTAACACTTCAGCCTTCTCAACCCCTCCTCCTTCTCCTTGCTTCTCTTTACTTTAGGTTTTGTTTCCTTGCTCCCTTTACACGTGAGGCAGACTCTTCTACACCACCTTTCCCCCAGCTTTCCTCCAACTTTTCACCCCACTTTGTTGCTGTTACTTATTATTTATTTGTTAATTGTTACTTATTAATGTTGCTGTTATCTGTTCCCACTTTCTCTCACTTTCTTTCTCTCCCCACTTCTTCAGTTCACTGTCTCTTACTATCTGCTCTCAGGTTTTCTCCTCCTTTTCCTCCTTTTGCTGTTGCTCTTTTTACTGTCTTATCTCATTCCTTCTCTCTCTCTCTCTCAAACACACACACTGATTTTAGAAGAGATTTTAGAGGACAAACCTTGTCCTTGCTCCAACAGGAACTCTCCTTGGCGTGTTCTCTTTTACTTGTTTTCTCTTCTTTAAAAAGATGCTGGTGCTGCTGGAGGTGCTAAATGCGGTTTATTTACCCTGGTTGTGAAACTCTACGGTCTCCTCAGCTCCTCCTGTGCCCCAATAATCAGCAGGGGTTTCCAAAATCCCAAAGGAAGCCTGGACCCTCCCCACCAGCAAAACTGGGCGCTGGAGCTGGCTTCAACCCCCAACAAGTTCTCGCAGCCTTCCTTTCCCAAGGTAGGGCCACCGTCAGTTCTATGCTACAGATCTGCCAGAGCAAGCAGCTGCAGCAAGAGCTAAGCTCCCTTCAGCCAGACGCAACACCGTCACACCAGAACTCATGACATAATTATTTTGAAACAGCATACAATTTATATTCATCATAGTAATATCATAGAATCATAGAATCATAGAATTGCAGAGTTGGAAGAGACCACGAGGGCCATCCAGTCCAACCCCCCTGCCACGCAGGAAAATATCTAAATATTTAACTCATTTCTCAATCTTAAAACCCATTTTTCCATCAATTGTAATTGACCTTCAGTACTCATATTTTTCACCAATGTCTTTTTGCTTTGGTTATTGATCTTAAAACCTGCCACCACACCAAAATCTTTTAATCTCACTCCCAACGTTATGGAGCATGACAAGGGAGCCCACCATTGATCCTCACATGTTTCTTTGTCAGAGAGTCCTTTTGCTCTCAAGCCTCTCTGCCATGATAAAACCTGTTTAGCTGCTGTATAGCTACATTGAAATGAGGCTGGTGTGTGTTGGGAGGGGGTGCAGCTTCTGGAGAATGTTTGGTGGGAACCAAGGTCACTTGGTTACTTGGTACAATTTGATGCACGTGGGAAAGATTGCAGGCCTTGGGAAGGAGTGAATGAGTTGTGGAGAGCCCTTAAAAAGTGAAACCCATGTTGTATCATCAGATCTGGCAATGACTCTGCTGTTGTACTGATCTAAACATTCAATAAAGATTTCTTGGATTCATCCTGAAGCCTCCTCATTGAGTTAGGTAAAGACATGGCACTACATTGTTAATGCTGGGTCATCTTTCTGAATCAATAGCTCTATGGATAATAGTTTCTTTCTGATATTTCGCCTGCATCTGTGGCTGGCATACTCAGAGAATGGTTGGGTAGAACCCAACAGGGGTTCACATCATATAAACTCCACATACACTCCTACCCAATCAATCTCTGAAGATGCCAGCCACAGATGCAAGCAAAACGTCAGAAAGAAACTATTCCAGAACATGGCCTCACAGCCCGGAAAAAACCCAAGGAAAATCTATGGATGTCGTCCGTGAAAGCCTTCGACTTCACAATGCAGTTAGAATTCAAGCAACATGGGCTTAAAAACACAGATCAGATGTTTTTCTGTTTATCCTAAGGGGATATTCTTTGGTTAGGTATCATGTTGGGATCCAGCCTTTCCTCATAAAGCCCTAGAAGGGTTATCTTGTTTTTAATTTACAATTGGAAGGTTTGGTTGAGAGATAAAAGTCTTAATATCAATATGACCCAATGATGCCTCACTTTAAATTCTTATACTACCTTTCTCCTCACTTCTGGATCCACATACTCTCAGTGGCTTTGCTTACCTTGTATCAGTCACTCTATCCTGCTAATACCTTTGCTTTTTGGGGGATGATGAGAATTGTAGTGCAACACATCTGCAGTAGGCTATATTCGAGAAGGCTGTTTTAAACCAACTGGTTATGCTGAATCTTTTGGTCATCTTATGTGGAATGCCATCACATAGGGTGTTCTCGGTATAAGTTGTATGCATTTAGCTAAGATATTTTTACATCAGCTTTTGACTTTGAGCACCCTTTATTGTAAAATAAAAATCATTGGCAAATGTGATCTCAGAGCCATTGGCAATAATCTTTGAGAATTCCTGGAGAACAGGAGAAGTCCCAGCAGACTGGAGGAGGCCAAACGTTGTCCCCATCTTCAAAAAGGGGGAAAAAGAGGATCCCAACAATTATCGTCCAGTTAGTCAGACATCAATACCAGGGAAGATTCTAGAGCAGATCATTAAACAGAGAGTCTGTGAACATTTAGAAGGCAATGCCATAATCACAAAAAGTCAACATGGGTTTCAGAGAAATAAGTCATGCCAGACTAATCTGATCTCTTTTTTTGATAAAGTTACCAGCTTGGTAGAGGAAGGGAACGCTGTGGACATCGCATACCTTGAATTCAGTAAGGCATTTGACAAGGTTCCCCATGACATTCTTGCAAACAAGCTTGTAAAATGTGGGCTAGACAAGTTAACTGTTCAAAGGATTTGTAATTGGTTGACCGGCTTAACCCAAAGGGTGCTCAGCAGTGGCTCCTCTTTGTCTTGGAAAGATGTGACCAGTGGAGTGCCACAGGGTTCTGTCCTGGGCCCAGTGCTATTCAACATCTTTATCAATGACTTGGATGAGGGAATTAGGGGCATATTTATCAAATTTGCAGATGACACCAAATTAGAAGGAGTAGCTAATACCCTAGAGGACAGGATCAAAATTCAGAATGACCTGGATAGACTGGAGAACTGGGCCAAAGCTAACAAAATGAAATTCAACACAGAGAAATGTAAAGTACTGCACTTAGGGTGGAAAAATGAGATGCATAGATATAGGATGGGAGAGACGTGGCTGAACGAGACTATGTGCAAAAGGGATCTAGGAGTCCTAGTAGACCACAAGTTGAACATGAGTCAACAGTGTGATGCAGCAGCTAAAAAGGCCAATGCGATTTTGGGCTGTATCAATAGCAGTATAGTATCTAGATCAAGGGAAGTAATAGTGCCGCTCTATTCTGCCTTGGTCATACCTCACCTAGAATACTGTGTCCAGTTCTGGGCACCACAATTCAAAAAGGATATTGACAAATTGGAGTGTGTCCAGAGACAGCATGCCAGAAATTGAAAGAGAATTACATAAAAATCTCCCATAGGTGGTATTATACCCCGGTGAGATTAAATAAAATGAACAATAAGCTGAACACTTTATGTTGGAAATGTGGGAAAGCTCGCGGTTCACTAATTCATATGTGGTGGAACTGTAGGCTAATCAAAAAATTCTGGGAAAAAGTACATGAAAATATAAATCAGATTTTGAAAGTTAATTTAGAATTTAACCCCGAAGTATATCTGCTAAACGTAATAAAAGGTTTAAAAAGAAATGAAGAAAAATCTTACTGGAATATTATACTATATATGACAACATCAGCAAGACTGGTGGTAGCTAGAAAAGAAAATTGAAGGAAATTCCGACAGTTGAGGAATGGAAAGACAAACTCCTAGATATGATAGAGTTATATGAATTGACAAATAGAATGAGAAATAAAGATAATGGTTATACGAAGAAGAAATGGTTTGCATTAATAAAATATTGGACAGACAAACGTGGTATACCAAAACATATGAAATTTACATAGCATATAAAATATGGGCACTAAGACTGATATTATGTTTGGTTCTCATAGTTTATTTGTTAAGACTAAATATATGTAAATGTGGAGGGTAAAAAAAATGGAAAGATTTGTGTATGCGATACTGTAATTTGATTTAGCAGCAACTGTAAGTTGGAAACAATAGGTAGTATATCTAGAGGTGAAAAGGTATCAAGATGGAGTACAAGTCAACAAGAAATTGAGAGAAGAGATGTAAATTTAGAATATTAAAAACAATATAAACATGAGGAGCGAGAAATCAAGAAGACAAGAAAAGGAAGTTGACTCCAAGATAGTTAAAGGAAGTCTTACCATAAGCGGAGAAGACGCAAGAGAAGTTAAACTACAGGGAATGCAATATTAGTCATTGTATAATGATGTAAGATGTAAAGTTTGCTAGGAATATTGTAAATTTTGATATTTATATCTTAAGCTAAGATTGCGTTAAGCTAAGATTGCATGAATGCACTAAATGTACGAATGTACTAATATGCCAATGTACTAATGGAAAATAAAAATAAAAATTAAATAAATAAAAAAAGGGATATTGACAAATTGGAGCATGTCCAGAGAAGGGCAACTAAAATGGTGAAAGGTCTGGGAATGGTGCCTTATGAGGAGAGACTTAGGGAGCTGGGTACGTTTAACCTGGAAAAAAGACGGTTAAGAGGTGATATGATAGCCCTGTTTAAGTATTTGAAGGGGTGTCATGCTGAGGATGGAGCAGGCTTGTTCTCTGCTGCTCCAGAGACTGGAACACGGAGCAATGGATGCAAGCTCCAGGAACAGAGATTCCACCTCAACACTAGGAGGAACTTTTTGACAGTAGGAGCTGTTTGGCAGTGGAACACACTCCCTCGGAGCGTGGTGGGGTCTCCTTCCTTGGAGGTCTTTAAACAGAGGCTGGATTGCCATCTGTCAGGGATGCTTTGATCGTGATTTCCTGCGTGGCAGGGAGTTGGACTGGATGGCCCTCGTGGTCTCTTCCAACTCTACAATTCTATGATTCTATGTGCCTCCTTTCTTCAACTGCCAGCCAAGTAACAGTTGTTCCCAACAAGGCTGGTAAAGAGAGCCCTTCTATCTGGCCTATCCAATGTGGATAGCTAAAATGACTATAATGAGACCATGGGTTGGGAGAAGGGAAGTTTAAACATCAGTCACTCTGACACTCTGACAACACCTTTATCTAAAATGTTTTATTGTAAGGGCAACTTTGATGAGCAGAGACTTTTTTGTAATTTTTTTTAGCCATCTGTGCTAGCTTGTTTGTAATGCTTCATCTACTCATTAGTGGACCTGCAACAATATGTTTAGATTTCCACCCAGCCAGCATTGCTTTCTGCCATTACAGATTTTTTTTTTTCCTGGCAGGGAGGGGAGTGCCCTTGTTGAGCTTTTTTCTCCTAACTGTTTTTGTAGGAGCAATGAGTCTAAAAATTAAAAATGTATTAAAAATTCCAGGAATCTAGTCCTTTTAAAAAGCAATAAAAATATTTTCAGAGTTAAAAATCATTTCCTTTCAAATTCATGCAGAGTGCCACTTAAGAATGCAGACTAAGCTCAATTAACATTTAAAAGTTTATTCAGAGATCTGTGGTCTGATCTGATCACCCATTGAATTAGACTCATTACAAAAACAAAGGAGTCAGTTTAAAATGCAAATCAAAAGTTTACTGAAGGTATATCAATCTCAATCTACATACTAAAACATACTTTAAAAAGAGTGTTCCTAACTAACTAGGAGGATTTAGGGTAGAAAGACTCACCCGGTCTTTTAGTGGTAGAAGGCTGCATGGTGAACATCATGGCATAGTTTCATAGCAGCAGCATGGCTAAGAAAAGATGGTAAAGATGGCTACAGCCACATGGAGACTCTAACTTAAAAGAGAACTTTCAAAGAGCAATAAAAATTAAATTAGGTCATGTGTTGAATGACCCAACACTCCAGTTGGCTGGAAGTGCCCAGTGAAATAAGAGAAAGGGAGTTTGGGAGAACAGAAGCATGCAGGGAAAAAAACCTAGACTCATATTAGGATGTGAATAGGGTACACAAGATTGCTTTTACATTACAAATAATTATTTCCCCACATACTACAGTTTTTTCTTTAGAAAACCTTGGGGGGCCCCCATCAAGCTCTCCCTTGTTTCTCAGTGGTCCTGTTTGGGTGGTATAGCCATCATAACTCCACAATGATGATGCATGAATGAATTTGTACATATAAAGGCTTCAATACCTCACTATTACCTTTGGAATCTTTTAAAGGTAATAAATAAAAAGGGTGCCCTGGTGGCGCAGTAGCTGAATGCAGTACTGCAAGCCACTAGGTTGTGAGTTTGATCCTAGAAGGCTCGCTCAGCCTTCCATCCTTCCGTAGGTTGATGAAATGAGTACCCAGCTTGTTGGGGGCAATCAGCTAAAAAAAACAAACACTGTAAACTGCTTAGGGAGTGCTTTGGCACTGATAAGTGGTATATAAATATCAATGCTACTGCTAAATGTAATGCAATTATTAGTTAGGAAAGCAGAGAGGAGCAATCACATGATTTCAATGCTCAGTTAGAGGTTGTCTAAATGGTGAAAATAGCCCTAATAGAATTGGCTGGGAATCCTACCCATCTAAATGGGATCCTGTATCACCCTACTGTATTTGGAAGGAAGGGGGGTCCAAAACAGCAAAAAACAGGAAAAGCTTTCCCCGTAGTTTTTTTTTTTTTAAACAGTGAGGGGTGCATATTCCTGCTCATTGGGACAAGTGATTCACTTTGAATCACTTTCCCATAGGAGAGGATGCACAAAGCCAATTGGCTAGGTGAGCATGAGCAGCAGGGCTTGCTAACAGGGCAAGTGCCCACTGCCACCATGTTTGATTTTCATCTTAGCAAGTGACCATTAAGGCGATAAAATGGGGCAGGGTTTATTTGTTTTTTTGCTGTCCTGTTTGAAAAATTGCTCTATCACTGTAGTGCACCTTGGACAACATTTTTTTTTTTAAAAAGTTTGTCGGCAGCAAAGTACAAATGTGAGTAAATCAGTTGTGGCCACCATGTAGTATGTGAAGCTTGTGGAGGCAAAAACACTGTTAAGACAAGTCACTCCTCCTACAAGGTACTTTGTTTTTTGCCCCTTGTATAGACAGGGCCAATGTGTACCTGTCTCGTATAGATGTCCCTTACAAGGCATGCCCCTTATTTGAGGGCTGGGAAGCTTTTCCTTTTACATAGAGTGAACAAGATGCTTCAGATCCCATATTTTAGGGTGCAGGCCCTTCATAGAGACAGAAATGTGTGCCTCAGGTAATTTATGGATGTAGACAATGTTGATTTTACAGATAAATACATGACCAAGGGCTCATCAAGGGACTGGAGGCATATACTGGCTGCGGAGCTGGCCCATTCCTCCCGTTACCTGAATAAAAATACAAAAAATAAAATAAAAGACCAACATGGCTACTAGTGTAACCACAGGTAATATGAAGAGATAAATGGTTGACCCTGGCTTGTGTCACATTAGGATTGATGCCACTATCAGCTCTAGTGCCTTTCCAATTTTTTTAAAAAATTATTATTAAATCTCTTATAGAGTGTGTTATCCAGTTATAGCCTGGGGTAGGATGGGGGAAGAAAAGAGAGAAGTGGTGGTAGTGTGGAGGGTCATTCTAAGAGTCTTTGCCAGACTAAATGAGAAAAAAGACCTTGCTTTTTTTTTAAAGCAGCTTCTGGATATAAGGTAAGAGTAAGCAAAATTGCTGCTACTTTCTCTCTTAAATGCATACAAACATCCATACATATTGAGACAGGCCTTGGGCTAAAACAGCAACACAACATTGATTGTAGTACTAATAATAAATACAGAGAGATTGTTATATTTGCTTAAAATATTTAACATTCATGACACCTTTATATCTTCTGTGAAAAATGATTAGAATAACATTAAGCTTAATACAGTCTTGGCTGGTGTTATGCCTACCCCTTAGTCTATAAACATAAATGTACTGATATCATTTACATTTATAGAATCATAGAGGAACAAGCTTGTAAAATGTGGGCTAGACAAGTTAACTGTTCAATGGATTTGTAATTGGTTGACCGGCCGAACCCAAAGGGTGCTCAGCAGTGGCTCCTCTTCGTCTTGGAAAGATGTGACCAGTGGGGTGCCACAGGGTTCTGTCCTGGGCCCAGTGCTATTCAACATCTTTATCAATGTTGGATGAGGGAATTAGGGGCATACTTACCAAATTTGCAGATGACACCAAATTGGGAGGAGTAGCTAATACCCTAGAGGACAGGATCAAAATTCAGAATGACCTGGATAGACTGGAGAGCTGGGCCAAAGCTAACAAAATGAATTTCAATACGGAGAAATGTAAAGTACTGCATTTAGGGCAGAAAAATGAAATGCATAAATATAGGATGGGAGAGACCTGGCTGAATGAGACTACGTGCGAAAGGGATCTAGGAGTCCTAGTAGACCACAAGTTGAACATGAGCCAACAGTGTGATGCGGCAGCTAAAAAGGCCAATGCGATTTTGGGCTGTATCAATAGAAGTATAGTGTCTAGATCAAGGGAAGTAATAGTGCCACTCTATTCTGCCTTGGTCAGACCTCACTTAGAATACTGTGTCCAGTTCTGGGCACCACAATTCAGAAAGGATATTGACAAATTGGAGCGTGTCCAGAGAAGGGCAACTAAAATGGTGAAAGGTCTGGAAACAATGCCTTATGAGAGACTTAGGGAGCTGGGTATGTTTAGCCTGGAAAAAAGACGGTTAAGAGGCGATATGATAGCCCTGTTTAAGTATTTGAAGGGACGTCACGCCGAGGATGGAGCAGGCTTGTTTTCTGCTGCTCCAGAGACTGGAACACGGAGCAACGGGTGCAAGCTCCAGGAACAGAGATTCCACCTCAACATGAGGAGGAACTTTTTGACAGTAAGAGCTGTTTGGCAGTGGAACACACTCCCTCGGAGCGTGGTGGGGTCTCCTTCCTTGGAGGTCTTTAAACAGAGGTTGGATTGCCATCTGTCGGGGATGCTTTGATCAAGATTTCCTGCGTGGCAGGGGGGTTGGACTGGATGGCCCTCGTGGTCTCTTCCAACTCTGCAATTCTATGATTCTATGATTCTATAGGGCTGGAAGAGACCATAAGGGTCAGCCAACCCAACCCCCTGCCATGCAGGGATACACAATCAAAGCATTCCCAACAGATAGCCATCCAGCCTCTGTTTAAAAACCTCCAAAGAAGGAGACTCCACCACACTCCAAGGCAGTGTATTCCATTGTTGAACAGCTCTTGCCATCAGGGTGAGAGTTGCTCATAATTAATATAAATCCCTTTGATTTTAATGGGTCTACGTAAAGTACAGAGGGCCTACTGAAATCAATGGCTTAAGTATGCAAGTATAGTTGAAGCCAGCATTGTGTAGTGGTTTCAGTGTTGGACAAGGACTCTTGGAGACCAAGGTTTGAATCGCTGCTTGGCCATGGAAACCCACTGGGTAACCTTGGGCAAATCATACTCTCTCCGCCTCAGAGGAAGGCAAAAGTGAACCTCCTCTGAATGAATCTTTCCAGGAAAACACCAGTTCATCTTGGGGTTGCCATAAATTGTAAACAACTTGAAGGCACACAACAACTGCAGAAATATTATGAACATTCAATGCTTCAGTGGCAGTTGGGATGGAGGAAGGACCTTTCATCTGCTTCTGGGCCAAACATTATGGAACTGTGCCTGCATCTTCTCTCCTTCCATATTGGTGATTGGGATTACATGGTAGCATGGGATCTTTGGTAGAATGGTATCATTGAGATGCACACTGTGCATATTTATATATATATATATATATATATATATATATATAAAATTTACTATATATATTAGAAATGCTATATATAGTTTATAGCTATATAAATTATATAATTTAGAAATGCTGCTGATCTTCAGGGTAGGTACAAACTATGTTTTCAAAAGACTTTTAAATATTGGGAAATGTGAGAGATTTTAGTGATCTCTGAAGCAGAGCATCTGATGAGCTAGGGAGACATTTGAGCAGCTCACAAGCTCACTCTACCCCACACAATATCTAGCAGAGAAAGAAAGCAGACTTAGTCTTCTTAATAAGCTATATAAAAGTAGTTTTACTCACAAAATATTTGTGCATAAGCAACACAGGTTCATCTTCTTGAGGAAGCTTTTAAAAAGAATAACTGCATGGTATCAGAAAAGTTAGAGCACCTCACACAGAGAAGTTCTTATCACATGCTTCATGAAGAGAGGCAGGAGAGAGAGATGTGTGAGCACACTGACACCCAGAGAACAAAAGAAAGCTACATGATACAGGAAGAAAGTGGATTTGAACAAACAGGAAGTAGCCATAAACATATTGTGTCAACTCCTAGGGAGAGCAACAGGCAATCTAACTACCCGTGAGTGTAAGTATGGAAAGATTTTTACCCTAAGAGATGTGTGTGTGGGGGGGTGCTTTGAGACCCACTCATGATATCAAATATCTGGATGGGGAAATTACTAGCTCAAACAGTATGCCTGCAAGAGAAGAATAACTGTTGGGCCCAGGACAGAACCTTGTGGCACCCCACTGCTCACATCTTTCCAAGACGAAGAGGAGCCATTGCTGAGCACCCTTTGGGTTAGGCCAGTCAACCAATTACAAATCCATTTAACAGTTAACTTGTCTAGCCCACATTTTACAAGCTTGTTTGCAAGAATGTCATGGGGAACCTTGTCAAAGGCCTTACTGAAATCAAGGTATGCGATGTCCACAGCGTTCCCTTCATCGACCAAGCTGGTCATTTTAGAAAAAAAAAAGAGATCAGATTATCTGGCATGACTTGTTTCTCTGAAACCTGTGCTGACTTTTTGTGATTATGCCATTGCCTTCTAAATGTTCACAGACTCTCTGTTTAATGATCTGCTCTAGAATCTTCCCTGGTATTGATGTCAGACTAACTGGACGATAATTGTTGGGATCCTCTTTTTTTTTCCTTTTTGAAGATGGGGACAACGTTTGCCCTCCTCTAATCTTATGGGACTTCTCCTGTTCTCCAGGAGTTCTCAAAGATTATTGCCAATGGCTCTGAGATTACATTTGCCAGTTCTTTTAATACTCTTGGATGTAGTTCATCTGGTCCTGGAGATTTAAATTCATTTAGATTAATATGGTATTCCTGTACTACCTCTTTGCTTATTCTGTGCTGGATTTCCCCTATTGTGTCCTCTGTTCCATTATCCTCAGGTTGGTCCCCCTTTTCCTTTTCTGAAAACACTGAGGCAAAGAAGGTGTTGAGTAATTCTGCCTTTTCTTTGTCCCCTGATAGCATTTTGGCATCTTCTCCACGTAGTGGCCCTACCATTTCCTTCATCTTCCTTTTGCTGCGGATATAACCCCAAAAAACCCTTTTTATTGTTCTTAACCTCTCTAGCGAGCCTGAGCTCATTCTGCGCTTTAGCTTTTTTGACTTTACTCCTACACATGTTTGCTATCTGTTTGAATTCTTCTTTGGTGATTTCCCCCTTTTTCTAATTCCTATACATGTTCTGTTTAAAACTTAGCTCTGTTGAAAGTTTTTTAGTCACCCATCCTGGTTTCTTGAGACACCTCCCATTTTTCTTCCTCATTGGTACTGTTTGAAATTGTGCCTTCAGTTTCTCCCTTTTGAGAAAGTCCCATCCGTCTTGAGGTTTCTTCTCTTTTAGTATTCCTGACCATGGGATCACCCCCAGTATTTCTCTGAGTTTATTGAAATCAGCTCTCCTAAAGTCAAGAATGCGTATCTGACTATGCCTGGCTTCTCCTTTCCATTGTATAACAAATGCCAGGAGAACATGATCACTCTCACCTAAGGATCCCACCCATTGTACCCCATTAACCAGGTCATCCTGTTGGTTAGGATCAGATCTAAAATAGCTGATCCCTTGTTGCCTCTTCCACCTTTTGGACCATGAAATTGTCTTCCAGGCAAGTAAGGAATTTGCTAGACCTTGAAGTTTTGGTTGAGTTAGATTTCCAGCAAATATCACAATAGTTGAAGTTCCCCATCACTACTACATCTCTCCTTTCTGCATGAGTGTTCATCTGTTCTACAAAGGCATCATCCAGTTCCTCTGTCTGACTTGGGGGTCTGTAGTAGAGTCCCACAATAACATCCCTGTTGTTTCCCTCCCCTTTAATTTTTATCCAGATGCTCTCCACCTGGCTTCCAGTACTGATGTCATGAGATGTCTTCGACGGCTTCAAAGGGTTACGGTCCTATGATTATCCCAACAAAGGAGCTAGTTTTTGGGCTCATTTCGGGCCAGAGTGTCTGGTGGTCTCAGTGTCCGAAACAGATCTTCCCAACCGGTGTCTCGACGGGCTCAAGGACTCCATCCTGTGGCACTTAACTGGACTCATGGACCAGAGCGGCCACTTCCACAGGCTGGAGATTGGCAGGAAGGTACAGAGGCCACCACAGTCAAAGTGGAAGTCCCTGCCTGGGGCACCAAGGTCTTTTCATATAAAAAAGACTTCAGGCAGGACATTCAATGTTTACGGGCGGGAGGGTGAAGGCCCTACAGTGGGGACATGTCTCAATGTTGTGTCCCTCACCCAGACAAATAAGGCAACAGGAATGGCCATCTGAGCTGGTTAGTTTAGCCTGGCAAATGGAGCATCGTTTAAAGGCCACAGATCTCAAAGCCATTTTAAAAGAATTACTAGTGCTGTTATACAGATCAGGTCAAAGCCAGAGATGTCTAATGAAGCCAAAGGGATCAGCGAGAGAGTAGTTGAGACAGTCCAAGTTTGTGAGGGAAAATTCACCAAATACCAAAGCCAAAACATGAAGAAAAAGAGTTGTCAGACCATCCAAGGTTGAGTGTAGGAGAAATTTCAATCGTCAACCAAATCCAAATCCGAGTCGAAGCCAAAAGAGAAACCAAAAGCAAACTGATCAGGAGCGAAGGTTCCTAACATGTTGCTATTGCGGCAGACGAAAAGGAGCTGAGGGAAATAAGCAGGACGGTCTCTGAGGGACCATTAGGATGGGCAGAGCTATCACAAAAAAACAGTTACATAACTATTATAGAAGTTTCCAAGGTGCTCTACACAGGTGCAGAATTTACCCCAACTGTGTGGATTCACAGTTACCATGAAGAAGATAGATTCCAGTTATTATATTTGCTTAGGAAGAACCAAATATATGTTTTGTGTGTGGATAGCACAGGTGTGTGTGTAAAGAGAAAATACAAGTAATTCCTGAGGTAATTGTCCTGAGGTAACAATAAGGAATTCTTGTGACTGGAAAAACAACAAGTACAGTGTAACCCCGAGGTAACCAGATTGGGTAAAAGTAAGGGGATAGTGGAGTGTGTGTTAACAGCAATCCCTGAGGAAATTGTACAAGGTAAATGTAGGAGATTTGCCTGAAATCAAGCCTCAAAATAAAGTGCTGACAGAAAAAGTAATGCCAGTTAACACCAAATACAGTATACCCCGAGGTAAAACAGACTGGACAATGTAAGGGGATACTGGAGCATGTGGTAATAGCAATCCCTGAGGTATCAGTCAAAGGTAATTGTAAGAGATTCACTGGGAGACAAGCCTCTAAATAAAGTGACACTAAAAACAGACTTGCACAGTAAAAAGAATTGCCTTGTATCCCTGAGGTAAAAAGCCTAGGTAGCAGTAAGGGATAGAAGAAAAAAAAGTAAAAGGTGAATCAAGCCTCTACAACGAAGCTGATACCTAGTAAGACATTTAGAAAAGTAAAAGGGAAAAGACAGTTAACCAGCAAAACAAGGGCTGGGATGTCTGAAAGGGGAAATAAATGTGATTTCTGAGGTAAAACTCACAGCGTAAAGTAAGACATCACCTGAATTACTAAAGTATTAGTGGGGTGAACCAGCAAAAGAAGGGCTGGACCGTCTGAAATTAGAAATAAAGGTGATTTCTGAGGTAAAGGTTTGGGGGTAATTAGGAAATCACCTGTACCAGCAAGGTATTAGTGTTTCCTGAGGTAAACATCTCTAGGTAGTGTAAGGAAACATTCTCAAATGCCCAAAAGGATTAAACAAGCAGCTAAAGCTGGTGTGGCTGAAGGAGAAGAGGACATTGAGGAAGTTATGTTCTGAGCTGAAAGCTTAGAATCTATTACATCTGAAAATGCAGAAAATATAGAAATATAGAAAATAAATAGAGAAAATGAATGGACTAAGATAAGAAAGGAAAGACAGGAAAGGGAATTAAGACACCAGGAATTTCTAAAAAGAACAGGAGAGAAAATTAAGAGAAAATAAACTGCAACATGAGAAAAGGTTGAGGCAACATGAGGTAAAATTAAGAGAAATGGAACTGCAACATGAGAGAAAGGTGAGGGAATTGGAAATGGCTACAATTAGAGAAAAGGAAAAGGAAAAAGAATATGGGATGGAAATGTACAGGCTCAGAGTGAGAGAAATGGAATTAGCAAACCATGTAAACACAAATAACAGTACCAACAACACTAATGGCCCTTCAATAGATATGAAAAGATTACCTCGATATTATAGAGGAGATAATGTGAATTCTTTCCTTAATCCTTTTGAAAAAAGCTTGGGTGGATAATGGAATTAAAGATGAGGAGAGGATGGCATATTTAAGATCAGAGATATGTGGAGGGCTAGCTGAAATTTATGGCAAAATGAAATTGGAAGAGTCCTCAAATTATTCCTTATTCAAGGAAAGAGTGAAACAGAGATTTGGACTAAAGCCAATGCATTATAGGCAACAGTTTAGAAGTACTTGATGCAGAAATCATGGAACAGCAGACCCACGGATTGGAGAGTAAGTTTTATTACACCGGTGGGCCTGACTGGAATATCTTCCAAAGAGTCAGAACCCAGAGTCATGACTACAGAAAACCTTTATACAGTTTAATGACCATATGCAAAAACAATTCCCTCCTCCTTCTCTTTGGTGTCAGCAATTTCTCTGTGACAATTGTTGATAGTTCAGAAAGTACAAGGCAAGATAACTTAGGAACATTTAAGTACAGTTCGACCGCTATTAGAGAAAGAATTTGTTTACCTCAGCTTATCATATGTTTCTGGAACATAGAGTTGATTAGTAAGGAACATTGAAAAGACTTTGCAGACTTCTAGAGTCTCATGGGCTATCTAGTCTGACCCCAAATAGTAATTGTAAGTACCAGCATTCAGCAAATAGACATTAGAGTCTACATGGCCACTACATACTGAGAGAAGACCTTGGAACTTAAATTTGAAAACTCAGTATGCTGACAGGAAAATAGAGAGGAAAATCCCTCACATAATAAAGAAAACTCTGCCAATGGCCCAGAACACAGCAATAGGGAGTTTAACCAATGGATGGGTGAAAGAAGCCAATTTCATGAGGAAAAGGGAATTTACCTCAGCTAATTCCTCAAATAAAGAGGCCATGAAAAAATAAAGAGTATACACTGTGGAGAGGTGGCAGGGAAACCTTTTCTGAGAGGAGAAATGAATTTGTTGAATATAGTCACCCTAACCACATGGACATGAGTAGGAAAACTTGTTTTAAATGTGGAAAACAGGGGCATTATCAATTTAATTGTGCAAGCCAAAGTGACAGAAATATATATTCAAAAGTTAAAATGGCTCTGTATGAGAATGCCAGTCCTCCTTTAGCCCAAGGTTCAGTTACAGGGCAGAGAAACAGTGACGTTACCACGGAGACCGAGACGCCTCAGAGAGGCCTTTGCAGAGAAGGCCAAGGAAATCATTGCTTATTCCTCAATCTAGAAACACCTTTAGTTTTGGAAAATGAGAGGGAAAAGTCATTAAGAGAACCAGAATTGCAACTTAATGGGGGAATTACAAGAGGACAAGATATCAGAATGTTGTTAATGTTTCAAACCCCATTGGCAGAACATATGGATGACACTAATAGTAATGAGGAACAAAACAGTGGTGACTCACAAGAGAATAAAATTAAAGAACTAACGGCTATTTATAATTTTGGAAAAGAGGAGTTAGATGGGGTTGAGAAAGAGCAAAGACAGGATGTTTATGTGGATGCAAAGCACAAAGACATTTCAGAAAAGAATTTAAATAGTGCACACAGGACAGAAGTGAAAGGTCTGGAAGCAACTATAGATCATATTACAAAAGACAGGAGTGCAGAAATGATTTCTGAGGTAATCCATTCAGAATCAACGTCAGTACCTTCTACTATGGTGAAGGGAAAGGAGTGGAGTGGAACTACACATGTTGCTGTGAAGGAGAAAGATCTGAAAGCAAATATACCATCTGTATGCGTAGTACAGTTGTCCCTCCACATTCACGGATTTGACATTCACGGATTTGAGTATTCACGGCTTGAAAATATTCTTAAAAAAATAATAATCCTAATAGCAAACCTTGATGTTGCCATCTTATATAAGGGACACCATTTTGCTATGCCATTGCATATAATGGGACTTGAGTATTCACGGATTTAGGTATTCACGGGGGGTCCTGGAACCAAACCCCAGCGAATGTGAAGGGACAACTGTAGATGGAAAAGTCTTAAAGGCAGACCAACAGCCAACCATGGGGTCAAATTCAGAATTAGTGTTGGAATCTGTGACCTTGACAGGAAAAGACTTGAAAGTAGGAGAGCAAATGAGTTTAGAGACAAAGGACTCAAAACCAACTCTTCCATCTAAATGTATTATAAAGGAACAGGAGGGCCTGTCTATACAATTAAAAAAAAACCATTTTGGCGGTAAAAAATATGAATAGGCAGTCGTTCGAATACCTACAATCTGCCTACACGATTTTTTACCCCCTGTAAACTCCGTATGACCCCCCCTTCCTCAGCTGGCTGGAGCGAGCAAGCCAAGCGGCAGTCTTAAATCTCACACCACTTTTTTTATTATTTAAAAAGGCCCCTGCTTTGCGGACAGTCAGTTTTCCCCATTTACAATGTAAAATAAAAATAAATATATATAAAATTCATGGACTTACCGGACTCTCTGATAGCCGGGAATCCAACATGGCGGCTGCTTCCAATTCCCCTCCTTGCTAGCCCTGCCCCCTCTACTCAGCCAGCCAATCAGATTACACTGCCTGTTTGTATGTGTGCGAATGGAGAGTACAGACGATCAACCATTCGAATGGCTGTATGGATTTTAGGCTGAAATCCGCTAATCCTTCTGAACGTCGAACCCACGTAGTTTATGGGGAATTTGCTAGCCCCCCCTTCCGAATGACACGTATGAATCAAAACGGCCGTGTGTACAGAAGATCGATCTTCTGAATGGTGTACATATTTTTTTTTTACCTTGTAGATGGGCCTGGAGTTGGGCAAAATGATACAGGAGTCTGTAATAGATAAAAATTCAGAAAGGGACACAGAGAATTTAAAACCAGTGAAAGGACCTCTGTGTAATGTAGAACAGCCTGGGAAAAGCCCTGTTGAATGTTCTGATGAATTTGGCTTGAAATTCAAATTAATAAGAGAGACCCTGAGAGAGAATGAGGTCCTTGATAAGAGATCAGTGACTGCTACATATGAGATGCGAGTTCGAGATCTACAGAGGAGACATCAGCAGAGACCAGAAGTTGAACTCCAGCAGATGGTGGACTGTCCCCAAGACATCAAGTGGAGAATTTTGTAGAATATAGGAACTTTTGTTGACCAGCTGGAATGTGGAATGGACACGGAAGAGACTGTTATGATGCCAAGTAAAGCAAAGGAACAAGCTTGTGGCCAGTGGGATATGAGGACAGCAGAGAAACCATCAGAGCTGGCAGAATGCCATCAGAACCATACAGAGGCTAAAGCAAAGGAATGGAATATCAAACCAAAAAAGAAAATGGAAGAAAAACCTGTTAGAGTTATTACCAATTTGTATGAATTTAATGTGATGTCTATATCAAAGCAAGACCAAGGAGATAAAAATGCCAGTGTATTTTTTCAAACGAGGAAAAGGTTAAAAAGAAAAAGTAATTGAATTTCCAGAATGTTTATGTAAGTAATAATTGATAAGCTGATCAGATAATGCCATGTTTGTGTAACTATGATATGCATGGATGGAAGGGGTAAGTGTAAATGTATTTTTGTATAATAATGCAAATAGAAATGTATCATTTATACAGGAATGTTTAAGTGTTTAGGTGAGTGTTGTTTAGCCGGGCTGCCATGTAATGCCTTTTTGCTGTAATTGTGACCTGTAGAGGTCATAATTATAGCAAAATTTTCCAAAGGGGGGAGGTATGTGACAGATGGCTAGGGGAGCCAATGGGGGCAGTGGGCTCCTGGAGTCAATTCTCTGTGAGTAGGTGGAAAGAGGAGGGGTTTCTGGAGAATTAAGAGAAAGAGTGAAGGAAAAGTAGCAGTTAAACTTAAACTGAAGTTGAGGCTTTGAGAATGGGAGTTCTTCTTGAGCAGTGGTGGAGAGAGTGAGAGTTTAAGCTGTGTGCTGGAGGGAGTAGACAGAGAGGGAGAGGCTTAAAGAGTGAATGGACGTACAGCCCAAATGACTTGTTTATGCAGTTATATTTTATTCTTTACCAATAAACGTTCATTATATTAATTCAAAACGTGCAGCCTGGCATGAGTGACTCTCTGACCACTAGATATTTTTGTGAACTGTGATGTTTTAGCTATTTTTTAAATTACTGTAAGTCGCCTTGAGTCCCGTCTTGGGAGAAAGGCAGGGTATAAATAAAATAAATAAAATAAATAAATAACAGCCATTAAGATACATCCACACTGAAGTACTTGTGCTATACCACCGGGAAACTGTAGTTCAGCTGTGATGTGGTGGTGCGGTGTCACAAAAGTGGTAGCAGTGGTGTGCCTGTGTCATCAAGTTAAAAGGGATAGAAGCTGCATGATCCACACCAAGCCAGTTGCTAGGCAAGATAAAGAGGGTGCTCTAGCAATATTTGCCTTGATACTGATTGAAATTAGCACAGCTAGGCCTCCTTTGGGTCAACCTCCTCAGAGACTGGGTTCTGCATCCAAAGAATATGTAGAAAAGCCATTTAGAGCCAGACTCTCTCTGGCCCAAGTCTCTTGTAGCAATATGATGCCATGCTTGGTTATGAAGACCAAAAAAAGTAGGATCCTGTGTTTTGTGGAACCAGCCAGCTACATTCTATGATTGAAATATTAAGGATTGTTTTTGTTGATATGAGTTTTCATAATGCGTCCTTTTTGTCATGTTAGAAGGAATGGAGCTTGCAGGTCCTCGAGAGGCCTCTGGAGATTTTGTGACATTTCCTTATTTTGTAAAATTTTGTTTTGAATTATGTGGTCCACTGGGAAAGCTGTCCTATAGTATTTATCTCATCCAGGTCTCTCTGATATTTGTTATATTTGCCTTAAAGTACTTTTTATTAAAGAATTCCAAGTTATCTCTGTACATCAAACATAGCATAGATGATTTTCACTTTATCCAAATAAAAAAGAAAACACGCGAATACTACAGAGCTTCATTACTCATTTGTTCACATTTCTAGTATTCCAATACTATACCGAATTCTTCTATTTCTATACTCCCATTTTCTTATTTCTCATATTGTTCTTGTCTTCCCATCACCAACCAAAGTACATTACATCGATTAGTATTATTTTTAATCACCGTTTCCCATACCTTGCATACCCCTCGCTCTCCTAATTCTATATTTCCTCATTCCGTGCTTAGTTTGACTATATTAGTGCAATGCTTCTTAAATTTCTACCATGCATAAAATGTTAATTGATATGTTTTTTTCCCCCTTTCATCTTATTAGAAGTCAACTTTCCCCAATCCTCTCCATTTCTTTTTCCAAAAACTTTTAATGGGTTTCCATCCCTCTTTAACTTCATCTAACATTTTCCCCTTGATTGTGGTGGTTAATATATCCATCCCCATCATCTCATGGAGTTTCAGCAACCATTCTTCTAGAGTAGGGTTTTCCTTCGTCTTCCATTTGGAAGCATATAGCAGCCTCGCTGCGGAGATCATATATAATATGATCTTCCATTGCAGGTTGCTATTTTTTTCCTTAATTTTATCTATCATATTTAACAAATATATTTCGGGCTCCATAGGGAACCTAATTTGTAATATTTCATTCACCGCTCCATGTATTTTTTTCCAATACGATTTGGCGAATTGGCAGTTCCACCACATGTGAAAAGTTGTACCTTTTGCCTGTTCACATTTCCAGCAGAGGTTACTCCCTTTATTATACATCTTGTTTAACTTTGCCGGTGTTAAATACCAACGGTGGAATATTTTCAAGAAATTTTCTTTTAGATTTTGGGAGGCTGTAAATTTCTGTGTATACTGCCATGCCTTTTCCCATCTCTCTAGTTCAATAACATGTCCCACATCCTGTGCCCATTTTATCATTGGTTCTTTTACATATTCTGTTTCTAATTTCCTTTCTAACAGAGTGTTGTAATATTTAGCTATGTGTTGTTTTTTGTTGCCCCATATTATTTTATCTATCAGGTTTTGATCTGTTTCAAACCCCTCTAGTTTACCATCCATTTTATACCGTTCTAATAACTGCTTGTAAAGGAACCAGTTTAGGTTATGTCCCACAGCCGCTAATTCTTCTCTACTTTTTATCCTGAGACTCCCTTTATCTTTCAGCAAAATATCTTTATATCTAAGCCAGGGTTCATTCTTGTTCTTAGATCTTCCGAAAAAAGCCTCTTCAGATGATATCCATACTGGGATTTCCCTATAGTACTGTTTTTTTATGTTCAACCAAACTTTTAGGAGTGCTTTCCTAATATAATGATTATTAAAGTCTCTGTTTTCTTTTACTTTTCCGTACCATAGGTACGCATGCCAGCCGAACCTGTTGCCCGATCCCTCCAGTGCTAGTGCTTTGTTGTTGTTTAAATGAATCCAATCCTCGAGCCACGCTAACGCACATGATTGAAAGTACAACTGCAGATCTGGCATAGCGCATCCTCCTCTCTCTTTCTTTTCCAATAACAGCTTCCACTTAATACGAGGCTTTTTCCCTGACCATATATATTTTGTTAGCTCTGATTGCCATAACCTGAAGCATTTATCGTTGTTTATGATCGGCAAATTTTGAAAGATAAACATGAATCTTGGGAGGATGTTCATTTTAAATGCTGCTATTTTTCCCAGTAGGGAAAGATTTAGTTTGGACCATCTTATTATATCGCTTTTAATATCACTCCATAACTTGTCATAATTGTTTTTGAAAAGTTCTGTGTTTCTTTTAGTGATCCAAATACCTAAGTACTTTACTTTGTTTTCTATGGTGAACCCTGTTTTCTGCGCAAATTCTCGTTCCTGAGCTTTAGTCATGTTCTTTGTGAGTATTACTGTTTTTCCCTATTTATTATAAATCCTGAAACCCCTGCATATTCTTGAATTGTCTTCATCAGTTCATCCGTTTGTTCCAATGGATTATCCAAAAAGACAACTATATCGTCGGCGTATGCCTTGATTTTGTATTCGTATCCCTTAACCTTTGTGCCTATAATATCGTCATTATTTCTGATGTTACCTATCAATATTTCAATAATCATTATAAATAACAGGGGGGATAGCGGGCATCCCTGCCTAGTTCCCTTCTTTATGTTTAACTTCTCTGTTTTTTCCCCGTTTACCAATACTTGGGCTGTTTGTTTTGTATATATTGAATCTATCCACTGTGCAAATCTTTCCCCCACATCCATCTTAGTCAGCACTTCCTTCATGAATACCCAGTTCACTCTATCGAATGCTTTTTCAGCATCGAGGAAAATCATAGCTAATTTTTTATTGTTGTGGTGTTCATAGTGTTCAATTAGGTCTATTACAGTCCTTATGTTGTTCCTTGGGTATCTTCCGGTTAAGAAACCGTTTTGGTCTTCGTGGATTTCCTCTGATAGAATCTTCTTCAATCTTTGTGCAAGAATTAGTGCAAATATTTTGTAATCACAATTCAAGAGTGAAATGGGTCTGTAGTTTTTGGGTTCCTTAGTGTCTTTCCCTTCTTTCGGTATGAGAGTTATGTAGGCTTCGCTCCATGATGTTGGTATCCCTTTTTCTATGATCTTTCCCATAGTCTTTTGTAGAGGGATGCTTAGTTCCTCTTCCATTTTTTTGTAATACAATGGTGTGAACCCATCTGGGCCGGGTGCCTTGTCTGTCTTTAGTTTGCCGATAGCCGTCGATATCTCATTCATTGTAATATTAGCGTTTAGGCACTCTTTCTGTGATTCATTAAGTCTCTTTATCTTTTGCTTTGCTAAGTAAGAGTTAATTTCCATGTAGCCATTTTGGGTTAAAGGTGGTTCATCATAAAGTCTCTCGTAATATCCATGGAAGCCTTTCTTAATTATTTTTGGATCTGTCTCATATCTTCCTTTGTATCTGATTTCTGTTATTAATTTCTTCTCTCTAATCATTCTCAGCCTATATGCCATCCATTTCCCTGTTTTGTTGGCCGATTCGAAATATTGTTGTCTTAGATTTCTGAGTTTGGTTTCCATTTCTTTATTTAGCAGCAATTGGACTTGTTTTCTTAGTAAGTTCAGTTCTTGTTGTAATACTGTATCCTTTGGTGTATCTAATAATTTATTTTCTCTAATCGAGATTTCATACATTGTTTCTTCTAATCTTTTTGCTTCAGCCCTTCTTTTTTCTGCCATCTGCTTGATAAAGAAACCTCTCATAACAGGCTTGGAGGCTTCCCAGATTGTTTTTGTACTCACATCTTCTGTTGTGTTTTCAAGAAAATATAACTTCAGTACTTCTCTTGCTTTCCTCAGAATATTTTCGTCCATCAAGAGTGTATCATTTAGGCGCCAACTCCTTTCTCGATCATAAACCTGTACTCTTAGTTGGATAGGATTGTGGTCCGAGGTCCATTTCGGGAGAATGTCCATACTTTTTATATTTTTATGTAAGTGTTTTGATGCTAAAAACATATCTATTCTTGAAAAGGTATGGTGCACATCCAAGTAGAAAGCGTAGCCCTTTGCATTTCCATATTTCCATCGCCAAACATCCATCAATCCGTGATGCTCACACATTTCAAAGAATCTTTTCGGTAGCTTCCCCTGATTTTTTTTTATTTGTTTGTGTGACTGTCTATCCATTATTGGGTTTATGACCCCATTCCAATCTCCCAAAATGATGATATTTTCATTCTCTGACCCTTCAATTTCCTTAGACAAGTTATTGAGAAAGAGGTCCTTGTTTCCTGTCGGAGCATATACACCTATTATTAATACTTTTAATTTTCCAATTTTCACTTCTATTCCTACATAGTGACCGTTAACATCGTTAAATCTTTCCGTTGCTTCATATTTTTTACTTATATAAAAAGCTACTCCCTTTTTCTTTTTGTCACTTGAGGATATAAATTTTTTTCCGAGTCTCGGGTTCTTCAGGTATTTGTTATCCGTTTTTCTAATACGAGTCTCTTGAATGCATGTAATGTCATTATTCGCCTTTTCTAGAAAGTGAAAAATTTGTCTTCTTTTATGACTTGAATTGAGTCCCTTTACATTCCATGACAAAATTTTACAATCCATTTTATTTTATAGATAGTTTACTATATATATATATATATATATATATATGTAGATATTATGTTGTTTACTATAAGTCTTCTTCTTTGTCTGTTTCTTGTGGATTTTCGCCTTCTATGTCCAATTCTTCTTCTACTTCTTCTTCTGTTTCGATTTCTGTTGTTTCTTCAGTTTCTAATATCTCCTCTGTTCGGGATTTCCCCCGTTGCTTTTCTTCTTCAATTTCCTCCGTCTCTGTTGTCTGTTCTGCCCGATTTTCCTTTTGTTGCATTCTTATTTTCCCGAATTCTTTGTTTAGTTTTTTATGAAACTCCTTTGTTTTCTTCAGCGTATTAATCTTATATCTCCTTTGTTGGAATGTAAAGGATACTCCCTCCACTCTTTCCCACCTATACATGATGTTGTTTCTTATCAGTTCTTGTGTCAGGAATTTATATTCCTGCCTTTTTTTCAAAACCTGGGGCGGTATATCCTTATAAACTTTGATCTCATTCTCCTCAATCTTTAACCTGTTGGTATAACTTCTCTGCAATATTTGGTCTTTTAGTCTGTTTCTCGTAAATGTTACTACTATGTCTCTGGGGATCTTTCTTTCTTTTGCTACTGTCGAGTTAATTCTGAATATTTTATCCACCTCAGAATCCATCACTTCTTCTGGGACTTCCACAAAGTTAGCTAGAGCCGGGATCACTCTTTCCTCTAAGTCTTCACTTGTCAATTCTTTTAAACCTCTCAACTTAATACATTTTTCTTGGTATCTACACTCGTTCAATATTAATGTTTTCTTCATCTGCTCTTGTTCGTCCACTAGACCTTGTGTGTGTTCCTCCAGCTCCTTTGATTTTCCCTTTATATTGTCTACTTCTTGCTTAATTTTATTCATGTCTTCTGTTAGTTTCTCTAATTTTTTCCCAAAATTATTCAGTTCTTTCTTTATATCTGATTTAATTTCAGCCCTTATTTCTTTCATTTCATCTCTCACTTCCTGCCTCAATTTTTTCATTTCTCGCTTCATCTCCTCCATTAATACTGTAGTGATCTCTGTTGTTTTAAGTTGGCCTTCAAAAGAGGGACGTCTTTGAGTCACTCTTTGTGATTGTGCCAACATGGCCGCTTTCCTTTGTGATGCCATACTCTCTCTCTCTCTCTCTCTCTCTCTCACTCTCTCGCTTTTCTTCCCCCCTTACAAGGTTGTTGAGTTGTTATTGTTCTGTTGTATTTCTGTCACTGTTAGTTAAATAGTTAATTATTTAATCCTTTTCTTATTTTATTATTATTCAGCTTCACTGTCCTTCTACACCATGCATCAAGGACCTTGCTTTAGACTCTTCCCTTCCTCCACCTTACACCAAACAGACGCACTATAATTTGTTAAATGCTCAACTTCTATTCCTCTATGTCACTACACTGCTGATTGAGGCTTATATGAAGTATTAATCTAGTGAGCCAATGTATATATTTCACAATTTATATTATTTGTCATTTAGGACTGAACCTTATCAATCAAATTACTAAGTAAGTAGGGAGTTAGTGAGTATGTTACTACTGAAACAGGCCCGCAACTTCTAATCTAATGTAGCTTCTCTGAAATCAATGTCAGCTACCTTAAACTGTATTCTGCATATTCTGTATTCTATCCCTCCACCACTCTTTACACATTATACACACCAATCAACTTCAGAGTTTCTTGGGCCCTGTTACCTTAGGCCTCCCCACTACGTTACTTAAAAGTCACTTTTTTTTTGTAAGCTATATATTCAATTAACTTTGTGCAGAGTACCTAGAGGTCAAATACAATTAACTTTGGTATATATAACTACACAATGTTTCTTATCATTTATGTTCGTATATACTCTTAATTCCCCTTAGTCCGCTCACTCAGAATGTTCCAACGTCTCTGACTTCTTCACCGTCTTGCTTCTTAGTGTCTTCCTACTCTCCTTCACCGCTCTCCGTTGCAATCCTCCACTCGTTGTACTCCTTCTCCCAACACTCTATCTCTGTCTTCGCCCAGTCTCCGTTCCCCGCTCTCTATCTCAGTCTCTGCTCCTTGTACTCTTTCTCAACACTCTATCACCATCTCCACCACGCCTCCGTCTCCTTCACCCAGCTCTCAACCTCGGTCTCAGCATGTTATGCTCCTTCTCCCACCGTCACTACCTCCGTCTCTGCCGTAACCAACTCCGTCTCCTCACCGTCTCTCTGTCTCACGCGCAGAACGTTGTATGCTAGCTCCGTCTAGCTCTCTATCTCGCTCTTGGCCGTTGTACTCCTTCTCCCAACACTATCGCGCTGCCTCCGTCTCTGCCGTGTCTGTCTCCGTCTCCTCTCAGCTCCTTGCCTTTAGATTTGAAACTTTGTACTCCTTCCCCCAACACTCCGTCGCGTTACCTCCTCTCCCTGCCGATCCCTCTTCTTCTCTCTCTCTTTCTTATTTACCAGTGTCTTCCTTCCACTCGTTTCACCCCTACTCCTTCCGTCTCACACGTACCTCCAATCTGTTGCTGCTCACCACAAACCACTCCAAGCTGCGCCGCTCTGCTTAGCACAGTTTGTTTCCGCGTATATCCTGCCTATGCAGCTTTTCTGCAGTCCGATGGAGGTTTAAAAAAAAGAAGAAAAAATACTTGTTTCTGGAGCCTGTAAAGTAGCTTCCTCACTTCGTTCTTAGGAGACTTCCCTCGATGGGTTTTGCGAACCCCAGTCTGCCTGGGAAGGCTCTTTCTTAGTTATAAAAAAAGACGCTTCCTTCATTGTTCTTAAAAAGGTGCAGGCGTCACTATAACCGCACTAGGCGGGTCCGCTAAGAGGTTACTCGGGGTTGGGAGAGCCGCTCTCTCGGTCCTCTCAGCTCCGTCTCTGTCCCCCCTTATTGCTGCAAGGTTGAACACCGGAGCTGGAATAGACCCCCAATGAGCACTCATTCACTCCCCCGTCCCAGGGGGAGTGTATTCGGAGCAGTAGTCATCCGAAATCAGCCAAGCCCCAAGCCGGGTTGTGGGAGCTCCTGCTACACACAACCTGCCCGCGACGCCATCACCTGATATTTGTTATATTTGATACAATTATGGAAAGGCTTATCAGAGGTTTCACTTGATTCTTCAATATGGATAATGATTTCAGCATCACAGCTTAGGACTTTTTCAGACGTTTAAAAAGTAACGCAAGCAGCCTCGTCAGCTTGCGAGGTTGCTGCGCTGCAAAGTGTCCGTTTCGTATGATGCTTGCCCCTGCCGGTACTGTTGCGGTACCGCGGGGAGAGTTGAGCGTCATATTTCTTTGATTTTTACTCACGAAAGTTGATCGCAACAGTACCGGTACCGCAACAGTACCGGCAGGGGCGAGCGTCATACAAAACGGACACTTTGCAGCGCAGCAGCCTCGCAAGCTGACGAGGCTGCTTGCGTTACTTTTTAAACGTCCGAAAAAGTCCTTAGTCTGTTGATGTTCGAAATTACCCTTGTGGTTTGATTTATTTTGCAGTCAACAAGGGGGGTTGTTTCACTGGGGATGCCAGTTCATTCTCCTTGAGAAATCTCATGTTGAGCCAAGAGAGGGGTGTCTTTTTTATTAAATTATCTGATTGTGATGGATAAGCTGTGGCACTCTTTGTCTGAGTGTCATTTGGTAATAGATTAAATTTTACTATTGCATTTGTGCCACATTGATGTCTTTCCTGTATTGGAGTGTCCATATAATCAAATGAGGAAGAAACGTCTATGGAGTCTTGTTCCTTCAATTTAGTTGGATCCTTGTTTTTCCCCGTATAGATAATTGCTAGATGTGATTTTAAAAGGTCTAGTCTTAGCATTCTTTCCTTTTGTGCTTCAGGAGGCAGAGCATAAAAGGCACCCATTAGCATTTTTTCTTCCTTCTCAAATGGAATCTTCTCAGTTTGAAGTAGTGTTCTTGGTTAGCAGTCCCTTGTTTCATCAAGTTGGCTGTGTTTTGATATTTCAAAGTCAATTAAGTTTTGTGACTGTGTGATTTCCATTGCTAACTTACTTTTCAACCTTATGTTGCTTTCAGTGGTCAGCACCTGTTGGGGGGGGCAGTGTTCTCAAAGAATCTCGAGACTGACATTCCACTCTCTGTTAAGATGTCCCTAGAGGCCAAAATCGTACTAACTATACTTTGGTCAGCAAAAGCAATCACAGCACGTGCAAGGGTATAGTTATAAAAAAATATACTCAACATGTATTATATCCATTATGGTAAACATACCCTGGTTTATTATGTTCAATATATCTAAAAGATGTTGCTTTTGTTCATGCTGGGTTAATAAGTCCTTGGGTTTAGGGTAGTTGTTCATTACCAGCTTCTAACAATTTAATATCAAATTTCTTTTTTCTTTTCTTTTCTTTTTTGTTATTAATGGTCTTATTTAAAATGATTTTTCTTTCAGATGAAAGAATGGTCCAGGGATCATGTATGACCAGCTGCTCAAACTGAGTCTCTGTTGTTCTTGGCAGGTTTGGGTGTACAGCTGGGTCAGGTTTAATCGCCAGTGTAGATGTGTGGTTACCATCAGTATAGTTCTTGGGTTTTGCTCTCACACTGAGGGTTTCTTTGGTGTTTTGTCTTTCATTTTAGACTGTTTTCCTAACAATTTAAGAGTATAGTGGTGTATTGTCTTTAGATTTTTAATGTTTTTTGGTTTCTTTACATTTTTAGTCACCTTCTTTGAACTGCTTGACATTTTCACCTTATCCTTTGTTGTGCTCAGTTTCCTACATAGATTTGATGACTTAGTTATTTGAGAGTTTAAATTGGTCATACTATTCACCAATGCTGTTAGTAAATTATTACTCGCAGATAAGAAGGATTTTACATTTTCAAATCTCTTTCATCAATAGATAAATCCAGCCCTGAACTGGTAGTTGCTCCCCATAGGCATTGTCTTCATGAACAGAAGGTGTACTCTGGTCTGCTTTCTTCTTATCTTGGGACAATTTCTGTATTTGTTTAAGAATTGCATTGTTTAGCTGTGTATTATCAGCAGCTGACTGAACTTGTGCTGGGGGAAATATGTGGTCAGCAAGCAATAACTCAGTTGCAAGGTTTTTGCCTGAGAGTTCATCAGTTGGTGCCCGACTATCATCCCCATAAGTCAATGTCTGATCAAATGTGGGGTTTGTGGGGCTTAAAATCCCTTCCTCAGCTATCCTTTCCTCGGCTATAATGGCATCCTTTTTATTATCAAAATATTGAGTGATCTTTGCTTGTTTCTTGCGTTTGCCTGCAAGGGAGTCACCAGCATCAGGTGTAATTTCCAAAGTCATCTAGTTCTTTCTGGTAAGCACCATATATCTTGTTTTAAATTCCACCTATATACTCCCAGGCTAATATTGCAATCACTAAAAACAGTTTGAGTAACTTAAGTATTTGCTTACAGTTTGGCACAGCTCCTCTTCTTCAAATTGGATGTGGATAACTCCCATTTACTCACTGTTTATTTTCACTGATAGCCGTTGGAGAAGCAGAGTAGTTAATATGTGCTTTTTCAAGGCTTATTCAAGAATTTACATGATCGAGTTTTCTAGTTAAAAGCTAATCAGCCTAACATCAAAAACAGACTGAATATAAACTGAAAATAAACAAAAACAAACTAAAGGTAAAAAGCTAAAAGCTAAAAACTAAAAAAACTGTGGAGCTCAAAACGCTGCCTCCTATCTCTTCAAGCTCCTCCCCCCAGTATGATTATGATTCTGTATTATTTCTTTTTGTTGTGTTAATTTTGTATAAGTATGGACATTGCAATTTTTTTTAAAAAAGAAAACTTTATTGCTAGAAATTCAGGAAGCATGTAATACAACATCGTTGCTGTGAATGGAAGCCTAATGGATACACTCTAACCTAAAAGCATTTTACCATCACCAAAATCTAGTGGATTACAAGGTCACTGGTCATCCATCATTCACTGACACAAGCAATCCTTAAAACGAAACCACCTTTACCCCAGATGCTAGAAAAACATTAATTAAGCTGTATCATTATCTCTACTTTCCTAGGCAAAATCCAAACAGTTACATCCACCACACAAACTGGACCCATTATACCCCAAGGTCACAGGAAAATAAGTGAAAATAAAAGGAATAGGAGCCAAAGCATCCAATCCTGACACTCTGCTTCCTACCTAGTGTCCTCCATTTTTTCTCTTGTCTTCAGTGCACCCAATAGCACTGTTGTTTTAAATAAAACTTTCTTGTTCTAGAGTTTGCTGTCAATCTGTGTTCTCAAGCCAGGAGAGAAAATTCCACGACAGTCTCTGGAGTACAGATTCCCTCCTGATGACTGAATTCACTACAACTTAGTTTTTAGCAATTGCAGCATGCCAGTGGTGGAAGGAAAAACTGGGAGTCAGGGAGAGAAAGTGGGACATTATAAAATGAGGTGAGAAACCTGGAAGGAAGAGGAATAAGTGTGCCCATCGCATCTGAACTGGGACAATTGTAGGGTATGGAATTCCCTGCAACCCCATCCCCCAAATCTAGCATTTATGTTTTCCTTTTGCTTCTGACCATTGCAAATTAGCCACTTCAATCCACAAATAGGCATATGTTACAAATGGTCACATAAAATTGCCTACTCCCCTCCCCCATTACTTACCAACAAGGCTTTTGGGTCTTCTTGCTGTATTTGTGCCTAGGTTCCCCACCTAGGTAATTAATGATAGGGCTGTTGTTTATGGTCATGAATTGCTAACACTTTGGCTGGAAATTTATTTTTACCTTTGGGGCCTGTTAGTTTTTGGTTTCCAGTCCCACTTCAGTGGTCTGGGTCAATATTTTCTGTGTAAATAGATTTACCCAATAATAGCTGGTGGGGTGTGTCATTCATCAGGCCCATAGTCAACACCCCAGCCCAACTTCCCCTAAAGCCCAGGAGGCTCTACTGGTATAGTTTTTAAGGGAATTTTCCTTCTTTCCTTATTTTAGGTACAGTCCTGTAGTATGCTGATCATTCTTAAACTGACAAAGTAAAGTTGGGAGTTTTAAGGTGTTAACGTCTCATTCCTAAACAAAAGCTTCCTTATCTTCAGTAGAAGATTAGTATACACAAGCTGGGGCATAGGTGTGAATTGACTGAACTGAATGAATTCTCATGAACTATTGTTTGGCCCAGTCTTTACAAATCTGGATCCCTACAGATGTTTCAGCCTACAGCTCCCATGAGCCCCAACCAGCATGGTCAAGAGTGATGGGGATTGTATACAAAAACAACCAGAAGACACTAACTAAATTGCTAACCCAGGTAGTGAAGGCTGATTTAGACCATAATCAACAGCAGTACTATCGATTCCTTCTGTTTGTGGGAGAAGGAGAAATTAAATATTCCCTTGTTTTGTGTGGAATGTGGATGTTCAGGTATATAAAATATGTGTCCAGAGGGCAGATTTTCCATTAACATTGGCACTAAGTGCAGTGAGAGTAAAGAATATGAAAGATATATAAAATAACAGGTGAGTTGCCAACATAGCTAAGGTATAGTTTGACTAGTCACTTATCACAAAAATGAAGCTGAAGTACAAACCTAAGCATTTTTTCTTAATACATTGGGATCAGTAAAGACTCTGCTCAGCAACCAGTCCTCCCCCTGCCCAAATTAGTAATGAAATTCTGCTGACTGATAAATCTAATAGGTCCCCTCCCACCTCAGCAAGATCAGTTTCCCCTTTAAGGCTCAGATTTGAAATAGTACTTGGACTACATCCTTTGAAACTGTCATCCTATGTTTAATTGTTTCCACTGTCATTCATTTTGATGTTTAAAAAAGTAGCTGGCAACATGCCATCTTCATGTCCCCAAAGCCATGTGCATTTTTAAAACAACAAGTATCTAGCTGCACTGGAAAAATTGCCTTGTGTCAAGGATCTACATGGAGATTACATATGTGTGCACCCTGTAAGTTTATATCAACCCTCCCTTAGTAGATATATGCCTCTCACACATTTATGTTATGTACAATAGTCTATGGGATAGGTGGCAAAGCCGATCATGTAACACAGTAAAAGCATGACATTGGCAACTACAGTTGCCCCTCCACATTTGTGGCTTTCACTCTCATGGTTTTGATTATTCATGGTTCGCTCAGCAAGAACCCCATTTAAATCAGCTTCTCCCCCTCGCACGCAAGGGAGAGCAGCCTATTTAAATGGAGTGCTTGCTGATCAAGCCAGGCTATCAACTCCCCTGCTCTCCTGCGGCTTGGCTCCATTTGGGGTGGAGAGCCAAGCCCTGGGAGAGCAGGGAGTTGGTGTGAAAGGTGCTTTTTAGCCCCCTGCCCTTCCCAAAGCTGCGATTGAGCTTTCCAAGCCTTTTCGCAGTTTTGGGAGAGTGGGGGGTGGCTGAAAAGCCTCTCCACAATGCTCCCTCCACCCCTCCCCACATTCCCGAAGAAGCTATGGGGCTCTCTATCCCCAGAGCCCCTTCAGGAAGGCTGCAGAGAGGCCGGCAAGCCTCCCGCCTGCCCTCCCGCCACTGTCCTCGGCCTTCTGAGGTGGCTCTGAGGCTTCAAAGCCCTGGAGCCCCTTCACGAAGGCCCAGAGAGACCAGCAAGCCTCCCTCCCACCCTCCTGCCACCGCCACTGGCCTCCCTGAGATGGCTCTGAGGCTTCAAATCCCTGGAGCCCCCTCGCGAAGGCTGGGGAGAGGCTGGCCAGCCTCCCTCCCGCCCTTCTACCGCCATCCCCAGCCTTCCCGAGGCAGCTCCGGGGTTTCAAAGCCCCAGAGCTGCCTCGGGAAGGCCAGGGGGAGGCCGGCCAACCTCCCAGCCACCGCCACCCCAACCTTCCTGAAGCAGATATGGGGCTCGAGAGCCCTATAACCGCTTCGGGAAGCACAGCAGGTGGCAGGGTGGTGGTGGCCAGGCTGCCGGGAGGCTTTTTAGCCACCCCCGTGCTTCCCCAAGTGGTGATGGGACTAGAAAAGCCCCATTGCCACTTTGGAAGTGTGGGGCCAGGGCCTTCTTTATTCGTGTTTTTTTCACATTCGTGGGGGGTCTCAGGACCCTAACCCCCGCAAATATGGAGGGGTGACTGTATGTGAAAAACATGCAGAGGGAAGTCTGCAGCATGAAAATGTTTGGGGCTAAAGAAGCTTTAAAGTAGGTCTCCACAATTCAGTTTTGACCCACCAGGGGCTTGGTCTCAGACTACTATCTCAGACTGAACAGAACAGAAAACTCTTGGACATTAGATCAAGCAGAATTTCAAGCAAGATGTTATATGGATTTTTCAACATTAAAACAAAACTTTAGGAAACTATTAAGAATTATAATGCTCATTCCAAACTACACATTATAGATTTGGTGCACTAACTATCAGCTGTGTCATCCCTACTATGCATCGTTTTTAAATTAGTGCACTGAATTATGTAAACAGATTTTTGTCTGTAATCTATGTACTGTACTTCTATATTTTTTCTTAAGCCGACAAGTACACGTATACATTCTTATTATTTGTGTAATGTAGATATTACTTTGTCTTTTAAAATTATAGCTCTGTTCGCCTTCCTAATTGCTCCATCACTAGGAAATTGCTTTTTGAAAAACATTTCCCTAAAACTAAAATAATAATAATAATAATTAACATTTGTTATTTCTGTAAATATTTTTTGTGTCCTTAAGGAGATAATTTTTCTATTGTTGCCATAACTTGGTAGCCAGCTATTCTAGAATTGGTTGAAACAGATGATTGTTAATAAATTAATACTTTTTCGAGACAACTTGGTAACAAAAATGATGCCTTTGTTTCTTTTGCCATATCTTAAGATGTGATTTTGCTTCCCTTCAGTTGGGTTAGGGGAGGGTTAAGGGAAAGCAAATCTCTCTAGTGTATTAATCTAAGAAGCTGTCAAGACTTGCAGTGTGGAAAGTACACATCATGTATTCCATCACTGAAATTAAGTGTTCTGAAAGGTGGTGTTGGAGTCCTGGGTTTCTGACATGGGGAAATATATACACTGTATTCCATCACTTAAAATGTTAACCTTGTCCCTCAGTGGAGACTGGGAACAGGAACACTTGCTCCTTGCTTGCTAGTTAAATGGCAATCTATCAAAGCAGAGGGCAAGGGTGGGGGAGAGTCTGCCTTGTTTTATGTCCGCATCTGTGATTTGGCTTTCATGTTCCAGCAGTTCATGTGTTGTTTTTTTTTATTGCAAGACCAGCAAGCTGAGGGAGTGGTAATACATTACTTAAAGATTCCCTATTGCTCCTACCAGCCTGACCTTCCTGCTGTAAAGCAAAATTAGTAATAGGAATCTTTTCCTAGTTACAGAAAAGTGCTTGTCTGATTGTGAGTCTAGCAAGAAATAGAAAAACAATCCACTGTAGTACTTGCTTGAGAAGGTAAAATATTTTCTATCTATATTATTTACTTAGTCTGGCTAGATATTTTGAAAAATTGAGGTGAAGATCTTGGAAGAGAGAATGTGTGCGCGCGCACACACATGCATATACTTCTGTGTATGTGAGAAAGATTGAGAGATAGAGAGAAGGGTATGTGTGCTGAGATTTAATTGAAAATTTTCACCCTGCTTTAATTAATAAAACAGTACTTAAAAATAGGGAAGGGTTGCAAGTTAATATTGATACAAGCAAACATTATTATCCAAAATAGAAATACCAGCATATTGACTGTTATCATAGAATCATAGATTCAAAGAGTTGGAAGAGACCACAAGGGCCATCCAGTCCAACCTCCTGCCATGCAGGAATACACAATCAAATCATTCCTGACAGATGGCCATCCAGCCTCTGTTTAAAAACCTCCAAAGAAGGAAACTCCACCACACTATGAGGCAGTGTATTCTACTTTTGAACAGCTCTTAGTGTCAGGAAGTTCTTCCTAATGTTTAGGTGGAATCTCTTTTCCTGTAGTTTGAACCCATTGCTCCGTGTCCTAGTCTCTGGAGCAGCAGAAAAAATAAGCTTCTCCATCCTCAGTATGACATCCTTTCAAATATTTAAACATGGCTATCATATCCCCTCTCAACCTTCTCTTCTCCAGACTAAACATGCCCAGCTCCCTAAGCCACTCCTCATAGGGCATGGCTTCCAGAACTCCCACCATCCTGGTCGCCCTCCTCTGGACACGTTCCAGCTTTTCAATACCCTTCCTGAATTGTGGTGACCAAAACTGGAAACAGTATTCCAGGTGAGGTCTGACCAAAGATGAATTGAGTGGCACTATTACTTCCCTTGATATAGACACTATACTCCTATTAATGCAGCCTAGAATTGCATTGGCTTTTTTAGCTGCTGCATCACATTACTGACTCATGTTCACCTTGTGGTCCACAAGGTGACTCCTAGATCCTTTTCGCATGTACTGCCCTCAAGCCATGTGTCACTTATCCTATATCTGTGCAATTCATTTTTAGTGCCCAAGTACTGAAGAAAATAAATCTTGTTAAAATAACAAGTGTGGGTTTTTGTTTTTTGTTTTTTACGGGGGTGGAGATTGTTAAATCAAGACAAACATTAATTTGTTCACTTAGGGCAGTTGTTCTCAACCTGTGGGTCCCCAGATGTTGTTGGAGTACAGTTCCCAGGAGTCCTCTGAAGTCTCACCTTGACAGCCAGGTGGTCCTCCCAGTCATTAGTGAGGCTGTGAGTTCAGTCCTACAGCTTTACTAATGACTGGGAGGACCACCTGGCTGTCAAGATGAGACCTCAGAGGGCTCCTGGGAACTGTACTCCAACAATATCTGGGGACCCACAGGTTGAGAACCAGTGACTTAGGGTGTGTCTAGATGGGCTATTTACCCCATCTTGGAGCCCTGCAGTTCAGATGGCACAGGGATTTTGCCTCATTCCCCCCCCCCCCAAGCAAATCATGAGCCCTAGGGCAAAGATGGGAGGAAGATGGGGTAACGCTTATTACGCTGTTTTAAAACAATACCTGGTAAAATTCAGCTCCAGCTGGCAAAAAATGGATCGAGCCCCATGTGACCACAGGAGACTTTTGCTGGTCACATGCAGGGGGCCTTGCTCACAACCTGTGGGTTGGCTTTCTGGCTTTGGAGAGTGGCATGCAGGTGGCAATGGCTGCAGGGATGGACCAGCATGGTGGTCTGGACTTCCTCCTGTTTTGTGCTCGTGATGGGGGAGGAATGGGCCTGATCCACAGGCAGAATACACCAGTGATTTGAACTGCAACTCCGGAAGTTCAAGGAGTCCTGTTGGCCTGACAGAGATATCTCTGTTCCCTAGCTAACATAACCCAGGTGGAAGATGGAATCTGGAGCAGGTTCTTACCAGAAGATTTTAAAAAACAGGAAGTAACACATAAGCTTTAAGCAGTTTGAGGGTGGGAGCGGGGGTGGTAAAACATGCAGTCCCTAAATAATATTGTGTAGTTCAAAAAGTACCGGCTTGTGGGGACAATTAGCTAACACACATTGGAAGCTGCTTCCTGCAGTGTAGATGTGTAAATTACTATTGCTTAAAACAATTTGTAAGCCACTCTGATAGCCTTGTGGCTGAAGAGAGGGGTATAAAAAAAATAAATAAAAATCCCATCAACATAGTACATTCAAAAGATGTACTATGTTAACTGCCATAAAGCATCATTGGTAACAATGTGAAAAGAGAAGTGTGCAAATGAGTCCTTTCTAGAATCTCAGACCTTAATCAAGCATATGCAATATCCTATTTAAAACAGTGCCATGCAGATATAAAAATTATGAACAAAATGCAGTGTACCATCAAATCACAGAATTTTAGTTTTAAGTTAATAAAGCTTCAGGACTATAGTATCTGATGGACAGCCTTTTCCCTTACATTCTTACCGTAATTGTGCATTGAGATCATTGGAGAGCCTGCTCCAAGCGCCCTGACAGGTCAGATTGGATGGGTAGTTACTGACGAGCAGGCTTTTTAAATGCTAACCCCCAATTGTGAAATTTCTACCCCAGACAGATTCACCTGGCAGCTCCTTTCTTTTTTTTCCCTTTGTGTGTGTGTGTGTGTGTGTGTGTGTGTGTGTGTCAGGCAGTCCTTTTATTCTCTCAGGCCTTTCAATTTAATTTAAAAATCTTTTTAGTATACATTATTTTATCACCATTTTAAATTGTATTGGTGGCTGATCTACTTTTTAATTGTATTTAATTAGATTTCATTGTGTTTTATTTTGTATTTATGTTTGTTACCTGTTAGTAATAGTAGGGGTGGGCAAAATGTGGCCTGCAGGCAACATGTGGCCCCAAAGCCCCCAAATCCTTCTCCATTTAAGCTTTTTTTTGGCTCATTCCCCCAAATGGCTCAAATCTGCTGCAAAACACAGAGGATTTGCCACCCCACTCAAGCCTCCCACATACCTCAAAAAGCAAAGTACAGTCAAAAACAAAAACTGGAAATCATCTAAAATTGAAACAGGATGTGACACAAAGTTGTGTTGGGCATGGTGGTGTGGCCTAATGGGGGCACAGGGGAGAAAATTGGCTCACCACCTCAGAAGTTGCCCAACCCTGCACTATAGGGCAACTTGCAACTTACATAAATAAATATATTTTAGTCTTAAGAGACATGTCAGATAAGGATCCCATAATCTACCAACCCACCTCTCCCTCACACTGGGAAAAAAAAAGAGTTTATATCACTAAACTTTTCATTTTCTGTTTCATTTTAAAGCATGATCACACTTTGGTCTTGTGGATTGTGATCAGCAAACAGGAGTCAGCTTCCTGGATATTCACCACAAGATGGTGATAATGTCACAGTAGAAAAGACCAGACTTTGTTCTTGCGTACCAATATAAGCCTCCTTACTATGCTTCCTGTCAAAGGTCTGAACACATTTCTCTCTCTTTGTCCCACCCCTTTTCAGATGGTGGAGTCTCATTGTCAAAGAAGCCTGAGGAGGAGAGGGAGTGACGGAGGGAGAGACCAAACATAGGAAGGAAGCTTTAGGAGGGAAGAAACTTGTGTTTCTTTATCTACCCTGCAAATGGGTTTGATGCTGTTTCAGTGCAAGTTACTTTCCTGCTAGTTTTTGTTACATACCAGAATATCAAAGTATGCAGTGCCACTGTAACCTGTGTGTCAGTTTGTCAATGGTGTGGATCCTAAGATAAATTAACTTAAGGGAAATTACTTTTCTGTCTTGTACTCCCCACTTCCACCCCCAAATTGCCTTTTTGGACAGCTGAGGTATGCTGGGGAGCTGAGGTATGCTCTTCATCAATATGGGCTGAGGTGTAGGGGTCTTCAGGGTGGAGGAACAGGAAACTTTCCTTTTGCAGACTTTTTTTTTTTTAACTGTGGGCTCTTTGTGATCCAGATCCAGCTCTTTGTGCTGAAACAATAGCAACAAAGAAAGGTTTTTATTTTCCTAATCCTTACTTTATCAGACCACCCTCCATAAAAGTTCTTTTGCTGGCATATTTTGCTGAATTTTTATTCAGCAAAAGACCCTCCTACCAGACCTATCTTTACCAGTGTCAATGAGGCTTCTCAGTAGTAATGGAGCCTTCCAGATTCCTGATCTCAGTGATTCTCATGTGAAGATACTAGTGCAGCAAATTTGAAAACAAAACAAAACAACAAAGACACAAAAAGTTCACACAAGCACAAAAACACACTTTAAAAGTCCCAAGTACACAGGAGGTGGGGGTGGTCATAAAAAGAGTGTCCCCTACCTGGCTGTCATGATCTTAAGTGGAAGTGTTTGCCCATTGATGCTGCATTCATGTGAGCACAATGGTGCAAGGATTCAAACACCAGCAATGCTGACAACAAAGCAGAACAGATCTATTGACAGCTTGGCCCATCAATAAAAAAATACACCTTATTCCCTACACATGGTTGCAAAAGGATGATGTCTGGTATGTGCACCCTTTCACAATCATTAGGCATCCTTATGACACCATATTTGCCGCATCTGATTCAAGACTAATCTGATCTCTTTTTTTGATAAAGTTACCAGCTTGGTAGATGAAGGGAATGCTGTGGACATTGCATACCTTGATTTCAGTAAGGCCTTTGACAAGGTTCCCCATGACATTCTTGCAAACAAGCTTGTAGAATGTGGGCTAGACAAGTTAACTGTTCAATGGATTTGTAATTGGTTGACCGGCCGAACCCAAAGGGTGCTAAGCAGTGGCTCCTCTTCGTCTTGGAAAGATGTGACCAGTGGGGTGCCACAGGGTTCTGTCCTGGGCCCAGTGCTATTCAACATCTTTATCAATGACTTAGATGAGGGAATTAGGGGCATACTTATCAAATTTGCAGATGACACCAAATTGGGAGGAGTAGCTAATACCCTAGAGGACAGGATCAAAATTCAGAATGACCTGGATAGACTGGAGAGCTGGGCCAAAGCTAACAAAATGAAATTCAATACGGAGAAATGTAAAGTACTGCATTTAGGGCGGAAAAATGAAATGCATAAATATAGGATGGGAGAGACCTGGCTGAATGAGACTACGTGCGAAAGGGATCTAGGAGTCCTAGTAGACCACAAGTTGAACATGAGCCAACAGTGTGATGTGGCAGCTAAAAAGGCCAATGCAATTTTGGGCTGTATCAATAGAAGTATAGTGTCTAGATCAAGTGAAGTAATAGTGCCACTCTATTCTGCCTTGGTCAGACCTCACTTAGAATACTGTGTCCAGTTCTGGGCACCACAATTCAGAAAGGATATTGACAAATTGGAGCGTGTCCAGAGAAGGGCAACTAAAATGGTGAAAGGTCTGGAAACAATGCCTTATGAGGAGAGACTTAGGGAGCTGGGTATGTTTAGCCTGGAAAAAAGACGGTTTAGAGGCGATATGATAGCCCTGTTTAAGTATTTGAAGGGATGTCACGCTGAGGATGGAGCAGGCTTGTTTTCTGCTGCTCCAGAGACTGGAACACGGAGCAATGGGTGCAAGCTCCAGGAACAGAGATTCCACCTCAACATTAGGAGGAACTTTTTGACAGTAAGAGCTGTTCGGCAGTGGAACGCACTCCCTCGGAGCGTGGTGGGGTCTCCTTCCTTGGAGGTCTTTAAACAGAGGCTGGATGGCCATCTGTCGGGGATGCTTTGATTGTGATTTCCTGCGTGGCAGGGGGGTTGGACTGGATGGCCCTCGTGGTCTCTTCCAACTCTGCAATTCTATGATTCTATGATTCTATGAAGTCCTTAGTTTCTTTATTTCTTAGCAGAGCATTACAGAAACTACATAAATGCGTTCTTTAAAAGCAATATTATAACATGTTAGAAAGTACTTGCTTAAATGAAAAGTGCAAAAATAATTAAGATAAAGATTTGTCTTTCACAAATTCTAAATGAAACCAGTTCTTTTTTTTAAAAAACAATGGTAAAATTTTTTCCCTTTCTCTATAAGAATTTTACCTGTACCCTAAGTGATAACACAGAAATGTGCTGTGATGCAGGGGCTTCTCGAATCCCACTACTGCCACCAAATTTGTGATGCTCAGGCGAACCAATAAAATTTATGTCACTGTTCAGCCTGGTCACCCCATCACTTACGCTGCCACCAAATAAATAATCTGTGGAGACCACAGTCCCACAGTTAAAGCCTTTATGTCAAACCTCCCCCCCTTATGCCTTTCTTGGACTGGGGTTTCACTTGCTAGCTATAGATAGCACTTGTATTTGTGTGTGTTTAGTCACAGGGTTAGTGTGCCACATAAAAAATACCAGTAAGGGAAATAATTCATGAAGAGTCTGTAGTTGATAAAGAAAACATAGACTGGTTTATTATGTAAACAGTATAACAGAAATGCTTTGAACTTTATATCCAGTGCTATTCAACATCTTTATCAATGACTTGGATGACAGAATTAGAAGCATACTTATCAAATTTGCAGATGACACCAAATTAGGAGGAGTAGCTAATACCCTGGAGGATAGGATCAAAATTCAAAATGACCTGTATAAACTGGAGAGCTGGGCCAAAGCTAACAAAATGAAATTCAATACGGAGAAATGTAAGGTACTGCACTTAGGCGGAAAAATGAAATGCATAGATATCGGATGGGGGGAGACCTGGCTGAATGAGACTATGTGCGAAAGGGATCTAGGAGTCCTAGTAGACCACAAGTTGAACATGAGTCAACAGTGTGATGCGGCAGCTAAAAAGGCCAATGCGATTTTGGGCTGCATCAATAGAAGTATAGTGTCCAGATCAAGGGAAGTAATAGTGCCGCTCTATTTGCCTTGGTCAGTCCTCATCTAGAATACTGAGTCCAGTTCTGGGCACCACAATTCAAAAAGGATATTGACAAGTTGGAACGTGTCCAGAGAAGGTGACTAAAATGGTGAAAGGTCTGGAAACGATGCCTTATGAGGAGGGACTTAGGAAGCTGGGTATGTTTAGCCTGGAAAAAGACGGTTAAGAGGCTATATGATAGCCCTGTTCAAGTATTTGAAGGGGTGTCACATTGAGGATGGAGCAAGCTTGTTTTCTGCTGCTCCAGAGATTGGAACACGTAGCAATGGATGCAAGCTCCAGGAACAGAGATTCCATCTCAACATTAGGAGGAACTTTCTGACAGTAAGAGTTGTTCGGCAGTGGAACGCACTCCCTCGGAGCGTGGTGGGGTCTCCTTCCTTGGAGGTCTTTAAACAGAGGCTGGGTGGCCATCTGTCGGGGATGCTTTGATCGTGATTTCCTGCATGGCAGGGGGTTGGTCTGGATGACCCTCATGGTCTCTTCCAACTCTGCAATTCTATGATTCTATGATCCAACTTGGTTAACTTCAAACCGGTTGCTAGTCCCACTCTATGGTGACCATATAATTTCAGAATCTGCCAGACTCAATAACTTGTGAGATTCTTTCTTTCCTCTCACTCTATATTTCAACCAGCCTCTATTCCTCTTAACAATTGTTCTTACCGCACATACATTCCCTCAGCTCCACTCACAGCCATACACACATTCCAGCCCTCTCCTCATCACATCATATCTTCAATTCCCTCTTTCAACTGTCACCTCCCTTCTCAACTGTCATGTACCTTGTTTCACTCTAAGAGAGCCCTCGCATACCAGTTTTCTGCCACAGGACTGGCTCCTTCATGCTTTCTTCCCATTTTCTCACCAACATTCCATCAGACACTTATCAGATGCTCTCCACACATGCCACTTTAATTTGTTTTACAAATACCCCCCCCCACTTTAGAGCAATAATCCCATACCCACTTACCTGAGAGTAAGCTCCATTGAACTCCAGGTTTACTTTTAAGTAGACATGTACAATTGTTCTGTAGATCATGTTCTTGGACTGGAGGTGTCTGGCCAACCTCCAACATGTATATGTTTGTGTTTTAGTGAGTTATTTGGTTTTAAAGCACTAGCTAATCAGGGGCACCGCAGGGTGCCTGCTTTGCCCTCCTCCACCACTCCTTTACTCCCATGGGAGGAGGAAGAGAAGGAGGAACACAGCAACAGTTCCTCTACCTCTTCCTCTTCCCAAGACAGAGGGAGGCAGGGCAAACATGGAGCCTAGTTCTTGTTCTGAATGGCTGCTATGGCATAGGGGTGGGGTTGTGGGGTTGAACCAGGACAATCCCAAGTGTAATGACACAGGCACTTTTTGTACCCCCGCCCATTTTGTTTGGCTGTAGCAGGCATTTGAAAAGCAATTGGGCTTTTCAAGCCCTGCCTCTTTCTATCTTAGCAGCATGCAAGTAGAGCTAGATAGGCTGATTCTCCTCCTCCAGCAGTGGGGATGGTAGAAGCAGAGTTATATATGCATGTGCAGGTGTGGAGGTGCACTTAGGTTCATGCATGAAGGAGCAGCAGCAGTAGCAATAGCAAAGAATGACCATAATGGCTGCTCTTAAAATAAGAGAGGGCCTTCTGAAGGTGGTGGTGGCGGCGGCAGCAAGGGGTGCTGGGAGGGGGGTATTTCTGTTTCTTGTTCTTGGTTGTGCTGGCTGCTAAGCCCCACTTCTGGTTCTACCATGCCTTATGAACCTTCAGTCAGATAAATACTTGGAAATGCTGAAAGGCAAAAATATTACATGTGAAAATTATATTATATGACTGAAATAATATGAAACTGAGGACATGGGTTTCTATAAACTAACCAATGAGACCATATATAAAGGGGGGGGGTAACAGAGATTTTTTTTTCCTGTTCCATGTGCGTTAAAATACACTTTATCAGAACTATGCATAAACAGAGGAAAAATAATCATTAAACTGCTACGCTGCTGCGGCTGCTGCTGTGTGTTTCAAGTTGACTCCATCTTATGGCAAACCTACCCTATGGTTTTCTTGGTACGGTTTGTTTAGAGGGGTTTGCCTTTGCCTTCCTCTGAAGGTGAGAGTGTGTGACTTGCTCAAGGTCACCCAGGAGATTTCCATGGCTGAGCAGGGATTTGAACCCTGCTCTTCTGAAGTTCTAGTCCAGTATTGAAATCACTACAACACATTGCTGTACAAAATGATAAACATGAAGCCTAAATTAACCAATGCTTTCAGAGTATGGTTACTGATGGGAAATGTCCTGATGTGAATGGCTTCCACATGACATAAGCAAACTGTAAATCTGGGTTTTTAGTCGAGTTCTCCCTTTAATGTGAACTCGCCTATCTCACACCTCCAAATATAGACTTAAAATGCATAAATATGGGAAGAATGCCAGTGGTCTGTGAAGAAATTCAACTAACAAATTCATCTAACTTCTTTATTTCAGTGTGAAGATAATTTTACCAGTTGAAATGTGATGGTGGTGGGGACACATGTGTAGGAGTGTGCTTGAAGAACTTTAGCTCTTCTCTCTTAGAGTAGGAGAATGCCAGCTCCTCTAACTGCTCCACTTCCTGAACACTATACAGAATCTAAGTGTGGAGACATTGTTACTGAACTTGCATCCCAGAAATATTTTCTGCTAATCTCTGCAAATCAAATTGCTGTTCATGTCAGAATAAGCCAGGCTGCCCACCACTCCCTTTAGTTGGGAACCCTACAACTAATTTGAGAGTCACCAGAGAGTCTTTGGCAGAGAAGGCTAAAGACCCTGTAAAACTACAAATCCTAGTATTCCACCGGATGGAGCTACAGCACTTAAAGTGGTGCCAAACTGCACTATTTCTACAGTATAGATGTACCCTAGATGACCGGTCAGTATCATCAAGATTACTCTTTTCTTGGAGTTTCTGTTTTTCACTCAGTCCCACCTGTAGCAGAACAATTTTGTATAGTGTTGACCTAGCATCTGCATATAGTAGCTGATACTGACATAGGAATGCATGTATATTCCACAGAACATGTGCTACATTGTGGATGGTTGGTGATGTTAAAGCAGAACTGCAAGTATTTAACTGATGACTAAGGACTTTACAACACGAGGGTTCTATTGCGGGACTGGAACAGGATAGTAGCATTATTGGGGAGCACTTACTCCATGGTGCCTTCTTTATCTTGCTGGTGGTATGTGCTTGACCTGATTTGTGACTTAGGGGTTGTCCAGATGATGAAAATACTCCTCATAGAATTCACAGACAATATGATGTGTCCCAATGCAAGTTGAACAAGATTCATGATATTCCAAGGGGGGAGGATAAAAACTCCTGGGAAATGCATGTAGATGTGCATTTTTGCACATGTAGACATCTGAATTTGCATTGCTGCACATTTTTGCTCTATTACCTTTTATCAGACTATTTGAATAGATGTGAAAACAAGGTGGAGACAAAACAATGTCGCTGCAAATGGGTGAAAATGTGCACCCACTGGCAGTATACCATCACATCTAGACAAGCATTTAGTAAGCTATATTTCAGAAGACAGAACTGCTAAACCACCTGTGAGTATTCCTTGTCTAAGAAAACCCTTTTAAATTCATGTTGTTGCCATAAGTCAGTAGGCAGTTTGAAGACACAAACAAACAAACAATGCAAACAAATATTTCTAGTCCTGCTTATGAGAACACAGCTTGTATGGGATTCTTGTAGCTCTTACAAGAGCTCTAAACTATCTCGTCCATGAGCTGCTCTTCGCTGATGATGCTGCCCTTGTTGCCCACACAGAAGCAGCTCTGCAGCACCTACCACTCTGCTTTGCAACAGCTGCAGAGACAATTGGGCTGGAAGTCAACCTGAAGAAAACTGAAGTTCTTTACCAGCCTGCACCACAGGACAAACACCACCATCCCCACATTGCTGTCGGCAAATCTGTGCTCAAATACGTTCAGCAGTTCACCTACCTGGGATGCATCATCTCCTCAGATGCCAAGATTGACAAAGAGATCGATCACAGATTAGCAAAGGCATTTGAAAGACTTAACAAAAGAGTCTGGAGTAATAAACACCTGAGGTGAAGCACAGGGCTGGTTTAAGGAATTTTGGCCTCCCCTGCAATTTTGGGGGCCCCATATGTTTATCTCAGGTCAATGTAACCTAACCTATTCACAGTACAGGATGTTCAGATTACAGTAGGACCCCCGTATCCACAGATTTATTAGCCAGAGGATACAAAACAGCACACCTACCATAGAGTCTTCCTAGAAAATGTGTCCTCCCTAGCGGTTTTCTAGGCCCTCCAAGGCAACTCTATGGTATTTTAAACCAGAAGTCCCATTATTTTCAATGACATTCACTATTATCCACAGCTTTCAGAATCCTTGCCCGCACAGAACCAATCCCCAGTGGATAAGGGGGGCCTACTGTATTACATAATTTGCCACCAATAATTTAGTTTAAAAACTATATTATAGGCACTAACATAATATTTTTTGTTAATTATCAATTAACGTAATGGTGTAGATTTCCTCAAAAAATAAAAAAAAGAAAAGAAAAAGAAAGCGTGGACTGCAAATTAAACATGAGTTAGCAGTGTGATGCAGCAGCAAAAAATGCCAATGTGATTCTAGGCTGCATTAATAGGAGTATAGTGCCTAGATCAAGGGAAGTAATATTGCCACTGTATGCTGCTCTGGTCAGACCTCACCTGGAATACTGTTTCCAGTTCTGGGCACAACAATTCAAGAAAAATACTGAGAAGGATGGTGGGAGGTCTGGAAGCCATTACACCCTATGAGGAGCGGCTTAGGGAGCTGGGTATGCTTAGCCTGGAGAAGAGAAGGTTGAGAGGTGACATGATAGCCATGGTTAAATATTTGAAGGGATGTCATATTGAGGAAGGAGCAAGCTTGTTTTCTGCTGCTCCAGAGACTAGGACACGGAGCAATGGGTTCAAACTACAGGAAAAGAGATTCCACCTGAATATTAGGAAGAACCTCCTGATAGGAAGAGCTGTTTGGAAGTGGAACACACTGCCTTGGCATGTTGTGGAGTCTTCTTCTTTGGAGGTTTTAAAGCAGAGGCTGGATGGCCATCTATCATGAGGGCTTTGATGGTGTGTTCCTGCAGGACAGAAGCCGATTGGATGGGATGGCTGTTGGGGTCCCTTCCAGCCCTATGATTCTAGGCTGCATTCAGAGCCTGGGAAAGTTACTCTTGGATTACACCTCCCAGAATCCCCCTGCCAGCACCCTTCTCAAGGTCTGGTTGCATTGTTCCTTTTCCAGCATTGTCTGGGGTCCACAATGTCCTCACAGGGGGTCCACAAAGGCTTGAAGGCTGCTTGGCCCACCTCTCCCTGCAGTGGAGCAGCCACGTGACAGGAACCAAAGCAAAGGCTGGCTGGCTGGCTGGCTTAGCCTGCACATTGCCATTCAATCCACTCCAGCCACAAACTTGCAGGAATAAGCAAGAGTGCCTCTGAGGGAAAGTTTAATGGATGGTGTAATTGTGTTGTTGTTGTTGTTGTTAGCTGTTATTATTATTATTATTATTGTTGTTGTTGTTGTTGTTAATATTATTAGGGTTTTAAATCTTGAGTTAAGTCTTGGAACAACAAAAGATACCGGTATTTAAAGGGGGTCCCTGGTAAAGAAAAGGTTAAGAACCACTGCTCTACCCAAAGGCTCTCACATAACACTAATGAGATACTGGTGTGTTTAATGAAGGAAGGAAGGAGAGAGAGAGAGAAAGTCAGAAAGAAAGAAAGAAAGAAAGAAAGAAAGAAAGGAGGGAGGGAGGGAGGGAGAGAGAGACGGGGGGATAAAAAGTGAGAAAGAGGAGAGAGAGAGAGAGAGAAAGAAAGAAAGAAAGAAAGAAAGAAAGAAAGAAAGAAAGAAAATCCTTTCTGAAGAGAGAGGAAAGAGATGCCTCCCCCACCTCTCACACACAACACACACACACTCACCCTTCTCCTGGCTGGCTGGCCTTTTGACAATGATTCTGGCAGGAGGGGGCAAGTGAACAGCAAACTCCCTCCAGAATCAGTTTCGCTTTCTATTTGGGAGATGCTGTTTTTTTTTTAAGCCAGCAGGAGATGTTTGCAGGAGGAAAGTTAGGACGGGTGGGCCCCCTGGCTGGGTTGGGCCCCCCCGCAAATGCTGATTTGGCAGACTGGTTAAGCCGGCCCTGGCGAAGCATAAAAATCAGTGTGTATAGAGCCATTGTACTGTCTATTCTCCTTTATGGATCTGAAACATGGGTTACCTATCGCCATCACCTACGACTCCTCAAACGCTTTCATCAGCGCTGTATACACACAATCCTAAATATACACTGGACTGACTATGTGACAAATGTTGCTGTCCTTGAGCAAGCAGGGATCACCAGCATTGAGACCATGATATTGAGAACATAGCTGCGCTGGGCAGGGCACATTTCTAGGATGGAGGACCATCGCCTCCCAAAAATAGTACTCTATGGTGAACTCGCCATGGGTCAGCGTAAGAGGGGCGCTCCAAAAAAAAAAAAAGATACAAGGACTCCCTGAAACAACATCTCAGGCTTGGCCAAATTGATCACCAACAATGGTCCACCCTGGCCTCACATCGGGAAGCATGGAGACGCACTATCCACAATGCTGCAGCCTTATTTGAGAACTCACGATGAACAAGTCTTGAAGAGAAACGACAACGCAGAAAGAATCACAACCCGGAAACATCACCCAAGGAGACCTTCTGCTGTGCTTTCTGCAACCTGACTTGTTTATCTCGGATTGGCCTTTTTTAGTCATCAGCGCGCTTGCAGAAAGCGTGGGATGAGTACTTCCTGAATCTTCGTTTGTGAAGAAAAGCCAGAGAGAGAGAGAGAGAGAGAGAGAGAGAGAGAGAGAGAGAGAGAGCTAATACTATGCATCTTTTGTAGCAGCTGGCACTTTTCTAAAGATCGCAGGGCTGGTTAGAATGAAAGCTAATGCCAGCATTACTAACAAAATAAGCTTCTGTGGAGTTCTGTGTGTGATGTCTCATTCATCCATGCACATTTCCCCTCGATGTTACAGTCATCAGATGAAACAACAAAGTCTTATGGTACCCTAAAAACTATTTGGGGGGGGGTTGGTATAAACTTTTGTGGACTCCAACCCATGTCATGAGATGCAAGTGGGTGTTAGTAGTCTTAACTAACCCACAGTCCTGGCACATCCCAATAATTGGTAAAAATGTAATAATTTGGCTCCAAGGTAGCCTTCCAGGTGGAAAAACAGTTAATAAACCAAGAACCCCCTGGAAAATTCCAAATAGCAAAGTCATGTATTGTCCAAGGGAAGGGCCATGGCAAATTTCAAATGAAGGTAAGAAGATATTTCCTGAGAACATCTGGTGCCAGAAAATAATCTCATTATCTATAGTTGAAGTAACCATTGTCTGTAAAAGACACCTATTCTAATCCCCAAACCTGGCAGTAAAGGAGTTAGCCACTGCTATTCAATTCAAACTAGCAACACATCCTAGGATAGTTAACATATCTGGAGATCCATTGTCTAATCATGGAACACTCCTGGAACACATGGTTTCCCTCTCAAAATCACATCCCCAGAAGGCAAATATTTCCTATTTAACCCCCCTGAAAACTCCACTCAAGAATGCACAGACCTCCTTCCTGTGGATACTCCATCCATCTGTGTAGCCGCTCCAGATCGGGACCCCCGCCCTGCTGGTTTTCTCCGCAACCTCACCTCATCATGAAAAGGTGTTGTATCGCCCACTGAAACTTCCTTTGCTATTCCTTTATTTCTATCTCTCCCACTTTATTTCACTAGTCTTGCATGAATGCCTGATGGATGAATGTGTGTGTGAATGTGTTTATTGATTTTCCTAATAAAGATTATTGTTGTTCTATCTAGTTTATGTCTCCTCCATTAGTACTGATATAACTGGTCCTGCCATTACCCACCTCTTGCATAGCCATAGTGAGTACATTAATTCCCCAGAGTAATGTTGGTGGTTTTAGGGTCCCAAGGACCCCAGAGCAATGAGGATAACATGGATTAGAGATTATAAAAACTTATGTCAAATAAAATTTGATAGTTTTTAAAACTGGATGGGTGCCTTATGTTTGCATCCCATCTCCTCTCCACTTTAAGCCCAAATGTTGGACACCTGAATAGGATAGTATCTGCCCTCCACACTGAAAACATTGTAGAGCTCTGGCTGGAGTAATTTCTGTTTCCTCTTGCTCATCAGACTATATAAAGTATTTCTCTAATAATGTGCAGAATTTTTAAAAATAGCTGTACAAAACACCTGCTGTCATTAAGATTGTTCTGGGCCATTCACAAATGTCTCTACACTATGATCATAATCTTTCTTCTATTCTGGCATTTGCTTTCTTTGGCACACATAGACACAATTGACTAAGAACAGAAAACATGGTGCTGTTTCAGTTAGGTTCATGTGGAGCAGTTTTATTCCAGAAGAGATACTGTATCCAAGTGGCTGATTAAATCACCATTGCTTGGCACTGGTACTGTAAGAAAGAGTCCAAGCAGCTTGCAAGGGAGCACATGTCATCTGAACAGATGGGCACACATACAGATGGTCAAAAAAACATGGGCATCAGTTTTGGGAGTTGATTTCTGACTAAGAAGGCTCAAGCAGCTGCCTATTTGTAACTCAGAATAGGAGGAAGGCTTTGATCCAGATAAAGTACTTTCATACACTGCTTGACTTTAACCACACATTGAATTACATTAATTTTGATGGGAGCACTTGCATATTCAAAATCCAGAACCTGTTTAAATGGCTTGCTTAAATGGGACAAGAATTGGTATCTCTACTATGTTGTGAACATAATGATGAAGAAAAGATTTTCATTTTTTAAATGACTTGATTAATTGTAAACTGTAGAAATTTCTATATACTGTGTTTAACAACTATATGAAGTTAACTACGTAGTGTTATTATGAGAAATATCTGGCAGCTCCTGCCTCAGTTATTTTTACTTTATTTGAAATTCTCACATTTGTATCATCAGAAGAACGTTGTCTAGAAATAAAGCATGGTACACCCCATTGGGCCTGATAAGATGACTCGAGAGGTGTGCTGTCTCCCAGTTGCAAAAATCTGCTATGTAACGGAGAGGCTGATGAGACTCCTAATGCTTACTGACCAATTGATTACTTAAGACTTCTCAGCATGGACACTGAGGGAACTGTTGCAGTAACCTGCAACACTTGTGGGATGTTTGTCTTCTTGTCTACAGATGTGGGGAACTTCACAAGCACCAAGTGCAAGTTGGTAGCCCTCTCAGAGGAGAAAGTCCTGCAGCTGGAGATCCGGGTAACTACACTTCACCATATTCATGAGCAAGAGGTTTTCCTGGACAGAACAGAACAAACAATTTGGATGGGGACAACACAGAAGAAGTTGCTGTGGAGGAGAGGATCACTTCACATACACAGGAGGTAGACAGCTGGAGGAATCTCACACACAGAAGTAGAAAAAAAAGGGATTGTTCTGGCAGCTGGCAGCTACAGAATCATAGAATCATAGAATTGTAGAGTTGGAAGAGACCATGAGGGCCATCCAGTCCAACTCCCTGCCACACAGGAAATCTTGATAAAAGCATCCCCGACAGATGGCCATCCAGCCTCTGTTTAAAGACCTCCCCAAGGAAGGAGACCCCACCACGATCCGAGGGAGTGTGTTCCACTGCCAAACAGCTCTTACTGTCAAAAAGTTCCTCCTAATGTTGAGGTGGAATCTCTGTTCCTGGAGCTTGCATCCATTGCTCCGTGTTCCAGTCTCTGGAGCAGCAGAAAACAAGTCTGCTCCATCCTCAGCGTGACACCCCTTTAAACAGGGCTATCATATTGCCTCTTAACCGTCTTTTTTCCAGGCTAAACATACCTATCTCCCTAAGTCTCTCCTCATAAGGCATCGTTTCCAGACCTTTCACCATTTTAGTTGCCCTTCTCTGGACATGCTCCAATTTGTCAATATCCTTTTTGAATTGTGGTGACCAGAACTGGACACAGTATTCTAGGTGAGGTCTGACCAAGGCAGAATAGAGTGGCACTATTACTTCCTTTGATCTAGACACTATACTAGACACTCTTTTAATACAAGGGTATTAAAAGAGCTGGCAAATGTAATCTCAGAGCCATTGACAATAATCTTTGAGAACTCCTGGAAAACAAGAGAAGTCCCAGCAGACTGAAGGAGGGCAAACGTTGTCCCCATCTTCAAAAAGGGGGGAAAAAAGGATCCCAACAATTATCGTCCAGTTAGTCTGACATCAATACCAGGGACTATTCTAGAGCAGATCATTAAACAGAGAGTCTGTGAACATTTAGAAGGCAATGCCATAATCACAAAAAGTGAACATGGGTTTCAGAGAAACAAGTCATGCCAGACTAATCTGATCTCTTTTTTTAATAAAATGACCAGCTTTGTAGATGAAGGGAATGCTGTGGATATCGCATACCTTGATTTCAGTAAGGCCTTTGATAAGGTTCCCCATAACATTCTTGCAAACAAGCTTGTAAAATGTGGGCTAGACGAGTTAACTGTTGAATGGATTTGTAATTGGTTGACTGACCAAACCCAAAGGGTGCTCAGCAGTGGTTCCTCTTCATCTTGGAAAGATGTGACCAGTGGGGTGCCACAGGGTTCTCTCCTGGGCCCAGTACTATGCAACATCTTTATCAATGACTTAGATGAGGGAATTAGGGGCATACTTATCAAATTTGCAGATGACACCAAATTAGGAGGAGTAGCTAATACCCTGGAGGACAGGATCAAAATTCAAAATGACTTGAATAGACTAGAAAGCTGGGCCAAAGCTAACTAAATGAAATTCAATACGGAGAAATGTAAGGTACTGCACTTACGTGGAAAAATGAAAAGTATAGATATAGGATGGGGGAGACCTGGCTGAACGAGACTACGTGCAAAAGGGATCTAGGAGTCCTAGTAGACCACAAGGTGAACATGAGTCAACAGTATGATGTGGCAGCTAAAAAGGGCAATCTGATTTTGGGCTGCATCAATAGAAGTATAGTGTCTAGATCAAGGGAAGTAATAGTGTTACTCTATTCTTCCTTGGTCAGCCTTCATCTAGAATACTGTGTCCAGTTCTGGGCACCGCAATTCAAAAAGGACATTGACAAATTGGAGCGTGTCCAGAGGGGTGTGACTAAAATGGTGAAAGTTCTGGAAATGATGCCTAATGAGGAAAGACTTAGGAAGCTGTGTATGTTTAGCTTGGAAAAAAGATGGTTAAGGGGCGATATGATAGCCTTTTTTAAGTATTTGAAGGGGTGTCACATTGAGGATGGAGCAAGCTTGTCTTCTGCTCCAGAGACTAGAACACGGAGCAATAGATGCAAGCTCCAGGAACAGAGATTCCACCTCAACATGAGGAGGAACTTTCTGACAGTAAGAGCTGTTTGGCAGTGGAACACACTCCCTCAGATCGTGGTGGGGTCTCCTTCCTTGGAGGTCTTTAAACAGAGGTTGGATGGCCATCTGTCAGGGATGCTTTGATTGTAATTTCCTGCATGGCAGGAGGTTGGACTGGATGGCCCTTGTGGTCTCTTCCAACTCTGCAATTCTATGATTCTATCCCTTCCTTTTGGTCCATGTGGGAACCAATGATACTGCGAGGCATAGCCTTCAGAATATCAAAAGGGATTATGAGGCTCTTGATAGGAAGCTGAAGGACTTGGATGCACAGATAGAATTTTTTTCTGTCCTTCCAGTGTAAGGGCATGGCACAGGAAGGGACAGAAAGATAGTGGAGGTGAATAAGATGCACAGATGGTGCCACTGGGAACAGTTTGGCTTCCTGGACAATGGGGTGTGGCTACAGGAAGGTGGACTTCCGGCATGGGATGGGTTCCACCTCACACCAGTTGGCAGGAATGGTTTTGCTAAGAGTCTGAAAAATCTTATCAGGAGGGCTTAAAATGAGTTGTGTGGGGGGGAGAGACAGTATTCATGAGGGGCGAAGTTCATCAAGTGCTGGAGATAATAGCCTGAATGCTATATAGAGAATAGATAGAGAGCAACGCAAATAGTACAAGAACCCATCTGTAAGAGGAATAAAACCTTTAAAGGACAGATAGGGGAAATGGCCCATGGTCTTAGATGTTTATACAAATGCACAGAGCATGGGAAATAAACAGGATGATCTTGAACTCTTAGCACAGCCAAGCAAATATGATTTAATTTGCATCACTGAAAGCTAATGGGATGAGATTCATGTATGGAATGTAGGAATAGAGGGGTATAGCCTATTTCAGAGAAATAGACCGAACAGGAAGGGTGGTGGAGTAGGTGTATGCATTAAGGATGTGTACACCTGTGAACAGATCCATGACTTAAATCATGGGAACCAGGTTGAGAGCATCTGGGTAAATATCAAGGGGGAGAGAAACAGCAGGGGTGCCATTGTGGGGGTCTACTGCAGACATCCAAGCCAAACTGAGGACTTGGATCACGCCTTTCTTGAAGAGATGGCCACACATTAAGACAGGAGAGATGTATTAATAACGGGGTTTTTTAACTATCCTGCTATTCGTTGGAAGTCCAGCTCTGCCAATAATTTAAGGAACAGTAAATACCTCGCTTGCCTTGCAGACAATTTCATTGTCCAGAAGGTGGAAGATGCAACAAGGGATCAGCTATTTCGGATCTGATCCTAACCAACAGAGATGATCTGGTTAATGGGATGGAAGTGGCAGGATCCTTAGGGGGGAGTGACTATGTAGTGCTGGAGCTTGTTATTCAGAGGAAAGGGGAATCCAAGCATAGTCAGATATGCCTTCTAGAGAGTGGAGTACATGATGGATGGAAGTTTCTAAAAAGTGAGATATTGAAGGCACAACTTCAAACAGTTCCAATGAGAAGGAAAAATGGCAGGTGTCTAAAGAAACCGGTATGGATGACTAAAAAACTTTCAACTGAGCTAAGACTTAGAAGGAACATGTACAAGAAATAGAAAAAGGGGGAAATCACCAAAGAAGAATTCAAACAAATAGCCAGCTCGTGTAGGGGGAAAATCAAAAAAGCAAAAGTACAGATGGTGCTCAGGCTTGCTAGAGAGGTTAAAAACAACAAAAAGGGCTCTTATATATATATATATCCGTAGCAAAAGAAAGAACAAGGTAGGGCCGCCATGGGGAGAAGATGGCCAAATGCTTAACAGAGGACAGAGAAAAGGTAGAGCTACTCAACACCTTCTTTGCCTCGGTCTTCTCCCAAAAGGAGAACAGTGCTCAACCTGGAGAAAATGGAGCAGATGATCCAGTAGGGGAAATGCAGCATAAAATGGTAAAGAGGTTGTTCAAGAATACCTGTCCAATATAAATGAATTCAAATCTCCAGGGCCAGATGAACTACATTGAAGGGTACTAAAAGACCTGGCAGAAGTAATCTCAGATTATTTGCAATAACCTTTGAGAAATCCTGGAGAACTGGAGAGGTCGCAGTTGACTGGAAGAGGGCAAATGTTGTCCCCATCTTTAAAAAGGGGGGGAAAAGAAGACCCAAATAATTATCGCCTAGTCAGCCTGACATCAATACTATGAAAGATTTTAGAGCAGATCATTAAACAGAGAGTCTGTAACCACTTAGAAATGAAAGCCTTGATCAGTAAAAGTCAACATGGATTTCTGAAAAGCAAGTCATGCCAGACTAATCTTATCTCTTTTTTGACAAAGTTACATACTTGATAGATGAAGGGAATGCAGTGGATGTAGTTGATTTCAGTAAGGCTTTTAACAAGGTCCCCCATGATATTCTTGCAAAGAAGTTAGTAACCTGTGGGCTATACAATGCAACTGTTAGGTGGATTTGTAATTGGTTGACTGACCGAACCCAAAGGGTAGTCACCAATGGCTCCTCTTCATCCTGGAGAAAAGTGACTAGTGGGTTGCCACAGGGTTCTGTCCTGGGTCCAGTGCTATTCAACATGTTTATCAATGACTTGGATGAGGTTATAGAGGGCATGCACGTGCTCTCTGCCAATCTTGTTAACCTAAGAGGTTGGGGTGCCTTAGAGCCCCATCCATTATGCCAACATTTCTGTTTTGTTTACCAGTGCTAACTGTAGAGAGTGCTCCATTTAAAGTGAAATAAAGTATTTTTATTGGAAATAAAACAAGGGATATGTTACAAAACATACACTCTTAAGAACCATACTAGGCTATTGGAAAGAAAGATGGGGAGGTTTGATTCAGAGATATCCAGGAAGATAGGGTTATAGTCACCAGTCTTGATGAAAAGAGTTGCATGCAGCAAAGATGCTCAGACTGGCATCTGAGGATGGCACAAAGAATCTGACAGAGTGTCAATGCCCGTCTGTGGCACACTTTATTATTGTCAGAGGACTAATATTTATACCCTATTTCATATCCTGAAGGGGTACTCTGATTATGGCAAAGCCTGGATTTCTTCCCAGATAGACAATGGAAACCAAACCTCAACTGATTGCTTTAATTGCTGGGAGATAGAAATTGATGGGTTTGTGACAACCTCACAAGGTTGGTCAGGAGGGGGATATAGAAAAGAGTTCCATAGGAATGGAATCAATAGGATTAAGGAATGGTCACTTAATTGCTTAATTGAATCATTACTGAAACACCCAGGGCTGGAAGAAAAGATGAACACATACCTCCTTAATGACTGTGTCTACGAAGGAGTTTTCTGCATTATCCTAACTTGGCCTTTCTTGCCATTATATCTCAAGACACATTCCACATCATTGTAACCTCCAACTGATCTTTGGTTTGCCCCAACCAACCTGACTCCTACAAGTGTCCAATATTTTCAGTCATGAGATACCGTGGAGAAGGGGTAGTCAGGCATACTAACATGCCCCAAGAGGCTTATGGAGCTGTATGGATTCCTGATGCATCAGAGTTTTCTGTAGCCACAGCAGGTGATCCTGTCAAACCTCTGGCTGACTTCTGGAATGGAGACATGGCCAGGGTGGTGGACGCACTTGCCCCTGTACATGCTCATCTCAGAATGGAGCCAAGTGGAGCCCCTTGGTTTACTAGGGAGCTGGTGGTGATGAAACAAGTGGGACAGAGACTACAGCTACAATGGTGGAAAATTCGGACAGAGGTCAGCCTGCTGTTGCATCTGCACAGTGTCATCCAGTGGAGCTGTCTTCAGTGGTCAGTGGCCTTTTACACTGCCCCACAAAAGCAGCTTGTAGATTATTTGGAAGCCCATTGTGAAGAAGATGTATGATACTTTACAGATAAAATTGCTCAGTACTGCTCTGACTCGGGTTCTGTAGCAGGTACAGGTTCAGTGGAGGTAAACTTGGCTCCTGCTTGTCCTATGTTATTGGATATTTTTCAGTTTGTGCAACCTGAGAGGCTGGTTACAGGGATCATACAACCCTCCTGTTGAAACAACTTTGCAGACATCCAGTCTGTTTACAGGCAGCATTCAAAATGCTGATTGTGACCTTTAAAGCCTTGTACAGCTTGAGCCCAGACAATGTAAACAACTGTAGCTGCTGCCCCATTGCAAAAACAATGCCACTTGACACCACTTTAACTGCAACAACTCCATACTATAGAATCCTGGGATTTGTAGTTTGTTGTGGGACCAGAGCTCTCTGACAGAGAAAGCTAAATAGCTCACAAAACTACAAATCCCAGAATTACACAGCATTGTGCCATGGTTGTTAACCATTATTTCTACATTGTGTCAGCAGCCTGTATCTCCCAGTATGAGCTGTTTTAGGATCTTTGGAGAAAGGCTTTAGGGTTTATTACACGGGGTTTTGTTGCACTACCCAAATGGTGTGATTCTGCCAGCAAGTTTTTCTGATTGCATGATGCCACCTCCCTTTGGTGTGTCAGAAGTGGTGTGTCATTGTTGCACAAGTTTTCATTCATGGCTAATCCCTGTCAATGAAATCAATAGTGCTGTGAATGCACCATGTTTCTTTGTGTAATAGTAACATTCTGTCATTACAATGCTATCTGCAGAGCACACGCTGGGGAGTGGGCATGTTTAAGGCTGCCCCCAAGTTTTCGCTTCTCTTTATCTAACTGCTTTCTCCCACTCAACTTCCTGCTCTTAAGCAGATCATATAAATTGAAAAGGAGAAATTAAATTGGGATCACCCCTGAGTCCTAGGAGATTATCAGACGTGTCAAAAGTGGTGTTAGAGCAATGGCAGGAGATCACAAAAGGGCTCCCTTATCAGACGTCATTGTCCTCCCCTCGTTATGCACTCGTTCTGCTCCTATTCTGCCAGCACTGCTTTTTATTGATGGGAGAAGCTGACAATAGATCCCCCCCATTCTGTTTCTGTCATGGATATTCCTGCATGCAACAAGGTGTCCCGTTATCGTGCTGAGATCCCAGCGTCAATGAGAGGTCCCTGCCAGAACACTTCCGAGTGAGATCGGAACATCCAGGTAAGTGACAGACTTTTTATGACCCTCCCCAGGTTACTTGTTAATTTTAAAGTGTGTTTTTGTGCTTTCTGTCACTTTTTTGTTCTTTTTCTTTTTCTTTGTGAATTTCCCACATTCGCGTCTTCTCGCAAGAAGATGTAAGATTTCACTCCAGGAAGTGAACGGAGCTCCATTACAGCCCCTTTTAGTCCTAGGCTGACCTGTCAATGTGAGACAAGGTAAGTGAGGTGGGGAGGGTGATTGTGGCTGAACTGGGACGGGACAGGAGCAGGACTGGAGATTATGGGACAAGAATGCTTTTTTCGTTCCTGTCTGATAATCTCCCTAATCAAATGTCTCTTTTCTTCTCCTTGCCCCATTAATATTAACAGTAACATCATTTATCAACTGAATAGAATAGAATCTTTATTACGGTCATAGACCGGCACAGGTAAAAAGAGGATACAGAATAAGGTAAAAACACAGGATAAAAACAGGCTAAAAGCAGTATTTAAAATGTTAGCTCCAGTATAACAAGACTAGATTGAAACTATTCTACTGTTGTGGACATTGTCTGTTGAATTTTAACCGCAGCTGCACAGAATCTGGCAACATTATAGGTTGTTCCTGGGTTGGTGTCTGAAAGCAACAAGTTTATGTAGAATTGTCCAGTGTGCCCTTGATATTTATGCAACAGGGGTGAAATAAGGCTGAGACATATGTCCCTGTAGCATGAGCACTGGAGTAATACATGCTCTGTTGTTTCTATTTGGCCCGAATTGCAGGGGCACAGTCTGTCTGAGAAGGGGATCTTCTTGTATCAGCTTTCAAGGACAGCAGAAGGGAGGGCACGACACCGTGCAAGAGTAAAGGCCCTTCGATGTTTAGGTATTTCAAGTGTTACTAAGTATGCCAAAGGTGAGGCCAGATATCTATTGGAGTCACTAGCAATGAAGGTTGGAGTACTGGCTAGATCCAGTTGTCGCTCTATATCTGCTACCCGTTGTTTGATAGTAGCTTTCGCCCTATCATATCCCAGGCTAAGCAGAAGATCTGGAGAAAGGCCCAGCATTGAAATTTTAGTCATCACTGTCTGCTTCCAGCTGGATTGGAAATCATCACTTAAGGTTAGTGGAGCAAAGCCAGTGGGAAAGAGGGATAGTCTGAGCCAGTAGCTGAGTATGGTCACCCACACTCTGGCCTCCACTTTCATAAATCCTGACTCCAGTCTCAGAGCTGTGTTAGAGACACATTTTGGAGTTTGGAAAGCTGATCTTAAAAATTTGGATTGGACAAGTTCTAATGGAGCAGGGTTGGGGAAGGGTCCCAATTGGGATCCATAAAGCAGTTGTGCTACTGGTTTGGCTTCAAAGAGCTGCAGGTAAATAGTGGCCTCCTCTTGTCTTAAGAAATTTGAGAATGGCTGTTGTACTCCTCTGCGCGTTGCAAGCAGCATACTCCCCATGCGCTTTCTTACTACCAGTGGCTTGAAAAATTACTCCCAGGTATTTGAAGCAAGAGACCTGCTCAATCTTGTGGCCATCTATATTCCAGTTGTAGTTCTTAGGCCTTTTAGCGAATGCCATGATTTTAGTTTTTTGATAGTTGAGTTCTAGCTGTTCCACTCTGCAATATTGTGTTAGTGCTCTTAGGGCTCTTTTTAGTCCAATGGGACTTCTTGAAAGTACTGCTGCATCATCCGCATAAAGCAGCATTGAGATATGCCTTCCCTCTAATTTTGGGGGGTGGAAATTGGTGTTGTTGAGGTGATCCACCAAATCATTGATGTAGAAGTTAAACAGGAGTGGAGCTAGAATGCAGCCTTGCTTGACACCCTTCTCAGTGACAATGTCATTGGTGAGATGTCCCTGGGGGTTACACCTTACTTTTAATGAGGTCCCTTCATGCAGCATACATATTAGATGGAGTAAACGTCAGTCGATCAAAGAAGCCTCCAGTTTTTTCCACAGTTTGGTTCAGGATATAGAGTCAAAAGCTGCTTTAAAGTCTATGAAGGCAGCATAGAGTGAAACTGTGCTGCAGGTGGAGTATTTTTCAATAAGGCGGTGGAGTGCAAGGCACTGATCTATGGTGGAGCTGCCTTCCCTAAAACCAGCTTGTTCTTCTGCAAGTATGTTTTCTTGTTCCAACCAGGTCTGAAATTTCCACTGTAAGTGTCTTGCATAGAGTTTGCTGATTGAACTGAGGAGACTAATTGGTCTGTAGTTGACAGGATCATCCTTGCTTCCTTTTTTATATATGGGGATGATGATTGCAAGGCCCCAATCCTTGGGTGCTCGACCATATTTGTCGATACAGGTGAAAAGTGAGGCCAGGATAGGGGCCCAAAATTCAAGGTTGTTTTTAATGGCTTCTGCAGGTATTAAGTCTTCCCCTGGAGCCTTCCCCATTCTCAGCTGGGCTACAAGGTTCTTGATCTCTGTCGCTGTCACTGGTGGCCACCCTTGGATATTTTCTATATTTTGGCTAGTGCATCCACTTTCAATGTAGTTGTCCTTATAAAGTGCTTGAAAGTGATCCTCCCATATCCCTGGAGGGATGTGACAATCCACTGTAGCTGGCCCATTTCTCTGGGAACTTGATGTGATATGCCAGAATAGAGCTGTGTTGTTGGATCTGACTGCCTGGATAAGTTGTGTCCAGTCATTCTTCATGGCTTCTTTTTTCTTGTTCATCATCAGCTTTTTGTAGTCTCTTTTCTGCTGAAGCAGCATTGGTACAGCATCTGGGATGTTATTAGATAGGTAACCCTGATAAATATCAATGAGGGCTTTTTTAGCATTAACACATTCCTTGTCAAACCATGGTTTGGAGTGGTGCTGTTGTTGTTTTCACTGATGTACGCTATTTTGACGGATTAGATATTGGTGTAGAGCTTGGGTAAGTGTATTGTAATTTTCCAAGATTTCATCAGTAGACTCAGCTAATATCAGGGCAGTTCTAAGATTCTGAAGTTGGTCTGAAGCCAATACCTCACTTATTGTTTGGTTTAGTGGGGGGGTCCATTTAGCTCGACGATAAGTCCTTCCTGATGGTGTCACAGAGAGATGATAGCTCTCCCTGGTGTGTGTCTCCTGAGTGAAGTCGCTAAGATGTAGCCGAATTGGAAAATGATAACTTTCAAATCTGAGCATAACTTCTATTTCCTTGGCATAGGGAAGAAGGTCCCTAGAAATGATTATGTAATCAATGGCACTCATTCTGGACCCAGAGAGATAAGTGAATTCAGCTGGGCAGTCATTTTTCAGGGCACCATTTAGGATTTGAAGGTTCAGCCTGAATGCTGTTTGATCCAGACAAAGTCCTGCAAAATTTGATTTCTTGTCCTTTGAGCATCGGATGAGGTGGGATCCATCATCTTCAAAATCAGGCGGAGGGCATTTCTGCTGGGCATATAGGGTATGATTGTTGGGGTCTAGTCTGGCATTCAAATCACCCCCCAAGATTACAAATGCATTTGGGTTCTGCAACATGAGATTAGCAGTGTATGATTCCAATTCAGCCCACAGGCCTCTGATTTGGGATTTCTTCTTCATTGGAGGCATGTAGGCATTTATTATCAGCAAAGTGCAATGGTTAAATTGAATTAGCACTGCCATGGTATATGTTTTAAAAGTGGAAAGAGGCCTTGTTATGGCATGTAGGGTGGTGGAAACCAGAACGCCCAGGCTGCCTCTAGCTCTTCCATGCTTTTTCGCTGGCTCTGCTGGAATTGAGAATGAGTGAAAGCCATTTAATAACAGATCATTATTAGTCCATGTTTCCCGGATCAGTATAATGTCATATTGGGTGAGGAAGTCACTAAGACAGGGATCTCTGTAGGCCGTCGGCCACCCAGCGATGTTCCAGGTCATAAGGGTAACCTTGTGCTGGTCTGTTGGCAGTCAGGCAGTCGCATTGCAGGGCACAGGCTGAATGGGTAATTCATCTGATGGCAGTTGGTTAAATGACTGGGTTGACTGTGGCTGTGTCCTCCTCTGTGGATGGAGGGGTAGTGAATCACATTCCTGTTCTTCCTGCCCTGCCTGTTCTGGAAGGGAGATTGGAAGAACAAATGCAGCATGGGAAGCGAAATGAGGCTCACAAGCAAGCAAGGATCCCATCTCTTTATTGAGGGGGGCATTCTTTAGCTTAGGAGATGAGGTAGGTGGCAGTGAAGACTGTTTTCCCCTTGAACTAGGTTTGCATAGGGATGTTTGAGTCCCCTGGGGTTTAATTGTAAATGGGAGTGCATCTGCAGTATATTGCATTTTTGAAGGGGTGTTGGCTACAACTCGGGATTTTAGGGCTTCCTTGATTGTAAGTAGAGAGTCATCACTTTTGCTTTCATTATCAGAAAAATCAGAGAAATGCACTGACAGTTTTCTGCGAGGGGGGGCTGATTTCAATGGGGCTGGATTGCTGTTAGATTGACTCAGGATGGTATCTCTCATCAGCTGTATTGTGGGAGTGTGTTCCCAAATTTCTGTGAATTTTTCTCTCAGTTTAATTACTTCTTGATTTATAGCCTGAGCTTCTTCCTTTGAGGTGTGTTTAGGTTCTCTCTCTTGGTGTGCAGAATTATTGCTTCTTTGTGTTATTGTTGCTGTTTTCCCTGTAATGAGGTCATGGACTATCTCATCCTTAAAAACTCTGTTAATTTCTATATAATGTGCATTCCAGAGGAAATTTCTTTTCCGAAACAGCCTGTTAGGAATATTTGCCTGGCTAAAGGTCAGAAAAATTCGCTTAGTAGCTCTTGAGCTGGGTAAAAAGTGGCAGTCTAGTAAATCAATTGTTCTGCTGTGCATGTTTAAAAGTTGGGAAAGATATCTCATAACTGACTTCTGTCTGTTCCACATATGACCGTTGTGATGTATTTGCAGCAGGAGCTGATTTTTCTGTAACACTCGACAGTGATTAACTGCATCCTGTGACGTGGCAGGACACATTTCCTCCAAATCTGCTACATTTTTAACCCCCTGTGTACCATATGGGTTTTGCCTTTGAAAATCTTGTTGGGAAAGCTTATTTGTAATGTCATTTAATCTTTGCAAGATAAGAATCAATGTCTCTATGGACAGTTTGCAGAAATCATAAAAGAGCTGAGCGCTGTTATTGTAGGGAATGCTGCCAAGCTCCGGGAGTTTGACTTTGTTATCAACTTGCTCTGGCCCATAATTTATATTTACACTTTGAGGAATTGAGGAGGCTGTTTTGTTTAGTTCAAGTGTCTGTGATGGCTTAGGAAGTAAAGAAGGAACTGTTGTTACAGATCTGTTACTCACGAGCTGCGTTGTCTCTGCCGCTGGGAAGAGTGAGTCAATCCTCATCTGTTTTTCTGCTTTGAAGGATTCCTGATTGTCATTATTATTACAGGGGCTCGTCCGATTTCTTTTCTTGCCTTTGGATGGCATTTTTGAGATATATGTAGGTGGTAATGCCAGATGTTAGTGGGAGGACAATTCAGAAGTCGTTAGTCCATTGCCATCTTGCCCCTCCTCCCTTTATCAACTGAAAAAAAAATATTCAGTTCATCTAAATGCCCGAGAGCACCGCCTGGATTTCCCTAATTCGGTTTTTTCAGTTTTTTTTTTAATCAACTGAAAAAACTGAATTAGGGAAATCTAGGAGGTGCTCTTGGGCATTTAGATGAATTGAATAAAGGTGTGGGGGGTTACATGCAGCACTCATCCCACTCCTGAGCCAATACAAGTGAGTTTGGTTCTGAAAACAGCTTTATGGTTACAGCTTTACTGACAGATTAACTTTGCTATAAGTTTGTTTTCAGTGTTTTCAGCAAAAACACTCATGGATAACTGCCAGTGCCTCTATCATTATATATCTAGAGTACTTTCTGAATTGCTATGTTCCACTTGAGCACTGTGGTAACATGGGTGTCAGAAGCTTATTTAGCACCTAAGGCTTTACCTTAGACATAAAAGATTTTACATTCTGGCTCTACATTCTTCATCAAGTGTGGGCATTGTAGGGTCCTGGTGGTGATCTGGGAAGTCATCCTCACTCTGCTATTGTTTATCTCAGGCCATTAGTGGACAACTAGTGATGTAAAGACATTACTGTTTTGTCCTTACATATCAAGATGAATACTGCCTAGGTTTGTCTAGAATAGTGTCTAGACTGAGGGAGAAAATGGATATTTTCCCTGTGCAGCATATTGCACAGTACAGTCAAGCCCTCTATATCCATGGCTTTGGCATCCACAGATTCCACCATCCACGGATTAAAAATATTACCAAAAAACACTCCAAAAAGCAAAAAACGAATCTCGATTTTGCTGTTTTATATAAAGGTAACCATTTTACTATGCCATTGTATATAATGGGACTTGAGCATCCATAGATTTTGGTATCCACAGGGATTGTTGGAACCAAACCCCAGTGGATACCAAGGGCCCACTGAATTTGCAGTCCAAATGTTTTGAAAAACAATTCTTATATCGCCTAGTGCACTTACTGTACACTTGCAACCTGTAGCTTTCCTGAGATACCAGTTCCAGATTCGGGCAAGGATCACATAGAGGAGGAAAGTGTTCCGGGTGTATCTTGTCAGGACACTGCAGTTTAATGATGCAAGAGCCCTAGCTAGAGATATTTTCTCATGGCCATCCTGACAGTAGTTTTTACAGCAAGGATAAAGCTGTGCAATAGGGACACCTCTTTCTTTGCAGAAAGTTTTATTCTACCAGGTGAAGGAACTTCTCATTGTGCCAGACCAGCCCTTTTGGACAGGGAATTGTTCTTGTTTTTTTATTGCTGTCAGATGTGCATTTTTAAACTGTTTGTTTATTTGTTTGTTTGTTTTCTGATTTTATGAGTCTTCCCTCCTATTCATTCTCAGCAGCGCCTAACATCCTGCTTTGCAACAGCTGCAGAGCAGTTTGGGCTGGAAATCAACCTGAAGAAAACAGAAGTTCTTTACCAGCCTGCACCACAGGACGAACACCATCATCCCCACATTGTCATCAGCAAATCTGTACTTAAGTCCGTTCAGCAGTTCACCTACCTGGGAAGCATCATCTCCTCAGATGCCAAGATTGACAAAGAGATCAATCACAGATTAGCAAAGGCATATAGTGCATTTGGAAGACTTTATAAAAGAGTATGGAGTAATAAACACCTGAGGCGAAGCACAAAAATCAGTATATATAGAGCCATTGTACTGTCTATTCTCCTTTACAGGTCTGAAACATGGGTTACCTATCGCCAACATTTATGACTCCTCGAACACTTTGATCAGTGCTGTATATGCACAATCCTAAATATACACTGGACTGACTATGTGACGAATGTTGCTGTCCTTGAGCAAGCAGGGATCACCAGCATTCAGGCCATGATATTGAAAACACGGCTGTGCTGGGCAGGGCACTTTTCTAGGATGGAGGACCATCACCTCCCAAAAATAGTACTCTACGGTGAACTCACCATGCGTCAGCATAAGAGGGGCGCTCCAAAAAAGTGATACAAGGATTCCCTGAAGCAACATCTCAGGCTCGGCGAAATTGATCACCAACAATGGTCCGCCCTGGCCTCACATCGGGAGGCATGGAGATGCACGATCCACAATGCTGTAGCCTTATTTGAGAACTCACGCCGAACAAGTCTTGAAGAGAAACAAAAACACAGAAAGAATCAGAACCCAGAAACATCACCCAAGCAGACCTTCTGCTGTGCTTTCTGCAACCTGACTTGTTTATCTCAGATTGGCCTTTTAAGTCATCAGCGCGCTTGCAGAAAGCGCAGGATGAGTCCTTCCTGAATCTTCATTTGCGAAGAAAAGCCAGAGAGATAATGAATGAATATAATTAATATAATGTAATATACTATACTATAATATATATATATATATATATATACTTATCTTGGGTATGTTTCCATTTCCAGTGTGCTGATTGGCTGCTTAGGAAACTGACCAACCAATCACAGCTTGGTTAGGCAGCCAATCACCACACTGGAGGTGAGAACATAGAATCATAGAATCATAGAATTGCAGAGTTGGAAGAGACCATGAGGGCCATCCAGTCCAACCTCCTTCCACACAGGAAATCACGATCAAAGCATCCCCAACAGGTGGCCATCCAGCCTCTGTTTGAAGACCTCCAAGGAAGGAGACACCACCACGCTCCGAGGGAGTGTGTTCCACTGCCGAACAGCTCTTACTCTCAGAAAGTTCCTCCTCATGTTGAGGTGGAATCTCTGTTCCTGGAGCTTGCATCCATTGCTCCGTGTTCCAGTCTCTGGAGCAGCAGAAAACAGGGCTATCATATCGCCTCTTAACCGTCTTTTTTCCAGGCTAAACATATCCATCTCCCTAAGTCTCTCCTCATAAGGCATCGTTTCCAGACCTTTCACCATTTTAGTTGCCCTTCTCTGGACACGCTCCAATTTGTCAATATCCTTTTTGAATTGTGATGCCCAGAACTGGACACAGTATTCCAGGTGAGGTCTGACCAAGGCAGAATAGAGCGGAACTATTACTTCCCTTGATCTAGACACTATAGTTCTATTGATGCAGCATGTGGACTGTTACATCCAGTGTAAACATGGCTGCCGGCAAGGAGTGAGTAGCAGGGTGTGTGTGTGGCATGGTGGGTGTGTGGGGCTCAGGGAGGGCAGCAGGGGGTGGCGAGGACCATGGGGGGTCAGGGGTTGGGAAGCCAACTCAAATAGCTGATAAGACAGCCCGGCTCGGCAACAACTCAGTTGAAAAGCACAGTACCTGGTGTTGTCAGTAGCAGTCCTGTAGGGTCAGAAGTACACACAGAGAGAGAGCGAAGAATGAAGAGGCAGTCCGAGGTCAAAAGGATTCCGGCAGGTGGGACAACGAAGGCAGTCCAAGGTCAAGATATCCGAAGTCTCAAGATAGCAAGGTTCCAAGAGGCAGGAGAGTCACAGTCAGAGGCTTCCTCCAGGAAACGCAGACTGCCTGAAACAAGGAACTCAGCCTCCCCCAGCTGCTTATGTTGGCCCAGCTCCCACTCCCAGCTGTGGGGTGATTGATGAGCTTCTGTCTCTTAATCTCTAGGAACGACGAAGCCATGCCCTCTCTGCTCTCCTTTGGCTAAAGGTAGGGACCTGCTCTTCTACCTCTTGCTCTTGCTCCACTATGTCTCCCAGGCTTGGACCCTGTGCTGGGGGAGGGCTAGGCTGCTGAGCCCTGGGTTCTTCAGTCCTCGACTCAGACTCAGCCAGCTCTTCTGCTACTGGCTCAGCCTCCTCGCCTTCTGAGTCCTCAGAGTCCTGGCTGACCATGACAGCAGGTGCCACATAGGCGGAGGGATGTGGCAGGGATGGGTGGGGAAGGAGCAGTGTGTGTGTGCATGTGCGGTGAGGGCGGTGGGGGTGGGAGGGCCACAGTGGGGGGCAGGTGCCATGTGGGGGGAGGGAGGTGGCAGGGGGGATGGAGCAGCACATTTGTGTGTGCATGTGCGGGGAGGCCAGGGAGGGCAGCAGGGGGTGAGAGGGCCACAGTGGGGGGGCAAGGTGCCGTGGGGGAGATGGCAGGGTGGGTGAGGAGTGAGCAGCACATGTGTGTGTGTGTGTGTGTGTGCATGTGTGCGGGGTGGGGAGGGCGGCAAGGGGCAGGAGGGCTGTGGGGGGCCAGGTGCCATGTGGGTTGGGAGGGCTGCAATGAGGGGTCAGGTACCACATGGGGGGAGAGCGGTGGCAGGTGAGGTGGGGAGGGAGCAGCATGCATGTGCGTGTGTGTGTGTGCATGGGGGTCCAGGGAGGGTGGCAGGGGGCAGGATGGTGATGGTGGGGGGGAAGGTGCCACGTAGGGGAGAGAGAGGTGGTGGGGGTGGGAAGGGAGCAGTGTGAGTGTGTGTGCACACTGGGGGTGGGGGGGAGGCAGGGGGCAGTGGGGCCATAGTGGGGGGGCAGGTGCCACATGGGGGGAGGGAGGCAGCGGTGGTTGGGGAGGGAGCAGTGTGTGTGTGAGTGTGTGTGTGCATGGGGGGCTAGGGGAGGGCAGCAGGGGGAACAGTGTATGTTACACCAGGTATATTGCTAGTATAATTTAATATACCCAATCATGAATATAAAGATTATATGTTGCTTATGGTAGGTATACCATACAGGTTGCTACGAAATTTATACATAGAGGCCAAAAGAGCAGCACTTCTCTTTGGGGGTACAGATACATTGCAACATTTTGTAATAGGTCACACATGTGCTCCTGATTAATGACTCACTTGAGCGACCTGTTACTTTCTGCTTGGATGTTTCCAAGTGTTGATACTTACAATGTTATCCATCTATCCCATTTAGAATTAAAGGAGACTCATGGGCAGGAAAAGATTAGCAAAGTCATTGGAGTTTAGCACCAAGTTGAAAAAAGTAACTTTCTAAGCTGTGGGAATAGGCTAAAAAACTGAACAATCAAACTGAGGGCTCATCTACACTGGAGCCTTAATCTGGGACCAGTCCAGATCAGTATGCTACAGACTTGCCCTGGATTCAACAGAAAGACAGCCACATGCTTCTGAAGCAAATCTGTGTTGGAGTCCAGCAGAGCCAGCTGCCCTGACACTGCATTGGCCCTGCTGGCCTGTTCCCTTGTTTTGGGTGCTGACACTGCTACCTCATTGTCCAGGCAGCAACCTTTGAGAGCCTGGTCAGCGCTGTCACTTCTGTTGAGGTCAGAATGGGGTGTCCAGACATGTGATCAACAAGAAGAGGTTCACTCTACTCCCTCCTCATGATTGCACAGGCACCCTATTCTGACCCAGTAGAAGCAACAGCAACAGCCAGACTCTTGCAGGAAGCTGCTTGGCTGGTGAGGCAGTGGCGACAGTTCCAAAGAGGATCCATCCCTTTCTCTGTGATATTCACTGCAGAGTATTGAAGACGGTACCATGTTTGCATGTGGACAACTCGGTCAAGCTGAATTGAACATGATCCAGCTGTCCAGACAGCAAAAGAACTGGAGGTATTCCAGAGTTTCCTGTGGTTTCTCTTAAATCAGATAAATAGCTTAAATGAAGCAGATTTGCTGCATGCATCATCTGGACACAGCACACCAAGTCCAGGGTAAGTGGATGGTTTATTCATTTATTGTAGACAAGCCCTCACCTGCAGAGCAGAACAGAGTGTAAAGTGGCCTTGACAGACTATTGGAATCATAGAATCATAGAACACATTTATAGAGTTGGAAGAGACCAGAAGGGCGATCTAGTCCAACCTCCTGCCCTCCAACAACACACAATCAGAACATTCCTTACAGATGGCCATCCAGCCTCTGTTTAAAAACCCCCAAAGAAGGTCAGGAAACATCTCTTGGTTTCACTTCTTTAGCAATGACACAACAAATCTTGAGAGTTTGCCACAGAGTTGCATCTGATCCCCTTCCTGAGGCACATTTCAGCACATGGGTACAATTAAGGTTCATTCATTCAAAGCATGTAATCCACAATTTAGTGGTAAAGTAGAAATAACATGGGAAAGAAAATACTCTTTTTGTGCATTCATGTTGCTTCCATGAAATACAAACACATTTTGCTGATTCCAATTGAATATCAACCTTACTTATAGCATAAAACTAATTAGCATGCTTGTCAAAATGTACACATGCGTGCACACAGCTAGTGCAGATCTAAATCATTAAACAATCAGAATTTTCAGATGTGTCTCAGCAGACAGGTTGAGTGCAACTTTATTTCCTTTTAAACAAAAAAGTTTGGAGGAAATATTCAGCTCTGTCTGAATCCTGTTTGTTTAGTAAATGCTTGTCAGCTTCTCCCTTTGACTAAGGGTTTTCCCAGAATTCCCTCTGAGTGGCAGTTCTGTGCTCTGATGGTCAGAGTAGATTGGGAAATTTCACTATTGCCTTTGGCTTTGTCCAGCTCCCCTGCCAATTAGAGCATACCACTCATAAACTGCCTGGCAATCAGATGTCAGTTTTAAAGGAGGTCTCAGTCAGCCTGGGATAACTTGAATTTTTGACAGTGTAATTATAGTGCTTGCATCCACAGCAGAAGCATGAATAGGATATAGAGATTTTTATTGATTGTTCAGAAGGGAAATTTATCAATGTCTCTGACTCTATTCATATGTATTCCCTGAGAAACCTTCCTGAGAAGTTTCCAATGAGAAATCTAGTTAGGTGGCCTTGGCCATATCTTTGTCCTTTCCATCAAAATTGATCTAAACTGTTTGGATTCTCTGAGGAAACAGCAGAATTCCAGGAAGTGTGAGGCTTTATTGAATGGGCAGCACACACGTTGCACAGTGGATAAAACAAATATCTCTTTTTTTTAAAAAAATTAGGGCTTGAAACAAAGTGCTACCTGTGCAGAGTTAGGGCCTTACCGCATTCTGAAGAAAAGCGGTAAGGGAACAGGAATGTTCTGTTTTCCACTCTGTCTTACTACATGACGCCATTGCCCTTCTGGCATTCTTTTGTTCCAGTCCCGTGGGGGACCAAGGTAAAACCATGTCATTTTGCTAACAGGTTTTTCTAGTTAGCAAAAAGGACACAGTTTTACCTCAGTCCCCCACAGGACTGGAATGGAAAAATTATGACATCATGCAGTTAGGCAGCGCGTAAAACAGAACGTTCCTGCTCCCTTAGCCCTTTTCTTTAGAGTGCAGTAAGCCCCTTACTGAACTACAATATGAGGGTTTTTTTGCCTTTAGTAGTAAAGTGTTACACAATGCTTTGGTACTATTCCTTTAATATTCTGCTCATAGTCAGTCTCCCCAACTTTACAACATTCCTGAGAGATCATTACCTACCATCTCCTGAACTGTTATAGAAGATATGCTGATAAAATTAAATAACAACACTGAGCAGCCATCTTCTAAGGAACCCAGGGAGTCTGTGTCCTTGGATATCCCAAAAGAAAATTATCATTCTCTTTCTTTCTTCATCTCCTATTTTCAAGTTCTCCCACCTGTTTCAGTTTCTTAATTTTTGATTTCTTTTTCTTTTTCTTCTCCACTTTCACAGCCCTGCTGCTATGAAGGTTTTTTTAGTTAGCAAAAATCTAGCAAGAATTTGTGCTAGAAATGGGGCCATAGCAGAGGATCATAGACTCATAGAACTGGAAGAAACTGCAGGAGCATCTAGTTTAACTCCCTACCCTGCAGGAATACCCAGTCAAAGCACTCCTGACAGATGGCCATCCAGCCTCTGTTTAAAAACCTCAAAATAAGGAGACTCCACTACAATCCGAGGCAGCGTATTCTGCTGCTGAACAGCTCTTACTGTCAGGAAATTCTTCTCAATGTTTAGATGGAATCTCTTTTCCTGTAGTTTGAGTCCATTGCTCCATGCCCTAGTCTCTGGAGTAGCAAAAAATAAGCTTGCTTCATCCTCAGTATGACATCCCCTCAAATATTTAAACATTGCTATCATGTCCCCTCTTAACCTTCTCTTCTCCAGACTAAACATGCCCAGCTCCCTAAGCTGCTCCTCATAGGGCATGGCTTCCAGACCTCCCACCATCCTGGTCACCCTCCTCTGGACATGTTCCAGCTTTTCAATATCCTTCCTGAATTGTGGTGCCCAGAACTGGACACAGTATTCCAGGTGGGGTCTGACCAAAGTAGAATAGAGTGGCACTATTACTTCCCTTGATCCAGACACTATGCTCCTATTGATGCAGCCTAGACTCGCATTGGATTTTTTAGCTGCTGCATCACACTGCTGACTCATGTTCAGTTTCTGGTCCACTAAGCCTACTAGATCTCTTTCAGATGTACTGTCATCAAGCCAGGTGTCACCCATCCTATATCTGTGCTTTTCATTTTTACTGCCCAAGTGTAGGATCCTATATTTCTCCCTGTTGAAATTCATTTTGTTAGTTTTGGCCCAGCTTTCTAATCTGTTGAGGTCATTTTGAATTCTGATCCTGTCCTCTGGGGTGTTAGCTGCCCCACTTAATTTGGTGTCACTTGCCCTTTATTCCCGCATCCAAATATTCGATAAAGATGTTGAATAGTACTGGGCCCAGGACAGAATCCTGTGGCACCCCACAAGTCACTTCTCTCCAGGATGAAGAGTATCCATTGGTGACTACACATTGGGTTCAGTCACTCAACCAATTGCAAATCCACCTATCAGTCACAATGTGTAGCCCACATGTTACCATGTAGCCCACATGGGCGCAGGCCCTCCCAGCCGGGTATTCTGTCAGTGAGTGGGTGAGGGGAAGTGGGCGGGGGGGCGGAGTGGCTCTGGTTTATAAGAACAATCTGACCTTGACCAGGATACCTGTCCGAAACACAGTCCACTTTGAGTGTATGTACCTTAGTCTGAGGACCAGGGATAGTTTGGGGATTCTGCTAGTATACCGACCACCCCGTTGTCTAGCAGACTCCCTAACTGAGCTGACACAGCTGGTCTCAGAGTTGCTGTTGGAGTCGCCCAGACTTTTAGTTCTGGGCGACTTTAACATTCCACTCGAGACCAGCTTGACAAATCTGACTGGTGCAGCTCGGGAGTTCATGGAAACCATGACAAACATGGGCCTATCCCAATTGGTCATTGGGACCACACATTGTGCGGGTCATACTCTCGATGCGGTCTTTAGTACGGAACAGGAATATCCGTGGGCGGCGGTTATTAAAACCGCCGCATTGTCATGGACGGATCATTTCCTGGTCAAGACTGAACTAAGAGTCTCTTCCCGCCCCACCGGGGGTGGTGGACCCATTAGAATGGTCCGCCCTCGAAGGCTAATGGAACCAAGAGGATTCCAGAAAGCCTTGGAGGGTTTAATGGTTGGTAATGCCGGTGACCCTGTTGAAGCTTTGGTTAATACTTGGAACACCGATCTTACCAAGGCTATTGACACGATCGCTCCCAAGCGTCCTTTCCAACCCGCCTCTAACCGTAAGCCATGGTATACTTCAGAGCTTAGGAAAATGAAGCGGGTTGGACAACGACTAGAGCGCAACTGGCGGAAAACTCGACTCTTATCTGACAGGACTCGACATAGGAATTTTCTTCGGTCCTATCGAGAGGCAATACGTGCAGCGCAGAGATCCTTCTCCTCTGCACGTATTGCATCTGCAGAGTCCCGTCCAGCAGAGCTGTTTAGGGTGGTAAGGGAGATGACGCAGGTTATACCTGCACAGAACCCATTGCTTAACCCAACAACGGCCTGCTGTGATGCATTTAACAACTACTTTGCAGATAAAATCTCTCGGATAAGAGCTGACTTAGATGCCAGCAATTTGACAGAAACAATTGACGAGGTGTCCAGCAACTCCGTTGATGTAAGTTTACTGAATCAATTTCAATCTGTGAGTACCGAGGACGTGGACAAGCTACTTGGTAGAGTGAGGAAGACGATCTGCCCTCTTGATCCTTGCCCTTCATGGCTGGCCATCCAGGGGGGGACTGCCTTGATGGTGTTCCTTAAGGACATCATCAATGCATCCCTCAGGGAAGGGTGTGTTCCATCTTGTTTAAAGGAAGCGGCGGTTAGGCCGCTCCTGAAAAAACCTTCCCTAGACCCCCTGGACATGAATAACTATAGGCCGGTTTCTATGTTACCATTCTTGAGCAAAGTGATCGAGAGGGCAGTTGCTCTTCAACTCCAAGTGGTCTTGGATGAAACTGATTATCTAGACCCATTTCAAACTGGCTTCAGGACGGGATTTGGAGTTGAGACTGCCATGGTTGCCTTGACCGATGATCTGCATCTAAGCATCGACAGGGGTAATGTGTCCCTGTTGGTGCTTCTAGACCTCTCAGCGGCTTTCGATACGATAGATCATGGCATTCTCCTGGATCGCCTGAGAGGGTTAGGAATCGGAGGCACTGCGCTCCAGTGGTTCCGGTCCTTCCTCTCGGGCAGGTCCCAGAGGGTGTGGCTTGGGGACAGCTGCTCCAGCAGAAAGGAGCTTACTTGTGGTGTTCCCCAGGGCGCCATCCTGTCCCCAATGCTGTTTAACATCTATATGAAGCCGCTGGGTGAGATTATTCGGGGTTATGGGGCTGGGTGTTATCAGTACGCTGATGACACCCAGATCTATTTCTCCTTGTCCCGATCATCGGCCTCGAATCCCAATGGCATCTCTCCTCTTAATGACTGTATTAAAGCTGTAATGGGCTGGATGAGGAAAAACAGATTGAGATTAAATGCAGACAAAATGGAGGTGCTCAAGGTAGCGGCCCCAAAACCAGGAGTTGAGTTGTAACCTCCAGTCCTGGACGGGGTCACGCTCTCCGTTAAGGACTGTGTTCGCAGTCTGGGGGTGCTCCTTGATTCATCGCTTCAGATGACGAGTCAAGTGAATGCGACGGTCAGGAGCGCTTGTTATCAGCTTCGGCTGATACGCCAGCTGTGCCCTTTCCTGGAAGTAAGGGACCTTGAGACTGTGGTGCACGCGCTGGTAACCTCTCTTCTAGATTTCTGCAATGCGCTCTACATGGGGCTACCCTCGTGCTTGGTCCGGAAACTTCAGTTGGTACAAAATATGGCAGCCAGAGTGGTCTCAGGAACATCTCGGAGAGGTCATATAACTCCAATACTAAAATCTCTCCACTGGCTGCCTATCAGTTTCTGGGCCCAGTATAAGGTGTTGGTTATTACCTTTAAAGCCCTAAATGGCTTGGGTCCAACTTATCTCCGGAACCGCCTCCTCCCATACAATCCTCCCCGCATACTCCGGTCCTCTGGGAGGAATCTGCTTCAGCCACAAAAATCTAGGCTGTCTGCAACCTCCCAGAGGGCCTTTTCAGTAATCGCCCCCAAATTGTGGAATGGCCTGCCGAATGAGATCCGTCAGCTGACGAGCTTGAGTAGCTTTAAAAAAGCACTAAAGACGGATCTCTTTCGGCAGGCCTTTCCTGATTAGATCCCGGCCTCAGGAACTCAGTCTCCTGGCTTTTTAAAAATTATGTATATATTTGTTTTAATGTGTTTTTTAGCTAGAAGGTTTTAATCTTATTGTGTTTAATGTCTTTTTATGTGGGAGGGTGGGGGTGGGTGGTGTTTTTACTCATTATTATAATGTTTTAATTGTTGGAAGCCGCCCCAATTGTTTTTAGCAGAGGGGCGGGGTATAAATAAATATTATTATTATTATTATTATTATTATGTTACTAACTTTTTTGCAAGAATATCACGGGGGACCTTGTCAAAGTCCTGAAATAGAGATACACAACATCCACAGCATTCCCTTCATCTATTAAGTTTGAAATTCTATTAAAAAAAGAGATAAGATTAGTCTGGCATAACTTGTTTTTGAGAAAATCATGTTGACTTTTAGTGATCACAGCATTCCTTTCTAAACTTGACAAGGACAAAATTGGATAGGTCAGAAGACTGGAAATGGGATATGGAGCCTTTCTCTCCTTGGTCACTGCCTCTGCTTTAATCTAGCTCATAAGAAATGAACCATCATTATCTTTTTATTGCAATTTTTACATTTACATTTTATTTATACAACTTATTTACATTTACATTTGCACACACATATTCCTCCATATTATCTATTTACAATTAGTCATCCACTAAGTTTTATATCTTTATCAATGCTAATACAGAATTTTTTTCATACTTTCATTATCATCCATTATACTAATTTTTATTTTTTTTTAAAAAAAACCCACCTTCCTTCCAGTCACCTCTTAGAGACTTAGGGACTTTACTTGAAATTTTCTAGTCTTTGGTTTGTCCAAAGTCATCTTTTAACCATCACCCCAGCTTTTATTGTTATCCTCCTTTTCTTTTCCTTCTTCTGTCTTCATCTCTACTGATACATTATAGTAACAATATTTGCTTATCTACTATGTAACCATTTTTACCAGTTTCTTATCACATCCAACCATTCTTCAAAAAATTTCTTGCTTGTTCTGTTTCTTATTCTATTTGTCAAATTATCTAATTCTATCATATCTACTAATTTTTCTGTGCATTCATTTATATTTGGTATTTTTATATTTGGTATTATAGTAGTCTAGCTGCGACTATCATATATAATAAGATCTTCTAATATTTTTGTTCTGTTTCTTGATTTAAAATATTAGTCATATTTAACAAATAAATCTCAGGTTTTAATTCAAATTCTATTTGTAATGTTTGCCTAATCCCTCTATGCATTTTTATCCAGAATTCCTTGATTTTTTCACATCTCCACCACATATGCATTAATGTTCTCGGATTTGATTTACACCTCCAACATTCAATATTTATCGTCTTATTCATTTTATTTAATCTGGTTGGTGTGTAATACCATCTTTGCACCACCTTTATGTAGTTCTCTCTTAAATTCTGGCTGGCTGTGAATTTCCATGTCTTCCTTCTTGTGTTTTCCCATGCTTCCAGACTTAATGTATAACCAAAGTCTCTCGCCCACGTTGTCATGAAGTCCTTTATATACATTACCTTTTTAAAGCTGTCCAGTGATCTCTGGAAAGTGAGTTGGTGGTCTTGCTTCTAATCCCAGTCAACTGTCATGAGCTTGCCCAAACATGATCCTGACATGCTAATATGCATGCTTTATTGCTGTGATAGAATGTAGAGTGCAATGTGGGATAATGGGTGATGTTGTACTGCTGATTATCCTGAGGGGAAAACATCCTGTAAAGTAAATAGTAGATGTTCCTGAAAAGGAATGTGGTACAGTCAGACACCAAGGTAGTTCTGGTGGGAAACTTGATGCTGAGGCAAGTAGGGGTGGATGGTGGTAAGAAGGGCTGTTATGTTTTGCTGACCAATAGCAATTGATTGCTTTGGCGGGAATATAGTTTGAACTATAATATGCTGTGGTATCAGGAACTGGCTTTTAATCTTGACAATACCTTTGAACTGAGTTTTGCTCTGCTGGCACATAAAACTTTACTGTTCTGAATGCTGAAAGCCTGTGTTCACAGTTCAAGAGTCTAATCTGTACAGTTGTCTCTTCATATTCGCTTGGGTTTGGTTCCAGGACCTCCCGTGGATACCAAAATCTGTGAATTCTCAAGTCCCACTATATGCAATGGCATAGCAAAATGATGTCCCTTATATAAGATGGCAAAATTAAGGTTTGCTTTTTGGATTATTATTTTTTAAGAATACTTTCAAGCCGTGAATACTTAAACCCATGAATACCAAATCTGTGGATATGGAGGGACAACTGTATATTACACGGACAAATATCTATCTAACAACCTCAAATGACACTGGTCAACTTTGGGCAACTATACACCTGGATCAAATATGATTTCTTAATGTTGAATGCCTGGGTATCATTTTCACTCTTTCCACTCCGATTAATTACATTCCTCTTTAGATTTTTCTTATTAATTTTGAATTTCCAGGGGCCACTAATGAGTGCACTTCAGCAAAGAATTTTACTTAAGTACTGAAAAATGCACTGAGATCTACTAATAGTCATAATGTGTGTGTTTTTGAGCACTTGGAAGTAATGAGTCACTTTTAGAACTAGTCATAGACCTTTGATGGATCACTTTTATCAGGAAATGAAGGTGCAATGTGCTAACATTTCCGAAGTAAGTTAAAAAGCAAAAGTAAAGTTTGTAGTTATTTCAAAGGTTACTTTTGAAAGGGCAATTTTGGTGGTACAGTATTATGACAGGATGTGCTATGTCATTTTCTTTTCAGTCTTAAGGTTTATTCTCTATATTAATGGAAAATAACTTAAAAGTGTCAAGCAGCCCTAGCAACGTAGGAAGTTACTTTTCCAGCAGTGCATTTTCCAACACTGTAATGAATAACAGGAATGAATTATTTTTAAAAAGTAACTTGAGTCACTCTAGCAAACCTTGCTAAGTCCCACTGAGAGGCCTTTTCAAGCTATGTGTCAGTAGAGGTACCGTAGATGAAGAGGTTTATATACTTAAGGAACCCTACTTCATATCCTAAACACATATGTAGTCAAGTTGCAAGCTTCCCTAAAGAAGAATGACTGTATGTATTTGTCTGGTGTTTCATATCTAACCCTGTTTAACGTTTCATAAGAGAGAAGCTGTGTATCTCAGATTTTTTAGTGACACATGTGGTGTCTGAACCCTAATGATTTCAAATATATTCAGGGGTAGCCATGTTGGCAATGCAGCAAAACAAACTCCAGAATTCACAAAAAAGTGATATCTTTTATTGGCCAACCAAACTGAAAAACACATGACGCAAGCTTTTGAAGATCTATAGATTTTCCTTGTTTTTTTTTTCCTGGGCTGTGAGGCCGTGTTCTGGAATAGTTTCTTTCTGACGTTTCACCTGCATCTGTGGCTGGCATCTTCAGAGAATGGTTGGGTAGGAGTGTTGTGGAGTTTATATGCTATGAACCCCTGTTGGGGAGTATATGTAAATTTGTGTAATTGAATGGTTAGTTTCTGGGTATAGAAATGCAAGGCTCATTAGTGTCTGCTTGGCTAATAGTTGGTTGATGGGCCATTATCTGCTGGGAACCCCCTGGTCCCTGGGTGGAATTCTTTTGTAAGCCAACCAGAAAAATCAGCAGTAGCAGAACATGTTATAAACCAACCTGGACATAAAATGCTATTTGAAAACACAGAAATTCTAGACCAGGCCAACAACTATCATGTCAGAATGCACAGAGAAGCTATTGAAATCCACAAACACCTGGACAACTTCAACAGGAAAGAAGAAACCTTAAAAGTAAACAAAATCTGGCTCCCAGTTTTGAAATACAATAGAAACAAAACTCAACACTTACAAAGGAATTCCACCCAGGGACAGGGGGATTCCCAGCAGATAATGGCCCATCAACCCACCATTAGCCAAACAGGCACTAACGAGCCTTGCATTTCTATACCCAGAAACGAACCATTCAATTACACAAATTTACATATACTCCCCAACAGGGGTTCACAGCATATAAATTCCACACACGCTCCTACCCAACCATTCTCTGAAGATGCCAGCCACAGATGCAGGTGAAACGTCAGAAAGAAACTATTCCAGAACACAGCCTCACAGCCTAGGAAAAAAAAAACCCAAGGAAAATCTATGGATGCCAGCCGTGAAAGCCTTCGACTTCACTTTTGAAGATCTACTGTCTTCTTCATCAGCCAAAAGATGTTTAAAAATAAAGAAATAAAAGTGGCGGTGTTGAAGGAGATTTTCAGACTACACTGTTATAGTGTTACTATTCCACTTTAACTGCTCTGGCTGCCTCCTGTGGAATTCTGGGGTTTGTAGTTTAGTGAGGCCTAAGAGCTCTCTTGCTGAGGGTTGGAAATGATTCTCCCTAAACTGCAAATCCCAGGATTACACAGGAGGTAGTCAAAGCAAATAAAGTGGAATACTAACACTATAACAGTGTTGTCTGAAAATCTCCTACGTCACAAACTTGCAGGGTGTCTCAGATGTTTCTTGTTTTGTTGTTCAGGTGAATGAAATCCCTTGCCTGAACAACAAGAGGGAAATGTTCACGAGGGGAATCCTGAACTGACAAGAAACTTTGTAGTTTGGGCCTTATTCTGTGCAAAATGCACACATAGAGAGGTGCTTTTTCTTTTTCTTTTTGCACTAATGTATTCTTTTCGGTGAAGAAAATGATGTTTCCTGTGGAGAAAAATCTTTTTTAAATGTTGGGAAAAAGGCATAAATTTTGTGCAGAATCTGTCCCTAATTGAGAATAATCTTCAAAAACTGAGTACAGTTTTCAAAGACTTCCTCATAGTAGGAAGAAGACTGCTAAAATGATTAGTTGCTTCCTTTGAGAACAAAATGAGTGAAGTATTATATCCCTGGTTCCAGACAGAAAGCTTTTGTGCACGTGCACACACACATGCACACACTTCTCTAGGAAGTGTCATAGTGTCTATTTCTGGACATGGCTATTTTTAATATCTTTTCCTATAAGTCAACCAGAGGCACCACTGAGAACAGAGCATAATTTTGCACAAGTTATATATCTATATCTATATCTATATCTATATCTATATCTAATCTATAGATAGAGATAGAGATAGATATTTACATTCAAACACCACACCCTTTCTGTCTCTGTCATTTTTTTACACTGTCAGACTTTTCTCTCACTCTCACATGCACTCATTGAAATAGATAATTACGGAAAAAGTGTTTAATGCTTTCTGTGATGTTTAATAGCCTTCCCCACCAGCAGGATGAGGACATATTGATGTGTTATGGTCCATTTGTTATAGACTGTGTAAATGGGATACATTTCAATTTCAATTCCATATATATTCTTCTTCCTCAGATCTGCACTGCTGTCTACTATTCTAATGCATTAAACAGCTGTTGAACTTCATTGCTGAGATGTGGAATTTGCAATGTAGTAATACAATGCCCAAATTGAGGGTTCCTACAAATAGACATTCATCAAGAGAACAATGAAGACCCCAGACTGTAATGAGATGTGTAATAAGAGTGTCATAACTTATAAACCAATGTGAAAGTATCATGTACACAACATCATGTCTGTTCATGAACTTGATCAAATATTGGCACAAATTCATTTCATCAAGAGTCTGACAAGTCCTATGTGAGATGAGTCTGAAATACTGGGAATCTGAAACACTGTGTTCTGACATTGGCCTTATGAGGGAAGACTGAAGGAGCTGAGTATGTTTAGCTTATAGAAAAGAAGACTGAAATGTGACATTATATAGACATTTAAATATCTGAAGGGATGCCATGTACAATATGGAGTAAGCACGTTTTCTACTGTTCAAGAGACTAGAACATGACCCAATGGATGCAAATTTCAAGGGAAAAGATTCCATCTAAACATTGGAATACTTCTTGACTGTGAGAGCTGTTTGACAGTGAAATGGACTGCATCAGAGGGTGGTGGACTCTTCATCTTTAGAATTCTTTAAACAGAGGTTGGATAGGCATCTTTCAGAAGTGTTTTAGTTGTGTCTTCCTGCATGGCAGGGGCTTGGACTAGATGGAGCCATGGTTCCTTGCAACTCTATGATCCTATGGATGTTGTTGCCAGGCAAGGATGCAATTTATTATCCCATATGTTTAATTCCCATCAATGGCACTATCTTTCTGTGGTGGTGGGATTGCATGCTTTTGTAAGGCAAGAGGCTATGCTGATGGCAACAATGCTGCTGATAGGATCTCCCATGTCAGACAGGCATTTGCTGAGGAGCCAGATGTGACACTGTCAGATGATCTCTCAGAGACAACAGCAGTGGCACCATAGCTAGTACTTGTTAGAACTGTGCAAAGGGAGGCACAGTAAACCTCCTCTTGCAGACCTTTTACCATTAAAAACTCTATGATGAGACAACCCAAAATGAAATAAGAGACCTAGAATCAAATGGAAGGTGATCCAAGATGCACGAGAAAGAGGAGGTATGGGCTTACCAGATATCAGATTTTATTATTATGCTAGTTGTCTAACATTGATAATGACTGTGATAAACTGAGACAAAAAAAGGACATTAGAGTTAGAAGCAACAGATCTTAGTCTGGGATTCCATGCCTTTTTATGGCATGATAAATATAGGTAAAACAAAGACTTTAATAATCACTTCATTAGATAGTCATTATTCAGAATATGGATTAAATACAAAATTACTTTATGTCCAAAAATGCCATTATGGATTTCATCACATAAAACATTCCAAAGGAATCAAAAGTTCAAAGGAGAAGAATGGATAACATATAAGGACCTATTGAATAAAGATGATCAAATATAAAAATTTAAATCACAACAAGAACTTCAAGAAAAAGGATATAAATGTAATTGGTTCCTTTATAAGCAATTATCAGAACAATTTAAAATTGATAATAAGATTTATGGGATGCAATAATATGATTCGGAGTTTGAATTAATCAGGTCCTCAGATAAGGAACACTTACTGTCAAAACTATACAAATTATTACTAAAATTAGAAATGTAAAAGGAAAAAATAAAAGAAAATATGGTGCAATGGTCTAAAAATATTGGTAATCCAATAACCATAGAATGATAGAATCATAGAGTTGGAGGAGACCACAAGGGCTATCTAGTCCAGTCCCCTGCCATGCAGGAATACACAATCAAATCATTCCTGACAGATGGCCATCCAGCCTCTGCTTAAAAACCTCCAAAGAAGGAGACTCCACCACACTACAAGGCAGTGTATTCCACTTCTGAACAGCTCTTACTGTCAGGAGGTTCTTCCTAATGTTTATGTGGAATCTCTTTTCCTGTAGTTTGAACCCATTGCTCCATGTCCTAGTCTCTGGAGAAGCAGAAAACAAGCCTGCTCCATCCTCAGTATGACAACCCTTCAAATATTTAAACATGGCGATCATGTCCCCTCTCAACCTTCTCCAGACTAAACATGCCCAGCTCCCTAAGCTGCTCCTCATAGGGCATGGCTTCCAGACTTCCCACCATTCTGGTCATCCTCCGCTGGACACGTTCCAGCTTCTCAATATGCTGCATGAATTGTGGTGCCCAGAACTGGACACAGTATTCCAGGTGAGGTCTGACCAAAGCAGAATATAGTGGCAATATTACTTCTCTTGATCTAGACTCTATACACCTATTAATGCAGCCTAGAATCACATTGGCTTTGTAGCTGCTGCATCACACTGCTGACTCATGTTCAGCTTGTGGTCCACTAAGACTCCTAGATCCTTTTTGCATGTACTGCCCTCAAGCCAGGTGTCACCCATCCTATATCTGTCCATTTCATTTTTACTGCCCAAGTGTAGCATCCTACATTTCTCCCTGTTGAAATTCATTTTGTTAGTTTTGGCCTAGCTTTCTAATCTGTTCAGGTCATTTTGGATTTTGGTCCTGTCCTCTGGGGTATTAGCTACCCCTCGTAATTTGGTGTAATCTGCAAACTTGATAAGCATACCCTCTATTCCCTTATCCAATTTATTGATAAAGATGTTGAATAGCACTGGGCCCAGGACTGAACCCTGTGGCATGCCACTGGTCACTTCTCTCCAGGATGAAGCTGAGCCATTGGTGACTACCCTATGAGTTTGGACAGTTATGCAATTACAAATCCACCTAACAGTTGCATTGTCTAGCCCACGGTTTACTAACACTTTTACAAGACTTTCATGGGCGGCCTTGTTAAAAAACCTTACTGAAATTAAGATACACTACATCCACTGCATTACCTTGATCTATCAAGTTGGTAACTCTATCAAAAAAAGAGATGAGATATAACTTGCAGCAGAAGTTATATAGAGCTAGTGGCTGCTAACTTGATCCCCCAGGCAGCTCAGCAGCTCAGCAGAAGCCCTTCCTCCTCAGAATAGAACTCTGTGCCTCCCCCCTCAAACTCCCCTAAACACCCATGTCAAACACCCCTGTTGTCCTCACTCGTGTACACCTCACTCCTGTACGCCAAGTTCCAGAGAGTGAAGCTGCAGCTATAGAGGGAGAGCTACTGGCTGCTAATTCCCCCCTCTGCCTCTCACCCACTTCCTTTCAGCAGTCTCTGACTCACTTCCTCTCAACACAAGCCGCTCACCAAATGAATGCTAATGAGTCCCCTCAGGCAAGCCTAGACTCAGTCCACACAAACAAACAGCTTAGACCAATAGCTCTTACTAATCAAGATGTTAAAATAATAACATATATTCTTTCTAAACAACTAAGTTCATTTACAACCTACTATGTACACACAGACCAAAAAGGATTTATGACAGGTCATCATTTAGCAGACGCCATTCACTGTACATTAAATATAATTTACTGTAGCAATAAGATTTGTAGCCCCTTTGTCTTTAATTTCACTAGATGATTAAAAGCATTTGACTGCCTGGAATAGCCATATTATTTATTTATTTATTTATAACCCACTCTTCAGCCACAAGGCTATCAGAACAGCTTACAAATTGTTTTAAGCAATAGCAATTTACAGATCTACACTGCATTAAGCAGTTTCCAATGTGTGATAGCTAATTGCACCCACAAGCTGGGTACTCATTTTGCCAACCTAGGAAAGGATGAAAGACTGAATGAACTTTGGAGCCCTCTGGAATCGAACTTGCAATGTGGTGACTTGCAGTACTGGCATTTAACCACTGCACTACCAGGGCTATTTGTTTGAACTACTTCAAAGAATGGATATGGGGAAACAATTTACACATTTTCTTAGACTCATAGAATCATAGAGTTGGAAATCTATATATCAGTTTGGAAGCAACAATATTGATAAATGGAGTTGAATCACAACCGATTCAATTATGTCAGGGAACCAAACAAGGATGCCCGTTATCCCCTCTTATGTTCGCTGGGAACCCCTAGCTGGACAGATCAGGAACAACCAATTGAGCAAAGGTCCTAAAATACATCAGACAATACACAAAATTACATTATTTGCAGATGACATATTGCTTTATTTTAGAAACCTTGATGTTTCTTTTCCTGAATTACATTTACTTAATATCTTTGACATCTCTACAGGGTTCAGGATAAATATACAAAAAAATCCAAACTCCTTTGTTTGAACACACCTTTAAAGATACAACATGAATGGCAACAATTTACTAAATTCCACCTTTAAACACCTTTTGGGTTTAAATATTTAGAAATTTTAATTACCAAAAATCTTAGACAACTCCACCATTTGGAGTCACGAAGAAGATTTGGTCTCATTTCTGAACCACCTGAACAGCATCCACCCAAATCTCCAATTCACAATGGAAAAAGAAAAGTAAGGAACACTGGCATTCTTGGATGTCCTAGTCATCCGCAAACCAAACCAATGGTTAGGCCACAAGGTATACAGAACGCCCCCCCACATGGACAAGAACTCTAATCATCATCCAGGACAAAAAAGAAGCACAATAAAAACACTGGTAAACTGTGCAAAAAGGATATGTGAACCCCACTACCCAGAGAACAAACTGAAGCACCTAAACTGGGCTCTACAGGCAAATGGTTATTCCAGATCAGACATCACAAGAGCAGCCAGACCCAGAAAAAACCACAGGAACGAAGAAGAAAAACAACCACCCAAAGGGAAGGTATTTTTACCATACATCAAAGGAGTCACAGACAGAATAGGGAAACTGATGAGGAAACACAACCCTCAAACAATCTACAGACCAACCAAGAAAATTGAAGAAATGCTATGCTCAGCGAAGGACAAAAGAGACCCTGTCACAGCCGCAGGAGTTTACCGCATACCATGCAGCTGTGGACAAATTTACATAGGGAACACTAAACACAGTGTGCAAACACGAATCAAGGAACATGAGAGACACTGCAGACTGGGCCATCCAGAAAAATCAGCAGTAGCAGAACATGTTATAAACCAAACTGGACACAAAATGTTATTTAAAAACACAGAAATTCTGGACCAGGCCAACAACTATCATGTCAGAATGCACAGAGAAGCTATTGAAATCCACAAACACCTGGACAACAGGAAAGAAGAAACCCTAAAAGTAAACAAAATCTGGTCGCCAGTCCTGAAAAACGCTAAAATCAAAACTCAACACATGCAAATGAACTCTACCCAGGGACAAGGGGATTTTGAGCAGACCTTTGGACCTTTAGCCAGCCATTAATCCTCCTTGCATATCTCCTTCCAGGAACTACCCATTCAAATACACACATTTACATGCCCTCTCCAACAGGGGCTTACAGTATATAACCCCCACACACACTCCTACCCATCAACAGGGGCTTATAGTATATAACCCCCCACACACACACACACTCCTACCCAATCATTCTCTGAAGATGCCAGCCACAGTTGTAGGAGAAATGTCAGAAGTAAACTCTTCTAGAACATGGCCTCACAGCCCAGAAAAACTCACAGAAAACCTATAATTACAAACAGCTCAACACATTGATAAAGCAAAAGCTACATTCATGAAAAATACTTCATCTCCTCTTGCTAGGCAAAGTAACAATATTGAAGATGTTCATACTCACAAGACTTTTATTTCTTTTTCTTAATATACCTTTATAAACCCCTCCTTCATATTTTTGCACCAACCAGCTCACTCCAACTTGTCTATATCTTTGTCTATATCCTTCTTAAAATGAGGTGCCCAGAACTGAATGAAGTAGAATAGAATAGAATAGAATAGAATCTTTATTACAGTCATAGACTAGCACAGAACTAAATGCAGAGCTGCCGATGAGGCCTGACCAGTGCAGAATATAATGGGACTGTTGCTTCCCTCAACTTGGAAGCTATTCTTCTATCAATGCAGGCTAGAATAGTGTTTGCCTTCTTTGCTGCAACATCACATTACTGGCTCATGTTCAACTTATGATCAACAATAATCCAGCTGAGCCATGTATCTCCCATTTTATACCTGTGCATTTGATTTTTGTGGCCTAAATGTAGAATTTTGCATTTGTCTCTGTTGCATTTGCCCAATGCAATGCAATGCAATGCAATTCTAGGCTGCATTAATAGGTGTATAGTGTCTAGCTCAAGGGAAGTAATAGTGCCACTCTATTCTGCTTTGGTCAGACCTCACCTGGAATACTGTGTCCAGTTCTGGGCACCACAATTCAAGAAGGATATTTAGACACTGGAACGTGTCCAGAGGAGGGTGACCAGGATGTTGCATGGTCTGGAAGCCATGTCCTATGAGGAGCGGCTTAGGGAGCTGGCCATGTTTAGTCTGGAGAAGAGAACATTGAGAGGGGACATGATAGCCATGTTTAAATATTTGAAGGGTTGTCATACTGAGGATAGAGCAGGCTTGTTTTCTGCTTCTCCAGAGACTAGGGCATGGAGCAATGGGTTCAAACTACAGGAAAAGAGATTGCACGTAAACATTAGAAAGAGCTTCCTGACAGTAAGAGCAGTTCAGAAGTGGAATACACTGCCTTGTAGTGTGGTGGAGTCTCCTTCTTTGGAGGTTTTTAAACAGAGGCTGGATGGCCATTTATCGGGAATGATTTGATTGTGTATTCCTGCATGGCAGGGGGTAGGACTGGATGGCCCTTGAGGCCTCTTCCAACTCTATGATTCTATGATCCTATGAATTTTATTTTATTTATTTCTACCCAGTTTTCTAGTATATATAGGTCCTTTAATGATTATTCTTTGGACGTGGTTTTCCAACCAACTATAGAGCCATCTGACACTTTCTTCATCTATTCTACATATAATCATATGTATAATTTGCTAGTCTAAATATTATGGGGGACCTTAGAATCATAGAATCATAGAACTGCAGAGTTGGGAGAGACCATGAGGGCCATCCAGTCCAACCCCCCTGCCACGCAGGAAATCACAATCAAAGCATCCCCGACAGATGGCCATCCAGCCTCTGTTTAAAGACCTCCAAGGAAGGAGACCCCACCACGCTCCGAGGGAGTGCGTTCCACTGCCGAACAGCTCTTACTGTCAAAAAGTTCCTCCTAATGTTGAGGTGGAATCTCTGTTCCTGGAGCTTGCATCCATTGCTTCGTGTTCCAACCTCTGGAGCAGCAGAAAACAAGCCTGCTCCATCTGTTTCAAGAATTCAAACAGATAGCGAACACGTGTAGGAGTAAAGTCAGAAAAGCTAAAGTGCAGAATGAGCTCAGGCTTGCTAGGGAGGTTAAGAACAATAAAAAGGGTTTTTTTGGGTATGTCCGCAGCAAAAGGAGGAAGAAGGAAATGATAGGGCCACTACGTGGAGAAGATGGCAAAATGCTAACAGGGGACAGAGAAAAGGCAGAATTACTCAACACCTTCTTTGCCTCAGTGTTTTCAGAAAAGGAAAAGGAGGACCAACCTGAGGAAAATGGAACAGAGGACACAATAGGGGAAATCCAGCTGAAAATAAGTAAAGAGGTGGTACAGGAATACCTTCTTAATCTAAATGAATTTAAATCTCCAGGACCAGATGAACTACATCCAAGAGTATTAAAAGAGCTGGCAAATATAATCTCAGAGCCATTGGCAATAATATTTGAGAACTCCTGGAGAACAGGAGAAGTCCCAGCAGACTGGAGGAGGGCAAACGTTGTTCCCATCTTCAAAAAGGGGAAAAAAGAGGATCCCAACAACTATCGTCCAGTTAGTCTGACATCAATACCAGGGAAGATTCTAGAACAGATCATTAAACAGAGAGTCTGTGAACATTTAGAAGGCAATGCCATAATCACAAAAAGTCAGCATGGGTTTCAGAGAAACAAGTCATGCCAGACTAATCTGATCTCTTTTTTTGATAAAGTTACCAGCTTGGTAGATGAAGGGAATGCTGTGGACATTGCATACCTTGATTTCAGTAAGGCCTTTGACAAGGTTCCCCATGACATTCTTGCAAACAAGCTTGTAGAATGTGGGCTAGACAAGTTAACTGTTCAATGGATTTGTAATTGGTTGACCGGCCGAACCCAAAGGGTGCTCAGCAGTGGCTCCTCTTCGTCTTGGAAAGATGTGACCAGTGGGGTGCCACAGGGTTCTGTCCTGGGCCCAGTGCTATTCAACATCTTTATCAATGACTTAGATGAGGGAATTAGGGGCATACTTATCAAATTTGCAGATGACACCAAATTGGGAGGAGTAGCTAATACCCTAGAGGACAGGATCAAAATTCAGAATGACCTGGATAGACTGGAGAGCTGGGCCAAAGCTAACAAAATGAAATTCAATACGGAGAAATGTAAAGTACTGCATTTAGGGCGGAAAAATGAAATGCATAAATATAGGATGGGAGAGACCTGGCTGAATGAGACTACGTGCGAAAGGGATCTAGGAGTCCTAGTAGACCACAAGTTGAACATGAGCCAACAGTGTGATGCGGCAGCTAAAAAGGCCAATGCGATTTTGGGCTGTATCAATAGAAGTATAGTGTCTAGATCAAGGGAAGTAATAGTGCCACTCTATTCTGCCTTGGTCAGACCTCACTTAGAATACTGTGTCCAGTTCTGGGCACCACAATTCAGAAAGGATATTGACAAATTGGAGCGTGTCCAGAGAAGGGCAACTAAAATGGTGAAAGGTCTGGAAACAATGCCTTATGAGGAGAGACTTAGGGAGCTGGGTATGTTTAGCCTGGAAAAAAGACGGTTTAGAGGCGATATGATAGCCCTGTTTAAGTATTTGAAGGGATGTCACGCTGAGGATGGAGCAGGCTTGTTTTCTGCTGCTCCAGAGACTGGAACACGGAGCAATGGGTGCAAGCTCCAGGAACAGAGATTCCACCTCTACATGAGGAGGAACTTTTTGACAGTCAGAGCTGTTCGGCAGTGGAACACACTCCCTCGGAGCGTGGTGGGGTCTCCTTCCTTGGAAGTCTTTAAACAGAGGCTGGATGGCCATCTGTCGGGGATGCTTTGATTGTGATTTCCTGCGTGGCAGGGGGTTGGACTGGATGGCCCTCGTGGTCTCTTCCAACTCTGCAATTCTATGATTCTATCCTCAACATGATTTGCTGAAATAAAGATAAATGGCATCCACAGCATTTCCACTATCTACTAAACTAGTGACTTGATTGAAAAAAGATTTAAAATTCATTTGGCAGGATTTGTTCTTGACAAACCCATGCTGGCTCCTACTGATCATTGCATCGTCATTAATATACTTGCAGAAAATGCATTGAAGAACTATATAAAAGAGATGATTGCCTGACTAATTCATTCAAGGAAGAGCCATTTGAAGATGAATCCAGTTTTAGAAAGTGAGCTGGAAACTTCATACAGAGCACTTGAGAAAAATAAATCGCCAAGAACACATCTTGGACTTCAAGAACTCATGTTATTGATCATAAAAAAAACTATGCATTGTTCATAAAGAAATGGGTGTGCCAGAACTTTTGATTATCCTAATGCATAATCATACTCAGAACAAGAGGCCACCATCAGGACAGAATATGGAGAAATGGAATGGTTTCCAATTGTCAAGGGGGTCAGGCAAGGCTGCATTTTATCACCCTATCTGTTTTCCTTGTATGCCAAATGTATCATATATCAAGCTGAATTAGAGGAAGGAGGCATGAAAATTGGAGTAAGGAACATCAACAATTTAACATATGCTGATGACACCATAGTACTAGCAGGAAATAGCAAAACATTGGAATGGTTACTGAAGAAAGTCAAGGAAGAAAGTCTAAAGACAGGCTTACAGTTGAACATTAAGAAACAAAAATAATAACCATCATAGATGATTTTCATTACTTTAAAGCAGAGGATGAAGAGACTGAAATAGTCAAAATGGAGACTGAAGTCAAGAAATCAGAGGAGAACTTGGAAGGCAGCTATGAAGGAACTAGACAAGATCCTGAAGTGTAAAGATATACCATTAAATACCATAGTCAGGATTTCCATGCCACTGTTTTCCCAATTTCTGTGTATGGTTGTTAAAGCTGGACAGCGAAGAAAGTTGATAGTAAGAGATTAAATTTATTTGAAATGTGATGCTGGAGGAGAGTTCTGCAGATGCCATGGATAACCAAATAGACAAATAAATGGGTCCTAGAGCAAATCAACTCTGAACTCTCTCTAGAAGCCAAGATGAATAAACTGAGACTATCGTACTTTGGACATATCATGAGAAGACATGGCTCAGTAGAAAAGACAATAAAGCTTGGTAGGGTAGAAGGCAGTAGAAAAAAAAGGAAGACTGCATTGCAGGTGGATACTCTCAATGAAGGAAACCACAGCCCTGAGTTTGAAAGAACTGAGTAGGGCTGCTGATGATACAGTGACTTAGGGTGTGTGTGTGTCCCTCATTCATAAAGTTTCCTTATGTCAAAAGTGATTTGATGGCAGTTAACAGCTCTCTGGATCTCTTCCTTCATTGCTCATATTGACAGTGTATGCCAGATAATGCGTAGAGATGATGGGGCAGTGTTGGAGGGAGGACTGAGTAGGGAGATACCCATTGTGCTGCTGGTGATTTAATCCACTGGGTTTGCAAATATGGAACCTGGCTTTTAAAAACAAATGTTTTTATGATATTTCATGAGGATAACTTAGTTTTACAGAGCCAGCCTAGTGTAGTGGTTTGAGTACTGGACTAGGACTATGGGGGACCAGGATTCAAATCCCTGCTTAACTGTGGACACCTACTGCAAAGAGGCTCCCGGAGCCTCAGAGGATGGTAATGGCAAACCCACGCTGACCAAATCTTGTTGAGAAAACTCTGTGCCATATGTCAGAAATAACTTGAAGGCACATGAAGAAGAAGAAGAAGAAGAAGAAGAAGAAGAAGAAGAAGAAGCCACAGCTTAATTTATAAAACCATTTCTGAATCTAGGCTGTGGCTGTTCACCAATTATTTCTCTCAAAAAACAAACAAAAACAAAACAAAAGTGCCCTCTCTTATTCTCATCCATCCTGCAATAGAGATTGCTGATATTTTCTAGCAAGGCTAGAACACTTACCTGCTCTACATGATCGTTCAAAATAATCCTCTATGCTGTCTGCAAGGATAGATAAGGTTCTTAATCATTTTTGTAACAGGCTGAAAAATGGTGGTTGTTTTTTGTTTGTACACCACCAGCAGCCACTGACTTTTGCTCATACTGTTAGCAATCAGTTAATGAATTTACTAACTTCTGGATTGGGGTAGGATCAGTTATACACTGCAGACAACATTCTGAGAGAAATGTTCCCATTTTTAGAAGCCATATGCTTATGAAGTTGTATGCAAGGTATGTTTTTTGTTTGGAGGACGAGTTTGGCTAGGAGAGCTGACAAGTCAAGGGATTAAATATATAGGAAATGGAGAAATGACCACAGACCAAGGCCTAGGAAGAGAACTGTGTGATATTCACATATTTTTTTTTAAATGGCAAGTAAGCCAGGAGAACAGAATCTTAGATTGGGTTGAGCAACAAAGAGGCATGAGTACTAAACTTTAGATACTCTTTGTCAGCTAATAGATAGAATGCCTATAAAATTCAGTCTTTTTGTTTTGCTGTCTCAGAGTGCAGAATATTCAAGTTTCCCACATACTTATTAAGAGATTTTAAGCAATCAGCTGTGCCTTCTTCCCTACAGAACCCCAGGGGTGTGATTATCTTCGATTATCTCATGATAAAGAGTCTTCTTGTCATAATTTACATATTAATTTATGTAATTCCATCCTTTAATAATGATGTCTTTTTAACATCAATTAAAACTTTATGACATTAATTTAACCAGAAAGCTAAACCTTCCACTCCGTCAGTCCTTTTATGTTTAAAATATGCCTTTAAACTAATTATTTTCTATAATTTTATGCTCCTGAATTTTGCATTGATTTAGTACCCACTGCAAACTAACCAGGGAGAGGGTGCTTCCATTAAGCCCAGGGAGAAATGTTGCCTACATTTGGAATTTTAAACTTACAATAAGCATAATGTTTTATTCTTGCACACTTTCCATTATCATAATGACCAAACAACAGAATGAGGAAAAAACACAAACAGTTTAAAACATGGTTTTCCTTCCCAAGTGCTGGATACTGAAAAGAATCAAAAGTAATCAAAGGCATGGGATATTTTGGATAATAGGAGGCATAGATAATAGAATTATAAAGTTGGAAGGGGCCTCATGGGCCATCGAGTCCAACCCCCAGCTAAAACATCCAGCAGGTAGCAGATGAAGATGAAGATGCATTTAGGGCGGAAAAATGAAATGCATAAATATAGGATGGGAGAGACCTGCCTGAATGAGACTACGTGCGAAAGGGATCTAGGAGTCCTAGTAGACCACAAGTTGAACATGAGCCAACAGTGTGATGCGGCAGCTAAAAAGGCCAATGCAATTTTGGGCTGTATCAATAGAAGTATAGTGTCTAGATCAAGGGAAGTAATAGTGCCACTCTATTCTGCCTTGGTCAGACCTCACTTAGAATACTGTGTCCAGTTCTGGGCACCACAATTCAGAAAGGATATTGACAAATTGGAGCGTGTCCAGAGAAGGGCAACTAAAATGGTGAAAGGTCTGGAAACGATGCCTTATGAGGAGAGACTTAGGGAGCTGGGTATGTTTAGCCTGGAAAAAAGACGGTTTAGAGGTGATATGATAGCCCTGTTTAAGTATTTGAAGGGATGTCATGCTGAGGATGGAGCAGGCTTGTTTTCTGCTGCTCCAGAGACTGGAACACGGAGCAATGGGTGCAAGCTCCAGGAACAGAGATTCCACCTCAACATGAGGAGGAACTTTTTGACAGTAAGAGCTGTTTGGCAGTGGAACACACTCCCTCGGAGCGTGGTGGGGTCTCCTTCCTTGGAGGTCTTTAAACAGAGGCTGGATGGCCATCTGTCGGGGATGCTTTGATTGTGATTTCCTGCGTGGCAGGGGGGTTGGACTGGATGGCCCTCGTGGTCTCTTCCAACTCTGCAATTCTATGATTCTATGATTCTATGATTCCAGAGAAGGAAACCCCACCATCTCTCTAGGCAATTTGTTCTATTGCTGAACTGCTATTACTGTTACAAAAATTATTCTTCCTGTTCAATCAAAAGTCTCTCCTGTAACTCCAAACCATTAGACCTGGTTCTACCCTCTGCAGCAACTGAGAGTAGGCCTGCCACCTCCTCTCTGTGGCAGCTCTTGAGATATTTAAAGAGTACAATCATGTCAGCTGTCAGTTTCCACTTCACCAAGCTGAAAATGCCCAGCTTCTTCAACCTTTCATAGAATCATAGAATCATAAAAACATAGAGTTGGAAGAGACCACAAGGGCCAACCAGTCCAACCCCCTGCCATGCAGGAATAAATAATCAAAGCATTCCTAACAGATGGACATCCAGCCTCTGTTTAAAAACCTCCAAAGAAGGAGACTCCACCACACTCTGAGGCAGTGTATTCCACTTCTGAATAGCTCTTACTGTCAGGAACTTCTTCCTAATGTTTAGGTAGAATCTCTTTTCCTGTAGTTGAACCCATTGCTCCTTGTCCTAGTCTCTGGAGCAGCAGAAAACAAGATTGCCCCATCCTCACTATGAAATCCCTTCAAATATTTAAACATGGCTAACATGTCACCTCTCAACCTTCTCTTCTCCAGACTAAACATGCCAAGCTCTCTAAGCCACTCCTCATAGGGCATGGCTTCCAGTCCTCCCACCATCCTGGCCACCCTCCTCTGGTAATTATTTGGGTCTTCTCTCCCCCATTTTTTTAAATATAGGGACAACATTTGCCCTCTTCCAGTCTGCTGGGACCTCTCCTGTTCTCCAGGAATTCTCAAAGATTATTGACAGTGATTCTGAGATTTCTTCTGCCACTTCTTTTAATATCATTGATGAAGTTCATCTAGCCATGGAGACCTGAATTCATTTATACTGGCCAGGTATTCCTGAACTACCTCTTCACCAATTCTGTGCTGTATTCCCCCTACTGCATCATCTGCTCCATTTCCCCCAGGTTGAGCACTGTTCCCCCTTCGGGAGAAGACTGAAGCAAAGAAGGTGTCAAGTAGTTCTGCCTTTTCTCTGTCCCCTGTTAGCCTTCACCATCTTCTCATGCAGCAGCCCTACCATTTCCTTGTTCTTCCTTTTGCTGTGGATATAACAACAAAAATACTCACTAATTTTAACAATTAAAAATGCAGAAAAACTTTAGTACCTTTTATAAACAGCACACCCATATCACACCTATACTTCAACCAGTTAAAGACACATGGGAAGGGAAGTCATTGCCTGTGGGTAAAAAGACAGGAGAGAAAGGGCCAACCAAGGACATTATCAGATGGAGACAAATACCCTGTTCCTGCCCTGCCACCTCCATTCCTGTTCTTGCCATGGAATAGAAGAAAAATGTTCACACGCTTACCTTCATTCCACAGCAGGACCGTCCTCCCCCTCCCCTCGCTGGCTGGTCATAAATGCAGCCATTGTAAAGCTGCATTTACGACTGGCAAATGAAACTCTGCCCATTCTCATGAGAGAACGGACATGCAGAAAGTTTAAAAATACCCCCCAATGTCAAAACTGAAAACAAAGCCCAAAAACACAGAAATTTTTTTACAAATAACCAGGGGAGGGGGGAAAAGTGCCACTTACCTGGATGTCCCAATCTTGCCCAGAAGTGCTGGGAATGGACCTCACCTCCCCTCCAGCTGCCTTCTCGCAACAGGAACGGGGCTCCTTTTCCCACACCCCTGATTCCATGACAGACACGGAATGGGTGGTCTGTTCACGATCTTTCATCATGAATAGAATATTCCAGGAGCAGCATGGGGGCAGGATGGGAGCAGGACAGAAAGGTTCAACCCTTTCTCGACCCTGTTCCATGCCTGACGCAGACTATTGAGCCGATCTGAAAATTTCCCAAATCTCCCCCACAATGGCATTCCAAGACCTAGGAAAAGCCATGGAGAAGGTGGTTCTCCATGAATTCAAACAGATAGCCAACGTGTGTAGGAATAATGTCAGAAAAGCTAAAGCACAGAATGAGCTCAGGCTCGCTAGAAAGGTTAAGAACAATAAAAAGGGGGTTTTCGGGTATGTCCGCAGCAAAAGGAAGAAGAAGGAAATGGTAGGGCCACTACATGGAGAAGATGGCAAAATGCTAACAAGGGACAGAGAAAAGGCAGAATTACTCAACACCTTCTTTGCCTCAGTGTTTTCAGAAAAGGAAAAGGGTGATCAACCTGAGGATAATGGAAAAGAGGAGACAACAGGGGAAATCCAGCACAGAATAAGCAAAGAGGTAGTACAGGAATACCTTCTTAATCTAAATGAATTTAAATCTCCAGGACCAGATGAACTACATCCAAGGGTATTAAAAGAGCTGGCAAACTTAATTTCAGAGCCATTGGCCATAATGTTTGAGAACTCCTGGAGAACAGGGGAAGTCCCAGCAGACTGGAGGAGGGCAAACATTCTCCCCATCTTCCAAAAGCAAAAAAAGAGGATACCAACAATTATCATCCAGTTAGTCTGACATCAATACCAGGGAAGATTCTAGAGCATATCATTAAACGGAGAGTCTGTGAACATTTCGAAGGCAATGCCATAATCACAAAAAAGTCAACATGGGTTTCAGAGAAAAAAGTCATGCCAGACTAATCTGATCTCTTTTTTGATAAAATTACCAGCTTGGTAGATGAAGGGAACACTGTGGATATCGCATAGCTTGATTTCAGTAAGGCCTTTGACAAGGTTCCCCATGACATTCTTGCAAGCAAGCTTGTAAAATGTGGGCTAGACGAGTTAACTGTTGAATGGATTTGTAATTGGTTGACTGACCAAACCCAAAGGGTGCTCAGCAGTGGTTCCTCTTCATCTTGGAAAGATGTGACCAGTGGGGTGCCACAGGGTTCTCTCCTGGGCCCAGTACTATGCAACATCTTTATCAATGACTTAGATGAGGGAATTAGGGGCATACTTATCAAATTTGCAGATGACACCAAATTAGGAGGAGTAGCTAATACCCTGGAGGACAGGATCAACATTCAAAATGACTTGAATAGACTGGAGAGCTGGGCCAAAGCTAACAAAATGAAATTCAATACGGAGAAATGTAAGGTACTGCACTTAGGGTGGGAAAATGAAAAGTATAGATATAGGATGGGGGAGACCTGGCTGAATGGGACTACATGTGAATGGGATCTAGGAGTCCTAGTAGACCACAAGTTGACCATGAGTCAACAATGTGATGCAGCAGCTAAAAAGGCCAATGAGATTTTGGGCTGCATCAATAGAATCATAGAATTGTAGAGTTGGAAGAGACAAGGGCCATCCAGTCCAACCCTCTGCCACACAAGAAATCACAATCAAAGCATCCCCGACAGATGGCCATCCAGCCTCTGTTTAAAGACCTCCAAGGAAGGAGACCCCACCATGCTCTGAGGGAGTGTGTTCCATTGCCGAACAGCTCTTACTGTCAAAAAGTTCCTCCTAATGAATAGAAGTATAGTGTCTTGATCAAGTGAAGTAATAGTGCCACTCTATTCTGCTTTGGTCAGACCTCACCTAGAATACTGTGTCCAGTTGTGGGCACCACAATTCAAAAAGGATGTTGACCAATTGGAGAGTGTCCAGAGGACGGCGACTAAAATGGTGAAAGTTCTGGAAACCATGCCTTATGAGGAAAGACTTAGGGAGCTGGGTATGTTTTGTCAAGGAAAAATTGATATTGTAGTGCCTTTTGTTTTAATAGGCCTTTTGGATGAATCTTCAATCTGGGCAAACTCTGGTCTTTTTCCTCAATACAGGCCTAGCTGTGACTTTGCCAGAGGTCAGACAGAATGTAAACAATTCAGTAAGACTGAGAAAAGTTTTCCAGGCATCTGTCTTATCTCACTTTCTCTCATGGCCCGACCTGTGAACGCTTCTCATGTTATGATTTAGCAGAACACTAATCAGGTCTCACTGTTCTCAGCATGAAAACAACAGTGTTCTTTGTTCTCTGCCTGTGAAAAATACACAGAGCTAATTTTTTTTGCTTTCTAGCTAAGAGGCTGCATTTCCAAGCAGCCAGAACGTATTTTGTTTCTTTAGTGATCTAGACCTTTAAAATAAAACTGGAAAAGATTATTTTTCATCTGTCGCCATGTCTCCATGCATCTACACACTTAGATATGCAGAGGGGCATCTATTTCCTCTCGCTTCTGCTATTCTGCTGTTGTTCCTTCTGGGCATGTACAAACTGCTCAGAGGGGCTGACTATCCTGACATGTTTAGCCTGGAAAAAAGATGGTTAAGGGGCGATATGATAGCCCTGTTTAAATATTTGAAGGGGTGTCACATTGAGGATGAAGCAAGCTTGTTTTGTGCTGCTCCAGAGACTAGAACACAGAGCAATGGATGCAAGCTCCAGGAACAGAGATTCCACCTCAACATTAGGAGGACCTTTCTGACAGTAAGAGCTGTTCGGCAGTGGAACACACTCCCTCAGAGCATGGTAGGGTCTCCTTCCTTAGAGGTCTTTAAACAGAGGCTGGATGGCCATCTGCCAGTGATGTTTTGATTGTGATTTCCTGCATGGCACCTTGTGGTGTCTTCCAGCTCTACAATTCTATGATTCTATGTCTTCACCAGTAAGCCTGGAAAGGTTGTGGGATACAGAGAAAGCCTCTCCCTGCAAATTGTAATACTTGGACAGGCTCATACGGAGAAATGGGGCTTTCAGATAGTCTGGACCTAAACCATATAGTGCTTTATAGGTCATAATGGAACTGAATTGTGCTCAGAAACTGAGGGCTAGCCAGTGAAGCTGTTTCAGAAAGCGAGTTCTATGCTCCCTATAACCATCATCAGTAAGCAGTACAGAAGTTTCCAAATGGTTTCCAAAGGCAGTCCCACATAGAGTGTAACCCAGTCAGGATCTAATCAAGACATCTATTAGCATGGCCAAATCTGACATCTTCAGAAATCGGTGCAGTTGGCATATTTTTGATTGTGCAAACACACTCCTGGCCACTGCTGAAACCTGGGGATTTGGGGAATTAATGTACTCAACTTGGCAGTACAAGAGGTGGGTAATGGCAGAATCTTGTGAGCAGCTATACCAGTACTAAAGAGGAGACATAACCTAGATAGTACAATAAATGACCTTTATTTGGAAAGCAATAATAGAATCATTCATGCACACATCCAGGCATCAAGCATTCAGACAAGACTAGTGAATGAAGTTGGAAGGTACTGAGATAGAGGAATAGCAAAGGGAGTTTCCAGTGGGTGATTTGACACATTTTCCTGTAGAGATGAGAGATGAGGTCGCAGAAGAAACCAGCAGGATGGGGGTCCTGGTCTGGAACAGCTGCACAGACATAGTGTCCTCAGGAAAGGGATCCATGAGCATTTGAGTTAAGTTTTGGAAGGGTTTGTATCATCAATAATTGCCCTCTGGGGATGGGATTTAGAACAGAAGACATTACATTGTGATGTTGCTCGAAGAGTGACCAAGATATTCTGTGGTCTCCCAGAATTATGTAGCTTTATCACACTATCCTGTTGTCTTGCAGCAATCATGCTGTAGCAAATAGAATCATAGAGTTGGAAGAGACCACAACAGCCATCTATTCCAACCCTGCCATGCAGGAATACACAATGAAAGCACTCATGACAGATGATCATCCAGCCTCTGTTTAAAAACCTCCAACGATGGAGACTCCACCACACTATGAGGCCGTGCATTCCTCTGCTGAACAGCTCTTACTGTCAGGAAGTTATTTATGTGGAATCTCTTTTCTTGCCGTTTGAACCCATTGCTCCATGTCCTAGTCTCTGGAGCAGCAGAAAACAATATTGCCCCATCCTCAGTATGACAAATATTTAAACATGTCACCTCTTAACCTTCTCTTCTCCAGGCTAAATATGCCCAGTTCCCTAAGCTGCTCTTCATAGGGCATGGCTTCCAGACTTCCCACCATACTAGTCATCCTCCTCTGGACACATTCCAGCTTGTCAATATCCCTCTTGAACTGTGGTGCCCAGAACTGGACACATTATTCCAGGTGAGATCTGACCAAAGTAGAATACAGTGGCACTATTACTTCCCTTGATCTAGAAACTATACTCCTATCAATGCAGCCTAGAATTACATTAGCTTTTTTAGCTGCTGCATCACACTGTTGATTCATGTTCAGCCTGTTGTCCACTAAGATTCCTAGATCCTTTTTGCATGTCCTGCCCTCAAGCCATGTGTCACCCATCCTATATCTGTGCTTTTCATTTTTACTGCTCAAGTGTCTTATCCTACATTTCTCCCTGTTGAAATTCATTTCAATTCACATTGAACCCCTCCCTCTCATAAAATAAGGCCCACTGACCTGTTTTGTCAGATGTTATAAAAACAAAAAAGTGTCAAAACTATTGCATTCTACCAGTTGTGAGCAACACAGAGAAAGCCCTCCAGTCCATGTCTGCCACAGAGAAAGGCCTTTCCTGCAGACCATAGTAACCAGGGGAGGAGTGTCTGACGGCTCACCTGCCACAGCAGTAGCAAATCATCTCTGATTTTACTACTGTTCTTCCTGCTGGGCCCTCTCCCTTCAGAGGCTGGGGGCCAGGAAAGCTCCCGTACAATTCATAGCAGCTAGAGGAGGAACAGCTATAAAATCAAGAGTGCATTTTCTGCCCGTGTGGCTCCAGATCCCTCAACAGTCCCTGAACTAGATATGATCATAATAAAAAAGATAGACCCTCAAGTTGTTGTGATGATGCTGTTGTTGTGTGCCTTCAACTAATTTCCAAATTATGGTGACCCTAAAGCAAAGTTGTCATGGGGTTTTCTTAGCAAGATTTGTTTAGAGGGGGTTCACACTTGCCTTCCTCTGAGGCTGAGAGAGTATGACTTGCCAAGGTCACCCAGTGGAATTCCATGGCTGAGTGGGGATTCGAATTCTGGTCTCCAGAGTCATACTCCAACACTGAAACCACTACACCTCACTGGCTCTCAGCCAGGTCCAAAGACATTTAAGGCCTCAGACATTAAAAGCAACCCTTAGACTGCTGACACACAGCAGAAATAATGCAGTTTGACACTGCTTTCACTAGCATGGCTCCATCCTGTGGAATTCTGGGATTTGCAGTTTTGTGAGATATTTAGCCTTTTCTGTCAGAGAACTCTCTCTCTCTCTCTCTCTCTCTCTCTCTCTCTCTCTCTCTCTGGCTTTTCTTCACAAATGAAGATTCAGGAAGGACTCATCCCACACTTTCTGCAAGCGCGCTGATGACTAAAAAGGCCAATCCAAGATAAACAAGTCCGGTTGCAGACACAGAACAGAACGTCTCCTTGGGTGATATTTCCAGGTTGTGATTCTTTCTGTGTTGTCATTTCTCTTCAAGACTTGTTCGGCGTGAGTTCTCAAATAAGGCTGCAACATTGTGGATAGTGCGTCTCCATGCCTCCCGATGTGAGGCCAGGGCGGACCATTGTTGGTGATCAATTTGGCCGAGCCTGAGGTGTTGTTTCAGGGAGTCTTTCTATCGCTTTTTTGGAGGGCCCCTCTTATGCTGACCCGTGGCGAGTTCACCGTACAGTACTATTTTTGGGAGGCGATGGTCCTCCATCCTAGAAACGTGCCCTGGCCAGCGCAGCTGTGTTTTCAATATCATGACCTCAATGCTGGTGATCCCTGCTTGCTCAAGGACAGCAACATTCGTCACATAGTCAGTCCAGTGTATATTTAGGATTGTGCATATACAGCACTGATTACTAGTGCTACAGCAAACTAAAACCCCCAAGATTCCATAGATTGGAGCCATGATAGTTAAAGCAATATCAAACTGTCTTATTTCTGCAGTGTGGCAGCAGCCTTAGGGCCCATCTATATGAGGGAATAAAATGTAGACTGGTGCACAGTAATGCCAATTTGCAGCAGCTTTCATTTATCTCCATTTTTTTTGGCATGATCACTGGTGTGTGAAGCTATCTGTGTTTGCTGTTCACATGGAGGAATGTCAACAAATCAAGATGGCCAGCTTGAGTGAATTACTCGCAGTTTTATTCTCCCCAACCTGTCCCCACCAAACAATATTTTTAAAAAAGCAAAACAAAAACCTAAATCCAAGGTACAGAAGAGCGATTTTCCACTTAAATAAAAAAGAAAGAAAAAAGAAAGGCTGTTTCATCATCTCAGCGCACGATTGCTACTGTGAAAATCGAACAAGGCAGTTCTGGGTGCTGCCTTGTTAGCAAGCTCTTCCCACACACACATCTGACCAATCAGCTATTCGCTTCAGGAATGTGCAATGCGATTTGGTTGTCCTAATGAGCAGGAGTGTGCATTTTCCCCACAGTTTTTTAAAAACTTAGGGAAAGTCCGAAAGGCTTTTCCTTGGTAGTTTCCCCAAATTTTGATCTCCCTCCCTCCGAAAATGATGGACCACATGGGATCTTATTGAGACACATGGGATTCCCCCCAGATTCTAAGAGAATTTATTTCACTGTCTAGACTGGCCTTTAGAAGGGAGTCCAGAAAACACTGATAAAATATCAGACCTTTCCATATTGAGGTGAAGTGATCTAAGTGCTGTGGACTGGATAGTAACCTACCTTCCCCAGCTGAACCTTCTGGATTTTCCTCCAGGACAGCCCTATGTAGAATGCATTATAATAGTCTAAATGTGATGCAACCAGAGCATGGAAAACTGTTGTCAGTTCAGAGCAGCTGAAGTAAAGTGGCAGCTGTCTCACTAAGTGTACAAATGCTGCCTTCTCCTGAGTAACAAGAGACAAGCTAAGATCAAAAAACAACCCCTCGAGATACATCATTATAGTAGAGTATTTCACAAAGGTACCAAACAGAAATAATTTAGAGCTAAATGTTTGCTTTAATGCAAAGAGAGAGCAAGAGGCTGTGTGTGTGTGTGTGTGTGTGTGTGTGTGTGTAGTGTGCCTTAGGATAACTAAGCTAACAGTAAACAAAAACAGGAGGGTTAATATTTATTCTACACAGAGTTGTTGATTAGTTTAGCAAATCCTTTGAGGGCCATTTATGTTCAACAGTTCTGCACACTACACTTGAGCTAAATTACATAACAGTTTATACAACAACAATGGTGAATTGTAATTCAGATTGTAAAATACCGTCTACTAGTCATGCCGGATTTCTGTAGCAAACTGCTTCTTAATTGAAACTTGCCTGGATATAAAAATACCCAATTACCAGAAAGTCACCCAAATTTCTCTCCCTTTTTGTCTTGTTTTGATTTTCACAATTTTGAAAGGTGCATGGCAGTTTGAAGCAAGGGTTAATTTTATATTAAGACACTTGCCTCCTCCTGGTTTCTTTTGTAAGAGCCAACCCCAGAGAAACTCCTACATCCCTTGGTAATGAAAACTCTTTGTGTTAATGATCCATGCCGACTCCCTCAGTTCCTCTGAATTACAAATACTCATGCCCTACTCTGCTCCATTAACATTAAAGAGAGGTAGATTGGTGGCTATTTAGGGCACAGTGAAAATCACTGGCTATTTAGGGCAAATTAAAATGGTGCTAATTATGACTGCAGGAATGCTCAATTATGTTAGCAATACAGTGGTTCTATTTTAGGACTAGCTTGACAGTATATAAAACAGAACCATTGTTTGCAAAAGTAATAGGATATCTGGCTTATGATTAATTTGTTATATTGTTGTCTTTTCAGTTTTATGGCAATATTCTTCCTCTGCCTATCTATGCGTCTGTTTCCTTCCTTCATCTGTTGTTTCCATGTGCTTGTTTTAAAAACTATACACCTTGGGATAGAAATGTACTCACCTGTTCTTTTTAAAGTTCTGTGTACATAGATGACATCACATAGATAAAAAAGTAAAAAAAAAATAATTAAATGAATATAATATTTGGAGCACAGGTCAGGAAGCTGCACTCGCTGCATTTTCTTCTTTACATTTTACAAAGATTACTAGTGAGGGAGACAAAAATTGTACTGCGATGGTTTTCAGCACTGGCTTCAATCCTGTGGACTAGCATAGCTTAGTAGCTCTACACTAGGCTAAGCCATATATCAACTCCTTGGACTTACCATATAGCCTCTGAAACCTCCCTGCACAGCCATTGTGTGCCTCATGGGGATTGGAGAAGTGTCTCACTGTGCCCTCAATCTGTCCTTTTAATTTAAAAAATGGCTGATAGTAGAAATAAGATAATGTTTCTCAGTTATGTCTTGGACACTGTATCAAATGTCTTTGGGTGGATGCTTCAATTGTTGGATCAAGAGACTTATCTACTATCATTTGGCAGCCCCTCTGCTTAGTGAAAATCTGCAAACAATGCATAAACAATATTGTATTGATGTATTTGTCTGTTGTATGCAAAGTGTAATTTTCTTCCATTTGCAGAACTAAAAAAAAAATTCTAGAGCAAGTATTAGGTATAACCATTTCAGTTTAATGGGATACACTGCATAGTTGGGTGTCTTATCATATTTCCAACAAAAGGTTGAGCATCTGAGTTATTTGCAAACCAAAATAGATACTTTATCATTTATTTATTTATTTATTTATTTACGAGGAGATGCTGACGAGTTCTAGGCCCAGCTCACTTTCTAAAATCTGAGCATATTTTTTGTCACTGTAGCTTGGAAAAATGTTCTTTTGTATTGTAAACTGGCAATTTTCAGGATCGAAGCTCTAATTTCTGAATTTCTCAGATAATAACAATACTAACAACAACAACAACAACAACAACATTTATTTATAATGGCCTTTTCACCAAAGAGTGGAACATCAGATATATATAGTAAAAAATGAAACAATAAAATACAACACTATAAAATACTAAAATATTATACTACTATACTAAAAAGAAAATCCTCATCAGTTACTACCCATCTTGGCTACCTTAGGCACACTCAACAGCTTAATATGGCGAATCGAAGAGGAATGTATTCAACCCTTTACAAAAGCGGGTAAGATCCTCCTCCAGTCAGAGGTACAAAGAAGACTGTTCCATAAATGCAGATCATTGATAGAACCATGTCAACAAAAAGTGTGGACTTTTCAAGTGCTGAGCTCTGGGCCATCAGGAAGTTCCTGTTCCAGAAGAAAAAAAAAAAAACTCCAAAGGAAATTAATGAGTGTATGATGCAAACATTGTGTGACAAGTGCCCGACATAATCAACTGTGAAGAAGTGGTGTGCCAACTTCCAGCAAGGAGATTTTGAGACTGTAGAGGCAGCAAGTTCTGGGAGGCATTCAACAATGTCAGCTCCTGAAATTGTTGAGCATGTTCATGACCTGATTTTGACAGATCGGCAACTCTCAGCTGAGACACTACCAATATCCCAGGAATGCATTGGATTTATAATTAATAAGCTGTTAGCTATGCAGAACCTGACAGCCAGGTGGTTGCCAAAATGTTTGAATGCTGACCAGAAACAAAATCGAGTGGATACCTGCAAGTTGATTTTGCAGCATTTTGAGCTATCTAGTGATAATTTTTGGAACGGCTCATCACTTTTGATGAAACATTGTTACATCACTATAATATGGAGACCAAAAGCAGTCCTTGCAGTGATGGCACTTGGATTCTTCACTGCCAAAGAAATTCAAGACTCAAAAGTCAGCAGGAAAGGTAACGGCCATAGTTTTTGGGTAAAAGGAAGGTGTTTTTATTGATAGACTATCTTCTAAAAGGCCAAACAGTTAGTGCACAATGCTACTCTAACTTGCTGTGCCAATTAAAGGAGGCATTGAAGGAAAAATGGTAAGGGAAGCAGTGAAAAGGTGTTCTCTTTTTGCAGGACAATGCACCTGCTCACAGGCTTGGCAAGACAATGGATGTTTTGAAGAATTTGGGGTTTGAGTGCATAGACCATCTACCCTATTCAACAGATCTCGCTTCATCTGACTTTCCTGTTTCCAAACCTTATAAAGAGTTTGAAAGGAAGGGCATATCTGAATGATTCAGAGGTGATAGCAGCAGCAGCAGAACTGTATTTCAGTGACTAGACATTAGAAATTTTTTTTGAAGGGTTAAAGAATCTTGGGAAATGATGAGCTAAGTGTGTCAAACTTTGGGGTGAATATGTGGTAAGCATGTAAGTTTCATGACTCTAAGCCATTCCCTCCTCGGTCGGCCCAAGAACTTTTCAGCATGAAATGAAAATTAAATGCACAGATATAGGATGGCTTGGGGGCAGTACATGTGAAAGGGATCTAGGACTCTTAATGGACCACAAGATGAACATGAGTCAGCAGTGTGATGCAGCAGCTAAAAAAAAATGTGATTCTAGGCTGCATTAATAGGAGTATAGTTTCTAGATCAAAGGAAGTCATAGTGCCATTCTATTCTGCTTTGGTCAGATCTCACCTGGAATACTGTGTCCAGTTCTGGGCACCACAATTCAGGAAGGATATTGAGAAGCTGGAACGTGTTCAGAGGAGGGCGACCAGAATGGTGGGAGGTCTGGAAGCCATGCCCTATGAGTAGCGGCTTCGGGAGCTGGGCATATTTAGTCTGGAGAAGAGAAGATTAAGAGGTGACATGATAGGCATGTTTAAATATTTGAAGAGATGTCATACTGGGGATGGAGCAAGCTTGTTTTCTGCTGCTCCAGAGATGAAGACATGGAGCAATGGGTTCAAACTACAGGAAAAGAGATTCCACCTAACCATTAGGAAGAACTTCCTGATAGTAAGAGCTATTTGGAAGTGGAATACGCTGCTTCAAAGTGTGGTGGAGTCTCCTTCTTTGGAGGTTTTTAAACAGAGTCTGGATGGCTATCTGTCAGTAATGATTTGATTGTGTATTCCTGCATGGCAGGGGGTTGGACTAGATGGCCGTTGAAGTCTCTTCCAACTCTATGATTCTATGATTTTATTATTCTACCCCCTCGTATACTCCAACTTTCTCCCAATATGGATATCTGGTACACATCTACTGACTGATACATATCACGGGAAAGAAACCCTAAGACTATACAAACTGCAGCTGAACACACTGGACACTCTCTTATAAATATTGGCTGCTGTCTTCCAAAAATGCATGTTTTCTTATTACTATATGCTTAACAAAAACATAAGTAAAGCTTACTGTTCTTTAAATGGAAAAGAAAATATCGGTGAAATAATATGGGAGTGGACTGGCGTTATGGGCTGAAACACAAAATACTGTGTTTGTTCATTTTTTCTGTTCTGCATCTACTTTGTCCTATTAAGCTCCAGACAAAATCTGGAAACAAAACATAGTACAAGAGCATATTTATCCTCTTTTACTGCCTGATACATATCTACACCCGATAACATCATTGATAGGAATTATTTAATGATCGAACAATAAGTCCTATCATACCACACCAATGTTATTGTATGTAACTTGTGGGACAACAGGGGGAGCACCACTTCAGTCATTTCCTTCACATAGGGAAAACAAGAATTTTGGCTGATTTTTCAACTGGGAATAAAGGCAGTTATTCTTTTTAGGGAAAAGCGAATTTTCATATAGACATGATTAATAGTGGAGGTTTGTAACAGCCCTGCTCAATGAAGAGGAATCCAAGCCTAGAGAGTGGGTTAGGATGTAGCCCATTAATGTTTTGGGTTTTTTTCCCCATACGAACATATTCCACTGGATCATCAGAATTTGAAGAAACCACCCCGGCACTAACTTCTATCTACCACACATAAAATCTATCCTTTCTGAAGCAATTTGGGATACCAGGGCTTTCTATGTCAACCTGTTGCATGCTGGCCCTTAGAAGCGAGTCCAGAAAACACTGGTAAAAAAAAAACAGTTGGGACATTCATGATAAAACTTTCAGATGTCTGGTTTCAAATACTCTAATAAGCGTGTGTGGGAAGATTTGGAAGACATGACCTCTAGGATGCCAAAAGAGTGGAAGATATTTTTGAGAAGATAAACTCGGCTGGCGAGGCATTGCAAAAAGAAGCCATTGTGACTAAAAATGTATGTGGAGGGCCTCATGCAGTGGATAGTTAGAGATAATGCCAAATGTGTAATTGTTGTTCACAGCCATAAAGACTTTGGTGTGAGGTTCTTTAGCTTTAAGGACTTTGGAATTCTAAGAACCCTTCTCTGATGTACACCATGGAAGGCAGAGCAAACAAACAAGCAAACAAAAAGCAAACTTACTTTGCCTTAGCTGATTTTTGTCTTGCCTTACCTCTGTCAGTAAGAATATGTCAACATTTGAGTTTCATAGAGATCTTTTACAGCTGAAAGAACTAGAAGATTTTACAATCTTATAGGAGGTCAGCCTTGTAGCATTGACATATTTAATAATTAGTTAGCTGAGACTTTGTAAAGATAGAGGACAGTTTATGTTTTCAACCATTTGATTGTCCCTTGTTTTAATATTAGAAATTGCCTTTATTTTAAAGTTACAGTAATGGTCTGAAATAATTAGTCAATGAATTAATCCCGTTTACAAGCTTTGTAGGATTCTTCAGCTGTCACTCACTTTCAGGCCTGAGGCTTTTAGTTTAGTGTCTGCTCTCATGTTCATGTGACTCAGTCTCCATGGCTACAGGCTGCATCTGCTGACACCCCATACACTATTTACTGCTTAATTAAGAATTTCACGCTCAACTCTTATCTGCCACAAAGAACAAGAACATGCTGTTAAGAAATTCCAAATTTAGGCCACTGCATAAGGAAAGCCTTTATTGTAGGCCTGACTCTGTGGAGCCTCTTTAACTATCCTCTTGGCAACTGAGCTGTCACCTTTCAATCAAAAATCATTAAATGGGGCAGAGATAATGAGCATGTAGCATATCAAAAGAAGGATGTTTGCTTGGACTGAAGAAAAGCCCAAGCTCTAAGAGCCTATAAGCAGCCACTACTTCAAAGGAAGAAGAGGTTGCTCCGTCAGCAGGACAGATAAAGCATCATTTGTTCCTGTTTGACTTATGTAAAAGGTCTGGCATGTTAGAGTCCCGTCTTGCAGACGTGGGTCACCCCGCCCTCTCACTGCTCGTGTGTCAGCAGTTAGGCAGCTGGGCCTTAACCATATCAGCTAGAGCATATAATCACTTGACTCTGTTTCAACAATGGACACTTGTAGGGGGTGGTCAGGAGGAGGTCTGTCCAACAATAGGAACACAATTATTGCAGCTGCTAGGGCGGGTCATAATTCTTCTTAGAGAATCTAAAGGGGCCTTGTAGAGGTGGTGGGGAGGGGGAAACCTGAGCGTATTATTAATAATCAGACTTTTGGAAGTACTTTGCTATGCCAGTGGGGTTCCAGCAGCTGCTGTTGTCCTGGCCTTCTCTAATAATTGTACATTCTGTCAGGGGTCAACTTACTTTTGACCCTCTTCCTTTGTGCAAGTCAAAAGCCTTTTAGGGTGAATTGTTGGATAGTGGCAGGAATGCACAAAACCCAAAATTTAATGGTGATAAAAACATATCAGATGCCAGATAATTCATAGGCGTGCTCCTAAATTCACACAGTCTGCTTCAGCTTGAATGGCATAGTTAAAGAAAAGACATTGTTATTCTGAAAGCTGAACATCTGAATGAAGCCAATATGGAGAACAGGAGGGGATCTTTATACTTAACTCACATGCTCTATATTTTTCCACTTTTATTTCCTCTGGTAAGTGGCATGTATGCTCTCAGTTTTGAGGGGTAGATTAATACATAGTAGATTAAAATAAAACTAAAGTTACCATACGGGGTAAGACTTACTTATTGTTTATTGGCCTAGAGTAAGCCTGTCTCCATTAGAAAAATTCACACAATGTACTAGTCAAAATTCACATACAGTATACTAGGCTGTTTTGGACAATCCGCATGAAGATGGTCTGGGGATTCAGATGTAATCATTGGATTTATTAGGGGATATATAGGTGTACATTAATCCTGTTATCTAAGGAAGCAGACCAAGTTTACAAAAGCTTCTTTCTTTCTCTAAGTCTCAAAGGTGCTACAACATTCCCTTGCTTACTGATATTCCAGACTAACATGGCTATGTCTTTGAATTAATCCTGTCAATTTACTGACACTTTGCATTTCAAAGGACATTATTTAGATGAGTTCTGTTAATAAGCAGCGGAATCCAACTTAAACTCAAAGTGTTGGGATAGGATGTAAGCTTCAGTGTCACAAGCCTGAATGCTTTCTCCCTCATATTTCTATCTAGTTCTGCTTCTAGTAAAGATATATATTCTATTGAGCTATACTTAAATTCTTTACAACAAGAGGAGGCTGCTATATACCAGCAGTACTTAAGCTCTTTGAAGCTAATGTAGTAGCCCAATTGTTATATGGTTCTCAGCTGGGTACCCCTCCAAACTTTACACAGCTACAGCTAGTCCAATCTAAATTTCTAAGATCAGTTTTTCAACTGCCAAATTGTGTTCCCAATGCACTGTTGAGACTGGAGGTGGGACTCATGAAAGTGGAGGCCAGAGTATGGGTGTCTATACTTAACTATTGGTTTAGACTATTCTTTGTTCCCACTGGAGTTGCTCCTTTTACCCTGAATGATGATTTCCAACAGAGTGGAAACAGTGCTGATTAAAATTGCATCTCTGGGTTCCCCCCCAGAACTTCTGCATAACCTGGGATACAACTGGGCTAAAGCAGTTATCAAGCAACAAATGACAGATACAGATCGACAGCTAGATTTAAGCAGTGCACTATCTTCCATTGCCAGTGACAACAATAGATATCTCTCCTCACCCTTGTCATATTTAGCAAACCTAGAAATACCTGATCACAGGAGGGCTTTTACCTTAGCAAGATGCCATGCTTTACCTTCAGCTGTTCTTGAAGGTCAATATAAGATTCCTTTTGCTGACAGATTGTGCCCCTGCGATTCTGGGCAGGTAGAAACAACAGAACATGTTCTTCTTACATGTTTATTTTATAAAGACATCCACTTAAGGTTTATATCACCTTTTACTGTGTAAATATCCAGGTTGTACTGACTCTTTTTATACTTCTTTGCTGCTCTCAGATATCAGTTTTAATATACCATACAATGTAGCTAGATTCTGTGTAGCAGCGGTGAAAATCAGACAAACAATTACCTTGGAGGACTACTAATATAAAATTTGTCTATGGACTTTTTCAGATGCGTAAAAAGTGCTGCATCTGGGTGCCGCTGTCCCTCTCACGTTACCCTCTGTGTTCCTTCTGTGTTGCATGGAAGGAAAAGGCACCACTTTTTACTCACAGAAGTTCTTCATGAATAAAAAGTGGCACCTTTTCCTTCCATGCGACACAGAAGGAACACGGAGGGTAACGCGAGAGGGACAGCAGCCTGCCGCGAAACAGGTGTGTACTTCTCCCGAGCCCTCCGCAGCACTTTTTATGTGTCTGAAAAAGTCCTAGGTTTAATGAGGGTGGTGTACCCTGAAAGGATGACTTTATATGTTTTAATCTGTTTCCTTTATATTGTACTTTTATTTATTTGTGCTGGTCTATAACCACAATAAAGGAATTCTATTCTATTCTATTCTATTCTGACTAAATTTCCTCCTAGCTGTTTTATAGTCCAAGAGAAATTTGTCAAGACATTTTTTTGTATCTCAGGGATGGATGAGAATGCAGTTGTGTTCACATTTTAATGTGAGGATACCCAAATTGTACCATCCAAGATTAAACACAGAATGGACCACATCTTGCAGAGGAAATCTGTCCATTTCCAAGACTGCAGTGCATTCTGAAGAAATGTACATGCAAAGAATCCAGGTTTTTAAATCTTCATTCAATTTTTTTTGTGTTTGGTCAACTTTTAAGATTTAGGTACACGGGCCAATCCAAGTGACATTCAAAGGACCAGTTACATTCCCTTGACTGATGCCTCATATGTGAATTTGGGTAAAAGGTGGAATGTATTTTATTCAGCTCTAATCCACCTAACATATCTTCAATTATCAGTGCTTTCGGACAATTTTTATATTATGTGTGGTGATTTCATTGATCTTAAGGACAGTAACCTGAACTGTGGTAAAATTTGTTTGACTGTTTTAAAATAACCACCTTCACTTAAACTCAGACTATTTTAAAGAGAAGTCTTCTAACAAAGCAAAGGTAATCTGTGCACATCAACAGATTTCTGTGGATGAATCACCAAAACAAAATCTAGTATCATCATCCATACTTATGTGCTGGTGTTCCAATATTGCATGTTACCATGGCGGAACACCTGGTGTAGTGTTTTTTTGTTTTATAAAAGAAATGACTGGATATGAACAGACTGTTGGTCATTCCCTATATGTGTGTCATCAGAGCAGCCTTTGTATATATGGGAGTTGTACATGTATCACATAGCCAGACCTCCAATAGTGCCTCTCAACAACTCAACTCGTAAGCAGTGCAGTCCTGCCAACATGGCCATTTTGTCAGAGAGCAGTGGATGGGGATGAGAGAGGACATATCCAGCTATTTTCCTGCAGTTGGACAAGCTCTGACAGGCATCTGCAGTGATCTCCTGGGTCCTTGCAGGCTCTCTGTGGATGATGGTCTCGTAGCATGTCAGGTTACAAGAAAATAGCTGGATTAATCTCTGATACCTCACCCCCAACACAGAAATGACTGTGTTAAGGGGTCTGGGCTGCTTATAAAGCGAGTTTGTGGGCTGGATTTTGGTTGTTGCATAGTTGGAACAAAACATGGGTCATCAAGTCTGTTGGAGATCTTGTTCAATGCAGAATCTCCAGCTAAAGCATCCCCAGCAGGTAGCTCTCCAGACTCTTTTTCAAGATGTCCAGAGAAGATCCCATCCTCTCTCTAGGCAGTTGGTTCCATTATCAAACATTCTCTCTCTGGCTTTTCTTCGCAAACGAAGATTCAGGAACGACTCATCCCGCGCTTTCTGCAAGTGTGCTGTTGACTGAAAAGGCCAAACCGAGATAAACAAGTCCGGTAGCAGAAAGCACAGCAGAAGGTCTCCTTGGGTGATGTTTTTGGGTTGTGATTCTTTCTGCGTTGTCGTTTCTCTTCAAGACTTGTTCGACGTGAGTTCTCAAATAAGGCTGCAGCATTGTGGATAGTGCGTCTCCATGCCTCCCGATGTGAGGCCAGGGTGGACCATTGTTGGTGATCAATTTGGCCGAGCCTGAGATGTTGTTTCAGGGAGTCCTTGTATCGCTTTTTTTGGAGTGCCCCTCTTATGCTGACCCGTGGTGAGTTCACCGTAGAGTACTATTTTGGGGAGTACTCTCCCAAAAGACCTCCATCCTAGAAACGTGCCTCCATCCTAGAAATGTGCCCTGCTGAGCGCAGCTGTGTTCTCAATATCATGGCCTCAATGCTGGTGATCCCTGCTTGCTCTTACTGTTAAGACATCCCTTCTAATGTGCAATCAAAATCTACCCGCCTGTAACTTCAAACCATTAGACCTGGTCCTACCCTCTGGGGTAGCAGAGAACAGGCCTGCCCCTTCCTCTCTGTGATACCCCTGAGGTATTTAAAGAGTGCAATCATATCACTCCTCAGTCTTTTCTTCACTAAGCTGAACCTACCCAGCTCCTTCAATCTTTCCGCATATGTTTTGTTCTTCATATCTCTTACCATCATTTTTGCCCTTCTCTGAAGCTGCTCCAACTTGTTTATATGCTTCTTAAAATGAGGTGCCCAGAACTGAACCAGTACTCAAGGTGAGGCCTGACCAGCACAGAATATAGTGGGACTATTACTTCCTTCAACTTAAAAAACATGCTTCTATTAATGCATACTAAAATAGTAATTGTCTTCTTTGCTGCAGCATCATTCTGTGGGCTTGTGTTATGATCAACAATAATCCCAATCTCCTTTTTGTATGTAATACTGCTGAGCCATGTATCCCCCATCCTATACCTGTCCATTTGGTTTTTGTGGCTTAAATGTAGAATTTTGCACTTGTCTCTATTGAATTTCATTTTATTCATTTCTACCCAATTTTCTAGTTTACCTAGGTCCTTTTGAAAGCTGTTCCGGTCTTCCGATGTGTTAGCCACTCCTCCAAGACTTGTGTCATCTGCAAACTTGACAAGGATTCTTTTCACCCCATAATCTAAGTAATTGATAAAAATGTTGAAGAGTAAGGGCCCTAGGACATAACTCTGAGTTACTCCAATCAATACCTCCTTCCAATCTGAACTTTGATGACAATTCTTTGAGCATGGTTTTCCAACCAATTATGGATTGTGATTCCATCTATTCCACATTTAATCAATTTGCTAATCAAAATATTATGGGGGACCTTATCACATGCTTTGCTGAAATCTAGATAAATGATATCCACAGCATCCCCACCATCTACTAAATGAGTGACCTGATAAAAAAAAACGATACAATATTAGTTCTTGACAAATCTATGATGGCTCCTACTGATCACTGCATTGTCATCACAATACTTGCAGTCAGACTCCGATATAATCTGTTCTAATATTTTTCCTGGCATCGAATTCACAAAAAAGATGCCAGCCAATCATATATATTAGTCTCTGATTTGTACTTGAACCTTTGCTGCAAAATGTCATATATGTTATGTGAAATAAAGACAGACAAACAACATTAACAAATGAAAGCTTCATTGTATTTCATTAGCCTTACAGTACTACATCGAGACAAAAAAGTGTTAAACATATTAAATTCATATGCTTGCAGAAAATAGTAGGCTGACCTGTTGAAATGATACCTGGTCATTTAAACTGGAGATGTCACAGCCTGATTTGGGATCCCTGGCTTTCACATGCAACACATGTGCTTTATCACTGATCTTTGCAGATCACTGAAAGGAAGATCTGGTTTCCACCCCCCCCCTAATCTCTTAGGTGATGGACTGAATGTCCTTTGCTTTATGCTTGTCGATCTACGTCTAACTAGTGTTTCCTTAATCATTTTGTTCACCTGAGCTCCCAAGTTTGCAAACAAAGTTGTAGGCAGATCAGCATCAATATTCCCCTTACAATTCTTTACTACAGGGGAAAGACAAAGGGATCATCCTGGGTCTCTCACTGGACCATCTCTGTGGGATGGGCACAGGAGGTTCTGTTTTACAGTGCTTCTGCTGTTATCTTGAGGGACATTCCCCATGAGTAGCACTGAGGGATTCCTGTTCAGCCCCATGGCTATTAAGCTGTGGGGTGCCACTTATTCCCCATGCTCTTCAATATCAATATGAAGCTACTGAGTGAAGTCATAAGGAGATTTGAGGTGGGTGACCTCAGTATGCTGATGACATTCAGCTCTATTTTTCCCTGTCAACAAAGTCAACTGGGGTTGTGCAAGTGCTGGACCAATGCCTGAATGCTGTAATGGGCTGGATGAGGGCCAGTATAGTACAGCAGAGTCCCAGTGACATAAAAGCTCTGTGGATTGGTGGAACTCAGATCTGGGAATTGGGTAAATAACCTGTCCTAGATAGGGTTGCACTCCCTCTGAAGGAGCAGATGTGTAGCTTATGAATACTAGATCCATCCAAATCACTAGAGGTTCAAGTGGACTCTGTTGCTTGGAATGCATGGCATGAATTTCAACTGCCAGTTTGGCTACAGCCTTTCACAACAGAGATAACCTAGCCACAGTAGTCCATGCACTGGTAACCTCCCAATTAGATGATGATGATGATGTTTATTTATATAGTGCCATAGGCTTTACATAGCACTTTACAAAGGAAAAACAATCCAAAATAAGCAAAAGGACTTGCCAACGGAGCACAATCTAAAACCACGAGCAAAATTATAAAATTAATAAAATATTGCTATAACAAGATTAAAACAATACTATAAAATATAAATTAATACAAATAATATAAACATAAAATCAAGATGAAAGTTGGAAGACTACTGTAACGTGCTTTGTGTGGGGCTACCTTTGAAGAACATTCAGAAGCTGCAGCTAGTGCAAAATGCAGCAGTTTGATGGCTGAATGGAATACTATATAGACAACATATAATGCCAGTCTCTTAAAAGAATTGCACTGGCTGCCAGTATGTTTCTGGTCTGAATTCAGGGTGCTTGTGATGACATTTAAAGCCCTGAGTGGCTCAGGAAATGGCACTATATAGGGAGATAGTGCCTCTCCCTTTATAGGCTTGCCCAAGGTCTTTCTTCATCCATTGAGTTTACTGGGCTTCACTTGAACTCAGTTTTAGAAGCACACCAGGAATATTTGCTTCCTGTCTTGTGTTTCCTGCTCCTTCCTGCTCAGAGGAATTAAAAACAATTCTGATCAAGAATTTTCCATCCTTGATTGACTGACTGATCTGTGCACCAGATCAATGTCCTTTTGCTTGAACAGACTCATCATTCTTTGGAAACACTTAACATAAATCCTTATTAATCTTTTACAAAGAAGGTGTTCAAAGATTTAGTGTGCATTTTGGTGAGGGTAGAAGCTAGAAAGGAGAGACAAGTGGATCAGTGACAAAATGTAATTCAACAGGTTTGTGATATCCAGCCAGGACTGTTTAAATCTCCCCTGCATTTTCCTTTGTTTTCTTTTCAAGGCCTTAGCATGTCTGAGTATAGGAATACTTCACTGTATTAGACTTGTGGGAGGAGCTAAGAATTCCCCTGCATTTTTCTAGGTTTTGGTTTGTTCCTTCCCAGCAAGCTCTGTTTTACCTAGTAGCCTTTTAGTTCCTTTGGGGAGTCTTTTCTGTGAGCTTGCATAGAGCAGTTCTGGTGGCAAACAGGCCCAGACAGCCGGGAAGGACATTTCTTACACCATCAGCCAAATTAGTTACCAACAACCATCAGCCAAATTAGTTACCAACAATCATTAGCCAAATTAGTTACAAAAGTCAGAGGAATCAGAAGCTGAAAGACCCTGCACCAGCTTCATTGAGTGAGGAGATCAAACCCAGAGAGATGTCACCCTGAAGACAGCTGAAACTCCAACTGTAAAGTACCTTTCATTTCAAGCCTTTTAGAGCTGGGGAGGAGAAAGCCCTTTTCTTTGTTCTTTAAAATAAACTTCCCCCTTTTTTTGAACTGGATATTCAGCATCAGAGCCTTTTTGGGTAAAGGAGTTTGATCTCACCAGGGTACTGGCGTTGCACACCCAAACCTGCCACCACCTTTAGTTGGGTGTGTCTTCACAAGGTTGGTACTTGATATCCCCCCACCACAAAAGGGGTGTTATGAGTGGAATAGAATGTTAGCTGGAGTTTCCCATTGTTAGACAATGGAAGCTCTAGTTGTGTTAATGATCGCTAATGGCTGAAACATTAAGACTGATGGGTGTCAGGCAACCTTCTATTGTTCTAGGAGAGGTGGGAAGGAAAAGCAGTTTGCAGGACAAAAGAGTTTCCAGCCACTTTGACTGAATTAGTGAATTATTCATTTCCATGTACGTCCAGGAGAATTAGCTCATTTCCACCCTAACTTACCAGTCCAAGGGTGAGCTACATAATTACTACCCAGGCATGTCTTTTAGGAATTTGGGATAGCCTCTTTCTTAGGTTTTCTGAGCACACCTTGAGTCCTTCCATTTGGGAAGCCCTGGTCTACTGTCAGTAAATCAGAAAATAAAATACCAGTAAATAAGCCAATTTATGAAATATAGCCAATTGATGAATTATTAAAAGGGAGGGGGTATAACGGCAGGTAAGACTCCTGGTAAATAATCTCTTTCTGGCTTGTATATCTTACAGTGGTTGTTTCTGCTCCTACAGGAACATATCCAGAAATGTTCCTGGGATTGTGCCCTTTTGTTATTGCTTGAAGTGTGGTGTGAGTGGGTTTCCTTCTGGCCCTGGAAGGAAGATCAAAGGAGAACCTCAGTGGCAAAGATCACACCCCCTTTCAGCATCAGCGGCACTGCCCAGGAAGTACAGGAGGAACCCAGACAATGGAGACAGATGTGAGACTTTACCCTTGCCCCTGTTGGAAAGTTTGGAAAGAGGAGAAAAACACTTTCTCTCCTGGGTTTAAAGAGTCACTGTTCATTCTGGCAATTCATGATAAATAAGAACAGGAGATATGTTATGCACATTTTTAAAAATCCTGATACCTACAGTTAAACTGCATGCCAGATTGTGAGGTTTTTGCCTGGTCTGGATGATCTTTTACTTATTGTCTATCCAGTAAAAATATTAATAAACTAAAAAAAAAAAAAAGATTATAGAATAATGGAAGATAGGGAAGAATTCAAAGCCACATATTTGATATGGAGGGCCCATGTAGGCAAAAGCACTGTGTTTTAAAAAATCACTTTTCACTGTGTGATTCATAGAATCCACTTAAGATAATGAAGGAAGAATAAAATCAGGAGATGAAAAAATGTTCAGATACTTTTGGGTATCTTTTTTTAAAAAAACTTCTTTTCTGTAGTTTATGTGAGCTTCAATCTTGGATAGTGAAGGTTGTTGTATTTAATAGCCAGTCAAGTCAACTTTAACTTACGATGACCAATGAATGAAAGACCTCCAAATCACACTACCATCAAGAGCCCTGCTCAAATTTTACAGTTTCAGGGCTGTGGGTTCCATAAATCAGCCTATAGATCTGGACTGTGGTCTTCCTCTTTTCCTACTGTTTTCTACCTTACCAAGCATTATTGTCTTTTCTAGTGAGTCATGTTGTCTCATGATATGGCCATGTACAACAGTCTCAGTTTAGAGCATGTTCAGGATTTGCTCTAGGACCCATTTATTTGTCTTTTTAGCAGTCCACAGTATCAGTAAAACTCTTCTCTAGCACCACATTTCAAATGTGTTGACTTTCTTCCTATCAATTTTCCTCAATGACCAGCTTTAACAACAATACATTGGAAATACGATAGCTTAGACAATCCTAACTTTAGTTTACAATAATGTATCTTTACACCTTCGGATTTTGTCTAGTTCCTTCTGAGTTACACTTCTTCTAATCTTCTTCTGATTTCTTGACTGCAGTCTCCATTCTGATTAATGACTGAGTTGAAGTATGGGAAATCTTGAAGTATTTCGACGTCTTCATTGTCTACATAAACATAATGTAAATAACCAGTGGCCATTATTTTTTGTTTTCTTAATGTTCTACTGTAAACCTGTCTTTCAACTTTCTGTGGCTGTTTTCAGCAATCATTTGAAGTCATTGCTGTTTTCTGCTAGTATTATGTCATAGTATTGTTGATGTTTCTTCCTTCAATTTTTACAGTTCTAATCCTGCTTTACCTGGAATGTATGTATGTTCAGCATACAAGTTTAAAAGAGTGATAAAATGCAGCCTTGCCTGACCCTCTTGACAATTGGAGACTATTCTGTTTCTCCTGACAGTGGCGTTCTGTCCTGAGTACAGGTTATGTATCAGGACAATCAAACGTTGTGGCACACCCGTTTCTTTAAGAATAATTATAGTTTTTCATGATCTACACAACTGAAGCTCTTGATACAAAGCACAGGGTGATTTTCTTCTAAAATTATTTAGTGTGATCCATTATCCAATGTATTTTTGCAATATGATCCCTACTGCCTCTTCCCTTCCTGAACCCCCTTGGACATCTGGCATTTCTTGCTCCATATATGGTGAAAGTCTTTTGAGCATCATTTTCTTGTATAGGAGATTAGTGCAATGGTCCTGTGATTACTGTAATCCTTGGTGTCCCCTTTCTTGGAATTTATATTGAGCATTTCCAATATGTGGGCAATTGTTTTGCTTTTCATATTTGTTGACAGAGTTTAGTTAAAACTACAGTAGATTCTGTATCTGTAGCTTAAAGCAGCTCTATTAGTATGCCATTTGCTCCAACTGGTTTATTTCTCCCAACTGCTCTTCCACTTCATTTTCTAAAATTATAGGTTCATCTTTAAATGGTTCTTCCTTGAATGAATCTGTCGTCCTTTCATCTCCTTTATATAGTTCTTCCATGTATTGTTCCCATCATTTATTTATTTCTCCTTGGACATGTAATGTGTTCCTCTAGTGGTCATATAGCATCCCCACACTTAAAAAAAAAAATTCTTGGATCCTGTGGAAGAGGTTGCTTGTTCTTCCTTTTTTATTGTCATCTTCTATTTCTCTGCATTGATTATTATAGTAGTTCTCTTAGAACCTGTGCACAAGTCGCTGAACAATTGTGTTCAGGGTTCTGGCCCTATTTCTGTCACCTTTTACTTTTTCTTCTTGTTGGTCATTAGCTGCTTGAAGAGTTTCATCTGTTATCCATTGAGGGTCCTCTTTCTTTTTGGCTGCATACTGTCTTTTTGCATTCCTCCCCTACAATGTCCCTGCTGTCAGTCCAGAGTTCTTCTGGTTCCTGGTCAATTAGGCTTAATAGTGCAAATCTATTTTTAACAATATCTTTAAATTCCACAGGGATGTTCTTCAGGTTGCATTTTGGTAGGATGGTTGGTTTAGTGTTCTTCAGCTTTACTCTGTTTTTTTGATATTAGAAATTCATGGTCTGTGCCACAATCTGCTCCTGCTCCCCCCCCTTTTCTCCTTTCTTTCTTTCTTTCTCTCTGTCTTTTCTGAGAGAATGGAGCTTCTGCTTCCAATTTGTAGTCTATTCAATTTTTTGATTACATTTTATTGGTATTTCAACAACAATACACTATAATATACAGTTGTCCCTTCATTTTTGCGGCTTTGATTTTCATGGTTTTGTATATTCGTGGAAATCCTCAGGTTCCTCCCCCACGGAGAACACATTTGGGTGGTGGAGCCAAACCCAAGCAAAGCCACTGAGCCTCCAAGTGCTCGGCGGCAGGGTCATGGTGGCGATGGCAGCGTGGCAGAGACGATACGGTGGCATTCCGTTTGGTGGGAGAGGCCAAGTCTGAGGAATGCCACACATTCCACTGCTTTGCCATGAATATGCAGCATTCCCCGGGCTTGCCTCCCCCCCTCCGCACTGAACCCCGTTCAGGGCCAACTCACCCAATGTAGCCAATCTTCAGGCTTGGCTTTCCCACCCCAACTGAATTGAAAGTGGCGGTTCCTGGGGCTTCAATTTGGTTGGGGTGAGAAAAGCAAGCCTGAAGAATGGCCACATTAAGGGCCAAGTCACCCGACACGGCCATTCTTTGGGCTTGGCTTTCCCACCCCTACCGAACTGAAGCCCCAGGAACTGCCTAAATCAAGAATGATCCACAGCCAGCATCCGAGTAACCCACCCCCCTTCGGCTTTCTGCAGAGCTCGAGCAAAGCCTCTCCAGAAAGCTGAGGGGGGGGGGTTACTTAGACGCTGGATTTTCACCCCACAGAGAACGATCAAAAGCCGGCATCCAAGTAACCCACCCCCCTTCAGCTTTCCGGAGAGGCTTTTTGCCACACAGGGAACGATTCCTGTGGGGTGAAAAGCCTGAGACTTAGCAAAGCCGCGCCGCATTTGCCACAAAGACTTTGTGGAGAGCACAGGGGGGGTTGTTCATTGGTGGGGTCATGGTGGTGGTGATGGGGCAAGCAACACTGGTGGTGGTGGCAGCAGTGGAGAAGGCCTGGGAGGCCGAGGCGGGTAGGGTTGCAGCAGCAGCCTGGGCCATGAGCCTCTTTCTCTCCCTTCCTCCCAGGCTGTCTGCAACCTTCCAGAGGGCCTTTTCAGTAATTGCCCCCAATTTATGGAATGGCCTGCCGAATGATATCCGTCAGTTGACAAGCTTGAGTAGCTTTAAAAAAGCACTAAAGACGGATCTCTTTCGCCAGGCCTTTCCTGATTAGATCCCGGCCTCAGGAGCTCAGTCTCCTGGCTTTTAAAGATTATGTATATATTTCTTTTCAATGTGTTTAGTTAGAAGGTTTTAATTTTATAGTGTTTAATGTCTTTTTATGGGGGAGGGTGGGGGTGGGTGGTGTTTTTAGTCATTATTATAATGTTTTAATTGTTGGAAGCCGCCCCGATTGTTTTTAGCAGAGGGGCGGGGTATAAATAATAATAATAATAATAATAATAATAATTATTATTATTATTCCATACGCTTTCTTTTTGGCTTGGCATTCCATCCATGCTCCCCCCAACCAATCTTTACTTAAATTTTTATTCACAGATTTTTCATTTTCTAGGGGTCCTGTGCCCCCAACCCCTGGGAAAATGAAGGAATGACTGTAAACTACATTACCACATTTCAGCACACTACAAAACACTATATTACAGAAAAAATACTACAAATGACTAATCCAATATACCCATCCCATACCCCGTCCTCACTTAAGAAACATTTTAAAAATTGACTTCCCATCCTCCAAATGAAAAACAATATAATAAGAGTATGATAAGCTTCTTTATATACTTAATTAGAATTATGTCTTCTGACTTAAAGCCTCAAAATAACAAAACAAAAGAGAAGAAACCTTAATCTTCAAATTATGTGAATGTGACATTCCCATCTTTATTGTTTATGTATGAAAGATAAAAACATTTCCCCCTCTGCTAAAAAGTTGTCCAACAACTTCTCTCTAATCAAAGTAGATAATTTATCAATTTCCACCATTGGAAAAACTTTTAAAATCCTTTCTCCTTTTGTTGGCAAACAAGTATTTTTCCAGTTCTAGTATCATATAATGCATCACACTATAGTTAAAGTTAAAATTAACACCTTCAAATTGCTCATTTGACATCCTCAATAAAAATAACTCAGTATCATCCCCAATAAAAATAACTGAGGTCTCAACTGTGTTTTTACTTTAAAAGCCCCTTGTATTGTCTGCTGTAACAACTTCCAGCCTTATCACATATACACCAGATACTGTATGAGAAAAAGTACCTTCATGTGTTTCACATTTCCAATGTACATTTTAAAGCTTCTGGGACATTTTAGATAGTTTTGTTGGAGTCAAATACCATCTATACATCCATTTTTAAGAAGTTTTCTCTAAGGCCATAGAATCATAGAATCACAAAGTTGGAAGAGACCATGAGGGCCATCCAGCCCAACGCCCTGCCTTTCAGGAATACACAATCAAAGCACATCTGGCAGATGTGTTCAAATATATCTTTAAAAGGAGAAAGATTTATACGATCTGAAGAGAAACCAGAGTATATATCTTTAAAGCTTTTAGTCCTTTAATCTTATACAGCAAGGTATAAGCTTACTCCCTAATGCTTCAGGAGACATCTCTTAAATCAGAATACAATCATTCCGTGTTACACAAGACTACCAAAAAAAGGCAATATAATTAGTTAATGCTATTGGGGAGAGGAAGGGGAAAAACACAGAGCCTTCTCCACATCTTCTCCCAGGCTCTGGAACATGCTCCTAAGGGCTACTAGCCTGAAAGGATTTAAGTTCCTACATTTAATTTTTAGAACTCACACTCTAATCTTGATCACTGATCATCTTGTTCATGCCTGTAATATTAAAGCAACATGTCTTAAGTGCAGCTAATTGTATATTATAATGTTATGCTGGTACAGAGCTTGGTATGTCCCACCAAAACACCTAACAAATCTAGGATGGTTCTCCCCCACATCTTTTAAAGAGAAATACAACTTAATCTGTATCTTTCTTGATATGTTATCATTGGTTCTATTCAGTGAGTGCATCTATTAGACAGACAGACATATGATTCCCCCCTCTAGTTATTACTTTGGTTAAAGGAGATGGGAAACATGAATGATCAAATTGAACAGATGAAGAGAATATTTCATTGTAGGCCTACCCACAGAATGCATGCTTCTTTCACTTTTTGTAGAATTTAAATATAACCCACAGTCCTCCTCACACTTTGTGTGAAGGGTGGAGAGAAGAGCATGCTATGATTCCTGGCAGTGGTGTGTTGTTTTGAACAGTATAAAATGGTGGAATCCACTCTGTTTTTCTGTTGTTGTTTTTTTCTGGTTTTAATTTGCTTTAATCTTTCCCTGTTTGAAGATATGAATGCTGGAGCCCTGTGTTTCAAATAGGAATGTTTCTGTTGTTCCTTGATTACCATTTGGTAGTATATTTAAAGCATTTTTATAGAGCAAGATAATTGATCAAAGGCATCCTATGTTATTGCTTGAGTTATAAGTGACCTCTGTTTTATTCTAGATTGCACCAAATTACTTATATGAATTTTTGTCTGGACAAAGAATATGCATGCATGAATAGAATCTCAATTTTATATACGCATCTATTTCGCATTTGCTGAACATGTTGCATGTCATGGGGTGAACATAGCCTAAAATCAAACCTACTATTTCTTTCTTCTGAGATTTTTGTGACCTAACGAATGTGATTCTTGGCCACTAAAACACATGATGCTAGTGGATTTTATACTATAAGAAGTGTATAAAACTGTTCCATTTCTTCCTTTTCTTCTGGGGAGTGAACAATGCTTAGCTTTACAATGGAGCCCTCTGCTGTTCTATTGAATATATTTCTCTCACAGTCTACCACCACGCATAATACAGAGTGGCATTCCGACCACAGTTATGTCTGTGAATGTGAGTTTTTGTCTGGGATTAATGATGAATGACTCTATATTGTTTATACAATACCGATGAGTCACAAAGCTGTAATTATAAAGGAATTAAGAATTTTGCTTGCTTCGAAGCCCTGTTATTTCACAGAATCAACTGCTTAGCAAAATGAATAAAAGTATTTTATAATGTAACATACATTAAACATGCAAATGCTTGTGTTACTTTGGATACTAGGACTTTATCAGACTAGCATCTAAAAATGCTGTAATTCCACTACTGAGGGAAGCAGAAACATAATGGCACGATTGCCTCATATACTTATTATTGCACGTCACCATGATCGTACAATACTACTGCAATGGAATTATCACACGATCACCACTAGCACTAGAACGGGATTTTACTTCTGTGATTTAGCATGGGCAATATATTTCTGTGGTTCTCACGAGAAGACACATGTCTGCTTAAAAGCTCCCCCCAAAACCCCTTAATTTACAAACTAAATCAACACACAAACACTTAAACATTAAGGAGATTACCAGACACACTAAATATAGCATTGTCCTTACAACTTTTGCAAATCACATATTTTTATCCCACTTACAGCAAACTGGATTTATCCTTAGACCTTTGACAAAATTTGAAAATTTATGTTTACCTTCACAACATGTAATGAAGGGGCACCTAGCAATACTATATAATTATATGATAGAGTATTCCTATGTAGAGAGCCACACATTTAAATCAGCATGGAAACAGATTTAACACACCCCTTAACCAACACAGATTGTGATAAAATTTGGACATCCCTGATATTTAAGAAGGGTCCAGTAATAATAATAAAAAAATATATTTAAGGTTATGTATAAATGGTACCTAACACAAATTCGACTAGCCCAGATCACCAAAACTAGTACAGTTGTCCCTTCATATTTGCTGGGGTTTGGTTCCAGGCCCCTCCATGGAAACCAAAATCCGTGAATACTCAAGTCCCATTATATACAATGGCATAGCAAAATGGTGTCCCTTATATAAGATGGCAAAAGCAAGGTTTGCTTTTTGGATTATCATTTTTAAAGAATATTTTCAAGCTGTGAATACTTAAATCCATGGATACCAAATACATGGATACGGAGGGACAACTGTAATCCCAACTGTTGGAGAGGCTACAAAGAAAGGGGTACATATATGCATATGTGGTATAACTGTTCACTGGTTAATAAATTTTGGCTCAATGTGTTCCAATTAATGTCCCAAATCACAAGACAATCAATACATATTGATCCAAATATAGCAATTCTTTCACACTTTACTGAACAAAATGAGGCACTGAAACACAGAAATTTAAACAATTTTTTATTAGCAATAACAAGAATTGAAATTGTGCAAAATTGGAAAACTGGTGTCTTTAAAATGGAAAATTGGTGGAAGACATTTTGGAACACATGGCTCATGGAAAAACTTAAGGAACAAACTAAAAAAGCTCAAAGAAATTATGACAAAACTTGATTGACAAAAAAATGGTTTTTATTGATAGGATTTATAAATAACAACTTAGATCAAGAACGACACCCATCTAAACATATGGGACTCTGGAGTGACATTATAGATTATTAAGATGTGCCTTGCTCAGTATGCTGTCTGTGTTATATGAAGATAAACCAGCCTATCATTTTGTGACTTGAATTCTGATCTATTCAATAATAATTTTGTGACTTGAATTTTGTTCTGTTCACTTACAACCTGAATGTATAAATGCACATGAAAGAGAGGAAAGACTTTTGATATGAAGGTTATTATTATTATTTGTTATTTAATTTTTGTGATATTATAAATGATCATGATATGATCCAGGAAGGGAGAGGAAAATAGTTGATGTAAACAACTGGCTCCGTAGATGGTGTCTCCGAGAACGATTTGGATTCTTGGATCATGGGCTGCGCTTCTATGAGGGGAGACTTCTGGCAAGAGATGGGGTGCATCTCACGACACTTGGCAGAAACGTTTTTACCAACAGTCTCAAGAATTTGATCAGGAGGGCTTTCAACTGAGTCATATCGGGGAGGAAGCTAGTATTCTGGAAGGCAAAAGGGCTGGAGAAAATAGACAAACTGTCATAGAGGGAACAAGGCAAACAGCGCAAGGACCCAATAGTGGGAGGCAAAAAAAACTTGCAAAGGCAGCAAGTAAAGGGAAAACATGGTCTTAGATGTCTCTACACTAATGCACAGAGCATGGGAAATAAGCAAGATGAACTTGAACTCCTAGCACAACAAAACAAATATGATATAATAGGCATTACTGAAACATGGTGGAATGAGTCACATGATTGGAATGTAGGAACAGAGGGGTATAACTTTTATAAGAGAAACAGGCCAAACAGGAAAGGAGGAGGAATAGCATTATATAGCAGGGATATTTATACCAGTGAAGAGATCCATGACATCAATACTGGAAGCCAGGTGGAGAGCATCTGGATAAAAAGTAAAGGGGAGGGAAACAACAGGGATGTTATTGTGGGACTCTACTACAGATCCCCAAGTCAGACAGAGGAATTAGATGATGCCTTTCTAGAACAGATGACCCCACATGCAGAAAGGAAAGATGTAGTAGTGATGGATGACTTCAACTATCCTGATATTTGCTGGCAATCTAACTCAACCAAAACTTCAAGGTCTAGCAAATTCCTTACTTGCCTGGAAGACAATTTCATGGTCCAAAAGGTGGGAGAGGAAACAAGGGGGCCAGGTATTTTAGATCTGATCCTAAACAACAGGGATGACCTGGTTAATGGGTTGCAAGTGATGGGACCCTTAGGTGAGAGTGATCATGTTCTCATGGAGTTTGTTATACAATGGAAAGGAGAAGCCAGGCACAGTCAGACACACATTCTTGACTTTAGGAGAGCTGATTTCAATAAACTCAGGGAAATACTGGGGGTGATCCCATGGTCAGGAATACTAAAAGAGAAGAGACCTCAAGATGGATGGGACTTTCTCAAAAGGGAGATACTGAAGACACAATTTCAAACAGTAACATTGAGGAAGAAAAATGGGAGGTGTCTCAAGAAACCAGGATGGATGACTAAAGAACTTTCAACGGAGCTAAGTTTTAAATGGAACATGTATAGGAAATGGAAAAAGGGGGAAATCACCAAAGAAGAATTCAAAGAGACAGCGAACACGTGTAGGAGTAAAGTCAGAAAAGCTAAAGTGCAGAATGAACTCAGGCTTGCTAGAGAAGTTAAGAACAATAAAAAGGTTTTTTTTTCCGTATGTCCGCAGCAAAAGGAGGAAGAAGGAAATGGTAGGGCCACTCTGTAGAGAAGATGGCAAAATGCTAACAGTGGACAGAGAAAAGGCAGAAGTACTCAACACCTTCTTTGCCTCAGTGTTTTCAGAAAAGGAAAAGGATGATCAACCTGAGGATAGTGGGACAGAGAACACAATATGGGAAATCCAGCACAGAATAAGCAAAGAGGAAGTACAGGAATACCTTCTTAATCTAAATGAATTTAAATCTCCAGGACCAGATGAACTACATCCAAGAGTATTAAAAGAGCTGGCAAATATAATCTCAGAGCCATTGGCAATAATCTTTGAGAACTCCTGAAGAACAGGGAAGTCCCAGCAGACTGGAGGAGGGCAAACGTTGTCCCCATTTTCAAAAAGGGGGAAAAGGAGGATCCCAACAATGATTGTCCAGTTAGTCTGACATCAATACCAGGGAAGATTCTAGAGCAGATCATTAAACAGAGAGTCTGTGAACATTTAGAAGGCAATGCCATAATCACAAAAAGTCAACATGGGTTTCAGAGAAACAAATCATGCCAGACTTATCTAATCTCTTTTTTTGATAAAATTACCAGCTTGGTAGATGAAGGGAACACTATGGAAATTGCATACCTTGATTTCAGTAAGGCCTTTGACAAGGTTCCCCATGACATTATTGCAAACAAGCTTGTAAAATATGGGCTAGACAAGTTAACTGTTGAATGGATTTGTAATTGGTTGACTGGCCGAATCCAAAGGGTGCTCAGCAATGGCTCCTCTTAGTCTTGGAACGATGTGACCATTGGGGTGCCACAGGGTTCTGTCCTGGGCCCAGTGCTATTTAACATCTTTATCAATGACTTAGATGAGGGAATTAGGGGCATACTTATCAAATTTTCAGATGACACCAAATTAGGAGGAGTAGCTAATACCCTAGAGGACAGGATCAAAATTCAAAATGACCTGGATAGACTGGAGAGCTGGGCCAAAGCTAACAAAATGAAATTCAATACGGAGAAATGTAAAGTACTGCACTTAGGGCGGAAAAACAAAATGCATAGATACAGGATGGGGGAGACCTGGCTGAATGAGACTACGTGTGAAAGGGATCTAAGAGTCCTAGTATAGACCACAAATTGAACATGAGCCAACAGTGTGATGCGGCAGCTAAAAAGGCCAATGCAATTTTGGGCTGTATCAATAGAAGTATAGTGTCTAGATCAAGGGAAGTAATAGTGCCACACTATTCTGCATTGGTCAGACCTCACCTAGAATACTGTGTCCAGTTCTGGGCACCACAATTCAAAAAGGATATTGACAAATTGGAGCGTGTCCAGAGAACAGCAGCTAAAATGGTGAAATGTTTGGAAACCATGACTTATGAGGAGAGACTTAGGGAGTTGGGTATGTTTAGCCTGGAAAAAAGACGGTTAATGGGTGATATGATAGCCCTGTTTAAGTATGTGAAGGGGTGCCATATTGAGGATGGAGCAAGCTTGTTTTCTGCTGCTTCAGAGATTAGAACATGGAACAAATGGATGCAAGCTCCAGGAACAGAGATTCCACCTCAAAATTAGGAGGAACCTTTTCACAGTAAGAGCTGTTTTGGCAGTGGAACACACTCCCGGGGAGCGTGGTGGGGTCTCCTTTCTTGGAGGTCTTTAAACAGAGGCTGGATAGCCATCGGTCAGGGATGCCTTGACTGTGTATTCCTGCATGGCAGGGGGTAGAACTGGATGGCCCTTGTGGTCTCTTCCAACTCTACAATTCTATGATTCTATGATTCTATGATACGATAGTATGATTCTATGATTCATTACTTTGGATGATTCTTTGTATTTTTAATGTTGATTGTTAATAAAAATAAATTAAAAATAAATTATTTAAATGACTAGTATAGCACACCAAAATATATACATAGCATTATCACGATGCCAGGAGATTGCTAAAGGGCTTCCTTTTCAGACGATGTCGTTCCCATCTCATGATGTACCTGTGCTGCTGCCATTCCACCAGTGCTGCTTTTTATTGATGGGCTAAGCCATCAATAAATTCCCCACTCTATTTCTGTAATGGAATATCCTGTGTCTGAATTGGTGCCACCTTATACTTGTGCGATGCCAGCCTCAACAGGAAGTCTGTGCCAGAACACTTCTCTGTGAGATCAGGACATCAAGGTGAGTGGCACAGGTTTTTTTTACCCCCCTGGGTTACTCGTTATGTTTTAAGTATGTTTAGGTGCTTGGTGTAACTTTTTGTCTTTTATTTTACTTTTTATGTTTGAATTCCCCAGGCTCTTGTCTCCTTGCAAGAACAGCCAGGATTTGAAAGGGGGAAGTGAAAGGAGCTCCGTTCGAGCTCCATTCACTCCTGGGCTGTCCTGCCGAGAGAATGACATGCAATTAAGGTAGGTCTGAAAAGTTTTTTTCCCCATTACAGGGATGGGAGAGGGGTGGGCAAGGTGATTGTGAAACAGGAATGCTTTTCTTGTTCCCGTCCAATAATCTCCTTAAATATGCAAACAAATTGGGACAGTTCATTAAAAGAGTGTCCTGTAGATTGTTTTCATGTTCTCACCCAGACGTTTTATCAATGGGAACAGGGAGTCGGGAAACGATGACTGCCCATTCATGATGCGATCTCGTGATTACAGTAGGACATGTTTTTACACACTCTTCAATACTGTGAAAATAGCGATATTGAGCACTATTGATGGCTTATACCATCAATGAAAAGAATGTGTTATTGGAGGCTGGAACACACATTAATCACGGTAGGATGACAACATTGTGTGATAGCGAGAACCTGTTCACAATACTATGAATTCATAATGGTGCAACTATAGCCTTGTCTGATAAAGTCCTTAGGGTTGGAAGGGCCATTCGCTTCCCATGCAGGAATAAACAACTAAAATATTCCTGAAAGATGGCCATCCAACCTGTGCTTAGAGATCTACAAAGATGGACTGTCCACCATGATCTGTAGCAATCTGTTCTCCTGTTGAACAGCTCATATATTAAAAAGTTCTTCCTAATATTTGGGTGGAATCTCTTTTCTTATACTTTGAATCTATTGGTTTGTGTTCTAGTCCTTGGAGAAGCAAAAAATAAGTTGGCTCCATCTTCTACATGACATCGGTTCAGGCATTTAAAGTTGTCACCTGTGGCATTGCTTAGGCTGGTGTCACCCCTCGTTCTGAAGGTGTCACCTAGAATCATAGAGTTGGAAGAGACCACAAGCGCCATCCAGTCCAACCCCCTGCCATGCAGGAATACACAATCAAATCATTCCTGACAGATGGCTATCCAGCTCTATTTAAAAACCTCCAAAGAAGTAGACTTCACCACACTACGAGGCAGTACATTCTACTTCCAAACAGCTCACTGTCAGACATTCTTCCTAATCTTTAGGTGAAATCTCTTTTCCTGTAGTTTGAACCCATTGCTACATGTCTTAGTCTCTGGAGCAGCAGAAAACAAGCTTGCTCCATCCTCAGTATGAAATCCCTTCAAATATTTAAACATGGCTATCATGTCACCTCTTAGCCTTCTCTTCTACGGACTAAACATGCCCAGCTCCTTAAGCTGCTCCTCATAGGGCATGGCTTCCAGACCTCCCACCATCCTGGTCACCCTCCTCTGGACATGTTCCAGCTTTTCAATATACTTCCTGAATTGTGGTGTGCAGAATTGGACACAGTATTCCAGGTGAGGTCTGACCAAAGCAAAATAGATATTACTGCCGTTGATCTAGACACTATACTCCTATTGATGCAGCCTAGAATCACATTGGGTTTTTTAGCTGTTGCATCACACTGCTGACTCATGTTCAGCTTGTGGTCCACTAAGACACTTAGATCCCATTCACATGTCCTGCTATCAAGCCAGGTGTCACCATTCCTGTATCTGTGCATTTCATTTTTACTGCCCAAGTGTAGCATCCTACATTTCTCCCTGTTGGAATTCATTTAGTTAGTTTTGGCCCAACTTTGTAATCTGTTCAGGTCATTTTGGATTCTGATCCTGTCCTCTGGGGTATTAGCTACCCCTCCTAATTTGGTGTCATCTACAAACTTAATAAGCATACCTTCTATTCCCTCATCCAAGTCATTGATAAAGATGGTGAAGAGCACTGGGCCCACTAGTCACTTCTCTTCAGGATGAAGAGAAGCCATTGGTAACTAACTTTTGGGTTCTGTCAGTCAACCAATTACAAATCCACCTAAAAGTTGCATTGTCTAGCCCACAGGTTGCTAACTTTTTTGCAAGAATATCATGGAGGACCTTGTCAAAGGCTTACTGAAATCAAGATACACTCCATCCACAGCATTCCCTTCATCTATCAAGTTTGTATCTCTATCAAAAAAAGAGATAAGCAAAAAAGTGAAGCATTTCATCAGAAGGAATAAAACAGAGTTGGGAATGATTAGAAGAATGCAAGAGGTAGATACAGAGGTCACAGAAGAGAACTTGGAACCAGATGAAAGTAAGCCATGTAAGAGAAAGGAAGAGGAGAGGAAAATGAAAGAATAGAAAAAGAAAGAAGGAATGAAGTTACAAGTAGAAACAAGTTTGTTAGACTTGAGTCTGCCAACCAAGAATAATTCAAAATGAATGGATCTAGTACAGAGGAAGAGAGGAAAGTGGGGGTATTAATGGAAAGGGGAAGGTGATATATAGAAGATATAGAAGAAGTTTAAGGCAAATGGTTTCCATAGAGTGAGAGAAAAGGAGAGGGGGGAGGAGGCAATTGAGAGGAGAGAAAGGGATAAAGAGGGGAAATAGAAAACAGAGGATGACTTTATAAAGAATTTCAAGACCCTTATTGGGAACCAAGTGCAAGTTTATAGGTATTGGAATAAAGTTTAAATAAAATTGTTGTTATTATACAAAATAATATAATGGTTAATAAATTTATTACATGGAATTTGAAAGGGTTGATCTCTGGGGGAAAATGGAGGATAATATGTCATCATATTAAGAAATTCATACAGATATTACTTGCCTACAAGAAGTGCAGGTGAGAAAAAAAACATGCTCACTTGTTGGTTTAAAAAATAGGGAAAGAATTTGCTTCCTTAGGAAACACTAAGAAAAATGATGTGGTTCTGTACATAAATGAGAATTTAGAACCAAAATCAATATTAGTGGATAAAAAAGGAAGGTTTGTTGCTGTGGAAATAAATATAAAAGACAGTAAAATGTTGGTGATAGGGATATATGCCCCAATAAATTAAAGAAATACATTTTATAAGGAATTAAAAGACAAAATAGTACAATTAGACTGTAAAAGTTGGCGTTTATTAGGAGATTTTAATGGAGTTGTAAATTCCCAATTGGATAGATTCTCAGACTGAAAAATTATTTAAAGAGGTCAAGAAAAATTAAGACAGGATTTTTTTTAATCTTATAGAAGAATTACAATTAGAGAATACATGGAGAACCAAAGAAAATGATAAAAAAGAGTTTATCTTTTTTTCAGATGTTCATAAATCCCTATCCAGAATAGACATGATTTAAATATCGAAGGAACTGGCTGGTTGTATAAAGAAAATTGAAATTTTAGCTAAGGGTTTATCAGATCATAATCCGGTGATAGTGTTATTTAAGGGGAGGAAACAAAGTTATAGATGAAGATTAAATTAGAGTTTACTGTCTAAAGATGAAATAGTGAAGGACTGTAAAATTAAATTTAAGGATCTGAATTTTGAAAAAGAGGTAGAAAATAGCATTGTATGGGATGCAAGGAAAGCAGTTGTATGGGGAATATTTACACAGATGAATATAATTTGGAGAAAGAAAATAATGGAAAGAATGAATATAATTAATGATGAAATAAAAGAGAACGAATTAGAACTTTTGGAGAAGGATTCATGTTAAGATTAAAGAAATACTACAGATAGATTATTCATTAAGTCCGGAGATATACCTTTTAAATATGGTAGATGACATAAAAGGACCAGAAATCAAAAATAAATGGAGAATTTTGTTATATATGATAACAATGGCAAGGATTTTATTTTTTTTTAATAAATTTTATTAAATAATCATAACATACATCATATGACATAAGACAAAAACTTTAACAATAAAATGTTCCTATTTATCCCAATTCAATATATAACAAAGAAAAAGAAAAAAAAGAAAAAGAAAAAAAGAAAAAAACATAGACACTAACAACATAACATCACATTCACCTATCCCTATACAGTTATACACATATAGACATAAATTATTAAAAGAACTTCCCGCTTGTTCTTGTTTGACTATATTTTATACATATAAATTCAACCTCCTATGCCAACCATTATTCCCATTTTCCCACATTTGTTTAATTTTAACCTTGTTACTCTAAGGACTTTTTCGGACGTTTAAAATGTAACGGAAGCAGCCTCACCACGTTGCGAGACTGCTGCACTGCAGGGCGTCCCTTTTGCATGACGCCCGTCCCTGCCGGTACTGTTGTGGTACTGCAGGGACATTTGAGTGTTATATTTCAGCAATTTTTACTCACGAAAGTTGATCGTGAGTAAAAATCGCTGAAATATAACACTCAAATGTCCCTGCGGTACCACAACAGTACCGGCAGGGACGGGCGTCATGCGAAAGGGATGCCCAGCAGCACAGCAGCCTCGCAACATGGCGAGGCTGCTTCCGTTACATTTTAGATGTCCGAAAAAGTCCTAACGTTACCTTCCTTCTGCAATAATTATGCACTGTAACCAAATTTAAAACCAAAGTAATTACATTCCCTTGTAACTACATTCTTTAGTTATCTCCATCTATTTGGTCTATTGCCAAATATGTAACTAATATAACAGTGAGAAGAGAGACAAAAAAGAAAACTTTATTTGTTTAAACCTTCTGGCTGTTTGCCTAACTATAAAAACCAAGAACACTTATACTTCCCTCTTTTTGTTTGTAATATTTTATATATGGTTCCCAGATCTTTACATAGTCTTTTGTCATTTTCTTCTTTATCCCATTTGTTAATTTGTCCAATTTAGCCAATTCTAATACCTTCTCCTGCCAGTCTGATTTTGACGGGGCACCTGCGCTTTTCCAATTCTTAGCTACCACCACCCTTGCTGCCGTAACGAAGTAAAGTAGTAAGTATCTATGTTCCTTTTCTTTTGAATTTTCTAAGTTAATCATATTTAACAGGTAGAGTTAACCGCAAGGATTTTATATGATCAAAAATGGAAAAGAAAGGAAAGCCCAACTGTGGAAGAATGGATAGTAAAAATGTATGATATGTGGGAAGCTGATAAATTAACAACACTAAGAAGGGGAAAGTCAGCAAACAAAATTATAAAAGAATGGGAGCCGATGGAAAAATTCTGGGCAAAATATAAGACCGTAAAGAATTAATGACATTTGTAAGAGAAAAAAGGCCAGATACAGAAGGAAAATAGATATAAAGAGATAAGAGAGTAGTTAGATATACAGGGATAAAATAACAGAGGATGAATGGCTGGAAAAGCATAGAAGGAACATTTGAGATACGAAAGAATTAGGAAACAGAAAAAGAGACAGAGAAAATAAACCCCTGCAGTGAAGAAGAGGAAGGAAGGAAGAGATGAGAATAGAAGAAAGAGAAGAGATGTGTCAAGAAAGAAAGTTAATTAGAAAAATAAATAAGAGTGGACATACGATACAAATAAATTTTCTGCTATTTTTTTAGATAAGGAAATAAGGTTACAATAAATCAAAGAAAGATGACTTGATGATTTGATGTGTAATAAGAGGTAATGTAATAAAATAAAAATGTGATAATAATTAACAATGAATATGTAAGAATAAAATAACTGTAATCAATAAAGAATATTAATAAAAAAACTTTTTTGGCTATGTCTGTAGCAAGAGGAAGAACAAGGAAATGGTAGGGCCGTTGTGGGGAGAAGATGGCAAAAGGCTAACAGAGGACAGGCGTGGCAGGGGGTTGGACTGGGTGGCCCTCATGGTCTCTTCCAATTCTGCAATTCTATGATTCTATCAAAAGGCAGAACTACTTAACACCTTCTTTGCTTCAGTCTTCTCCCGAAGGGGGAACAGTGCTCAACCTGGGGAAGATGGAGCAGATGATGCAGTAGGGGAAATACAGCACAGAATTGGTAAAGAGGTAGTTCAGGAATACCTGTCCAGTATAAATGAATTCAAGTCTCCAGGGCCAGATGAACTTCGTGAATGATATTAAAAGAATCATAGAATCATAGAATTGCAGAGTTGGAAGAGACCACAAGGGCCATCCAGTCCAACCCCCCTGCCATGCAGGAAATCTTGATCAAAGCATCCCCGACAGATGGCAATCCAGCCTCTGTTTAAAGACCTCCAACGAAGGAGTGGCAGAAGAAATCTCAGAACCACTGTCAATAATCTTTGAGAAATCCTGGAAAACAGGAGAGGTCCCACTAGATTGGAAGAGGGCAAATATTGTCTCCAGCTTCAAAAAGTGGATAAAGAACAACCAAATAATTACCAGCCAGCTAGCCTGACATCAATACTAGGAAAGATTCTAGAGCAGATCATTAAACAGACAGTCCGTAAGCACTTAGAATGGAATGCCATGATCACTAAAAGTCAACATGGATTTCTCAAAACAAGTCATGCTAGACTAATCTTATCTCTTTTTTTTATAGAGTTACACACTTGGTAGATGAAGGGAATGCTGTGGATGTAGTGTGTCTTGATTTCAGTAAGACTTTTGACAAGGTCCCCCATGATATTCCTTCATACATGTTAGTAACTTGTGGGCTAGACAATGCAACTTTTAGATGGATTTGTAATTGGTTGACTGACCAAACCCAAAGGGTAGTCTTCAATGGCTCCTCTTCATGGAGAGAAGTGACCAGTGGGGTGCCACAGCATTCTGTCCTGGGCACAATGCTCTTCAACATCTTTATCAATGACTTAGATGAGGGAATAGAGGGTATGCTTCTCAAATTTGCAGATGACACCAAATTAGGAGGGGTAGCAAATAATCCAGAGGACAGGATTTGAATCCAAAATGACCTGAACAGATTAGAAAGTTGGGCCAAAACTAACAAAATGAATGTCAACAGGGAGAAACGTAGGATATTACACTTGGGCAGTAAAAATGAAATGGACAGATATAGGATGGGTGACACATGGCTTGAGGGCAGTACATGCGAAAGGTATCTAGGAGTCTTGGAGGACCACGAGCTGAACATGAGTCAGCAGTGTGATGCAGCAGCTAAAAAAGCTAATGTGATTCTAGGCTGCATTAGTAAAGGAAAGTGTCTAGATCAAGGGAAATAATAGTGCCACTCTATTCTGCTTTGGTCAGACCCCACCTGGAATGCTGTGTCCAGTTCTGGGCACCACAATTCAGGAAGTATATTGAAAAGCTGGAACATGTCCAGAGGAGGGTGACCAGGATGGTGGGAGGTCTGGAAGCCATGCCCTATGAGGAGCAGCTTAGGGAGCTGGGCATGTTTAGTCTGGAGAAGAGATGGTTGAGAGATGTCATGTTTAGCCATATTTAAATATTTGAAGGTATGTCATACTGAGGATGGAGCAAGCTTGTTTTCTGCTGCTCCAGAGACTAGGACACGGAGCAGTGGGTTCAAACTATAGGAAAAGAGATTCCATCTAAACATTAGGAACAACTTCCTGACAGTAAGAGCTGTTCAGAAGTGGATTACACTGCCTCGTAGTGTGGTGGAGTCTGCTTCTTTGGAGGTTTTTAAGCAGAGGCTAGATGGCTATCTCTCGGGAAAGATTTGATTGTGTATTCTTTCAGGGCAGGGAGTTGGACTGGATGGCTCTTGTGGCCTATTCCAACTCTATGATTCTATGATTGGGACTTATATAATTTTTATTGGACTATTAACACTTTGTATTATAAACTCTGTGAAACTCATTTAATTTAAGTGGGGGAAGGAAGGATTCTAAGAAAAGGATACAGCAGGAGGATCTTAGCAGCTGCCTGAACTGGACTACTCTGAGTAAATGTTCATATGAATTAAAGAGGCAAGTGGACTCTCAGGCTAAGTGGTTAGAGAAGCCTTCAAAGGTTTAAGAAGAAGAACTAGAAACTGCAGATGTTCTGTGAGAGGGAGTAAAGTGAAGGAAGAAGACAAAGGAAGAAAGAAGACAATGGGAGGTTGCTTCTTTCATTTGAAGAAACATTGTTAAATTAATTAGAAAGTAATAATAATAAAAAGGTTGAGAGGAGGACAAGAAAATAACAACAATAACAATGAATAAATCAAATAATTTATTGAATTATTGAGTAATAGGAGAAGGGCTTTATAGAAACTGGATTAATGGAGAGAGAAAACTTGTAGTGATTAATTAGAAGGACACCTCCATGTAGAGTTATGAACTGATGTCAATTTAAGTATTTCCTTTGATTTATATTGAATTATATTGGTGTGTTTTTCTCCCTTCCTTCTTATAAATGTTTATATTCACCTTAATAGAAGTTTATATAGAGTGAAGAGAACATATTATCAAAGTAGTGACTGATTAAAATAAGGACAGTTTATATTACTGCAGATACTTAAAAATATTGTAAGTATTGAAGTAATTAATTAAGGGATGAAGTATTATAATTGATTAATTGTAAAAAGGATTTAAAATAATTATACAGTCTCCCCTCCACATTCGCGAACCTGACATTCGCGGTTTTGATTATTCGCGGTTTTGGGAGGGCCCCCCGGCCCCCCCAAAACCGCGACAAGGGGCCTCCGGAGGCCCCGTGAAAGACCTGGGAGGGAGCGGGGAGGGCCGGGGAGACCTCCACGGGGCCTTCGGAGGCTCCGCGAAGGCCTTGGAAGGCAGGGGGTAGGGCTGGGGAGGCATCCATGGGGCCTTCAGAGACCCTCCGGAGGCCCCGCGAAGGCCTTGGGAAGGAGGGGGGAGGGCCGGGGAGGCCTTCACGGGGCCCCCGGAGACGCTCCGGAGGCCCCGTGAAGGCCCGTGAAGGGGGTGGGAAGGGCTGGGGAGGCAAACATGGGGCCACCGGAGATGCTCCGGAGGCCCCATGAAGGCTTGGGAAAGGGCCGGGGAGGCCTCCATGGGGCCTCCAGAGACGCTCCAGAGGCCCCAAGAAGGCCTGGGGAGGGAGGGGGTGGGCCAAGAGAGGCCTCCGTGGGGCTTTGCTAGGCCCCACGAAGGCCCGGGGAGGGGGTCGGGAGGGCCGGGGAGGCCTCCATGGGGCCTCCGGAGACGCTCCGGAGGCCCCACAAAGGCCCGGGGAGGGAGGGGGGAGGGCCAGGAGAGGCCTCCGCGGGGCCTTGCTAGGCCCCATGAAGGCCCGTGGAGGGGTGGGGAGGGCCGGGGAGGCCTCCATGAGGTCTCCAGGCCCGTGGAGGGAGGGGGGAGGGCCAGGAGAGGCCTCCGCGGGGCCTTGCTAGGCCCCACAAAGGCCTGGGGAGGGGTGGGGAGGGCCGGGGAGGCCTGCATGGGGCCTCCGGAGATGCTCCGGAGGCCCCACGAAGGCCCGGGGAGGGAGGGGGAGGCCTGGGAGAGGCCTCCGTGGGGCCTTGCTAGGCCCCACGAAGGCCCGGGGAGGGGTGGGGAGGGCCGGGGAGGCCTCCATGGGGCCTCCGGAGATGCTCTGGAGGCCCCACAAAGGCCCGGGGAGGGAGGGGGGAGGGCCAGGAGAGGCCTCTGCGGGGCCTTACTAGGCCCCACGAAGGCCCGGGGAGGGAGGGGGGAGGGCCTGAGTGGCATCCGCGGGGCCTTGCTAGGCCCCACGAAGGCCCAGGGAGGGGTGGGGAGGGCCGGGGAGGCCTCCATGGGGCCTCCGGAGACACTCCGGAGGCCCCACGAAGGCCTGGGGAGGGAGGGGGGAGGGCTGGGAGAGGCCTCCGTGGGGCCCCGCGAAGGCCTTTGGGGGGAGTGGTGAGGGCCGGGGAGGCCTCCACGGGGCCTCCGGAGACTCTCCGGAGGCTCCGTTGAGGGCTTGGGCGGGAGGGGGGAGGGCTGGGGAGGCATCCACGGGGCCTCGGGAGGGTCTCCGGAGGCCCCGGGAAGGCCTAGGAAGGGAGTGGGGAGGCTGGGGAAAGTGACTATGGGGCCTCCGGAGGCCCCATGATTGCTATGGTGGGGGAGGTGGAGGGCAGTTGTTATTCGTGGATTTTTCACATTCGCGGGGGTCCGTGGAACGTAACCCCCGCGAATGTGAAGGGACGACTGTATATATAATTTCTTGGGTGCACTCCCATTTTCAGTGTGCTGATTGGCTGTTTAGTTGTCAGGATCTTCCTCTCCTTGCAGGACTTAGGCCCCTGGCTGCAGCAGCCAGCACAGCCCCTTTGCAGATTCAGGCCCTGGCTGTGGGAGTCTTGGAAGAACCAGGGCCAAGCTAGTTTCCTGCCAGAGTTTCCTGCCAGAGAGAAGGAGAGCAGCTTCTGGACAGCAAGTTTCCTGCCAGTTTCCTGCCAGGGAGAAGAAGGAAGCAACTTCTGGACAGCCATTCTGACTGGGGAGATTGAATTTTTTTTAAAAAAACTATTGGGAGAGGCTGCTTGTTGCTGAGGGGCTTGAACTTTGGACCTTGCCCTTTTACCCTCAAGAGCCAGAGGCGCAAGCCTAACGGCGCGCGAATTTCACTAACCAAACAAAAATACAGCAGACCTAAAAGTACAGCTTAGCATTCTCAGCGTTAACTAAGAGTTCTTAGATTACCTAAAAGCTCTCATCATGGACACTGAGGGGACTGCAGCAGTCACTTGCAACACTTGTGCGATGTTTGTATTCTTGTCTACAGACGTGGAGAACTTCACATGCACCAAGTGCAAGCTGGTAGCCCTCTTGGAGGAGAAAGTACAGCAGCTGGAAACACGGGTAGCTACACTTCAACAGATTCGTGAGCAGGAGGTTTTCCTGGACAGAACAGAACGAACAGTCTTGGATGGGGACCGCACAGAGGAAGTGGCTGTGGAGGAGAGGGTCACTTCACGGACACAGGAAGTAGACAGCTGGAGGAATGTCACACACAGAACAAGAAAATCCAGGGATTCTTCCAGCAGCTTGCAGCTACAGAATCGATTCGAAGCCCTTTCCCTTATCAAGGACAACGAGGAAGAACAGCATGGACAGACTTCAGGGGTAGAGCAGGGGACCTTGAGAGGACCACCGCAAGGAACAGCAGCTGCGAAGCCTCAGCGGAGGCGTGTGGTGGTGGTGGGGGACTCCTTGCTGAGGGGTACAGAAGCAGTGGTATGTGGGCCTGACAAGATGACTCGGGAGGTGTGTTGTCTCCCTGGGGCAAAGATCTGTGATGTGACCGAGAGGCTGACAAGACTCGTCAAGCCTACGGATCATTACCCCTTCCTTTTGGTCCATGTGGGAACCAATGATACTGCAAGGCACAGCTTTCCCAAGATCAGAAGAGATTATGAGGCCCTGCGGAGGAAGCTGAAAGAAATGAATGCACAGGTGGTCATCTCGTCTCTTCTGCCAGTTGAAGGGCATGGTCCAAGAAGGGAGAGGAAAATAGCCGACGTAAACAACTGGCTCCGTAGATGGTGTCGCCGAGAACAAATTGGATTCTTGGATCATGGACTGCGCTTCCATGCGGGGGGACTTCTGGCAAGAGATGGGGTGCATCTTACAACAGTTGGAAGAAACATTTTTGCCAACAGTCTCAAGAATTTGATCAGGAGGGCTTTAAACTGAGTCAAATGGGGGAGGGAGACAGTATTCTGGAAGGCAAAAGGGCTGGAGAAAATAGTCAAACTGTCATAGAGGGAACAAGGCAAAAAGCGCAAGGACCCAACAGTGGGAGGCAAAAAAACTTGCACAGGGAGCAAGTAAAGGGAACACATGGTCTCAGATGTCTCTACACTAATGCACAGAGCATGGGAAATAAGCAAGATGAACTTGAACTCCTTGCACTACGAAACAAATATGATATAATAGGCGTTACTGAAACCTGGTGGGACGAGTCTCATGATTGGAATGTAGGAATAGAGGGGTATAACCTTTATAGGAGAAACAGGCCAAACAGGAAAGGAGGAGGAATAGCATTACATGTCAGGGATATTTACACCAGTGAAGTGATCCATGACATCAATACTGGAAGCCAGGTGGAGAGCATCTGGATAAAAATTAAAGGGGAGGGAAACAACAGGGATGTTATTGTGGGACTCTACTACAGACCCCCAAATCAGACGGAGGAATTGGATGTTGCCTTTCTAGAACAGATGAACACACATGCAGAAAGGAGAGATGTAGTAGTGATGGGGGACTTCAACTATCCTGATATTTGCTGGCAATCTAACTCAGCCAAAACTACAAGGTCTAGCAAATTCCTTACATGCCTGGAAGACAATTTCATGGTCCAAAAGGTGGAAGAGGCAACAAGGGGGTCAGCTATTTTAGATCTGATCCTAACCAACAGAGACGACCTGGTTAATGGGGTGCAAGTGGTGGGATCCTTAGGTGAGAGTGATCATGTTCTCCTGGAGTTTGTTATACAATGGAAAGGAGAAGCCAGGCATAGTCAGACACGCATTCTTGACTTTAGGAGAGCTGATTTCAATAAACTCAGGGAAATACTGGGGATGATCCCATGGTCAAGAATACTAAAAGAGAAGGGACCTCAAGACGGATGGGACTTTCTCAAAAGGGAGATACTGAAGGCACAATTTCAAACAGTACCACTGAGGAAGAAAAATGGGAGGTGTCTCAAGAAACCAGGATGGATGACTAAAGAACTTTCAATGGAGCTAAGTTTTAAACGGAACATGTATAGAAAATGGAAAAGGGGGGAAATCACCAAAGAAGAATTCAAACAGATAGCGAACACGTGTAGGAGTAAAGTCAGAAAAGCTAAAGCGCAGAATGAGTTCAGGCTTGCTAGGGAGGTTAAGAACAATAAAAAGGGTTTTTTTGGGTATGTCCGCAGCAAAAGGAGGAAGAAGGAAATGATAGGGCCGCTACGTGGAGAAGATGGCAAAATGCTAACAGGGGACAGAGAAAAGGCAGAATTACTCAACACCTTCTTTGCCTCCGTGTTTTCAGAAAAGGAAAAGGAGGACCAACCTGAGGAGAATGGAACAGAGGACACAATAGGGGAAATCCAGCTCAAAATAAGTAAAGAGGTAGTACAGGAATACCTTCTTAATCTAAATGAATTTAAATCTCCAGGACCAGATGAACTACATCCAAGAGTATTAAAAGAGCTGGCAAATATAATCTCAGAGCCATTGGCAATAATATTTGAGAACTCCTGGAGAACAGGAGAAGTCCCAGCAGACTGGAGGAGGGCAAACGTTGTTCCCATCTTCAAAAAGGGGAAAAAAGAGGATCCCAACAACTATCGTCCAGTTAGTCTGACATCAATACCAGGGAAGATTCTAGAACAGATCATTAAACAGAGAGTCTGTGAACATTTAGAAGGCAATGCCATAATCACAAAAAGTCAGCATGGGTTTCAGAGAAACAAGTCATGCCAGACTAATCTGATCTCTTTTTTTGATAAAGTTACCAGCTTGGTAGATGAAGGGAATGCTGTGGACATTGCATACCTTGATTTCAGTAAGGCCTTTGACAAGGTTCCCCATGACATTCTTGCAAACAAGCTTGTAGAATGTGGGCTAGACAAGTTAACTGTTCAATGGATTTGTAATTGGTTGACCGGCCGAACCCAAAGGGTGCTCAGCAGTGGCTCCTCTTCGTCTTGGAAAGATGTGACCAGTGGGGTGCCACAGGGTTCTGTCCTGGGCCCGGTGCTATTCAACATCTTTATCAATGACTTAGATGAGGGAATTAGGGGCATACTTATCAAATTTGCAGATGACACCAAATTGGGAGGAGTAGCTAATACCCTAGAGGACAGGATCAAAATTCAGAATGACCTGGATAGACTGGAGAGCTGGGCCAAAGCTAACAAAATGAAATTCAATACGGAGAAATGTAAAGTACTGCATTTAGGGCAGAAAAATGAAATGCATAAATATAGGATGGGAGAGACCTGGCTGAATGAGACTACGTGCGAAAGGGATCTAGGAGTCCTAGTAGACCACAAGTTGAACATGAGCCAACAGTGTGATGCGGCAGCTAAAAAGGCCAATGCAATTTTGGGCTGTATCAATAGAAGTATAGTGTCTAGATCAAGGGAAGTAATAGTGCCACTCTATTCTGCCTTGGTCAGACCTCACTTAGAATACTGTGTCCAGTTCTGGGCACCACAATTCAGAAAGGATATTGACAAATTGGAGCGTGTCCAGAGAAGGGCAACTAAAATGGTGAAAGGTCTGGAAACAATGCCTTATGAGGAGAGACTTAGGGAGCTGGGTATGTTTAGCCTGGAAAAAAGACGGTTTAGAGGCGATATGATAGCCCTGTTTAAGTATTTGAAGGGATGTCACGCTGAGGATGGAGCAGGCTTGTTTTCTGCTGCTCCAGAGACTGGAACACGGAGCAATGGGTGCAAGCTCCAGGAACAGAGATTCCACCTCAACATGAGGAGGAACTTTTTGACAGTCAGAGCTGTTCGGCAGTGGAACACACTCCCTCGGAGCGTGGTGGGGTCTCCTTCCTTGGAGGTCTTTAAACAGAGGCTGGATGGCCATCTGTCGGGGATGCTTTGATTGTGATTTCCTGCGTGGCAGGGGGGTTGGACTGGATGGCCCTCGTGGTCTCTTCCAACTCTGCAATTCTATGATTCTATGATTCTATCAGATGCAGCCGGCTGCAATCATGCAGCGCACCTGAAGCAGCCAGGGGAACTGCTATTTAAGAGCAGCATTTCCCCCCCCCCCCAGTTTTGGCTACCACAACATCGTCTTCTGGTCCAGGGTCCAGTCTGTAGCTGCTCCTTGGGCTTCTGGGTGGAAATATGTGGAAAGCTTCAAGTCCTTTTTAAACATGGAGGTAGAGGGGCCCTGGTGTATGGGTGAGGGGGTGTAGCATGTGTATGGTATGGGAGTAGAGTGGTGTGTGTGTACGTTGGGGGTGTTGTAGCATGTTGTGTGTGTGTTTGTACATGGCAGTGGAGGGGTTCACATCCTAGCATGCATGGTGTGTGTGCGTGTAGCGTAGTGTGTGTGTATACTGTGTGGGATGTTGGTGTGCGATTGCATGGTGGTGGAGGGACTCTTGCATCCTGGCATGTGTGGTGTGTGTGTTGTGGTTTTTGTGTGTGTGTGTGTGTGTGTGTGTGTGTGTGTGTAATTGCATGGTAGCAGCAAAGGGGCTCTCATGTCTTGGAACTCATGGTGTGTGTGTAGTGTGGTGTGTGTATGTCAGTGTGTAGCATGGTATGTGTGTGTGTACATGTGGTTGAATGGCAGTGGCGGAGGAGCTCTCACGTTCTGGCACATGTGGTGGGTGTGTATGTAGCATGCTGTGTGTAGCACAGTGTGTGTGTGTATGCATAGTTCAATGGTAGCAGAGGGACTCTTGCATCCTGGTGCACATGGTGTATGTGTGTCTAGCACTGTGTGTGTGTGTGTGTGTGTGTGTGTACTCATGATTGCATGGCTGCAGCAGAGGAGCTCTCGGCATTAAACTAACCATTATAGTTGATTTGAAAGGTTATATATTAAAGCATCAAATGTTCATACCCTTGACATGTTTCCTAAGTGGCCAATCAGCAGAGTGGGAATGGAAACATACTGAAATGTTTTATATATGTAGATAACAGTTTATGTTAGAACGGGTATAGCTAGTATATAGAATTATTGTTATATATGATTAAGTGAATTATAATTTCAAAACAGTACTCTTCAGGAATAGATATTGACCTTGAAGATAAGCCTGGCAGAGCAGAACTAGGAAGCTGACAGATAATACAGAGGAATTTACAAACTCATTTCTGCTAACTACATCATAAAAAGCAGCTGGGTGGATACAAGAAGCAGAGTTAACACAAAGTATGATTATTGAAACAAGAGTGCCACCTGCTGTTGAAATTAAGTAATAGTAATTTATAAAAAGACCACACACACATGATATAAATTTAAGAGAAAGAGAAAGAAAGAAAGGAAAGAAAGAAAATGATACCAGTGATTAGACATGCTGCAAACCAAGCTCAACAACAGACTCAGACTAAAAGAAGAGCTTTGGTGGATACTAACTCTACAACAATAATGGTTTTGGAAGAAATGAAGAAATTGAAAAAAGAATTGTTTCAGAGAATGCTATAGATATCAAGAAAGAAATTAGGGGAGAAATACAAGGACTAAGAGAAGCTATAGAAAACATTGAAGGGCATAGAATAAATGCATAAGGATCTAACTCAGTGGTTCTCAACCTGTGGGTCCCCAGATGTTGATGAACTACAGTTTCCAGTAGCCTTCTGAGGTCTCACCTTGACAGCCAGGTGGTCCTCCCAGTCATTAGTGAGGCTGTGAGTTCAGTCCTACAGCTTTACTAATGACTGGGAGGACCACCTGGCTGTCAAGGTGGGACCTCAGAGGGCTCCTGGGAACTGTAGTCCAACAACATCTGGGGACCCACAGGTTGAGAACCACTGATCTAACTGAAGTACAATTACTGATCTACAAAAAGTGACAAAAGAACTCAAAATAGACCAAGAGAAAGAAAAGGACTCAAAAGCAATAACAGATTTAATGCTAAGAGAACAGTGTTTTAAAATTGAGGAATCCTAGAACAAGAAGGGGAAGACTTATATGGTAAAGTTAGAGTCCTTAAGCGAACTTTATAGGATACTCACTGAAGAAGATGGAGATGGAAACATAAGATTTACAGGATCAATTCCATAATTGCTACAAAAAATACTTCCAAGAGAAACAGTGATCTATTTTGTAAAAGCTAAAACAAGAGATTTAACACTACAAAAATTTATAATGACAAATTGTATATAGAAAATGAAGAATTTAAAATCTTTAAGGATATACCTAAACATATATTAAAGAAACAGATGAAGTGTTTCTTCTTAACAAGACAATTAAAAAAAATTAAATAACATATAAATGGGGAAAGCTTGAAGGATTATAATGGACAATAATACAGACTAAACTCAGTGATGAAGGCTCAAGAATTCTGGCAGAAATATGGCAAAGAAATAAAAAAAAGTAAACTATGACCAAAAGCAAGAGAGAAGACAAAGGGAAAAAGGAAACAAGTACAATCAAAATACAGATTCAGAGAGGGAGCAACTGGAGGATGAGATGAGGAAGATTCAGAACCAGAGCAGGATTTGGAGGGATCAGATGAATGGAAAATATAAACAATTGCATTAAATTTAGAAATGTAGAATGTTACTTCAATAAATAAACCCCACAAAAGAGATAATTTGATCAAGAACAAGCCAGACTTAGTCTGCCTACAACACACATAAGACAGAAAGATAAACACTTGCTAAAAAAAAATTGGGAACTGAATATATTTCAACAGCAGAAAAAAGGAGTAGTAATTTATGTTAATAAGAAAAGAACACTAAAGGATTTTTTCAGGATTATATAGGACATGATATTGGAATAGAAGTTCAAATCCCAACTTTTAAAGTTGTAGTCATCAGAGTTTACACACCATTACAAAATAAAGATATTTTATGAAAAATTAACAGAAAAGCTAATTAGAGTATAAAAATATCATCATTCTCGGCAACTGGAATGGTGTTATTGATCCTGTACCTTGACAGAACAACAGAGTGAAAGGTGAAAAAAATTAGTAAACTCCCTGAATCATTTTTACATGATGAGAATATTAACACTGACAGAAACCTGAAGACTCAGGAACAAAGTGGAAAGGACTTTACGTACTATTCAGATAACCATTTTCTAGAATAGACATGATCTTAACATCTAAAAATTTAAACACCTAAATTAAAAAATGTGGAAATACAACCTAAAATATTATCCAATCACAATTCAATTAAGATGACTATAACATTTAATAGAAAATAAACAAGCTGGAGCATAAATGAAAACCTTTAAAGAATGATAAAATCCTTGAAAAAGCAAACTTCCAAATATTTTTTGTAAGAAAATTTAAATAAGGGAATGCCAATACATACAGGACATTGAATGGGTATGAAAAAAGAAGAGAAATCCCAGAAGATATTGGCAGAGATAAGAATTAAAGAACAGAAGATAAAAGAAAACCCTAACTTTATAAACACCCAAAGAATGGTCTCACCCCTCTTCTTGGACATTCCTCCTGGTATTCCGTCATGTAGGTCAGTCCCTAAGGGAAAGCCTCTGTACTCTGGGGGAAGTTTCCCTGAAACTTGTGTCTGCATGGATGACACCATCTCAGCTTCATAAAGATTACTGGCTTTGCTCAAGGCTTGGCTTGTGCCATCTGTGGGTCTGCTATGCTATGCTGTTGCAGTACCTGTCTTGGAACAGCATAAAGGTGGTGAGTGTGTAGGGGTGTTGTGTTTCTCTCTGGGGTAGGGGTCTGTAGGACCGTGCTTGCTTCCCTAGTGTCTGTTTTTGAGGTCACTCTTTTCTCTGGTGTCCCCTGGAGACAGGCTTTACTTGCGCCTCCTTGGGATGTAGTTTCACTCACCTGGAAAAAGCTTTCCAAACTGTTATTAAACTTATGGCATGGTTTGGGAAGGGGTGCTTGTTTCTCCATGGTAGGAGCCATGTGAGCTATAGCAGTTTCACCTTTAGGCTCCTCTGTGTCTGAGAACTCTGTATCCTCCCAATCTGGATCACTATCATAACTCCTATCATCCTGGCAAGACTTGTCTATTCCTTCCTGAGTTGTGGGTTGAACTAGATAGTCTCGTGGTTCCACGGGCAACATTGGTTACTCGGGTTCCTCCTGTTCCTTGGGGCCAACAATGAAACACAAGAGGTTGAGTGCTTCTTTTCTCTCCCTCTCCTGACTCCGAGGTTCTGGGGGTCTCACCAACGATTTCAAGGACCTAGTCCGAGGTTTGCAGGTACATTTGGCAGGGATTTCTACCCTTTCAGTCCCTATGTCTGCCTTGGCCATAGGCTTCCTCACTGAGGCATGCTCAAGTGTAGCTGCTGTCTCAGTTGGGGTTGCGATGGACTGTGGGCACCCCAACATGAATTTCCTAGGCTTAGGTTATTCACAGGCTGGGGTCTTGGAGCATTGCTGACCTGGCACTGCAGTTTAAATAGTGCCACAATTAATTCAGAGGTGGGTTGCGTGTGAAATTGGGTCATGTCTGCTCCAGCTCTCCTCAACATTTCACAAACTTGGTGGTGCTCATCACTTGCCTGGGTTCTCTTATTCTCACACCCTGCAGAGGGCGAAAAGTGTGGGTTGTTAGTATTTGCACTCTGCCTATGGACAGGAACTATCTGGCTATCTAGGGTTTGGTTGGGAGCGGCATTGAGAGGAGTGTTTCCCCACTGGTTTTGCCAGCCTTGGCCATTCCTATTTCCTACATTATTTGAATTGTTGCCATTTCTTCTCTGTTGGCCATTTTGGTCACCAAATTTATGGTATTGTGTGTGCAGCCCATGGTTACTATAAGTGACCTGTTGGATCAGGCCATAGGGTTTGTCTCCTTCCTAAAAACCCTGGAGTTTTTAATGGCTCCTGCCTCTCTAAGCAAATCTGATGCTGCTTTTAAGTTGGTCCATAACCTCCCATGTGGATGACTACATTAATATGCCAAATTATTAATAATCCATTTTGGGGTTCCTGAGGGTGGGGCTTGTCAGGAGGTACTAACAACCATGCCCTATGTGGAGCAGCTTAGGAAGCTGGGCATGTTTAACCCAGAGAAGAGAAGGTTAAGAGATATAGGCATAGATATAGGATGGGTGACACATGGCTTGAGGGCAGTACATGCAAAAAGGATCTAGGAGTCTTAGTGGACCACAAGCTGAACATGAGTCAGCAGCATGATGCAGCAGCTAAAAAACCCATTATGATTCTAGGCTGCATTAATAGGAGCATAGTGTCTAAATCAAGGGAAGTGTCTCCTTCTTTGGAGGTTTTTAAACAGAAGCTGGATGGTCATCCGTTAGGAATGATTTGATTGTGTATTCCTGCATGGCAGGGGGTTGGACTGGATGGCCCTTGAGGTCTCTTCCAGCTCTATGATTCTAAGAGGGGACATGATAGCCATGTTTAAATATTTGACGGGATGTCATATTGAGGACGGAGCAAGCTTGTTTTCTGCTGCTCCAGAGACTAGGAAATGGAACAATGGGTTCAAACTACAGTAAAAGGCATTCTGTCTAAGCATTAGGAAGAATTTCCTGGCAATAAGAGCTGTCTGGCAATGGAATGCACTGCCTCAGAGTGTGGTGGAATCTCTTTCTTTGGAGGTTTTTAAACAGAGGCTGGATGGCCATCTGTTGGACATGCTTTGATAGTGTTTTCTTGCAGGCAGGGGGTTGGACTGGATGGTCCTTGTGGTCTCTTCTAACTCTATGATTCTATGTGCACGAGGAAGACAGTTCCAGGAAGTGCACACAGTTCCTATGTGCACTTCCTGATTCATCTTGTCAGGCTGGCACAGGCGTGCATCTATATCCCTCAGCAATGAGTTTCCAACCAATAGCACTTTCTATTCTTGTCAATGCAGTTGGCAGTTACCTTGACTCCTTCCTTGACATGCAGTATCCCTTGTTGGTGGGTTCCTGTTTGAACATTTTCACTGCTGCTATCCTCATGAAGATATAGTGATTGCAGGTTTGCTCCTTACTGTGGCTATCCTCCAGAGTGGTCCCTCAGTGTTACAGGCCTCTTCATTTTCCTTGGCAGTTTCTTCTAGTTGGTTCTGTAGGATCAATTCTCCCTGTGTTCCATCTAAGAAGTCCTCATGTTCTCTGATGCACTGAAGAGATTCAACATGTAGCTGTAGTGCACTGACCTTCTCTTCCAAGAGAACTACCAGTTTGTCCTTGCTGCAGATGTAGTTGGTGACGTTTGCGGGCCATAAGAGAAACATTGCACATAGATTTCAACAGACACCTATGAATCCTTCTGCCTCCATCACTGCAGTTATTTCTTTCTCTTTCTCCATGTAAGATCTATACTGGGTATAAGTGCACCCACCACAAGATGGATGACACTGGCTCAAAAACTTGCTGCCTCTCCCAACCTGGCTGCTTCTTTTGTTTCAGCAACTACAGCAAAACTTTTGCATCAGCGACTTCAGCAGTGCTGATTGGGAAAAGTATGCAGATGAGCTCCTACGTCCCCAGAGCTTCCCCTTCAAGAGCTTTGTCTTTCAAATAATGAAACTGAAGAATTTTAACCTGGAGAGAGTGTACTTCATGTCATTTTACACTGTTATTTGAAAGGTGTTAAAAGAAGGCACTTTTACTAGGAGGTTATTTCATAACTAAGGAGCCACTGCTGAGAAGTCCTTCTCCCTCACTTTGTCAGGGCCATTTGAAACAAGGCCTGTAGATAATAATATTGTGTAAATAATAAATACACAATAAACTTCAAGGGGTGGGGGGAGGCTTTCCAGTAATGGGTCAGTATCACCCAAAATTCTGGAAATCACTGACCTAAGTCCATATACCATACTTTTAGAAGGCTGCATAAAAGTAGTTTGAATATTTGAAAGTATACCCTGAAGCCTTTAAACATATACTGTACATACACACACTCCACATTGTTTTTCTGAGTACAGCAAATAATTGTAATAATAGGGGTTTTTTGGTGGGTGGCAAACAGCTTAAAAGATTTAAAACTTCTTAATAAAATAACAAGATGACACAGATAGTGTTCACATCAGAGACCTTGCTGCCATTCAAATTGCATGCATGAATACAGGGCAACTCTGCTTCCATTCATAATCTACTTTACCTGTGTTTCTTTTGTTTATGTATAGCTCAAAGAATGAAAACAAGCCTTCTTTTCCTTTTTGGAGCCATCTGTTTTGCACTATTTGTTTGACTAGTAACTTGACCTGATGATAATGCTTGTGTTAATGACAAAACAGATTGATATGTTGTGCAGAGTTTTCCTCCCTGAAATTCAGTAGCAGGCAGCATGGAAGTAACATAGGCAGTCCTCATATATGTGTGTTATCTGCCTTCAGGTCACCTGTCAACTAACAGAGACCCCATGGATTTCATAGGGTTTTCTTAGGCAATGAATACTCAGAAATGGTTTTGCCATTTCCTTCCTCTGAAATACAGTGTACAGCACCTTGTATTTGTTGGTGATCTCCTATCCAGCTACAAAGATGAGCTGAACCTGCTTAGCATCCAAGATCAGACAGGATCTGTTGCTTTTAGGAAATTTAGGCTGACAGTTGATCTATAGCTTGATGGATGATATATATGCTTTGTGCGTGTGCATGTACATGCATGTCGTAAAAAGTTGGTTTCATTTAGCAACATTCACAAACAAGCTTTAACGGAATGTATTTGTTGAATAGTGCAAGGTATCCAGAGAGAATTTCCATGGGTATATATAAATATAAATTATATTAGGTGCTTTAAAAGTGGAAGTAGTAGTAGTAGTAGCAGCAGCTAGTAAGTAATACAGTATTACTTTGAGATTTTGAATTCTTGATGATATTAAAGCATAATTTTCCCCAACCTTTTAAACCTTATCCAAATATCTTTGTACATATGTTGGGATATTTTAATTTACAATATTCTAGCAGGTTGAAAACAACCTGCCATAATACAGCTTTAGAGACTTTTAAGGTTCGGTCCTGGGCCCAGTGCTATTCAACATCTTTGTCAATGACTTGGATGAGGGAATTAGGGGCATACTTATCAAATTTGCAGATGACACCAAATTAGGAGGAGTAGCTAATACCCTAGAGAACAGGATCAAAATTCAGAATGACCTGGATAGACTGGAGAGCTGGGCCAAAGCTAACAAAATTAAATTCAATACGGAGAAATGTAAAGTACTGCACTTAGGGCGGAAAAATGAAATGCATAGATATAGGATGGGAGAGACTTGGCTGACCAAGACTACGTGCAAAAGGGGTCTAGGAGTCCTAGTAGACCACAAGTTGAACATGAGTCAACAGTGTGATGTGGCAGCTAAAAAGGCCAATGCAATTTTGGGCTGTATCAATAGAAGTATAGTGTCTAGATCAAGAGAAGTAATAGTGCTGCTCTATTCTGCCTTGGTCAGACCTCACCTAGAATACTGTGTCCAGTTCTGGGCAACACAATTCAAAAAGGATATTGACAAATTGGAGCATGTCCAGAGAAGGGCAACTAAAATGGTGAAAGGTCTGGAAACGATGCCTTATGAGGAGAGACTTAGGGAGCTGGGTATGTTTAGCCTGGAAAAAAGACGGTTAAGAGGCGATATGATAGCCCTGTTTAAGTATTTGAAGGGACGTCACGCCGAGGATGGAGCAGGCTTGTTTTCTGCTGCTCCAGAGACTGGAACACGGAGCAACGGGTGCAAGCTCCAGGAACAGAGATTCCACCTCAACATTAAGAGGAACGTTTTGACAGTAAGAGCTGTTTGGCAGTGGAACACACTCCCTCGGAGCGTGGTGGGGTCTCCTTCCTTGGAGGTCTTTAAACAGAGCCTGGATTGCCATCTGTCGGGGATGCTTTGATCAAGATTTCCTGTGTGAATTTTGAATTTTGATCCTGTCCTCTAGGGTATTAGCTACTCCTCCTAATTTGGTGTCATCTGCAAATTTGGTAAGTATACCCCTAATTCCGTCATCCAAATCATTGATAAATATATTGATAAAGATAGGTTTTCCTTCTGTCATTGATAGTCTTAAGACAAAAGGGGCTGAAATGGCTGGCAAACATGAATTGTTCCTCGTGCTTTTCTTATTACTACTAATATATGTATTGGCACTTTATCAGCTGTACATTGACCTTGGTAGAACATCAGCTCTCCCTGTGAGATGTCCCCAGCAATGCCATCTTTTGTCTTTGTGCGGTGTTTTTGGACTGATATCTGGACTGGGAACTGCGCTGCTGCCATTTCTAGGGAACCAACATATTTTAGGAGGTGGTGGGTTTATCCATCCACAGATGAGTGGTGGGAGGTTTTTTTCAGATGAGAAATGGATTGCCAATTTCCATATGACTTGTTCCACTTTTTTTTCCCTTTGTGGATGATCTTTGTCCAACCATACAGAAGAAGGACATGATCTTTTGGAGGCCATCAACACTGAAAAAATGAATGGTCCTCATTCTTTGGATGCTCACCAACATCTCTATTTATTGGCTACCTGCAAAAATCAGTTTGGCATTGGTTGATCAACTGTCACAGAAATTTTTATAGAGGTGATCTTTGCTTGGTGCTTCTTGTTTTGGATCATTTACATGGGAAATGCTCAAGAAGTTTGTACTTTTGAGGCCAACATAGCAATGTATTAACATATCAGACCCCCTTTTAATGTATTAATAATTATTCATGTGGACACATTATTTGTTGTTTTTCCCTTTTAATCTCTGCCACAATCCAAGACAATAGTACATTTGTATCTATTGTCTTCCCTTTCCTTTCAATTTCCATTGGGTGCATACTCAGGCATTCTGATTATCAAAACAGTTGTAAACTCAGTTCCTGTACATGCCTCTTGTGTTTTCTAGTTCCCCTTCTTGTCAATATGTCCCTGCTTGTCAGCTTCATTAGCACCATGCATCTACATAGAAGGGTTGCAGAACAATTGGTTGCTTTCTTTATAACAGATATGCAGGAAAGGTGATAGATAACCACCCTTTCTATTTTGGCAGGCCAGACTGCTGCCCTGGAAGACTGCCTGGAGCCATCCATGAACAATCTATTGGGCCATCTGCAGGGGTAGAGAGGCCATAGTTAATTTTTTTCTTATGTTGAGCTAATCTTTATTTATGTATTGTAAATCAATAATAATAATAATAATAATAATAATTTGTTATGTATTTTACATTAATAATTTTTGTACATAATTTTTAACATTCTTTTTCTAAACTTTTTCATATGGATCATATTTTTATGAAATGTGACAGAAATGATCTTGAGTTGCACTTGAAATTTATTCAGTGAGAAAAAATAAACATTTGTACATAGTTAGCCATTTGCTTTTGAATCAACCCAAGGGACAAAGGCAAGCTCTGAAAAAGCAAAGCAGGTGGAAGCCCAGCAGAAGCTGCATTTTATCCAGTGGCAGTAACGAAACATGAAAGTCAGCAGTAACATCATGAACATAGAAAAAGAAAAGCTATCTTGGAACATTACTGGGGCACTCAACTGGAGTGAAAGAACATCCCAGTTGACAATAGAGGAATAATGTTAAGGGGAGTATATGTTCAGGCACCTGATAGTTTGTACAGCCTTCCTTCTTCATGAACCTGCCACAGGCAACCACAATGTAACAGTTTGCCTAGAACTTATACAATCAGCAGGTCACACTTCCATGCCTCCCTAAAGCAGGTGAGTATATGATCTATTAATAGAACAGCATTTTCTTGGAACTCTAAATGTTTTGTGTATGGATCTAGACTACATCTGTGCACTTGGTCAAAACCAACCTTTTATATGTTTTAAAAGGTCTCCAAGTAGTGTGGTTTGTTGCTTAATACAGGTTAAAACCCTGTCTATCTTGTCTGGCATGCTCATCCTCCTGCCACAAGTATTCTAGGTACTCTTTCCCCTCCATCTCAAGATAACCAGTCCTCACATCTGGGCTGATGTTGCTGCTACTAAGTGCAATGTCTGCAATGTCTCTCTCTGTCCCCATTCTTGTATGTTCCCCCTACCGAATTAGAATCATAGAATTGCAGAGTTGGAAGAGACCACGAGGGCCATCCAGTCCAACCCCCCTGCCACACAGGAAATCTTGATCAAAGCATCCCCGACAGATGCAATACAGCCTCTGTTTAAAGACCTCCAAGGAAGGAGACCCCACCACGCTCCGAGGGAGTGCGTTCCACTGCCGAACAGCTCTTACTGTCAAAAAGTTCCTCCTCATGTTGAGGTAGAATCTCTGTTCCTGGAGTGGAGGAAATATAGCTGTATGGTTCAACATGATATTATGTTACCTGAATTGTGTGGGGTCTGTGGGGACCCTCTAATGCCCTAATATTAATGTGGGGAATTTAATTAGCCCAATTAGAGTCCAGGCAATGGTGGGATCTTTTAACCTATGTAGACCAGTAATAACAGAGGATACTAGTTACCAGTAGTAAGGGACGATACTACTGAAGCCGAAACGTACAATTAAATTATCTTTCTTGGAAATTAATATCAACATACTCACACAAACATCCAGGTTTCAGACACTCACAGAAGGCTATTGAATATAGTAGGAAGTATTTGGATAGACAAATAGAGTAAGGGGATTGCAGGTTATACTGTAGTGATCCTGCAGAGCTGTGATCATGAAGTACACTGAGAGTGAGGGGGTCCAGAAGATGGTATGGCTACACAGTCTGACATGAAGTCAAGAGGCAGATCAACTGTGCACAGTTGGGTGGCGTTTTAGAGTGATATTTATATGGAATAATTCCCCTGAAGGGATAGGATTTTGAGTGGAATACAATGCTTCTTGGAGGTTCCTAAGGTTGGGCAATGGGTGCCCCAGAACATTTAACTATCGTTAATAGGTGAGGCATTTGGAATTGAATAAGAGCAGGCAAGGTCTTTTGTTGGAAGGGGATGAGGGAAGGAAAGACCTGTTTTACAAGCATCAGGGACTCTGCTATAATTGAGTGGATTAGTGAATGACTCACCTCCAGGTGTTAAGTTCTGACCTGAGTATTTGGGTTTCGAGGAATTTCCAAAGGTCCCTCCCTTTGTCATATATGAATCCAGAGTTGGTATTAGGGGTTCCTGGTTTACCTGCTAACCACATGGATGGCCACATTAAGCCAAATTATTAAATATTGCCAATTATTTGCTATTGCAAGATGGGGGCTATCAGAGTAGGTAACAATTGTTGGAGAAAGAAATGGGAGAATTGGGACAACACATTTAAGTGGGAAAAAAGGAGAAAGTGCTTTGTTCTGGGCATGGAGTGGACTGGTTGTAAAGTTAGTTTTGCTGGCACTGGTTATTTCCTACTTGCACATGCGTTCCCCGTGCAAAACAAGTCAGACTAGGCAAGAAAGCACACTGCTAGGAAGCATGTCAAATTGAAAGTAATGGTTGGTTGAGTGATTTTAGCCACTGTGCGTGCACACACATAAACATTATTCTTCCACACCTATGATTCATTAAAGGGTAGGATACACAACTTCAAAAATGACAGACAAACAGGGACCAAATTTGTACATCTAATAAATGAGAAATTAACTACATAATCGGACATTTAAAAATTCTTCCCAGCAGTGATGGAAGGAAATGAATATCAGCATGCTTTGTCAATGCTCAAATGAATAATGATATATTGTATTATGATGCAACACATTTTCTGTTATTTGGAAATCTTACTGTCAAAAAGTTCCTCCTAATGTTGAGGTGGAATCTCTGTTCCTGGAGCTTGCACCCATTGCTCCGTGTTCCAGTCTCTGGAGCAGCAGAAAACAAGCCTGCTCCATCCTCAGCGTGACATCCCTTCAAATACTTAAACAGGGCTATCATATCGCCTCTAAACCGTCTTTTTTCCAGGCTAAACATACCCAGCTCCCTAAGTCTCTCCTCATAAGGCATTGTTTCCAGACCTTTCACCATTTTAGTTGCCCTTCTCTGGACACGCTCCAATTTGTCAATATCCTTTCTGAATTGTGGTGCCCAGAACTGGACACAGTATTCTAAGTGAGGTCTGACCAAGGCAGAATAGAGCGGCACTATTACTTCCCTTGATCTAGACACTATACTTCTATTGATACAGCCCAAAATTGCATTGGCCTTTTTAGCTGCCGCATCACACTGTTGGCTCATGTTCAACTTGTGGTCTACTAGGACTCCTAGATCCCTTTCGCACGTAGTCTCATTCAGCCAGGTCTCCCCCATCCTATATTTATGCATTTCATTTTTCCGCCCTAAATGCAGTACTTTACATTTCTCCGTATTGAATTTCATTTTGTTAGCTTTGGCCCAGCTCTCCAGTCTATCCAGGTCATTCTGAATTTTGATCCTGTCCTCTAGGGTATTAGCTACTCCTCCCAATTTGGTGTCATCTGCAAATTTGATAAGTATGCTCCTAATTCCCTCATCTAAGTCATTGATAAAGATGTTGAATAGCACTGGGCCCAGGACAGAACCCTGTGGCACCGGCAGTGGAACGCACTCCCTCGGAGCGTGGTGGGGTCTCCTTCCTTGGAGGTCTTTAAACAGAGGCTGGATGGCCATCTGTCGGGGATGCTTTGATTGTGATTTCCTGCGTGGCAGGGGGGTTGGACTGGATGGTCCTCGTGGTCTCTTCCAACTCTGCAATTCTATGATTCTATGATTTGTTCCAGAGGTCCCCTCAGAGACATTCACTGCATCGGATTCTTGAGAATCATCACAACTAGTGGTTTGGGCCAGATAAGATATCCCAGAGGGAGGCTTACATGATCGGGAGGAGCTCCCCAAGAGGGGTCAGAGGAGATCCCCATCAGGTAACCCTGTGCCTGGGGACTGGCCAACAGCATTCCTGGTGATGAATGTGGTATTGAGGTCCTGGGAGTCAGATAGCTCAGCATCTCCTACTGATTAAAAGAGAAGCACCTTCCATGGGGTGCAGTGTCCAGGACAGCCCTGAACTCCCTTTCATCAATGGTACATAGGGAGCTAGGAAAAAGTTCCTGGGAGCCCTCACTCAGGGGTGGCACATACACTTGTGGCACACTCGGAACCTGTCCAACAGGAACCTGGACAATCGTCATCCTGCGAGCTACATGCTTATGGTATATTGTGGCATCACCATGGACAATGTTGTTCAACTCATCATAGAAGGGCATGGTGGCTGTACCCCTGCCACTCTGACAATTGTGATCACACACTTCCCTGTAGCGCTGTCAGAGAGCCTTGCATTTCATCCTAAACTCTTCACCAGTCCTCTTCACCTTTTCCTACATTCCACAAGCAATGATCTCGAAAGTATCAATGTTTCTGTGGCTTTCCTTCAGTTGCTCTTGAACCTTCGCTTCATCCAAAATGGCAATCTGAACAATTGTTTCTTCATGGGGCCAAAAAGCACTTCTCCCTCTTTTTCCACAGATAGAAGGTGCATCAGACATTCTGATGAAAATGAAGGTTTACTGCTTAGGTGAAATGCTGCTTTGCCAAGAAACACAAAAGAAACAGCGTGCTTGAATGTATGCAAACTGAACTTTTTTAGATGATGATGATGATCTTGCCCCTCTGTTAAAAACAATCAGGGTGGCTTACAAAAATTAAAATACCAATACAGATTAAAATCCCCAAACACCACCCACCCCCACCCTCCCCCATAAAAAGACATTAAACCAAATTACATTAAAACAACTGATCTAAAATCACATTAAAAATAATAATAAATAGCCAGCAGACTAAAAAGGGCCAGGAGCTCCTGAGGCCGGGAACTAATTAGGAAAGGCCTGCCGAAAGAGATCCATCTTTAGTGCTTTTTTAAAACTACTCAGGCTCGTCATCTGACGGATCTTGTTCGGCAGGCCATTCCACATGCTACATGCGTGTCCACATTTTTTTTTTAAAGTGAGACAATGCTTTCCAGTGGGGAAAAAACAGGGAGGTACCTTGGGAGGCAGGAATGATCAGGTGACTACCTGCCATATATAAACTGTCATGTCCTACTCTGGATGCTGGGATTTGCAATAATCCAGAGTAGGCCCCAACATGGTTTAGGTAGGCCCTGACAGGGGTTGGTTCTCTCAGGAACATTCCCAGAACACCTTAACTCCTGGAGTCATGCCAGCCCACCTTAAACTCCACAAACATCTCCTCCTGGCAGCCCAAGATCACTGGCTGCGAAAGTCTGGAATGTATCTTCCTTTGCCTCCCGCACTCTCCCTAACGGCAATGTAACGATGACCTTATTTGTCTGCTTTGTCCTGGGGCCAGTCAGAACTGGCTTTGGAATGAAACGGTTTGCTTATCCTTGATCAATAAACTATGTTGCTGCTACATGTGTGTTGATTCAGTGTGTGTGTTGCCTAGTTCATCACAGTAAGCCAGTTCTGACAAAATTCTACCCGTGAACTGAAGGCGAGATGTCTGAAGTCACGGAAACTGAAACCTAGATGGAGGGAGATGCGGCTGCAGGCTTAGGCCAGGGAGCCAACCTTCCAGAAACCGGCTCTGAGTTAGAGACAGGAGAGCTGAGTGGGGAACAATGGAGGGCCAGGAAGCTGTTCCCTCCCCCCGACCTGATGGAGTTGGGAGCCAGGCAGGCTCTAGGAGCGGGCAGCCTTCCCTTCTCTGAGACACTCGGGTGCGGGACAGGCACGGCCATGGGAGCCAGCTGGCTCTGGCCAGACGAATGAGGTCGAGAAGACCACAGATCGCTGAGGTGGGACCTACCACAAACTAGAGGAGTTTGTGAATATGGGGTGAGATGACCTCATACAGATTTGGAGAGAGAAGTGCAGTAGCTAAAGCAGCAAATGGAGCTAATGCAAACTAGCCTCGTGGAAATCCTACAACAGTTGCCCCAGCAACCAGCACCCCTGACCAGCAACCTACCCCCCAGCCACCAGCACCCCTGGGGGATAGAGGTCTCCCTGGCCCAGTGCCAGTGCCAGCAGGGGTGCTGGGTGGGGTGGGGTTCCAGCACCTTTAGGAGGGGTCCCAGCCCCGCCAGCCCCCTGGGCTCCAGCACCCCCGGCGGGCACTGGCCCAGTTGAGCCTCGACCATGTCCATGCAGCCTCAAGCACCAGGACCTGAAGGCAACGTTCGATGGGGACACTGTGAAGCTGCCATTTTTCCTCACCCAGGTGATGGGGTTCATGTCTCACTGGAAGGAAGAGTTCCAGATGGAGGCTGAGAAGGTGCAATACATCTCCAACCAGCTGGAAGGAGAGGCAGTGCAATGCTTGGTGGGGCTCTACGACATGGGAGCCCCAGAGTTGGAAAGCTTCCACGACCTCATGATGGCGCTCCGGGCTCAGTTCAAAGACCCATTGTGGATGAGGCATGCACATACAAAGCTACAGCGACTGAGACAGGGATCACAATCCGTGGCTGAATATACCAGAGTTTTGCCATCTTGCCAGTCAGATCCCTGACTGGATGGAAGCCACCAAGGTACAATATTTCCAGGATGGCCTTAACGCTGATATTCTGGAGTGGGCCTTAATCCAGGGAAACCCAGAAACCCTCCTGGGATGGGTCCGTCTGGCCGGGGAGTTGGAGACCTTGAGGCAAAGCGTGAAGCTGGTGAGGCAACACCAGGGCCTGGCCAGCAAACCTAGCGGGGCCCTGGCTAAGAATACCAAGGCAGCATGACTGATGAGCAGCCCGGTGACAGAGATGGAAAAGGAGCAGCAGAAAAGGTTTATGTCTTCACTATGGGAAAAGCGTAGGTCATAGTGATGGTGGATGGTGGGTGCATGCAAGTACTGATCCACCCGTCCTTAGTGAAGGAACTAGAACTGGGTTCTGTGAAATTAGACAAGCCCATATGGCTCTCTCAGATGCATGGAGGGATGATGAAGCCCCCCCCCCCGCAAGGCGAATGACTGATCCTGTGGGGATGAGAATGGGGGAACACCGGGAAGAGCTGAAGTTCATAATCGCCCCGGGTCTAGTGCCTGCTACAGTGGTTGGCCTGAATTAGCTAAAGTTCCACAACCCCTCCATAGATTGGATCAAAGAGATTGTGACTTTCACATCCCTCCTGCATCCAGGAACATTGTCTGGTCAAGGAGGTGAGGGACACTGGGACTGAAGGGGCTTCTTTAGACAAAAGACCCCAAGAATTCCTAGTGGCTTTGGCATGGGGGGAGGTAGAAGACCTACCTGTGGAATATAAGTAATGGCCATTGTTTTTGAAGAGAAAGAATGTGACATCTTACCCCCCCCCCCACATACAGACCTTTTGACTGTGCCATTGAACTTTTTCCAGGGGCCAAACTGCCTAAGTCCAAGATTTACTCCATGACTCTGGCAGAGCTGGGTGCTTTGAGAGAATACATAGATAAAAACTTGGTACGGGGCTTCATTAGGCCCACAACCTCCCCTTGGGGCCCCCAGTTCTGTTTAGGCACAAACAGGATTCCTCTCTGAGGCTGTACCTGGGCTATCAAGGCCTCAACGTGGTCAGTGTCACAAATCAGTACCCTCTGCCTTTGATGAAGGGCATGTTGGCTCATTTAGCCAAAAGCAAAATCTTCACCAAGCTGGACTTGGGGGAGGCATACTATCAGGTACGGATTAAAGAGGGAGATGAGTGGAAAACTGCTTTTAATTGTTAACTAGGGACATTTGAGTTTCTTGTAATTCTTTTTGGGTTGTCGGGGGCCATGGGGGTGTTTATGAACCTGATTAATGATGTGCTCAGGGAATTTCTGTACAAAGGGGTGTTGGTTTATCTCTATGATGTACTCATCTACTCTGAGGACTACATGTCCCATGTTAAGTTAGTGAAAAAGGTACTGAGCAGGCTTGCTGAAAACCATCTGTATGCCAAACTTTCCAAATGCGAGTTTCACCAGACCCGGTTAGACTATCTGGGGTATCGCATCTCTAGTAGTGGGGTTGAAATGGTCCCAGAGAAGGTTAAGGGAGTTTTGGCATGGGAAACTCCCAACAACAGAAAACAATTGCAAAATTTTCTGGGGTTTGCAAATTTTTACAGGTCCTTCATCCCTGACTTTGCAGAAGTTGCTCTACCTCTCACTGAGTTGCTCAAAACCAAGGGGTCTGGTGGACAGAGTAAAAACAAGGAGGGGAAATGTGAAAAGCCTCCCCAGAAATTGTCTGGACTGATTAATGCCAACAGGCTTTTGAGAAATTGGAAAGGTTGTTCACTTCTGAACCCATCCTCAAACACCCTAACCCTGATGAACCCTTTGTGGTGCAAGTAGATGTCTCTGATGTAGCAATGAGGGATGCTGCTTCAATGGGATGAGGGGGAACTCAGGCCTTGTGCATACCTCTCCAGGAAATTCAATGAGACAGAGCAAAATTGGCCAGTTTGGGAGAAGGAGGCGGGGGCCATCAAGGTGGCGCTGGAGACCTGGCGCCACTTCCTGGAAGGATCTTCCCAGCCTTTTGAGGTCTGGACAGACCACAAAACTCTTGAAGCTCTGAAAACCCCTCATCAGTTGAGCCCCAAGCAGATTAGGTGGTCTGATTTCTTTTACTGGTTTAACTTCACACTGAAGTTTCTCCCAGGAAAAAGGAATTTTTTGGCGGACGCTTAGTCTAGGCTTCTGCAGCATGAGAGCAAGAGGAAAGAGGTCATTGACACTGTCTTCTCCCCTTCACATTTGGGTCTTCCAGTCCTCACATGCAGTCAAGCAAAACAGCATGCCGCCAAGGCAGACCCCACCTCAGGCCATTCCCCGAAGGAGAATCCAGGCCCCACTCCACCAAGCTCTCCTGGATCACCCCCATCCATCCCCCCTGCTGAGGTCCCAGCCCCAAAGCCCCATCTCAGGTCCTTCCCAAAGCCGCATCCAAGGATGGGGGGTGGCATGCCCAGATGGCAGACACGCTCTCCCAAGACCCATGGTTTCAGGGCCACGGTGCTAAGGTTGACCTGCAGGAGGGTTTGGCTTGGAAGGTGGAACGTATGTATGTTCCTAAGGTCATGAGGCCCTCAGTTCTCAAGCAATGTCACAATGTGAAAAGTGCAGACCATTTTGGCTATGTCAAAATGCTACACCTTGCCAGAAGGCAGTTTTGGTGGCCTCTAATGCATAAGGAGGTGGAGGAGTATGTAAAAGGGTGTCATGCTTTTGCCATGGCCAAAAGGCGGGGGGAAGCCCAAAGGGTTGTTGGTCCTATTGCCCACCCCAGCCAATCCCTGGGAAGTGATAAGCATGAATTTCATTGTGGGAATCCATGAAAGCAAGGGGAAAGCTGTCATTTGGGTGGTAGTTGATATGTTTTCAAAGCAAGCCCATTTTTTCACTTGCAAAAGCATCCCCATGGCCCAACAACTTGCCAAGCTATTTACAGCCCAACAACATTTACAGGCTGCATGGGGCTCCTGCCAAGTTTGTTTCTGACAGGGGGCCCAGTTCACCTCCCAGTTTTGGAGATCATTCACTAAATTATTGGGGATTGAATGGGGTCTAAGCAACAATCATCATCCCGAATCAGATGGTAACACGGAATGTGTGAACACAACTTTGGAACAGTATTTAAGGTGCTACATCAACTTCCAACAGTTGGACTGGGTTGACCTGTTACCATTTGCAGAAGTAGCTTACATCAATGCAGTGCATCAGAGCAATGGACTCTCCCCCTTCAAGGTTGTTTTCGGCCAGGAGTTCAATCCCTTGCCGTTGGGGGAAGTGGACTCTAAAGATCCTGTCCCTTTAATCTAATGGAGTGCCCAGGTGAAGGACGCATGGCCTAAGGTTGTGGCCACCCTGGACTTTGCAAAGGCCCAATACAAATGGCAAGCAGACAAGAAGAGGGACCCTACTCCCCCCTATGCAGTGGGGGACCAGGTGTACCTCTCCACCAGGTTTCTCAAGAGTCCCCAACCATCAAAAAAATTGGGCCCCAAATATATTGGACCTTTCCCTATTGTGCATCAAATCAATCATGTTGCTTTTGAATTGTCTCTACCTAAATTGTATCATAATTTGCACCCTGTTTTTCATTCTAGCCTGCTGAAGCCTGCGGCTCCTCCGGGACTACTACATCTGGCATCTGAGATGCCGAAACCAGTCATGGTTGACGATGATCAACACTTTGAAATCTCTGACATTCTGGACTCTAGGCATCGTCAGGGGATGCTGCAGTATTTTGTCAAGTGGAAGCACCTTCCTTTGGGTCATGCGGAAAAGGTTAATGTTGACCACATCCATGCCCCCCCCCCGCTTGTTGGTGAAGTTCCATGCCCACTTCCCTGACAAGCCAGGTTGATTTTCTTTTCTGGAGGGTTTTAATTGGGGTTTTGTGTCAGCAAGGTTGCTTCTCGTAGGGAGGGTGGTATGCCATGCCCTACTCTGGATGCTGGGATTTGCAATAATCCAGAGTAGGCCCCAACATGGTTTAGGTAGGCCCTGACAGGGGTTGGTTCTCTCGGGAACATTCCCAGAACACTTTATCTCCTGGAGCCAGGCCAGCCCACCTTAAACTCCACAAACATCTCCTCCTGCTGTCATGGTCAGTCAGGACTCTGAGGACTCAGAAGGCGAGGAGGCTGAGCCAGTAGCAGAAGAGCTGGCTGAATCTGAGTCTAGCCCTGAAGAACCCAGGGCTCAGCAGCCTAGCCCTCCCCCAGCTCAGGGTCCAAGCCTGGGAGACATAGTGGAGCAAGAGCAAGAGGTAGAAGAGCAGGTACCTACCTTTAGCCAAAGGAGAGCAGAGAAGGCGTGGCTTCGTCATTCCCAGAGATTAAGAGACAGAAGCTCATCAATCACCCCACAGCTGGGAGTGGGAGCTGGGCCAACATAAGCAGCTGGGGGAGGCTGAGTTCCTTGTTTCAAGCAGTCTGCGTTACCTGGAGGAAGCCTCTACCTGTGACTCTCCTGCTTCTTGGAACCTTGCTACCTTGAGACTTCAGATATCTTGACCTTGGACTGCCTTCGTTGACCCACCTGCCAGAACCCTGTTGACCTTGGACTGCCTCTTTGTTCTGCACTCTCTCTCTGTGTGTACTTCTGACCCTGTAGGACTGCTACTGACAACACCAGGTACTGTGCTTTTCAACTGGGTTGTTGCCGAGCCGGGCCCCTTATCAGCTATTGAGTTGGCTTCACGACACTGGCAGCCCAAGATCACTGGCTGAGAAAGTCTGGAATGTATCTTCCTTTGCCTCCCTCACTCTCCCTAACGGTTCCCAGGCCTACAGGGAATCGAAACCTAATGATGACCTTATTTGTCTGCTTTGTCCTGGGGCCAGTCAGAACTGGCTTTGGAATGAAACCATATGCATATTCTTGATCAATAAACTATGCTGCTGCTACATGCGTGTTGATTCAGTGTGTGCGTTGCCTGGTTTGTCACATAAACGTACAGCTTACTAACCCAGCCCTCAACCTACGGTTGCCACAAGTCCCAGAAAACCTGGAAAAATTCAGATTAAAAAGGACAAAAAGTTGTCCCACCTGGCTGGGCTGCTTGAAGCAGCAGATCCCAGATTCCAACTCCAGGCTCACTGTCTGCAGGCCCTGAGGACACATGGCAGGAGAGTGCAGAAGCCGAGAGTTGGGAGAAAGCAGAGCAAGCAGCAGCAGAGAGAGCGAAGGGAAGTCAGAACAAAGAAGGCCAGCAATGGAGTCAGGCTCAGAGTATCTTTACTTGCACGTGTGTGGTGGGTCTTTGGCCTCCTAGGCCAACCTCCCCAGATGATGGACTGGTGGCTGAATGGAAAGAGGCTTCAACCTTCATCTTCTAAGTCCCACAACAGAGCTTGAAAGAGGCTTCAGAAGGGGAGGGGGAATCTCCTTTCATTTGCCAAGCCCCACAACGGAGCTGGAAAGAGGCTTGAGACTGTAACATCCATAATTCCCCCAGCCAGCATAGCCACTAGCTGAGAAATTGTAATGAAAAGTAACTTTTCTAAGCTCTGTGGAGCAGCAGCAAGTCTTTAGTTCAAATGCCTCCGGTTGCTAACTAACACCTTTGGGGAAAAAATGAATGATCTCATTTTACTGTTTCTACATGCATAGCCAACCTGAGAGCCAATGGGGTGTAGTGGTTTGAGTGTTGGATTAGGACATGAGGAGACCAGGGCCAAATCCACACAACACAAATAATCTAGTTTGAAACTCCTCCCTATAGAATCCTGAGATTTGTAGTTTTACAAGGTCTTTAACCTTCTCTGCCAAAGTGAGCTTGGTGCTTCACCATACTACAAATCCCAGGATTCCATAGGAAGGAACCATGGGAAATATTCTACTTTCAAACTGGATTATTTGTGTAGTATGGATTTGACCTAGGGTTCAAATCCTCACTTGGTTGTGGAAGCCCATTGGGTGATCTTGGGCAAGTTACACGCTCACAGAGGAAAGGAAGGACAAATCTCCTCTAAACAAATTCTGCCCTACATTAGAAATGATCAAAATACATGCCATTTACATAGTTCTCTCTCGCCAAATAGCATCTAATTAGATTTCCTGGAATACCTTGACCAAGTACACAGTTCTGAAAAGTACGATGGGTACAAGACACCTCAAACTTCTTGTTTGAGCAAGAAGTTTATTAAGCAATAAAACAATGTTAAATGTCAAAATGTGTGTGGGGGGGTTGTCAATAGTCTGCCCAATCCCGTCCTGTATACTTTTCTCCGTTTTGTGGCAGAGAATTATGGCAACCCTACCCGAACCCCACCATCCAACAATCTAATAACCCAATCCTGAATGGGAAGGCAGAGAACACTCCTTTTAAAAAACCTATGGCTTTTATGCCAAGTATCAAATTAAATAGGGGGTTTGTAGAACTGCATTAAGGTCTAAAAGAAGCACTGTTGCCTTCAAAACAGACAAGCATCATGTGTTCCAACAAAACAGGGAATGATGTGAAGACAAATTATTCAGTTAGTGTGGATCTGACCAGAGTGTGGTCAAAAGAATGTGGCCAAGCAACAAGAGAGCGAAAGTGATTAACAAGCATAAACAAAACTACCATTTTAAGCATAAAAATGTATGCACCGAGGTTAGGAAAGCCTGTGGGGGGAAATCCAAGTCAATAAATACCATACTCTCTGTGTGTGCTTGCATGCGTAACAGTGATTAACTATTGTGTGATTAGCAATAAATATATTATATGATACATTATTCTAAAACCAAAATGCCTCTATCAAATCAGCTCAAAATGGCAGCTTTCACTCAGATCTACTGTATAAACTCTGTCTTCATATTCATCCCCTCTGCCCAATGCAGATTTGTAGTTCAGGTCAGATCCCAGCTTCCACATAGCATAATACTCATGCAGTTACCTCCAGCCAATGAGAACTTCTCATCCTAACCTACTTTAAATTCTTCTTAGAATAAGAATAGGGTTGAGGGTGGGGAAAATAATGTGCAATACCTTTAGCTCCAAGGGATAAATAGAATGCAATTAGTTTAGAAAAATATACTTCAGAAAAAATATGATTGTCATAAAGAAATATACGCATCCCAATACATGCATTTTAGAAGGTCTCAGGCTACAGTCTTGTTCACACATATCTAGCAGATGGTGAAAGGTCTGGAAACAATGCCTTATGAGGAGAGACTTAGGGAGCTGGGTATGTTTAGCCTGGAAAAAAGACGGTTAAGAGGCGATATGATAGCCCTGTTTAAGTATTTGAAGGGATGTCACGCTGAGGATGGAGCAGGCTTGTTTTCTGCTGCTCCAGAGACTGGAACACGGAGCAATGGGTGCAAGCTCCAGGAACAGAGATTCCACCTCAACATGAGGAGGAACTTTTTGACAGTCAGAGCTGTTCGGCAGTGGAACACACTCCCTCGGAGCGTGGTGGGGTCTCCTTCCTTGGAGGTCTTTAAACAGAGGCTGGATGGCCATCTGTCGGGGATGCTTTGATTGTGATTTCCTGCGTGGCAGGGGGTTGGACTGGATGGCCCTCGTGGTCTCTTCCAACTCTGCAATTCTATGATTCTATGATTCTATGATTCTATGAAGATCCACTGAACTCATTGGGACTTGCTTTTAAGTTTTAATCAGCAGAGCTCTCCCCTTTCCCTGCTTTTTACAAGGTGTGTTTATTCCTTTTACTTACCTCAAGAAGCAATGTGGAGTCACAAAGTACAGAATCTGCAGTTCCAAAGCTAAAAGAGGTTGCAGCAGATTAGTTTTGCCCAAGTGTCCTGAGAAGGCCAAGACTCCAGCCACTCCTCCCCCTCTCTCCTGCTAAGTTATTTGAGTGCAAACTTTTTTTGCATTTTGAACTCAGTTTGCAAAAACTGAAGTAAGCAGATGATGAAAGTGGAAGGGCCCAGAGAGAAACCAGGACACCCTAAAAGTGGCTGAGGGAGGTAGGGCTATGTTCTGAATATTGTTTAATTTTTTCCCCTACACATTTTTTGCATTTCAAAGTTTATCATGTCTGTCTCATTAGTTTGACATTCTATAGACAGAAATCTATTGATTGTAGATGAAAGAGTATACTAAATCATTTGGGCTTAAATCCAATTGGTAGACCCAACTAGAGGAAAACCATTGACTCAGTGGGATTTGCCTAAATGTTGACTTAACATTCAGTAATTGATTCAATGGATGGCTTTAACTAGGACTAGCAACTGGATGTAGGCCTTAGTTACCATGAGGAAGACTCAAGTAGCCTGTGGCAGATGTACCCAGCCTTTGATAGGAGCAAATTTTACCTGAACTCTTAAGTGCTGGTTAAATTTTGGGGGGAGGCGGGAAGTTCTTATTTACTATTATTAGCAGTATGCCTCTAGGATTGTGTGCTTTATGGAGAATGAAAACATAAAATTGGAATGCTTAAAAGAGGAACAAACGACTTATTTAAGATCTCCCCATACAAGCCACTAGAATTCAAACTGTAGACACATACTGGCAGGGCTTACATCTACAATTTCTGCCCCAGTGTAAGCAGGGGATGTGTCTGACAATATCAATTGCATAAAAGCAGAAGTTCAACAGTCACAGTTACCCTATTACTGTATCTCTAAGGGGTCGTTTACATGGGCAAATATTCCTCTAAATATACTGCTAAGATAGCTCATAGTTCCCACGGATCGCAGCACAGCATCGCCTTATTCAGAAGGGGGGAAGGTAAAACACCCAAATATAGCGTGCCAGGGGATGTCGCTATTTTTTGCAGGAATATTTGCAATGTAGTGCATTTTTGGCAGTGTGAACTAGCATTCCGCTAAGGGTTAAAGCACAGCTGCATTGTGATTGGCTGATGATGCAGGGGTGGGCTTAAAAGAGGGGCAGGGAAGAGGCAAAGACAGTAGCCATTAGAGAGGAAACTTGCAAAAATCCTGTCTGCTATTTTGCGATCCAGTTTGGGGAAAAAAAAAAAAAGGATTCCCAACAACTTTCATTCAGGGAGCATTCCTTCTCATCCTCTCTGCTGTTTTGAAAGTATGTAAAAGCTCGTTGGTCAGCTTTTATCCTGTGCACGGGGGAGGGAGAGAAACCATTTCACAAAGAGCTGTAGCAAGCTGAACTGCTATTCCCCCCCTCTCTCTCTCACTTGCGATCCACGGCATGGCAGCAAGGTCTTTTAGCAGAGAGATTACTCTCCCTCTGCTTTACGGAGTGAGTTCATTTACAGGCAGATTTACAGCCACTACTGTACTTTGATCTTTCCCCCCTGCTATTTGGGCAGAGTCTGTGAGTCTTGCCCTATGTCCTTCCCCATACAGCCTTTGTCTGCTTGGGAGGCCACACCCCCCACACTTATTCAAGTCTGAACTTCAAAGCAACATAATTAGAAAAAAAAACCTGACTGGCACAGCTGCGGAATATAATTAAACCGCAAGTTGCCGCAATAAATCTGCTGTGTAAACCAGCCCTAAGTTTACATGCCAGCATAGATTTGAATAGTCAGAGCTGAGGAAAGCATCCAGATGGGCTGATTTCTTTTACAAAGATATTCCTGGTGGGAAAAATATTTTGGCTGATGCTTTGTTGATGGTTTCAGTAAGGCTTTCAATAAAGTCCATGATATTCTTGCAATTAAGCTAGTAAAATGTGGGCTAGACAATGCTACTGTTCAGCAGATTTGTAACAGGTTGACTGACCAAACCCAAAGGGTAGTCACCAATGGCTTCTCTTCATCCTGGAGAAAACTGACCACAGGGTGCCACAGGGTTCTGTCCTGGGACCAGTGCTATTCACCATCTTTATCAATGACTTGGATGAGGGAATAGAGGGTATGCTTATCAAGTCTTCAGATGACACCAAATTAGGAGGGGTAGATAATACCCCAGAGGACAGGATCAGAATTCAAAACAACATCGACAGTGTGATGCGGCAGCCCCACTCATCATGGTTGATTTGTGCCTACTGTCTTTAGCCTGCCTTCTGGTGTGGTCTAAAGCAGGCATTGTCATTTCCTGCCAGCTCCTTGTTGGTTTCTGAACTCTCAGTTTCAGTTCCTCATCGTCCTGTTGCCCACTGGATCTCAGTGCAGTTGCTTGAACCAGGACTGCATTTCCCCTAGTGCTCTTGTTCTTAGTCTTGCTCACAGAATCTGCTTTCTGTCTCCTGGGTGTGGGTTTCTCCAGTGCCTCTTTATCAGGACAATTTGCAGCCAGTTGATCCTCCTTCCCACATCTGAAGCATAACCCTTTCTGCAGATGCTTCTCTCTCTGTCTGTCTAACAACAACAACAAAATTTATTTATATCCTGCCCCTCTACGAAATGCAATCGGGGAGGCTTACAACAATTAAAATATACATCCAAACCCTCAATCCTACCCCCCCTTAAAATACAATTAAATAATTTAGGAACTAAAACATACTTAATAAATACATAAATAAATAAAAATAAGGAATAAAAATGAGCAATGGACAATGGACGTGGTGAGATCAGGACAAGCTAGATTTCCTTTTTTGATGGCTGGGTATCTATTCAGGAAAGGCCTGCTGGAAGAGATCCATCTTAAGAGCTTTTTAAAAGCTATTTAAGGTGGTTATATGACCCTCTTTGCTGTACTGTTGCATTGTTTGGGTTGTTTTCATTTGGTCCCCGTCTTGACCATCAAACCCAGCCTCTGCAAAGCAAACTTCACTGCTTCCTTCACCATCTCACCTTCTCCAGCCGGAACAACCGACTCCATAAGAGTAGCTGGGTTGTCCCATTCTAGAACATCTGGACACAGTCCAACTAAGACACAGTCCAACTCAGTCAAAATCAGACATTTCGAATTTTCATAGCCTCCAACCATTTGGGTACTCTCGCAGCCAAATGCTGAAACTCCCTAGCATACTCAGTAATGGACTGCTCCCCTTGTCTTAATGCCATCATCTGTGTGCAGGGCTTTTCTTGATGAAAAGGATCCTCAAGGTGGGTGTGCAGGGCCATCATGAAAGCTTGCAAGTTATTTAGAAGAGGTGTACCAGCCACTCAGTGGCCTCTCCCTCCAAGTGTGTGCTAATGCACCTCACTTTGTTAATCTTTGTCAGGAAGGTATGCTCCCACTCAGCTATAAATCTATCTGCCTAGGCCAGGAAAAGGGGTAGCTTCTCAGCATTCCCATGAAATGACACCCCAACTGGTGGTTTCCCACTGGTTGTGGAAGAATAAGTGTCCCTGGTTGAGGTAACCCAAGTGGTGGTGGCACTGGACCTTGCAGTACCCCAAATATTGAAGGTTGAGGTACTACCTGGGGAAATCCCACCAGTGGGGTGACCAGCCCCTGCAGGGTTCATTGCTGTTGCTGTTGCAGAGGCTGCAGCCATACTAGCTGTCAACTGGGTCTTGGTGTTGCAGAAGCTGAGGCCTGTCCCAGGACCACTCCAGCATCATCATCTTCCCCTGTCAGATCCAGCAGCAGCCACTGCAACTATTTCCTGAGCATCAGCACTTCCACACAAAAGCTCTGTAACTCAGCTTCCCAGGCATCCTCCTCCATGCTTTTAGGGGACCATGGTACTGTCAGGTACCATGGGGTCTGTCTGAGTTTTATTTTATTGATGTATTTATTTATACCCCGCTCTTCAGCCACAAGGCTATCTCTCTCTCTCTCTTTCTGGCTTTTCTTCGCAAACGAAGATTCAGGAAGGACTCATCCCGTGCTTTCTGCAAGCGCGCTGTTGACTAAAAAGGCCAATCCGAGATAAACAAGTCCGGTTGCAGAAAGCACAGCAGAAGGTCTCCTTGAGTGATGTTTTTGGGTTGTGATTCTTTCTGCATTGTCGTTTCTCTTCCAGACTTGTTCGGTGTGAGTTCTCAAATAAGGCTGCAGCATTGTGGATAGTGCATCTCCATGCCTCCCGATGTGAGGCCAGGGCGGACCACTGTTGGTGATCAATTTGGCCGAGCCTGAGATGTTGTTTCAGGGAGTCTTTGTATCACTTTTTTGGAGCGCCCCTCTTATGCTGACCCGTGGCGAGTTCACCATAGAGTAGTATTTTGGGGAGGCGATGGTCCTCAATCCTAGAAATGTGCCCTGCCCAGCGCAGCTGCGTTCTCAATATCATGGCCTCAATGCTGGTGATCGCTCAAGGACAGCAACATTTGTCACATAGTCAGTCCAGTGTATATTTAGGATTGTGCATAGACAGTGCTGATGAAAGCGTTCGAGGAGTCGTAGGTGTGTGTGTTAGCTAATCGCCCCCACAAGCTGGGTACTCATTTTACTGACCTACGAAAGGATGGAAGGCTGAGTGAACCTTGTTGAACCTTTTGGGGGTATGGTCCAGGCCCCACTGCTCTGGAAATGTTGCTTGGCTGGCCCCTAATGCCAAAAGCTCCATGTTCTCAGATCCAGTAGGGCCATCCTGACCCCTAGGGCTGTTGTTGCTGTGCTGGTGTCGATGGTTACCTCCTCCACAGGTCCCAAGTCCAGTTTGCCACCCAATGTTTCTTCCTCATCAAGGCATAGACTAGAATCTTTTTTATCCTCCAGCAAATACATTTAGAATTGACCAAAGACTTTTGGAGTCCTAACTATCTGTTATGTACTGAGTTCTAGCAGTTCAGAAACCCAGGCTTTCAGTATTAACACAGCAAAGCTTTATGATAGAAACTGCAGCAAACCACTTCATCATCTAAACCATTAATAAAAATATTGACGAGTAATGGCCTCAGAATTGACCCCTGCAGCACCCCACTTAAGATCTTGTTCCGTTCTGCAGCACAGCCATTGATGCTGACTCTTTGAACACAGTGTTCTAATGGTCTTTCCATCTTTTCCATATTTAATCTGTTTGCTGGTCTAAAGATTATGGTGGATCTTATCAAAAGCTTTTATGAAAGATACTGTTTTGTAATCTTGTATATTTTGATTACATGTGTTGGTCTGTTTATTATACACACACACACACACACACATAGAGTATATTGCTGTTTTATATTTTATTATGTGTATTGGTCAGTTAGTTTTATTTTTATATTAGTTTAGATTATATGCCTTTGGCAGAACCCAATGTTTTGTTTTGTTTTGTTTGCTTGATTTAATGTAAAGCACCATGTACATAGATGGTGCTATAATAATAATAATAATAATAATAATAATTAAATCCAGGTAAATGACATCTACAGCATTCCTACCATCTACTAAACTAGTGACTCAATTAAAAAAAGATATACAATCAGTTTGGCAGGATTTGTTTTTGACAAACTCATGCTGGCTTCTACTAATCACTGCATCTAGATATTTGCAAAAAGACTCCTTTGTAAACAGTTCTGATATTTCTCCTGGTTTTGATCTCAGGCTGACTGACCTTTAGTTCCCTGAATCTTCTTCTTTGCCCCCTTTCTGAAGAGAGGGACAATATTTGCTTTTTTTCAGTTTTCTGGATCCTCAGCTGTTCTTCAAGATTTCTCAAAAATGATGGCAAGTGGTTCTGTGAGTACATCAGCAAATTGCTTCAATAATCTGGGAAGCAGCTCATCTGGCCCTGCAGATTTGAACTCATTTAGGCTTAAATACCCTAAAGGCACCAGATCCCGCCTTATCTTGAAAGCTAAGCAGGATCAGCTCTGGTTAGTACTTGAATGGGAGACTGCAAATACCAGCTGCTGTAATCTATATTTCAGAAGAAGGAACTGGAAAAACTACCTCATAGTAGTCCTTGCCTAAAAAACAAACAAACAAACAAACAAACAAAAACCTTATGAAATTCATGAGGTCACCATAAGTCAAGAGGCAACTTGAAGCACACACACACACACACACACATACATACACAGAGGTTAATGAGGTGATTCATGATCAATTCCTTATGAATCTTGATTTGCTATCCAAATTTCTTGCCAAGGTCTCTGCTGATGCATCAAAGCATACAGTCCTTTGGGGGCAGGGGGAGTGAAGTAAAATAAATATTGAGCAGTTCTGCCTTTTCATAGAGATACATTGGAATGTTACCATCCTTGCTGAGCAGTGGTCTCACTGTTTCCTTGGTCATTCTTTGGCTTGAACATGTTTGAAAATCCCTTTTGTTGCTCCCTACTTCCCTAGCCAGTCATTTCAAGCTTTAGTTTTCCTTACGCTATTCCTGCAAGCTTTGCTACACATCTGTAGTCTTCGGACTTTTTTGGACGTTTAAAAAGCAACGCAAGCAGACTCGTCAGCTTGCGAGGCTGCTGCGCTGCAAAATGTCAGTTTCGGATGACACTGCCCTCTGGCGGTACTGTTGCGGTACCGCGGGGAGAGTTGAGCATCATATTTGCTTGATTTTTACTCACGATCAACTTACTGGAACCTGGCTCCCATGGCACATGATACTGCCATTTCAGTTAGTCCTCTCATTTGGAGGACTCTCCTTCTCCCATACTAGTCACCATGATGGGGGGCGGGTTTGAGGTGGGTCTTCAGTTATTTATCTTGTGTCAGTTTCAACTTTTCTCTTTTCCAGCAATTCACTGTTTATCTTTGTTTGAGGCTCATACTGTGAGACTCTTTTTGCCTCTGCACCTGCGGGTCGCAGGCATTTATCATCTGCCCTGCCTTTTTTCAGATTTTGATTCTTGCTTGACTTTTTAAGCTCTAGATAACATCTCCACTCTTTTTATGGCTGACTTTAATATTCATTTGGATGACCCCAATGATCCCTCTGTCTCACGTTTTATTTCCTTATTGTTTTCCTTTGGAGTCCAGCTCTGTTCTGACTCATCCACTCACTGTCTTGGCCATTGCCTCAATCTTGTTCTTATTAAAACATGCTCCATCTCTTGCTTCTCAGTTACTGGCCCTTTGTCTTGTTTCATTTGCACTTCCTCATAACCCACCTTCTTGTCATCCCATTACTCGCTCCTTTTGAGATCTTCATTCTGTTAATCCTGAAGCCTTTTCTCAGGCTTTGGTCTCGTTGCTGCCTCCCTTTAATTCTGTTGGTTCTCTAGATTCAGCTGTTTCTTAAATCAACTTTATCCTTGACTCTTGCTAGTTTTGCCCCTTTGTCAACCCGCACAGTCCCTCCCTCTAAGCCTCAGCCATGGCTTACTCCCACTATTCGGTATCTTCATTCCTGCTATTGTGCAGCTGAGCATCTGTGAAGGAAGATCAGAGAATGGGCAAAATGTATTCATTATAAATTTATTCTTTCTTCTTTCTCTTGTACCATTTCTCTGGCCAAACAGACCTTTTATACATCACTGATCCATGCTAATTCTTGGTGTCCATGGTGTCTTCTTTACTTTTAATTTACTCTAAAGTCTTCTCATTCACTTCTATCTCCATCACGTTCTGCTGATGATTTTGCAACTTTTTTCAATACTAAAATTGAAGCCATCTGTTCTTCTCTCCTCCTCATCATATCAACTGCCCAGCTGTTCTAGATTCTCTTCTTCCCCTGGTCTCATTAGATGAATTATCTAAAATACTGTAGTCTTCAAATCTTTCTACCTGCTCTCTAGTTCCTGTTCCTTCTCACTTTTTAATTACCATTTCCCCCATTATTTTTCCTTTTCTTTGTCATATTATTAATCTCTCCCTTTTCTCAGGTTCATTTCCTTCTGAGTTTAAACATGCCATGGTCTCTCCTATCCTCAAGAAGTCTTCACTTGACCCATTCTCTCTCTCTAATTATCATCCTTTTTCACTGTTGCCTTTCCTCTCAAAAGTTGTGGAACATGCTGTTTATGCACAGTGCCTCACCTTTCTTTCTCAGGCCTCACTTTGGATCCCTTTCAGTCTGGATTTCACTCTTTACATTCTACAGAGACAGCTCTCACAAAAATAACAGATGATCTGTTCCAGACCAAGCTAAAAGGCCTATACTCCATCCTAGAATCATAGAATCATAGAATCATAGAACCAACAGTGTGATGCGGCAGCTAAAAAGGCCAATGCAATTTTGGGCTGTATCAATAGAAGTATAGTGTCTAGATCAAGGGAAGTAATAGTGCCACTTTATTCTGCCTTGGTCAGACCTCACTTAGAATACTGTGTCCAATTCTGGGCACCACAATTCAGAAAGGATATTGACAAATTGGAGCGTGTCCAGAGAAGGGCAACTAAAATGGTGAAAGGTCTGGAAACCATGCCTTATGAGGAGAGACTTAGGGAGCTGGGTATGTTTAGCCTAGAAAAAAAGACGGTTTAGAGGCGATATGATAGCCCTGTTTAAGTATTTGAAGGGATGTCACGCTGAGGATGGAGCAGGCTTGTTTTCTGCTGCTCCAGAGACTGGAACACGGAGCAATGGGTGCAAGCTCCAGGAACAGAGATTCCACCTCAACATGAGGAGGAACTTTTTGACAGTAAGAGCTGTTCGGAAGAGGAACACACTCCCTCGGGGCGTGGTGGGGTCTCCTATCTTGGAGGTCTTTAAACAGAGGCTGGATGGCCATCTGTCGGGGATGCTTTGATCAAGATTTCCTGAGTGGCAGGGGGGTTGGACTGGATGGCCCTCGTGGTCTCTTCCAACTCTGCAATTCTATGATTCTATGATTCTATGAATTGCAGAGTTGGAAGAGACCACGAGGGCCATCCAGTCCAACCCCCTGCCATGCAGGAAATCACGATCAAAGCATCCCCGACAGATGGCCATCCAGCCTCTGTTTAAAGACCTCCAAGGAAGGAGACCCCACCACGCCCCGAGGGAGTGTGTTCCACTGCCGAACAGCTTACTGTCAAAAACTTCCTCCTAATGTTGAGGTGGAATCTCTGTTCCTGGAGCTTGCACCCATTGCTCCGTGTTCCAGTCTCTGGAGCAGCAGAAAACAAGCCTGCTCCATCCTCAGCGTGACATCCCTTCAAATACTTAAACAGGGCTATCATATCGCCTCTTAACCGTCTTTTTTCCAGGCTAAACATACCCAGCCCCCTAAGTCTCTCCTCATAAGGCATCATTTCCAGACCTTTCACCATTTTAGTTGCCCTTCTCTGGACACGCTCCAATTTGTCAATATCCTTTTTGAATGGTGGTGCCCAGAGCTGGACACAGTATTCTAAGTGAGGTCTGATCAAGGCAGAATAGAGCGGCACTATTACTTCCCTTGATCTGGACACTATACTTCTATTGATGCAGCCCAAAATCGCATTGGCCTTTTTAGCTGCCGCATCACACTGTTGACTCATGTTCAACTTGTGGTCTACTAGGACTCCTAGATCCCTTTCGCACGTAGTCTCATTCAGCCAGGTCTCCCCCATCCTATATCTATCCATTTCATTTTTTCGCCCTAAGTGCAGTACCTTACATTTCTCCGTATTGAATTTCATTTTGTTAGCTTTGGCCCAGCTCTCCAGTTTATCCAGGTCATTTTGAATTTTGATCCTGTCCTCTAGGGTATTGGCTACTCCTCCTAATTTGGTGTCATCTGCAAATTTGATAAGTATACCCCTAATTCCCTCATCCAAGTCATTGATAAAGATGTTGAATAGCATTGGACCCAGGACAGAACCCTGTGGCACCCCACTGGTCGCATCTTTCCAAGATGAAAAGGAGCCACTGCTGAGCACCCTTTGGGTTTGGCCGGTCAACCAATTACAAATCCATTGAACAGTTAACTTGTCTAGCCCACATTTTACAAGCTTCTTTGCAAGAATGTCATGGGGAACCTTGTCAAAGGCCTTACTGAAATCAAGGTATGCGATATCCACAGCGTTCCCTTCATCTACCAAGCTGGTAACTTTATCAAAAAAAGAGATCAGATTAGTCTAGCAAGACTTCTTACTCTGAAACCCATGTAGACGTTTTGTGATTATGGCATTGCCTTCTAAATATTCACAGACTTTCTGTTTAATGATCTGCTCTAGAATCTTCCCTGGTATTGATGTCAGACTAACTGGACAATAATTTTTGGGATCTTCTTTTTTCCCCTTTTTGAAGTTGGGGACAATGTTTGCCCTCCTCCAGCCTGCTGGGACTTCTCCTGTTCTCCAGGAGTTCTCAAAGATTATTGGCAATGGCTCTGAGATTATATTTGCCAGCTCTTTTAATACTCTTGGATGTAGTTCATCTGGTCCTGGAGATTTAAATTCATTTAGATTAAGAAGGTATTCCTGTACTACCTGTTTGCTTATTCTGTGCTGGATTTCCCCTATTGTGTCCTCTGTTCCTTTATCCTCAGGTTGGTCCCCCTTTACCTTTTCTGAAAACACTGAGGCAAAGAAGGTGTTGAGTAATTCTGCCTTTTCTCTGTCCCCTGTTAGCATTTTGCCATGTTCTCCGCGTAGTGGCCCTACCATTTCCTTCTTCCTCCTTTTGCTGCGGACATACCCAAAAAAACCATTTTTATTGTTTTTAACCTCTCTAGCAAGCCTGAGCTCATTCTGCACTTTAGCTTTTCTGACTATACTCCTACATGTGTTCACTATCTGTTTGAATTCTTCTTTGGTGATTTCCCCCTTTTTCCATTTCCTATACATGTTCCATTTAAAACTTAGCTCTGTTGAAATTTCTTTAATCATCCATCCTGGTTTTTTGAGACACCTCCCAATTTTTTTCCTCAATGGTACTGTTTGAAATTGTGCCTTCAGTAACTCTCTTTTGAGAAAGTCCCATCCGTCTTGAGGTCTCTTCTCTTTTAGTGTTCGTGACCATGGGATCACCCCCAGTATTTCCCTGAGTTTATTGAAATCAGTTCTCCTAAATTCGAGAATGCGTGTCTGACTATTGTCCTTGATCTTTCTTCAGCCTTTGATACAGCCAATCATGTTCTTCTGTTAGATTCCCTTCATGATTTAGGGTTCACTGACTCCGTTCTTAGCTGGTTTTCTTTGTATCTCTCAGGCCTGGTTTATCATGGTAACTGGTGGTCATGAATCCCCCTCCTTCCCTATTTTGGTTGGGGTTTCTCAGGGCTCCATTCTGGGCCCCTTATTCTGTCTTTATCCCCCCCTCCCGAGCAGCATGCAGGATTGCTGCAGGGGAGGTGTTTTAATGACCATACATGATGGCAAGACCTGATTGGCTATGGTGTGCCACACCATGGCTTGGAGGGGGAGGGGGGAGGGGGAAGCAGCCCCCTTTTTAGGAGCCTGCTGCTCCTGGCCTCTTCCTCTTTCTTCACAATGACCCACCCTCCCACCTCTGTCACAGTACGAGTTTTTTTGGTTGCTTGTAGGGCCAGGTAAGAATTTTTGTCCTCCTGTTTTCTGGGGGGGGGAGGGTTGCCTACCCCATACTGTCACTGGGGACTTGTATATTTGGCTTTGGGTGAGGTCATAAATAGGCGGTCACTTGGCAGGGAGTGGGGGTAACAAGGTACTTTGGTGTTCACATATGGCACCCCCCATTGTGGGCTGAAGGACGGGCTTATCAAACTGCACCTGCAGATCATGTGGCCGGGGTGCAGGGAGATGGGCTATCCTTGAAGCTGGCACTATGATAGAACACTCATTAGAAGTCATGCAGCTTGAGGAATTAAATCATGGGGCCTTGCCTTCCAGTAGATGGTGCCCAGGGGAATCCCATTTCCTGGGATCCCCATCGGGGCTCAGGTGTTTCACCCAGGGAAGCTGGGAGATGTATCTGGGGGGACCATCGGCTCCACCTTGTCCCACACTGGGTCTCCCCCTTGGTTCACATATCTCAATAAATAAATAAATAGGTCAGGTATTAAAGAAAGTGGACCATATTTCAACCCAGCTTCAGTGTCTTGTTTCGTTATTTCATGTGTTAGAATCATAGAATCATAGAACTGCAGAGTTGGAAGAGACCACGAGGGCCATCCAGTCCAACCCCCTGCCACGCAGGAAATCTTGATCAAAGCATCCCCGACAGATGGCCATCCAGCCTCTGTTTAAAGACCTCCAAGGAATCAATGACTTATCAATGACTTGGATGAGGGAATTAGGGGCACACTTACCAAATTTGCAGATGACACCAAATTAGGAGGAGTAGCTAATACCCTGGAGGACAGGATCAAAAAGCTACTCAGCTTTTCCCCGAAACCTTTTTTACATAATATATTTCCCATCACTGTCAATAATGTTCCCTTCCATCCTGTGAATGAAGCATGGTGTCCTGGGTTTGTCTTTGAGTTCTTGTCCTTTGTTCCTCATATTGAGGCTGTAGCAAAGTTGTGTCAATTTTTCCTTTATAACATCACTAAAATTAGACCTTTCCTCTCTGCTTCATAGAATCATAGAATTGCAGAGTTGGAAGAGACCATGAGGGCCATCCAGTCCAACGCCCAGCCACGCAGGAAATCTTGATCAAAGCATCCCTGACAGATGGCCATCCAGCCTCTGTTTAAATACCTCCAAGGATGGAGACCCCACCACGCTCTGAGGGAGTGTGTTCCACTTCCGAACAGCTCTTACTGTCAAAAAGTTCCTCCTCATGTTGAGGTGGAATCTCTGTTCCTGGAGCTTGCACCCATTGCTCCGTGTTCCAGTCTCTGGAGCAGCAGAAAACAAGCCTGCTCCATCCTCAGCGTGACATCCCTTCAAATACTTAAACAGGGCTATCATATCGCCTCTTAACTGTCTTTTTTCCAGGCTAAACATACCCAGCTCCCTAAGTCTCTCCTCATAAGGCATGGTTTCCAGACCTTTCACCATTTTATTTGCCCTTCTCTGGACACACTCCAATTTGTCAATATCCTTTTTGAATTGTGGTGCCCAGAACTGGACACAGTATTCTAAGTGAGGTCTGACCAAGGTAGAATAGAGTGGCACTATTACTTCCCTTGATCTAGACACTATACTTCTATTGATACTGCCCAAAATCGCATTGGCCTTTTTAGCTGCCGCATCACACTGTTGGCTCATGTTCAACTTGTGGTCTACTAGGACTCCTAGATCCCTTTCGCACATAGTCTCATTCAGCCAGGTCTCTCCCATCCTATATTTATGCATTTCATTTTTCCGCCCTAAATGCTGTACGTTACATTTCTCCGTATTGAAATTGGCTTCCTCTGCCAAGACTTTAGTTCATGCTTTAGTCATTTTGTGTCTCGATTATTGCAATCTTTTTTGACTGGTCTTCCATTATCTCATCTTAGTCCTTTTGTTTCCATTCTTCACTCTGCTGCTAAAATTATCTTTTTACCCTGTAGTTTTGATCATGTTAGCCCAATTTTGATATCCCTTCATTGGCTACGTATTCCCTCTAGGATTCAGTATAAGCTGCTTGTTCTGACATTCATGGCCCTGTGTAACCTAGCTCCTCCTCCTTACCTTACAGCTCTTATCTCTTTCTACCAGCCTGTTAGAAATCTTCACTCTGCGAATTCTGGGCTTCTTATCCAGCCATGGGTTTCTTCCTCCTTAGCTCAACTTCATCCTTTTTCTGTTGCTGCCCCTTATTCCTGGAATCACCTCCCAGTAAACTTGTGGACTATTTCTTCCCTTACAGTTTTTAAATTCAAGTTGAAAACTTTTTTGTTCTCTCAAACCTTTGGAATTTTGGATTAATGTTTATATTATTATTGTATTTGACTACCTTTACCGGTTGTTTTGTTTTATTCTGAATTATCTGTGGTTTTTTCCCCTTTTCTTACTGTATTTTAGTATTGTATTTTAGTATTTTATATTATTGGAATAGTGATAATAGTTTTATTCTGTAACCTTTTGCAAAGTGCCATGTACATCAATGGCACTATATAAATAAATAAATGATGATAATGATAATGATATAATGCTGATTCTGGAGCATTAATGCAAAATCACAGCAGTGGGTTTTTTTTTTTTTTTTTTTTTTTTTGTCTCTGTGGTCCTTTGGCAAAATCACTGGTATGCGAAGCTATCTGTTGTTTGAAGTTCACACGCAGCCATGCCTGCAAACCAGGATGGTGGCCAGGAGTGAATTTCTTGTATTATTATTCTCCACAAGTTGTTGCAGCTGCACAGGTTGCTGTTTTCTTTTTTAAAAAATTTAAATCTAAGGTGCACAAGTGCAAATTTCTTTTTAAAAAAGCTGTTTGGGATCTTCCAGTCTGGGTTGGAGAGGGCAAGAGAAGATTGGAACAGAGCCCCCATCTCCAAAACCAAAGGCAGCTTTCAGGATGTTTTGCTCGATTCTATCCAGATAAGTGTGTTCCCAGGACCTAGGGGACCCCAGGAATCCTGGCTTAGCAAGGAACACCAGAGGAGTGAATAAGTTCTAACAGTGTAGTTAAAGCACTGGATGTGGGTATAGGAAAACAGCAGACTTTGCTGGGCTAAAACTGGGGCATTGCGGCTGCCTTTGAGGAACAGGAGAACTATAAACTCTCCTCATCTGCCATCAAGCTGCCAGATCTTCCAAAAACGAGTATTAAAGGGGGTAATATTTATACTTATATTCAGATCACATGCTCTCAAATTGCTGGTTAACCTCCCTCTGAACTTACAATATCCCCTGAATAAGGATATTCCTTATTAAATAAGTCTTACTACCTGTTACATTTTTCTCTCTCCTAATTTGGGTTTATTTCTGAAGTGAAGTTATAATAAGGTCAGTGCTGGGACTGACTTGATATTATCATTATTTTTTCCTCTATTTTGTTTTTCTTTTTGCTCTTTTTTCTTTTTTGGATGTTGTAAGACATATAGTATAGCATACAGTAAACTATAGAAAATAAAAATAAGATTGGGGAAAAGAGGCAAAAGAACTTTGCTGCTGTGGCTACATGGTTATATTGTTACATTCTCTCTCTCTTTCTGGCTTTTCTTCACAAACGAAGATTCAGGAAGGACTCATCCTGCACTTTCTGCAAGCACGCTGATGACTAAAAAGGCCAATCTGAGATAAACAAGTCTGGTTGCAGAAAGCACAGCAGAAGGTCTCCTTGGGTGATGTTTCCACATTGTGATTTTTTCTGCGTTGTCGTTTCTCTTCAAGACTTGTTTGGTGTGAGTTCTCAAATAAGGCTGCAGCATTGTGGATAGTGTGTCTCCTGGCCTCCCAATGTGAGGCCAGGGCGGACCATTGTTGGTGATCAATTTGGCCGAGCCTGAGGTGTTGTTTCAGGGAGTCCTTGTATCACTTTTTTGGAGCACCCCTCTTATACTGACCTGTGGCGAGTTCACCGTAGAGTACTATTTTTGGGAGGCGATGTTACATTCTATATTGTTACTAATAAGAACAAGATCCAGGAGGAAAAAAGTAAAGCGACTTCAGTGTTGTGACTACATTGTTGCTAAGTCTGAGATAAAGGACTCCGTGCTGGTTGGAAATTTGCCAAGGGAAAGTCCTTGAAAGTGTTGTGGTATTGAGATTGCAAAACTGGAGTATTTGATTTGAGGGCCTTTGAAGCTGACATAACTTATATCAGAACTGGCTGGAGAATCTTTGTTATTTGAGTATATATACGGTATATATATATATATATATATATATACAGAGAGAGAGAGAGAGGGAGAGGATTTTTACTTTTAATTTATTATTTTTATTTTTTGCTCTTTTGATTTTTTCTCCTTTTTTCTTTTTGATTTTTAAATATATATGTATATATATATATACACACACACACACACACACACACATACATATTCTTTTGGCATTTTTGATTTTTGCATTTTTTGTCTTTTTACAATCCTTTTCTTTTTCCTTAATGGTATTTTTTCTTTTTTCTTTTGCATTCTTTTTTCTTTTGGTGATTCCTTCAACTCTTCCTGGTACCCCCCCTTTTTTCCTTTTCTTTCTCATTATAGGTTTACAATAGACAATTACAAGAAAAAGAAAGAAGAAGATAAATCTGTAAGAAGGAAGAAAAAATTGAGAAATAAAGAAATTTAAAATAATAGTTGGAAGAATACTGCTTGAAGAAAGAACAAAAAGAAGCAAAGAAGAGGCAGTGGAAAGTTCTAGAAAAGAATAAAGATGGCATCTGGTCTTAGAAACAGAAGTAGACTAACTGAACACCAGAACAGTCAAGGAAGAAGATGCTCATCTGAAGATGGTACACCCCAATATATGTTGAATTTTATGACTGAAATGGGAGATTTTACAAAAGAAAATTTAGAATTTAGAAAAAGAAACTAGTAGGCACTTAGAAGATATGAACAGCAAATTTAATGCTCTCCATTGGTCTATTAGTTGTAGTAAAAAAAGAAGTTAAACAAAGCAAGGAAGATATTCAAGTTCTGGAAAAAAATAAAATATGGATTTGAATACAGAAATGGGAAGACTTCATGATCAATTAGCGCTGGCAGAACAAAGAGAAAAAGAAACTTGGATTAGATTGAGAGGTATGAAAGAACAGCCAAAGGAAGATAGAAGGAAGAAATTAATTGATGAATTTTTGCTGAGAATCTTGACTGGGATGAAGGTTTAATTGACAGAGAGCTGGACTGGGTTTACAGACCGAGTTCCTCTTAACACTGACAGGAACAACTTGCCAAGGGATGTGTTTTAAAAAATCAACTAGAGACTTTATTCTGGAAACTCATTTCAATAAAGGAATTTACATTGAGGGGAAGTGGATGATTTTGTTGAAGGAGATTCGAACAAGACTCCTAAGAAATAGAAAGGACTACGGCTTTCTAGTGGATATATTAAAGAAAGAAAAGATCCCTTTTGGCTGGGACAAATTAGAAGGAGTAAATTTTACATACAAAGGAGGAAGACTTAGATTAATGTCCTCATGGTCATCGTATTCAGAGTCTGACTTTTCTTCCTCTTTGTTCTTTCTTGCCAGTCCAAATTCTTTATTCCTTTTAATAAATTATTTAACTTTCTCTATGGACAATGAAAGAAAAATGGGACTTAGAAAAAGACGGTACTAATATGCTTTGGTTAAGATATCATCAATTGAATGTGAAAGTTAAAGAAAATTTTAAAACTTGGCAATATGACAGAGAAGTATCAGAATTGGAAAGGATTTTATGTTTAGAAGATAAACACTTAATTAGTAAAATTTATAAAGTGTTATTACTCTTATCCGACAAGACTCGTAATAGGAATTTCCTTGATTCTTATCGAGAGGTGATATGTGCAGCCCAGCAGTCTTTCTCCTCTGCACGTATTGCGTCTGCAGAGTCCCGTCCAGCAGAACTGTTTAGAGTGGTGGGGGAGCTGACGCAGATTCCACCTGTGCAGAACCCCTTACTCAACCCGACAACGGCCTGCTGTGACACGTTTAACATCCACTTTGCAGATAAAATATTTCAGATAAGAGCCGACTTAGATGCCAGTGTTATGACAGAATCTATAGACGAGGTATCCAGCAACTCTGTTGATTAAATTTTATTCCATCAGCTTCAATCTGTGAGTACTGATGACGTGGACAAACTCCTTGGTAGAGCGAGGAGGATGACATGTCCCCTCAATCCCTGTCCAGCTTGGCTAGCCACCCAAGGGGGTGACGCATTGAGAGTACTCCTTAGGGATATTATCAATGCGTCCTTCAGGGAGGGGTCCATTCCACCCTGTCTGAAGGAAGCGGCAGCTAAGCCGCTCCTGGAAAAGCCTTCTCTGGACCCCTTGGACAGGAACAACTATAGGCCAGTCTCCTTGCTGCCTTTTTTAAGCAAGGTGATCGAGAGGGCAGTTGCTTCCCAACTCCAAGCTGTCTTGGATGAAACCGATTATCTAGATCCATTTCAAACTGGCTTTAGGACGGGATATGGGGTGGAGACTGCCATGGTTGCTCTGGCTGACGACCTCCGCTTGGGTATCGACAAGGGTAGCGTGACCCTGTTGGTGCTCTTGGACCTCTCTGTGGCCTTCAATACAATAGATCATTCCATCCTCTTGGATTGCCTGAGGGGGTTAGGAATTGGAGGCACTGCCTTGCAGTGGTTCCATTCCTTTCTCTCAGGCAGATCCCAGAGGGTGAGGCTCACAGTTGCTCTACCAGAATAGAGCTTAACTGTGGCATTCCTCAGGGTGCCATTCTGTCCACGATGCTATTTAACATCTATATGAAGCCGCTGGGAGAGATCATTCGGAGGCATGTAGTGCGGTGTCATCAGTATGCTGATGACACCCAGATATAGTTCTCCATGTCTCGGTCATCAGCTTCGACTTCAGATGGCGTCTCTCCTCTCGATGATTGTCTTAAAGCAGTAATGGACTGGATGAGGTAAAACAAATTGAGACTGAATCCAGACAAAATGGAGATACTAACAGTTACGGGCCCAAAACCAGATCTGGGAATACAACTTCCAATCCTGTATGGAACTACACTCTCCTCCAAGGACTGTGTTTGCAGCCTGGGGGTGCTCCTGGACCCGTCGCTCCAGATGTCTAATTGGGTAAATGCGACAGTCAGGAGTGCCTGTTATCAACTTCAGCTGATATGCCAGCTGCGCCCTTTCCTGGAAACCAGGGACCTCAAAACTGTGGTACATGCACTGGTAACCTCCCATCTCCATTTCTGTAATGCGCTCTACATGGGGCTACCCTTGTGCTTGACTCGGAAACTTCAACTAGTTCAGAACATCGCAGCCAGGTTGATTTCTGATGTTTCCAGAAGAAAGCACATAACACCTATGCTAAAAGCTCTCCAATGGCTGCCTATTAGTTTCCGGGCACAGTACAAGGTGTTGGTTATAACATTTAAAGCCCTGCATGGCTTGGGTCCAACTTACCTCCAGGACCGCCTGCTCCTGTATGACCCTCCCCATGCACTTCGGTCCTCTGGGAGGAATCTGTTACAGCCTATGAAAACAAGGCTGTCAGTGACCTCCCAGAGGGCCTTCTCTGCCTTCTCATAATCTGCTACTGCTCCCAGATTATGGAATGGCCTACCAGACGAGATCCATCTTATTACCACCTTAGACAGTTTTTAAAAAGGTGTCAAGACGAATCTTTTCTGGCAGGCCTTTCCTGAATAGCTATCCTGGCCCAAGACTCGGCTGTCCTTCCCTCTGAGCTGCAATTGGATTTTTTAAAATTATTGTATGTTTTACTTTTTTTTCTAATTTAATATATTTTTAATTATTGTATGTTTTTAATCCTTTATAATTTAATATTATTTTAAGGGGTGGGTGGGTTAGGGTACTATAATTATGGAGTTTTTATATTGTAAGCCGCCCTGATTGCGTTGCAGAGGGGCGGGATAGAAATAAATTATTATTATTATCATTATTATTATTAAAATTCAGCATGAAAGAAGTACAAGTTAAACAGTGCATGATTAAATGAACAATAAATGTAAGGCATAATATTTATATGAACCAATGGGAATACATTTGGAATAAGTAAGTAAAATTGTAGATAAAGAAGAGGAAAAATTAAAGAATAATTATAGGAGCAATTTGAGGATATGTGGGAAGTCTTTTGTGTGTGTGTATGTTACTGCACATTTTTTATTGTCTTGTATTGACAAGCCCCTGGCTTTAGGAGACCTTCCACCCAGTCTAGTTTTCTGAGGCTCACCCCCACCCCCTAAGAAATTTGAATTTTTAAAGGACTACCCACCCCGGGTTAAATGCAAATGATTCTCCTTCAGTCTGTGGACCACTGCTATTCATGCTCCGTGTGCTGTTGGACAGGCATAGTGAGATGAGACATGCCTGATTCTTCTGGTACCTCAGGCCTGTAAGATGGCATCCACAATGTCGTGCCTTCATCCCACAGGCTCCTGACCACTAGCCTCAGGCTTATTGTCAGGAACTTAGTCCAGTTTATTGGCTAGCTCATCTTCCTTCAGGTTGGGACCTTTATACACATAAATATTACATGCTGTGGTGAGCAGCTTACAACTACTAAATTTTATCATGGGGGCCCTGTCTAGAGCCTTGACTTCTCTAGTTTCTGGGAATTTTTTATTATATTTTTTTTTCCCAGTTACATTACATTACAAGTCAGCAAACTTACATATACATCTTTGTACATTATTTCTCTTTTTTGTATTATATCCATACATTTATTCTCTAAAACCCTTCTCTTAACAACTGTAACTTCTTTTCTAAAAGGTTCAAACCCTATTGAGGATTTCTGGGAAAAGTTTGTCCCTCTTCCCTTCCTCCTTCCTTTCTTCCTTCCTCTAATTTATATTGCTTTAGCTTTTTTCTGTTTCTCCCTTTTTCCGTTGCCCGCCTATCTGACCTCTTTTCTTGCTAGCTTCTAAGTTTAATTGTTTCCTTTTTTGTAATATCTTGTTACCATCTAATTGTCTAAATTTTACTCCCCCCTTTTCCTTTTCCCATTTAACCTTAGTTCTCACTTTGACTCTTTCCCTTTTCCAGAAAGCATCTAACCAATTCCCATTCTTCCTCCAATTTTTCTATATTTCTTTCCTTAAGTAAGGCTGTCAATCTGCCAGCGTCCATCATTTCCCATAACTGAATAGTCCATTCGTCTATAGTAGGATTTGTTTTTCTTTCCATTTTTTAGCGTATATAATCCTAGCTAATGTTATCATGTATAATATGATTCTCCAGTGACACTTCAAGTTGTTTTCTTCTCTCCCTCCTGTCTCACCTATCATATTCAACAAATAGATCTCTGGTTTTAACGGATAATTAATATCAAGGATTTCCCTAATCTTATTATGAATCTTTTTCCAGTATGCTTGGGCCAGCGGGCATCTCCACCACATATGCATCAATGACCCTACAGCGTCATCACATTTCCAGCATTTCCTTTTCCCTATATTATACATTTTATCTAGCCTATCTGGCATAAGATACCATCTATAGAACATCTTTACAAAATTTTCTTTCAGGTTTTGTGCCAGTGTGAACGTATGTGTCCTTCCATGCTTTTTCCTATTTATTGAAATCAATGGTATGACCTATATCTATCATCCATTTCACCATATTTTCTTTAACTTGTTCTGTCCAGTTCTCTTTCCAGTAGTAGCTTATAAAAGTTAGCTACCTGGTGTTTTGTTTTATCAAATATGATTTTATCCATTTCATTATTATCCAGTTGAAATTGCTCCAGTTTGGCAACCATTCTGAATTTCTCATATAATTGTTTATACGTAAACCAATTTACTCTATCTCCTTCTTTTTCTAACTGTTCTCTTGTTTTTATTTTTACTTTTGTTGTGTCCTGAGGATCTTGTGTTATTAAATCTTTGTACCTTAGCCACTTCTGTTCTGGCAATTTCCACTTTCCAAAGAAGGCCTCTTTTGTTGAAACCCACCATGGAATTTTATTATAGAAAGATCTTTTTATTATCAACCAGGTTTTTAACAGAGCTCTCCTGACATAGTGATTGTCAAATTCTTTATGCTATACCACAGGTATGCATGCCATCCAAAGACCAGATTGTGTCCTTCCAGAGCTAATAATTTTGTATTCTTCAGAGATATCCAATCCCCTACCCATGGCATCATACATGCAAAAAAGTACAGCTTAAGATCAGGGAGTGCACAACCACCTCTCATCTTGCAGTTGGTCAGTAATTTTCTCTTTATCCTTGGTTTTTCCCCCTCCCATATGTATTTAGATATTTCTGTGTTCATTTATTGAAGCAATTTAAATTTATAATGATAGGTATATTTTGAAATAAAAAATGAACTTCGGAAGACGACATTTTAATTGAAGCAATCCTGCCCAGAAAAGATAAATGAGCTTTTGATCATTTTTCTAAGTCCTTCTTAATCTCCGCCCACATTTTGCTATAGTTTTCAAATAAGTCAGTGTTGCGTCTCGAAATCCATACCCCTAGGTACTTAACCTTATTTACAACCTTATATCCTGACTTTCCTTCTATTTCCCTCTCCTCTTTTTTTGTAATGTTCTTCGTCAGTACTGCTGTTCTTCCTTTATTGACTTTAAATCCAGAGACTGTTCCATATTCTTCCAAAATTTTGCCAAGATCTTCTATTTGTTCTAAGGGGTCCTCCATAAATATCATAACGTAATCCGCAAAAGCTTTCATTTTGAATTCCATCTCTTTTAATCTCATTCCTTTAATTCTCTCTTCTCCTCTGATCTTATTATTTAGCATTTCAATAACTATAAGAAAGAGTAACGGAGACAATGGGCATCCTTGTCTCGTGCCTTTACCTATTCATCAAAAATACAATCAAGTATCACTTTTCTTTCTGTTTATCAAAATTTGCGCATTTTGTTCTTTATATATTTTGTCTATCCATTTTTGAAAGTTATCACCCATGTCCATCTTCTTTATGACTGCTTTCAGAAATGGCCATTTGACATTGTCAAATGACTTTTCTGCATCTAGTGATATCATCACCAACTTCTTTTCATTGTGGTTCTCATAGTATTCGATGATGTCAATTACTGTTCTCAAATTTGCTTTCATATGTCTATTTGGAAGAAAGCCATTCTGGTCTTCATGAACGATCTCTTTCAAAATATTCTTCAGTCTTTGAGCCAAAATTGCCGTGAATATCTTGTAGTCCAAATTCAATAAAAAAAACTGGCCCATAGTTCCTTGGATCTTTCATGTCTTTCCCTTCTTTCGGAATTATGGTAATAAATGCTTCCTTCCATGTGTTTGGTATACCATCTGTTTTTATCTGATTTAAGGTTTTTTGCAATGGGTGGAGTAATGCATCTTCTAATTTCTTATAATAGATTAAAGTGAAGCCGTCTGGTCCCGGCGCTTTATCCAATTTTAGAGTTCTAATAGCCCCCGTAATTTCCATTACTGTAAAATTTCTGTTTAGTATCTCTTTTTGATAGTCTGTCAACCTGGGTATCTTTTGTTTTTCTAAATACTTGATTATTTTTTCTTCCATTAAATTGTTTGTTGTTTCATCTTTGTATAAATCTGTATAGAATTCTTGAAAACATTTTTAAATCCTTTTTGTTCACTCACTATCTTGTCTCTGTAGATCATTTCTGTAATTATTTTGTTTTCTCTCATTTTTTTAAACTTCTGAGGCAAACATTTACCTGGTTTATTTGATGACACAAAATGTCTTTGTCTTGCAAGGTGTATTTTTTGTTCAACTTCTTTTATTGTTACAGATTGAACCTTTTTCTTTAATATATTGATTACATATTTAAGTTTTACATTGCCCGGTTGTTCTCCCATCATCTCCTCCTTATCCTTGATATATTGTAAAAGTTTCTTTAATTGATTGGCCTCTTCTTTCCTCCTCTCGTCTGCTTTCTTTATGAAGTAGCCACGCATTACCGCTTTGCTGGCTTCCCAGATTGTTTTTGTGTTAACTTCCTCAGATGTATTTTCCTTAAAATATTGTTCTAAAGTCTTCTTTGCCTCTTTAATATTTTGTTCATCATTTAAAAGGTTTTAATCTAAACGCCAACTTCTGTCTTTCCTTTTACCCAATAATGTTAGTGATATTGGGTTGTGATAAGATGTCCATTTTGGCATGATTTCCGTATTTATAACATACTTGGTTAAATTTTTTGAAATTAAAAACATGTCAATCCTAGACCAAGTTAAATGAGCATCTGAATAAAAAGTAAAACCCTTTTCCTCTCTATTCTTCCATCGTCAGACATCAATTAAATTGAATTCCTCCATCATCTCAAAAAAATACTTTTGGTAGTGTCCGTTGGTTCTTTTTGATTTGTTTATTTGAAGCTCTATCCTTGGTGGGCTCTATAACCCCATTCCAATCTCCCAAGAATAAAATGTTGTCCTTCACATTCTCCACCTCTTCCATTAGCTTTTTTTTTAAAAAAAAAAAATCTTGTTTTTGGATGGGGGTATAAACCCCCACCACAAGTAGCTTTGAATCCAGAAGGTCAACCTCTATTCCCACATATTCCCCTCTTGATCTTTAAATAGTCCTCCAGCTGGGAATTTTCTGTTGATATAAATTGCTATCCCCTTCTTTTTCCTGCCATTTGATGATGTGAAAATCTGGCTTAATTTAGGCTTTTTAAGGAGATTGACGTATTTTTCTCTAATACGAGTCTCTTGCAGACATAGTATGTCCATTCTAAGTTTCTCAAGGTAGTGGAAAATTTGTCTTCTCTTGTAGATCGAATTCAATCCTTTGATGTTCCACGATATAACTTTTGTACCCATTTTGACCAAATTAATATTCTAACCTATATATTCTTCTTTAAATTTCCCCTGTTTCCTCCTTCTCCTCTTCTCCTGATTCTAATTCTGATTCCCCCTCAACCTCAGCCTCGCTTATATTTTTCTCCAAGTCTGAATCCTCTCCTCCCTCCTTTTTCTCCTCTTCTCGTTCTTCTTGTTTCTTGTTCTTCCTGTTTCTCTTCTTCTTTTTTGCCCTTCTTACAAATTACCATTCCTTGGGTCATCTCTATTTCCTTGGGTCATCTCTACTTCCTTTATATCTTTTCTTCTCTTTAACAAGTCTCTTACTAAATTCCTTGGCTTTCTGTATTGAATTTATTTTATATCTTTTACGTTGATAGGAAAATGTCACTCCCTCCAACCTCTCCCATCTGTAATTGATTTTGGTTTCCCCCAAGAGTTGAGTCAAAAATTTGTATTCCTGTCTTTTCTTCAAAATCTGTGGTGGTATGTATTCTTTGAATACTTTTACTTCTTCTCCACCAATTTTCAAGCTCTCTTCGTAGTTTTTTAGTACCATCTTATCTCTTGTCTTTGTTCTTGTAAAGCAAACTACCACATCTCTAGGTAGTTTCCTTTCTTTTGCCACTACTGAGCTGATTCTAAATATTCTGTCAATTTGTGCTTCAAGATTTTCGTATGTTATATTGATATAACTTGCCAATTATGGGATCAGTCTGTCTTCCAAATTTTCATTTTCGTTTTCAGAGAGGCCTCTTATCTTCAAACATTTCTCCCTATACCTCAACTCATTTAACATCACTGCTTGTTTTTCTACCTCCTGTTCTTGCGATAGTGTAGTAGTTACTATTTCTAAATTTCTTGTCTTTGAACTTCACTGACCTCTTTTTTGATTTGATCCATTTCTGCTGTCAACTTATCTAATTTATCACCAAATTTGTTTAATTCTTTGTTTAATTCTTTAATTAATTTGCCACACTTAAGTCCGCTTTCATTTCAGCCCTTATTTCCTTCATTTCATCCCAAATTTCAAGTCTGATCTTTTTCATTTTTTTCCTCATCTCCTCTAATATAATTGAGCTGAAATCTGTGGATTTACTTGGCCCCTCCAAGGATGGTCGTCTTTGTGTTAGAACCTATGTCAGGGCCTGAGTAGCTTTTCTAGTTCCTGTTGCCATTATTCCTCCTTTCTGCCTTTTGATGCTCTCCCTTTACTCTGATATATATGAATACAGTTTTGATTAGTTGTTTTAACTATCGGTTTTATAGAGGGAGAGAGAGAGAGGGAGAGGTTACATTCCACTTATGGAATGTCTTCAAGCTGAGTTTTATATAATATATAGTAAAATATATATTAAGTGTGTGTGTGTGTGTGTGTGTATATATATATATATATATTTCAATGTATAATTCAATACCTGTGTATGAAGTTGTGTATCTATCTATCTATCTATCTATATACTTATATTCCTTCACTCATTTACCAATCCTTGAATTCTTACCAATCCTTATATTCCCATATATTCTAAAATTATAGGTTATATATACTATATGTTTATAATGTGTGTGTGTGTGTGTATATATATATATATATATATATATATATAAATTATTAATTTTTTTGTATTGAATTCTATACAATACAATGCAGTTTATATTATATATTGATTATATATAATTCAGTATTTCTGCAATTACACTATGTTAATTATTCCAGTATCTTTCAGTCCCAAATCACGTATCTTTCAATCCCAAATCAGATAGCACTTATTTGTTCTGGTTTTATTTTACTCCTGAGCCTTGCAGTCTTGTACTAAGCTTCTCTCATCAGTTCTTGCCAATTCCAATGGTAGTTTCCACCACACCTGGATTTTCTTCTTAGTTCTTATTTTGCTTTTACAGAAAAACAGTCTATTTCCCTTTACCCTCAAGTCAATTGCACCTTACTCAAAGGAATCTACCAATATTAGGAATACCTCCTCTTGCCCACCCACTTTTGGTTTTACGTTGGTATATCCAATCTTCTTTTAAGTACTATCTACTTTTTTGCAAGTTGTCACCTTATTCTGTTCACTCTTTCTCTTCTTTTGCCACACGTTCAAACCCCAACCCCCAAAAAAACTGTAATTCTCTGTTTTCCTTTTTTTCCTTTCTCCCTCTTCTTCATAGAATCATAGAATCATAGAATTGCAGAGTTGGAAGAGACCACGAGGGCCATCCAGTCCAACCCCGTGCCATGCAGGAAATCTTGATCAAAGCATCCCCGACAGATGGCCATCCAGCCTCTGTTTAAAGACCTCCAAGGAAGGAGACCCCACTACACTCCAAGGGAGTGTGTTCCACTGCCGAACAGCTCTTACTGTCTTACTCTTCCATTATTTTGAATCTCAAATGAAATAACAGGGTGGCAAGCAACCAAACAAAACCAAATAAAATCCTATTGGCTGAAATAATCAAATCAGTTCTTTCTGGTTTACGACCTCAAAACTCAAATCAAATGTATCAAATTATTGTATTCAATAGAGAGTGAGTGTTGTAGTTACAGTTACAGTTTGATTCTAGTGGGTAGATAAGTAGTCCTTATCTCTACCTTTTTCCTTCCTTTCTTCTATCACCTTTCGTCTTTCGCCTTTCTCCTTTGTCTTTGTCTATCTTTGTTCTTATACTTTGAATTTCTTCCCCTTTTAGAGCCAAATCCCACTTTCACTTTTTAAGCAAATCGTCCCACGCTTCAATATTCTTCAATACTCTTACAACTCAGCCTCTAAATGCCCCAGATCACAGTCATACCATCCGTCGTGTTCTTACCATGTCCTTACTACTGTTCGTATCTGTTTGCTCTTACTTTCTTCTCCTATTTGCTTTTAAACCTCTTCTCCTCAAAAAGTTTCTTCCTGGAACTCCCCCCCCCAGATTTGGGATTCTCTCCTCGCTTCTTCTCCCTTACGCCTTTTCGCAGCTTCCCTCTTCCCTGTATTAGAAGTTGCTCCTCGTCGAACTCCTTGTGCGCCTCAGCAATTCAACTCCACTGCTCGGCCAACGCTTATGCTGTTAAAAAAAAGTGCTGGCATTGTTAAAGCTGCCTGATCGCGGTTTGCTTGATTCCAACCGCAGTTTGCTTGATTCCAACCGCAGTTTGCTTGATTTCGACCCCCTCAGCTCTTCTGTGTCTGAGATAGCTGTTTTTGCAGACCGCCAAGCTGGAAATGGATCACCACACAAGCCTTTGCTCTGTTCTCTGTACCAAGGAGAACAGCTGTGCCTTCAAACAGAAAGCACTAAAGTTGGAACCAAGTAACTGCTAGAGCTGGAGCTTTCACTTCTAGCAGCTGACCACAATGCCATCACGCTGGAAAGGGAAGTCTTTTTATAAGGGCCAGTGGGGGGTTGTTTTGTTATATGTTGTATGCTTTTATGGTTTAGTTGTTATTGTTATTGTTTTGATTTGTCTGTGTTAGGCTGTTAAATGTGTTCGTATTCTTTAGATTGTTATTGGTTACATGTCTATATTATATGCAAAATGGCTTAATAAAAAAAAAGATTTTAAACTGAAAGCAGCTGTTTGGTCACCTCAGTGCAGCAAAAAAGTGCACAATTGTTAATGCAAAACTCCAAAATGGTGCTTCTGGCCACTTCATTGCAGGCAAGCCCACCCCCATCAAACACGTTGACCCAATCAGCTTTCCACTTCCACCCTGTGCATTGATGTGAATCAGTTGCCCAAAGGAGCAGTAATGAGCTTTTCCACATTATTTTTTAATAAAAAACCTCAGGAAAAGCCACAAAGTCTTTTCCCATGTAGTGTTTGGAGTTTTTGGCCCCCTTCCTTCTTAATACAGTTGTCCCTTCATATTTGCTGGAGTTTGGTTCCAGGAAACCCCCCCCCACCTTAGATACCAAAATCCGTGAATACTCAAGTCCCATTATATGCAATGGCATAGCAAAATGGTGTCCCTTATATAAGATGGCAAAATCAAGGTTTTTGGGTTATTATTTTTTTAAAGAATATTTTCAAGCCATGAATACTTAAATCCGTGGATACCAAATCCATGGATAAGGAGGGACAACTGTACTGTGAATCACCACAGGATCTCATTGGGACAAAAGGTATTCTCCTTGAATTAATTCTATTTTAAAAAACCCTTGGAATTTTTAAAATTAACTGAAAACTTTTCCAAAGCTTTTGGAATTTTCATTTGATACTGTTTTATAATGTTGTACGTTTTGATTACAGGTATTGATCAGTTTGTCTTATTTTTATATTTTTTGATGTTCCATACTATATTGTTTTGCTTTTGTTTTATAGTTATCAAGATAATTTATTTTGAAATTGTATTTTATAGTTTTATGTATTTATGGTAGAATTAATGAGAATACCACCTGTGCCTCAATCCCATTCAGCTTTCTGCCCAAAGCTTCCTAGTTAGAGGTGATCTGCTCAAAGGTGTTCTTGTCAATGGCATTGATGCCAACATGAATAAGGAGAAAGGGGTACCGATCAGTATTCTTGATAAGTTTTGACAAGTTGCCAGTGACATCCTGGATATGCGCACCAGAAAGACAGCACACTTTCCAGTTCATCTTGTCAGACTGGCACACAGGTGCCTTTTATACCACTGAGCAAGGAGTCCCCAACCACCAACACCTGTCTTTTCTTCTTGGGGTTGGCAGTTACCGTGACTCCTTCCTTGACATGTGGTATCCCTTGTTGCTGGTTTCCTGTTTGAACATCTTCTCTGCTGCTATACTCATGAAGTTGTATGAAGCAATTGCTTAGTTGGAGAGATTCTGAATCCCTTCCGTATGGTCTGCATTAACTGTCCTCCAGGGTGCTTCCTCACTGTTACAGGCTTCTTTGTTTTCCTTGGCAGTTTCTTCCTAGAATCATGGAGTTGGAAGGGGTCTCATGGACCATCAAGTCTAACCTCCTGTTCAATGCAGGATATCCAGCTAAATCATCCCCAGCAGGTAACTGTCCAGCCTCTTTTTGAAGATGTTCAGAGAAGAAGACCTCACCACCTCTCTAGCCAATTGTTTTCCATCGCCAAACCACTCTTACTGTCAAGTAGTTCTTTTTAATGCTCAATCAGAATCTATTCCCCTATAACTTAAAATCATTAGACCTGGTCCTACCCTCTGTTGGTTCCCTAGGATCAATCCTCCTTTGTTCTATCTAAGAAGTCCTCATGTTTTTGATTCATTGAAGGGACTCAACATGTAGCTGTAGCACACTGACCTTGTCTTCTAGGAGAGCTACCAATTTGCACTTGATGCAGGTACAGTTGGTGATGTTTTCTGGCAAGAAGGCAAATATTGCACATAGATTGCAGCAGACAACTATGGATCCTTCTGCCTCCATCTTTGCAGTTATTTTTCCCTCCTTCTTTCCCCTTCCTATCTATTTGGGTATATGGGATATAACTGTGTGTGCTGTTGGCTCAAAGGCTTGCTGTCTCTCCTGACCTGGCTGCTTTTTGCTCACAGTGATGTGATGGTAAAAAACAAAAACAAAACAAAAAAACCACAGTATATAGATTATCTTCTTAACACACATGGGAAACTGCTTAATGCAGTGTAGATGTGTAAATAGCTATTGCTTAAAACAATTTGTAAGCCGCTCTGATAGCCTTGTGGCTGAAAAGCGGGGTATAAATAAATAAATAAATAAATAAATCTTCCAGAGCTTCACCTTCTCATCAGCTGGCTCAGAAGATTGCTGCCTCCCCGCCCCCACCTAGCTGTTTGTTTGTTTTCTGTTGACAGTGACTTCAGCAAAGGCTGATGCAGAAAAGTATGCAGAGGAGCTGCTACTCTTTCAGAGCTTCACCTCCTCCTTGCCAAATTTTTTTACTGAAATTGAGGTATCTACATCCCTCTCCTTATCTACCAAGCATGTTCCTTCCAGTTCAGGACTGTGTAGCTCCATTGTAAGGGGGGGGTGTTAAAAATGTAAATACTGTACAAGTTGTTATTCTTTTCTGGATAAACTGTACTTTTTAATTGTTGTGTGCTGTTTTCTCTTTGGCATATGTGGCAGTGGTGGATTTATTGGGCAAAGTTCTCTGTACAAGCCTACTGGATATGGAAAATTCTATTTCTGTATGTTCAGTCCTTCTTGGATCAGGATAGGGATGTAAAGAATATATTCACAGATTTTCTTCTCAACAATGAAAAATAGTGTCTTGACACATAGAGAAACCCCATAAAGAAAAAAAATGGCCACCTCAGCAAAGGTTTTTGTTTGTTTGTTTGTTTGTTTTTCATTTCAGGACTTTTTTTTTTTTAGCTATTTAATGAGGAAGAAAAGTTTGTACTGTACTGAAGAAGAGTTTTGAACAAACTCCCACATTTATACACACTAAACATTGCTTTTTTGCACAAGAAACAGTGTTCTGTTCCCCCAAATGTGTGTGTGTGTGTGTGGGGTCCAAATATTTTTTTCACTTGTTTGAACACAAACTTTTTTTTTTTGCAAAAACATGTCTCAAATGGGCAAATAATTGTAATTTGGCCTAGTTTAAGCACCAAGTAAAATCATGGTTGTTTATGAAAGCTTTCGGAACCTGAGTGATTTTACAAAATCCTCAAATGCACATGATTTGAAGTAATTTTAAACTATATTAAACTATTTTAACCCTTTAATCTGTCTTTGTTAAATGTTTAATATGTTTTTAACTTTTAAAAAATATTTTAATTATTTATACAATTTTAGTTTGTTAGGTTGGTTTTATTTTATGCTGCCCTTAGATCTTTGGATAAAGGACAGGATATAAATAGTTTAATAAGTAAATAATATTTTCTTGTGAGAGAAATCTCTTGTAATTACTCAGCAGAGTGACTTCTTGTGAATTTTTTTCAATTTTGCAAGGAAGGACAAAACAAGCAAATATATTTCCCCTCCTTGCTGATTGGGACTACTTAGACAATTCATTTCATGGGATATATTTCTTTCTATAATTGTTTGTTAAAGTTCATGAGAATAATTTTTCTTGAAGATACATACTGAGCTCTCTTTCTCTTTCTCATAAAGTTCATATTTTTTAATATTAAAAGATCATGATATGATGGCTAATTCTACACAGATTTACTTTTTAAATTCTACATCTGCTGCAGTTTTGTGCTGTATAATTGATTTAATCTCTAATTTTAGAGGAATGCTGAACTCTCTTACTGGGCTCTGCTTACATTTCTCCAGGGCAAAAATTGTCCTACTTTCCCCTCCAAGTATCTGTTTAGTGCTAAGCCATTTTCTTCTAAGATGGGTTACTACCCCTGGTGAAATAAATAGATTAACAGTTGGAATACAGCTTACTTTACAGTTGTGTCTTACATTTCCAATCTTATCTTCTGTTAGTCTGGGAAAAGTTTCATCTGTAATTTTATTTATTTATTGATTGATTGATTTATAAACTGACAGGTGATCCAAAGCACTGATGACAAGGTTAAAATAAGACATAGCTAAAAACATGAGGAAAAAGGTTTTTGGTTTTTTTAGAAAAAATAAAAGCTGCCATATTAAAAAACCAATAACTAAAAACAGTACACACGCCCCATGTCTTTATTAACCAATAAGGACACTGCTCCAATATGCCTGTAGCAGCTCTCAGCTCTCCAAAGATCCTGTCCACATCCTTGGGCTGTAAAAAAGGAAATTTATTCAATAACCCTGGATAAGCAGGGTCCAAAGTTACACTGGGTCTACATACAGTACCACTTCTTAAACTATCTGATGTGGGGGACTGGAAGGGTTTTATTCTCAGGGCACTAGGAACCAGCACCATATTTGTACCGGCTGACTGCAGTTGTTTCTTTCTTTCCTAGAAACTCTTCATGGCCTGGCACTTGATGGTTTGTAGACTGGCATTGATCCACAGACCAATTTGAGTAACACTGAACTACAGCATCCAAGCAGAGTGGATCCAAATGATTTTGCTTGCAAAGACAAAGAATCACACAGGGACCACCAAGGCCTTCAAGAAAGACACTGACAAGCTGGAATGTGTCCAGAGAAGTGCAACGAAGGTGATCAAAGGTCTGGAAATCAAGCCTTATGAGGAACAACTTAGGGAATTGGATATGTGTAGCTTGGAGAAGAGAAGACTGAGAGAGACATTACAGCCAGCTTTAAAAAATCTGGAGGAATGTGATGTAGAAGATGGAGCAAGGTTGTTTTCTGCTTCTCCAGAGATTAGAACATCAACCAATTGATTCAAATTATTAGAAAAGTGATTCCATCTAAACATTAGGAAGAACATACTTACTGAAGAGTTGTTTGACAATGGAATAGAATGCCTTGGGGTGGAGTGGAGGTCTTCTTTGGATGTCTTTAAACAGGTTGGTTGGATGGACATATTTCAGGAGTGGTGTAGTTGTGTATTCCTGCATGGGAAGGAGTTGGAATAGATGTCCCTTGTTGCCCCTTCCAACACTAAGTTTCCATTATTCGGTCTAGTCCAACACTCTTCCCATGCAGGAACCCACAGCTAAAGATTCATGAGAGATGGCCATCCAAGCTCTGTTTAAAGACCTCCAATGAATGAAAGTCTGCTACCCTCTAAGACAGTCAGTTCCATGGTTGAACAGCTCTTAACATCAGGAAATTCTTCCTAACTAGCTATACCCGGCGTAACATACACTGTTATCTAAATATTTAAAACACTTCAGTATGTTTCCATTCTCACTCTGCTGATTGGCCGCTTAGGAAACATGTCAAGAGTACGATCATTTGACGCATTAATTGATTAATACATCAATTAGTATGCATTAGTACCATCATTTGACACATTAACCTTTCAAATCAACTATAATGGCATATGTTGCGCCGGGTACAGCTAGTTTCGTATCGAGATCTCTCCGCCGCTATGCAATCACACTCACACACACACACACACACAAACAATGCTATACAGACACACACACACACGCCAGGATGTGAGTGACCCTCTGCCGACATGGAACTGCACCACTCTACACACATATATATGCACACCACAAATGCCAAGAGGTAAGAGCACCTCTGCCACCACCATGCAACTGCACGTACACACACCCCAAGCCACCCACCTGCCCACCCACCCATGCTACAGACACACCCACCCACCCCATGATACACCCCCATGGTACACACCCACCCATGCTACAGACACACACATCCCATGCTACAAACCCACCCCACACTACACCCCATGCTACACACACACACCACACTACACACACACCCACTCCACGCTACATACACACCCATCCCCATGCTACACACCCAGCCATCCCATGCTACAGACACACCCACCCTACGCTACACTTCCACGCTACACACCCACCCACCACATGTTACCTCCCATGCTATACACCCACCCACCCGATGCTACAGACACACACACACACACTCATGCTCATTGGTGAACAGTGTGTCCAGAAATTGACACAGGATTCCAGGTGAGATCTGACAAAAACAGAATAGAGTAGTACTATTATTGAATTAATTAATTTATACCCTACCTTTCTTAGAATAATAAAATCATAGAATTGGAAGAGACCACAAGGGCCATGCAGTCCAACCCCCTGCCATGCAGGAATACACAAAGGATTCTCAACAGATGTCCATCCAGCCTCTGTTTAAAAACCTCCAAAGGAGACTCTACCACACTACGAGGCAGTGCATTCCACTGCTGAACAGCTCTTACTGTCTTACTGTCAAAAAGTTCTTCCTAATGTTTAGATGGAATCTCTTTTCCTATAGCTTGAACCCATTGCTCCATGTCCTAGTCTTTGGAGCAGCACAAAACAAGCTTGCTCCATCCTCAGTATGACATCCTTTCAAATATTTAAACATGGCTGTCATGTCCCCTCTTAACCTTCTCTTCCCTGGCCAAACCCAACTCCCTAAGCCATTCCTCATAGGACATGGCTTCCAGACCTCCTACCATTTTAGTCGCCGTCCTCTGGACACACTCCAATTTGTCAATATCCTTTTTAAATTGTGGTGCCCAGAACTGGGCACAATATTCCAGGTGAGGTCTGACTAAAGCAGAATACCGTGGCACTATTACTTCCCTTGATCTAGACACTATACTCCTATTGATGCAGCCTACAATCACACTGTCTTTTTTAGCTGCTGCTTCACATTGCTGACTCATGTTCAGTTTGTGGTCCACCAAGACTCCTAGATCCCTTTCACATGTACATACCTGGCAGGGGAGACACCATGATCACAATACAGTTAAAAGCCTGTTAATACAAAAGTTAAAACGCAAACTAAATTTCTATATAAGAACACATCAATTACTTAATTGCTTAAGTAATCAGAGATCCCAATGCTTTCTTCCTGGTCCTAGATATAGAAGAGGTGAGCTGGAACCAGTCCCCACAGCTCAACAGGGTGCAGGAACCATGACTACAGCCCAATATGGAGACAGGACACAGTCGGAAGGATATGATCCCCTTAGAGCAAATTATAGTGAGGAAAGGAGACGTGTTCGGCATGCAGCTGCACCTAAGGCATGCAGGTGCAGACATGACCCAGTTTAATCAGTGCCCCACCACCAAGCTCATATATGCCCTACTCAAGCTACAAGGTAGCCAGGATAGGGACTCCCGGCCAGTAAATTCAGTTCTGCCAGGAGAGACCACAGACACTTGTAACCTGAGCCTCATTTGTTCCTGCTAGGGGCACCCTTGGTCCAATACACTTCCCCAAGGAGTTGTAGCATGGATAAAACTGAATGGGGAAGGCCAACAGTAAAAGTGACCCCTGCTAAGGTCCTGGTAAACACTGAAAAAAGCACAAAATGTCCTTTACCCTGATTTGGCAGCAAAGGAAACCCAACTTCCAAAGCCTTAGCACTCACTGAATTTGGAGAAGGTTGCCACAAAGCTAAGAGACAGAATCCCCGTAGAAGAGGCAGAATCCCCTTAGAAGTAGGCAAGATCCAAACCGAGATAAGAGCATATGAGATTCAGAAGGATGAGGTTGGCATTTTAGATATGTCTTTTCTCTGAGATCACCATCTGAGACTATAGACTTAGCAAATGGCCTCTTCTGGCAACTTGAAGGTGCCCCCCCCCCAAAAAAATCTGCTGTCCAGAGATATGCTGCCCTGAAGGCACCATAACCTATTTCATAGAATCATAGAATCATAGAATTGCAGAGTTATATGATATTTGCAGCATTGCAAATGATCCCTGGACACTAGAGTTCCCAGATGTCTAGATCCAGGATAAGGTGGAGTGTGGCCTTGTTAAAAATGCCTGTGTGCTTATCGAGGGAAAAGATCCCCCACCACAGAAACAGTATAGGTACCCTGCTGAGGCTGAGGAAGGGATAGGCAAAACTATAGAGGGTGTGCTAAAATGGGATGTTATCACCCCCTTGCAATCCATCTGTAATGCACCCCTATGACCTGTCCGCAAAACAGATGGAAAGACTGTTGGATTTCATGCTCTTAATGTTGTGACCTCTCCTGTTGTCCCCATAGTGGCTAAATACAAGACTGTAACCATGATCCTGACAGCTGCAGCTGTGATCACAAAACACTGCTTACATCTTGCATTGAGTAGTAAAAAGGCAGGATCCCAGCAATACAATGAAGAGAAGTTACTCCCAAACTTCCCACATCTATGGACATGTCCTCTCTCAAGGATGTGGCAGAAACCACTAGTATCTTCATTAAGGCCATGGCACAGAGACCCTGTTCTCCATACCATCCTCTAGAAGTTGTTTTAATAGGAAAGAAGGCTCAATCCTCTTCAAAACAGTTAGAGGCTGAGATAGCTTCACCAACCCCGATCATAGTAGCCTGGCAGATCTCTCGTGAGTGAGGAGGCACTCTGCCAATGGTGACTCTAACAAGCATCTTTGGGAGGTGGAAACCTCCTTGAAGAGACAAATCACACTGAAATACAAATTTTTCTTTTTCTGTTAAAACTAGAATAATAATTCTTTTGCAGCTCACAAATGGACATCATGGAACACCAGAGACAGAGACAAGGTGAGTATATTTTTTATTGTCCTTATTGTAGCTTAAAACTCTTTAAACCAATCCCCTTGGTGAAGCCTTTAAACCAATTCCAAAGGACTTTCTCTGGAAATGCCCCATAGAAGAACCCCAGCATGTTCCTGGTGAACATTTGCTTTGCCAAATGACCCTAGACAACCTAAGTCTCAATCCACAGCAAATCTACTCATGCCAATGAATAAAATAAAGTACCCAAGGATGCTGTGTGAAAGGGCTACATGCCAATACCCCAGTACATATGTGGAAGAATATTTTTGTAAGGAAGGTCCAGGAGCTACTTCCCATGTTACATTGCTAGATGTAGTCTCCTTTAAAAAGAGACTGAAGCCACCATTAAACAAGCCAAACAACCACCTCCATCCTGCAACATAGCCATAACCACAGCTGCAGTTTGGAATATTGCCCCCGCTTTTTTGTTATCAGTTATCCTTGGCAAAACAGCAGGATGCACATCCCCCAATGATGTCAATTTAGCCACCCCATCTGGCACCAACTACACTGTGCAAATTACAGACTGGAAGACAAAAACCACTGGGGAGGTGGTCACTAAGAAGGACCCAACGGGAATTTAGGCTTATTCACCACCTTTCATATCCTCAGGGAGCATCAGTAAATGATGCTATCCCACCCTAATTCTGTTCAGTGTGATTCACCTCTTTTGATCTGAATCATAGAATCATAGAATCATAGAATTGCAGAGTTGGAAGAGACCACGAGGGCCATCCAGTCCAACCCCCTGCCATGCAGGAAATCACGATCAAAGCATCCCCGACAGATGGCAGTCCAGCCTCTGTTTAAAGACCTCCAAGGAAGGAGACCCCACCACGCGCCGAGGGCCGAACAGCTCTTACTGTCAAAAGGTTCCTCCTAATGTTGAGGTGGAATCTCTGTTCCTGGCGCTTGCATCCATTGCATCTGGCAGTTTAGTTGGTTTGTGCATGTGGTCCAGGGGCTCTCATGGCAAAATGTGATATCCAATCTGCATTTAGGCTTCTCCCACTTCATACAGGTGACTTATGTTTGCTGGGATTCTAATTTTTGGGCCAGGGGTATTTTGACAAGGCCATGCCTAGGGTATGATCAGTAAGTTCTGCAGCTTTAGAGACTTCCAGCACTTTTCTTGAATGGGCTGTAAGCTCAGGACTGGCTCCATCCCCTCCCATCCCCCAGCCAATGGGGAAGAGAGCAAAAGTAGGTCAGGTTAAAGGAGTGTAATTCTTCACCCAAAACTGTTTTAATGCTTATAGATCATGTCAATGGTAAAATGTTTGTTATCTGAACACTTTCTAAATTTTATTTTCCATTACCATTTCTTTCTTTGCCTTAAAAGGACTACCACTTTGTGAGGGCTTCAGAAGAATTATTTTGAGGTTTACAGATTATGGTACAAAATGAACTGGAGAGTTCCCCTGCAGTGACAGGAGTTGTGAGTGAAATTGCAATGGTTCTTGGAGGTCTCAGGCCAAAACAATGGGTACTCCAGAAGAGTTAACAGTCATTAATGATCTCTCTCTCTCTGGCTTTTCTTCGCAAACGAAGATTCAGGAAGGACTCATCCCGCGCCTTCTGCAAGCGCGCTGATGACTAAAAAGGCCAATCCGAGATAAACAAGTCCGGTTGCAAAAAGCGCAGCAGAAGGTCTCCTTGGGTGATGTTTTTGGGTTGTGATTCTTTCTGCGTTGTCGTTTCTCTTCAAGACTTGTTCGTCGTGAGTTCTCAAATAAGGCTGCAGCATTGTGGATATTGCGTCTCCATGCCTCCCGATGTGAGGCCAGGGCGGACCACTGTTGGTGATCAATTTGGCCAAGCCTGAGATGTTGTTTCAGGGAGTCTTTGTATCGCTTTTTTGGAGCGCCCCTCTTACGCTGACCCGTGGCGAGTTCACCGTAGAGTAGTATTTTTGGGTACTACTTAATGATCAATACCTTTGGAACTGAATAGGAAACAGACATGGTCTTTTGTTGGAAGGGAGCAGGAGAGGAAACTTCCATTTCTCAAACAATAAAGTCTCTTGCTGTCATTTATTGGATTAATGATTGACTCACCTCCAAATGTTGAGTCTTACTTGAGAGTATTTGTTTTTGGGAATTCCCACAGGCCCTTTCTTTGGTCTTGCATGAATCCCACCTTGGTGTTAGGGGGTCCCTGGTTTACCTGTAACCACATGGATGGCCACCCTAGCCACATTATTAAATATAGCCAATTATTTGATATTCCAAGGTGAGGGCTATCAGGGTAGGTAACAGTTTTCCAGAAAGATGGTAGTTTGACAATGAAAACTTTAGAAACAGTTTCTCAGGGGTACTATTTCCAATTGCATGTGTCTCTGCTTGTTTCAAGGCAACTAACTTAATTCAACATAACCTTTATGTGCCTTAATGGCAGGGTAGTCTATGGTTATTCTTCAGCAGAGCAGGATAATTTTATTCACTTTTCACAAGTGCTTTGAGATCCCTTAATGAGAGATGCTTTCTAAACAACTGACCTAATAAGATTTCACTTGAGTCCCACAGAGGCCCCCCGGCATAAAACCCTGTTCAAACCTTTTAAAGCAAACTGCCTGTTTCAAAAGAGCCATTTTGTTACACAGCCATGTGCTGAAAGTACATGCCGTGAAACTCTGTTCTCCTCCTGATTAAGACTCTGCGATTCCAAATAAACTCTTTAATTACAATTAGCATCTCTTGAGCATACTGCATCTGATGGTGGCCATTTTGCAGAAAAGTTGCATCATTTATGACTTCTCCTGTATTGGAGCTCAATGCAAGGGACTGTAATTAATCCCATTCTCCATCCTGCCCTAGAAACTGATTAAGCACAAAAAGAACTTTAATCTTTAAACAAAATGTCTAATCTTTAAACAAAATGTCTAATGTCTTACCCAGTAAAAGGCATTTCTCTAAGGAACCCTCTTCTCTGGCTGCTTAGGGCTGATTAATTCACTGTCTTGGCTCAGATATTGGCTTTTTTTCTTAAACTGCTTTCTCTGACCTGATTATGAATCATGAGCCAGTGTCAGTACTGCCGTGCCAGTCTGTGCCACATTGTTTTTAAAAGCCAGGTTAACTGTTCTCTGTGTCATCTTCATTACTTGTGATAAAGGCAGTAATTTACATGTATTAGAAAATAACAGTCTTTGCCACACTAAGAATTTCCACAGGACATACCACATGCATGAAAGTACATAGTAGTTGAGTCATTGATTACTGTCTTTGGAGAAAACTTGAAAATGGATTAGATTCATTCTTGTCTACCCTTCTTACCCCTGGGGAATTCTAAATAGTTGACTGTGGCTTTTTATATTGCCTTTTTTTCATTGCCCCCTTAAAAAAATATTATTTTCTTTTTGCTGAAATCACATCTCCCCCTCTTGAATGGTCTACAGTTTGTATAAAGGCAGTGTATGCTCTTCTTCTAGCCTTTATATTTAAAATCTTTTTAACTACACTGAAACCATATATCCCCTCCCCCTAAAAGCATAGGACTGATTGCAGTTTAGGACTTTATCCCTAATTTAACCTGTTGGGTAGTTCATGCTATTCTTTTTATTGCTTTAATGTTTAATACTCGAATGTGGGTGTTGGTTTTTACAATGCATACTGCTGTTAATTGTCAAATTGTTGTATAGTGTCTAGTTCAAGGGAAGTAATAGTGCCACTCTATTCTGCCTTGGTCAGACCTCACCTGGAATACCGTGTCCAGTTCTGGGGACCACAATTCAAAAAGGATATTGACAAATTGGAACATGTCCAGAGGAGGGCAACTAAAATGGTGAAAGGTCTGGAAACGATGCCTTATGAGGAGAGACTTAGGGAGCTGGGTATGTTTAGCCTGGAAAAAAGACGGTTAAGGGGCGATATGATAGCCCTGTTTAAGTATTTGAAGGGATGTCACGCTGAGGATGGAGCAGGCTTGTTTTCTGCTGCTCCAGAGACTGGAACACGGAGCAATGGATGCAAGCTCCAGGAACAGAGATTCCACCTCAACATTAGGAGGAACTTTTTGACAGTAAGAGCTGTTCGGCAGTGGAACACACTCCCTCAGAGCGTGGTGGGGTCTCCTTCCTTGGAGGTCTTTAAACAGAGGCTGGATGGCCATCTGTCGGGGATGCTTTGATGGTGATTTCCTGCGTGGCAGGGGGTTGGACTGGATAGTCCTTGTGGTCTCTTCCAACTCTACAGTTCTATGATTCTATGATTCTATTAATCAAATGATCAATGAAAATCGATTGTGGCACTTCATAAGTGAATAATCTTTCTTGATAACCTGGGGTGGGAATCTGTTTTCTTTACCTGTATAGAGTGTGAAAGTTGTGGTTTGAGCATTGAGTCTGGAGACCAGGATTCGAATCCCCACCCAAACATGATAACCTACTGGGTGACCTTGGGCAAGTCACACTCACTCAGCCTCAAAGGAAGACAATGGCAAATCTCCTCTGAACAAATCTTGCCAAGAAACCCTGTGATAGGGTTGCCATAAATTGGAAATGACTTGAAAACACACAACACCAATATAGAGCATGAGCAGTTTCTCCCTTCTTTCTGAAGCCATAGCCCTAGGCCTGATCTACCTATGGGAGTTTGAGAATTATGAAAATGTATTTGAGGAAAGGGGAGGGAGGGGTCTTTTACAGAGATAAAAGTGTTTTTTTAATGGTACTTGTACCCCTGTTATAACAATAGTGAATTATTAAGGATTAGGGGTGATTTTCATTATCAAATTCCTATAGGCACATAATAGAAAAATAGACATTCAGAAACTTTAAAAGACACCTCAGTGATCAGAGGTGTGTAATCATGGGAATGACTTCTAATTCCTTATGTGTACAACCCACTCTGTTGCACATTGCATATATTATGTGTATACCTAGAATATTAATTGGAAATACTTCATAGAATCATAGAATTGCAGAGTTGGAAGAGACCACGAGGGCCATCCAGTCCAACCCCCCTGCCACGCAGGAAATCTTGATCAAAGCATCCCCGACAGATGGCCATCCAGCCTCTGTTTAAAGACCTCCAAGGAAGGAGACCCCACCACGCTCCGAGGGAGTGTGTTCCACTGCTGAACAGCTCTTACTGTCAAAAAGTTCCTCCTAATGTTGAGGTGGAATCTCTGTTCCTGGAGCTTGCACCCATTGCTCTGTGTTCCAATCTCTGGAGCAGCAGAAAACAAGCCTGCTCCATCCTCAGCATGACATCCCTTCAAATACTTAAACAGGCCTATCATATCGCCTCTTAACCGTCTTTTTTCCAGGCTAAACATACCCAGCTCCCTAAGTCTCTCCTCATAAGGCATCGTTTCCAGACCTTTCACCATTTTAGTCGCCCTTCTCTGGACACGCTCCAATTTGTCAATATCTTTTCTGAATTGTGGTGCCCAGAACTGGACACAGTATTCTAAGTGAGGTCTGACCAAGGCAGAATAGAGTGGCACTATTACTTCCCTTGATCTAGACACTATACTTCTATTGATACAGCCCAAAATCGCATTGGCCTTTTTAGCTGCTGCATCACACTGTTGGCTCATGTTCAACTTGTGGTCTACTAGGACTCCTAGATCCCTTTCACACGTAGTCTCATTCAGCCAGGTCTCTCCCATCCTATATTTTTGCATTTCATTTTTCCGCCCTAAATGCAGTACTTTACATTTCTCCGTATTGAATTTCATTTTGTTAGCTTTGGCCCAGCTCTCTTAAAATGTGTGGAAACATACAAATCATATATCTATGTTCAGTCAAGGAAGTGGAGTGGGTATGACTTCCTATTGAGAGCATACTTGGTTTGCTGCCACATAATGTATGGAAGAGGCACATGGAGACTTGATGTGGCAGTTTTCTTTTTTTGGACAGAATGCCTAACTAGATGACTATGAAAGATTTTCTTCTAAAGTCATAGAGTTCTAGCCTCATCTCTGGTCACATAAAAGCTGCTACAGACAAGTGTATGCCAAGCATCTTTGTTCTGAGTATTTCCTGATTCCCCCAGACTGTGAGACGAACATGGTTTGAGAGGTTAGTATGAGGACAAAAGGGATAGATATGGCAGAAACAATTCCTAACAACCATGGGGTTTGAATATGTGTATAACGTTGTGCAGAAACATCATTTCCATTTTATACTTCTGTTCTGAGACAAATTGAAATAATTTTTGTAAACTTTGAGAAATGAAAACTGGGATCTAAAAATTAGCAGGCACTGTTTTCTTTAAGAGATGTTTTCAAAACTGTTACAGGAGAAATAACTTCTGAAAACATGAGTTTATAAAATGAAAGGAAAGCTATGTTTTATGATCACTGATTGAAAAATGGGTAACCTATAGCATGATTCTAATTGGCACCACATGAATGAAAAGAAAAGAGGGCCTTTGTTTTCTCTGATATAGTTTCTATGTACGTTTAAAGAAAATTTATATTTCCCCAAATTTCCCAGGCATATACCTAACCCAAGCAAACTGCTGAGTGTTAGTGTGGAGTGCTTTACACATAAGAAGTGCTGTGTTTTGCAACAATTAATGTTGCAGAGGAAGCAGCCTGTTTAAAGATGCCTGAAGCACTTGCTAAAATGTATGTTGTTTTTCAAGGCCACCAGACACACAGTTGGCTAGGCTGGCTAATAAACAAAACAGCAATGCAAAAATCTTATCCTCCTGGGGTTTGCTAGAGAAGGAGGATGAGAGGTAAAATGAATAATGCTTACCTGGTAGGAGTGGATGAAGACAATAATTGTTTAGCCTGCAGGAGATCTCTGCAAGGGTTAAAAATGACAGAGATATTAGTTGAAGAGTGCTAAGATTGTTTGGTTTGAAGCTTTCAGCAATACACAGACTGTTATTTACCGGACTTGGTCGATTTACTTCTTAATGCAATAATGACCTGTGAAATGAAACATGAACTAGACAATTGTTCCTCATTGTTTCCAGTAAAACATTCTTTCATACCCCATTAAACCACCATTAATTCCGTATGAAAGAGAGGCAAGCACAAACACACAGATCTTGGGTTTTCCTTTTCACTGTTACAAGAGTTCTTCTCTTTGCTATTTTCTGCTAAGACTGAAAAAATTACAAAGTTATACTGTGTAATGGAAGGGTAACATAATTCATATTATCATACTATCATAGAGTATTATCATACAATCATAGAGTATTATCATACAATCATAGAGTATAGAGGGCCCCACAGGGCATTGAGTCCAACCCTTTGCTCGGTGCAGGAAATCCTGCTAGAGCAAGGCCAGCAGGCATCTGTCTAGCCTCTTTTTGAAGATGTCCAGAGAAAGAGACTCCACCAACAATCTAGATAATTGGTTATAGGTCATCAGGGCACCTTTGAGTCAGCTTTACCCTTTGCATCACACTTCAGGGACCAAAAACCCACTTTAGGAGAACACTTAGTCTTAGCTACCAAGGATAAGATAACCAGGAGAGATTACATTGATGTGTTTTCCCTACTATATTGGGAATTTGAAAAAAAAAAGGGGGGGGGTGGAGGATTGCCTAGATGATAGGGAAAAGGAGAAATTGAAAAGACTCAGAGTAGATAGGAACTGGGCCAGCTGGCTCACAGGGTTTATCTATTCAGGGGTCATTGCTCAGATTCAACCGCAGAGAGCCTACACCCTGATTAGGTATATGGATATAATTTACAAGGCTTATGTGTACTTCTCTGGTCTGGTGTGGATGCAATATGATGAAGCATTTCAGTTAATGGAGGCCTCACATCCTGCCATGCATTGGGACCTCATTCATTCCCAACTCTGGTTGCAGTTTATGACCCCTTCTCTGCCCATTATGGGAGAAAGGTCATAGAGTGGTCACCTGTTACAGAATAGCAAGGGAGGTTCTTTAGTCTGTCCCCAGCCTCACAAAAAAACCCCAACCACATTTGTTGTGTTGTACATATAGACCCTGTAATTTTAAGCATGAATTCTCAGTCTGTGATGGAGGGAATTCCTTTCAGAACTGTCCCAGGGCATGGGGACAGGCTAGTGGCAATAAGGACCATCAGGATGGAAGAAAAGGGCAAGGTAATCCTCTTCATCTTCAAAAGGGGCCCAGTCCAATTAGGCTCAATAGGCTGTTGGTCTGGTTGTTGCTATATCCACATCAACAATCTGTAAATTATCTGCAAGAGGGGTTCCAATTTGGCTTTAGGATTCCATATCAAGGGAAGTCCTGGCCATTTAGTGCACAAAACCTAAAACCAGTGAAGGGATTGGAGCATATAGTTAGACAAAAAAAATTGCAAGGAAGTGGTAGAAAGGAGGGTTGTGGGCCCTTATCCTGCTCCTCCTGTTCCTAATTTGTGAGTATCCCCCCTGGGTCCCAAAGAAAACTGTGAATACAGACCCATTCACCATTTATTCTACCCCGGGAGGGTCATAGTTAATGAGTCCATCCCCAGGGAGTTGTGCATGGCATGCTACAGTTCCATTGATGCTGCAATCAGGGAAGTAAGAAGGCATGGTTTTGGAGCAGAATAGGCAAAATGTGACATTAAGTCGGCATTTCACCTTTTACCAGTACACCCTAAGGATTTTGAGTTGCTGGTCATCTCCTTTGAAGGCATGTTTTACATAGATTGGGTCCTTCCAATGAGATGCTTTGTCTCATGTTCTGCCTTTGAAAAGTTCAGCACCTTTTTAGAGTGGACAATTAAGCAAAAGCTGGGGTGGTTTATTACCTAGATGACTTTCGGTTTATTGGTAGGCATGGGTTGGGTGTTGTGATGTACCAAGCACACACGCTCACTTTCAATCAATAAATTTCTTTATTGGCAAGGATTCGTGTGTCAGGAACATAGAACAAAGCCGAAACTGAATACAGCTAGAGTAAACCCACAGATAAACCCCACAGCGTGAGAAAGGCTTTCAGGGAGGAAAGATGCCTCCCTCTCAGGGCAGCTTGCACCTGGACGATTTGACCTTGAGCCACTGTGGAGCTCAAGTGTTCCCAGGCCAACAAGGCGGGTTGGCCTCTCTCCAAAACTGCAGAGGCCTAGGCAAGGAAAGCAGTCTCATGTCAGGGTCCTCCAGGAACTCCACTCCAAATCCCAGAATTCAGGGATGAGCCTGAAAGGTGTCTGTCATCACCTATTAAAAGAATTTGGTGTACTTATGGATGTCTTTGGTGTGCCCTTGGTGCAAGAAAAAACCAAAGGCACAGCACAGAAGTTAATTTTTATAGGCATTGAAATTGATACTGTCAACCAATTATGTAGGCTACCCTTGGAAAAGGTTAGGGACATGTCACAAAGGGCCAATAGTTTCCTTTTGAGAAAGGAAGTCACACTCAGAGAATTCCAAGAGCTAATTGGCCACTTGAATTTCACATTCAAGTTGGTAGCACCAGGCTGTGCATTCTTACAGTGACTTTGTGATGCCATTAGAGGTGTTTCCCAGACACATCACAGAATTAGAATTATGTGGGATATTAAGGATGGCCTCCTGATCTGGCAACAATTTTTAAATGGTTTTAAGAGAATTTCCTTTTGGAGGGAGGAAGTTAAGCTCCAAAACGCGTTACAAGTGTCATCAGATGCAGCAGGATTCTTAGGGTTTGAAGTTTACTTTAGAGGGCAGTGGTGTGCACAGACCTGGCCTTAGGATTGGACAGATGCAGGAGTAACCACAGATCTGAACTTCCTGGAATCCCCCCACCTTTTGGTTGCAGTCAAGATATGGGCTGCGGAGTGGCTGGGCAAAGAAGACCTTTGGTGGCATGGCTTGTTGCCAGCTCTCTTTCAGGAGCATCAAGGATCTCTGCCACAAGATGGTAATGAACCTCACCTGCTTAAAGGCAAAAGGCCATTAATGATGTGGGGGGAAAATCCAGTCTCCATGGCCTCAAGTGACCTTGTTATGGTCCGCCATTGTGCCTTGGCAGGTTTGGCCTGGGCAGGGAGACCCGCGGCAAATAGATATTTCCAGAAGGAGGGTGAATAGGGAAATTCATGATCCCATGAGCAGGGGTCTTGGGCAATTTATGCCACAACCTCTCATTGTATATCAATGCTCTGCATTATACTGATCTGATGGGGTTCACTTATCTGAAGCAGGGATCCAGATATTCCTTGAGGTCCTGCAGCAAGGTATGAGGCCCCTTTTGTCCAGCCTTGGGGGGATGGGGTGAAGTAAACACTTGCCCCTTATCTGTGGCAGGTAGTAGAGGGAGAACAGATGAGTTTTGGAGTTCACCTATGGAACCCCTTTTGAGTGAAGGATGGGACTCTGGAACTACCCTTACATGTTCTGTGACTCGGTGGTGGGGAAGGAGGCTATCTGTGGGGCTGGTGTTAGGGTTGTGCCCTCGCTAGAGGTCATGTGACTTGGAGGGTCTCACACTTGGGTTTGGCCTTCTAGTAGATGGTGTCCAGGGGATAGCCCAGTGTCTGGGATCTCACCCCCAGGCTCAGGTGTTTCCCGCACAGGTACCTGCAATTCTCAAGGAATAAACAGAAACAGGTTTTAGGTTAAATAAAGTAACCCATATTTCAACCCAAGCATAGTCAGAAATGCATTCTAGACTTTAGGAAAGCTGATTTCAGAAAACTTAGGGAATTTCTGGGGGTGATCCCATGATCAGGAATACTAAAAGAGAAGGGAATTCATGAGGGATGGGAGTTTCTTTAAAGTGAGATATTAAAGGCACAACTTCAAACAGTTCCACTGAGGAGGAAAAAGGAGAAGTGTCTAAAGAAACCAGGATGGATTTTAAAAACTCTCAACTGAGCTAAAACTTAAAAAGAAATGGAAAATGAGAGAAATCACCAAAGAAGAATTCAAACAAATAGCCAGTTCATGTAGTGGGAAAGTCAGAAAAGCTAAAACACAGATGGAGCTCAGGGTTGCTAGAGAGGTTAAAAACAGTAAGGGCTTTTTTGGTTATGTCCATAGCAAAAGGAAGAACAAGGAAATGGTAGGGCTGTTGCGTGGAGAAGATGGTGAGAGGCTAATGGGACAAAGAAAAGGCAGAACTACTTAATACCTTCTTTGCTTCATTCTTCTCTCCCAAAGGGGGAACAGTACTCAACCCGTGGAAAATGGAGCAGATGATGCAGTATCAGAACTGGTAAAGAGGTAGTTCAGGAATACCTGGCCACTATAAATGAATTCAAGTCTCCAGGGCCAGATGAACTTCATCCAAGGGTATTAAAAGAACTGACAGAAGTAATCTCAGAACCACTGTCAATAATCTTTAAGAATTCCTGGAAAACAGGAGAGGTCCCATCAGACTGGAAAAGGGAAAATGTTGTCCCCATCTTTAAAAAGGGGGAACAGAAGAACCAAATTATTACTGCCCAGTCAGCCTGACATCAATACCAGGAAAGATTCTAGAGCAGATGATTCAACACACAGTCTGTAAGCACTTAGAAAGGAATGCCATGATCACAAAAAGTCAACATGGATTTCTCAAAAACAAGTCATGCCAGACTAATCTTCTCTCTCTCTCTCTCTCTCTCTCTCTTTTTTTTTTTTTTGATAGAGTTACAAACTTGATGAATGGAATACTGTGGATGTAGCGTATCTTGATTTCAGTAAGGCTTTTGACAAGGTCCCCCATGATATTCTTGCAAAAATGTTAGTAACCTATGGGCTAGACAATACAACTGTTAGCTGGATTTGTAATTGGTTGACTGACCGAGCCCAAAGGGTAATCATCAATGGCTCTTCTTCATCCTGGAGAGAAGTGACTAGTGGGGTGCCACAAGATTCTGTCCTGGACCCAGTCCTATTCAACATCTCTATTAAGGGAACTTGGATGAGGGAATAGAGGGCATGCTTATCAAGTTTGAAGATGACAGTGAATTAGGCAGGGTAGCTAATAATCCAGAGGACAGGATCAGAATTCAAAATGGCTTGAACAGATTAAAAAGCTGGGCCAATACTAACAAAATGAATTTCAGCAGGGATAAATGTAGGATACTACACTTTGGCAGTAAAAATGAAATGGACAGATATAGGATGGGTGACACCTGGCTTGAGGGCAGTACATGCGAAAGAGATCTTGGAAACTTAGTGGACCACAAGCTGATCATGAGTCAGCAGTGTGATGCAGCAGCTAAAAAAGCCAATGAAATTCTAGGCTGCAGAAATAGGAATATGGTGTCTAGATCAAGGGAAGTAATAGTGCCACTGTATTCTGCTTTGGTCAGACCTCACCTGGAATACTGTGTCCAGTTCTGGGGATCACAATCCAGGAAGGATATTGAGAAGCTGGAACATGTCCAGAGAAGGGCGACCAGGATGGTGGGAGGTCTGGAAGCCATGGTCTATGAAGTGCATCTTAGGGAGCTGGGCGTGTTTAGTCTGGAGAAGAGAAGATTGAGAGGGGACATGATAGCCATGTTTAAATATTTGAAGGGATGTCGTACTGAGGATGGAGCAAGCTTGTTTTCTTCTGCTCCAGAGATTAGGACACAGAGCAATGGGTTCAAACTTCAGGAAAAGAAATTCCACCTAAACTTTAGTAAGATCTTTCTGACAGTAAGAGTTGTTCAGAAATCGAATACATTGCCTCAGAGTGTGGTGAGTCTCCTTCTTTGGAGGTTTTTAAACAGAGGCTGGATGGCCATCTATTGGGAATGATTTGATTGTGTAATCTGTGTAAAACCTGGTGGTGCAGTGGTTAAATGCCAGTACTACAAGTCACCACGTCGCAAGTTCAATTCCAGCAGGCTCCAAGGTTCACTCAGCCTTCCATCCTTTCGTAGGTCGGTAAAATGAGTACCCAGCTTGTGGGGGCAATTAGCGAACACACATTGGAAACTGCTTAATGCAGTGTAGATGTGTAAATTGCTGTTGCTTAAAATAATTTGTAAGCCGCTCTGATAGCCTTCTGGCTGAAGAGCGGGGTATAAATAAATAAATAAATAAATATCTTGCATGGCAGGGTGTTGGACTGGTTGGCCCTTATAGTCTCTTCTAACTTTATGATTCTATGAGATGGATTGAGTCAGTCAAGGAAGCCACCACGAGGTTGAATTTGTGAAAGTTGAGTAGGGCTGTTGATTTGTAGAGGTCTTGGTGGTCTCACATTCACCATAAGTATAAGTTGGTTAGATAGTAAATAATAACAGGTTAAAAACAAATAAGCTCCTGTTAATGGTGTTATTTTTCTTTCTTTTATAGCACTACTTGGAAGACAATGCTTTGTTTCTCTGTGAAGTCTGTGTCTTTGTGAACTGCCCTAGGCAGTTACTTGAAATGCAGGGGTGGGGAACCTGGCCTTGTGTTCTTCCCCAGACTGTCCTTCTCCATAAATTTGTCATGTGGTGCTTTGTACAGTTTTTTTTCCTGTTCTGAAAGGTTAAAATTCTTCTCCCAAGGCTGAGTTACTTGTGCTAAGAGCTTTAGGCTAAAATACACTGATACCTTGGCCCCATTGTTTTGTCTTTATCCCCACCAACTTTTGAAATGCAGCTCCCCGGGACTTCTCTGAAATTCGCTGAAATTCAAGTTGACCCTCAGGCTAAAAGAAGTTCCCTGATTTTGCACTAATGCTGCCACTGGTTCTTGCCACAATTTTTTGGGTCCTAATTCATTTCATAAAGAGGTCCTCTGTCTCTACAGTAGCCAAGCTCCTACATCTCTTGTGTTTTGGAATGGATGAAAAAATTGTTTCAGTTTGATACTGAGAAGAATTTACCCAAACATTTAAGGAAGGGAAAAGTAAAACTGTCAGATTTGCTCAATTTTCCCTGTGTTCTTGGGATACAGTTGCGATAAAACCCTCTCATAGATGAGAATTTGCCTGCCTGTCAATCCATTTCAGTAGTCAGTTTATAACTTTTTGACATTATCCTGGTGTTTTTGGAAAGAATCCAGACTTTTGCCTCTGGAAAAAAATGGAATTGGGTATTTGTGACTGAGTTTTATCATTTGTCTTTGCTAATCACTACTGGCCAAAATGAGCTAGAGGCTAGAAAATAAAGTGCAAGGATAAAGAAAGGGAAATAAGTTTTATTGTTCTTGTTGTGAGATTTTAAAGAAACCTGTCATGGAAAAAAGTCAGCAGAAATCATGACCCAAATCTTTTTATAAAAGAAATGAGTTCATAAAAGGTACTAAGAACTTGGAACAGCCTGAAGGCTGGTAATGTGTAGAGTGGTATGTTTTCTAGTAATTAAAATGCACACAATCCAAGTAGTGAGGAAGGATATCTTTTGATGCCTGGAATGGAGCTATGCAAGGAGCAGTTTACTTTTCAAGGGTGCTAATTTTTTTCCCAGTGGCTTCTCTGATCCATGAAAATACAGAAGGACTTTTTCAAACAGGATAAAAAAAAAACCCCAAGGGGGTCAGGAGAAGAACGGGGCTGTTGTGCTTACAGAGCCCCATTTCAGACAGCCCCTTCCTCCTCCTGACCTTCCCCCATGCTGCGGGTGCCACTTTTTAATGATGGAGGTTTTCCCTCAATAAATAGTGGCACCCGCAGCACAGAAGAAGCTGGGAAGGTTGGGAGGAGGACAGAGGAGGATAGTCTGTCTGAAACGGGCTCTGTAAATGCAACAGCCCTGTTCTTCTCTTGACCTCCTTGGTTTTGGGGTTTTTTTTTACCGCATTTGAAAAAGTTCAAAGTGTTGCTCAGAATAGAAATTACATAGAATCATAGAATTGCAGAGTTGGAAGAGACCACGAGGGCCATCCAGTCCAACCCCCTGCCATGCAGGAAATCACGATCAAAGCATCCCCGACAGATGGCCATCCAGCCTCTGTTTAAAGACCTCCAAGGAAGGAGACCCCACCACGCTCTGAGGGAGTGCGTTCCGCTGCTGAACAGCTCTTACTGTCAAAAAGTTCCTCCTAATGTGGAGGTGGAATCTCTGTTCCTGGAGCTTGCATCCATTGCTCCGTGTTCCAGTCTCTGGAGCAGCAGAAAACAAGCTTGCTCCATCCTCAACGTGACACCCCTTCAAATACATAAACAGGGCTATCATATCACCTCTTAACCGTCTTTATTCCAGGCTAAACATACCCAGCTCCCTAAGTCCCTCCTCATAAGGCATGGTTTCCAGACCTTTCACCATTTTAGTCACCCTCCTCTGGACACGCTCCAATTTGTCAATATCATTTTTGAATTGTGGTGCCCAGAACTGGACACAGTATTCTTGGTGAAGTCTGACCAAGGCAGAATAGAGCGGCACTATTTCTTCCCTTGATCTGGACCCTATACTTCTATTGATGCAGCCCAAAATTGCATTGGCCTTTTTAGCTACCACAACACACTGTTGACTCATTTTCAACTTGTGGTCTACTAGGACTCCTAGATCCCTTTTGCACGTAGTCTCATTCAGCCAGGTCCCCTATATCTATGCATTTCATTTTTTCACCCTAAGTGCAGTACCTTACATTTCTCTGTATTGAATTTCATTTTGTTAGCTTTGGCCCAGCTCTCCAGTTTATCCAGGTCATCTTGAATTTTGATCCTGTCCTCCAGGGTATTAGCTACTCCTCCTAATTTGGTGTCATCTGCAAATTTGGTAAGTATGCCCCTAATTCCCTCATCCAAGTCATTGATAAAGATGTTGAAGAGCACTGGGACCAGGACAGAACCCTGTGGCACATCTTTCCAAGATGAAGAGGAGCCATTGCTGAGCACCCTTTGGGTTCGGCCGGTCAACCAATTACAAATCCATTGAACAGTTAACTTGTCTAGCCCACATTTTACAAGCTTGTTTGCAAGAATGTCATGGGGAACCTTGTCAAAGGCCTTACTGAAATCAAGGTATGCGATGTCCACAGTGTTCCCTTCATCTACCAAGCTGGTAATTTTATAAAAAAAAAAAAAAGAGATCAGATTAGTCTGGCATGACCTGTTACTCTGAAATCCATGTTGACTTTTTGTGATTATGGCATTGCTTTCTAAATGTTCACAGACTCTCTGTTTAATGATCTGCTCTAGAATCTTCCCTGGTATTGATGTCAGACGAACTGGACGATAATTGTTGGGATCCTCTTTTTTTTTCCTTTTTGAAGATGGGGACAACGTTTGCCCTCCTCTAATCTTATGGGACTTCTCCTGTTCTCCAGGAGTTCTCAAAGATTATTGCCAATGGCTCTGAGATTATATTTGCCAGCTCTTTTAATACTCTTAGATGTAGTTCATCTGGTTCTGGAGATTTAAATTCATTTAGATTAAGAAGGTATTCCTGTACTACCTCTTTGCTTATTCTGTGCTGGATTTCCCCTGTTGTGTCTTCTGTACCTTTATCCTCAGGTTGGTCCCCCTTTACCTTTTCTGAAAACACTGAGGCAAAGAAGGTGTTGAGTAATTCTGCCTTTTCTCTCTCCCTTGTTAGCATTTTGCCATCTTCTCCGCGTAGTGGCCCTACCATTTCCTTCTTCCTCCTTTTGCTGTGGACATACCCCAAAAAACCCTTTTTATTGTTCTTAACCTCTCTAGCAAGCCTGAGGTCATTCTGTGCTTTAGCTTTTCTGACTTTACTCCTACATGTGTTTGCTATCTGTTTGAATTCTTCTTTGGTGATTTCCCCCTTTTTCCACTTCTTATACATGTTCTGTTTAAAATTTAACTCTGTTGATATTTCTTTAGTCATCCATCCTGGTTTCTTTTGACACCTCCCATTTTTCTTCCTCAATGGTACTGTTTGAAATTGTGCCTTCAGTATCTCCCTTTTGAGAAAGTCCCATCTGTCTTGAGGTCTCTTCTCTTTTAGTATTCCTGACCATGGGATCACCCCCAGTATTTCCCTGAGTTTATTGAAATCAGCTCTCCTAAAGTCAAGAACGTATCTTGTTTCATGTTTGTATCTTTTAATAATATTCAGATTTTTGTACTTTCTAATTCCATGGTCATATTTAATCTGAAAATCATCAAACTGTGCAGTAACTTTGTTCATTTGTCAACTGAATGAAATGTGCCTTTGGCTGCTGTTTGTGGTTAGAATGTCCAGTTCTGAAGCCTATTCATGGCATTAATCATTTTGCTTACAAAGGGATTTATTTTTGGTGGGGTATCCCATGAACAACATTTAAGCTCTTGGCAAAAATTGTATGTCAGAGCAAATGTTAAACCTTTCCTCTTTTGCTGAAATAAGGCTTATCCCTGATGCTATCATGGGGGATGGTGTTGCATTGAGCCTTTTCCAGACTGATACTGGTGATTCAAGCCACTCAGAGTAGGCCTGGCATCACCATTGCAAGACTTAGAACAAGATGTGGCATGATTCACAAACCAAATCTCAGGGGAAGTCTCATAGAACTACAAATCCTGCAAGATGTCATGTGCGATCTGGTTGGCAGGTGGCATGGCCGATTGTGCAGTAGTCAGTACCTATTCCTTTTAGGATCAAAATGGTTTTGAGTAGGGGAGAGAAAAGATGGTGCTGGCCTGTTCAGGAGTGTTTGCTGCAACTCTGAACAAAAGATAAAGAAAAAATGCTTTATCTTTCTACTTTAAATTTCAACTGGCTCCTGCTTCTATTTCTTCTATATACCATGGGCTTAGTTTACAAGTAATTTTATCTTTATTTTTCTTTTTCTTTTTTTAAAAAATTACTCTCCTGGTGTTTTTGGATGATTATTTGACAGGAGAGAAAAGACTTACATTCCACCCTTTGATGAGAGGATAACCTGTAGGATATAAAACCAATGGAACAGAATTAGTTTGTCCTTGGACTAGGGCTTCAGCAATACCTCTGCAGATTGTTGCCCAGTCTAATTGAGAACAATTATAAAATCATTAAAGAACACAAATACTCCGACCTGAGAGGAAGAAGTGATTAAAGACACCAGGGAATAGTCCCTCCTATTTAAAAGGTCTGCTTCAAAAGAAGAACTGATAAGAATTGAAGATGAATGAAGCAGACTTCTAGAAAACCTAACACCTGGCAGAGAGAGAATGCTGGGAGCTGAACTGACAGGCTTGGGCCTGGGCCTGAGGTTTGGGCCAGAGGGAGAATATATTGATCATTTGGATTACCACTTTGTCCACTTAGTCTTGACCAAGCCCCAGCAGCCTGTATAGAGGTGTGCCCAGTAGACTACATAACATCAGGTATAAGTCAAAACAGTAGCGCTGGACATTGGCCATTTGGTTCCTGTTTGGTACTAGATAGAAGAGTGTGGGAGATTAGCAAATAAGGAGAAGAAATTGTCATAAAAAGCTTCAGAGTGCGTTCACTCTCTGCCCATCCGAGCAGAGATGCATGCAGCGAAATAGCGTGGGCTTTTGAGCAAAGCCATGCACACTTCTGGTGCAAAAGAAAAGACAATATTAATTCTCTTTTATGGCTTTATTAAAAGTAAATGAAAATAAAATAGACAGCAGAAGACATTCATCCATGCTTCTGTATGCTCCAAGTTTCCTCAGGAGCTAAGAGAAAAGAAAAGGAGCTCCCAAAATGCAGGACACCCACACACGCTCTAAAATTCCCTCCCAGTCATATACCTTTCCAAAACATTCAATCCTGAGAAGTGAAACAAGAAACTGGACTCTTAGTTTCATTTGTCGCTCTCAAACTCCGAAGGACAGAATAACAACAAGAGACAGATTTATGAGTTCTAATAGACAAGCTGGCGTCTTCAGTGCCTTGGTGAATAAATTTACCCAAAGGGGGGAGACAAACTTCTAATTACAATATCTATTTTCTCTGACAGAAATAACTACTGATGCAGGCCCAGAGCTGTTAAAGATGGAGAAACTTGGACTAAGAGGGCAACAAAAACTACATCTCACATGAGCAGGTTGAAATTTAAACTGTAAAACCTTTATTCTTATTGAAGCTCAAGATAACAGCTGAGCTTGGAAGTGGTTGAAAGAATTAAGGGATACTTGTTTTAAATTAATGTGAAATGTATTTTGAACATCAACTGTAGTTTTAAGATTTATTGTCTTAATCAGTAGTTTTATCTTTAATTTTATGGTCCTAGTTTTACAATAGTCTGGAAATAGTTTTAAGGCTTAGTATTAATTAGCCTTTATAACAAACAGGTTCATACATTTAAGTGTGGCTATAGGGATGGAATTTCACTGCTGTGTAGTATTATTTAGTTGCATTAGGCATTATTATTTGTATTGTTTGGCTGCATTAGACACTGTGTTGGGTAAACAATATGGTTCTTACTAGAAGCCAGAAAAAGTGTGGAAGCGCTAAATTTAACAGGGACATGGTAAACAGCTCAGTATGGTCTATGTAACAACAATGTCTGGCAGCAAAAGGGGAAAGGTAGTTGGGATCAGGAAGAGGAAGAAAGAAATATTACTGGCATAGGGGAAGATCATAATGAGGGCCAGCCAAAGGCAAATTCATATATTACCACCCCAGGAACTGACAAGGAAAAGTCACCTACAGCTATAACCAGTTTAAATAAGGACATAGCAGCAGATAGTAATTCATATCCAGAAAAGGGGAATGAAAAGTTACATTCTGAAGTAATGAACACCCATCTAAGTCATGATGAGAGTCTTATAGCTTTCTCTGATGACCTTCCTCCACTAGATGAATTGCTAAAGAAGGAGAGAAAAGTACAGTTGTCCCTCCACATTCACAGATTTGGCATTCATGATTTTAAGTATTCATGGTTTGAAAATATTCTTTAAAAAATAATAACCCAAAAAGCAAACCTTGATTTTGCCATCGTATATAAGTGACACCATTTTGCTATGCCATTGCATTTAATGGGACTTGAATATTCATGGATTTGAGTATTCACGGGGGGGGGGGTCCTGGAACCAAACCCCAGCGAATGTGAAGGGACAACTGTAATAGCTGAGTCTCAAGAGTGTAGAGATTAAATTATAAAACAACTACTAGCTTTGGAGGCAGAATCCCAGAATGTTCAGGAAAACTTAAGGGAAACAGAATAAGAGCACATAGCTGGGAACAAAGACAAAGTGGAAAACCCCAAAGATAATCTAATCCAAGATATATATACCATGTTAAAAGACCATTGTAACATAATAGATACTATAAAGGCCAATATAGAAGTAATTTCCCTTCTGATAAGGGAGGGGATCTTGAAGGTGGCTTCACCAAATGAGGCTAAAAAAGGGACCAAACAGGTAGAACTGCAGAAACAAACTGATATTATTAGAAAATGTAAAAGCAAAAACCAGTCTGAAGCTAGGTGTAAGAATAAAGAGAAGGGGTGTGGGAGAAAGAAGAGCAGAAAATGTAAAAAGGACCTACGCATTCAAAATCAGAAGAGAGAGTTAGTTAATATGAAAAGATCAGTAACCTTTAACTTTAAAAGATTATTTAAGCTTCTGGAATCTAAAAAAAACCTTGTAAAATCAGAGAAGTGGAAGGGACTGTAATGAGAATAACAAAAAGGAGAGATAATTAAATGAGTACAGCTGAACCTACACAAAAAATAAGTTTGGCCAAACCTATTTATACAGCAAGGCAGCAAGAACAGGATATAGTAAACAAAGAGAACGGAGATACTAGTGATAACAGATTAGATTTAGCAGAGAAAAGGAATCTGCAGAAACCACATTCTCAATATATTAGAACCATTAGCCCTCCTCCATTAATACTGAAAAAAACTCAATTGGCCTTTATAAACTATCCAAAGCCCTATGGCTTTGTAACATGGTCTCAACAGAAAGATAATTTTATTAAACAGATAAAAGCACTTAGGATAAACTTCCTAAAAGAAGAGGGCACTGAGAGCATAGAGTATCTTTTTTACAATTATCAGACTGCTAGAGCCCTAGTAACCTTTAGAAATGATAATATAGTGGTAAGGATTTATAATTTGAGAAACCTATTCTGGCATCAACAGATGGAAGTCAGAAGAGTTTTTGGCCACTTAACACCTTACCCCTTACTTGACACCCAGCTAAACCAAGTTAAAAAAAAAAATCTGTCAAGAAAACAAGTAAGATAGAACAGAGAGTAGATGTTGAGGACTTGATTTGTCTGGAAGACATCCATGACAGCAATTGGAAATAACACAGAGGTCCCTCCGGCCTGTACTGACACTGAAACATTGGAAGAGGAAGGTTTAATAAAATCATACAGGAGTCACCCCCTGTTTGATAAACTGGTTATTATAGGCAGACTTAACTCACTCCAAACCCAACTAAATAAACTTTGTGAAGCAGAATATGTAAATATTGAGTCCATTGATGGCCATTTAGATAAGATTAAAACTGGATATACAAAGGAGACAGAGCTAGATAATATCATCAATATATGTCCATTGGCAAATAAATCTAATTCTGGTGATATTCGGAATTACTTTTAAAAGAATAGTATTCCTGTTAACAATCAAAGATATACACCCACCATCTGCAATGATTAGAAGTCAAGGAGGAACGTCTTGACCAGATGACAATCCAGCTAGACTTATTTAATGGAATGTTGCCAGATGGCAAAATAAGGTTCAAGATGATAATTTTTTAACTTACTTGCAGACGTATGAGATTATTTTTTTGCAAGAAACATGGGTTCAAAATGGGAATGCAATCGAATTACGAGGGTTCACTTCATACTCCGCTCCAGCTTTAAAAACCATGAAGTTTGGGAGAGCAATTGGAGGTCTTGCCATATTAGTGTCAACATCACTTACTGGTGTAATCAATCAGCACCCATTATTAAACTCTAACTTTTTGGTGCTATCTATCGCCAATATCTTTCCTGATACTCTTCTATTTGTACATATGTACCTCTGTTAAAATCTGGCACAGATTAAAGATCTCTGGGGGAACCTCTTGATCAAGTATTAGAAGAAATAGACTCCTTATTCCCTAACCCTTGGATGATTATAGGAGGTGACTTTAATGCCCGCATTGGCACTGTTTTACCAGGTAATACAGTGTTTGGGCAAAGTTTGGAAGATGTACCTGAAACATGCCAGAGAACAGCAATGGATACAGTTCATAATATGTACAAGGCAACTACCAAATAAAAGAATGGTACAGTGAAGTATGGGATATAGCTATAAATGAGAAATTAACAAACAGTATTAAAGAAAAAAGGGAATGTTCAATAAGGAGGATTTTGGAGAGAAATGGGGCAAGTTTTTAGAATTTGTATCAATAAAGGGGAGAGGAAACAAACCAGTGTTGGAAGCAATGGAATTTTGGAAAGAGAAATGAATGTAAGGTTGAGGTCCCAGGGTGGAGAGAATCACTTATATGTTAATAAGTATAATTGTTGTATGAGTTGGGTTTATAATTTGTATGTTTTTTAAAATAAATAAAAAAAATATTATGCAAAAAAAAAAAAAACCCAGCTCATAGCTATGCTGGGAAACGCCTTTGTGAACTCATAATGAAACACAGTGTACTGTTACGTAATGGGCATGGAGTGGGGGATCAAGAGGGTTATTTCACATATGTTTCTCCCAGAGGATATTCCAACACCATTGATTATATATTGACCTCCAATAACATCCCAATTGATAGGAATACATTCAAAATAATTCCAAGAGCTGAGAGTGATCATGTTCCCTTGGAACTGTCACTCTCACAAATGGTCCCTAATGCTGCATTAAGCACAATAGATCAATCTCAATATCTGATACTCAGTAGCAGGAGGTTAAAATGGAATGGACAGCTTCAGGAAAGGATTAGTAAGATCCTAGATTCTCCCAATTTTGGAAAACTAAAGGAAAATATCCTTCAGGAAACTAGCAATATCATTGGCGCATATGAGACTTTAATGCCACAAATAAAACTTTTACTGAGTACATCCAGTATGTCCCAAAACCCAAGAACCAAGCCTTGGATGTGGTTTGATCAGGATTGTCTAGAGGGTTAAAAAAAAAAATTAGCTAAGGAGCTTAGGGAACTGAAGACAAGGAGGGCCAAGGACAACATACTACCTCAGACATATATAACCCAATTATGTACAATTACAAAATGTTACTTAAAGAAAAGAAACAAAGATATTAGGAGTCACAACGGAAAGAATTAGGAGAAGCAGCAGTCCAAAAGGACCCTCAGAAATTTTGGTATTTGATTGCACAAGGTACCAGAACAATAGGCTATACATTAGAGGCAGCAGTGCAAGGAAAGGAGTGGGAGAAATATTTCTCTAATATATACAGGTCCCAAACAGGTCTGTCTCCCCAAATTCATTACACCTAATTACTAGATCTTCCTGAATGGCCTGATGTCACCTCAAACCAGATTAAAGGGATCATCACTAGACAATCAGCGAATAAAGTCCCTGGAGAAGATATGATCCCAGTGGAACTATATAAGGCAAAACTAGAATATTGGTTTCCAATTCTTGCAAAACGGTTTACTCATATAAATCTTACTGGCTATATACCAGAGGGATGGAAACTGAATATTATTGCCCCTATACATAAAAAAAAGGTGATAAGAAGGACCCAGCCAATTATAGGCCTATTAGTCTTTTGGATTAGTCTTCTAAATTATGTGCCAGGTTCCTCCTTGAAAAGACAGAAGAATGGGCAGACAGACAAACCCTATTATCAGAAGTACTAGCTGGTTTCCAAAAAGGGAAGACAACAATTGATTTGTGTTTTGTGCTGAATTTCCTGATGTGTAAATATGTCCATACTTGGAAAATGCTTTTAGTACACAGTTATCCTTTCATATTCGCTGCGGTTTGGTTCCAGGACCCTCTGTAGATACCAAAATCCATGAATACTCAAGTCCCATTATATGCAAAATGGTGTCCCTTATATAAGAGGGCAAAATCAAGGTTTGCTTTTTGGATTATTTTTTTTAAAGAATATTTCCAAGCCGTGAATACTCAAATCTGTGAATACTAAATCCATGGATATGGAGGGACAACTGTACTGTTTGTCAGTTAGGTTTCATTCTGAACAATGAACTTGTAGGGATAGCTCTTTGGATTACTGTGACAATCAAGTTGTCTGTTTTGAACTCTGAAACTGCTGGTCACTGAGTCTGGAGAAGCCAGCACATGGCAGTTTTGCTCAGAATCAATCCCTGTGTAGTTATTGTTACCCAAGGCAGACATGTCTGGTGAACAGAGATCCTGTGGGGGAGCAGTCACAGACACGACTGATCACATGAAGCATCAACTGACTCCCATGAGAGAACATGAGCATTGGAGAGTCACTCAGAAACAGTGCAGTTTGGAGGACTCATGTGAGAAAGAACACAAACGAGTTCTTCTGAGAGAACGAATCAAGAGCTGCTGCTGGCAGTCAGGGTGGACTGCATGGGTCAGGAGAAGCCTGCAAGTGGTGGATCAGGCAAACAAGATCCGCCAACTACAGAGAGAGTTGGTGGAGGTGTGAGACTTCTTGCTTTCACTGTTGTTGGAGGAAGTGAGTGGAGGCTCGACAGAAGAAAGGGAGTTGGAATCGGATAGCTATGGAGACCCAGAGCCCCTAGTAGTGGTTGGGACTCTGTCAACATGACCAGATGTATGGTGGTGGGATCCCATATGCCCAACAACAGGGATGGATCAGGCAGCTGTGACTTTTAAGTAGTGCTTCTAGCAAAATGTGCTGGAGGAAGAGATCTGGCAGCTGGGTGCCCAGCTGCAGTGGGCACAAGGCCCCCTGCAGAAGCTGCAGTTTGGAGACACATTAGAGAACAGGAAAGAAAACCCCCAGCTAAGGTCCCAGCCTAGGCAGCCAGCCCCAGGACCAGTACCAATTCCTCTACTGCATATGGGGAATCAAGAATTGGGGGTGGCTGAGCTTTGATGGTGACCCAGAAAAGCTGCCATTTTTTTTATGCAGGTGTGAGGGTTTCCGGAAGATTGGGGACCAACTTTCCAGGACAACACATCATCATAGCACATTTGAAAGGTAAAGCTGCCAAATGGATCGTCAAGCTGATGACATGAGGGCTGCAGAGCTGGGAAAACTCCAGGTGTTTATGGAGGGGCTCTGGGATTGGTTTGAAGACCCATTCTGGTATGAGAAGACCTGCAGCCAGTTGCTGAACATTTTGCAAGGGCCAGAATGGTCTGTGAGTACACGAGTGAGTTCCACAGCCTCACCACACAAATGGTGAGATGGAAGAGATGAAGAAGATTCATCAGTTCCGATAAGGTCTGCATCCAGAAATTTTAGAATGGGCGCTGATGCATGGTGAGTCTCACACTCTGAGAGAGTGGATTGAGTTGGCAGGCAACATCGAGATGCAGTGACACGAGATATAGCTGGCCAAGAAGAATTGGGAGCCTGCATAAAAAACAGGACTGTGGAAAGCTGGCAGGAAGACCAAGGCAACAGAGGCACAGTGACGGGAACCATTGGAGTGAGAAAAGCAGCAAATCAAGGGGCTGTGTCTACACTGCAGGAAGAAAGGCTATTTCCCAGCTGCCAGTCTAGAGTAACAGGAATTCCAGTGACCAGCTGGTGGAGAATTGAGACCTCTGAAGAAGACTGATACCAAAAGCAAAACCATGCAACTAGCATTAGCTATGGAGCTTTTGGGATGGGAATCAGCTCCTTTGGGAGATGCTGCCAGCAGGGATGAGCTGGTGGGAAATGAGCAGAGCCTACCCTAAACAGCACTGAAGGACAGGCGACTGTTTTGAGTGGAAGTGTGAAGCCATTCTATGTGCCAGTGAAGCTGAGAAATCCCAAGGGGAGAGGGAAAATGGACTTAGCTGCCCTGTTGGATTTGGGATGCACAAGGTGCTTATTGAATCCAGTGGTAGCTACAGGGTTGGGTTGGCAGTGGGAAAGAGCTGACAGAACCCATTAACTTTGTCCAAATGGATGGAAGTGACACACGGAGTGGGGGTGTTGGTGAGGCACCGGATTTCACAGGTGTTCCTGGGAGTAGGGGGGCATTGGGAGCCCATAAAATTTGTGCTTGTACCCACCAAAGATTACCCTGTAGTGTTGGGACTGAATTGGCTGCATTTCCATGATCCAGCCATCAGTTGGACCAAAGGGATATTGACCTTTACCACCCCTGGATGTAATTCTCACACAAAAGAGTGGTGCCAACAAGCAATTCATCCCTGGTGAACAGAGGGGCAGCTCCAGAGCCCATGGTGGTGGCTGCAGGAGCAAGAGAAGAAACGCTGGGAGAGCCACCATCTGAGGTAGCCCCAGTGGTGGTGAGGAAGGGATGGCCCAAATTCCTTCTGAGTATTGGGACATCCGAGAAGTGTTTTCAGAAAAAGAATGTGATTTGTTGCCTCCCTAGGTAAACAAGGTTACCTAAAGCCAAATTGTATGCTATGGCTCCCAAAGAGATAAGAGTGTTGCATGAGTTTGTGGACAAGAACTTGGCATGAGGGACTTCCAGTACAATGGTGATACTGTTACCCGGATTGCATGGAGTCCATGGGACCCACTCGTGACCTCTGAGTTATGATATATTAGGAATTTTAATTAGCTCAAAGGTATGACTGCGTGCAGTTGGGTAACTTTGGGATATTTATACCTGTGTATACCAGTACTTGGAGATTCCTAGCCAAAATGAAATAAAAATGTTTATTGAAAAATAATCATGGAAGCATTCACACATGCACTCGCGTTCACAAGCAATCACGAAAGGCTCGCAAAGAATTAGGAGGATAGATTTTTGGGAATGGGTTATAATTACCTTAATAACAACAGTTCATGCAGCAGCTGGCAGAAAATCTGGATACATTTCATGTCAAACACAAAAGTTCAAATGTAGTGGTGGAGCAACAGCAGATTCGTGGGGTGTTTGGAGGGAGACTGCCACCCCCCATGTAACTGGGAAAGCTGAGAGTGGCTGAATATGTGTCCATTGGCCATAAGTCTGCAGTTTGGGGTGGTGGCTTCAGCAAAACTGAAAGGTGGAAAATTCTGTTGCAGTGGCAACCCAGGCACCAAGACGTCTGTCTATTCTGAGGTGCATGGACAGTGGGAGGAACTTAAAGACTATTAAACCCAGGGGCACTCCAGCCAAAGCTGGGGGCCAAGGAGCAAAGCCTTATAGGTGTTAGTTACTAAAACAAATCTTAACACAACCAGAGAAAAGAAACAAGCAACTAAAGCGGCTTTTGCTATCCCACCCCATTTTGGTGCTCAGGAGTGGGGTTTCCAAAAGGTACACTATGATAGGAATAGGATAGAAAGATAGAAGGGAGCCCAGGAAAAGAGTGGGACTTCACTTTGTGGCGTTTGGTACTCCAGGAGGAATGAGTTGGCACCCTTTCCGCTCAGGTTGTGTTGCTGACTGCTTGCTCTTCCCTCTCTTTCCACAGTAGATGTGGATGAAATGACATTCGTATAATAGTGGTCCACAGTTTGGGATATCTTGCTACTCTGGGCTTTGGGGAAAAACCGAACTACCCAAGCTCTTTTAGGAGCCTCAAGGGCTTTTGTAGACACCAACCTGTTGGGTAAAAGAAAAGATAAGAACTGTTTACAGAAATGCAGACTGTCAGGACTTCTCCCTTTATGGGGGATTCCACCCCATGAATGCCTCCAACAAGTCCATGACTGGTTGCAGATCTTTATAAATTATGGAGATCTGCCGGATGGGTACTGCTGGTGATGGGGTGGCTGTCTTGTCCAATGGTGACTCGGTAGCTGGGGAGTTAGTCTGGGAAACCTCTGGGGGTCTACCTTTCCATTCCTTTAACTGTGATATATGAAAATGCTTTAGACAGTGGCCCTTCCTGTGTGGTATCTCAACCTGGTACACAGCTGGTGAGACTCTTGGTTATTTGCACTGGCCCCAACCATTTAGTGGCCAGGGCTTGTTTGTCAGCTGAGAATTTATGACATATGACAAGCTGGCCTTCATCCCATTGGCGAGGGTTCTGGACCCATCATAGTTGCTTATCCATAGCCTCCATTTTCTTCCTTAGTTGGAAGACCACTTGCTGGTGTATTTTGAAGACCTCTTGGATGAGTGTCCTTACTCACTCATCATTTACAATCACAGGTTCCAATTGGATGGGAGGCTGATATCTAACCAGAACACCTTTGGGAGCAACATGTGTCTTCCTGTCATAACCATGTGTGGTGTGAAGGCATGAGGTGCCTTAGTTCCTTGCAATGAGATCAAAATGATGGGGAGCTTCTCATCCCAATTCCGTCTGGAAGTTTGTGTAATCTTACGCAGTGCCTCCGTGAGGGTTCGGTTAGTTCACTCTGTGCCTCTGGAGCTCTGAGTTCTATGTGGTATGTGGAACCTCTTCTTTATGCCTAAGGTTTTGCAGAGTTCCTGGGTGATCTCTCCAGTGAAGCGGGCCCCCATGTCACTCTCCAATTCCTTGGTGATTCCCCACCTACTCCACACATTATTAAAAAGGATGTGTGCAGCCATAGCAGCAGTGTTATTCTTGCAGGGGAAAACCTCAACCCACTTACTGAAGGGATTTATAGCCATTAAACAGTATTTGTTACCTCATGGTGTTGGTGGTAGCTATATGATGAAGTCCCAGGAACCTTCAATGCACTGGTGCTGTAGTGGGGCTTTAGGACCCGACTAGTTGGCATTGATTATGGCTCAGGAGAGGCAGTTGTCTACCCACTTTTTCACCCCCTATGCATGTTTGGCCACCAATCCATCTCCTGTACCCTCTCTAAGGTTGCCTGCTTTCCACGGTGTCCTTGTTCGTGAATGGATTGTACTAAGTTTCCCTGGATTTCTAAGGGCACGATCCAGTGGGAATCTCCCTGTTTATCCACCACCCAGAGTATGTGTTCCCTCTCATTTATTATTTACTGTCCAGCAGTGTTCTTTCCTGGCTTTGTCAATTCCTTCAGCTGAGGACCTCCCTTTCAGAGACTAGCTGGACCCAAGAAGGTGTTTGTGAAGACCTGTTTAGGGTTTACATTGATAAAGTGGATTGGGTTGTCAGGCTCACATGTGCCATCATCCTTGAGGGCTGCCTCTTTAGCGAAGACAGCTGGCCTGTTATTCCACATGTATGTGTCAGAATTGTTCTTTTGGTGGCTCTTCACATGTCTGATCCAGGTTGGGGCTGTCCAGCCCTCTATGTGTGTGACAATGTGAAGCCATTTGTTCAGGTGGGCTATAGGCTTCCTGCCTGAGGTCTTATATTCATTATCTCTCCAGATGGGTAGCCACATGGTGGCTGCTTTGGCATTCCAGTCAGAATCAATTCAGTTGCCACACCATTGATCAGTCTCTTTACCACAAATGACCCCACATATTTAGGAACCAATTTTCTGGAAGGTTATTGACTCTTCAAAAATTTGGTACATAAGTAGGTATCATGCCCTGTGAGCCTGATGAGGCTATAGAGTCAGAGGAGGAGGAGGACATGGGAGGGAATGGCCCTAGGGACCCTGGCACAGGTTTATCTACACTTGTGCCAGCAGGGAACCCTGCTAACCTAGAGGCTCAAGCAGAGGAAGAGCCTGTTCCAAGCAGGTTGGCATCAGTCCCAGCAGAGAGTCCTGCCCATTCACATAAAGACAATGAAGAAGAGAGGGACTTACTTCCACCATCATAGACCCAGCAGCAAGCTCAAAAGGAAACTCAAAAGAAGTTTCTGAGACTTTATGAGAAAAACCTGCTCGTTAAGAAACAGCTGACAAAGCCTTGATTGCTTTATATATGCTGGGAGAGGCGATGGAGTCTTTGTCAGAGATCAGCTGCTCTTCCTGGTGAAAGCTTCTTGCTGACTTTGGTGCCTGGATTCCAGTTATCTTGACTTCTGTTACCTTGACTCGTGCTTAGACCTTGGACTGTCCTAACTCCTCTGATGCCTGCTCCTGTTGACCCTCGGACTGCTTTGGACCATGCTGACTGGTTGCTGTAAGCTTCTGACATTTTGGACTGTGTTTGCATTCCTGTGAGCTAATTAACAGTTGGCTCCCTTCCCAGACTAGTGCTCTTTATAGTTTGCTGGTACCTAGTTGCTTTCTGGACAGTAGACCTTCTGTTCGTCTATAATTTTCCCACCCACCCCCTCCTTTTTATCAGCATATTTCTTGTACATCTCTTTCACATAGTCCAATGTTGATATTATAGTTGGCTAGGCAGCACTTACTCACTGTTCCCATTCTTTCAAAATCACAGTAGTAGACTTGTTAACCTCAAAGGTGGCCATAGTCTTTATTTCCTGCCCACAGACCATCTTTAATGGTAAATTTCCTGTACTCTGGGGTATCAAATTATAATAGGCCACCTCTGCATATGACAACATATCTGACCACTCATCTTGCTGAAAGTTTATGTACCATCTAAGGTACTGTTCCAAAATCTGGTTCACCCTCTTCTTCTGGCGATCTCTTTGAGGGTGGTGCACAGTACTTAGAGTCTGCTCTATGCCCAACAGTTTTTAAAACGATTTCCAAAACTGCAATGTGAATTGGGTCCCCCTGTCTGCGACCATCTTAAGTGGCACACCGTGTAATCGGTAGATGTGTTCAACAAACAACTTAGCCTGTTTTTGGGCTGTGGGCAATGATGTACATGCCACAAACTTTACCTGTTTCTAAAACATATCTGTTACTACCCAAATAACTGTTTTCCCCCAACTGGATGGCAAATGTACTATAAACTCCATGCTAATGTGAGTCCAAGGATGTAAAGGCATTGGAAGCAGTTGCAAAAGGCCCCAGAGTCCCCCCCCCTTTTTACCTCTGGACACGTGGTCACACATGTATACAGGTTTCCACATCCTGTCTCAAGCCGGGCCATGAATACTGCCTTCTGACTAGTGTAAAGTTTTTCCAAAACCAAAATGGCCAGCAGTTTTAATATCACTATATTGTTATAACATTTGCAACCAAAGTTCTTTTGGGATGTAAATTCAGGCCCTTTTACACCACAGCTCCTCTTTGTGCTTCAGCTTTGCCTTATGACTCTGTAGCCAGTCATCTCGTTCCTAAGCCTCTTCCAGAGTCTTTTGCAAACAGCTCTCTACTTTGCTATGCACCACATTTCATTTCTTTTAGCTGTGCATAGTCACTACCATATCCAATTGTTATGATGAAAACAGGATGTCCACTACCTGGTCCTTTTCATAATCATGCTGGGCAACTGCGACAATGCATCAGCCCAAAAGTTCTTTTTTACTGGAAAATATTGCTGTTGGAAATTGAACTTGTAAAAGAACTTAGCCCAACACACTTGTTTGGGTCTCACTTTACAGGAGGTTTTCAGCCCCTCAAGATTTTTATGGTCAGTCACAGCTCAAATTGAGCTTCCCTTTCAACAAGTGCCACAAAGTTTCCAGGGTATATTTAACATCTGTGGCCTCTTTCTTCCACACTAGCCAATTGAGCTCCAGACCAGAAAATGTTTTTGACAAGTAAACATATGAATGGAACACCCCCTGCTCATCTTTTTGCAAGTACCACTCCTAAGGTGGTATCACTTGTATCTTCTGGTACCACAAAAGGCATTGCTGTGTCTGAATGTTTGAGGATCAGTTCTGAACTTCAACGCCTTAAACACATCTTGACATTCAGTTCCCAACTTGATTTTTGTACAGGGTTTTGGCTTAATGGTACCCATCCCAGCTTCTTTATTTTTATTTTTATTGGTTTTTAGCAAGTCAGCCAATGGCAAAGCCATTAGTGTGAAATTCACTATAAACTGGTGGTAGAAATCAGCAAAACCCAGCTTGGATCTTTCCTAGGTCCATTTCTATGCTCACAGTGGAAATATGGTAGCTCAAATTGTTGGGATAACAACCTTTCACATGCATGAACTCTTTGAATGCTATGGAAGTTAAAGTGCATGTTCTCTCTAGGAGTTTATGAAAATAATGTTTATGGTGGATGTTCTGTTTCCTTGTTTACATACCCTTTCTTCCCAGCCATGTGGGCACCTTTTGTTCTCTGGGGACCAAGTCTCAAGCACACTTTTATACCTGCCCTCTCTCCATGATGCATGTAGGTTTAAAGGAGCTCCCCAGGTGGGATTCTTTTGATTTCTTAACAGCATGTAAACTTTCTTAACAGCATGTAAACTTTTTTTCTTCCTCCTACCTAGATGCTGCACCTGTGTATTGAATAATGCACATGCTAGTTTATAAGTGAACTATTTTATACTTTTTAAAGATTACTAAACTTGTTTTATATGTCAGCTACTGAGGGTGGAACTGTTTCCCCTTTTCTACCTTGGTCAGTGCTTGGCAGCTGCACCTAAGCTAGACAAGCTAGAGAGAAAGGACTGAGCATTGACTGTACCTGGGAATCTCTCCCATACTTTGGGACTATCGTGGTGTGGGATGCAAAGTGACAGATGCTAGGACACAAACTACACACATCCAACATTAGTTAGCCACATGGAAAGTTATTAGGAAAGGCGGCCCGTGATTCGCCACATTTTAGGTCATTGTAGGGTAGCTCCCTGAGGACAAGAGTTTGTTTGTTTTAGTTTAGGATTTAAAACTTTTCCTAGGTCTCAGGAAGGTACCCCTGACCCCCAAAAAGTATTTCTGACCAGACCTCGTATGGACCTTTAGCCCTCTCTTTTCGTTTGGCCAGACGAAAAGCAAGTTCCTTTGAGTTCGTGTTCCACCTTTGCTGCTCTGCCAGTGGGTCAGAAGCAGAGGTTTCCCCAAAAGGACTTAGTCTCCCTGTCCCTAGGTCCAATGGGTCACCTGGCACAGGAAGGCTTGCCTTCGCCAGGAATTTTGTTTTGTTGTGGGTGCAAAAGTTTCGGCTCAAGCCATGGGAAATCCCTATGCATTTTGCATGGGAATTTCAGCTTAGCCAAGGGAAACTGCTCCTTACCCAACTAGTTTTGTAGAAACGTTTTGGGCTCTAAAGCCAAAGGAACGGTGTCCACATTTTACCCATTGTGGGGACGCCTTGTTTGAAAGAGACAAGGGGCATCTCCGTGCTTAGCTTGCCCATTTGCAAGAGTGTTTTAAAGGAACACTTTCGTGCTTACTTGCTAGAGTTTCATTCTGGTGTACCAGAGACCAGAACTTTAGCCCTTTTGTGCTTAGAATATAGTGTAACACAGCGAGGGTGTATCTAAAAAGACATATTTGCAACTTAAAATTTAGTTGTGCCCTGTGCAGGAGTGCTTGTAAGTGAAAAGCACTTTTGCCTTGAATAACGTGAGTGAAACTTTGAAAATAGTGAGATCTAGTAAGTAAGCCATTTCTCATGTTTATCAACCTTGAGACTCTTTTAGTGTGTTAGAAATTTAGTGGGATTGCATGTGTTAAAGCACTGACTCACTCCTATACTTTGGAGAAATTCATTATAGTTGGGTCACCTTGAGGGCATCCAAACTGACCCCAAATTAGAAAAGTTTAGTGATTTGGCAAAAATGTTAGAAGGCAGCTCCAAACTGGACAAACTTGAGAAACGGGTTGCAGGTCAGGGAAAGAATCCCTGGAAACAAGGATCCTTTAATACCCCCAACCCGCTTAGCACTCTGTGCGAGGCATTTCACACGCAGTGCAAAGTAAAAACACTTTTTGGTCCCTCTAAAGACACATTAGCAGCGTGGGGACTATGGATGGCATTAGGAGAAGCTACAGGCTCCCTTTTAGAATTGAGAGAGGAAATTGAAAGAAAAGACAAAGAGTTGCATCAGCTCAGAGCCCAAAAATAGCACTCTGTTAGCTGACAAGGTAGCTTTTTCAGCCTCTGCGCAGGAAGCCAGAACCAGGCTAGATGATGTGATTTTTAAATTAGAGAATGCCCAGTGTGAGATAGTTAGACTGGAAGAGGAATGTGTGAAAGCAAAGCACACTGCAGTACTTAGCCAGTCAGACCAAAGCAAATTATGAAACAGTTAACCATGAGGTGTGTGCTAGGAAAATTGCTGAGCTGAATGAGAAGCTTAATATAAAGGAAGCAATAATTTCAACTGTATGCCCTGAGACTCTTCCCCCTCTTCCCAGGCATGCTTTAGAAGAGCCTCTGCCAGTGGAAGCAGTGCGAACCAGCCCCTTTAACCTAGATCGGGAAGAGCCCATGCAGCTTCACGCAATTAGGACTAAAATTACCACGAATATAGGTGCTCGTGGAGGCCATGATGGTTCTGAGACGACAGAGGAAAGAGTTCCTTGGTGTGCCACAGAAGCCAAAGCTGTTGCAGAGCAAGTAGGCCCCCTGACCAAAGAGACAGGCATTGTGTGGATGAATACAGTCGCCCACACACATCCCACTGCAAATGGACAGGATCTCACCCAGTTGGCTAGGCTGTGCATATCTGCAACAGATTTGCAAACCTTAGAATCTGCAGTAGCTGCTAGAAATTTGGCTACTCTCATAGAATCATAGAATCATAGAATTGCAGAGTTGGAAGAGACCACGAGGGCCATCCAGTCCAACCCCCTGCCACGTAGGAAATCACGATCAAAGCATCCCCGACAGATGGCCATCCAGCCTCTGTTTACAGACCTCCAAGGAAGGAGACCCCACCACGCTCCGAGGGAGCGTGTTCCACTGCCGAACAGCTCTTACTGTCAGAAAGTTCCTCCTCATGTTGAGGTGGAATCTCTGTTCCTGGAGCTTGCACCCATTGCTCCGTGTTCCAGTCTCTGGAGCAGCAGAAAACAAGCCTGCTCCATCCTCAGCGTGACATCCCTTCAAATACTTAAACAGGGCTATCATATCGCCTCTAAACCGTCTTTTTTCCAGGCTAAACATACCCAGCTCCCTAAGTCTCTCAGAAATTGTTAAAATTCTCTGGCCAGGTCAGACAGCTAGTGTCCTTTATACTGTAGAGAGGCAGTTACCTGGGGAAAATCCTGAAGCTTTTTGTGGCTAGGAAAAAGCTGCTAGCCATTTTAGCTCAAAAGGTAGATTTTGGGGATGGCACCAATGACTATGATTTTAATGATGGAGAATTCAAGGAGCTCCTTTATGGAGGTCTGAATGCCCAAACTAAAATGGCTTTAGGACCCCTAGATCTAGGTCGCACCTCATGGGATAGATTGTGGAACAATTTAAAGGCAGTTTTAGATCTGCTCAGAGAAGCAGGAGCCCTTAAAAACTCCAGAATTCCCCAGAAAGGAGCCAAATCCTATGAACCAATTCAGCAAGTCACTTATAGTAACCATGGCCCCCACACCCAATATTGCAAATTTGGTGACCAAAATGGTCAACAAAGGGTGAATGGGAACAATGCAAATAGTTTAGGAAATGGAAATGGCCAAGGTTGGCGTAACCAGAGGGGAAATTTGCTTCCTAATGCTGTTCCCAACCAGACCCAAGAAAACCATATAGCTCCTGCACATAGGCAGAGTGCAAACACAGGCAATCTACAATTTGCACCCCCTGCAGGATTTGATAACAGGAGAAATCAGGCCAGTGAGGAGTGTCACCAAGTTTGGGAAATGCTAAGGAGAACTGGCGTAGACATGGGCCAGTTCCATATGCGCCCCACTTCTGAATTGATTGCAGCATTGTTTAAATTACGGTGCCAAGCTAGTGACACCCCAGGACCCCAGCCTGTGAACACCCTGAGTGTTGGAGACTCATGTTAGGGGTGCACACAGTCCATTGCAACCCCACTTGAGCATGCCTCAGTGAGGAAGCCTATGGCAGAGGCAGACATGGGGAATGAAAGGGCAGAAATTCCCGCCAAAACTACCCACAAACCCAGGAAAAGGTCCATAAAATGGCTAGTGAGACCCGCAGAACCTGAGATGCAGGAGAGGGAGAGGCAAGAAGCTCTCAACCTTGTGCGTTCAATTGTTGGCCCTGAGGAACAGGAGGAGCCCGAGCAACCAATGTTCTTGTGGAATCTCAAGATCATCTAGTCCAACCCACAATGCAAGAAGCAGTAGATGAATCTTGTAAGCATGTTAGGAATTGCAGTGATGAAACAAACCAAGTCACAGCCTTCAGTAATTTGCATAAGGTTGAGACAGTGGCACCCTTAGATGAGGTTGAGACAGTGGCACCTTTAGATGAGGTTGAGATAGTGGCACCTTTACACAAGTTAGTTGAAGCTGAGACAGTTACACCTTTACCTAAGGCAGTTGAGGCTGACATGGTGTCCCACCTGACTTTGGACAAGGGCACCCAAACTCTTGCTCAATATGTGCCAGAACTCCCCAATGGAAACTTTTTGGACTACAATTCCCGTGAGGCTGTAGCTTCTCTAGTCTCTCTGATATGCAGCTCAGTTTTAACTACTTTCCTGAGGGTAATGGCTTCAAGTGCCAAACACCACTTGGGTGAAGTGTTGCATGTTGTCTCCAGACCTTTTGCCCCCATGAGCTTTCCCCATCTTGAAAGTGTGGCTGAAACTCCAGAGGTTCCAGAGAACCCTGTGCAGACAAAGGCAGAGAGATGTAATTTCCTCCCTGCCATTCTCTGAAAGAGATTGGAATGCAAAGGCAGACTATCAAATCAGACTCCCCTAGTCTTTCAGAGACAATTTGAGGCTGAGAGAGTGTTACTGTCCCTATCTGTGATGACTGGAGGGATGCAAACATTTTTGAGAGATGGCATCCCCCCCTGAAACTAAGTTTCTCTCATTAAGGTAATTTTTTCCCTTTTGTAGCAGGTAAGTGAATCCTCTCATATATAAATAGTTTCTTGTGTTTCTCTTTTGTGTCTTTTCCTTCCTTATAATGCAAATTGGGTATATGAACACCCTGGGCTCTCAGATGAGCTGAGGTGATTCAGTTTTAACCACATTGCCCTTAAGGCATGCCACTCTGTTTTTGAACTGGGAAAACTTTTTTCTTTTCTTTGGTCAAATTGTTTGGGATGGAGATATCTCAATTCCAATAACTCATAGTAACATGCTTGGGTTTATTTTTTTTAATCTGTTCAATTTGTGTAGATTTATTTGCTTGGGTTTTAGACATTTGTGTGTGTGTGTGCATTTCACATAATTCTTTGAGGAACTTTTCCCACTTTGTAAGCAAACTTGGGAAAAGAGAATCTCACTGTTTTCGGGAGTTGCTCTATTTTTTCCATTTGAAAACTTGTTTAACCAGGTTATCTGGATTGCTGGTCAATGACTCCTTTTGTCTGCTTTTTGGGAACCACAATACAGTAGCCTTGGCCATTCTCTTTGCATATTATTGTTGCTATTGTTGTTTTTAATAATTTCTCTTAAGTTTTTTTCAAAAATAGGGATACCAGACAGAAGACTGAACCTGACAGACTGCAGCCTGAGACTTCTATTTGCTCTCCTGATGTTCTGTCTCAGCAGCAAGGGGGGGGGGGCCTGAGAAGACCAGCTGTGGCTGCCAATTCCAGCCTTCTGCAAAAGCCACCCCATTGCTGTTTGTTTTTGTTTGTTGTCTGTTTTGTTCCTCTTTCCCTCTCCCTCTTTTACTGCTCACATGCAAAAGCCTCAAAACCCCTTCCCCAATACCAGTTCATGCTTTCTCTCCCTTTTTATTTCTGCCTTTTTGTTCTTTTCTACTAGTTTTGGGTTTTCAGAAGAAGAACCACCTCTAAAGAAGGAAAGGAAGAGCATAGCTGATGTCAGAGTTTTTGTGTGTGACATGGTTAGCTGAAGCTTCACTGCTGCAAGGTGGGGGTGACTGAAAATAAAATTGATGCCCACATCTCTAGAAACAAGGGGGGGATGCACAAAGATCTTCACAAGGACTGTTTTAGATACATGTTTTCCTTTTTTAAAATGCCATTTTGTCTCTTTCTATCATCTTCTGCCCTTTCTTAAATGTTTAAATTGCTGTTCCTGAAAACTCTAGAAGACACCAAGGGGGGGGGGACGAGAGAAGAAAACCTTCATCATTGCAAACATCCCTGTTCCTGCTGTTTGCCAACAAATCTCATTATGCCAACAAATATGAACTGATCTGCCTGCTTTTTAAACTGCCCATATTCTTTTTAACCCTGAACTCCACCGTGGTCCAGAAGATTATGTACCTCTTTAAGAAAAAACACATCATTTCAGTGGCATGAGGGGGAGTACATTGGATGCTCTTCTTTACCTCACCCACTGCATTTTGTGTATATTTTGTGTCTATTTTGTGTTGTTTGTTCACTGCAACTCTTGTTTATTACCACTCCATTGCCATTATTATTTAATGCTCACATTGCTATAAGTTGTTTTCTTTCTCTCTCTCTTTCTCTCTCTATAAGTCAAATTGCTTAGACTTTTGGTTAGAATTGTTCTAACTTTCAGAACTCATTGACTACTTGCAAAGTTAAGGTTTTGTATTGACAAGCCTCTACCAGTTCCAACAATAACTTCAAAATGGTTCTGTATTGCTTACATGCCAATGCAACCAGCTCATGCTGTTGGATATAGATACTGCTCCAAGTTCACATCTCATTGCCTATATATATATATATAGTAGTGTGATTGTATTCCCCCCCAATCTTATTTTCTGTCACTGTTCTTTTTCTAAACACATGTTATATTTTGTGGGAGCCTTGATAGCAAGTACATTTAGAATATAGAGTAGTTAGTTTCTGTCTCTATATCAGCTAGACACCTGTCCTGTCACAAGGTTAGGAACATTTAAATTGGCTTTGCACACATTTAATGGCAAGAGAGCTGTCAGGAAATTACATGATGTGACCACAAGATGGAGCTGTAAGCTTAATAATGAAAGTAGGTAAGCTCTAGTGGCAGGTGTGTGTGTGAGTTAGCACTTGAGAGTATGCACACTTGAGATGCCTGATGTAACAGACATTGTTTAACTGCCTATAAAAAGGAGATGGGAATTATCTCCAGTGTGGGTTTCTTGTGGATGGTGATTGGTGAATCAGTTTGTTGGTTTCAGAGAGATTATGAGTATTAGAGACGGCTGTCCTATACTCTGTATATATATAGTAAATATACTGCAAACAAAGATTAAAGCCCTCAAGTTGAGTGAAGGCTGGCCTTGTTGCTGTCTTTATTTGGCAAGCCAGTGCTCAAGGCAGTGTGCTGGGGTGAAGGAATTTTTCCTTCTCAGCCTGAAGTCTTTTGCAGAAGTCTCTCCAGAAACCTTCTCCTTGGTGTCCTGTCGATGTGGAACAACTCTGCAGGTGGTCGTGGTGGACACAGCATGTCTTTCTACGCCCCAAGAAGAGCAGCTTTACCCTTTCCCTCTTATCCTAAGATGCAGAGCAGACAAATGGAGTTTCGCATCCATTATGTTCCAAAACCAAAATTCTTTCTGTGTAAAAATTTGGGTTTGGAGGGGGAATTGTAAGCATAAGCTTGCACCCCACTTCCAAGGCACCCCACTCCTGGAATGTTAGCATTGCCCTACATCCCATTTTCACAGGCCTCAGAGACTGGCCAAGTTTGGTTCATTAATGTGGCAATTTACAAAGGGAAAAAAACAGGATGGTCTCAGAAAAGGTCATTTTTGTTTTTCCCTGGAAAGTTTAAGACCTGGGGCTGTAAGGCCAAAAGAAGACACATTCCACATAAATGGGAGGTTAATGGATGGAGAAACACTTTTGTATTTGCTGATTGTGAAATTTCCTCCCCTCAGCTCCCAACCTTAAAGAAGCTGCTAAAAGCTGTTAAAATTCAATCACTGGACATTAAGAAACACATTTAGCATCTTCCTCACCTTTTGTCAAGACCAGGAAAGTCATTGTGCAATCCATGAAGGCTCATGGAATTCATTGTTTCAACCCATGAAGCAACCAATCCCCTCAGGTGTATTTCAAGGTATAAATATCACCCCCAAAATTTGCCTCATTGCACACAGTTGTAATGGGGGGGAAACTCTGTTACTCTGTGTTAGCCAACCCAGTTTCCTCCATCTACTCTGACGGACAGACTACAGGACAGGTTGTATTACCTCAGCAGAACCTTCTTGCAACCCTCTACCCCAAACCTTTCTACTGTTTCTTTCTATAGCCTTGTGTGAATGCTTCTTCTGGGGGAATGTGTGTGTGTTTGGCATTATTTCTGAACTCCTTAATAAAAAAAAACATACTTAACTTTAAATGTGTATGTATTCCATCCAGATTAGTACTGGTATAATAGGCTTGCAGATTCCGTTGTTACCCCCTCTTGCATAGCTAAAGTCGAGTTGCTGCTAATTTCCCCAACATATTAGAAACTCGATATTTTCTTGGAATTTCCAAGGAGCATTTTGGGTAACAGGTGCATTTACTTCATAGAATCATAGAATTGCAGAGTTGGAAGAGACCATGAGGGCCATCCAGTCCAACCCCCTGCCATGCAGGAAATCACAATCAAAGCATCCCCGACAGATGGCCATCCAGCCTCTGTTTAAAGACCTCCAAGGAAGGAGACCCCACCACACTCCGAGGGAGTGTGTCCCACTGCCGAACAGCTTTTACTGTCAAAAAGTTCCTCCTAATGTTGAGGTGGAATCTCTGTTCCTGGAGCTTACATCCATTGCTCTGTGTTCCAGTCTCTGGAGCAGTAGAAAACAAGCTTGCTCCATCCTTAACGTGACACCCCTTCAAATACTTAAACAGGGCTAGCATATCATCCCTTAACCATCTTTTTTCCAGGCTAAACATACCCAGCTCCCTAAGTCTCTCCTCATAAGGCATCATTTCCAGACCTTTCACCATTTTAGTTGCCCTTCTCTGGACACGCTCCAATTTGTCAATATCCTTTTTGAATTGTGGTGCCCAGAACTGGACACAGTATTCTAAGTGAGGTCTGACCAAGGCAGAATAGAGTGGCACTATTACTTCCCTTGATCTAGACACTATACTTCTATTGATACAGCCCAAAATCGCATTGGCCTTTTTAGCTGCCGCATCGCACTGTTGGCTCATGTTCAACTTGTGGTCTACTAGGACTCCTAGATCATCTTCCAACGCCATCTTCTACCAGAAATACCCCTCTCCACTCTACACAGGAAAAACAAGATAGTCTCTATGCAAGAGAAAAAACAGACACAAATCTGACATCAGAAATGGCAGTACATTAAACCAATCTCAGAACACTTCAGTCTCACAGGGCACTGTCAATGTGAGATGGCTTTTGTGGAACAAAGGAATTTCAAAGGAAGACTAGAATGGGAAGTAGCTGGATTAGGGTTCATTTAAATTCCAGTCTATCAAGTATGAACAGAAATACAGTTGTCCCTTCACATTTGCTGAGGTTTGCTTTCAGGACCCCCCGTGAATACCCAAATCCGTGAATACTCAAGTCCCATTATATGCAATGGCATAGCAAAATGGTGTCCCTTATATAAGATGGCAAAATCAAGGTTTGCTTTTTGGATTATTATTTTTTAAAGAATATTTTCAAGCCGTAAATACTTAAAACTGTCAATGCCAAATTCGTGAATGTGGCTGTCAGGCTCATCCCTGAATTCTGGGTGTTGAAGTGGAATTCATGGAAGACCCTGACATATAGCTGGTTCAGGCCTGGCTCTTTCTCAGGCCTGGAATGTCTTGGCGTGAGGCCAGCCCACCAGGTAGGCATGGGAACGCCAGCTCAAGGCCTTGAGGCCAGGTGCAGACATCTTCAAACATCTTCTTCCCCCGTCTCCCTCCCCCTTTTGCATTTCTCACAATGGGTGCTTTATCTATAGTCCTGCTTGTCTGTAATTCAGTTTCGGCTTTGCCGATGTTCCTGACACATGAGTCCATGTCAATAAAGCAAATTATTGATTCCATGTGAGTGTGTGTTCTCTGTACATCCCAGAAAGCCGAAACTCAATCCCTTCTTTACAACCTACTACTGGAGAGGTTTTACCCGCGATGTCGGATGATGCGGAGAATGGAACTCAGCCAGATAAAGATCTGGTTGCCGGTGCCTCTGGGCAGGAGGCCGGCGCAGCGGGAGGTGTTGCTGCAGCTTCTGATGAAGACAGGAGCCGGGACTGCCGAAGGGCTGGGAGAGTTATTTTCCCCACTGACCCCATGGAGCTGGGAGCCAAGCAAGCTCAGGGGAGGGGCAGCATGCCACCCTTCGGCACTCCAGTTCAAGAAGTCCTGGCTCCCCACTGGCCTTGGGTGGGCGACAGCAGCTGGGAGGAACATCGGCGGTTGATTCGAGGAACTACATGACTGCTTTGGTTAAAGGAGAACTGAAAGGCCTGCCAGTAGAGTACAAGGCGTGGCAATATGTTTTCGAGGAGAGGGAGTGCGACATTTTGCCTCCCCACAGGCCCTTGACTGTGCCATCAAGATACTCTCTGAGACTAAACTACCCAAGCCCAGGATTTATTTCATGACCCCTGCTGAAATGGAAGCACTACGAGAGTTTATTGACAAGAACTTGGCGCGGGGGTTCATTAGGCCCTCAACCTCACTGGTGGGGACCCCTGTGATGTTCAGGCGCAAATCAGATGGGGGTCTTCATTTAATTCAGAACTACCGAGGGTTAAATGCGATTAGTGTCTCCAACCAATATCCCCTGCCCCTTATGAAGGACATTTTAGCCCATTTGTCCAAAGGAAAGATTTTCACTAAGTTGGATCTACGGGAGGCTTATTACAGAGTGTGAATCAGGGAAGGGGACGAATGGAAGACTGCTTTCAATTGCCCTTTGGGGGCTTTCGAGTTCAAGGTCATGCCTTTTGGATTAAATGGGGCCCCAGGGGTATTTCAGAACCTTATTAATGACGTTTTGAGAGACTTACTGTACAAAGGGGTATTGGTCTACCTAGACGATGTGTTGATTTACTCTGCAGACTACACGTCCCATGTGAAATTGGTGAAAAAGGTGCTTGCAAGGTTGGGTGAAAAGCATTTGTATGCCAAAATGTCAAAGTGTAAATTCCACCAAAGCTGTTTGGACTACTTGCGCTACCGTATCTCAGACAAGGGAATAGAAATGGACACAGAAAAGGTCAAAGGGGTGTTGGCATGGGAAGCCCCTAGAACTAGGAAGCAACTGCAAAGCTTCCTGGGATTTGCTAATTTTTACCGGTCCTTCATCCCTGACTTTGCGACTGTAGCCCTTCCTCTGACAGATTTGTTGAAAACCAAAAATGTGGTGAATAAGGGAAAGGGGGCAGGAACGAGGGAAAAACCTCCCCCAAAAATAGTGTGGACGGATCAGTGTCAATGGGCCTTTGAGAAGTTGAAATCTCTGTTCACATCAGAACCTATTCTCAAACACCCCGACCCCTCCCAACCCTTTGTAGTCCAGGTTGACGCATCTGATGTTGCAATGGGTGGGGTGCTGTTGCAACGTGGAGAGGAGGGAGAGCTTAGACCATGTGCCTACCTGTCTAAGAAATTCAATGAAACTGAGCAGAATTGGACTGTGTGGGAAAAGGAGGCGGGTGCAATCAAACTGGCCTTAGAAATGTGGCACCACCTGCTGGAGAGGTCTCCCAAACCTTTCGAAGTTTGGACAGACCACAAGAATTTGGAAGTATTAGCCCCCCCTAGACAGTTGAGTCCTAAGCAGGTCAGGTGGGCCAGTTTCTTTTACCGGTTCAACTTCACCCTGAAATTTATCCCGGGAAAAAGGAATTTCCTGGCTGATGCTTTGTCCAGGCTGCTGCAACATGAGAGTAAGAGAAAAGAGGTCATTGATACTGTTTTCTCCCCCTCCCACTTGGGGCTGGCAGTTCTCACACGTAGTAAAACCAAGCAGCAAGAATCACTTGCCAGCCCCTCAGTGGGGCCAATGTTTGAGCCCTCGGCAGTCAAGGATGACACTCCCCCGCCAGAGGCTAAGCCCATTGATGCCCTGCCTGCACCAGAGCTCTCACCACAGCCCCACCTTCCGCAGGATGATGGGAGTGGATGCAGTCCCAACTCGTGTCGGCCCTGCCCAAGGACCCTTGGTTCTTGGCCCACCCCAGGGATGTGACCATGTGGGAGGGTCTGGCCTGGAGGGGGGACCGTTTGTACGTCCCCAAGGCCCTGAGAGCAATCATCCTCAGGCAGTGTCATGATGTCAAAATGCTGGGCATTTTGGGTATCTCAAAACTCTACATTTGGCCCGCAGGCAGTTTTGGTGGCCAAAAATGAGGAAGGAGGTGGAGGAGTATGTGAAGGGGTGTTCCACGTGTGCTATGGCAAAGGGAGGGTCAGGGAAGCCCAAAGGCCTGCTCCAACCTCTGCCTACCCCAACCAAACCTTGGGAAGTCTTCAGTATGGACTTTATAGTAAAGTTACCTGAAAGTAAGAAAAAGACTGTTATATGGGTTGTTACTGATCTGTTCTCTAAACAAACACATTTCGTGGCCTGCAGGAAGCTTCCAACGGCCTCCCAACTGGCCAGGTTGTTCATTCAACACATCTACTGTCTCCATAGTGTCCCTGCTAAGATTGTGTCTGACAGGGGGCCCCTATTTACTTCCCAGTTTTGGAAGACATTCACGAACCTTCTGGGGGTGGAGCTAGGGCTCAGCAGTTCCCATCATACCCAGACGGATGGACAGACTGAATGTATTAATCAGATTCTTGAACAATACCTGAGGTGTTTATGTAAATTTCCAACAATCTGACTGGGTTGACCTCTTGCCATTTGCTGAGGTAGCCTATAATAATGCCACCCACCAAAGCACTGGCCTTTCTCCCTTTAAGGTTGTCTCTGGACAGGATTTCAGTCCCTTGCCTCTGAAGGAAGGGATTCCCGCAGACCCGGTCTCGGTGACCCAGTGGAGTCAAAAAGTCAGAGATGCCTGGCCTCAGGTAATCTCTGCCTTGGACTTTGCCAAAGCGTGCTACAAACACCATGCTGACCAAAGGAGGGATCCCACCCCGGACTACGCCGTTGGGGACCTGGTCTTTTTATCCACTAAGTTCCTTAAGAGTCCCCAACCCTCCAATAAGTTGGGGGCTAAATTCATAGGGCCCTTTCCTATTACTAGAGTGATAAATCCTGTGGCGTTTGAACTGGCTTTGCCTAAACTGTATCGACATGTACACCCTGTGTTTCATTCCAGCTTGCTCAAGCCGGCGTGCCCTCCAGACCAGCACCACCGGCCACGGGACCACCACCCCAACCTATTCTGGTTGACCATGATCAACATTTTGAGATCTCTGAGGTGTTGGACTCAAGGGTTCATCGGGGAGGGTTACAATATTTGGTGAAGTGGAAACATTTGCTTCTGGGTCATGCTGAATGGGTTGATTCTGACCATGTTAATGCTAAACGCTTATTGTGAAAGTTCCATGCCCGCTTTCCTGATAAGCCTGGTTAAGAGGGAAGTTTGTCTTCGGGGGGGGGGGCAGTATGTCAGGCTCATCCCTGAATTCTGGGTGTTGAAGTGGAATTCATGGAGGACCCTGACATATAGCTGGTTCAGGCCTGGCTCTTTCTCAGGCCTAGAATGTCTTGGCGTGAGGCCAGCCTGCCAGGTAGGCATGGGAACGCCAGCTCAAGGCCTTGAGGCCAGGTGCAGACATCTTCAAACATCTTCTTCCCCCGTCTCCCTCCCCCTTTTGCATTTCTCACGCTGGGTGCTTTATCTACAGTCCTGCTTGTCTGTAATTCAGTTTCGGCTTTGCCAATGTTCCTGACACATGAGTCCATGTCAATAAAGCAAATTATTGATTCCATGTGAGCATGTGTTCTCTGTACATCACAGTGGCTTCTTAGCACAGTTCATATGCCAATATGCTTGTTTTCATTAAAGGCTTCAAGAAAAGATTTTGCCTGCTTTATGTATATAATTGGATATCCTTTTCTCTTTGCATCTCCTTAATTTATTTACAAGACAAAGACTTTTCTCTTCCATACATAGGTTACATGTATATATGCACCTTCAATTCACCTATCAGCTTATGGTGAACCCATGCATTTCATAGGGATTTCTTAGGCAAGGAATGCTCAAAAGTGATTTTGCTAATTCTTCCTCTGAAATACAGCCTACAGAATGTGGTATTTGTTTGGTGGTTTCCTATTCAACTACTAACCAGGGCTGACCCTGCTTAGCTTCCAAGTTCAGATGGGATCTGGTGCTTATACTTGGATATAAAACATGTCACCCTCCTATACCTTCATAGCTGGTTTTTGCTAGCATAAAGATTGCACTTGTCATTATGCCAGGATGATTTGCATTTCTTTTATATTCTATGCACATGCATACCTGCATGCACATTTGTATAAATGTTCTCTACTGAGGCTGCACTTCATGTGGCTATAATCCTCAAAAGCTGTGCTGAAATAAGTTGGTCTTTAAGATGCTATAAGACTCCCTTATTTTTTACCCTCCATAGCTGTACTGGTCTGTGAAGGGGATAGATAGCATGAGCAAAAAGTAGAAGAGATTATGGGAATGGGAGAACATTTTCAATTTGTACAGAGGTTCTACTAATAGTTTTAGCTATTTTTTTTGTACAGTTACTATGGGTGCATCTACATTGTTGAGATAATGCAGTTTGACACCACTTTCTACCATGGCTCCATCCTACAGAATCCTGTGATTTGTAGTTTTGAAAGACACCAGCACTTTTTGGCAGGGAAAGCTACAGACGTAAAAGTACAAATCCCAGGATTCTATAGGATGGTATTACAGAACCATGTGGTGCCAACTGCAGTATTTTTATAGTGTAGATGCACCCTTTGTTTGTATTGCTTGCATTCCGAAAAGGCTTAGACCATTTCAGAAGAGATATCATTTCCTTTAGAACTGCTTCTAAAAGTAATATTTATACTTTTGATCAAGAAAACGTAACTTTGTGCAATTGTCCTAGTTGCTACCCAACCCACAAAATAATGACACCACACACAGACATTGGATGAAAATATGGGCCACTTTATTTAACTATCCTATTTAATTCTTTACTATAATAGGATTATAGTGCCTTAATAGGATTATAGTATCTAGATCAAGGGAAGTAATAGTGCCACTCTATTCTGCTTTGGTCAGTCCTCACCTGGAATACTTTGTCCAGTTCTGGGCACCACAATTCAGGAAAGATATTGAGAAGCTGGAACATGTCCAGAGGAGGGTGACTAAAATGGTGGGAGGTCTGTAAGCCATGCCCTATGAGGAGCAGCTTAGGGAGCTGGGTATGTTTAGTCTGGAGAAGAGAAGGCTGAGAGGTGACATTATAGCCATGTTTAAACATTTGAAGGGATGCCATACTGAGCATGGAGCAAGCTTGTTTTCTGTTGCTCCAGAGACTGGGACATGGAGCAATGGGTTCAAACTACAGAAAAAGAGATTCCACCTAAACATTAGGAAGAACTTCCTGACCATAAGAGCTGTTTGGAAGCGGAATGCACTGCCTTGTAGCGTGGTGGAGGCCCCTTCTTTGGAGGTTTTTAAGCAAAGGCTGGATGGCCATCTGTCAGGAATGCTTTGGTTGTTTATTCCTGCATGGCAAGGTGTTGAACTGAATGGTCCTTATAGTATCTTCCAACTCTATGATTCTATATGCAACAAGAGGGAAGCAACCTAGTGTTGGATCAGTTGGGGCAGTAGGTCTCTCCCAGACCCCCTCAGCAGCTTCCCCTGAGCAAAACACCTGAGCCCCAGGGAAAAACCCTAACTGTGGGTTGTTCACCGGCTGGCCATCTATTGGCTAACTCCTGGCTACCAGGCTGGCTAACACAGCCGTCACCCCCTACTGCACATCTCTAAGGAATATCTGGATCCCACTCTCGGAAAGGTGAATGACATCCACTCAGTAGAGTTATATATATCAGGGTGTGATATAAAGTGACCAATCCCCTTCGATAACGCATTGTGAATTTCCCTGTTGACTCACTTTGTAACTATATCAATCTTGGAAATGTCACCTCCCCCAGGAGATAAACCTGTTTGGGCACAATAGCTGAACAAACTATTGCTGTCCCCGGCCATGAAGACCTTATCACTTCCCTATCTTGTAGGGCATGGATAATGAGGGCTTTTCCCTTCAATAATCCCATGCCATTCCCTCCTAACTGAATGACCAAGTCACCTGGTGGAGGCCCACGGTGCTCCCCAAATATAAAAGGTAACACGTCATGCCAGCAAATCCTCCTCTTTCCCAATCATTCCACCATCGCCAGTTCGCTCAATCCCAAATGGGACCCTAAGTGACTGGTTTGAACCTGGTGCACCACCGAAAAGATAAAACTGTGGCTGCATATCAGGACTCGCAGTCTAGCTGGATGTGGCTGCCAAAGACTATTGACTGATTTTGAAAAATTCAGTCACCCCACCCCAGGAGGTTTGCATCTTCAAATGGTGTTATGGCAACAACTGTTATTTTTTGTGTCAATATGTCTCTTCCTTTAGGCATTATAACATAAATGACAGCAGCTCTATCTACAGTCCCATGCCACTGTCCAATTCAGGATTAATACATTTTTTTATTTACCTCTCCCTACCCCAATCCCAAAATACAATGGAAGTGGCAATAAACAATTGACAGAAGAGAGCTTGAAACACAACAAACAAGACTCCAGTTTCTGTAGCAAGCAGGACATCAGCTGGAGGGCTGAAAATCTGAATTATGGTGCTCTACGATTTTTAATGCAATTCGACAGGCAATGCTGAGTAAGAAGAATTATTTTTCTATGCATCCCTCTTAATAAAAATATTTTAATGTATATTTTCAGGTACAAATAGTTATGACCGCCTACAATACCGAAAAGAAACTATATTTGTAGCTTACTGTAGTCTAAAAACAAAACAAAACACCACACAACCTGTAACAGATACTAAACGTTTTGTTAGTGATGCAAGGGTCTAACATATCTCTGAAAGGCTGTAGACCACCAATGTGCCAAATTTTTGATTTGTTTAACAGACATACCCATGCCATGGACAGTTGATGCAGCCCCTAACCTAAATGGGTACCAAACGGGTACCAAATTTTACACCATTGAAAGGGTGCTCAGCAATGGCTCCTCTTCATCTTGGAAAGATGTGACCGGTGGAGTGCCACAGGGTTCTGTCCTGGGCCCAGTGCTATTCAACATCTTTATCAATGACTTAGATGAGGGAATTAGGGGCATACTTACCAAATTTGCAGATGACACCAAATTAGGAGGAGTAGCTAATACCCTGGAGGACAGGATCAAAATTCAAGATGACCTGGATAAACTAGAGAGCTGGGCCAAAGCTAACAAAATGAAATTCAATACGGAGAAATGTAAGGTACTACACTTAGGGCGAAAAAATGAAATGCATAGATATAGGATGGGACCTGGCTGAATGAGACTACGTGCGAAAGGGATCTGGGAGTCCTAGTAGACCACGAGTTGAACATGAGTCAACAGTGTAATGCGGCAGCTAAAAAGGCCAATGCGATTTTGGGCTGCATCAATAGAAGTATAGTGTCCAGATCAAGGGACGTAATAGTGCCGCTCCATTCTGCCTTGGTCAGACCTCACCTAGAATACTGTGTCCAGTTCTGGGCACCACAATTCAAAAAGGATATTGACAAATTGGAGCGTGTCCAGAGGAGGGCGACTAAAATGGTGAAAGGTCTGGAAACCATGCCTTATGAGGACAGACTTAGGGAGATGGGTATGTTTAGCCTGGAAAAAAGACAGTTAAGAGGTGATATGATAGCCCTGTTTAAGTATTTGAAGGGGTGTCACATTGAGGATGGAGCTTGTTTTCTGCTGCTCCAGAGATTGGAACACGGACCAATGGATGCAAGCTCCAGGAACAGAGATTCCACCTCAACATTAGGAGGAACTTTTTGACAGTAAGAGCTGTTTGGCAGTGGAACGCACTCCCTCGGAGCGTGGTGGGGTCTCCTTCCTTGGAGGTCTTTAAACAGAGGCTGGATGGCCATCTGTCGGGGATGCTTTGATCGTGATTTTCCTGCATGGCAGGGGGTTGGACTGGATGGCCCTTGTGGTCTCTTCCAACTCTGTAATTCTATGATTCTATGATTCTATGAACCCCAAACAAGAAAGGACCCTGGAGGTGACAGCCCATAATTGATACTTGGTCCGGGGTGACTTCTTGCCATAGCAAAATAAGGGGTCAGGGTGAGGACCTCTCAACTGCATAGCCCAAGCAGGACATAAATCTGAATCAGAACAATTTTGAAAACTAATTACTGTTCCCTTTCACTTCTGATCTGCTTTTTATCCCTGAATTTTAATAGACACACACTGACCAGTAATTTCAATGTCTCTGAATTCTGAAGCCATACCAGACACTGTCAGGGGATTATAGGACACTCAGTCCCTGGCAGAAGCCAAAACACTATCTCAGCAGACTTAGTAGCAACCCGTTCCCAAGAATACTCACACACAGAGTGTTTGATGTTCAAATAAGCAGGAGGCACTTTTATCTTCAAAGTCAAGCAGTTGCAATATGTACAAATATTTACAATTGAAGGACCAACTGCTTCACCAGGCATCAGCATTCACAAGAAGAGGAGAAGTGAGCTCTGTTCTGAGCTCTCTTATATGCACAGTTACAAGTCATGGGCTTATTCAATCACATGATCTTACATACCAATAAGAACCCTCCTTCTTTAGTTGTGCATGACTAGGAAGTTCATGGAGTCAGACATTATGACTAAGCATAACTCTGCAGTTGTTTGGCCATTTTATAATGGAGTTCAGTCTCTAAATCCTGACAGATATGTCACCCCTGGACATAACCACCAGCTCACTAATACTTAATGCCCTGGAAAATGCAGTTAGAGAGGCAGCATGGAAAAGACATGATTCATATTGTGAAATGCAGATGTTAGCCCAACATCCCTTAAGACCCTTCAGAATAGCTGGGGATATTGGCTGCTGTTTGTCATTAATCTTACCTATCTAATAAATAATAATAATAATAATAATAATAATATTTATTTATACCCCACCCCTCTGTTAAAACAATCAGAGCAGCTTACAAAAATTAAAATACAATACATATAGAAATCCCTAAACACCCCCCACATCCATCCTCCCGCATAAAAAATATTAAACAAATATAAATTAAAAGCAACTGTCTAAAATCACATTTAAAAACAAGAAATACAATAAATAGCCAGCGGACTAAACGAGGCCAGGATCCCCTGAGGCCGGGATCTAATTAGGAAAGGCCTGCCGAAAGAGATCCGTCTTTAGTGCTTTTTAAAAGCTACTCAGGCTTGTCATCTGACGGATCTCGTTTGGCAGGTCATTCCACAATTTGGGGGCAATTACCAAAAAGGCCTTCTAGGAGGTTGCAGACAGCCTAGATTTTTATGGCTGAAGCAAATTCCTCCCAGAGGACCGGAGTGCGCAAGGAGGATTGTATGGGAGCAGGTGGTTCCAGAGATGAGTTGGACCCAAGCCATTTAGGGCTTTAAAGGTAATAACCAACACCTTATACTGGGCCCGGAAACTGATAGGCAGCCAGTGGAGAGATTTAATACAGGAGTTATATGGTCTCTCCGAGATGTTCCCGAGACCAGTCACGGAGACTCAGTCACGGAGAACACCCCTCCCTTTCAGCGACGCTGGACAGGGGGGTACAAGCTCGCTGGCTGGGATCTTTCCCAGCCAGCGATGCTCTCACCCCCCCCCCGTGCAGCCTCGTTGAAAGGGAGGGGTGTTCTCCATGACTCAGTCACGGAGAACACCCCTCCCTTTCAGCGACGCTGGACAGGGGGGTACAAGCTCGCTGGCTGGGACCTTTCCCAGCCAGCGATGCTCTCACCCCCCCTCCGCGCAGCCTCGCTGAAATGGAGGGGTGTTCTCCGTGACTTAGTCACGGAGAACACGCCTCCCTTTCAATGAGGCTGGATGGGGGGGGGAAGCTCGCTGGCTGGGACCTTTCCCAGCCAGCGATGCTCTCACCCCCCCCCCGTGCAGCCTCCCTTTCAGCGATGCTGGACAGGGGGGTACAAGCTCACTGGCTGGGACCTTTCCCAGCCAGCGATGCTCTGAAACCCCCCCCCCGGTGCAACCTCGCCGAAAGGGAGGGGTGTTCTCCGTGACTGAGTCACGGAAAACACCCCTCCCTTTCAGCGAGGCTGGACGCGGGGGAAGCTCGCTGGCTGGGACCTTTCCCAGCCAGCGATGCTCTCAACCCCCCCAGTGCAACCTCGCTGAAAGGGAGGGGTGTTCTCCGTGACTCAGTCACGGAGGTTGGTGGGTGGCTGGAGGGGAGGGGCTGGAGGGGAGTGGTTGGAGTGGGGAGCCTTTCCAGCCAGCACCTTCTATTTCCCAAGCCGCGATCAATCGTGGCTTTGGTAAGGGAGAGTGGCTGGCTGGTTGCTGGAGGGGAGGGGTTGGAGGGGAGGGGCTGGAGGGTGCCTGATCGCCTGGATGGGAGGGGCTGGAGGTAAGAGGCTAACCAGAAAGCACCCTCCCTTCCAAGGAGGCCACCATTTTGGCCTTCTTCTTCCCAGCAGCCTTGGCTGCTGGGGGGAAGGCGGGAGAAAGGGAGCCGAACGGGGCTGGTCATCTGTGCCCCAATTGGCTGTCTGGAACAGAGGGGAGGGCCATCCAGCCTCATATCCGGTGCAGCTGGATGATGCGGTGGCTGGCGACGGGGCCGGTATAAATAGGCCGACCCCGGTGCAAAGCCTCCAGTTCGGCCCCAGCAGCACTTCGGACACTACCTCAGACACCACCACCCCTGCCCTCCCTGCGCATTGCTAAGCTAAGTGGGAAAAGTGAGATCATTGCTGAGATAAGTGAGGGAAGTCTGGGAGAGGAGAGGGCCTGTGGCATGGTATGGGTGCCATTTTCTGTCGTTAGTGGCAGCCGTTGTTATTCAAATAAGGAACAGTATCTTGCTCCATAGTGCAGACTCCATTTCACCATTATTACTGTTGTGCATCCTTATTAACCCTATTTTTGCTTATTAACCCTGCCCTTTCCTAAAAGATAGTTACATACACCATTTTGTGGCTAATAAGGCTAGTTAATCCCTAATTACCTGCAGGCCTAACAAGTGCATATAATTCTATCTTCTGTCACTGCCCCCCTGATGGAGAATCCCAAAAATAAAAAACTAAGGTTAAGTAAAGGAAGTGGTAGTAGCAGTGGTCGACCTTTTCAAGAGACATGGACCGAGGCATGTTAGTTAAAGAATTCCCTCTTCCCCCTCACTTATCTCAGTTCACACAAGTTAAATAATATCAAGACCAACAAAAGAAACTGACTGACAGATGAACAAAGAAGTCACTAAGCAGGTAAGTTAAATAATTAGTTTTTGGTTTATTAAATACAATTATATATAACAATTATACATTTATGTTATTTAAACAACAAATATTGCGAAAAAATGTTTTTTCCTCAAAGTGACACACCACCCGAGTTATGCTCAGTTTTTTGGCGAAGTTTGACACACAAGGCTCAAAAGGTTGCCCATCACTGACCTAACTAGTCATCTGAATTGATGAATCAAGGAGCACCCCCAGACTGCGAACACAGTCCTTAATGGAGCGCGTGACCCCATCCAGGACTGGAGGTTGCATCCCAACTCCTGGTTTTGGGGCCGCTACAGTGAGCACCTCCGTTTTGTCTGGATTTAATCTCAATCTGTTTTTCCTCATCCAGCCCATTACTGCTTTAAGACAGTCATTAAGAGGAGAGACGCCATCGGAATTCGAGGCCGACGACCGGGACAAGGAGAAATAGATCTGGGTGTCATCAGCATACTGATAACACCCAGCCCCATAACTCCAAATAATCTCACCCAGCGGCTTCATATAGATGTTAAACAGCATCGGGGACAGGATGGCGCCCTGAGGAACACCACAAGTAAGCTCCTTTCTGCTGGAGCAGCTGTCCCCGAACAGCAACCTCTGGGACCTGCCCGAGAGGAAGGACCGGAAACACTGGAGCGCAGTGCCTCCGATTCCTAACCCACTCAAGCGATCCAAGAGGATGCTATGATCTATCATATTGAAAGCCGCTGAGATGTCTAAAAGCACCAACAGGTTCACGCTACCCCTGTCGATGCTTAGACGCAGGTCGTTGGTTAAGGCAACCATGGCAGTCTCAACTCCAAATCCCGTCCTAAAGCCAGTTTGAAATCGGTCTAGATAATTGGTTTCATCCAAGACCACTTGGAGTTGAAGAGCAACTGCCCTCTCAATCACTTTGCTCAAGAATGGTAACATAGAAACCGGCCTATAGTTGTTCATGTCCAGGTGGTCAAAGGAAGATTTTTTCAGGAGCAGCCTAACGGCTGTTTCCTTTAAACAATATGGAACACACCCTTCTCTGAGGGATGCATTGATGATGTCCTTAAGGAACACCATTAAGGGAGTCCCCCCATGGATGGCCAGGCATGATGGGCAAGAATCGAGAGGGCAGGTTGTCCTCTTCACCCTACCAAGTAGCTTGTCCATGTCCTTGGTACTCACAGATTGAAATTGATCCAGTAAACTTACATCAACGGAGTTGCTGGACACCTCGTCAATAGTTTCTGTCAAATTACTGGCATCTAAGTCAGCTCTTATCCGAGAGATATTATCTGCAAAGAAATTGTTAAACGCATCACAGAAGGCTGTCGTTGGGTTAAGCAACGGGTTCTGAGCAGGAATAACCTGTGTTATCTCCCTTACCACCCTAAACAGCTCTGCTGGATGTGACTCTGCAGACGCAATACGTGCAGAGGAGAAGGATCTCTGCACTGCACGTATTGCCTCTCGATAGGACCAAAGAAAGTTCCTATGACGAGTCCTGTAGGATAAGAGTCGAGTTTTCCGCCAGTTGCGCTCTAGTCGTTGTCCAACCCGCTTCATTTTCCTAAGCTCTGTTGTATACCATGGCTTACGGTTTGGAGCGGGTTGGAAAGGATGCTTGGGAGCGATCGTGTCGATAGCCTTGGTAAGGTCGGTGTTCCAGGTATTAACCAAAGCTTCGACAGGGTCACCGGCATTACCAACCATTAAACCCTCCAAGGCTTTCTGGAATCCTCTTGGTTCCATTAACCTTCGAGGACGGACCATTTTAATGGGTCCACCACCCCCGGTGGGGCGGGAAGAGACTCTTAGTTCAGTCTTGACCAGGAAATGATCCGTCCATGACAATGCGGTAGTTTTTATAACCTCCGCCCACGGATATTCCTGTTCCGTACTAAAGACCGCATCGAGGGTATGACCCGCACAATTTGTGGGCCCAACGACCATTTGGGATAGGCCCATGCTTGTCATTAGGGACCAGGGGAACAACAAAAGTACCTATGACTCTCCCTTCTGCTACCTCCTTCCTAATGTTTTCTTTAACCACATGCTCTAATCCTTTTATCAATTTCAAATTGTCTGCCATAAAAAGGTGCCTATGCCCTTGAAATGGAATATGGAATCCAAATTGAAAGCTCTCCCTCAAATACTGGGCTGCAGCATGCTCAGGGTACCAAACCAGCCATGCCAAAAAAAATATCTAATTTTATGGGGCTAGGTCCCTTTTGCCAATGGTGGTGGTGGGATTCCCTGATCCCTTTTTGTTTCTTTGTTGGCTCCTGTTGGCTCCTGCATGACCTCTGCCTTTTTGGTAACTCCGAAAGGAATGTGAGCCCCCCATCCCTGAACATTCATGCCTATATTTATAGGCCCTGTGTGCATGCACCCTGGATCCTGAATTCCCAGCAAAGCAACGTTGGTTGATATACTGGGGCTCCATGTCCCTGTGTACGTGGGACTCCTTTGTTGTTCTGTATAAGGTGACCACAGTCCACCCTTTCTCCCATCATTGGTCATGCTGGAGTCTCAACCTGCATCCAAAGTTGTGCATGTATATACCCCCACTTCAATGTGGTGTGCTTCCTGCCAGCAAGAAGAAGGAGAGCAGCTTCTGGGCAACCATTTTGAGTGGGTGAGTTTGATTTTTTTAAAAACTGCTGGGAGAGTGTGCTTCTTGCTGAGGGGTTGGAGCTTCTGGGAGTCACATCTGTGAGTCACTAGGTGGTGGATCTGGGAGCCTAGCTCTATATAACTCCTTCTTGCAGAGGCTTTCCAGGCCAGTTTCCTGCCAGCGAGAAGAATGAGAGCAGCTTCTGGGCAGCCATTTTGAGTGGGTGAGTTTGATTTTTTAAAAAAACTGTTGGGAAAGTGTGCTTCTTGTTGATGGGGTGGAGCTTCTGTGAGTCACATCTATGAGTCACTAGGGGGTGGAGCTGGGAGTGAGAACGATTTGGATTCTTGGATCATGGGCTTGCCTTCCATGAGGGGGGACATCTGGCAAGGGATGGGGTGCATCTCATGACAGTTGGCAGCAACGTTTTTGCCTACAGTCTCAAAAATTTGATCAGGAGGGCTTTAAACTGAGTCATATGGGGAGGGAAACAGTATTCTGGAAGACAAAAAAGGCTGGAGAAAATAGTCAAACTATCATAGAGGGAACAAGGCAAACAGCACAACGACCCAACAGTGGGAGGCAAAAAAACTTGCACAGGCAGCAAGTAAAAGGAACACATGGTTGTAGATATCTCTACACTATGTGCAGAGCATGGGAAATAAGCAAGATGAACTTGAACTCCTAGCACAAAGCCTTTTTATTGTTCTTAACCTCCCTAGCAAGCCTGAGCTCATTCTGCGCTTTAGTTTTTCTGACTTTACTCCTACACATGTTCGCTATCTGTTTGAATTCTTCTTTGGTGACTTCTCCCCTTTTCCATTTCCTATACATGTTCCGTTTAAAACTTAGCTCCATTGAAAGTTCTTTAGTCATCCATCCTGGTTTCTTGAGACACCTCCCATTTTTCTTCCTCAATGGTACTGTTTGAAATTGTGCCTTCAGTATCTCTGTTTTGAGGAAGTCTCATCCGTCTTGAGGTCTCTTCTCTTTTAATATTCCTGACCATGGGATCACCCCCAGTATTTCCCTGAGTTTATTGAAATCAGCTCTCCTAAAGTCAAGAATGCGTGTCTGACTATGCCTGGCTTCTCCTTTCCATTGTATAACAAACTCCAGGAGAACATGATCACTCTCACCTAAGGATCCCACCATTTGCACCCCATTAACCAGGTCATCTCTGTTGGTTAGGATCAGATCTAAAATAGCTGACCCCCTTGTTGCCTCTTCCACCTTTTGGACCATTAAATTGTCTTCCAGGCAAGTAAGGAATTTGCTAGACCTTGAAGTTTTGGCTGAGTTAGATTGCCAGCAAATATCAGGATAATTGAAGTCACCCATCACTACTACATCTCTCCTTTCTGCATGTGTGTTCATCTGTTCTAGAATGGCATCATCCAATTCCTCCGTCTGGTTTGGTGGTCTGTAGTAGAGTCCCACAATAACATCCCTGCTGTTTCCCTCCCCTTTAATTTTTATCCAGATGCTCTCCACCTGGCTTCCAGTATTGATGTCATGGATCACTTCACTGGTGTAAATATCCCTGACATATAATGCTATTCCTCCTCCTTTCCTGTTTGGCCTGTTTCTCCTATAAAGGTTATAACCCTCTGTTCCTACATTCCAATCATGAGACTCATCCCACCAGGTTTCAGTAATGCCTATTATATCATATTTGTTTTGTAGTGCGAGGAGTTCAAGTTCATCTTGCTTATTTCCCATGCTCTGTGCATTAGTGTAGAGACATCTAAGACCATGTGTTCCCTTTACTTGCTCCCTGTGTAAGTTTTTTTGCCTACGACTGTTGGGTCCTTGCGCTGTTTGCCTTGTTCCCTCTATGACAGTTTGACTATTTTCTCCAGCCCTTTTGCCTTCCAGAATACTGTCTCCCTCCCCCATTTGACTCAGTTGAAAGCCCTCCTGATCAAATTCTTGAGACTGTTGGCAAAAATGTTTCTTCCAACTGTTGTAAGATGCACCCCATCTCTTGACAGAAGTCCCCCCTCATGGAAGCGCAGTCCATGATCCAAGAATCCAATTTGTTCTCGGTGACACCAGCTACGGAGCCAGTTGTTTACGTCGGCTATTTTCCACTCCCTTCTTGGACCATGCCCTTCAACTGGCAGAAGAGACGAGATGACAACCTCTGTGTCCATTTCTTTCAGCTTCCTCCCCAGGGCCTCATAATCTCTTCTGATCTTGGGAAAGCTGTGCCTTGCAGTATCATTGGTTCCCACATGGACCAAAGAAGGGGTAATGATCTGTACGCTTGACAAGTCTTGTCAGCCTCTCGGTCTCATCACAGATCTTTCCCCCAGGCAGAGAACACACCTCCCGAGTCATCTTGTAAGGCCCACATACCACTGCTTCTGTACCCCGCAGCAAGGAGTCCCCCACCACCACCACACGCCTCCGCCGAGGCTTCACAGCTGCTGTTCCTTGCGGTAGTCCTCTCAAGTTCCCCTGCTCTACCCCTGAAGTCTGTCCATGCTGTTCTTCTTCATTGTCCTTGATAAGGGAAAGGGCTTCGAATCGATTCTGTAGCTGCAAGCTGCTCGAAGAATCCCTGTATTTTCTTGTTCTGTGTGTGACATTCCTCCAGCTGTCTACTTCCTGTGTCTGTGAAGTGTCCCTCTCCTCCACAGCCACTTCCTCTGTGCGGTCCCCATCCAAGACTGTTCGTTCTGTTCTGTCCAGGAAAACCTCTTGCTCGCGAACCTTCTTTGCCTCAGTGTTTTCAGAAAAGGAAAAGGATGATCAACCTGAGGATATTGGGACAGAGGACACAATAGGGGAAATCCAGCACAGAATAAGCAAAAAGGTAGTATAGGAATACCTTCTTAATCTAAATGAATTTTAATCTCCAGGACCAGATGAACTACATCCAAGAGTATTAAAAGAGCTGGCAAATGCAATCTCAGAGCCATTGGCAATAATCTTTGAGAACTCATGAAGAACAGAAGTCCCAGCAGACTGGAGGAGGGCAAATGTTGTCCCCATCATCAATAAGGGGGTAAAGAGGATCCCAAAAATTATCGTCCAGTTAGTCTGACATCAATACCAGGGAAGATTCTAGAGCAGGTCATTAAACAGAGAGTTTGTGAACATTTAGAAAGTAATGCCATAATCACAAAAAGTCAACATGGATTTCAGAGAAACAAGTCATGCCAGACTAATCTGATCTCTTTTTTTGCTAAGTTTACCAGCTTGGTTGATGAAGGGAACCCTGTGGATATCGCATACCTCGAATTCAGTAAGGCCTTTGACAAGGTTCCCCATGACATTCTTGCAAACAAGCTTGTAAAATGTGGGCTAGACAAGTTAACTGTTCAATGGATTTGTAATTGGTTGACCGGCCGAACCCAAAGGGTGCTCTGCAGTGGCTCCTCTTTGTCTTGGAAAGATGCGACCAGTGGGGTGCCACAGGGTTCTGTCCTGGGCCCAGTGCTATTCAACATCTTTATCAATGACTTGGATGATGGAATTTGGGATATACTTATCAAATTTGCAGATGACACCAAATTAGGAAGAGTAGCTAATACCTTAGAGGACAGGATCAAAATTCAAAATGACCTGGATAGATTAGAGAGCTGGGCCAAAGCTAACAAAATGAAATTCAATACAGAGAAATGTAAGGTATTGCACTTAGGGCGGAAAAATGAAATGCATAGATATAGGATGGGGGAGACCTGGCTGAATGAAACTACGTGCGAAATGGATCTAGGAGTCCTAGTAGACCACAAATTTAACATGAGTTAACAGTGTGGTGCGGCAGCTAATAAGGCCAATGTGATTTTGGGCTGCATCAATAGAAGTATAGTGTCCAGATCAAGGGAAGTAATAGTGCCGCTCTCTTCTGCCTTGGTCAGGCCAGTTCTGGGAACTACAATTAAAAAAGGATATTGACAAATTGGAGCGTGTCCAGAGAAGGGCGTCTAAAATGGTGAAAGGTCTGGAAACCATACCTTATGAGGAAAGACTTAGGGAGCTGGGTATGTTTAGCCTGGAAAAAAGATAGTTAAGGGGCAATATGATAGCCCTGTTTAAGTATTTGAAGGGGTGTCACGCTGAGGATGGAGCAGACTTGTTTTCTGCTGCTCCAGAGACTAGAACACGGAGCAATGGATGCAAGCTCCAGGAACAAAGATTCCACCTCAACATTAGGAGGAACTTTCTGACAGTAAGAGCTGTTCGGCAGTGAAACACACTCCCTCGGAGGGTGGTGGGGTCTGCTTCCTTGGAGGTCTTTAAACAGAGGTTGGATGGCCATGTGTCAGGGATGCTTTGATCATGATTTCCTGTGTGGCAGGGGGTTGGACTGGATGGCCCTCGTGGTCCCTTCCAACTCTACAATTCTATGTTTCTAGGATATTTTGCAGTTTTCATCCTGAAATAGGAGCCATGCCAGTCCTGTAATTAGCCCAATTTCTATCAACCCTACATTTTTAAATCATTTCCTTCTCTGTCTCTCTCTCTATCTTCTAGGCCGTCTTTCTCTTTTTTGTATAATTCTCTGTATTACAGAGAGACTCCACCTACATAATTCCCACACAATATTTTCTCAACTGTAGATGGAGTCAAGTGCTCACCAAGAGCTATCATCTGCTACCCTGATGAAAAAAAAACAAAAAACAAAAAACCAAACCCTTTTGTCAGGGAAACCCCAAGCCCCTAACAGTGATGGATTTCCCCCTATTCTACTGCCTTGCTGATTAAAATTTGGAGAAAAGGCATCCCATGAGTCCCAAAAGGGTGGAGCCCAAGGCCACACATGGGAAGACCCCATTGCAGACCTAAAACTAGTGCTTGGCCTATGTTGCTGCATATATGGCTTTGTTGTTTGCATGTAAGACAAGCTCCATATTCCCCAGGGCGAGCTGACCCTTTGGCTCAGGTGTTTCTATGGTCTCACCTGGAATGAACACTGATGCCTGGGATTCATCAGTCTGAGCAGTATTGGCAGGCGCTGTGCAGAATGTTGAGATGCTTTTTTCTCATTTTCATGAGATCCCTCCGGAAAGTTATGAGGCCCACCCCTTACCTAATAGAAAACCAAAGGATAAATGTTGTAATTATGCAGGGCTATGCCTTGTGTGTGTGACAAATAAAGTTTGACTTCCTATTTTGAATGGAAGTACAGAAGGAGACAAAGATGGGGAATTCATTTTTCTATCCAATAATGGAGCTTCCACACAGGGCTGATTTGTGTGGCCAGGCCAGGCAGTGGATCAGTCCTTCCTGGAGGTAAATGATGAGCCACTACATGAGCCTTTCCCAGCCATGGCCGTGATGGGCTGTGTGATTCCCTGTTCTCCAAGCACTCTGGAACCCCCCTTCCTGGTGAATCCAGCCAATCATCCTCCTGGCGCTGCTTCTGGTGCAATGAGGCCCTCCCACTAAAGGACCAGTTACACATCTCCCAGCAGCACCACTGAGGAGGTAGAGAGGAGAGCAAACACCCCACCCTGCTTCATCCCTCCCTTCCTCCCTCAGTTCAACCCCTTTGCCTCAGAGCAGCAGGTAGAGTTCAGGCGGCGGCGAAGACCCCTCCCAACCCTTGACCCACCCATTTGCTTTATGGCTAAGCCACCCTGCCATGCCCTGCCTGAGGAGGAAGTCACAACAGGGGGCACATAATGGGGCCCTCTGCACAACGGGGCCTCCTGCATCTGCGGGTGTTGCGGGTGCCTTAAACCACCCCTGCTTCTACAATTGATTATATCTCAGTCTCTTGCAATTTGTGGGCTTTAGTAATCAACCTTGTAGTGGAGTGCCGTTCAGACAGTGATCATCTTCCATTGACTCTCTTCTTGGAGCTCAATGAACAACAAAATATTTATAAGGATTATAAACCACTACCAAATCTACCAATGGATATAGGATCATGTCGCAGTAAATGGTCTGATCCACTAGATAAATCTATAATCAGATGCTCCACTCAGAGCACTTCCTCCTCTTACATTCTTCAATGATATCAGCAGACACACCAAACAAAGCCATGGGTCTGTTTCACATGCTGATTGCATCTTTACAGCACCCTTTGACTCTCAGATTTTCTAATAGAACCCATAAAACTAGTTATAACTCTAAACCCTGGTTTGATCATGAATGTGTTCTCATGAAAAATGCCCTAATTGCAAAATATAGGATGTACAGAGAACAGAACTGACTGACTCTCCCTAAGGACTGACAAGCTCTGTGGAAGTCTTGAACTGTATCCTACTGAACTGCTGATTCCTGCATTGAGTCTGTGTTCTTCTCCTGCTCCAGGGCATCTATGTGAGCAATAATTTCATCAGCAAGCCTGCCTTTAATGGTACCTTTTGATTTCTTGACTTATGTGAATCTCGCATCTTCTTCTCCAACCCTTGTAATCTGCTTAAAATGAGCTGAGTCATGTCTTCCCCATTGTCCTCCTCCTTAGAGGACGATACCTGCACTGGAATTTTTTTTTTTTTTTGGAATTTTTATTGGAATAAGACCATTCTACTAAAAAATACACCCGACCACAAAAGGCCATAACAACAATGCAAAAATAATACTAATTGTTTTCCTCTTTTCTTACTAATACAAAAATAAATCTATCCTAACACTAATGTATTTTTCCTCTTAATCTAAACACACTATTATCACATTATATTTACACATTACAATTATACCCATTTGGTAATGAAAAAATCAATAAAAGATTAATTAAAAATAATAATACAAAATAATACTAAAATACTAAAATAATAATAAAATAATAATAAAATATTTATTTAAAATATCATTTTATGTTATTGCTGGGGTCGTCTCACTAAACCACGGCCAAAACTTTTTCCAACGATAGCTTGGCAATTTCTCTTTTTCACTCAGAGCTAAATTTTCAATTACGTTCTTCACATAATAGGCAGTGCCTTTTACATCCTGCAGATTTTGACTTTTCACCTCCTTTTGTCTCTGGAAAACTAACCCTAACATCACATAGAGGTTGACCAGGCGCACCGTGGACCACTGGAGGTGAGGGGTATTTACTTGGCACTTTCTTTGCTGGCCTTTGTCCTTGGTCCAGGGCCTTGGAGGGGGGGGCATGACAATTATACAGACCCAGCTGTGTAAATTATAAACATAATTTAAAACAAACTGCAAATGACAACCTTAGTATAAATGTTAACGTTGCTGTTGTTGTTATTGTTATAATTCCAAATACACTGTAACAATACAGCTGCTCATAAAAATATACTAGGCCTTGGATCTCCACATTAGGCCCTAGTATTAGGCTTTAGGCCACACTAAGCCTGTCAAGCCCTACCAGAAAATGTTTACTAGGCCTTGTAACCTTGGAGCTAGGCCACAATATTACAAAATAGCCAGGCTGTAGGCCTACTGAAACAGGCTGCACTAGGCCTGTAAGGCTGTACTCAAAAAATTTTCACCAGGCCTTAAACCATGGGCCCATGCCCTGGTATTCAAGGGGTCAGTTCTTAGGCCTGCAAAAACAGGCCGTAATAGGCCTCTAACTGGATCCAGTCAAATATTCCACCCACCACGTGGCTAGCTGACCATGCTCCTTTTAGTCCCTGCTGAACAGGCCACACTAAAGCTGAAGAGGCCTTTATCTAATAGGCCACAGGCCTCTGCAACTCTCCTCCTGTTATGGCCACCGCCGATTAAAAGGTGGCTCCCAGACTACCAAATGAGCAGTGCTAGATCTCCTCATGCCTTCATTTAAATTAGGGCAAAAACAGAGGGAGGGGCTGTTCTCCTCATGCATACCACCAAAACTCGCTGCCTGCTACCCCACTGTTCCCAAAATGCTCCCCACTGTTCCCAAAATGGAAACACAATGGGGAAACCATGCACGTGAACCCTTGGTGGGACTCCTCCCAAGCTTCCACCCTTTCAGGCCACCCACACCTGCAGGCGAGTGGGCCTGCCCATGCAGCAGCACCTCAAGATGCTGCACCATGTCTGGATCCAATTACCTGAAGCCTTATCTGCACAGTCAATTTACTCCGCTCAATCTTCTTGGATCAAAAGAAAGACACCGCTTCTCCTTCACTCTAATGCTGCCAGTTCAACCCAACTCCCAGCTGAAGCAAAAGAGGGAGAGGGGAGTGGTAGCCAGACCTAAAAGCCTGCCTAAACTCAGCCCCTCCACGCTCTGTGTCATGGCACCCAGTGCCCTGATGTCATATTAAGTGGCCTCCTATTGTGTGAGACCAACAAACACATTCTCCACTGGCACACTGTGCAGCCTCTGTGTGTGGAATGGAAGAACTGATTTAATATCTTTAGGTACAATACCTATCTGGATCCACTTCATCCTGCTCCTCTGTGCTTGCCTAGTTTGCAAATACCAAGCACTCTAGTGCTTGGCTATAGTGGCTAGCATTGTTTGCTGTAGTCTGGCAGAAATGCAAGTCTACTAAAAATATAGCAAGAGCTATAAAGCATAATGCTATTTGCAAAATTTTGCTGTAGGCAAATGGTACTTATCTCTTCTAATGCATTCTTTTCAATGATGAATGTCTCATATGTATTGTGTGAAAATTGTGAGAGAAATGGCAATAAGGAAGCTTTCCATGGACTGTTTCCTTATATGTTGGAATTTGGAAGTCTTTCATTATGGTTTCTGTGTTGTCTTCTGAATATTAGCCTCTAATGAAACACATATTTTCTTCATTTATTTTGAACCTAGTCCAAGATCAGCAAAAATTAGAATTTCAAATGTTATGATATGATAGTTCTTTATTGGTTTGTTTTCTTTTCATTCTCTTAGTTTTCATTGTGTCTTTTTAAAAAATATATATAAATCTTTGCATTTTCAAATCAAGGAGTCTGACTAATAAGAAAAATCTCCAAATGAGATAGCTATTCCTCAGAAATGTTCCCAAATCCATCCCTTGTAGACAGCTGTTTTGAAAACAGGAAATTGAGGAAGCCAGGTTCATCAGAAAGATGGGATGTTTCAGATAAAACATTTTTTTTAATAAAAAAAGGCTGCTTGCACACTATAAATGTAGTAGAAAGGGATAAGGAGAAAAGGAGATAAGTTAATCATAAGGCTGTGATAGTGCAGAGACTGAAGAGCAGCAAGCTATCTCTGTTGTGAGGAATATGGTGAAATTGTTTATAGTTGTGATTTTAATCTAATGTTGAAGTACAATGAGAGAATATCAGTGTTCTGTGAAAGGTACATCAGTTCATTTACTCACTTCAGTTATTATTGTTTTACTTCTATTTTATTTAAAAAAATACTTTTGAGAATCAAGAGATACTTTGTTCATCATTCCTTTATCTGTTTTTATTCATTATTTGTTTCCATTACAAAAAAAGGCCTCCCTGGATCCCACTGTTCTGAATACTGATCAACCATTCTGTAACATGCCATTTTTGGGCAGGGTTTTGGAGTGTGTGGTCGCCTCCCAGCTTCAGGGTTTTTTGGATGAAATGGATTATCTACATCAATTTCATTTTGGCTTCAGGACCAGTTATGGGATGGAGACAGCTTCATTTGCCTTGGTGGATAACCTATGCAGGGAACTGGACATGGGGAGCGTGTCCCTGTTGGTTCTCCTGGCTTCTCAATGGTTTTCGATACTATCCACCATGGTAGCCTTCTGGGCCACATCTCTGGAGTGGGACTTGGCAGCACTGTTAGGCAGTGGTTCCAGTCTTCCTTGGAGGGGAGAACTTGAAGGTGGTGCTGGAGAACACCTGTTTGATGCCCTGGCTGTTGGCCTGTGGGGTCCCTCAGGGTTCTGGTTTGTTCCACATGCTGTTTAATAAATATATAAATACATGAAACTTCTGGAAGAGGTCATCCAGAGTTTTGGGGTGCAGTGTCACCTGTATGCTGATGACACCCAACTCTATGGACTTTATCAGATGAGGGGGAAAGGTGCAAAAGCAACATGATAACAACATTATGGGTTGTCATTATCAGACAACGTCGTTCCTCTCCTGTGGCCAGTCTGTCAATTAGCCAGTAATAGGGCACCACTTTCAATCGATGGCTTAAGCTATCAATAGATCAGCAGTGCTGGCTTTTTGCCGGCACTGCCAGCGTGTGAAACCTCCAGCCCTTTAAATCTCATTGTTGCAGAAGTAAACAGCCAGAAGGGCACAACACTTCCAGGTGAGATCATGACATGCAGGTAAGTGACAAACTTCTAATGACCCTCCCCAGGTTACTTGGAAGTTTTTAAGTGTGTTTAGGTGCTTAGTGTAATTTAAAATGTTTTGGTTTTTTTTTTTGAACTTCCCACACAATCAACTCTCATGAGAATCCACGGGATTTCAGAAGAGGAAGTGAAAGGAGCTTTGTTCACTTCCTTTTCATTGCCGGGGAAGCCATTGGTGGGGAGAGAAGGTAAATGCAGTGTGGGACATTCTTTTGCTGGCATAGAAATGGGTTTTTTCTATGTCAGCAAAATAATGTTCAAAGAGCATCTCCCAATAAAGTCCTATTTCTCCTTCCGAACTGATTCCAAGGAAGCTGTTGTGGTACTGAACCAACGTCTGTTTTCAGTAATGAATTGGGTGAGCCAAACAAATTGAAACAATCCAGAGAAGACAGAGGTGCTCCAGGTCAGTCAAAAGGCAATAGGGACCCCGCCTCTGATGGATAAGGTCACACTCCCCCTGAAATCTCCGGCTTGCAGCTTGGGTGTTCTCCTGGACTCAACTCTGAGCCTGGATGCTTAGGTTTCAACAGTGTCCAGGAGTACATTTGCACAGCTAAACCTAGTGTGCCAGCTGCATCCTTGAGACATCAGACCTGGCTAAAGTGACACATGCCTTGATTACATCCTATTTTGACTACCGTAACACACTGTACATGGGGCTGCCACTGGAAACTGTTCAGAAATTTCAGCAGGTCCAACGTGCTGCAGGCAGAATGCCAAATGGGGCTAGTTATAGGGATCATATAACTCCCTTGTTAAAACAGCTTCACTGGCTACCGGTTCATTTCCAGGCACATTTTGAAGTGCGTTTCACGACCTATAAAGCCCTATATGGCTTAGGACCAGACTATCTGAAAGACCATATCTCCCCATACGAACCTGTCAGAATTTTAAGATCATCAGGGGAAGGCTTCCTCTCGGTCCTGCCATCATCACAGGCTTGCTTGGTGAGGACATGAGAGACAGCCTTCTCAGTGGCTGCTCCCACCCTCTGGAACTGTCTTTCATGGAAGGCTAGACTGGCCCCCTCCCTGCTTTCCATTTGTCAGCAAATGCAAACAGGCTTTTAATATGTAGTTGCTTGCACAGAGGCTTTTTATTGGGATGTGTTTTTATGTTTTTTAACTTTTATATGTTTTATATAATTTTAAATTATGATGATTTTAATTATTTTTAATTGTATGAAGCATTTTATTTGATGTTTTTGTGAGCCTCCTTGGGTCCTATTCTGGAGAAAGGTGGCATATAAAATAATTGAATTCAATAAATAAAAAGATGTCTAGGTTGCCTTCTACAGCCAGGCCCCTCACAATATGTTTTCTAGAAGGTTAACCACAATAGAAATTGTATAAGGCAAAGACCACTTATTCAACATGACTCTTCTAGCCCACCAAAGCCTCCTGTACCCCCTGCCCCCAACATATTTGGTTGTTCAGGATATACGATCTGCTAAACAGCAAGGATTATGGCACAGTGGATGGAATGTGAGGTAGGAGGCGCCAGAAATTGGACAAAGGCACTTTCTATAAGCATACACTCTTAGAACAGGTAGAAAGTATTGAAGAGGCAAAGTTCTGGAAATAATTTAAAGTGACTCAAGATGTGAAACTGCATCATAATCAGGGGTATTTAAAGAAGGTTGTTGTTGTTGATTGCCTTCAAGGAGTTTTTAATTTATGGCAGCCCTAAAGTTTTCTGAGGCTGAGAGTGTGTACGACCAGAGGACAGGGTCAGAATCGAAAATGACCTGAACAGATTAGAAAGTTGGGTCAAAACTAACAATATGAATTTCAACAGGAAGAAATGTAGGATACTACACTTGGGCAGTAAAAATGAAATGCACAGATATAGGATGGGTGACACATGGCTTGAGGGCAGTACATGTGAAAGGGATCTAGGAGTCTTAGTGGATCACAAGCTGAACATGAGTCAGCAGTGTGATGCAGCAGCGAAAAAAGGCAATGCAATTCTAGGCTGCATCAATAGGAGTATAGCGTCTAGATCAAAGAAAGCAATAGTGCCACTCTATTTTGCTTTTGTCAGACCTCACTTGGAATACTGTGTCCAGTTCTGGGCACTACAATTCAGGAAGGATATTGTCGCGCTACAGCTTGCTGGAGTATGTCTATGCTCAAGAGTCCAGCCAGCAATTGGGTTAGCAGAAAAACAAAAGCTTGGTCCAGATGCTTCCAGCATGTTCAATGTTCAATGAGTAGATGGGCACACTTAGTGTCTAAAAACTATCAGTCTTTATTGTTTACATCCTAAACTACAAACAAAATCATTGCTCTAATAGCTAAGCTTACAGTTAGCACTCAGTCAAAGAAATCAATTGAAGAAGTGAAGTGGGCTGCCTTGCACCATGACTTATATAGGGTTTCCTAGCTGTTCTAGCAAGTTCTATCAACTCGCTTCATTCAACTGGTGACTGGTGACATCATCAGACATCATCCCTAGCATTTTATCTCCCTTCTCTGAGTCATACTGAGATAAGTGGACAGAAAAACATCAGCTGTCTTAGTCTACTGCATAGCTGTTTAACCTTCAGCTTTGTCCTCTACAGATAAGTGGAATATATGGTATCTCTTTATGACATAAATTTCCAAGGGCCACACATTCAAAACCCCAACAGATATTGAGAAGCTGGAACGTGTCCAGAGGAGGGCATCCAGGATGGTGGGATGTCTGGAAGCCATGCCCTATGAGAGGGAGGTAAGGGAGCTGGGTATGTTTAGTCTGGAGAAGAGAAGGTTGAGAGGTGACATGATAGCCATGTTTAAATATTTGAAGGGATGTCATACTGAGGATGGGGCAAGATTGTTTTCTGCTGCTCCAGAGACTAGGATGCGGAGCAGTGGGTTAAAACTACAGGAAAAGAGATTCCCCCAAAACATTAGGAAGAACTTTCTCACAGCAAGATCTGTAAGAGCTGTTCAGAAGTGGAATACACTCCCTTGGAGTGTGGTGGAGTCTCCTTCGGAGGTTTTTAAACAGAGGCTGGATGGCTATCTGTCGGGAATGCTTTGATTGTGTATTCCTGCATGGCAGGGGGTTGGACTGGATGGCCCTTTGGTCTCTTCCAACTCTTAAAATGGTCCGAATAATATGTAAAATCTCTATCATTTTTATGTAAATGTCACCAAATGTCTACTAATTGTAAGTCATCGATTAGTTCTGATACCACTTTAGGTAATTTCCCTTGTTTTGTCTTACTTCCTTTTATCAATGTTTTATCACACTCTACATTCAGTACCCCATTCCAATCTCCTGCTATCATATAATATTCATAATCATATTCCATTATTTTATTTGCTAATTCTTGAAAAAACCTTCTCTTATTGTCCTGTGGTGTATATAGTCCTATCAATAATATTTTCTTTTCTTGTAATACTATCTCCATGCCTATATAATAACCATTTTTGTCATTAAAGATTTCCTTAGAGTCATATTTTTTATTTACATAAATCATGACCCCTCTTTTTCTTTTATCGTAGTTAGTTGAATAAGCCTCTCCAAGTTTTATATTTTTTAAATATTTTTTGTCTTGTTCTCTTATGTGAGTCTCTTGGAGACATATTATGTCCACTCTTTGTTTCTCCAAATAGTGATATATTAATTGTCTTTTATGTGGAATGTTTAACCCTCTTACGTTCCATGTCAATATTTTCCCATACATCTCTCTCTTTTTTTTCTCCTTTTTTATTTCCCCTTTCTTTTGTTTATATTTTTCACTATTCTAGAGTATCTCCCCCTATTGCCCCTTCTAACACTTCTTCTTTCCCCTTTTCTTCCTCCTCCTCCTCTTCTTCTTCTTCGCTTGTTACTTCTTCTTCTTCTTCTTCTTCTTCCTGCCCTTCTTTTTCCTTACTCCCCTCTAATTCCGATTCTTGTCCTTCCTCTTCCTTATTCCCTTCGGGCTTCCACACTAATTTATAAGTATGATATTTCTTTTTCACCGCTATTTCGTGACTCAATTTTATTAGTCTTTCTTTATAGAATCTCTGCCTTCTTTTAATATCTTTTCTACTATCTTGATTAATTTCTCCCACCATCTGCTCCTATTTTCTTTCTCCTTCCTGAGTTCTCTCCCCTTCTTTAAGGTCTTCCCCTGTATTACCTCCTGTCTGGATTTTCTTCAAGAAGTTCTTAGCTTTCTCTATTGTGTTTAATATAAGTCTTTTTTGTTGATATGTCACAGTCACACCTTCTGTCTTACTCCACTTATATGTTATTTCTTTTTCCCTCAACACCTGCTTCAGGAAATTATAATCCTTCCTCTTTTTTAAGATTTGTAGTGATAGATCTTTATATATTTTTACCTCCTGTCCCTCAATAATAAATTTTCCACTTAAACTTTGTTGTAAAACAATGTCTTTTACCCTTTCTCTAATAAAATAAATCACTATATCTCTGGGGAGTTTGTTTTTCCTTGCAATCCATGAATCTAATCAATATAGTTTGTCTACCTCTATATCAAGTTGTTCCGGTATCCACCCTATAAAATTTGCTAATGCAGGGATTACTTTTATCAATAAATCCTCATTGTATTGCTCCGGTAATCCCCTAATTTTTATGCATTTAGATCTCCATCGAATTTCTTGAAACCTTTTCAGAGTGCTTTCTTGCTCTAGTCTGGCTTCTAGATTTTTAGTTCTTTTTTCTATATTATTTGTTATTTTCAAATCTTGTAGTTCACTGCCAATCCTTGTGATATCTTTTGATGCCATTTCCAATTATGCCCCAAATTTATCTAATTGATAATAATAATAAAATAATAAAATTTATTTATACCCCGCCGCTCTGTTAAAACAATCGGGGCGGCTTACAAAAATTAAAATACAATACAGATAAAATCCCCAAACACCCCCCACCGCACCCTCCCCCATAAAAAATATTAAACAATTATAAATTAAAACCAACTGATATAAAATCACAATTAAAAACAATAAATACTATAAAATACTATAAATGGCCAGCGTACTAAAAGAAGCCAGGATCCCCTGAGGCTGGGATCTAATTAGGAAAGGCCTGCCAAAAGAGATCCGTCTTTAGTGCTTTTTAAAAGCTACTCAGGGTTGTTATCTGACGGATCGCGTTCGGCAGGTCATTCCACAATTTGGGGGCGATTACCGAAAAGGCCCTCTGGGAGGTTGCAGACAGCCTAGATTTTTGTGGCTGAAGCAAATTCCTCCCAGAGGACCGGAGTGTGCGGGGAGGATTGTATGGGAGGAGGCGGTTCCGGAGATAAGTTGGACCCAAGCCATTTAGGGCTTTAAAGGTAATAACCAACACCTTATACTGGGCCCGGAAACTGATAGGCAGCCAGTGGAGAGATCTTAACACTGGAGTTATATGGTCTCTCCGAGATGTTCCCAAGACCACTCTGGCTGCCATATTATGTACCAACTGAAGTTTCCCGACCAAGCATGAGGGCAGCCCCATGTAGAGTGCATTGCAGAAAGCTAGACGAGAGGTCCTTTACTTCCAGGAAATGGCACAGCTGGCGTATCAGCCGAAGCTGATAACAGGCGCTCCTGACTGTCGCATTCACCTAACTAGTCATCTGAAGTGATGAATCAAGGAGCACCCCCAGACTGCGAACACACTCCATAACGGAGAGCGTGACCCCATCCAGGACTGGAGGTTGCAACCCAACTCCTGGTTTCGGGGCTGCTACCATGAGCACCTCCGTTTTGTCTGGATTTAATCTCAGTCTGTTTTTCCTCATCCAGCCCATTACTGCTTTAAGACAGTCATAAAGAGGAGAGACACCATTGGAATTCGAGGCCGACGATCGGGACAAGGAGAAATAGATCTGGGTGTCATCAGCATACTGATAACACCCAGCCCCATAACTCCGAATAATCTCACCCAGAGGCTTCATATAGATGTTAAACAGCATCGGGGACAGGATGGCGCCCTGTGGAACACCACAAGTAAGCTCCTTTCTGCTGGAGCAACTGTCCCCGAGCAACACCCTCTGGGACCTGCCCGAGAGGAAGGACCGGAAACACTGGAGCGTAGTGCCTCCGATTCCTAACCCTCTCAGGCGATCCAAGAGGATGCTATGATCTATCGTATCGAAAGCTGCTGAGATGTCCAAAAGCACCAACAGGGTCACGCTACCCCTGTCGATGCTTAGACGCAGGTCGTCGGTTAAGGCAACCATGGCAGTCTCAACTCCAAATCCCGTCCTAAAGCCAGTTTGAAATGGGTCTAGATAATCGGTTTCATCCAAGACCACTTGGAGTTGAAGCGCAACTGCCCTCTCGATCACTTTGCTCAAGAATGGTAACATAGAAACCGGCCTATAGTTGTTCATGTCCAGGGGGTCAAGGGAAGATTTTTTCAGGAGCGGCCTAATGGCTGCTTCCTTTAAACAAGATGGAACACACCCTTCTCTGAGGGATGCATTGATGATGTCCTTAAGGAACACCATCAAGGCAGTCCCCCCCTGGATGGCCAGCCATGAAGGGCAAGGATCGAGCGGGCAGGTCGTCTTCTTCACCCTACCAAGTAGCTTGTCCACATCCTCGGTACTCACGGATTGAAATTCATCCAGTAAACTTACATCAACGGAGTTGCTGGACACCTCGTCAATTGTTTCTGTCAAATTACTGGCATCTAAGTCGGCTCTTATCCGAGAGATTTTATCTGCAAAGAAATTGTTAAATGCATCACAGCAGGCTGTTGTTGGGTTAAGCAACGGGTTCTGCGCAGGAATAACCTGCGTCAACTCCCTTACCACCCTAAACAGCTCTGCTGGACGGGACTCTGCAGACGCAATACGTGCAGAGGAGAAGGATCTCTGCGCTGCACGTATTGCCTCTCGATAGGACCAAAGAAAGTTCCTATGACGAGTCCTGTCGGATAAGAGTTGAGTTTTCCGCCAGTTGTGCTCTAGTCGTTGTCCAACCCGCTTCATTTTCCTAAGCTCTGTTGTATACCATGGCTTACGGTTTGGAGCGGGTTGGAAAGGATGCTTGGGAGCGATCGTGTCGATAGCCTTGGTAAGGTCGGTGTTCCAGGTATTAACCAAAGCTTCGACAGGGTCACCGGCATTACCAACCATTAAACCCTCCAAGGCTTTCTGGAATCCTCTTGGTTCCATTAGCCTTCGAGGGCGGACCATTTTAATGGATCCACCATCCCCGGTGGGGCGGGAAGAGACTCTTAGTTCAGTCTTGACCAGGAAATGACCTGTCCATGACAATGCGGTGGTTTTTATAACCTCCACCCACGGATATTCCTGCTCCGTACTAAAGACCGCATCGAGGGTATGACCCGCACAATGTGTGGGCCCGACGACCATTTGGGATAGGCCCATGTTTGTCATGGTTTCCATGAACTCCCGAGCTGCACCAGTCAGATTTGTCAAGCTGGTCTCGAGTGGAATGTTGAAGTCGCCCAGAACTAAAAGTCTGGGCGACTACAACAGCAACTCTGAGACCAGCTGTGTCAGCTCGGTTAGGGAGTCTGCTAGACAACGGGGTGGTCAGTATACTAGCAGAATCCCCAAACTATCCCTGGTCCTCAGGCTAAGGTACATACACTCAAAGTGGACTGTGTTTCGGACAGGTATCCTGGTCAAGGTCAGATTGTTCTTATAAACCAGAGCCACTCCGCCCCCCCGCACACTTCCCCTCACCTGCTCACTGACAGAATACCCGGCTGGGAGGGCCTGTGCCCAGGTGACAGTGCTATCCCCTCCCAGCCAGGTTTCTGTGAAGCAAGCCAGGTCGGCATCCTCATCCAAGAGTAGATCGTATATAATATGAGTTTTATTCTTAACCGACCTGGCATTGCAGAGGAGCAAATAAGGTTCTGTGGAATGGTTGGTACGCTCTCCAATCTATTCCGGGAAACAGGGTGAACTGAAGGTGGGATAGCTAACAAACAGCGATCCCGCCTTCTTTCGTAACATCTGTTCACTCTGTTCCGACCATACCTCCCTTTCCTCAGCACAACTCCAATTTCCGCCCCCACTCCATTCCCGGCCTCAGCTGACTCCAATTGCAGGCTTAGAGTCCTTCTGGCTGCTGGCTGGTGTTCCTGAGGGGTGTGGACCACACCCCCTCCCGCTGCTGCCTCACTGCCCAGAAGTCCTCAGCGCCCCACTACAGCCTCCTGGCCCAGTGGAGTGGGGTGAAAGGCTGCTGCAGGCTGGAGAACCCCTGGCTTGCTGGCTGGTGTTCCTGAGGGGTGTGGGAGTGGCTTAAAACACCAGCCACTCCTGGACACGCCCCCTCCCGCTGCTGCCTCACTGCCAAGAAGTCCTCAGGGCCCCACTACAGCCTCCTGGCCCGGTGGAATGGGGTGAAAGGCTGCTGCAGGCTGGAGAACCCCTGGCTTGCTGGCTGGTGAATATCTGTTCTTATCTCCCCCTTCAAATCCTTCATTTCCATCTTTAATTCTTTGTTTAATTTCTTAAATTCATTTATCAACATTTGATTTCATAGAATCATAGAATCATAGAATTGCAGAGTTGGAAGAGACCATGAGGGCCATCCAGTCCAACCCCCCTGCCACGCAGGAAATCACGATCAAAGCATCCCCGACAAATGACAATCCAGCCTCTGTTTAAAGACCTCCAAGGAAGGAGACCCCACCACGCTCTGAGGGAGTGCGTTCCACTGCCGAACAGCTCTTACTGTCAAAAAGTTCCTCCTCATGTTGAGGTGGAATCTCTGTTCCTGGAGCTTGTATCAATTGCTTCGTGTTCCAGTCTCTGGAGCAGCAGAAAACAAGCCTGCTCCATCCTCAGCGTGACACCCCTTCAAATACTTAAACAGGGCTATCATATTGCCTCTTAACCATCTTTTTTCCAGGTTAAACATATCCAGCTACCTAAGTCTCTCCTCATAAGGCATGGTATCCAGACCTTTCACCATTTTAGTCACCCTCCTCTGGACACGCTCCAGAGGATACTGATTTATGTCAGTTATTTTTGTTGACATTTCAACTGATGCCCTTCTAGTTGTTTGTGTCTGTATCTGAGTTTGTGCCAAAGTTTTTCTTGTTGTTGGCATATTTTGTATACCTTTTCTCTGAATTTCTTAGATCTCTTGTTTGCTTTATATTCTTAAACCTCTTTCCCCTTCTTTCTGCTTGTGGACCCCCAATTTCTTTATTATACAACTCTGGGTCTATTATAGTTTTACACTATTCTAGAAATATAATAGCCATTGTATGTTCTTTTTCCATATATAGCAATTATATATCATCTATGCCTTATCTATATATCTATATATCTATATCATATGTATTATATATTTCATCATCTATTTCTCTTAAATCAATTTATCATCAATTCTCCACCCAAGTTGTCTCTATTTACCTAAACCTTCTTTAACCTATTGTTTTCTTTGTTCCTTCCAATTTACTCCCCACTATACTTTAACTCCATTGATACGTTAGTTCTATATTTTATATTCCCTTTAACCCCTCTTTCTTGTAATCCTCTATATTACCAAGTCTTGATATACTGTCTCTCTTCCTTTCCACTTTACAATGTCTCTACGATCACCTTTACTTCTATCTATAACTTTCAATTCCCTCTATCTCTAACCCTGTGTAGTTATTTCTTATATCTCCTTTGTAAATTCTATGGTATTCTTCTTCCTCTGTCCCCTCTTTATTTTCCACTTCTTTCCATGTCCTCTATTTCCGCTCTATAGTCTCTATAATCTCCGGTATCAGTCTTCAGGTCGTTACTTGGCTTTCTGTTCAGGTCCAGATTTATGTAGCCTTCTCCGGCTCCTTCCGTTCATTTGACACTTAGTAATTTTCTGTCTTTTTACTGCTGTTCACTTCACTCTAATATTTCCACCAACGCTTTATAGCTTTATGGCTTTCTTGCTTCTCCGTCACTTTCACCCCACTCTGTATCGTCTGTTCTCTTCTGTGATTTCAATTCGTATTGTAGCTCTATAGCTCTTTAACTATTTAGTGTTTTTATTGTCCATATATCTATTATTTTCACTTATTGTTTTCACTTTTCCTTAATCTTCTATCCTCTCTGTAATTTTGGGTTTTTTATGTTGTTATTATGTTATTTTTTGTGTATATTTTAGTACTTTTTTATCACTTCACTTTCTCTCTGCTTGTGCCTGTTTTCTTTCACTTTACCACACTCGCAGCTCGTAGCTCCTTAATTCTCCTTTTGATTCACAACTGCTCCTCTTTATCCTTACTTAGTCTCTCTCTCTGTCCTGTTTCTCTTAATTCTGAGTTCTTAGTTATACAAATTATATTTACTTCTTTGGTTTTATTCACCCTCTTTTCTTTTTTCAACTTAAAATCTTACTCCAACTCAAATCGTTCAAAACTCTATCTTGTCAATCCGCGATTGAATGCCAATCAGCTCCCCTATGTTCAAAGTTTGCTCTCTCCTGCTGAGTTAAATTCCACCCAGCCTTCTCTGCATTTCACTGATATTAATGTAGAACTTAAATACTGGAGAGTATACTTTGAGAAATAAAAGAAAAATGCTTACTTGCAGCTTTATAGTCCTTTGTTAATTTAAAAGTGGTGGCGTTGCTTTTGCCATGAGCAGCGGCAATAGCACAGATGGTAATGGCTAACGACCCTGCTGACACGTCATGTTGGAAAACAATAATTGTTTACCTTCACCACTGTTGCATTTTGGGTCTCTTCTAGCCTCCTCTGACTATCTGTTTCCCCAGATAGATTCGTCCCTTTGTTCTTCAAAATTTAGGGCTCCTTTTCTGTGCTATGCAAGCAGGTTTCACGAGCTCCGTAAAACCCAATCTTTCGCAACACCTTTCACCACCGGAAGTCAGTCTCTTCCAACTCTATGATTCTATGATTCGTCCAAGGTCACCCAGTTGGTTTTCATGGCTGAGCAAGGATTCACACCCTGGTTGTCTCCAGACTTGTAATCCAACACTCAATATTTTGTAAGTATTTTGGTAAATATGTAAATATTTTGTATCAATTGTATCATAAGAAATTTATGAAATATAAATGCATTCAGCTGAGATTAACATCTGAATAGTCATCCTTTTGTCTACTACTTTCATCCTCATCTCCAATCCCTTTCCCTCCCAAATCTGGATTTTTCATAGATTTTCCTTTGGTTTTTTCCAGGCTATGAGGCTGTGTTCTGGAAGAATTTATTTCTGATGTTTCATCTGCATCTGTGGCTGGCATCTTCAGAGAATGGTTGGGTAGGAGTGTGTGTGTGTGTGGGGGTGTTATATACTGTGAAACCCTGTTGGGAGGATATGTAAATTTGTGTATTTGAATGTCTAGTTTCTGAGTGGAGATATGCAAGGAGAATCAGTGTGTTTGGCTAATGGTTGGTTAATGGTCCATTATCTGCTGGAAATCCCCTTGTCCCTGGGTGGAGTTCATTTGCAAGTGCTGGGTTTTAATTTTAGTGTTTTTCAAAACACTACACTGGCAAACGAACTCCACCCAGGGAGAGGGGGATTTCCAGCAGATAATGGACCATTAACCAACCATTAGCCAAACAGACACCCAGAAACTAGCCATTCAAATACAAAATTTATATATCCTCCCCAACATGGGTTCACAGTATATAAACCCCACAAACACTCCTACCCAACCATTCTCTGAAGATGCCAGCCACAGATGCAGGCAAAATGTCAGAAATAAACTCTTCCAGAACACAGCCTCACAGCCTAGGAAAAAACCAAGGAAAATCTATGGATGCTAGCTGTGAAAGCCTTTGACTTCACACTGGATTTTTGTTTCATTTGTCTACTGCTTACTAAAGATACGTTGTATTAACACTCTGACAGAGACTTTTCCCCAGCTGGTCTACAATCTAAGCTCCATATCTGACAGGTTAATTGGCTAGTATTTAATAAAACCATCAATTAAGCAATAAAACTGTGAAAGTAATTAAGGTGATCTAATTCATTTCTGTAATGTTCTCTTTTTGAACTATCCTGCTTTTAAAAGAACTTTGTTATAGTAGCTTGTTTAAATGTAAAGAATGTCATACAGTAATATGATTCTGATATAGCTTATAATGATATAATAATTAGTGTGAGAGTAGAGTTTTGTAGTATAAAACATGCATAGTTCTTCAGCAAATGCATAATTGCATAATCATTTAAAAAGTTTCTGCCTGTGGCATTACATGTGGCATAAGGGAAAGGGTTCTGCTGGCACAAAGGTTTCTACTGACAGAAGAAGACTTGTGCCTAGTCCCAGCTCCCTACAGCTGGCACATCTTTGTATTATATTTGCTCTGCCCATCAGAATCTCTATGGCTCATATCTCTTGCTTTAGTTATCATGCTATTGAGATAACATATTAGTACTAAGGATAGTAATGGTGCTGATTTACTGTCTGAATATGAAACTAAAATGGATTTGGAAAAAGAACAGGATAAATAGGATAACATAACTTCTCCCTAGTCCTTGCAGCCATTGTAGGCCTCACATGTGGTGCACAAAGCACTGGGAGCAGGCACCCCACATGCCTGCTATTAGTGAAGAAACATCAGGATAGTGATGAGGAATGGATAGCAGCTACATACTAAGCTAAGTCCTAGGGCTGGTTTACACAGCAGATTTATTGCGGCAACTTGCGCTTTAATTCTGTTCCGCAGCTGTGCCAGTCAGGTTTTTTTTCTAATTATGTCGCTTTTAAGTTCAGACTTGAATGAGTGAGGGGGGCAGCAGACAAAGGCTTTATGAGGAACGGCATAGACCAGAAAATAGCAGGGGGGGGGAGATCAAAGTAGTGGCTCTGTCTCTGTCTCTGTCAGTCTGCCTGTAAATGAACTCACTCCATAAAGCAGAGGGAGATTAATCTCTCTGCTAAAAGACCTTGCTGCCATGCTGTGGATCACAAGTTTTTCCAGCCTCTCCCCTCCCTCCCCCGTCTCTCTTGCTCGTGCTCTCTCTCTCCCCCAAGCAGAGCGAGAGAGGGGGGGGGGAATAGCAGTTCAGCTTGCTACAGCCCTTCGTGAAATGGTTTCTCTCCCTCCCCCATGCACAGGATCACAGCTGACGAACTGAGCTTTTACATACTTTCAAAACAGCAGAGAGGATGAGAAGGAATGCTCCCTGAATGAAAATTGTTGGGAATCCTTTTTGTTTGCAAACTGGCTCGCAAAATAGCAGACAGGATTTTTGCAAGTTTCCTCTCTAATGGCTACTGTCTTTGCCTCCCTCCCTGCCCCTCTTTTAAGCCCACCCCTGCATCATCAACCAATCACAATGCAGCTGTGCTTTAACCCTTAGCGGAATGCTAGTTCACACTGCCAAAAATGCACTACATTGCAAATATACCGGCAAAAATAGCGACATCCCCTGGCACGCTATATTTGGGTGTTTTACCTTCCCCCTTCTGAATGAGGCGATGCTGTGTTGCAATCCGTGGGAACTATGACCTATCTTAGCGGTATATTTAGAAGAATATTTGCCCATGTAAACGACCCCCCTAGTCTTTTGCTGCCATGTCTTATTTCTGCCTATATTTCCTCCAACACTGGCAATGTCCTGCCATGGTTCCTGTACTATTGTGTAGACCTGCTATGTGCCAATATCTTTGGCCTCCACATACACTTTGAATCAGTGGTGGTTTCTGCCCAGCAGGAATAACTTGTAGATCTCTCTCTCTCTGGCTTTTCTTCGTAAATGAAGATTCAATATTATACTATAAGCTACTGTTCTTTTCAAAAACATTCCTCCCTGTCCTATTGGAATTTGTTTTCAGAATTCAGGAAAATGGGGAGAACACTTGATGCTTTGTGGGCTGGAGTATGGTTTTTTAAAAAGTTAAAAGCCTCATTTCCATGTACCAAAGCTAAAGTTTCTATGTAATTAACATAACCCTTTTTTTTAAAGTTTAACAAAGCACAGCAAATAGCAAATCTTGTCACTGACCCCAAATTGCACATTCAACCATTCCTATTCAAATCAAGATGCTTAAATCAGGATGGGAGACTGCTGGTGACACAACATCATTCTTAGACAGAATTCCATGTGGCATGTGACATAGAGAAAAGGTCATATTGCCCTGCATCAGGCATTATTTAAGTCAAGTTAATTAATTGCTCTTTTCCCCTAACTAAACTGGATAGACCTCTGGGCACAGTCCTGTTTGCAGCTGTACTACTGCTGTTTGGCTTGACACTTTCAGTACCTTCCATACCTATGCACTGAGAGTATTTGATGATTTGAGCAACAAAGACCAAACTTCTCAGACAGCAGTACTGTTTCAAGAATATCCCTGCAGCTAAAGAAATGCAGCTTGAGCAAGAGAACTCTAACAAGAGAGACATGAAGGGATGAGAAGAAACCACATATTCATGTAGGGAGTCAGGACTCACAATTACATGTGTTTTGGGCAGTCTTAATCCTATGTATGCTAAAACCTGGGGGAAAACATTGAAGAGATATGACTTGTTTATGAACAGATGTCAGTTCTGCACACAACCTTCATTCCACTAAAACCAAGAACATTTTTTTTTCATTTTTAATACAAATCCTTTCTCATCCTTTCTCTTTTGCACATGCCACTTTCCTTAAAACAGAGATAGGCAACTGTTGGGAGTTGAAAAAAATGGCTTGCCCTCAAATGTCACATATACACTAGAAACAACACAAAGTCAACATCTGATTTACTTCCTGTTAAGTTTTTTTTTTAAAGCCATCCCTGGACCTAAAATGGCCCACACATGTCCAAGACATGGTAAAATTTCTCCCTAGTACTCCACAGATTTTTTTAAATAAATAAATAAATAAATAAATAGGCTGTGGTGCAGGAGCTGGGGGCTGTCACAGATCTGTGCAGAGCGCAGTCACTCCCTGTTCATCCGAACAGGGGATAAGCAACGAAAACGTGTGCTTTGTGAGCAAACAAATACTCCTTTGGTGCAAAAGTAAGTCCATGCCAATATTCTTTTAGGCTTTTATTAATAACAATTAAATAAAAAGGAAAACAATAACAGAAAGCATTTAACCATGTTTTCTAGGTTCTCTCTAAGCAAGAGAGGTACACACAAGCTTGAAGCTCTTTTCTATCTCAGGAACAAAACAATGTAACCCCTCCCAGTTATATAGACCATAACACTTAGTCCTTGGGAGAACCGAAAGTAATCCAATCTTAAGTTTCGTTTCTCACATACAAGCCCAAAAAACAGAATAACAAAAACAGACAGATTTATTACCTTCTGATAGCTAAAAATGGCGCCAGGCATGTCTGGCTAAAAAATTATTCAGGGAGGGGGAGACAAACTCCTGATCTCAAAAACTATTTTCCCTGACACCCCTCTAATTTTTCATCCAGACATCGACATATCATACCCAGTCTGTCACACAAAAAATCATGCTTAATATTTCCCAATGCTTTAGTAAATAAATCTGCTATATTTTCTTCACTGGGGCAATACACCAAATCAATTAAACCATTTTGAACAGCTTCCCTAACATTCTGAAATTTTACAGCCACATGTTTTGTTCTATTTTTAACACCTTGTGCTGTAGCCATCACTATACATGCTTGAGAGTCTTCAAAAACTTTAACAGCTTCTGAAATTGGCATACCTAAATCACTAAAAATTTGTTTTAGATAAATCAGCTCATTTACCACGCTTGACAACGCGGCAAATTCTGCCTCTGCCGAGCTTAAAGCAATAGTGGATTGCTTTTTTGACCCCCAGTGTATGGCAGTGCCAGCATAAAAAATTATCATCCCTGAATCAGAATATCTATTTTGGATTTCGCTGGCAAAACTGGCATCGCAAAAAGCTTCCAACTCATGAAAACCTTGTGAACTTATTTTCACGCCATAATCCAAAGTTCCACGCAAATATCTTAATATGCGTTTCAAACCTTGCCAATCATGTTGAGTTGGTTTTGACACTTTTCTAGACAAAACATTTACAGCATATTGTATATCTGGACGTGACCATCTTGCAATATACAATAAACTTCCAATTACAGAATGAAAAAGTTCAGGATGTTCAAATGGCCTAGAATCTGTGACATTTATGAAATCACAACACATAGGAGTTCGAGCAGGTTTACATTGAGACATATTACAAAGATCCAAAACTCTTTCAATCTTTTGAACTTGACTCATTTTAAAATCACCATTTTCAAACCTTTGGAAATCTACTCCCAAATAGTTTCTAATTTGACCAAGGTCCTTCAATTTGAATTTTGAACCCAATTCCTGTTTAAATCTTTGCACCTGAACATCAGTTTGTGTAATCAGGCAGAAATCATCCACAAAAGCGACGACGATTTCATAATTCTGATTAACACCCCTTGTATACAAACATGGATCAGCAATGCTGTTCTGAAAACCAACATTCTTCAGCTGTTCATCCAAACAAAGGTACCAACATCGGCCACTTTGCTTGAGACCATACAAGGCTTTATTGAGGCAATAAACCTGGTCTGCTCCCCCACTGTAAAACCCAGGAGCTTGCTCCATATAGATGCACTCATCCAATGGAGCATTTAAATATGCAGTCTCTACATCAAAGTGATTGACTTTAAGTTGATTTAAACTTGCAATAGATAAAGCAATCTTTACACTTTGTACTTTAACAGTGGGTGCAAAAACCTGATCATAATTTTGATACTGTATCTGTGAATACCCCTTTGCAACCAAACGTGCTTTGTATTTGACACCCCCATCCTGCAATTGCTTTCTCTTATATACCCAACGGCAACCCACAGCCTTTTCTCCCTGTGGCAATGCCACAATACGGAAAACATCATGGCCTTTGATGGACTCCATTTCATTTTCCATTGCCTCTTGCCACTTTTGTTGTTCTTCTTTTGGCAACTTTAAAACATCAGTATAATTATCAGGTTCAAAAGTCACCTGGCAAACTTTTACATTCTGTGCTGTGAATCTTAAAGGAGGCACTCCCTTTGTCTCTCTGTTAGAGCGACGGGGGACAACAGGCTGAGCCTGATCATTGTCAGAATCTGCATTTGAATCACTTTCAACATCAAAGGATTCATGCTTAGAACCCTCTCCTCTCAAGTCTGGGGAAATACCAGTGCCTGACTCAGCAGCCTGTTGCTGCTGCTGTTGTTCAGGTTGATTTTCACCAACAAATGAAGGCAAAACCACATCTAAATTAGCATGGACATGAGACCAGTTGGCCTGCTCCTCAAATTCAGCATTCCTGGAAATCAAAACTCTCCCATCCCCAAACGCGAACCGCCAGCCCTTTGATGATTGGTCGTACCCGACAAATCTGAGCCTCCTAGCCTTGGGTTCCCCCTTTTTTCTGTTTGCCTTAGGGATATTCACCCATGCATAGGACCCAAAGGTCCTAATGTGCCTCACAGATGGCTTTTTGCCATAAAACATGAAAAAGGGTGTATTTGAAACCACAGAACTGGGTACACGGTTACTTAAATAAGCAGCTGTTAACATAGCTTCTCCCCAGTACTTCTGCTCAATGTTTGCATCAAACATCAGGCTATCTTTAATTGTTTGCAAAACACCAATTTTTCTCTCAGAAATTCCATTCTCATTAGGACTATAAGGGGTTGTGAGTCTGTGGAAAATTCCTTTTTGTTTTAGCCAATTTTGGAACTCATTTGACATGAATTCCCCTCCCCTATCTGACTGGAGAGATGACACCTTCTGGGGAAAATGTCTCTCAACATAAGCCACCCAATTTTTAAAAGTCTGAAATGTCTCATCCTTACTCTTGAGTAAGAATAGGAAACAATAACGACTAAAATCATCGACCAAGACCAGGATGTACTTGGCTCCTCCCAGGGAAGGTGGATAGGGGCCAGACAGGTCCATATGAACCAATTCTAGAATTCTTTTTGACTTTCTCTCACTATGCTTGGGAAAAGGATGGACCTTGGATTTCGATTTTTTACAAATTTTACAATCCAGGTACTTCTGACAAGCCCTCAAACTTAACCCATCCACCATGTCAGGCATCTGCCTGAGGACCTTAAAACTAGCATGGCCAAATCTCCTATGCAACAGATGTACACAATTATCATGCAAAGGAGAGTTTGCCATTATAGTACTGGTTTGAGGCTCCTGTACACTATTATACATATAATACAGTTGGTCATGAAAAACCCCTTCAGCCATAACAGTACCATCCTTTAAAATATAACATTTGTTCCCTTTAAATTGTATTTCATAGCCCTCCTGTGTCAATTTAACAACAGAGAGTAAACACATTTTTAAATCAGGAACATATTGAACATTTTTTACATCCATGTTCAAACATTGTACAAAACATGTACCTTTACCCAAACATTTTGACTTGGATCCATCAGCCAAACTCACACTTGAGGGGCTAGTCTCTTTGAAGTCCTTAAAGAGTTCTTTATTATTGGAGATAAAAGCATTGCAGCCGCTATCCAAACACCAATGAGATAAATCTCTATTTTGCTCCTTCACAGCTTGCAAAACAACTGCAGAAACAGTCATACTAGATGAAGCAGGCTTTTTTTTGCTTTCTTTGCTCTTTTTTGCTTTGCACTGTTTTGCAAAATGTCCATCTTTGCCACAGTTCCAGCAAAGCTTAGATTTCACAGCAAAAGCGGGGACCATACCCTTACTGGAGTCTTTAGAGCCATCTACTGGATCATTTGTAGAATTGCGGGTCTTCGCCTGTACAGCCTTTTGAGCAGAACCTTTCCTCTCCAACCACTTAGCCTCTTCTTCCAACAAACGACCAGTAATAAAATTAATGGTCATATTTGCTGCTGCCATATTTTCGAAGGAGAATATTAAGGCATCGAATTTTTCTGGTAAACTTGATAAAATGATATGAACTTTTTCTTGTTCAGTAAAATGGACATTAATCTCCTGCAACTGATGAAAATATTGCCGGATAGTTGAAATGTGTGTGGCTACATCGCCATCTGGCTGCAGCTTTAGTCTATACAGCTTCCTTGTTAACATAAGCTGTGAACCAGTCCCAGCATGGACATAAACCTGCCGCAGTGCTTGCCAGATGTCCCTGGCCGTGGCACAGCCTCGCACATACATCAACTGACTGTCCTCAATTGCCAAAATGAGAGACGCTCGAGCGCGTTCCTCAGACTGCTGTTGCAATACAGAAGCACCTTGGGCAGGGGGGGCTAAAATGGGAGCGTGTATCAATTGTTGATGCAAATAAGCCTCCATCTTCACAGCCCACAAATGATAATTCTTATCATTTAACTTTTGGAAGGGAAAAACTGCCATACTCTGAGCCATTGTCCATAAACTCTTTAGCCCCTCTCAACTGATTATCTGCTTCCCTCACACAGGGGTTGCTTACCAGCAGGGCGTTGTAAATGGTTCAGTCTCAGCAGTCCTCACAGCAGGCTTTCTCACCTTCCAGTCCCCTCCTTGCTGGGGTTATAAGCTCTTGCCAGGCGTAAACAAAAGCAAGCTCCAACAGCTTCAAAGGAAAAAGACTTCACACCAAAGGGACAAGTTGCCCAACTTGCCGCTTGTTCAAAGCCCCTCTCAGCTCAGGCTTAAACAATTTGCAGCATAAGAGCTTCACGGCTCATAAACTCTTGAGCCAGCAATCCTGGGCATCCCATAACCTGTCACAGATCTGTGCAGAGCGCAGTCACTCCCTGTTCATCCGAACAGGGGATAAGCAACGAAAACGTGTGCTTTGTGAGCAAACAAATACTCCTTTGGTGCAAAAGTAAGTCCATGCCAATATTCTTTTAGGCTTTTATTAATAACAATTAAATAAAAAGGAAAACAATAACAGAAAGCATTTAACCATGTTTTCTAGGTTCTCTCTAAGCAAGAGAGGTACACACAAGCTTGAAGCTCTTTTCTATCTCAGGAACAAAACAATGTAACCCCTCCCAGTTATATAGACCATAACACTTAGTCCTTGGGAGAACCGAAAGTAATCCAATCTTAAGTTTCGTTTCTCACATACAAGCCCAAAAAACAGAATAACAAAAACAGACAGATTTATTACCTTCTGATAGCTAAAAATGGCGCCAGGCATGTCTGGCTAAAAAATTATTCAGGGAGGGGGAGACAAACTCCTGATCTCAAAAACTATTTTCCCTGACAGGGGCTACATAAAGAGCTGAAGAGGCTGTACATGCCCCACTCCTGCACAGATTTTCCCCACTCCTGCCTTAAACTTACTCCTTTTTTACAAACAGTGCAAAGAGACACAGATGGCCCCTTCTAAATGATAAGCCCTTCTGAATATGTTTACACTTCTGTTGCTCCCATGTATTACTGAAGGTACTCTTAGTGTGTGTTCGTGTGTGAGAGAGGGTCAGGGGGATAGAAAGACAGTTTTGAAGCAGTATAGAATAAATGCTGCTGTTGTATATTGATTTGTTTAAGGAAAATAAGAAATGAGAAAACAGATGACCATTAAATGGCAAATGTAGAGGTTTATTCATTTACTAAATGTGTGTTAAAATTTATCACCAGGTTTAACTGGTTTGTCATATTGTGTGATTGCTATTGCTCTATCCTCTACATGACCAGTTCATTCAGTTAGGAGGGCCTAAATGACCTAAAAGTACCAGATCCTGTCTGATCTTGAAAGCTAAGCAGGGTCAGCCCTGGGTAGTACTTGTATGGGAGCCCAACAATGAATACCAGGTGCTGTAGGCTTTCAAAACAAGGAACTGACAAAATCACCTCTGAATATTCCTTGCCTATGTCCTACTCTCCACCTGGTGGACAGTGATGCTGAAAGTGAAGGAGAGCCTGAAAGCCCACAGAAAGAACATAGTACCCAGAAGCCACAGCACTCTGAGGAACAGAGTGTCCAGCAGCCAAAGCTCTCCAAGGGAAGGGCAGACTTACCTATCCTCACCCCACCTGAGCATTGACAGGAAACAGAAGCCTGCTGGCAGTTGGAACATTTATATAGAAAGCACACAGCAATTCAGTAAGGCCTTGATTTCAGTAAGGCCTTTGACAAGGTTCCCCATGACATTCTTGCAAACAAGATTCCACCTCAACATGAGGAGGAACTTTTTGACAGTAAGAGCTGTTCGGCAGTGGAACACACTCCCTCGGAGCGTGGTGGGGTCTCCTTCCTTGGAGGTCTTTAAACAGAGGCTGGATGGCCATCTGTCGGGGATGCTTTGATCAAGATTTCCTGTGTGGCAGGGAGGTTGGACTGGATGGCCCTCATGGTCTCTTCCAACTCTGCAATTCTATGATAGCCTGCATTGATATAAGGTGCAGTTTTCAAGTCAAAGGAAGTTAACAGTCCCACTATTCTGTACTGGTCATGCTTTATCTGAAGTATGGCATTCAATTCTGGGTACTTCATTTTGAGAAGGATAGCGACAAGTTGGAGCATGTTCAGAGAAGGGAAACAAGGATGATAATATGTTTGGAGAGAAAAACAAATAAGGGGATGTTGAAGGAGCTGGACATGTTCACCTTGGTGAAGAAAACACTGAGGGTGAGAAGGCTGCACTCTTTAAATACCTAAATGGTATCACAGAGAAAAGTGTGCAGACCTCTTCTTTGCTGTCCCTGAGGGTAGGACCAGATCTAATGGTTTAAATTTATAGGAGAGATTTTTGATTGAACATTAGAAGGGACCTCTTGACAGTAAAGCAATTTGGCAATAGATCCATTTGTGTAGAGAGTTGGTGGGGTCTCTTTCTCTTGATGTCTTCAAAAGGAGGCTGGACAGTTATCTGCTGGGGATGATTTAGCTTGAGATCCTGCACTGAGCAGAGGGTTGGACTAGATGGTCCATGATGCCCCTTCCAAGTCTACAACTGTATAAGTCAGATGGGCACCTTGAAGGCACATAGACACATATAAAACTTTTACCTCCATGCATTGCATAAGTATTTTGTCAGTACTTCCTAGTTCTCTATGTACGAAAGTAGATGTTTAAAAAAGTTTGCTCATACTGATAATGCCCTTTATTTTCCAAAAGGGCCACTAAATTATTTGCCCCCTCTGTTTGAAACTATTGCCTTTTTACTAGGAAAAAATGTCTGTAAATGTTTTAATACTGAAGATTGAGGCTCATCTACACCAGGCAGGATACACATTGGCTTCCCACTGGCAGGTTCTGACTCTGGATCTGGCCCACCCACCCCCAGTCCTGCTGCCTGGAGTAAATGAACTCAAACAGAATGCTGGCCCACCACTGAAGCTGCCTCCACCATTTTCCCCACTAACATGGAAGCCAGGCAGGGGTCCCACAACATGTGACTACGGGCCCCCTGCATGTGACCAGCCTTGGGCACATGTTGAGGGACTGTCTGGCTTCCAGAAGAATGAGGGAGCTGGCAGCAGCTTGAAGGAATGGTATGCTGGAGGGTCTTCTTTGGATACGTGGGGCCCGATTTGGTTTTTCCCAGGTAAATTGGGTATTTTCCTGCAATGGGTTATCGGGGCTATCATGGCTTGCCACAGTTCTAGCCTCATATCTGCCCTGTGGGTGGTAAGGACTACCTGGGGGCAGGGGGTAAATGCCTTGTGTCGTTTTGACTGAAGGGCTCTGGAACAGGGGCACACTGGGTTATTTAGCCCATGTAGACAAGCATTGTCTTTCTTTTCAAGCCACAATTTAACACCTTAAAATCTTGCTCATTATGTCCTTCTTAGTCCCTTCATCACAGAATACACATAGAATTGCAACTTCAAAGATAGGATTATGAAAATAGCAAAATAATACAATATATTTCTAACCAGAGAGCTAGAAACGGAAACTGTAAAAGAATCGATGATCAAATGGGCAAGGGATTTTGGTGAAATCATAAAATTGGAGGAGCGGGAGAATGCATGGAGAAAAACAAAAGATTTCACCGCCTGTCAGAACCTGAAAGAAAACCATCTGAAGATTATTAATAGGTGCCATTTGACTCCTTTAAAGCTAAACAAAATCTACGGAACAAAAGAGAAAACATGTTGGAGATGTGATAAAGAGATAGGTTGATTAATACATATGTGGTGGAAGTGCCCGATATTCATGAAATATTGGCTAAAGATACATAAATTGATTCAAAAAATATTCAATATTCAATTTCCCTTCAACCCCAAACTATATTTATTAAACATTATATCAATATTAGAGAGAGAAGATGAAAGAAAATACTGGAGAATAATATTGTACTTATGTACAGCAGCACAATTGAATTTGACCGCAAAATGGAAGAACAAAGAGTGTCCTCAAACAGAAGATTGGTTGTATAAAGTATTAGACATGAAAGATAATCACAAGCTAACACATATACTGAATAAAAAAAATCAGAAAAGTGAAAATAGAGTGGACTCCAGTAATAAACTTTTGCAAAAAAAGATGGAACACAAAAATAGATATTTGACAGCTAAAGAAAGCTTAGGAAACAGGGAAAGTTGATACTACCTAAGAGATAAAATATTCAATAAGGATGAATTACGATTAGGGGAAATATACTTATCAAATATAAGTCATGAAACAAGTCATGCCAGACTAATCTGATCTCTTTTTTTGATAAAGTTACCAGCTTGGTAGATGAAGAGAACGCAGTGGACATCGCATACCTTGATTTCAGTAAGACTTTTGACAAGGTTCCCCATGACATTCTTGCAAACAAGCTTGTAGAATGTGGGCTAGACAAGTTAACAGTTCAATGGATTTGTAATTGGTTGACCGGCCGAACCGAAAGGGTGTTCAGCAGTGGCTCCTCTTCATCTTGGAAAGATGTGACCTGTGGGGTGCCACAGGGTTCTGTCCTGGGCCCAGTGCTATTCAACATCTTTATCAATGACTTGGATGATGGAATTTGGGATATACTTATCAAACTTGCAGATGACACCAAATTAGGAGGAGTAGCTAATACCCTAGAGGACAGGATCAAAATTCAGAATGACCTGGATAGACTGGAGAGCTGGGCCAAAGCTAACAAAATGAAATTCAATACGGAGAAATGTAAAGTACTGCACTTAAGGGGGAAAAATGAAATGCATAGATATAGGATGGGAGAGACCTGGCTGAATAAGACTGCGTGCGAAAGGGATCCAGGAGTCCTAGTACACCACAAGTTGAACATGAGTCAACAGTGTGATGTGGCAGCTAAAAAGGCCAATGCGATTTTGGGCTGTATCAATAGAAGTATAGTGTCTAGATCAAGGGAAGTAATAGTGCCACTGTATTCTGCCTTGGTCAGACCTCACTTACAATACTGTGTCCAGTTCTGGGCCCCACAGTTCAAAAAGGATATCGACAAATTGGAGCATGTCCAGAGAAGGGCAACTAAAATGGTGAAAGTTCTGGAAACCATGCCTTATGAGGAGAGACTTAGGGAGCTGGGTATGTTTAACCTGGAAAAAAAGACAGTTAAGGGGTGATATGATAGCCCGATTTAAGTATTTGAAGGGATGTCACGGGGAGGATGGAGCAGGCTTGTTTTCTGCTGCTCCAGAGACTGGAACATGAAGCAATGGATGCAAGCTCCAGGAACAGAGATTCCACCTCAACATGAGGAGGAACTTTTTGACAGTAAGAGCTGTTCGGCAGTGGAACACACTCCCTCGGAGCATGGTGGGGTCTCCTTCCTTAGAGGTCTTTAAACAGAGGCTGGATTGCCATCTGTCGGGGATGCTTTGATCATGATTTCCTGTGTGGCAGGGGGCTGGAATGGATGGCCCTCGTGGTCTCTTCCAACTCTACAATTCTATGATTCTATGATTCTATGAAATAAAATAAAAAATGTTATCAACATTATGATATTTTAAATATGATTAGATAAAGAGGAAGATGAAACAAAATCTCTAAAGGAAAAATTCTTTGAATAGGTTTATGGAGGAAGTCAATATTTTAGTTATTTATGAATTATTGTGTATATATTACGTAAGATGTATCAAGTATTATCAAGTATGATATTCATAGAATCATAGATAGAAGCATAGAATTGTAGAGCTGGAAGATACTACTAGGGCCATCCCGTCCAACCCCCTACCATGTAGGAAATCACGATCAAAGCTCTCTGACAGATGGCCATCTGGCCCCTGTTTAAAGACCTCCAAGGAAGGAGACCCCACCACACTCCAAGGGAGTGTGTTCCACTGCCAAATGCTCTTACTGTCAAAAAGTTCCTCCTAATGTTGAGGTGGAATCTCTGTTCCTGGAGCTTGCATCCATTGGTCCGTGTTCTAGTCTCTGGAGCAGCAGAAAACAAGCCTGCTCCATCCTCAATGTTACACCCCTTCAAATACTTAAACAGGGCTATCATATCGCCTCTTAACTGTCTTTTTTCCAGGCTGAACATACCCAGCTCCCTAAGTCTCTCCTCATAAGGCATGGTTTCCAGACCTTTCACCATTTTAGTTGCCCTTCTCTGGACACACTCCAATTTGTCAATATCCTTTTTGAATTGTGGTGCCCAAAACTGGACACAGTATTGTAGGTGAGGCCTGACCAAGGCAGAATAGAGTGGCACTATTACTTCCCTTGATCTAGACACTATACTTCTATTGATGCAGCCCAAAATTGCATTGGCCTTTTTAGCTGCTGCATCACACTGTTGACTCATGTTCAACTTGTGGTCTACTAGGACTCCTAGATCCCTTTCACATGTAGTCTCGTTCAGCCAGGTCTCCCCCATCCTGTATTGATGCATTTCGTTTTTCCGCCCTAAGTTCAATATTGAAATATTGAAGCTTGTAGATAATGAAGATGTTAAAGAAGATGTTAAAAAGATGGAATAAAAAAAAAAAGGATAGGATTACAATTTCTTTTAAAAAATAAATCCTATCCACTAATACCCTGTAGTAAATTGAGCATTATACCATTACATTGAGAAACTCTGGTTTTTGTGGGCTGTAGAAATTCTCCATCTTTAGACTTTTCCTTAAGTTTTGACCAATGTTTTTGTGGAATAATCAGTCACTCTGGAGAGGAAGTATGTGTTTTATTTATATATCTCAAAGTTTTAAAATTATTAAAAGATATTCCTGTACAAAACGCATTACATTTATAAATGTTTTTTTAAATCTCCCAGAAAAAAATGGTTATTTCATGTATACTTTCATGTATTTCATCAAGACTAGAAATCTGAAATCTTTAACTTATTGTGAAAACCATGGACCAAAAGGGTAGGGAGAGCTGTTTCCTACCATTCTCTCAACCACTTTTGAAAAGCTTAAATTCTCTTCTTAGCAAGGCTGAGAGATGTCCAGCAAGTTAGAGAACATGAAGTATAAAACAGTGTCAGAGCTGTCTTCTTATGGAGTCATAGTGAGCTGATCCACATTTGGTATTGCATTGTCAACTACACAATAGCCAAGTGTCTGTTGAAGAAATTGTCACCCTTTACATTTCAATTGGTGAAAATACCCAGCCACTCTCCAATCAGAATATCTTAATGTTATCTGTCTATCTTTTTTTAAAGTTTATTTTTATTCGTTTCAAATGATCTTAAATACAAACATACAACATTTATCCAACAATTCAAAGCATATTTTACATATACATCCAATAAATCACAATGAGTCTAAACATAACAGAGTGGTTAAAATAAACCCTTAATACACTTTGGGAGTATACTATATTTTCCCTCGTTAATGTTCTCACCAACATCCTTCTCCTCCGCATAATATAACTCACACTACCAACCTTCTTAAATCTCACACCTTTCTCACCTTTCTTTCTTCTCCTTACTTCTCTTCATTATATATACACATATCACTTCCTCATACTCTCACACATACTACTACTTTCACGAACATACGCTCTACTCCAGGTTTCCCCACTCGATGTGAGAAACCATATTGTCTATTAATATTAAGTTTATAATTTTTTTTTTACTTTCTAAATGTACTTTCAGTTCTTGAGGGTAAAGACTCTTATTTATAATTGTCTTTGTAATACTTAGAATTCATTTACTATTGTCGTAAACCCATTTATGTATTGTCATTAAGTAAACACCAAACAATTGCCCCTTGGGTAAAGATTCACTTTCCCTTCTTACATCTACTGTCAATGAGTTATTTATTTGCTCTGTTACTGAATGCTCTATTATCTCTATTTGCTCTATTATTGAATATTTCCAAAAAGATTTAACTTTACATTTTAGCATCTCATCTCTTATTCCAATAAGTCATAACTAAATTCCAATCACATAATTGGGTGTTTGTAGGTTTATGTGATAAATCAAAAGAAAGTTTGTCCATGCATACCATGTCTGCTAATTTTATCAGCCATTCATCTGTAGTTGGTGTTTCCTTTGTCTTCCATCGCAGGGCCATGAGAAGTCTGGCTGCTGTAACCATGTATAAAATTATTTTCCCGAATTTCCTTTCATCTTCTTTCTTTAGAATATGAGGCATATTTAACAGATACAGCTCAAGTTTCATGGGATATTGAATATTTAAAATAGTTTGAATCATCATGTGAATATCTCCCCAGAATTTTTTAATAGGACTACATTTCCACCACATGTGGGAAAAGGTCCCTACATGTTCCTGACATTTCCAGCAACTTTTGTTTTTTATTTTAAACATTTTCCCAATTTTTACTGGGGGAAAATGCCACCTATGAGCCATTTTGAAGTAATTTTCTTTTAAGTCCTGGTTTGATGTAAATTTGTTAGATTTCATTCCGGACTTTAACCAAGCATCTAATTCCAAATCATGACCTAAATCCACAGCCTACTTTATCACCGATTCTTTAATTTCATCTTGTTCCAGGTCTTTTGTCAGTAGTAGTTTATAAAGGTGGTGATTTTATTTTGTCTGATCCAAAGATAATTTTATCTAATTCATTTTCCTCTTCCTCAAACCCAATGTTATTTTAGTTCAAATTGTATCTCTCCTTGATTTGTGCATTAAGTGAACCAGGGTATTGTAGCTCCTAATTCTTCTTTGGATGCAGCAGCTGAAAAGGCCAATGCGATTTTCGGCTGTATCAATAGAAGTATAATTTCTGGATCAAGGGAAGTAAGTGCCACTCTATTCTGCCTTGGTCAGACCTCACTTACAATACTGTGTCCAGTTCTGGGCACCACAATTCAAAAAGGATATTGACAAATTGGAGCGTGTCCAGAGAAGGGCAACTAAAATGGTGAAAGGTCTGGAAACCATGCCTTATGAGGAAAGACTTAGGGAGCTGGGTATGTTTAGCCTGGAAAAAAGACCCTTAACAGCCAATATGATAGCCCTGTTTAAGTATTTGAAGGGGTGTCACATTGAGGATGGAGCAGGCTTGTTTTCTGCTCCTCCAGAGACTGGAACACGGAGCAATGGATGCAAGCTCCAGGAACAGAGATTCCACCTCAACATGAGGAACTTTTTGACAGTAAGAGCTGTTCGGCAGTGGAACACACTCCCTCAGAGTGTGGTGGGGTCTCCTTCCTTGGAGGTCTTTAAACAGAGGCTGGATGGCCATGTGTCGGGGATGCTTTGATCATGATTTCCTGTGTGGCAGGGGGTTGGACTGGATGGCCCTTGTGGTCTCTTCCAGCTCTATGATTCTATTATCTAAAAGTCTTATCTTTTTTCCAAAGTAAAATATCCTTGTATCTGATCCGTCATTCTGTGGTTTTCCAGCCATTCAAAAAGGCTTCCTGGGGGGAGGTCCACATTGGTAATTTCTAGTAAAATCATTTTTTCTGCTTTTCCCAAGCATTTACTAAAGCTCTTCTTATGATATGGTCACTGATATCTTCTTATGATATGGCCTCTCCATTAGAGAGAATAATTTCTGTGGCCAAATAGTGCCCCTCCTTGTCATTTAATTTTTCTCTTGCTGGTATAGCTTTCTGAATATAAATCACCACTCATTTTTTTCTTTTTATTAGAAGCAGTAATGAATGATTGTCCCAACTTGGGTTTTTTTAAAAAAAAGTATTTGGTATCGTTGCTCTTTATCCTTGTTTCTTGAAGTCATATTATGTCAGATTTAGTCCTTTATAAATAATGAAATACACTTTTCCTTTTATACTCTGGATTTAGTCCTTTCACTTTCCATATACAGATGTTTAGGTTCATTCTGATTTTTTTTCTTTTATTACTTTTGGTAACTTGTTTTTAGTAATCACTTATATATTTTATTCAATTTCTTTTTCTCTTTTGGTGTGACTTTTATCCTCTTCTTCTTTCTCCTCCTCTTTTGAGGAACTGAGAAGAGAACTTTAAAAACACATCAAGAAAGAATTAGAAATTATATCTCAAAAATTGATAGAACAATGAAGTATGTGGAAACAGTCAAGAAAGAAGTAGAATCACTAAAAATTAGAATGAAAGACTTAGAACAATTGACGAAAGAACTATCAGACATGTATTCCCAAGAAGAAATTCAAATATTGATTCATGAATTACAATATAGAGATAAATGTTTGCAATTAAGAGGGATTAGAGAAAAAATGAATGAAAACCTATTTGAGGATTTAATTCTGGTTCTATCTGAGTATATAGGAGTTCCTAATAAGGACCTGGACAGTGAAGTAGACTGAATTTTTTGAATAGCATCAGTTACAGCAAAAGAAAAAAAAACTACCAAGGGATGTGGTGGTTTGCTTTATGAGATCTAAGATGAGGGATAACATTCTCTCTGTGAGCTATCAGAAAAAGAACAATAATTGATGGCAATGAGAGTTTAATTTTCAAAAATATTCCACCACAAATACTGGAGAAAATACAAAAATATAAATTTCTAACTCAACTTCTAGTAAACAAAGAGACAAACTTCAAATGGGAGAGGATTGAAGGTGTTACTTTAACTTACAAACAGAAGAGATATATAATAAATACTATGGAAAATAAATAGAGAACCACCACAACAAAGAGATGAACAGGAAAAGAAGAAAAGTAATGGAAGGTCAAAAGGACCACCGGAAAGAAGAAGAAACCCAAATGAAAAAGAAGGAGCTGAATTATCCAGATCAGATAAAGCAAGGAAAGAAGATTCTGAATTGAAAAAAGAGGAGAAGAAAATAATTTAAACCAACACAACCCAGCTGCCATAGAAAGAGAAGAACAGGAAGAAGAGATTGAAGAAGAGGGAGAGGAAGAGGAAGAAGAGGAGGAGGAGGAAGAAGACTATCTTAAATGGAGAAAAGGCTACTTCAGATTCTGAATATTCTTTTGTGAAACATTGATGGTCATGCTGAGGGTGCGGCTATATGATCATAAAAAAATCTGTATGGGGTGCAAAAAATACGAACAGCCTGTTGTTCGTATGCATACGAACCGGCTATATGATTTTTAACCCCCCTAAACTCTGTATGACTCCCTCTTCCTGAAGCTGGCTGGAGCGAGCAAGCCAAGCGGCAGTTTTAAATCTCCTGCTGCTTTTTTTTTTTTTTTAAAGGTTCCTGCTTTGCGGACAGTCAGTTCTCCATATTTACAATATAAAATAAAGATAAATAAACATATAAATTCATGGACTTACCGGACTCTCGCTAGCCGGGAATCCAACATGGCAGCCGCTCCCAATTCCCCTCCGTGCTAGCCCCGCCCCCTGTACTCGGCCAGCCAATCAGATTACCCTGCCTGTTCATATGTGTGCGAATGGACCGTACAGACCCATCAGCCATCCGAACAGCGCATGGATTTCTCTTCGCGATCCGCTTTCCCTCCCGAACGCCGCATGTGCGTATTTCAGGGTGGAAATCCGGGGCCCCCTTCTTTTGCATTCATGTGCATCTGAACGGCCGTTTGTACCAAAGCGCAAACTTCTGCACGCCATACGTATTATTTAAATCGTGTAGACGGGACCTGAGTCTAAACTTTTGATACTGTTGCTATCACTTACGTTCTGTAATAAGTAGTGTTTGAAAGTGAAAATTAATTCCTTGATTCCATTTCAGTCATTCTAAAATAAAATAACCAACATTCTTACTAGTAGTTAGGAAAGGAAGTAGTCATAGAGGTTTCAAACATGAAATGTAAAACTGAATAAATCCTTGTTCTTACAAAAGTAAGCAAGAGTTGTTAAGCAAATAATGGAAGGAAGTGGAAATTGTAAATGATAACACCTAATATAAATAGACCTTGAAAAATAGAGAAGAGTGATTTAAGTATTTGACAGCTAAGTTAGATTGTGATGAAAAAAATAATGAAATGTTGGCATATAATCATAATACTGGTTCATTACAAATGGCCAGCTAAGTGACTTAACTCACAGCAGGCTTCAGGTCTTTTGCCTTCCCAAGTGGGAAGGTCTGGCTCTGCTATTTCTCCATACACTGTTACTTGTTTGGGGAGAAAAATTCCTGAATTGCTTATGACAGTTTTAAATGCAAGAAATAAACTTGAACAGCTATTGCTTTCTGTTCTTCCTAGTGGTTCAATGTAAGTAGTTGTTTGGCAAAGCTGCATCCAGTTAAGGAGAATGGGGTGGGGAAATGAGGTCATTTCTGCCAGAAGACACCAGTGGAATAAAAAATCTCTAGGAATAAATTTCTTTAACTCTAAGGCAGCTAGAACATGACAGGCACTCAAACAAGGCAGGCTCAAGGAGGTATCTGAATTTAATAAAGCTGTCTGGAAAGGGAAAGAGATAAAGATAGAAGATTAGAAATTTAAGAGAAAACCAGGGAGCGGGGGGTAGAGATAATTATTGATAGTTCAGTAGACATTGCTCCATTTTAGGATAGGGCACAATTAGGAAATTCATTTGTGTACTAGGAAAGAATATCTAAAGGAAAAGAGAATAATCTTGAGGAGCAAACAAAAATAATAATTCATACCCTGCAGACAGTATATCATCACTAGTACAAAATATTATTTTAGTCATTGATGCAGCAGAAAACAATAACAGCAACAAGTACAATTGACTGTAATGATGCTTAAAATCATTCACCTTTTCACTTTTTTTCAGAGGCAGAAACTGATTTCAAACTAGCATTTAGAAACTAACATTTAACAATTACATCTAATGATACTTTGGGGGTGGGGTGGGAAAGCTAATTCTAACTTTCCATAGGATGTCTCATGCTTTCTTCAATCAACCTCTAGTTATTTAAAAGGTACAATCAATTGCACCAGAATATGGATGATAGTTAACCTTCAAATGTAAATGCTTTTTAAAATCTGAGAACAATGCAATCCAAATAAGCAGTATCGACATTCAGATACACATTCCAATGTGCACTTGAATGTTCACCAGATTTATTGCCATAGTTCTTGATCCAGCAAATAATAGAATACAATATCCAGCTGTATCTATGGAGGATACATTCCCAGACTTACTGTGGATACTGGAAACCATGGATAATAGTGAACTTTATTAAAATGAATGACTTCTAGCACAATCATGCCATAGAGTCATGCTGTAGGACCTAGTGCTAGCATGCCCTACTACCCTTCCTGAGAGATTCCGTAACTGGACATATTGGACACTTTTCAGGGTCATGTTGGCTTAGGCAGACTGGAGGGCAGTCAGACATTACAATGACCTGAGACATGTCTAGAACTATAATGGTGGGAAAGCCCAAATTAGGATTATGTGGAAAGCCTCCGTAATGGGTTTATGCTAACAACCCATTCATTAGGGCATATGTGCTAATCCTTTCTCCCAGCCCTGGGCGTTTCAAGCAATAATTCAATCATGCAAACAAGTGACCATTCATCTATCCACACCCTACAGAAATCTCTCCACACATCATCTCCTGTCCAACCTTATGAGGTTGCCGCAAACCCACCAATATTATATCTCTCTGCAATTAAAGCAATCAGTTGAGTTTCAGTTTCTTTTGTCTACTCATGGGAAAGCCATCCAGTTTTTTTATTATGACCAGGACAACCTTCCAAGGCATGAAATACATTATAAATATTATAGCTCTAACCCTTCCTAGGTGTGTCAAACCCAAGGTGTGATACAGTTGGACCTCTTCATTCTGTTCTTTGCTGTGCTATTCTCAGCACACACTGACATGCAAAAGCCTGCTGGAGTCTCTACAGGTTTCCCTACATCTGCCCTTCTTGAACAGCGTGCATCAACTCACGAGTCAGGGGTGCAGGGTGTGCCTGTATTCTCCACCAATCTTCTTACCCTAAGAGGTACATTAAGAGTCCCACCTGTGATGCCAAAATCTCCTTTAATATTTGAGGGAATTATTAGCTCAGATAGGAGGCCTGCAAATGGAGGGTAAGTTTGGGGATCTTCTCACCTATGTATACCAGTACTAACTGTAGAGGAGGCTCCAGTTGAAGTAAAATAAAGTATTTGATTGGAATAATACAGAAAGTAAACTAACATACACAACATACATTCTTATGGAGCATACAGGGCTATAGCAGAGTAAGGCAGAAAGGTTGGATAGAGAGAGATGTCTGAGAAGATAGGGTGATAGTTACCAGTCTTAAGGAAAAGAGAGTTCTGTGCAGGGAGGACACTCAGATCAGTGTTTGTGTGTTGCATAGCAAAGAAGAGAATGATGAGTTCTGGCCGTATCACACCTTGGCTCTGACACACCCAGCTAGGGTTAGAGCTATGATACTTATAACCTATTTCTTAACAAAGCCTTTCAGCTATTACTATTGGGGTATGGACTTCAAAATAGGGGTGTGCATAACAATGCAGGCAAAGAAAGGGAGATAGATAGAGACAGAGATAGGGGCATTCAGCAATAGGGTAATAGTTACCAGTCTGAAGAGTAGCAAAGTACTCAGACTAAAGCCTGAGGGTGGCACTGGAAGTTCCAATCTGGGGGTGCACCAACAGAGAGTGGCACACCTTGCTATCGTCTAATCTGGGATAGTTATAATCCATTTTGTTCCTTAAAGACACATTTTGGCTACAACAATGGCTAAATGATTATCCCACATGAGGAACAAAGGAGAACAAAACTCCACTGATTGTCTTAGACGGCTGGGAGGAATTGGTGGGTTTATGAAAACCTTACATTGTAGGACAGGAGGGGGTTCCAAGTGATATTTCCTGGGAATTTGGGTTGTGCAGGTCACTTGATTGTTTAGGATATATGACTCACCACCAAGGGGCCCAAGAAGGAAATAGTGCATACCACCTTAATAGTTTTATTTACTAAGGGCTTCCATTTCAACCTAGCTTGAGTGTGCTTCCTAAAATATTTCTAAGACATCTTCCCAAGTCCTTATGACCACCATCTGACCTCTTGTTGGATTACTCCAGTCTACCTAGACCCCTACAAAGTGTCCAATAATTCCAAGTATGAGATATTACAGGGAAGGGGTAGTAGGGAATGGTAACACAGCCATTTCCAAGGTACTGGAGATTTGGGCAGTAATGATGTATCCTGCCCTCACTACAGAGAGCAAGAGAGGTGGGGAAGAAAAGCTCATGAATGAAGAAGATAAATTATACAGAATTCAACTTAATTTTACATATCTGAGAGGTTGCTCTTCAAATGTTTATGATTTTCCTACCAACTGGTCTACACCACCCCAACCATTGCTCCTGCTGTTCCTTTTCTAATGTGAAATTCTATACATTTAAATTTGGGCAAAGTAGGCAGAAGGTTCAGTCCAGTAAAACTAATTAGATATGTACTAATTAGATATGCACTAATTTCTTTTCCATGGAACAGCAGCAATCACAATCTTGATGGCATAATTTGGATAGCAATTCTAATTGCACTTGCCATTTCTTCTGCAAATATGGGATCATTATCTTTCCTTTCCTTTTTGCCTTTGTCCTATTTTTCTAATCTTGAAACTGCTAGAAGCACAGCCTTTTCCAAGAACCAGATATTGTCTCTTCCAATAGACAGCATTATATCTCTAGACTAAGGGTTTGTACACTCTAGTTATGTTTTAGTTTATGCTTCAGTACAATTTAAATGAATACAGTGTGGCAGGCTGCCTACTTGCCTGAGGGATGGGGAATTCTGCCTTCTAAAATTAGGAGAAAGGATGAAAGGTGTTGGTTCATTCCATTATAAACCTTCTGGGAGGAGACTTCAGATATCTGACGTTTGCATAGTCACCCAGGATGCATCGAGGGGCATATAGGCTAGCAATCCTGGCTGAGAGGAAGCGCTGAAAGCACATGATGGTACCTGATATTTTATTATTACATCTATGTGACTTTCAGCCTGGTCACTGCCTGGATGTAATATTTGTTTGTTTGTTTTATTTAATTTATATGCCCTTTCTCAGAGAGGCAGCTCACAAAATACCACATAAAATACAGTTTAAAACCATTAAAAACATCACAATGTAAGAAATCTAAAATTACATAAAACATATAAAAGTTAAAATATTAAAAATAAACAAAATAAAAATAAAAACACACCCAGTAATTCCCTAACTTTACTGAAATCAGTTTTCTTAAAGTCTAGAATGCATGTCCGAGTACGCTTGGCTTCCTCTTTCCTCTGTATAACAAACTCCAGAGGAACATGCTCACCCCCCTCAAGGGATCCCAACACTTCCACCCCACCAACCAAATCATCTCTGTTGGTTAGGATCACATCTAAAATAGCGGATCCCCTAGTTGCCTCTTCCACCTTCTGGACAATTAAATTGTCTGCAAGGCAAGTCAGGAATTTTGTTGGACCTTAAATTCTTGGCAGAGTTGGACTTCCAACAAATATCAGGATAGTTGAAATCCCCCATTATTACTAGTACATCTCTCCTTTCTGAATATGTGGTCATCTGTTCCAGGAACACATCATCCAACTCCTCAGTTTGGCTTGGAGGTCTGTAATAGACCTCCACAATGACATCCCTGTTGTTTATCTCCCCTTTGATTTTTACCCAGGTGCTCTCAACTTGGCTCCCAGGAATTAAGTTATGGATCTGTTCACTGGTGTACACATCCTTAATGTATAATGCTACTCCACCACCCTTCCTGTTTGGTCTATTTCTCTGAAATAGGTTATACCCCTCTATTACTATATCCCAATCATGAGACTCATCCCACCAGGTTTCAGTGATGCCTATTATATTTGCCTTGCTGTGCTAAGAGTTCTAGTTCATCCTGTTTATTTCCCATGCTCTGTGCTTTAGTATAGAGACATCTAAGACCACGGGCCTTTCCCACATCTGTCTTTTACAGGTTTTTTTCCTCCTGCTGTTGGGTTCTTGTACTATTTGTCTTGTTCTCTGTATAACATTTGGGCTATTGTCTCCAGTACTTGAGCCACTCTTGCCCTCAAATATACTGTCTTCCTCCCCCACACAACTCAGTTTAAAGCCCTCCTGCTCAGACCTTTTAGACTCCTGGCAAAAACTTTCCTGGAAATGGAATTAATGTAGGATTAATTTTTTTTTTAGCTTTCTGGTGTAAAACTGTAATGTAGTATCTCCCCCCCCCACTATCTTTCCTATCTCCAGCATCTTGCAGTGGATGGCACTGTGACATCACTGATCTGCATGGATAATGTGTAGGGTGAGGAGATGAGGATCTTACTTTGAATGGAATGGCTCCTTCCACGGTTGTTTCACATGTAGTGTCAACACAATGTTGGGAGTTGGAAGTGTTGCCTGCATGCTGATGTTACTCCAATCTGTACTTTTTAATGTGTTTTTTATCATCATTTTCATTGCTCAGCACACAGAGCAGGGGTGTGAAATGTATGCCCACACATTGCAGGACAGCAACTCCAACAGAGTTCTACCCAATATTGCCAATTGTGAGGGATGATAGGATTTGCATTCCAACATTTGCATATTCTCCACCCTGCTAAATAGGATACAGATATATTTTGGGAACCAAGTCAAATATTTGAAAAGTGTATTGCTAAAAATATAAGGCTAACAACAAAAATCTTAAAATACACAAGAAGCTAGGAAATGCATAGGCAAAGTCTCTAGGCTAGGCTAGGCTAGGCAAGGGTTGAACCATTGGATGATAAGGGATTAAAGGACATTAAGAAAACTGCAAGGAAGCTGAATGATTTCTTTGCATTCATCTTCACTATTGGATAGATACCATGCCCCAAATTGCCTAAACTGGTATTTTCAGGAGGTGGGCTGAGGAACGGAAGCAAATATGGTACCATATATTCCGGCGTATAAGACGACTTTTGAGCACTCAAAAGTGCCCTCCAAAATCGACAGTCGTCTTATACGCCGGATATACTTTGCTTCACCTGCCTCTTCGCAAACGGAGTGAAGAGGCAGGAGACGGGGCAGGGGGTGAAGCAAAGTGCTCCTCCCTTCCCCCCGCCCACCCCCCGCGCATCCACCCCCCTTCCCGAAAGCTGCGGACCCGCGACTTGTGGGAGGGGGGGTGGCTGGGAAGACCCCTCCTACCTTCCCCCTGCCCAACCCCCACGCATCTACCCCCCTTCCCAAAAGCCACGGACCCGCAACTTTTGGGAGTGGGAGTGGCTGGGAAGACCCCCTCCTCCCTTCCTCCCACACATCCACCCCCCCTTCCCAAAAGCCGCGGAACCGCGACTTTCGGGAGGGGGGGTGGCTGGGAAGCCCCCTCCTCCCTTCCCCCCGTGCACCCCCCATGCATCCACCCCCCCTCCCAAAAGCCGCGTACCCGTGACTTTTGGGACGGGGGTGGCTGGGAAGCCCCCTCTTCCCTTCCCCCCGCCCACCCCCCACGCATCCACCCCCCTTCCCAAAAGCCACAGACCTGCGACTTTTGGGAGGGGGGGTGGCTGGGAAGCACCCTCCTCCCTTCCCCCGCCCACCCCCCACGCAACCACCCCCTTCCCAAAAGCTGCGGACCTGTGACTTTTGGGAGGGGGGGTGGGTGGGAAGCCCCCTCCTCCCTTCCCCCTGCCCACCCCCCGTGCATCCACCCCCCTTCCCAAAAGCCACAGACCCGTGACTTTTGGGAGGGGGTGGCTGGGAAGCCCCCTCCTCCCTTCCCCCCGCCCATCCACCCCCCTTCCCAAAAGCTGCGGACCTGTGACTTTTGGAAGGGGGGTGGCTGGGAAGCCCCCTCCTCCCTTCCTCCCACCCACCCCACCCCCGTGCATCCACCCCCCTTCCCAAAAGCTGCGGACCCGTGACTTTTGGGAGGGGGGGTGGCTGGGAAGCCCCCTCCTCCCTTCCCCCCGTCCACCCCCCCGCGCATCCACCGCCCTTCCCAAAAGCCGTGGACCCGTGACTTTTGGGAGGGGGGGTGTCTGGGAAGCCCCCTCCTCCCTTCCCCCCGACCACCCCCCCCGCGCATCCATCCCCCTTCCCAAAAGCCGCTGGCCCACGACTTTTGGGAGGGGGGATGGCTGGGAAGCCCCCTCCTCCCTTCCCCCCGTGCACCCCCCATGCATCCACCCCCCCCTCCCAAAAGCCGCGTACCCGTGACTTTTGGGACGGGGGTGGCTGGGAAGCCCCCTCTTCCCTTCCCCCCGCCCACCCCCCACGCATCCACCCCCCTTCCCAAAAGCCACAGACCTGCGACTTTTGGGAGGGGGTGGCTGGGAAGCCCCCTCCTCCCTTCCCCCGCCCACCCCCCACGCAACCACCCCCTTCCCAAAAGCCGCGGACCTGTGACTTTTGGGAGGGGGGGTGGGTGGGAAGCCCCCTCCTCCCTTCCCCCTGCCCACCCCCCGTGCATCCACCCCCCTTCCCAAAAGCCACAGACCCGCGACTTTTGGGAGGGGGTGGCTGGGAAGCCCCCTCCTCCCTTCCCCCCGCCCATCCACCCCCCTTCCCAAAAGCTGCGGACCCGTGACTTTTGGAAGGGGGGTGGCTGGGAAGCCCCCTCCTCCCTTCCTCCCACCCACCCCACCCCCATGCATCCACCCCCCTTCCAAAAAGCTGCGGACCCGTGACTTTTGGGAGGAGGGGTGGCTGGGAAGCCCCCTCCTCCCTTCCCCCCGTCCACCCCCCCGCGCATCCACCGCCCTTCCCAAAAGCCGTGGACCCGTGACTTTTGGGAGGGGGGGTGTCTGGGAAGCCCCCTCCTCCCTTCCCCCCGACCACCCCCCCGCGCATCCATCCCCCTTCCCAAAAGCCGCTGGCCCACGACTTTTGGGAGGGGGGATGGCTGGGAAGCCCCCTCCTCCCTTCCCCCCACCCACCCTCCACCCAGCCACCCCCCTTCCCCAAAGCCTTGCTTTGGAGAGGGGGGGTGGCTGCGAAGCCCCCTCCCCCCACCCACCCACCCTCTGCCCAGCCACCCCCCTTCCCCAAAGCCTCGCTTTGGAGAGGGGGGGTGGCTGCAAAGCCCCCTCCCCCCAGCCACCCACCCACCCTCCACCCAGCCACCCCCTTCCCCAAAGCCTCGCTTTGGAGAGGGGGGTGGCTGCAAAGCCCCCTCTCCCCAGCCACCCACCCACCCTCTGCCCAGCCACCCCCTTCCCCAAAGCCTCGCTTTGGAGAGGGGGGGTGGCTGCAAAGCCCCCTCCCCCCAGCCACCCAGCCACCCTCCACCCAGCTACCCTCTTTCCCCAAAGCCGCACTTTGGGGGTGTGGCTGCGAAGCCCCCTCCGCCCATCCACCCATTCACCCTCCGCCTAGCCACCCCCTTCCCCAAAGCCTCGCTTTGGAGAGGGAGGTGGCTGCGAAGCCCCCTCCCTCCACCCCCCAGCCAGCTGGCCATCCCGCATTCCCCAACCCACCAGGAGACTGGGCAGCCTCCTGTGGGTTGGGGAATTGCGGGTGGAGGGAGCCCAGAAGGAGGGATGGGGCTGTGGAGTTAAATTCCTAGATTCGCTCCCTCTCCCTTGACGGTGGGGAGAGGGGGTGAATCCTGGGGTTTGGCTCCACAGCCCCGCATCCTCCCTATGGAGCCAAATGGGGCATGGTCGCCCTTTCTCACCACCTTCCTTGAAGGTGTGGAGAGGGGGCGAATCTAGGGTTTGCCGCGGCCGCCCCCGCTTCCCCCGCCTTGGTCCCCTTCGGAAGAGCCAAGACTGAGGGAAGGGGGCTGCTGAGGCAAACTGGGCATTTTCGCCCCTTTCCTCCACCTTCGAGTCCAGTTTGACTGGAAGGTTGAAGAGACGGGCGAATGTTGCCCTGCCAGCTGATCCTGTTCGCTTTCCCAACTCACGAGGAGATCCTCATGAGTTGGGAAACAAAGAGGATCAGCTGGCAAGGCTCCCCCAGCCAGCCAAATTGGGGGGGGGGGGGGTGGTCTTATCTGGCGAATATAGGCATAGGCCTAGATTTTTGGCTAGAAATTGGGGGGGGGTCTTATACGCCCAGTCGTCTTATACGCCTGAATATACGGTAGCTAAAGTTGAGATTCTAGAACTTATTGACAAAGAGAAAGCAAATAATTAGATCTAGGTAGTATTCATTCAAGATTCTTATAAAAGTCAAAGATACAATTGGTTTAACTTCTAACAAAAATATGTAAAATGTCACTGTATTATAGAACTGAAAGTTGGCCAATGTAATGACAATTTAAAAAATGTAAATATCATGGTAAAATGCAAGCTTGCCATCTGTTTCAAATATACTTGTGGAAAGTGTTTAAGATAACATTATCATGCATATAAAATAGGAGTGAGAACACTGTAGATGTTGCTCAAGTGCAGCTCCTCACAGACCTAGACAGTGTAATCAATGGTGAAGAATGCTGGGAGTTGGAGCCTGGTGACATCTGGAGGGCTGCCAGATTTGGGCTTTGTCCAAGGTGTGGTGCTTAAATCTGGACCAGAATAATCTGAATTTCATCCAGCTCAGCACCAGCAGAGCTTCAGGCCAAAATAGTCCATGCGTCAATTGCATTTTTACCCCAGTGTAAACCATCCCCTGGTGAATGGATAGTTCTTGAAGGAGGTAAATATCTGGAAAGACCCTTCTTTCTGTCTCACCACCCTCTCAGGCTTGTTTGGTGGGAATGAAGGAGAGGGCCTTCTTGGTGGCTTCTCCTTGATTTGGACCTCCCTCCCTAGAGAGGCCAGGATGTCCCTTTCTCAGCTCTCCTTTCAGTGACAAGTAAAAACATTCTTGTGTCATCAGGCATTTACAATCTGATGGGGGCTGGGCTTGCATGTGCTGTGCAATTTGGATTTTAAGGTGTATATAGTTGTATTATATTTTAATATTTTAAATGATGATAATAATAATAATGATGTTTATTTATATCCCACTTTCCCCATAAGGATTGGGGTGGCAAACATCATTTAAAACTTTAATCCATAATCTACAAACATTAAAATAACATCATTAAAACCACTATACAATGGTAATTAATTAAAATTTTACCTATAAAAACATTATTATAATAAGTTAAAATATGAAAAGGCATAACACAACTAAAAAAGGACAGAGTAGTAAACCAGAAAGTGACAGCCGGACATCCAATCTAATCTGGAAAGGCCTGCTGGAAAAGATCCGTCTTAATAGCCCTCTTAAACATCCCCAGACTGTCAATGTGTTGGATCTCCTCCAGCAGGCCATTCCACAGTTTGGGAGCGGTAGTGGAAAAGGTCCTCTGGGTGACTATGGACTGTGTAAATATTTTTAACACTTTAAATTGTTTAATTTGTTTTTTAAATTTCATAGTTATATTTTTAATGTTTGTGTATTGTTTTAATTTGCATTGTTTTGAACACACTATTAGCCGCTTTGAGTCCCTATATTGGGGGAAAGACAAGATATAAATAAATAAAACAATAATAAATAAATAATAACTAGGACTTGTATCACACATTTCCCAACATATTCTGTCATTTGGTACGGACATTTGCTTGGTAAGAAAGTTTAAAAAGTTCAGTGGCCAAAAAAGGAGGAGGCGGCTCTAGCTACTATGTGTGTTTGAAAAGTGAGGGAGGGGTGCACTATCAAAAATGCAAAAAAGGAAATAAAGCCTGAATAATCTGGTTAACAGCTCATGCCAATGCCCCATTGGGAAATAACTGCTGAGAAATGTGAGAGATAGTGGTGGGTCTTTCAAGTAGAATCATCATATTGACAAGGGAGAAACTGAAGAACAACCAGTCCCATACCCACCCACAGTCACACAGGGCTTAGCAGCAAAAAGAAATAACCATAGTCTTCTTTATAAAACATAAAGGTAGCTTTATTTACAATATTTGTTCATAATGAAATACATGGTCTAACAGAGTTGAGAGAGACAGAAAGAGAGAGAGAAGAGGAAAATGGTGCAGGCTAGGGTGATTCATAGAGTGGACAAGGTAAAACATGAAGTCCGCAAAGGAGATAAAACAAGAAGTCTGCAAACATGCAAACTAGCAATTAGTGAGTATTGACATAAAAAGATTGCTAACTTGAACATATTCAGGACACATAAAAAAAGTACTTTACCCCACAGTATGCACAGTTAAAGTACGCAATCCACTACCCCAAGGTTGAAAAGAGGATTTAAACCAGCAGGGAACCAATGTAGTATATTGGAATGTTGGCCTGGGACTTGAGAGATCCAGGTTCTGATCCACATTGACCTATTAATCTCACCCTGACCTACCTTCTTATCAGGAGAGAGGGACAAGGAGGGAAGCCATGTATACTATTTTAGGCTTACTGGAAGAAATGTGGGATGATATGGATAGATGCTATAGTTATAGCTACACCTGATTGTAAAGCTAGGGTTGGCTAGCACTTGTGGTGTCTATGTGTTGCCCCAGTGTCAGAGAAAAAAAATAGCTCTGAGTTGCTGGGAAGCCCCATGTTCTCATGTCCCAGTTTGTGGGCTTCCAAAATCATCTGGCTTGCCCTATAGAGGGGGAGAAAGATGGCAGTTTTCCCACCGGTGTTGCAGCAGCTTCCCAGAGCAACTGGAATAATATGGCCATTTGATTGGCCAGAGTAAAGATTTGAGGAGATATGTCATCAGTATGTTGATAATACTCTGTTTTTCTTTTTAATCTAGGTATCTAATTTATAATGGTGCTATTTAATCTGAGGAATAAGAAAAAATGTGAATCTTACTTGAAACAAGCCTGATCTTGCATACTAAGATGAAGCCTGTGAAGAAAAAAAGCAGAATTTTCATCTCTAGATTCAACAATTTGAGCTGGGGTTGGTCATAACAAATGCTCTGGGTAACAGGAGCATTAGCATTGTTAATACCGTAACTCCCAGGGAAGCATAATCTCCTCAGATGCCAAGATTGACGAAGAGATTGATCACAGAGTAGCAAAAGCATATAGCGCATTTGGAAGACTTTACAAAATAGTCTGGAGTAATCAACACCTGAGGTGAAACATAAAAATCAATGTTTATAGTACAATGTTTATAGTTTATATTGTACTGTCTATTCTCCTTTATAGGTCTGAAACATGGGTCACCTATCGCCACCACTTACGACTCCTCTAATGCTTTCATCAGCGCTGTATACGCACAATCCTAAATATACACTGGACTATGTGACAAATGTTGCTGTCCTTGAGCAAGCAGGATCACCAGCATTGAGGCCATGATATTGAGAACACAGCTGCGCTGGGCAGGGCACATTTCTAGGATGGAGGACCATCGCCTCCCCAAAATAGTACTCTACGGTAAACTCGCCACGGGTCAGCGTAAGAGGGGTGCTCCAAAAAAGCGATACAAGGACTCCCTGAAACAACATCTCAGGCTCAGCCAAATTGATCACCAACAATGGTCCACTCTGGTGTCACGTTGGGAGGGAGGCATGGAAACGCACTATCCACAATGCTGCAGCTTTATTTGAGAATTCATGCGGAACAAGTCTTGAAGAGAAATGACAACGCAGAAAGAGTCACAACCCAGAAACATCACCCAAGGAGACCTTCTGCTGTGCTTTCTGCAACTGGACTTGTTTATCTCTGATTGGCCTTTTTAGTTATCAGTGCGCTTGCAGAAAGCGCGGAATGAGTCCTTCCTGAATCTTCATTTGCAAAGAAAAGCCAGAGAGAGAGAGAGACCATAACTCACTCATGGAAGGTGAGCATATGAGGGCAGGGTTCTGAAGATAAATGATATATTTCTAACCACAGAAAACTGTTCCATAAACCTTTGAGCCTTCTCCTGCAAAGTTCCTTCAACCGGTGAGGGGAAACAAAACTGGCTTCAATTCTTACCAGTCATGATACTACTCAGTTCCACAATCAAAGTATAACTAGCATAATGTAGGGAAAATAAGGCTTTCTTCCATACAAACACTTGTATGAAAGCGTGGGAGCCTTTCCCATTGCACATTCCCAGGCTGCTGAGAAAAGACTGACTTACTGGCTGAAGCAACTCCCTTGCTGGGACCAGTGAAAATAAAACCAACAATCATCAAATCACCCTCACTCACTCCTCCCAAAAAAGGTCAATTAAGGATTGCCAGTCTTTCAAAAAAAAAAAACAAAAAAAAAACAAAAAAAACCCCAAACACTTGTTAATGATTTTTCTTTAATCAAAATAGACAATTTGTCCATTTCTGCTAAATCATTAATAACCAGTCTTTAGTAGGTATTAAATTGTTCTTCCATTTCTGAGCATATAGTACCCTCGCAGCTGTTATATATTGAAGTATTATTTCATGGCTCCTTTCTAGTCAATTGTCCATCAATCCTAAAAGACAAGTTCAAGTTTTAGGAGATTATCAGATGACCTAAATATAGCATGACAGGGACACCAGGAGATCACGAAAGGGCTTCCCTTTCAGATGATGTTGTTCACAGGTCGACATGCTCTCATGGCCCTTCTATTTCCCCCGGCGCTCCTTTTTATTCATGGGCTAACCCATGAATTGATCCATTGTTCTGTTTCTATAACAGAATGACAGGTGAGTAAAAAGGTGCCCCGTTATGCTGGCGTGATGCCAGCATCACTGGGAAGTCGGTACTGATCACTTCTGGGTGCAATCAGGACAAGGAGGTAAGTGACACACTTTTTTTGTACCCTTCCCGGGTTACTTGTATTTTTTTAAAGTTTGTTTTTGTGCTTGGTGTAACTTTTTGACGTTTCTTTTTCTTTTTCTTTTTGAATTTCCCATGTGATCTTCCTCTCACGTGAATGGCTGGGATATTTATTTATACCCCGCTCTTCAGCCACAAGGCTATCAGGGTGGCTTACAATTTGTTTTAAGCAATAGCAATTTACACATCTACACTGCATTAAGCAGTTTCCAATGTGTGTTAGCTAATTGCCCCCCACAAGCTGGGTACTCATTTTACCGACCTACGAAAGGATGGAAGGCTGAGTGAACCTTGGAGCCGGCTGGAATCGAACTTGCAATGTGGTGACTTACAATACTGGCATTTAACCACTGCACCACCAGGGCTCCGTGAGAGCTCCATTCACTCTTGGGCTGCCAGGGGAGGGAAAGAAGTGGCAAAGGTAGGTCTGAAAACTTTTATTTTTATAGCATTGCAGGGACGGGATCTGATAATCTCCAGAGTTAAATATTAATCTTTTTTAAAAAAATTGTGTCATGCTGTGTATCTGAAACCTGTATTTATTTAAAGCTTTTTTGCAAGTCCACCACATATGGTAAAAAGACCCTTCCTGTTCTTTATTTATTTATTTATTTATACCCCGCTCTTCAGCCACAAGGCTATCAGAGCGGCTTACAAATTGTTTTTTTAAGCAATAGCTATTTACACATCTAACTGCATTAAGCAGTTTCCAATGTGTGTTAGCTAATTGCCCCCCACAAGCTGGGTACTCAATTTACCGACCTACGAAAGGATGGAAGGCTGAGTGAACCTTGGAGCCCGCTGGAATCGAACTTGCAACATGGTGACTTGCAGTACTGGCATTTAACCACTGCGCCACCAAGGCTCCATTACATTACATTACATTCCCAACATACATTTGATGATCCTTTGCACATCTTAGACAATTTCTGTAGTGTCATATATCAACAATACATCATTCCAACTGCCACTGCCCTGGCCTTTGAGAGAGAGAAGAGAGGCAGGCACAGCTCCATCATGCCTAGGCCTAGAAGCAGAGGCACTATCTGCTGAACTTCATCCCTTCCCACATTGCCATTCCCTTTTCCTTTTGTGTCATGTCTTAATTAGATTGTAAGCCTGGGGGCATATTGTAAAGTGCCATGTACAGTGATGGCACTATATAAGTAAATAAATGATGGCTATGACAATGATTTTATAAAAGTTCTCCCTAACATAAAGTAAATGTCAGACCTTTTGACCACATTCTTTCCCATTGCTATATTTGTATATTATATCCAAAAGCTTGTAGCCCATTTTATTGTACCTTTTACTTGTTCATCTTCCATCTCAAATCTTAATAAAAGCTTGTACATTTTACCAACTACATGTACATCATTCATACAAAATTGAATTTCAGATCCATACTTAGACATTTTAATGTGATAATTTTTTATCTAGTTTAAATCTTTCAAACACCTGTCAATAAGAAAACCATTGGAATTCATATCCTTCCCTCAATAACTGTTCTTTTGTTTTCATATTATATTATCTTTCGACAATTCTCCAATATGTCTTGCTACCTTAAACACTTTTCTTTACCAGTTGTTTCTTTTCTATAAAAAGGTTCTTGTGTTGAGACCGATAATGGTGTTTTCTGGCATTACCTGGGCTTGAGTTTCGTTCATATTCTCAAGCAACCCCATGAATTTCATAGGGTTTTCTTGTACAAGAAGTCCTCAGAGGTGGCTTTGCCAGTTCCATGCATGCATGCTGCTGCTGCTGCTGCTGCTGTTGTTGTTGTGTGCCTTCACATCATTTCTGACTTATGGCAACCCTAAGGAACCTATCACAAAGTTGCTTGGCAACATGTTTTTCAGAGGGGGGTTGCCTTTGCCTTCCTCTTAGTTTTAGAGAGCTGTCTTGCCCAATTTTACCCAGTGGGTTTTCATGGCTGAGTGGTGGTTTGAACCTTGATTTCCAGATACATAGTCCAATGCTCAAACCACCACATTAGCTCTACCACACTTATGCTACTATCTACAGTATATAATGAAAGTCTACATGGGCCTGTCTATACAAGGGGGGGGGGGAATGTGGATTGATGCGCACTAAAGCAAATTCAAAGCAGCTTCTATTTGTCCTAATAGTTTTCTGGCAAAATCACAGACATGTGAAGCTATCTGCTTTTGCTGTCCCAGTGGCCATGCCTGCAAATCAAGATGGCAAGCATAGGTGAATTACTCACACTTTTATTGTCACCAGTTACCACTGCCAAACAGGTTTTTTTTAAAAAAAGCATATCTAAGGTGCAAAAGTGTGATATTCTGCCTAAATAAATTTTAAAAAGAAAAGAAAAAGGCTGTTCCTTCACCTGAGCACTCACTAACTAAAGCAAAAATCCAAGATGGCGGTTCTGCCCACATCCACCCAATCAGCTTCCACTTCCACTCATTTGGAAATGCTAATGAATATGAATCCAATTGTCCAAACAAGCAGAATGCACATTCTCTATGGATCTTTTTTAAAAATATGGGGAAAGCTGTGAAGGCTTTCCCGATGGAGTTTATGGTGGATTTGGCTCCCCTCCTTCTGAATACTGCAATCTGATGTGGAATGCCATTAGGACAGGTAGGATTCCAAGTGGATTCTATGAGGATTATTTTGACCATTAAGATATACCCCATGTTTGTTTAGCTTAGTGTGCATGCAGCTGTACAAAAGAGGCACTTTTGTTCAGGCAGGCTTTCAACTCTTGGTTGGGGCAAAAGGGATTTTAATGGAGGGGGGGTTCTGGACTTAGAGCTTTATGCTTTAAACTATTTTAAAATGTTTTACAATAATTTTTAAGATACTGTTTATTTAATAGTTTTTAAACTTTTGTAATATATGTTGTTTTAATTGTTTTGTTTAAGCTATAGTCTAAACATCCTTAGGTCCCATATTGGGAGAAAGGCAAGACTAAAAACAAACAAACAAATAAATAAATAAACGCTTTGTTTGGTTACAGGATGAGGTGGTTCAGCTTCAGCCTCCTCCCTCTAGAGTTTCCAACCCTTTATACTTTCCTCATATATGTGGATGGCTGCCACATCTATAAATTCTGCATTCATTAAAGGTATGTAAATTCCTATATGAACCTCTCCTGTTGTTTGTATCTCCAGATACCCATCTGGGCCTCTTTGTGCAAAACTGCTACATTTTGTGGGGGGAAAAATAGCAAAATCCCAATTTTGCAAGTGGATATATGGCACCAGTGTTTTTTGCATAAAGCATCTATTCTGGTAAAGAGGAATTTTGCACAAAAACACATGTGGATATTTAGAAATACCTTTTGGTGCATAAAACTCTGTCTGTCTGTCTGTCTGTCTGTCTCCCTGGTGGCACAGAGGTTAAATGCCAGTCCTGCAAGTCACCACGTTGCAAGTTTGATTCCAGCGGGCTCCAAGGGTCACTCAGCCTTCCATCCTTTCGTAGGTCGGTAAAATGAGTACTTGGCTTGTGGGGGCAATTAGCTAGCACACATTGGAATTGCTTAGTGCCTAGTGCATTATAAAAAGCAGTGCAGATGTGTAAAATGCTTTCACTTAACAATTTGTAAGCAGCTCTGAGAGCCTTCATACTTTATCAGATGACCCCCTGCAATTGTTCTTTTGCCAGCATAAACAAATCCATTTTTATGCCAGCAAAAAACACCCCCACCACTCTTACCTTCTCTCCTGGCAGAAGGCTTCCCCGACAATAAAGAGGACAACAAAGAGCCCCATTCACTTCCTTGTTTGAAATACCGCAAGACTTCATTGCTTGGCAAATTCAAACATAAAACAAAAAATAAAACATTAAAAGTGACATAAAGCTCATACACACACTTTAACACTTCCAAGTTAACCAGGGAAGGTTTTAAAAAAAGTGCATCACTCACCTGGATGTTGCAATCTCATGTGGAATTGTTCATGCCAGACCGGCCATTAATGTTACATTCACATGAGTTAAATGGCCTGAGGTTTCACGTGCCGGCAATGCCAGCACCGAAACAGGATGACTCGGCCCATCAATAAAAAGAAATGCCAGAAATGCTGCTCCAGAGACTAGGACATGGAGCAATGGGTTCGAACTATAGGAAAAGAGATTCCACCTAAACATTAGGAAGAACTTCCTGACAGTAAGAGTTGTTCGGAAGTGGAATACACTGCCTCATTGTGTGGTGGAGTCTCCTTCTTTGCTTAATAATGACATTCAGACTATTAAATAGGAGGTCTGTGATGATGATGATGATGATGATTTGCTAAATACAAAATCTGGAGATGTCACATTACCTACAAAATGGGCTGAGTGCTGAAAAAGGAAAATATGCCTAGCAACATTTGATTAGCACAATATACTTTAAAATAATTGAAATGTGTATCTGCTCAGGATAGAAACACTTATTTGACTTTATGTAAGGCAATGTGTTAAATGCCATACACATCGAAAGACCCAAAACCTAAATACCATCGCTTCCTTGATGGCACTTACAGCCTGATGGTAAAATAGTTCAAAAGTGAATCAATGGGACTTCACTTTCCTGTAAGTTTTTTCATGATTTCAGCTTAAGTAAAACAGTTCCATTCTGGATGGGCTGGCTATCTTAGTTTAAGAATAAAAATGTATCATATAGCTGCTCATATTTTTATTCCACTGTATCTCTAAAATGTCTTATCACACTGATAAGGCTGTTTTAGCCATTGTATAATATATCCACTAGGAGTATGTGTGATCTTGTGTTTAGAAGAAAGAAAAATAGGGGACACCTCCTATTTTAACAGTTCATTATGAAGCATTTTCTAATACTGTATTTGTAACATTGTATATCCAGTGCCAATTTCTCCCATCCTGCATCCCCAAAATAATCAGGGCAATTAATCAGTAACATTGTTTATACAGGAAGAAGCATCTGTGTTCTACTAGCATTTCCTGCAGTCTGGGCAGAGGTTGTGCATAGCCACCATTAAACACTTATGTGCAAAATTCCATGCAATCTAATTGGTCCAGAATTGGAGACTTGTGAATTCTTCTTGGCTTACCTCAGATATAAGCATCCTTCTCCACCTTCCTTTCCCCCTGCCCCAGAAAGTTCCCAAAACTGAAGTTCTTTTGAAAATGGTTTATTAAAAGCTTTAAAACTACCAATTGCATAAAATGATCATTCCAATATGTACTTCCAAAGCAAACACATCCCTTACATGTGGGAGGGTGGGAAACCATTCCTAGGAAGGGTATCCTAGAAGAGGGACACACTCTGGAGCTCAGAGAGCCATGACATACGCTCTTGCACTCCTCCAGGAAGTGGCATTCCTTTGATGCAGCTGCCATGTTGAGCAGCTGAAAGTGATGTCACATCACTATATGTGTTATTTTTTTGCTTGGCCCTCTGCCCGTCCTCCCCTAGCATAACTTAGTAAATTCTTGGCCATCTGAGTGTGTTTTGAATGAAAATTGGGTGTGCATGTGCTGGAAGCTTTAGGAATGTCAGTAGATCCCAAGGAACACACTGGGCCCCCCAAAGACCACATGGGGCTCCAAATGACCACATCTGGTCAATAGGTCATATGATTCTCATGCCTGACTTTGAGAGAGGATATATTTTTAAGTTTTTATTCACTTGAAATAAAATCCTAAGGAATCTTAGAACTTAAAATTCCAGTTGGGATGCAGTTTTCCCTGCTTCCCAGTTTAAGTCATGGTTGGGGTGGGACTGGAAGGAGCATGGTAGCTAGTGATGAAACCAAACAAAACCCAAATTCAAAAGGGTCTGGACCTGGCTTAAAATGGGCTGAGGCTTTCAGACCTGCAAATTTACATCATCACTATTGGACACTTGTGTATGGAATTCACCCCCTTTGTATGTTGTGGTGGGAAACCCTAGTATACCACTAGTGTTTACTGCAGCAGTTATAATGTATAATGTATAAAATCAGGGACAAAAAAAATTATTCATCTTGCATGGAAGAAAGTCACCAAAAGCACCAGCCCGCTTTCAAATCTGGTTTTGCGTCTCACAGAAGAGAAAGAGCTGTGCACTGCCAGGAAATAACTCCCATGCTGAGCCTGATTGGAAGGTCTAGAGAAACCAAGCAGACGGGACCAGCTGTAGATTGCAATTTCTGCTTGTGTTCAGCTAAAACGTCAGGCATTGAGGCTTGACTCAGACTTGCCAAGTTAGGCATGTTTTAAAGACTTCACCTGAATGTTCAGCCAGTTCCTGATATGCAATATGGTGAAGTGAGTCACATATGCAAAGCAGGCTGCTCAGTGCTGAGAAAACCTAACAAGAATCTGGAGAGTTAGGGTGGGGGACATTTCTCTTTGTCAGGGAAATGTGCATGGTATGTATCAGATGTCAAGATGCTGAACCTTAATGATGCAGAGGCTGCTGTTGCTGTCTGTTCCAAGAAGGTAAATATATTTCTTTAGTGTCATATTTTGCAGCATGAGCACTTGGACTCTGGCCTTTTTCCTCTTCTTGATATCCAGCCCAGAAACAGTATGAATCAAGACATTTTCCATTGGTGTTCATGGGGCTTGTAGTTGTAAATCAGTCGTCTGGAGGTTGATAGAGAAAGAAGCTGTCAGTGTTTTTATGCTGGCAGTGTCTTCAAGGAGCTGAGGGAAAGAAGAGGTCTATTCCTCTATTTTTTTCTTCAACACATAGGCTCATTTCCTATTTATGGGAATTCAATGGGTTGTATTTTTCTTAACACAATAATTCGCTATTTCTCTCATTGTTTCAGAAAAAAAATCTGTAGAATACAGCTTGCTTTCAATATACAAGCCAATTTTGATTGTGAAGAATGGCAACTGCAGTGCTTTGACTCCAGGTGCTCTCTTCTTTGTGTCAATTGGTAAGTGTTTGTTATTCTCATGTTTCTGATAGCTGTAACCAGAAAAATGAACAAAGCATTGGGCACATCTTGGAATCCCCCTTCCTAACTGCTTAACCAAAAGCTAGTTTCTGTTTGTGTTCACTGACCTCTGTAAACCATGCCTATCTCAAGGCATTAACTGCACGTGTTTTGTTTCAAGCTTGCTTATAGCATAGCAGCCTGAATCCTACTGGTTCAAACAAGAGTAGACCCATTAATTCAGTGATCAGTCAACAAATGATGTAAAAACCAATGATTCAGGTCACAGTCAGGATCAAATCCCTGTAACTCATAAATTTAATTGAAGAGTACATGAATGTGTGCAAGCAAAAATCATTGCTATACTAGATTGGCATTTTGCAGGAATTTCAAAGTTTTTGAGAGTTCATTTTTGATACACTTGTCTGTCTTGCTGCACTATACCTGACAACATTAAAATATACATTTAAAAAAAAAGCTGGGTCTTAGGAAAATGCACTTTTTACTGTATAATTAGCAATTATTTTAAATTGCACTGAAAATTCATTATAATTTAGAGTACTTGTCAGTATCCAGCACATGTTAAGCTCCACTCTATGGTCAGATCTCAAGAGAGGCCAAGAGGCAGCCAAACCCCTGCCTGATAGGGCAAAATCAACAATGAGACTCAAGGCAGGCAAAAGGCAAGTTCCATGACCATAAGGTCCAAAACAAGGTAACTTCCTCCATGATTGCTTTAAGTTGGGCAGCTCCTCTCTCTCTGGGTTTTCTTTGCAAACAAAGATTCAGGAAGGACTATTCTGCGCTTTCTACAAGTGCGCTGATGACTAAAAAGGCCAATCCGAGATAAGTCTGGTTGCAAAAAGCACAGCAGAGGGTCTCCTTGGGTGATGTTTCTGGGTTGTGATTCTTCCTGCGTTGTCATTTCTCTTCAAGACTTGTTTGGCGGGAGTTCTCAAATAAGGCTGCAGCATTGTGGATAGTGCATCTCCATGTCTTCTGATGTGATGCTGGGGCGGACTATTGTTGGTGATCAATTTGGCCGAGCCTGAGATGTTGTTTCAGGGAGTCCTTGTATCACTTTTTTTGGAGTGCCCCTCTTATTCTGAACCATGGCGAGTTCACCATAGAGTACTATTTTTGGGAGGTGATGGTCCTCCATCCTAGAAATGTGCCCTGCCCAGTGCAGCTGTGTTCTCAATATCATGGCCTCAATGCTGGTGATCCCTGCTTGCTCAAGGACAGCAACATTGCTCAAACTATCGAGGCATAACACTGCTCTCTATTGCTGGAAAAATCCTTGCAAGGATACTCCTGAACAGATTAGTTCCTGCTATTGCAGAAGAACTTCTTCCTGAAAGCCAATGTGGCTTCACAGTCAATAGGAGTACTACAGATATGGTATTTGCCCTTAGACAACTGCAAGAGAAATGTAGAGAGCAGAACAAGGGTCTCTATGTAATATTTGTCGACCTCACCAAAGCCTTCAACACTGTGAGTAGAAAAGCTCTGTGGCAGATCCTGGAAAGGCTAAAGCAATACAGTAGTAACAAATTGGGATGAATGGCTTCTGTAAGCCCCAGTTTGAAACACCCCCCATTACATCTTAATATACATTGGGCCCTTAGTATCCACTGAGGCTTGGGTTCAGGAACCCCGTGGATAACAAAATCTGTGGATGTCAAGTCCCATTATGTACAATGGCATAGTAAAATGGTGCCCCTTATATAAAATAGCAAACTGTAGGGTTTGCTTTTTGGAATGTATTTTTGTTTTCAAGCCATGGATGACTGAATCCATGGATAAATAATCAGTGGTTATGGAGGGCTGGCTATCTATACCTACACACACACACACACACACACACACACACATATATATATATACTTCCCATTTACGCTTGCTGCAGATAGGTGAAACCATGTATATTAGTGAACCACATAGAATCATGCTTGAGGACTTAGAAAATACTTAGAGAGGATGCCTCTCTAGGCATCTGGTACAACTTTATGGTCAACTTCTGGCAGAAGTTAACTATAGAGTCATGCTGGAAGACCTCCCTATGCCTAGAGAGACTATCTCCAGCACAATTCTATGGGCCTCCAGATGTCTAGAAAGTCCTTTCCCCAGATCACAGGTAAGTGAAACAATGGGCACTGATCCTGCATAAACTGGGGGTGTGGTACAGTTTGAACCCAGTTTGGAAAATAAAAATAACATTGTTTATTATATTTATATTATATTTAGAATGTGGTCAATTCTGTGAGAACAGCAAAAAAAAATTGAGACTCCATTTAGAATGAAAATTAGTCTACAGACATATAATTGCATAATCTTTAATTAGATTTCAACTATTTATGTAGAATTCCTCATTCTATGGAGATTTTCAGACCTGCCAAAATGCCTGTTTGCCGCACGAGCAGCCTCCCGAGACTGCTGCGCGTCAAGGGTCTACTTCGGACGACGCTGTGCCTCTCGCGAAACCGTCCGTGTCACTTCCGTGAAGCTTCGGACGGCTCAGCGCCATATTTCAATCACGGAGGTTGCCCGAGATTGAAATATGGCGCTGAGTCGTCCGAAGCTTCACGGAAGTGACACGGATGGTTTCGCGAGAGGCACAGCGTCATCCGAAGTAGACCCTTGCCGCGCAGCAGTGTCGGGAGGCTGCTCGCGCAGCAAACAGGCATTTTGGCAGGTCTGAAAATCTCCTATGTCCCTTAATTCTTACTTACTATATACAAACCATTTTTACAACTGAGATGCTATCATATGTTCCTGCTCTTGGTTGCAGCAATCATTTGATTTCTAAACTTCATTTTTTCAAAAGAACAGGATCATTAATTAGTAACAGACATTTTAAAGTATTCTTAAGCAATGCTTCCTTGATATTTCCTCCTCCGACTCTTAACCCAAATCAAAACCAAGCCCCCTTTCTTAACTTGGGGAGGAGTACTCAATGCCAAGGAGTTTCGCTAGCAGAGATGTTTCTGGTTTCTCCTTAACTGGAAATGGCATATCTAAGAATTCCAATTTTTGCCAGAGAGCATGGCCTTGTGGCTTATTCTGTCTTTCACCTCAGCTTGGAAGGCTGGGAAAGCAGCTCCTGTCCTGTCTCTGTGTGTCTATGAGTCTTCCTTCCTATCATTGGTTGTCAACTTACCCCACACCAACTCTGTCTGTGCATGCATACACAGAGGGGGGGACATACCTGTACATGGTGATGGAGAGGAGATGATAAACATGGCAGGGAAGTTTGAATGAATTTGAGTTTTACTTGGATCCCAATTTGAAAAGCCTGATCCAAAATGCAATGATGTTTTTGGGATTTTTTGAAATGAGGTGATAATTTTGAAATTGGAGACATTTGTGTTTAAAATTTTTCCAATTGCAAAATTGCCTTTCTTATTATAGTGTCTCTCTTTTGGCAAGTGGCTGCTGGAAAATAAACACACACACACACACACACACACTTTCCTCATTGTTAAAAAACCACAACATAACATATCCTGGCAACAATAGTCTAAAAAGCTTATTTGACTAATTTCTTCCACTACTTGCCAAAAAGCATACTTTTGTTTTGTGGCATGAAGCAAGTTATTTCCTCTTCTATTTCTCTAGCAAAGCAGGACAAGGTGCTTGTGGTGAGTACACACTCCTGCTAACTGTTATGATGCTTGCTGTCAAATTCATTTATTTATGCAACTCTTGTGGAAGAGCCCCAGGCAGATAAGCAGCCATGCAAGATTTCAGAGTCCTGGTGCAGGGTCATGAAAGGAAAAGAAAAGGAGAGATGGGGGAGGGAGGGAGGGAGAGAAGGAAAGTCCACTGGTTATGAGAAAGGAACTGACACAGGAAATGGTCACATATGGCACAGATTTACTGTGTCCGGACCTTCCCATTCAAATCCCATTATATCCACAGCTCAGAGTACTGCTTGGCGCAACCCACATTTGTTTTTAGATTTGGCATCCAATGAAATTAGAGCCCGGTTCTTGGGCGGGGGGAATAAAATAGGTGATGTGTTTATTGTGCCATGGAAGTAAGCCATGTATTTATATTGCATTTGAAAAGAATGCTGTTTTGCTTTTCCTTCTACTGGGTTACTAGTCAGAAGAGGCAGCCACGTAGAAATAACACTATGGGCTTTATGTTAAACTAATGCAGAAATAACCTAAGAGGACAGAATATTATAAGCCCACAGCACAAAAAAACCATACAGAGTATTACCATTTCAAGTTGTTGAAGCAGAACCTGCCGTATTATTCAGTTTTAAAAAAAGGCAAAACCTGTTGTTTCAGGAAGTATTTTTAATAAGCCTGTAGGTTTGTTTGTTTGTTTGTTTATATTTATTTCATTTGGATGCTGCCTTTCTCCCAACATGGGACCCAAGGCAGCTTTCATAAAATACCTATACATAGGTTTACACCTATACATAAATGTTTTAACTATTAAAATACAGGCCAGACCACAGCATTTGGTATGCACGCACAGGTGATGTCTTTTCATTCTAGTAACTTGTGCCCAGTTCATCTCAAATTTACTACTACTGCAGCTTCATTCTCCTTGCAATGCTCTCTCACAGATCCAACCCATTATTCGTCCTGTCACCCCCATGTTTCTAAACTCCATAGACTGGCATTCTAATGTTGGTCTGCAGAGTATACATGGATGGCTGCAAGAATGCACACTGAAATAAGATACTACAGATTGATGGTGACACCTTTGATTGTCTAACAAACAACAGTCCCCAAGTGAAGAACCAAACCCAACACTAGGAAAAATGTGTCAATAATATCAATAAACTGATTACAACAAGCTTAAATATGTCGCATGTATTTTATGTATAACTCAAAGTTCACACAGTGCAATATCAAAGGCCAGATATACACCAATGCCTTCTCAAAGAATTACTCACAATAACAAGGTAATATAAACACAACTTGGAGATACATTATTTCATAGGGTGGCCACTCTCACATGTAACCAATATAGAGACCATAACACGTGACTGTATATAATTTACTGTGTTGGTAATCATTTTTCTCTAATGACATCATATACATTTGATGATGCTAAGTAAATTTTACTTCCACCCTTTTTAAGTGACACAAGTTATGCTGTTTACAGTGTTTAGGTAAATATATCTGAAGTCATACCAATATCAAAAGTCATGCCAGACTGTCATATCCAAAATGAAATCACAATCATTTGCTAATGCAAAAAGAACTTCAAAACCCAACACATCTGTATCGGAAACTTCCAAGTGCTGTGGCTACTCTAACCACAGTAGTTGTATTCCAATTTACATCAATTGGTTAATTACATTCCCTTATTAAAATAACATTACATTTGTTTGTTAATACAAAAATAACCTCAAAAAATGAATTAACATTGAATTGGCATGTATGACAATCAAGGCTATTAAAACCATTCAAAAGTATGACACACAATATTAGGAATTTCCAATAAAGCCACTCTGAACATTGTGAGTATACTCACTGGGAGGGTGTGAACTGGTCTAAACAGTACAGAATGAACCAATAGGTGGAAACCCAGTAGAAACTCCAGCTATTAGTAAACATAGCATTACAAATATACAAGGTACATTCAGTTCTTTACTTTGATATGTGCTGGAATCTTGCTAATGCCTTCCACACATAAACTGGATTACATTGATGCAGTAATAATGCGACCAAACTGCCAAGATATGGGAAATGACACACACAGCAGCAAACAATTACCCCAGGAACTATGGTCACCATTTCAACAGAAGTCTTCATCAGTGCTACCCCTTAATTGTGTTCTTATCAACCTGCCATTCTTAATATTAAAATAATCACCATTAGAATAATGCAAAACAATTACAATTCATATAATCAATATCTTAGCTCTATTACCTGTAGCATTATCTACATTTCACTCCTTGAGAATCTTTTTCTGCAGCAGTGTGGTTGGTATACATTTTCCCATTGATTTAAATCTCTTGATGGCTTGTAGTTCCCACCTTAGCACTTTTTAGCTTTTTAAAATCTTCTTAAAGAGACCAACGTCTCCCTCATGTTCAGGGATGTAAACATGATGGCTGCTGACAGTACTTACAAAAAGGGAGTAAAATCTATTCTTTCATTTAGCCCATTGGGTCTACTTGAAAGTAATTTAAATATCCAAAATGACTCATGTTGCAGGAGTCTGGTTTGAATGCACTGGTAATTGTAAGGATGCTAATGTAGTTCTTCAATTACAAAGAATCTCAAGGATTCTGGTTTATGATTTTTTTCTAAGGAATGTTCCACTAAGGGACTATCAAGGTGGTGAGTTTGAATCCTGCTCTTATGTTCTCAGATCTGAGCCTTCAAATTTCTTGAAGTCTGACCCACATAAGAAAGGCCACAGGGAAAAAATTACTATAAATTATATTTTTATTTTTAGACTGACAGTTAGTAAATGAATTTAAATGATAAGGTCCCTTTAATTATGGATTTTTGAAACTTTTTAGGTTTAATGACTATGGGCAGCAGCTGTACCTTCCAGATCTATAGTGTCCTGTTACTGGGGGCCGATTAATTTTAGGGGGAATGTAGTTAGAACGTATTAAAATGTCTTTAATATTCCTGGTTCTCCTTAATCCAAAAATAGGTAATTCAGAACAGCCAGGAATATTCTGGAAATATGCCAGTGTTTGTAAATTATGGATTAAAAGAGGTGGCAAATATAATCTCAGAGCCTTTGGCAATAATATTTGAGAACTCCAGGAGAAAAGGAGAAGTCCCAACAGACTGGAGGAGGGTAAACGTAGTTCCCATCTTCAAAAAGGGGAAAAAAGAAGATCCCAACAATTATCGTCCAGTTAGTCTGACATCAATACCAGGGAAGATTCTAGAGCAGATCATTAACGGAGAGTCTGTGAACATTTAGAAGGCAATGCCATAATCACAAAAAGTGAACATGGGTTTCAGAGAAACAAGTCATGCCAGACTAATCTGATCTCTTTTTTTTATATAAAATTACCAGCTTGGTAGATGAAGGGAACGCTGTGGATATAACATACCTTGATTTCAGTAAGGCCTTTGACAAGGTTCCCCATGACATTCTTGCAAACAAGCTTGTAAAATGTGGGCTAGACAAGTTAACTGTTCAATGGATTTGTAATTGGTTGACTGGCCAAACCCAAAGGGTGCTCAGCAGTGGCTCCTCTTCATCTTGGAAAGATGTGACCAGTGGGGTGCCACAGATTCAACATCTTTATCAATGACTTGGATGAGGGAATTAGGGGCATACTTATCAAATTTGCAGATGACACCAAATTAGGAGGAGTAGCTAATACCCTAGAGGACAGGATCAAAATTCAGAATGACCTGTATAGACTGGAGAGCTGGGCCAAAGCTAACAAAATGAAATTCAATACGGAGAAATGTAAAGTACTGCATTTAGGGTGGAAAAATGAAATGCATAAATATAGGATGGGAGAGACCTGGCTGAATGAGACTACGTGCGAAAGGGATCTAGGAGTCCTAGTAGACCACAAGTTGAACATGAGCGAACATTGTGATGCGGCAGCTAAAAAGGCCAATGCAATTTTAGGCTGTATCAATAGAAGTATAGTGTCTAGATCAAGGGAAGTAATAGTGCCACTCTATTCTGCCTTGGTTAGACCTCACCTAGAATACTGTGTCCAGTTCTGGGCACCACAATTAAAAAAGGATATTGACAAATTGGAGCGTGTCCAGAGAAGGGCAACTAAAATGGTGAAAGGTCTGGAAATGATGCCTTATGAGGAGAGACTTAGGGAGCTGGGTATGTTTAGCCTGGAAAAAAGACGGTTTAGAGGCGATATGATAGCCCTGTTTAAGTATTTGAAGGGATGTCACGCTGAGGATGGAGCAGGCTTGTTTTCTGCTGCTCCAGAGACTGGAACACGGAGCAATGGGTGCAAGCTCCAGGAACAGAGATTCCACCTCAACATTAGGAGGAACTTTTTGACAGTAAGAGCTGTTCGGCAGTGGAACACACTCATAGAATCATAGAATTGCAGAGTTGGAAGAGACCACGAGGGCCATCCAGTCCAACCCCATGCCATGCAGGAAATCTTGATCAAAGCATCCCCGACAGATGGCCATCCAGCCTCTGTTTAAAGACCTCCAAGGAAGGAGACCCCACCACGCTCCGAGGGAGTGTGTTCCACTGCCGAACAGCTCTTACTGTCAAAAAGTTCCTCCTCATGTTGAGGTGGAATCTCTGTTCCTGGAGCTTGCATCCATTGCTCCGTGTTCCAGTCTCTGGAGCAGCAGAAAACAAGCTTGCTCCATCCTCAACGTGACACCCCTTCAAATACTTAAACAGGGCTATCATATCGCCTCTTAACCGTCTTTTTTCCAGGCTAAACATACCCAGCTCCCTAAGTCTCTCCTCATAAGGCATCGTTTCCAGACCTTTCACCATTTTAGTTGCCCTTCTCTGGACACGCTCCAATTTGTCAATATCCTTTCTGAATTGTGGTGCCCAGAACTGAACACAGTATTCTAAGTGCGGTCTGACCAAGGCAGAATAGAGTGGCACTATTACTTCCCTTGATCTAGACACTATACATCGATTGATACAGCCCAAAATCGCATTGGCCTTTTTAGCTGCCGCATCACACTGTTGGCTCATGTTCAACTTGTGGTCTACTAGGACTCCTAGATCCCTTTCGCACGTAGTCTCATTCAGCCAGGTCTCTCCCATCCTCGGAGCATGGTGGGGTCTCCTTCCTTGGAGGTCTTTAAACAGAAGCTGGATTGCCATCTGTCGGGGATGCTTTGATCAAGATTTCTTGCGTGGCAGGGGGGTTGGACTGGATGGCCCTCGTGGTCTCTTCCAACTCTGCAATTCTATGATTCTATGATTTGATACCCTGGGTAGCATGATTGAAATTGAAGGATGTGACTATTCTACTGCTATCAGTTTTTGTAGATGTTATTAACAATGATCCCCTAGTTCTGCTAGCAGCCCTTTCTCTTGCTTATTGGATTACTTTAGAAGGATAGGCTCTATCCAAAAGATCTTGCTGATATTGATTAACAGTGTCTTCGTAATCCTCCTCCCTGGAAGAATTTCTCTTCAATCTAAGGAATTGGGAGTATGGTATATTATTTTTGAGCCTTACTGGATGGTAACTTTAATAATGCAATGTAGAATTCTTATCAGTGGGTTTTCTGTAGTTTCATACTCCAAATTTCCCATTTTCTATGAACACATTAACATCAAGAAATGAGATAGATTTTTTATCCTGAGAACAAGTGAACTGAATATAGTTGCTGATTTTATTAAACCATTAAAAAACTTGTCCACCTTATTGTAATCTGAAAATAAAATAAATATATTGTCGATGTATCTGATGTAATGGAGGAAGAATTTTTCAAATGGATTGACTAATGGATTATTAATGTGTGTTGTTTCTCATCTTGCCATGTAGAGGTTAGAGATAGAATGGGCTGTGGGACTACCCATGGCCACACCCTTAATTTGGAGGGGGAACAATTGGCCAAACCTAAAATAATTTTTTTCCTAATATTACGTCCAAAATGTACAGGAGGAAATGGGTTGGGGGATGTTGGTTCTCATGTGTATTCAAATAAAATTCTACAACTTCCCTAGCCCCTTCATGTGGGATGGACGTATACAATGAATTAACATCCAAAGTCACTAGACAAGTCATGTTGTTAACTGTTCTATTTTCTATCCCACATATAAAGTCTCTCATATGCTGAATATATGATGGAATTCTCCTTACAAAAGGCATTAAAAATGAATCAAGGTATTGTGCCAAAGGTTCAGTTACCGAATTGCTGCCAGATACAATGGGTCTCCCTGGGAGTGGAAAGCCTTCTTTATGGATTTTAGGAAGAACATAAAACATGGGAATCCTAGGATATTGTTGTATTAGAAAAGAACTAGTGTGAGAGTCAACATACCCCAATGCCAATGCCTCCTGAATCATTATTTTAATAATATACATGATAGATTTAGTTGGGTCTTTATCCAATGCTTGATAACTAGTGGTGTCCTTTAACTGGTGTTCTACCTCAGCTTCATAATGACATCTGTCCAATATAACAATAGCCCCACCCTTATCAGCTGGTTTGAAAATGATGTCACAATTTTTTGATAAGGATACTAATGTCAGATATTCAACATGAGTCAGATTATACCAGGGTATATTAAGGTTACGTTCCATTTTACTAATGTCCTGCAAAACCAATTCCTCAAAGGTAGATATACAATGGTTTACTCCTGGTGGAATAAATCTTGATGTTCGTCTGAATTTAGATGATGTTGTTTGAGAACTCTCTCCAAAAAGATCTCTTAGTTTTAATAGACAAATAAGTTTTAAAATATCAACTCGTGTTTGGAAAGGGTCATATTTGGGGGTGGGGACAAATGAAAGCCCTTTATTTAAGATGTTTAACTCCCTGGGACTCAGCATATATATGAAGAAAGATTGATGACTAAGTTCTGGTGCACCTTTTCTGGTAATACCTGTGTGCTCCCGTGCATTTGGATCGTTGTGCATAAGGTCAAGTTCTAAAATTTTTTGATCTATATCCTCTCTACTAGAGTTGTCAGTAGAATAACCAGGTTCATCAGACACCTCTGAGTCATAAAAAAAATTGGTTCTCTCTGAAAACCTGACCCTTTTCTGTGATTGCAATGTATTTAACCATGGATATACCTTATCATTAAGGTAATCAATCTCATCTCTTTTAAACTTGCTAATTTTATATGATTTTAACTCCCTAGTAAAGGCATTTAATTCACGTTCTAAATTCTCTAATTTTTTTCCTGCAAATCAGAAGCAGGGTATTCTTGAGATAATTGTGTTTGTACTGTCTGTCTGAGTAGAGGTCTTTTGTAACTCTTCATTCAGCCATGTAATGAGTAGTAACATGAGGTCACTTGGACATTTATTTAATATTGTGGCCCACCGATTTTTAAATTCAATATCATCCGTGAAGTTGCCAGGGCTCTTACTGATTCTTAAACCCCTAGGTATCCTGGCAGTCTTAATATATTCCGCCAATGTTGTTGCATGGAGATCCATTTTGGCATGTTGTTTCTTTAAAGTTTCTAATTCCAGCCATTTATCTAGGGGTTGACTAGTATCAGAATTTTCAAATATTGACCTATTTGCTATTATTCTAGTCTTATCCTCCTCATTATATGCAAAGACATTCTTCCTCTGAGCCATTATGTATAACTACAACACAGTCTAACCAACACTCTTCCCCAAATGAAGAGTGGCTTTATTGGAAATGGCTAATATTGTGTGCCATACTTTTGAATGGTTTTAATAGCCTTGATTGTCATACATGCCAATTCAATGTTAATTCATTTTTTGAGGTTATTTTTGTATTAACAAACAAATGTAATGTTATTTTAATATGGGAATATAATTAACCAATTGATGTAAATTGGAATACAACTGCTGTGGTTAGAGTAGCCACAGAACTTGGAAGTTTCCATACAGATGTGTTGGGTTTTGAAGTTCTTTTTGCATTAGCAAATGATTGATTTCATTTTGGATATGACAGTCTGGCATGACTTTTGATATTGGTATGACTTCAGATATATTTACCTAAACACTGTAAACAGCATAACTTGTGTCAGTTAAAGGGTGGAAGTAAAATTACTTAGTATCATCAAATATATGTGATACCATTAGAGATAAATGATTACCACACAGTAAATTATATACAGTCACATGTTATGGTCTCTATATTCGGTACATGTGAGAGTGGCCACCCTATGAAATAATGTATCTCCAAGTTGTGTTTATATTACCTTGTCATTGTGAGTAATTCTTTGAGAAGGCATTGGTGTATATCTAGCCTTTGATACTGCACTGAGTGAATTTTGAGTTACAGATGTCCCTCCACATTCACAGATTTGGCATTCACAGAATTAAGTATTCACGGCTTGAAAATATTCTTAAAAAATTATAATCCTAATAGCAAACCTTGATTTTGCTATCTTATCTAAGGGACACCATTTTGCTATGCCATTGCATATAATGGGATTTGAGTATTCATGGATTTGGGTATTCACGGGGGGTCCTGGAACCAAACCCCAGCAAATATGAAGGAACAACTGTATCCATAAAATGCATACAACATATTAAGCTTGTTGTAATCAGTTTATTAATATTATTGACACATTTCTCCTAGTGTTGGGTTTGACACCCTTGATTGACCAAAGAATAAATGATATTAACACCACTATAGAGTTGCCCCATTTTACTAATAGCACCTAACTGTTCTGATTTTTAAGAGACATCCTCCCAATATGCCATTATTTTAAGTCAGTGATGGGTATCATAGGTCCTTCTAGATTTTGTTGAAGTATCACCCAGTTCCAATTATGAGCAACACAAAGGATATTGACAAGCTGGAATGTGTTCTGAGGAAGGCAACTAAGATAGTTAGGGATCTGGAAACCAAGTCCTTTGAGGAATGCCTTTAGGAATGGGAATGGGAATGGGAATTGAGAAGAGAAGACTGACAGTTGATATGATAGCCATTTTTAAATATTTGAACGTCTGCCATGTTGAAAATGAAGCAAGCTTATTTTCAGCTGCTCCAGAGACTAGGACACAGAGCAATGGATTCAAACTACAGTAAAGGAGATTCCACCTAAATAGTAGGAAGAACTTCCTGATAATAAAAGTGGAATAGATGGCCTTGGAGAGTGGTGGATTCTTCTTCTTTGGAGGTCTTTAAACAGTTTGGAAGACTATGTCTTGACAGTACTTTGATGTACTGTTCTACATGGCAAGGCTTGGACAAGATGGCCCTTGTGGTCCTTTCCAACCTATGATTCTATTAGTCTAGCCCTTTTCAGTCATAGGGCTTTATCAGACATGTGAAAAACTACATCATAAGGATGTGATGATAACACAAAAGGGCAAAATTATCAGACAACATCATCATTAAGCCATTCTGGGGGTGTAGCGTGGGTTTGAATAAGGCATCACTTTTTATTGATGGCTTAGCCCATCAATTAAAAGTGATGCCTCATCCACACCAGTGCTATGCCCTGGGAACAGCTGAAGATGTGTGCATCTGATAATTTTGCCCTTTGTGTTCTTGTCCCATCCTTATGACACGATTTGGGATGCAGTTTTTGCCACTGTAAAGTCCATATACAGCATACCCAGTAATTAGGAATGGTGGGATTGGGTGTGTTGGCTTTATATAGAAACACATTTTTATATATAAGTGAAACTCTAGGATGGGGTGAAAATCATGCAGGCTTCCTGAGGTGGGACTGCAACTCCCAGAATTCATCTCCATTAGCTATGTTGATTAGGGTGCTAGCACCTATTGTCTGGGAAAATCTGGAGGGCCAAAAGATTCCCACCTCTGCACTAGAGAATGAACACAGCTTGCTAGAGCACAAGTTTTGTATGTTGAAAGTTAAGTCTGCAGCATCTCTAGAATTTGCTGGGAAAGTCTTCCCTTCCTGAATTCCTGGAGAACCATACCAGCTTGCTTACTTACTTTATATGCTAAGTATGAAAACATGATGTTGCTACTGAAATTGCATTAGACAGAAACTAAAAGGAATTAGAAATAATATTTTAAGGGTAGAAATGTAAACATTTCTTTCTTGAGTAATGAGGGTATAACACCACCCCTCTTTAAAAAAACAAACAAACACCAGAACAATGGTTAATGTTGTTATGTTTCTATTGTAATGAGTAACCTGTACTCATTACCTCTAAAACCTTGATTTGTTTTGGCTTTCTTTCTTTTTTGTTTTCTGTAAACAATGATCATAAAATCATAGGATTATACAGTTGGAAGAGACTGCAGGGGCTGTCTGGTCTAACCTCCTGCTATGCAGGAATCACAGCTAAAGCACTCCTAAGAGATGGACATCCAAGCTATATTAAAGGGCTTCCAAAGAAAGAGAATCCATCACCCTATGAGCCAGTCCACTCCACTGTCTAATAGTTTTTACGGTCAAGAAGTTCTTTTTAATGCTTAGGTATAATCTCTTTTCTTGTCATTTGTATCCATTGTCTTATATTCTAATCTCTGGAGTGGCAGACACAAACTCACTCTATCTTCTACACGGCATAGTTATAGTAATTTTGAATTCTGATCCTGTTCTCTGGAGCTGCCCCTCCTAGTCCGGTGTCATTTGTAAATTCAATAAGCACAACTTCTACTACATCATCAAAGTCATTTATAAAAATGTTGAACAACATTGGGCCCAGGAGAGAATCTTCAGGACCAACTAGTCACTTTGCTAAATGAAGAAACGTTGGTGAGCATTCTTTGGGTTTGACCCACCAAATAATCACAAATTAGAACCAGTTACCAATCCACCTAATAGTAGCACTGTCTAACCCACATATCAACAGCTTTTCTGCAATAATATCATGTCAAGATTTACTACATCCACAGAAGTCCCTTGATCCAACAAGCTTGTAACTCTGTTAAAAAACAGAAATAAGATTAGTTTGTCATGACTTGTTTTTGAGAAACCCATGCTGTCTCTTAGTAAGCACAGTATTCCTTTCTAACTGCACAGACTGACTGTTTAATGATCTGTTCTAGAACCTTCCTTGGTATTGATATTAAGCTGATCAGCCAATAGTTCCTTGGGTCCTCCTTTTTTGCCTCTTTTGAAGATGGGGACAACATTTGCCCCCCTCCAATCTGCTAGGATCTCTCCTGTCCTCCAAGAATTTTGAAAGATTATTGACAGTATCTCTGAGATTTCCAAGTTCCTTTAGTACTCTTGGATGCAGCTCATCCAGTCCTGGAGATTTGCATTCATATACAGTCCCTAGAGATTTGTTTACTGCCTCTTCACCTGTTCTAGATTGCAGTCCCTTTACTGCCTCATTTGTTCTATTTTCACTAGGTATAGCACTGTTGTCTTTGTGGAAGAAGTTTTTCTTCTCGTTGTGTGCCTTCAAACCATTTTTGACTTATGGCAACCCTAAGGTGAACTTATTACAGGGTTTTCTTTGCAGAATTTCATCAGAGGTTTGCCATTGCCTTCCTCTAAGGCTGAGCATGTGACTTGCCCATGGTCACCCCGTGGGTTTCCATGGCCAAACAGGGATTTGAACCATGGTGTTACCCCCGCCCCCATGGAGTCCTTATGCAGGAAGGAGTACATTTTTATATAAATAATTTTACTTAAAATATTTCACATAAAATACCGCAAAAAAGTGATTGAGATTGAGACCTTAAATTCCAAATACAAATGTATCACTTTATATGGTACAATAAATTAATAAAAGGTTTCATTACTTATATCTGACTGTGTGTCTTCCTTTTACAATGTCTTCCTGCCATCCAGCTACTGAAATACTAATGTTTGTATTTTCATTCTAAAATGAAAAAAACATCTTAAACACACAGATTGCAAATCCTTCTTACTTATTACTAAATGTAATTTTCAATTCCTTACATAAACATATTTTAAAAGCAGAGAAAGTAATTACACCCCTCAGCATTAATTTCATACCCGTATCTATAAATAATCCTTTCTCAATTTATCAAGACAATTTTAAGTTCCATTTTTTAACATCCTCCCAACACTGTTGATGTTCGATTAAAGATTCATATTTAATGTAATATGAAAGCTTATCCATTCCCATAAAATCTAATAACTTTAAGAGCCATTTTTCTGTTTGGGGTACCTCGTCTCCTTTCCATTTTTGGGCAAAGGGCAATCTAGCTGTCATAATCATGTAAAGTCCAATTTTTTCCTTAGATTTCCTATTAGAGTACCCTATAACGTTTTAAGAGATACATTCTAGTTTCATTTGCACATCAATTTCTAATATTTCAATAATCAATGTATGTATCTGTTGCCAATATTTTTCTGACTTATTGCAAGACCACCATAGGGGAAAGAATGTACCTTTAGTCTTTTTGCACTTCCTACACTGATTATTACAATTTCTGTACATCTTTGCTAGTCTATCAGGGGCCAGGGGCCAATGAAAGAACATTTTATAATACTCTTCTTTTAGTCTGATCAGACTTATAAATCACAGGCTTTTAGTCCATGTCCTTATGAGGAGAGACTTAGGGAGCTGGGTATGTTTAGCCTGGAAAAAAGACAGTTAAGAGGCGATATGATAGCCCTGTTTAAGTATTTGAAGGGATGTCACACTGAGGATGGAGCAGGCTTGTTTTCTGCTGCTCCAGAGACTGGAACACGGAGCAATGGGTGCAAGCTCCAGGAACAGAGATTCCACCTCAACATGAGGAGGAACTTTTTGACAGTAAGAGCTGTTCGGCAGTGGAACACACTCCCTCGGAGCGTGGTGGGGTCTCCTTCCTTGGAGGTCTTTAAACAGAGGCTGGATGGCCATCTGTCTGGGATGCTTTGATCGTGATTTCCTGCATGGCAGGGGTGTTGGACTAGATGGCCCTCGTGGTCTCTTCCAACTCTGCAATTCTATGATTCTATGATTCTTTCCCATTGTTCTAATGTGATCGAATATCCTATATTTCTTGACTAACTAATCAAGTTTTATTTCACAATTTCACTTTCAGTGTCCAAATTTAACAACAATTTATACATTTTAGACAACAAATGTTTAATAATGATGATGATAATAATAATAATAATAATAATTTAAAAAAATTATTTATATCTCACCTCTCTACAAACTGCAATTGGGGCAGCTTACAACATTTAAAATATACATATAAAATTCTTCATCCCACCCCACCCCTTAAAATACAATTAAATAATTAAACATTTAAAAATACTTAATAAATACTAAAACACACCCACACCCACTAAAATAAAATAACTGGAATAGGGATCGGACCAATAAGATTTTTTCTTCTTCTGATGGCCAGGTATCTATTCAGGAAAGGCCGCCGGAAGAGATCCATCTTAAGAGCTTTTAAAAAGCTATTTAAGGTGGTAATGTGATGGATCTTCTTCATGGTCTCTGTGAATTACACAGTTGGGTTATTCCTGTGCCTGCGCAGAGCATACGGAACCTTCTGGTTTCACTAGACAGAATGTGCATTGATACATTTTTGGTGGTAAGTCCGCCCACACCAATGGTCCCTTAAAAGGCACTCCTGCCTAATTCCCCTCAGAAAAAATTCCTTTTTTTCTGCCGCGTTAGCAGCTCGAAGGAACCTTTGCTTGCTAGTTTAATCTCTTTCGCTTTTGGTTTTGACTCAGACTGGATTCTTGATGACGATTCTATCTCTTTGCCCTCGACTCTGTGTGTTTGAAAACTTTTTGGCTTGAATTGGACTTCTGACTATAATTTTCATGCTCCTCTTGACTTGGTTTTGATCTCTGATTTTGGCTTGACCTGGACTGTTTTTGACGACGACTCACTCTCTGCTCCATTTGCTATGGCCGCTAAAACTGGCTTCAAATGATGCGTCATCTGCCAGGTGAAACTGCCCAGCTCCGATGGGCACTCACGCTGCCTCATCTGCCTGGGTGAGTCCCACAATGTGGATGCTTGTGTCCATTGCAAGGCTTTCACGCCTCAGGTGCAGAAACACCAATCATCCCGCCTTAAGTCCTTCCTTTACGAGAAGGCCTTGATCCATTCTGCGGCCTCAACACCCACTGTGGGATCTCTGCAAAAAAGAGGACGATCACCCTCGCCAAAGTCCTCTCAAGCCAAGCACCACCAGTCACAGAGCCCTTCTTGGCACCATTCTGTAGCATCCAACCCAGAGGCTGTGTTCCATTCGCACAAACATGCCACGAGGTCGATCCCGGCTGAGGATCGAGCCTCCTTGGATTCGTTGGCTGTTGGATCCAAGGACAAGCCTAGGGATCGATTGGGATTGAAGGATGCTGGCCGAGACCAGGAGTCTTCTGCATCTTCTAAGGTAAAGCCCCTAAGAAGAAGAAGGTTAAGTGCACCCATGCTGAGGAGAGACTGAAGGAGGCTAAACAGGGCACTGAGCCCACTGTGACTGTGCTGCCAACTCCTGCTCTATCTGTACAGCCTGCTCCTGCCGTACCGCAGCCTCAAACCTCACCTCGGGACCGAGGCACCGGGACCGACCAGCCCTGATCTGGAGCTGCCACCCCAATTCCCTCCTTGGAGATCATGGAGGTTGAAGTGGGTGAGCTGTCGGGTGAGGAGGCGGAGGTCTTTCCACGGCTTCGTGGCCTCTCACCCGCTCTATTGGTCTCCTGCTCAGAACAGCTGCTGGACTCCTCTACTGGGCAAGAGCAGGATGATGAACCCCAACCGTCCACCTCTCAGATTCAGGAGGATGATCAGGCACATGGGGACTACGACCTGGCTAGGTCTGTCTTCAATGTGCCTTTGGCTAAACCACCAGGCACTGATCGTGATGCGGACCGGGTATTCTACCTCACAGAAGAGGCGGCTACCCGTTATGTTTTTTGTTGAAGCCTCCACCCTGTCTCTCATTCCATGGGCTGGGCAAGACTTCATCTCCTCTGTGACACTCACTGAAGCAGATGCTGAAGGATATGGGCTGCCAAGTCTCTCCGTTCCATCCACTTCCTCCATTGCCTCCCACTCCACCTCCTCGTACATCTTCGCTACTAGGCTGCAACTGTAGCCCATCTCTGTCATCGAATTCGTCCACCTCATCCAACTCTTCTGGCAAATATCTCCATTACCTGCCATCCCCTCAGCCTGAATTACTGGACAAGGATACCTCCTCCCCTACTGATGATGTCTACTCCTTCTCAGAGCAGGTGGTGCACATGTCACATGCCCTGGAGCTCAAAGTCACCGAGAAGGAGTCTGACCCGGTTGATCCCATCTATCACTGGATCAAATTGAAGGCTCCACCGGTGGCCTGCATTCCGGTCCTTCCATCCCTTCTGAAGTTGACTCAGGGTTTGTGAGAAAATCCATCTTTGATCCTGTTGACTTCAAAGTGGATTGACCACCTGTATCGAGTGGATGGAGATGGCATTGAATGGCTGCAGAAGCATCTGAAGCCCAACTCTGTGGTCGTTGAGGCAGCGCAGCCTAGGAGAAAACGCCGAGCGCAGTCCACCCCTTCTGACCCCGAGGGAAGGAAGCTGGATATCATTGGCAAAAAGCTATAGAAGAGAGGAGAAGGATGGTGAAGTCTATCCAGACAGAGGCCCAACTGCTTGCAGGCCAGCAGATGAACTCAGCACAACATGTTGCTGACTGTGCCGCCAAAACTGTGGCAGGTTCTGTTGCTTTACGCCACCACGCTTGGCTTCGGTCATTGGGCCTATCCATGAAAGCAGCTGCTACCATTGAAGATATGGCCTTTGACAGCTCGGGCCTCTTCAATGGTTCAACGGACAAAAACTTGAATTCACGCAAAAGATGAGGACCACCGCATGGAAGTACGGTATGCCATCATCCTCATCTTCTGCCTACCATCCTAGGCACCAGTCTGGCTGGCACACATCCTCCTACAGCCAGCCCTTTAGATGGGGATACAAGCCTCAATCCTCGAGGCACTCTAGGTTCCAGCAACCAATGTCATCTTCCTCATCGGTGAGGAGCCAGGGATCCACCTCCCACTACCGTCTTCCCTCCAAGCAAAAATCAAAAGACCAAGGCAGGAGGAGGTTTTGAATTGTCCTCTCTTCATGTTGATGTTTCCGTTTTCTTTTAGACTCCCCTGTTTGGAGGCCATCTGTCATTGTTCCAGCACGCCTGGTCCTCGATAACATTGGACTGCTGGGTACTCCAGATTGTACAACACAGTTACTGGATCGAGTTCGACAAACTGCCACCAACAGGTTGGGTCCATGCCATGCCACCCTCCCCTCCCCTCATTGAGGAGATTCAGACCCTGCTTCAAAAAGGGGCCATCAAACCCATGAACGCCAAGCATTGTCACCAGTGCTTCTTCTCCAGATATTTCCTGGTTGCAAAGAAGGATGGTGGCCTCTGTCTCATCCTCGATCTCAGGGGAGTGAACTGGTACATCATCCCGAAGAAGTTCAGGATGACCACCCTTGCTACTATCCTCCTTCTTCTTCAACGACGGGACTGGTTTGCGTCCATAGAGCTCAAGGATGCCTACTTCCACATCGGGATCCACCTTTCCCACATGAGGTTTCTAGTGTTCCAGATCGAGGATGGAGCCTGCCTGTTCTGCATCCTCCCATTTGGACTCTCCATGGCCCCGAGGGTGTTCACGAAATATATGGCAGCAATGGCGGCCTTCCTACGACAGCATGGGGTGATAGTCTTCCCATACATAGATGATTAGTTGATTGTGGCAGATTCCAAGCACCAGCTCAAGAGACACATTGCCCTTACCCTAGACATCTTACACACCCTGGAGCTTGTTGTGAACATGGAGAAGTTGCAGCTGAACCCTACTGTCGATCCAGTTCATAGGAGCTTGACTGGATTCAATCTCGGCAGCAGCGTGCCTTCCCGAGGATCGGTTCAACATCCCTTTGATCTCTGATTCACGAGTGCCGATGGTCCCAACGGGTTCGAGCACACGCCATCCAAGTCCTCCTCGGACACATGGCAGCCACTACGTCAGTCACACGCCTGGCCAGACTTCCATTCCGACAGCTTCAACACTGGTTCCTGGGAGTCTTCGACCATCTACGGGACTCCCCCAGGACACTCTTAAAGATGCCCCATTCCATCTGCCGCTCCCTGGATTGGTGGTTGGTACCAACCAATGTTCTCTCTGGTCTTCCTTTAGACCCTCCTCAACCAGATGTCTCCCTCATGACGGATGCATCTCTTCAAGGTTGGCGAGCCCATCTCGGGTGCCCCGAGATCCGGAGCTCCTGGACTATCGAGGAATGGGAGCTGCACATCAACGTCTTGGAGCTCTTTGCGGTCCAGAAGGCATTTCGGGCCTTCAAGGTGTTGGTTCGAGGCAGGATGGTACTTCTCCTCACGGACAACACTTCAGTGATGTATTACCTGAACAAGCAAGGACGTACCAGATCCCTTCAACTCCTCCAGCTTACTCTTCAGACCTGGGACTGGTGCATCAAAAGGAACATCCTTCTTCAGTCAATCCCATCTCCCCAGCGAGGCAAACACTCTTGCAGATGGACTGAGCCATTCCAGCTCCAGCGTCCACGAGTGGATGCTCCACAGACATGTGGTGGCAGACCTCTTCCATCAATGGGGAACTCCACTGATAGACCTCTTTGCGACCACCCAGAACAGACAGTGTGACCAGTTCTGCTCCAAAACATGGCACAAGGAATCCAGAGGGGACGCTTTCCTGTATCAATGGAACAGACCCTTCCTATACCTCTTTCCTCCAATCCCGCTGCTGACGAGGGTTGTCGCCAAGCTATATCGAGACAGGTCGGATGCGATCCTCATCACCCCGTGGTGGCCCTGGCAACCGTGGTTTGTTCCGCTCCTGCTTCTGTCCAGACGGTGCTTCCTTCATCTTCCGGACCGACCCGATCTCCTCACCATTCAACAAGAGAAGGTCAGGGATCCCGACCTCGACACGCTTCACCTGACGTCTTGGAGGATCCACCTGTGAGCCCCAGTCTGTCTCATGCCATCTCTTCTTCCCCTCTGCCTCGAGAGGTTCAGCCGGTTGTCAATGCTGCTAGGAAGCCCTCCACTTGAAAAGCCTACCTCTACAAGTGGAACCAGTTGGAAAAATTCCTAGCAGACCAAGGAGTGGAAGCTCGATCTTGCTCAGTACCGATGATCCTCCAATTCCTCCTCCACTAGTCTGAAGCAGGACTCTTGGTTTCATTGGGCTTTCAGGCCTTCATCTCTCAGAGGTTATCTGGCGGCTATCTGTGTCGAATTCCAAGCTCGGGGTTGACCGTTTCCCTTACAGGACCCAACGGTGAAGAAGTTGCTGAAGAGTTATGTTAATTTCCATCCTCCAGTGCTTGACCCCACTCTGACCTGGAGCCTCGAACTCGTCCTCTCCCAACTAATAAATAATAATAATAAAATTTATTTATACCCCTCCCCTCTGTTAAACAATCGGGGCAGTTTACAAAAATTAAAATACAATACAGATAAAAATCCCTAAATACCCCCCATCCCCACCCTCCCCCAGAAAAAAATATTAAACAAGTATAAGTTAAAAAGCAACTGATCTAAAATCACATTTAAAAACAAGAAATACAATAAATAGCCAGCGGACTAAACGAGGCCAGGATCCCCTGAGGCCGGGATCTAATTAGGAAAGGCCTGCCGAAAGAGATCTGTCTTTGGTACTTTTTAAAAGCTACTTAGGCTTGTCATCTGATGGATCTCGTTCGGCAGGTCATTCCACACTTTGGAGGCGATTACTGAAAAGGCTCTCTGGGAGGTTGCAGACAGCCTAGATTTTTGTGGCTGAAGCAAATTCCTCCCAGAGGACCAGAGTGCGCAGGGAGGATTGTATGGGAGGAGGCGGTTCCAAAAATAAGTTGGACCCAAGCCATTTAGGGCTTTAATGGTAATAACCAACACCTTATACTGGGCCTGGAAACTGATAGGCAGCCAGTGGAGAGATTTTAATACTGGGGTTATATGGTCTCTCTGAGATGTTCCCGAGACCACACTGGCTGCCATATTTTATACCAACTGAAGTTTCCGGACAAAGCATGAGGGTAGCCCCATGTAGAGCGCATTGCACAAATCTAGACGAGAGGTTACCAGCGCATGCACCACAGTCTCGAGGTCCCTTACTTCCAGGAAATGGCGCAGCTGGCGTATCAGCCGAAGCTGATAACAGGCGCTCCTGACTGTCGCATTCACCTGACTAGTCATCTGAAGTGATGAATCATGGAGCATCCCCAGACTGCGAACACAGTCCTTAACAGAGAGAGTGACCCCGTCCAGGACTGGAGGTTGCAACCCAACTCCTGGTTTTGGGGCCGCTACCGTGAGCACCTCCGTTTTGTCTGGATTTAATCTCAATCTGTTTTTCCTCATCCAGCCCATTACTGCTTTAAGACAATAATTTTTTAAAATATATTTTTATTAATGTTATAATCATACATTATATTATCCAATCAATACTTAGTTAGTATAACACATAAAATTACTATAAACATCACAATTTTTCTATTAACTAATTTCAAAAGTGAACATAGATTCTTTACTATAATTCTATTCAAAAATATTAATTCCCCTACCCCCCCACCTCAGTGCTCCCCTTCACTGGAGCCATTATCCTTTACCTAATCTTTCCAGAATCTCATTTCTTCTCATGGAGGTAACCTCCCATCTTTTGTCTGTACTACTTTTTTAACAAATACTTTCCAAATTTTATCAAAGTCACTTTCTTTCCAACTTCCTCTTCTTACTTTAATTCTACATGTTAATGTATCATTTATTGCCATCTTCCAAACTTCTTTATACCACTCCTCCACTTGTACATTCATTTGCATTTTCCAATGTCTTGCTATAATTAATCTTGCTGCCGTTAATAAATTTGTTATTACATTCTTTTCTGCTTGGTTCCCATTCTCTCCATTATAAATTGACACCAGTGCTATGCTCGGTTTCCTTTCTATGTTTCTATTCAGAATATTCTCTATTTCTATGAAAACCATTTCCCAAAACTGCTGTACAAATTTACAGTTCCACCACATATGCATATATGTACCTATTTCTTGACAATCTCTCCAACAATATTTAGAGTTATTCTTATCTATATTATGCAATCTTGCTGGTTTCAAATACCATCTCCATATTATTTTATAATAATTTTCTTTTATCCGTATCGACATATTTTTTAGATGTCTTTGTTTCCATATCTTATCCCATTCATGATCTCTAATTTTTTGTTTCAAATCTTCCTCCCATATTCTCCTTAAACATTCCCCTTTGTCTTTTCTCCCCTTATTTTTTATCAATATTTTATATAATTCACTTGTAATACCTTTCGTACTTTCATTATCATCCCTCTTTTCACCTTTTTTCACCAAATTTTCAAATTTTGTAAATTCCCTTGTTTCTTTATGATTCTTTTTCCAATTTTTAATCCATTGTTCTAACTGTATGCAATTAAACCATGAAATTTTCATTCCACATAATTTCTCTCTTATACTCCCTTTCTCATTCATCCATCCTATCCATCCCTCTATTTATCTAGTCCTCTTTTCTTTCATTCCTTTCCCATTTTTTCCTTCAAATTATCTGGGAATTTTTTCCCCATTATAACCGGTGTAAATACTGAATCAATAGGGAAAAATTCTCTCTTATATTTATACCATATTTCCCATATATTTTGCAGAAATGGGTTCTCAATTCCTTTAATTTCCTTTTTTGTAAATTTATCAAAAAATATGTTCCATATTCTCTTTTCTATTCTCCCTGTTTCTATCTCTAATCATTCTAAATCCTCCTGTCCTACAATTCATTCTATAATGTCCATTGACATTGTTCATAGGATTAGAACATTTATTTCAATTTTCCAAGTGCTCAATTGCTTCTTTATTATTGTTGTTTAAAAATCCATTTACTGATGATATTTCCTGTGTTTTTATTTCTTCCACCACATTTGGCTGTATTCTTACCTCTTCAGATAATTTGCAGATATTCTTATTAATATGGTGTAATTTGTGAGACTCATCAGTAGCACTGGTTAGCTCAACACCTTTCTTTATCAGAGCTAACCTCTCTTCAATGTTTAATCTAAATTCACTGAAATTAGTTACTTTGTCTTGGGCATCCAGTTTTTCTTCTGCTGTAACATTTATTTCACCTCCTCATTAAGAGGAGAGACACCATCGGTATTCGAGGCCGATGCTTGGAACAAGGAGAAATAGATCTGGGTGTCATTAGTGTACTGATAACACCCAGCCCCATAACTCTGAATAATCTCACCCAGTGGCTTCATATAGATGTTAATCAGCATCGGGGACAGGATGGTGCCCTGCGGAACACCACAAGTAAGCTCCTTTCTGCTGGAGCAGCTGTCCCTGAGCAACCCCCTCTGGGACCTGCCCGAGAGCAAGGACCGGAACCACTGGAGTGCAGTGCCTCCAATTCCTAATGCACTCAAGCAATCCAAGAGGATGATCTATCGTATCGAAAGCTGCTGAGAGGTCCAGAAGCACCAACGGGGACACATTACCCCTGTCGATGCTTAGATGCAGGTCGTCGGTCAAGGCAACCATGGCAGTCTCAACTCCAAATCCTGTCCTAAAGCCAGCTTGAAATTGGTCTAGATAATCGGTTTCATCCAAGACCATTTGGAGTTGAAGCGCAACTGCCCTCTCGATCACTTTGCTCAAGAATGGTAACATAGAAACCGGCCTATAGTTGTTCATGTCCAGGGGGTCAAGGGAAGATTTTTTTCAGCAGCGGCCTAATGGCTGCTTCCTTTAAGCAAGATGGAACACACCCTTCTCTGAGGGATGCATTGATGATGTCCTTAAGGAACACCATCAAGGCAGCCCCCCCCCCCGGATGGCCAGCCATGAAGGGCAAGGATCGAGAGGGCAGGTCATCTTCCTCACCCTACCAAGTAGCTTGTCCATGTCCTCGGTACTCACGGATTGAAATTGAGCCAGTAAACTTACATCAATGGAGTTGCTGGACACCTCGTCAATTGTTTCTGTCAAATTACTGGCATCTAAGTCTGCTCTTATCCGAGAGATTTTATCTGCAAAGAAATTGTTAAACACGTCACAGCAGGCCGTCGTTGGGTTAAGCAATGGGTTCTGAGCAGGAATAACCTGTGTCATCTCCCTTACGATCCTAAACAGCTCTGCTGGACAGGACTCTGCAGACGCAATACGTGCAGAGGAGAAGGATCTCTGCGCTGCACGTATTGCCTCTCGATACAACCAATGAAAGTTCCTATGACGAGTCCTGGTGAGGCAACCCTTCGAACCCATGGCCTCTACCGACCTCAGGCTGTTGACTTGGAAGACTGCCTTCCTAGTTGCCATCACTTCTGCTTGTCGAGCTGGAGAACTATGTGCCTTATGGTCGGACCCTCGATATACCTGCTTCCACAAACATAACGTGGTGTTGAGACTAGACATTTCTTTCCTTCCCAAAGTGGTCTCCAATTTCCACCTTAACCAACCCATTGTCCTACCTGATCTGATGTAGGACCCGAAGGATGAATTCGAGTGTACCCTCCATTCCATGGATGTGCGGAGGGTGGTCACGTTCTACATACAACGGACTGCTCCATTCCGTCAATCACCTCAGCTCTTCGTCTCCTATGCTGACTCGAAGCGAGGTGCACCGATCTTGTCACAATGTCTTTCGAAGTGGGTGACGTCGACCATTGCTCTCTGCTACCGACTGGCCAAGAAGCCCTTGCCTTCACAGGTTTGTGGACATTTTATGAGAGCTGTTTCCACTTCGACTGCGTTCCTCTCTGGGGTGCCCCTAGAGGATGTCTGCCATGCTGTGACCTGGTCTTCACCATTGACATTCATTTCACATTACAGACTGGACACTCGTTCTAGGAATGAGGCTGCATTTGGGTGGGCAGTGCTTCTGTCCGTCATCCAATAAGTGAGCGTATTGCATGGTTAAGCCATTGACTATTAATTCATTGTTCAATTGCTTAATGTTTAAAGAATGTGCTGTCAACAAATCCCTTCCTTGGTTGTCTGTGAGGTGGTCCTCGTATACTGATGTACAGGACATACCCTCCACCAGCTTGCTAGTCTACCCACCTGTGTGATTCACAGAGATCACGGAGAAGATGGTCAGGTTGCTTACCTGTAACCATAGATCTTCGAGTGGTCTTCTGTGAATCACAGACCCGCCCATCCTCCCATCTATGTCCTACTGTGGCATATTTGCTCTAATGTTCCTGATGCTGCTGATTGCAGCATCATTCAAGGAACTGAGGGGAATTAGGCAGGAGTGCCTTTTAAGGGACCGTTGGTGTGGGCGGAGTTACTGCCAAAAATGTATCAATGCACATTCTGCCTAGCGATACCAAAAGGTTCCATATGCTCTAGTGCAGGTGCAGGAATAACCCAACTTTGAATTCACAGAAGACCACTCGAAGATCTATGGTTACAGGTAAGCAACCTGTCCATCTCATCCAGCAGGCTCTTCCATAATCTGGGAGCAATAGCCAAAAAGGTCTTCTGGGAGGTTGAGGAAAGCCTAGTTTTTAATGGTTACAACAGATTCCTCCCAGAGGACCTGAGTGCACAGGGAGGATTATATGGAAGGAGGCAGTCCCAAAGATAGGTAGGACCCAAGCCATTTAGGGCTTTAAAGGTGATCATAGAATCATAGAATTGCAGAGTTGGAAGAGACCACGAGGGCCATCCAATCCAACCCCCTTCCATGCAGGAAATCACGATCAAAGCATCCCTGACAGATGGCCATCCAGCCACTGTGATAACCAACACCATGTACTGGGCCCGGAAACTAATTGGCAGTCAGTGAAATGACCTTAAGATTGGTGTTATATGATCTCTTCTAGATGTACCCAAGATCAGGCTGGCTGCCATATTCTGTACTAGTTGAAGTTTCCAGACCAAGCATGAGGGTAGCCCCATGTAGAGTACATTACAGAAATCAAGACAGGAGATTACCAGAGCATGTACCATATTCTCAGGGTCCCCGACTTCTAGGAAAGTGCACATCTGATGGATCAGACGAAGCTGATACCAGGCACTCCTGACTGTCACATTTACCTGATTTGTCATCTGGAGCGACGAGTCCAGGAGTACCCCCAAACTGTGAACACAGTCACTGGATGAGAGTGTAACTCCATCCAGGACTGGAGGTTGTATCCTAATACCTGGGTTCGGGGCTGCTACCTTGAGAAACTCCACTTTGTCTGGATTCAGCTTCAATTTGTTTTTCCTCATCCAGTCCATTGCTACCCTAAGACAATCATTGAGAGAAGAGACATTGAGAGAAGTTTATTACCCAAAAGTCAAATCATCTTAAATTCTGTCCCCCCTGCCCCATCTCAATTCCATGTAATTTCATGTCCATTCTAAATTGCTCTTTTAGCTGTTTCTAGAGAAACCTGCTGCAATACAAGCCTTGGTCTTGCAATTCCTCTAATTATAGAATCATAGCATTGAAAGGGCCATCTAGTCCAACCCCCTGTCCAGCAGGAATACACAATCAAAATATTCCCAACACATGGCCATCAAGCCCCTGTTTAAAAACCTCCAAAGAAGGAGACTCCACCACACTCTGAGGCAGCATGTTCCACCATCACACAGATCTTACCATCAGGAAGTTCTTCCTAATGTTTATGTGGAATCTTTTTTCCTGTAGTTTGAGTCCACTGCTCTGTGTCCTAGGGGTCAGCTAGACTACAGTTTTAAATGTGGGAAGATGCACATAAACACCAACCCAAGTCTGTGCCCAATTGTATCCATGGTTTTTCCCTTATAGTAAAAGGTTTTCAGTTTTGAAGTGCACATGGAGCTTTTTTAGCAAAAAAAGATGGTGAGGGTAACAAACTATCGCAGTCTTTTTATGTCTTCATGGCTGAATATTTTCGGGTTTTTTAACTGTCAATCAAGGATGTGCTAAATCACCTTTTCACTTCTGTTGTCACATACTTCCTGTAGGGATTGCTGCCACATGCTGCCATTGGTTGCCAAACATCTGTGAGCCTGCACTGCCATTGGTTGCCAAACATCTCTGAGCCCACACTTAGTAGTGATCCACCATTGTCCAACCATATCCGTGGTGGTCTCTGGGCAAGCTTACATCATGGAGAGTTATGTGGATTCCTTCATGGCGATCATCACTCTTATGTGAGCAACAATTCTAGGGATGGATGTACAGGACCATGTCCTTTGCCTCAGACAAGCAGGCATTAAACACCTACTGGTGCAGATGGAAGAGGATAGGTCAACAGTGTGAATAAGGATCATATTTGGGACTCATGACATACTTTCTTCCCTGCTTTGGGAAATGTGCCATTCTTCAGTCCATGACTGCCGATGGTGGGTGTACCCAGCCACCAAACAGTGGCAGAAGAAATTTGTTATGTTTGTCTAGACTAATGAGTGGTGGTTTGCATACTTCAGGATGCCATGGACCTTGTTTATGAAGTTGGTGGAAGTTCTCCATCCAGAGATCACAAAACAGGATGCAATATGAGAAGGACTGTTACTGTTGAGAAGTGTCTGGTGATTACTCTGTGGCTCCTCACCCACTGTGCATCATATGTGGCAGCCTGCAACCTGTTCAGGGTTGGTCAGTCCACCATTGCTTACTTGTTCATAGAGGTTGTCCTAACACTGGAGAAGCTTCTTCTGCATCATACCATCTACCTTGGAGATCATAGGAAGGTATGTGTGGGTGTCAATATGTCACCATGATATGCATACAAGATGCATGATTGCAGAGGTTCACTGTAAACCTAATGCTACTGTATCTGCTTTAAAATTCCCATTTTAGGTACTTGTATGTGCACAGAAAAGCACTTCCTTTGTCAAGTGTTAAAAAAAATTAAAAAATTATGTTGCTTGGTATGCCCAGCTGTGGCTGTATATATGTATATTTGTGTCTGTGTGTGTGAGAGAGAGAGAAAGAGAGAGAGAGACCTATCTGATAAGTTTAACTACCTGTTTTTCTAACCCCCTCTTTAATCTCTTTCCAGAATATGAATGGTTTTGCTGAGCTAGGCTTCCCCCAAGTTATTGCTGCATCGGATGGATGCCATGTAACTATTGTTCCCCTGTCCACCAGGGAAACAAGTATATCAGCCATAAGAATAGTTACTCTGTCCTGCTTTAGGGAACATGTGACCACACTAGTCTCTTAATTGATATAGAGATTGGCTGTAGTGGGAAAATTTATGACACAAGGATGCTACACAACTCTGCTTTTTTTGAGACTATGGAGATGGTGGTCTTTGTTCCTGGAAATCTAACTGTAACTATTCTTAGTAGGCAGATAGGACCTCTTGCATTAGCTGATGGGGTCTACCCTATAAGAAACTGGCTTCTCACTCTATACAGAGGTAAAATGACACCCAGGCAGGCTCTGTACAATAAACTCCACAATAGTGCAAATAATGTAATTGAAAGAACATCCAGCAGATTAAAGGGATGTTGGCAATGTCTCACTGCTTCCCTTGAGGTGGCAAAGGAAAATGTTCCTTTGTAATCTGTGCCTGTGTCATCCTCTACAATATTTGCAAAACAGGAGGCAGAGTGTTAGATGACAACCGTCAGTGGGTACACAGGTACATTTTGGACACCCTTGGTGCACCACTTGTAAACACCAAGGCCCAGAAGAAAAAACAGGGTGAGGCAGTGTGAGATGCACTTACAGAATACTTTTGGCATATCTCACACCAAAACAGATTTAAAATCCCTTGTTAACTTCCTCAGTATTTTGATTGCTGCCCTCTTTCCAGGATCGTTAGCAGGATCCCACTTGAATGCAATCCTATTCAAATATAACTTTGAAACTTATGTATGCCTCTTGACTTGTTGCTTTCTTTGGGGGGTGTTAAACCTTTGCATGGGTTTGGGGGATTTGTGTTTTCAAAGCACACATTCTCACTCACACACAGAGATTAGACACTCCTAATACTTCCCCTCCCTCCATTATAACACTTTTTACTTCTAATGGCAGCCTCATGAGAAAGAGACAACTGACATGGGGCTGGAATGTGTATTGGGTGGTGGTTTTTGTTTTCTTGTTTAAGCATCTTTGTTCTCAGCACCCCCCTTACTGATTTTTGAACCTGCTCGGGGGAAGAACAAAAGTGCCTGGTTGTGGGTTGACCCCCATCAGGGAGGCATATCCACAGTGGTTGTTGAGAGTCAAAAGTAGCTGTGAGGCAAGTTTTGCTACAATCAGGAAAAAAACAAATAAGTTCTGTGTGGATGGGTTGCTCTTTCCTGTCCCTTATCCCTGGATGGACTGCAAAAGTCTGGCAATCATGTACCTATGCCAAGGATCCAATCATGATGTTAGCTCCCTCTCAAAAACTTTTAAAATGTTTCTTTACTGTCCCTAGTTGACAGAAATGGTACCAGGAGTAATGGTTAATTCAAAACTATAAATGTGTGATGCTGTGCTTCTTTTGTCATGGCATTACAATGGCGGCTGCTGGTCAAGGACATGGTAGTTTGGCTCGGTGCACTGCATACTGGTGTACCCAGGAGACCAATCTCCTGCTGAAAAATCTCTCCCAGTAGCCAGGTGCACGCGACTGCCTTATGCAATCCTCAAACCGGCATAACTGCAATTTTTTATGGCCACCACATGGTTCCTGCAGGAAAGGGGGTTCAATAGGACAGGTCTCCAGTGCAGGTCAAAGTTTAAGACACTGAAGGCACACTGCTATGAAGCACTGGAGGCCCACGGTGGCAGCTCCCACCCCAAAGAAGACTGCCCTTTAACAAAATTCTCCACAACATGTGGAGGTCCTCTTGGATGGATCACAGGCCAGCGGGTAGGTCACCCCCACTAAAATCTTTTCTTCTATTACCATTACATATATACATTAGATCACAGAGGAATTAATTTTTTTCTCATTTATCCACACCCCCCATCTTTTATTCCCTGTAGGAGTATGTTGAAGGTGGATAATGGTGACTGCTGTTCAGTCTGACTCTTCGTCAGACAGGACAGGGGAGGAAGGAGGTGCTCCTGCAGCACCTGGAACAATTGAGCATATTGTTTCCTTGATCCATTACATATGTGGCAGTATTACGGATGCTCCCAGAGTGTCACTAATACTGCAGCCCTCTCATGTTACAGCCAACATTGCTGTGCCAGAGGCAGCACCAGACAGAGGCGGGGAAATTCTCAAATGTGTTAAGGCCCTAGGTAGTTGTTTGGAGTTGTACTGGTGGGGGCCTGGAGTTATGCTATGGGTGGTACAGGTAACCAGATGTGCCTAATTATTCTTTTTTGTCTTTTCGGTTGGACATATTGAGGAACGCCTCAGCCATTTGGATGACAGACTGCAGTGGTTGGAGGAGTGGGAAACAGTTGGATAATGTTCCCACCACCTCCAAAGATTGTACATGGCCCCCTCCTCAGAATCCTCATTCCTTACTTAAATCCCCTTTTCCCCAAACCAAAATAATGTCTTTTAATTATCCAGCCCCACTGTTTAATCCCCCAATCATATCCCTTTTTCCCAACCCCTACCACCAAACATCTGAATATTAACCCACCCACACTTTCCTACCCTCTCCCCACCGTATCCCTGTTCTCCCTCCCTCATACATTCCTTTGTATAAAATGTAAATAGAGAGATGTAAAATAAACATTGTTTAACTTTACTTTATTTGAATAGGTTGTCTCTGTGTTATTGGGGTTTCCTATGAGGTAGAAAAAAGCAGGATACAGACCAGTTTTAATAAAAAGAGAAAACATGTGGACCACTTGTGGCTTCAAAGTGTCAGATGCTCTGGCCTTTTGATCTTCCGCCAGTAGTCTGGATACCACAAGGTGACCGGCTAGTGAGGTTCCTGGCAAATCCTCTTTCTGATTGTTCTGGGTTGTAGAAGTTTCAAGTGTGGCTGATACCTGAGTGGCCCTTTTCCCCACAATCCCTCTCCCACTCCTTCCCATTAAAGTAAGCTGCTGCACCATAGAGGCAAGCAAGGTAGTCTGCTCTTTAAGTGTGGACTGGAGCAGCTCCCTATCCTTCCTTGGCCCCTCACGCTCTTCCCTTAAACATTTTGCCCTCCTGTCTGTCTCCATCTGAGTGAACTCATCAAAGTGTATCAGCATTCTGTCCATTAGCTGGGTGGAGTGCCTCTTTACTTCCAAGGGGTCCAGGGACTTTCTCTCCTTTCTCTGTCTATGTTGTGCCAACCTCCCTGCCAGAGTCATAGTGGCTATAGGATTGGTCATGCCTGGCACTTATTAGAAAAACAAATAACAAAGGGATGAATTTAAGTTTACAAGACTTGCCCCCTATTTGAGAGTCCTAGCAAAGTCAAACCAGAACATCCCTAGGCTATAGGAAGTTAAAGCAAAGAAGTGACAGAGTGCTGTTATATTACTGCTAAGGGCTGTCTAGCTTCTCCACATCATGTCACACTCAGCAGCCATTCCTTTGTCACCAGTTTCATTGCTGTGTGTGACGGGCCTGCTCTTAATGGAGGTATCTTGCAATTCCTCTACAACAGTGGTTCTCTACCTGTGGGTCCCCAGATGTTGTTGGACTACAGTTTCCAGGAGCCCTCTGAGGTCTCACCTTGACAGCCAGGTAGTCCTCCCAGTCATTAGTGAGGCTGTGAGTTCAGTCCTACAGCCTCACTAATGACTGAGAGGACCACTTGGCTGTCAAGGTGAGAGCTCAGATCCCAGGAGCTGTAGTTAAACAACATCTGGGGACCCACAAGTTGAGAACCACTGCTCTACAAAGTTCAAGTGTGGCTGATACCTGAGTGGCCCTTTTCCCCACAACCCCTCTCACACTCCTTCCCATTAAAGTAAGCTGCTGCACCACAGAGGCAAGCAAGGTAGTCTGCTCATTAAGGATGGACTGGAGCAGCTCGCTATCCTTCCTTGCCCCCTCATGCTTTTCCCTTAAACATTCTGCCTCCTGTCTGCCTCCAGATGTCTGCCTCCAGTTTGGGAGGGTTCCTGTCTGCCTCCAGTTTGGTCTTCCCCGCACGTTCCCCAAGCAATCTGGTTTAACACCTCCCCAAAATGTTACAACCATCAGCAAAGCCAAATATTGACTCTCAAAGGGACCATAAAAAAGGGAAAATGCCATGCTCCACCTGACAGTGCCCAATGGGATTGTTATGAAGTAGGACACTTCCCCCCTTTTACCCATCATCTGAATGATAAAGATCAGGATGGGATGGTGATAGCCCCTGCCATTACCCCAGAAAGGAAAAGCACGTCTGCTAGAGAGGAAATCATTGATGGGTGATTACCACCCCAAGTAATCCCATGATGGCAAATAGCAGGGATGCCAGAATCTAGCCCCCCCATCTTTGCCCATCATCTTAATGAGGAAATGATTTGATTGTGTATTCCTGCATGGCAGGGGGTTAGATTGGATGGCCCTTGTAGTCTCTCCCAACTCTATGATTATATGGTTCTGCCATTACCCCAAAAAGGAAAAGCACATCTGCTAAAGAGGAAATTGTTGATGGTGATTCACCATCCCACGTAACCCATTAATGGGAAGGAGCAGGGATGCCAGAACCTATTCACGAAAATATTAAGGAAGGAAAGTACACCTTGCATGTACATGCATTATTGCATGTACATACCAACAGTAATTTCCTTCCCCTGCATTTGCCATCCTCATAAATAAACCTAAGGCAACAAAAGCCCATGTGCACCTATTGTCAAAATTAGAAGAAAAAACAGTTTAACAATGTTTAAAACAGCTTTACCAGCAGAGGGTTACTTTGAGTTTTGAGCACCATGGAAATGATGGACATCCTGGAGAGAGGAAAAATGTTGGCCTGTCATACCTTTAAAATGGATAGGAAATTATTCTCTACTTAAAGGGTAAAAAGAATAAACTGTATGCACACATATATTGTTAACATTTAATAAAGCTTTCTTCCCATCAAACCCAAGTGGATAATGAAATATTTCTTGACATTTCCTACCATCTTGCTTCCCAAACATGAGAGATGATTTATGATCTGGTGTAGTATCCAGGACTATTTCAATGGGCATAGGAAGGATCTGGGCACGTTCGGGCTCAATCCCGACAGGCACACGATGAATGTCTGTGCTTCTTACTACATGTTTTAGATAGATGTTGGCATCCCCCCAAACATTGTGTGCAATTCTGCAAAAAAGGGCATATTTGCTGCGTCATTCCCACTTAGAGTTGTGGTCCACCATTTGCAGAACCTTTTTTGGAGAGTTTTGCTCTTCACCTGACACCCTTCCACAGTCCGATCATGCCCTTTGTACCACATGTCTGCCACAATTTGTTCAAATAAATCTATATTTCGATGTACTCCCAGAGTTGGCCTTATAACTTTTCCTCTCCCCATAGTGAGAGCAGGTCAAGAGTCTCAGCATGAGACCAAGCAATCCTCCTGCCACCCTTCCTAGAATGCACTGGCGTTTCTGTGGCCATTAGGTAAAGAAAGGTGAGCAGACAATAGAAAACGGTGTGTGATCCCTTTTGGAAAATGCTTAAAAGGAAACGGCTCCTCTGTCTGAGCATTTAAAAATTGCGGGCAGTGTACTGCCCTCTCCTCTCCACCCGCCCCCGCCCACCTGTATTTCTGTTAATGGAAAAATCTGTGACATTTTGTACAGGTATGTTCACAGAAAATAAGCTTGCTCCATCTGCAGTATGACATCCTTTCAAATATTTAAACTTAGCTATCATGACACCTCTTAACCTGCTCTTCCCCAGGTTAAACATACCCAGCACCCTAAGGGAGCCCTCATCATAGGGCATGGCTTCCAGACCTCCCACCATTTTGGTCACCCTCCTCTGGACATGTTCCAGCTTCTCAATATCCTTCTTGAATTGGGTGCCCAGAACGGGACACAGTATTCCAGGTGACAGAGTGGCACTATTACTTCCCTTGATCTAGACATTATACTGCCATTGATGCAGCCTAGAATTGCATTGGCTTTTTTAACTGACATGTCATACTGCTCTCTCATGTTCAGCTTGTGGTCCACTAAGACTCCTAGATCCCATTCACATGTCCTGTTATCAAGCCAGGTGTCACCATTCCTGTATCTGTGCATTTCATTTTTATTGCCCAAGTGTGTTATCCTACATTTCTCATTGTTGAAATTCATTTTGTTACTTTTGGCCCAGCTTTCTAATCTGTTAAGGTCACTTTGGACATTTTCAGATGCCCCTTATCATGCAAGCAGCCTCTGGAGCAGTAACGAGGCTGCTGCGCGGCAGGGGGTCCTTTTCGGACGCCACCGTCCCTCTTCTGGGACCATTCGTGGCACGTACATGAAGCTTTAGAAGCAGCTGCACCATATTCCAATCACGGAAGTTGCCTGTGTTTGAAATATGGCGCGGCCGCTTCCAAAGCTTCACGGACATGCCACGAATGGTCCCGGAAGAGGGATGGCAGCATCTGAAAAGGACCCCCTGCTGTGCAGCAGTCTCGTTACTGCTCCGGAGGCTGCTTGCACGGTAAGGGGCATCTGAAAATGTCCTTTGAATTCGGATCCTGTCCTCTGGGGTATTAGCTACCCCTCCGAATTTAGTGACATCTACAAAGTTGATAAGCACATCCTCTATTCCCTCATCCAAGTCATTGTTAAAGATGTTGAATAGCACTGGGCCCAGGATAGTACCCTGTGGCACCCCACTAGTCACTTCTTTCCAAGATGAAGAGGAGCCATTGGTGACTACCTTTTGGATCCAGCCCATCAATGAAATACAAATCCACATAACAAATCCACATAACAGTTGCATTGTCTAGCCTACATTTTACTATTTATTTATTTATTTATTGCAAGAATATCATGGGGGACTTTGTCAAACATCTTAAATGACTTAAATTGGATTTTTTTTAATCTTCACATTCCAGAAGCTTCTCATAAGTCATCCATTTTTCTCCTTTCATCCTTTGAATTTCATAGAATCATAGAATCATAAAATCATAGAATTGCAGAGTTGGAAGAGACCATGAGGGCCATCCAGTCCAAACCCCCTGCCACGCAGGAAATCACAATCAAAGCATCCCCAACAGATGGCCATCCAGCCTCTGTTTAAAGACCTCCAAGGAAGGAGACCCCACCACGCTCCGAGGGAGTGTATTCCACTGCCAAACAGCTTTTACTGTCAAAATGTTCCTCCTAATGTTGAGGTGGAATCTCTGTTCCTGGAGCTTGCATCCATTGCTCTGTGTTCCAGTCTCTGGAGCAGCAGAAAACAAGCTTGCTCCATCCTCAACGTGACACCCCTTCAAATACTTAAACAGAATTTGATGAAATGCTTCATGTAGGGAAACCCATAACAGTATTTTGGGGATAAAGAATGGATCTATATTTTAACCAAATTCTGAAAAGAGATTTTCTTATGAAGTGATAATTAAACTCTTTATTTTTAAAACCTTTCCTGCCACATTAAAACATGGAAAATAAGATTCAAGTCTGCTTCTTCTAGATTAGTAATTTTTATATTGTCAAGATTTATCCAATCAATAATCCATGTTAAGCAATTGGCGTAGAAATAGAATTTCATATCTGGAACTGCAAATCATCTTTCACTTGCATCTGTCATCGCTTTCCACTTTTTCCAAGGCTTCTTACCTGTGCAAATAGATAAACCTGCGCAAATAAATAAACCTGTTCAAAAATCCTTTATCTCTTTCAATCTATTCCAGTAATTATGAATGGCAGACCTTTTAAAGAATGGCAGAAAGACTTATCCAAATAGATAAAGGATTTTTTGAAGGATAGTCATTTTAATAGATGCTATACAGTCCAACAGTGATAATTATAATTTTGACCAGCTATTTAATTCTTGTTTGATTTCAGTCCAGAGCTCTTCTGATTCCCAGTTAATTAACCTTAATATTGAAAACATTTTTTAAGAAAAAAAAATTCTAAAATCTAAAGAGACGTTCTTCAGGTTGTATTTTGGCACAATGATTGATTTAATGTTCTGCCTTTACTCTATTTTTTAAATTATTTTCATTAATTTAAAATCCAATGCACACATAGAATACACCATCACAAAGACATTAGAATTAAACAAAATTCAATCAAAAATCAAAATCAGGCATGAAACAAGAAATACATATAAAATAAAATATTAAAACAAAACTGTACATTAAAACATACACTTAGAAATATTGACTTCCAAGAATCTTTTCTGTGTGATATTTTATGCTATAGTAATTCTTACTTCTAATATCTCTTATTTCAATTTTACAGTTTTTAATTTTCTGGTATATCTATAATTATTTAATCTTAATACATATCATGATATATATCTTAATACATATGATATATATGAATGTATGCATGTGTGTATCATCCAAGATATTTTATATCTTAAATCAAACCAGTTATAACTTCATCTCCCCATTCTTTTTGAAGGTAATCAATGGGCGACATTCTTTTTTGAATCCCTCACACCATTTGCCTTTTAACATTCCCATCAATTTATCTAATTCAATGTAATCATATAATTTTAACAGTCATTCATTTGTGAAGTTGAAGGCTTTCACGGCCAGCATCCATAGGTTTTCTGTGGGGTTTTTTTCCGGGCTCACAGTATATAAACCCCACACACACTCCTACCCAACCATTTTCTGAAGATGCCAGCCACAGATGCAGGCAAAACATCAGGAACAAACTCTTCCAGCACACGACCTCACAGCCCAGAAAGAAACCACAGAAAACTCTTCTCTTTTCCACTTGTATACATAAAGATCACGAGCAGCTGACATCATATAAAAAATAAGTTTGCCATATTTCTTTTCTGTGTCTTCATCCATAGCCATCCCTAAAAGATATAATTTGGGATCTGAATTCAGTTCAGTGTTTATTATTATAGTAGCAAAATTATATATTTGTTTCCAGTATTGTTTGGCCCATATGCGCCTCCACTATAAATGATGGTCTTGTTTGGAAGACTTCACAAAAGAGTCTGGAGTAATAAACACCTGAGGCGAAGCACAAAAATTGGTGTGTATAGAGCCATTGTACTGTCTATTCTCCTTTATGGATCTGAAACATTGGTCACCCATCGCCACCACCTACGACTCCTCAAATGCTTTCATCAGCGCTGTATACGCACAATCCTAAATATACACTGGACTGACTATGTGACAAATGTTGCTGTCCTTGAGCAAGCAGGGATCACCAGCATTGAGGCCATGATATTGAGAACACAGCTGCGCTGGGCAGGGCACATTTCTAGGATGGAGGACCATCACCTCCCCAAAATAGTACTCTACGGTGAACTCGCCACGGGTCAGTGAAAGAGGGGTGCTCCAAAAAAACGATACAAGAACTCCCTGAAACAACATCTCAGGCTCAGCCAAATTAGAATCATAGAATCATAGAATCATAGAATTGTAGAGTTGGAAGAGACCACGAGGGCCATCCAGTTCAACTCCCTGCCACACAGGAAATCTTGATCAAAGCATCCCCGACAGATGGCAATCCAGCCTCTGTTTAAAGACCTCCAAGGAAGGAGACCCCACCACACTCCGAGGGAGTGCATTCCACTGCCGAACAGCTCTTACTGTCAAAAAGTTCTTCCTAATGTTGAGGTGGAATCTCTGTTCCTGGAGCTTGCACCCATTGCTCCGTGTTCCAGTCTCTGGAGCAGTAGAAAACAAGCCTGCTCCATCCTCAGCATGACACCCTTTAAATACTTAAACAAGGCTATCATATTGCCTCTTAACCTTATTTTTTCCAGGCTAAACATACCCAGCTCCCTAAGTCTCTCCTCATAAGGCATGGTTTCCAGACCTTTCACCATTTTAGTTGCCCTTCTTTGGACACGCTCCAATTTGTCCATATCCTTTTTGAATTGTGGTGCCCATAACTGGACACAGTATTCTAGGTGAGGTCTGACCAAGGCAGAGTAGAGCGGCACTATTACTTCCCTTGATCTAGATGCTATACTTCTATTGATACAGCCCAAAATAGCATTGGCCTTTTTAGCTGCCGCATCACACTGTTGTCTCATGTTCAACTTGTAGTCTACTAGGACTCGTAGATCCCTTTCACACGTAGTCTCATTCAGCCAGGTCTCTCTCATTCAGCCAGGTCACCAACAATGGTTCGCCCTGGCCTCACATCAGGAGGCATGGAGACTCACTATCCACAATGCTGCAGCCTTATTTGAGAACTCGCGCCAAACAAGTCTTGAAGAGAAACAACAACACGGAAAGAATCACAACCCAGAAACATCACCCAAGGAGACCTTATCCTGTGCTTTCTGCAACTGGACTTGTTTATCTTGGATTGGCCTTTTCAGTCATCAGTGCGCTTGCAGAAATCGTGGGATGAGTCCTTCCTTTGTTTGCGAGGAAAAGCCAGAGAGAGAGAGAGAGAGAGAGAGAAATGATGGAAGGTACCTAATTCCTTAGTGCATTTCTAACATATATTTGTATTTTTTTTTCATTTTTGCTAATTTGTATGGCATTAGGTACCATCTGTATTTCAATTTGCATATATTCTCTTTGAAATTATAACTGGATGTATATTTTAATCTTTTTGTCCATATCCCACCCCCCCATTGGTCCAGTTCTATATTTTGTCCATCTTTATTCTAATTTTTGGTATTAGTAGTTCATGGTCTGTGCCACAATCTGCTCCTAGTCTTGTTTTTGCAGACAGAATGGAGCTTCTCCATCTTCTGCTTCCAAATATGTACTCTATTTGACTTCTGTATTAGCAATCAGATGACATCCATGGTTACAGTCATCTCTTTCATTGTCTGAAGAATGAGTTTATGATGAACAAACTGTTGTCCTTACAAAATTCAATCAGTTGCTCTCCTGCTTCATTTCTTCATCCTAGACCAAATTCTACTATAATGTTTGGTTCTATTCTGTTTCCTATTTTTGCATTCCAATCGCCTATGATTAACCAACATGTTCTGTTTTGATGTGTGATCATTTGCTCCTTGAGTCCAGCACAGAATCTTTCAGTTTCTTCCTTTCCTGGTTCTTTAGTTGGATTATAGACTTGGATTATGGATATATTGATGGGTTTTTCCTGAAGTCTTAATGATATTATTTGGTCAGTCTTTACATTATATCCCTTGACTGATTTTGCTAAATCTTTCCCCACTATTAATCCCACCCCATTTCTTCTTGCATTTTCACTTCCTAAGTAAAACACTATGCAATCTATCTGACTGAAAATGTCCCATTCCTGTCCACTTTAGCTCACTCATCCAGATTATTGCAATGTTTATACATGCTATTTCTTCTTGAACAATGTCTAGTTTCCTCAATTCATGCTTCTCACATGCAATATTCCTATTGTTGATGTTGTTTAATTTATATAGCACTGTCTATGTACATAGCACTTTACACTAAAACAAGCAAAAACAAAACAAAACATTGGGTTCTGCATTGAAAATAAGTGTATTCATAACAACACACAGAGGGAAGGAAGGAATAATAAACATAAAACTATAAAATTCAATTGCAAAACAAATTATGCAGATAACTACTATGTGATGTACCAAGCACACACGCTCACATTCAATCAATAAATTTCTTTATTGGCAAGGATTTGTGTGTTAGGAACATGGAACAAAGCCGAAACTGAATACAGCTAGAGCAAACCCCACAGATAAACCCCACAGCATGAGAAAGGCATTCAGGGAGGAAAGTTGCCTCCCTCTCAGGGTGGCTTACACCTGGACGAATTGACCTTGAGCCGCTGTGGAGAGAAGCGTTCCCAGGCCAGCAAGGTGGGCTGGCCTCTCTCCAAAACTCCAGAGGCCTAGGCAAGGAAAGCAGCCTCATGTCAGGGCCCTCCATGAATTCGACTCCAAAACCCAGAATTCAGGGATGAGCCTGACAAACCGCCCACCCAAAGAAAAATCCCCCTTTTCAGCCCGGCTTATCAGGAAAGCGGGCATGGAACTTTTGTAATAAGCGCGGAGCATTCACGTGTTCACAACTAACCCACTCGGCATGCCCTAATGGCAAATGGTTTCCATTTTACCAAGTATTGCAAAGCCCCCCCTGTGAACCCGAGTCCAACACTTCAGAAATTTCAAAATGCTGGTGGTCGTCAACCAGGATAGGACGGGGTACAGGTCCCGGGTCGGGATGATGACGGTCAGGAGGGCATGCCAGCTTGAGCAAGCTAGAATGAAACACAGGGTGAACATTACGGTACAGTTTGGGTAGCGTCAGTTCAAAAGCCACTGGGTTTATCACTTGAGCAATAGGAAAAGATCTATGTACTTGGGCCCCAACTTCTTAGAAGGCTGGGGACTTTTAAGAAACTTGGTGGACAAAAAGACGAAGTCCCCTACAGCGTACTCTGGGGTGGGGTCCCGTTTTTGGTCAGCATGATGTTTGTATCGTGCTTTTGCAAAGTCCAAGGCCGAAACAACTTTTGGCCAGGAATCTCTAATTTTTTGACTCCATTGGGTCACTGAAACTGGATCCTTGGATGTCCCCTCCCCTAGTGGTAGAGGATTAAAGTCTTAGAATCATAGAATCATAGAATTGCAGAGTTGGAAGAGACCACGAGGGCCATCCAGTCCAACCCCCTGCCACGCAGGAAATCACAATCAAAGCATCCCCGACAGATGGCCATCCAGCCTCTGTTTAAAGACCTCCAAGGAAGGAGACCCCACCACGCTCCGAGGGAGTGTGTTCCACTGCCGAACAGCTCTGACTGTCAAAAAGTTCCTCCTCATGTTGAGGTGGAATCTCTGTTCCTGGAGCTTGCACCCATTGCTCCGTGTTCCAGTCTCTGGAGCAGCAGAAAACAAGCCTGCTCCATCCTCAGCGTGACATCCCTTCAAATACTTAAACAGGGCTATCATATCGCCTCTAAACCGTCTTTTTTCCAGGCTAAACATACCCAGCTCCCTAAGTCTCTCCTCATAAGGCATCGTTTCCAGACCTTTCACCATTTTAGTTGCCCTTCTCTGGACACGCTCCAATTTGTCAATATCCTTTCTGAATTGTGGTGCCCAGAACTGGACACAGTATTCTAAGTGAGGTCTGACCAAGGCAGAATAGAGTGGCACTATTACTTCCCTTGATCTAGACACTATACTTCTATTGATACAGCCCAAAATTGCATTGGCCTTTTTAGCTGCCGCATCACACTGTTGGCTCATGTTCAACTTGTGGTCTACTAGGACTCCTAGATCCCTTTCGCACATAGTCTCATTCAGCCAGGTCTCTCCCATCCTATATTTATGCATTTCATTTTTCCGCCCTAAATGCAGTACTTTACATTTCTCCGTATTGAATTTCATTTTGTTAGCTTTGGCCCAGCTCTCCAGTCTATCCAGGTCATTCTGAATTTTGATCCTGTCCTCTAGGGTATTAGCTACTCCTCCCAATTTGGTGTCATCTGCAAATTTGATAAGTATGCCCCTAATTCCCTCATCTAAGTCATTGATAAAGATGTTGAATAGCACTGGGCCCAGGACAGAACCCTGTGGCACCCCACTGGTCACATCTTTCCAAGACGAAGAGGAGCCACTGCTGAGCACCCTTTGGGTTCGGCCGGTCAACCAATTACAAATCCATTGAACAGTTAACTTGTCTAGCCCACATTCTACAAGCTTGTTTGCAAGAATGTCATGGGGAACCTTGTCAAAGGCCTTACTGAAATCAAGGTATGCAATGTCCACAGCATTCCCTTCATCTACCAAGCTGGTAACTTTATCAAAAAAAGAGATCAGATTAGTCTGGCATGACTTGTTTCTCTGAAACCCATGCTGACTTTTTGTGATTATGGCATTGCCTTCTAAATGTTCACAGACTCTCTGTTTAATGATCTGTTCTAGAATCTTCCCTGGTATTGATGTCAGACTAACTGGACGATAGTTGTTGGGATCCTCTTTTTTCCCCTTTTTGAAGATGGGAACAACGTTTGCCCTCCTCCAGTCTGCTGGGACTTCTCCTGTTCTCCAGGAGTTCTCAAATATTATTGCCAATGGCTCTGAGATTATATTTGCCAGCTCTTTTAATACTCTTGGATGTAGTTCATCTGGTCCTGGAGATTTAAATTCATTTAGATTAAGAAGGTATTCCTGTACCACCTCTTTACTTATTTTCAGCTGGATTTCCCCTATTGTGTCCTCTGTTCCATTTTCCTCAGGTTGGTCCTCCTTTTCCTTTTCTGAAAACACTGAGGCAAAGAAGGTGTTGAGTAATTCTGCCTTTTCTCTGTCCCCTGTTAGCATTTTGCCATCTTCTCCACGTAGTGGCCCTATCATTTCCTGCTTCCTCCTTTTGCTGCGGACATACCCAAAAAAACCCTTTTTATTGTTCTTAACCTCCCTAGCAAGCCTGAGCTCATTCTGCACTTTAGCTTTTCTGACTTTACTCCTACACGTGTTCGCTATCTGTTTGAATTCTTCTTTGGTGATTTCCTCCCTTTTCCATTTCCTATACATGTTCCGTTTAAAACTTAGCTCCATTGAAAGTTCTTTAGTCATCCATCCTGGTTTCTTGAGACACCTCCCATTTTTCTTCCTCAATGGTACTGTTTGAAATTGTGCCTTCAGTATCTCCCTTTTGAGAAAGTCAAAACCGTCTTGAGGTCCCTTCACTTTTAGTATTCTTGACCATGGGATCATCCCCAGTATTTCCCTGAGTTTATTGAAATCAGCTCTCCTAAAGTCAAGAATGCGTGTCTGACTATGCCTGGCTTCTCCTTTCCATTGTATAACAAACTCCAGGAGAACATGATCACTCTCACCTAAGGATCCCACCACTTGCACCCCATTAACCATGTCGTCTCTGTTGGTTAGGATCAGATCTAAAATAGCTGACCCCCTTGTTGCCTCTTCCACCTTTTGGACCATGAAATTGTCTTCCAGGCATGTAAGGAATTTGCTAGACCTTGTAGTTTTGGCTGAGTTAGATTGCCAGCAAATATCAGGATAGTTGAAGTCACCCATCACTACTACATCTCTCCTTTCTGCATGTATGTTCATCTGTTCTAGAAAGGCAACATCCAATTCCTCCGTCTGATTTGGGGGTCTGTAGTAGAGTCCCACAATAACATCCCTGTTGTTTCCCTCCCCTTTAATTTTTATCCAGATGCTCTCCACCTGGCTTCCAGTATTGATGTCATGGATCACTTCACTGGTGTAAATATCCCTGACATATAATGCTATTCCTCCTCCTTTCCTGTTCGGCCTGTTTCTCCTATAAAGGTTATACCCCTCTATTCCTACATTCCAATCATGAGACTCGTCCCACCAGGTTTCAGTAACACCTATTATATCATATTTGTTTTGTAGTGCAAGGAGTTCTAGTTCATCTTGCTTATTTCCCATGCTCTGTGCATTAGTGTAGAGACATCTGAGACCATGTGTTCCCTTTACTTGCTCCCTGTGCAAGTTTTTTTGCCTCCCACTGTTGGGTCCTTGCGCTGTTTGCCTTGTTCCCTCTATGACAGTTTGACTATTTTCTCCAGCCCTTTTGCCTTCCAGAATACTGTCTCCCTCCCCCATTTGACTCAGTTTAAAGCCCTCCTGATCAAATTCTTGAGAGTGTTGGCAAAAATGTTTCTTCCAACTGTTGTAAGATGCACCCCATCTCTTGCCAGAAGTCCCCCTGCATGGAAGCGCAGTCCATGATCCAAGAATCCAATTTGTTCTCGGCGACACCATCTACGGAGCCAGTTGTTTACGTCGGCTATTTTCCTCTCCCTTCTTGGACCATGCCCTTCAACTGGCAGAAGAGACGAGATGACCACCTGTGCGTTCATTTCTTTCAGCTTCCTCCCCAGGGCCTCATAATCTCTTCTGATCTTGGGAAAGCTGTGCCTTGCAGTATCATTGGTTCCCACATGGACCAAAAGGAAGGGGTAATGATCCGTAGGCTTGATGAGTCTTGTCAGCCTCTCGGTCACATCACAGATCTTTGCCCCAGGGAGACAACACACCTCCCGAGTCATCTTGTCAGGCCCACATACCACTGCTTCTGTACCCCTCAGCAAGGAGTCCCCCACCACCACCACACGCCTCCGCTGAGGCTTCGCAGCTGCTGTTCCTTGCGGTGGTCCTCTCAAGGTCCCCTGCTCTACCCCTGAAGTCTGTCCATGCTGTTCTTCCTCATTGTCCTTGATAAGGGAAAGGGCTTCAAATCGATTCTGTAGCTGCAAGCTGCTGGAAGAATCCCTGGATTTTCTTGTTCTGTGTGTGACATTCCTCCAGCTGTCTACTTCCTGTGTCCGTGAAGTGACCCTCTCCTCCACAGCCACTTCCTCTGTGCGGTCCCCATCCAAGAGTGTTCGTTCTGTTCTGTCCAGGAAAACCTCTTGCTCCCGAATCTGTTGAAGTGTAGCTACCCGTGTCTCCAGCTGCTGCACTTTCTCCTCCAAGAGGGCTACCAGCTTGCATTTGGTGCATGTGAAGTTCTCCACGTCTGTAGACAAGAATACAAACATCGCACAAGTGTTGCAAGTGACTGCTGCAGTCCCCTCAGTGTCCATGATGAGAGCTTTTAGGTAATCTAAGAACTCTTAGTTAACGCTGATAATGCTAAGCTGTACTTTTAGGTCTGCTGTATTTTTGTTTGGTTACTGAAATTCAAGAGCCTCTGTCTCTTGAGGGTAAAAGGGGAAGTTCAGAAGTTCAAGCCCCTCAGCAACAAGCAGCCTCTCCCAACAGTTTTTTAAAAAAGTTTTAAAAGTTGCTTCCTTCTTCTCCCTGGCAGGAAACTGGCAGGAAACTTGCTGTCCAGAAGCTGCTCTCCTTCTCTCTGGCAGGAAACTGGCCTGGAAAGCCTCTGCAAGGACTTATATAGAGCTAGGCTCCCAGCTCCACCCCCTAATGACTCACAGGTGTGACTCACAGGTGTGACTCACAGGAAGGCCTCTGGCTCTTGAGGGTAAAAGGGGAAGTTCAGAAGTTCAAGCCCCTCAGCAACAAGCAGCCTCTCCCAACAGTTTTTTAAAAAAGTTTTAAAAGTTGCTTCCTTCTTCTCCCTGGCAGGAAACTGGCAGGAAACTTGCTGTCCAGAAGCTGCTCTCCTTCTCTCTGGCAGGAAACTGGCCTGGAAAGCCTCTGCAAGGACTTATATAGAGCTAGGCTCCCAGCTCCACCCCCTAATGACTCACAGGTGTGACTCACAGGTGTGACTCACAGGAAGGCCTCTGGCTCTTGAGGGTAAAAGGGGAAGTTCAGAAGTTCAAGCCCCTCAGCAACAAGCAGCCTCTCCCAACAGTTTTTTAAAAAAGTTTTAAAAGTTGCTTCCTTCTTCTCCCTGGCAGGAAACTGGCAGGAAACTTGCTGTCCAGAAGCTGCTCTCCTTCTCTCTGGCAGGAAACTGGCCTGGAAAGCCTCTGCAAGGACTTATATAGAGCTAGGCTCCCAGCTCCACCCCCTAATGACTCACAGGTGTGACTCACAGGTGTGACTCACAGGAAGGCCTCTGGCTCTTGAGGGTAAAAGGGGAAGTTCAGAAGTTCAAGCCCCTCAGCAACAAGCAGCCTCTCCCAACAGTTTTTTAAAAAAGTTTTAAAAGTTGCTTCCTTCTTCTCCCTGGCAGGAAACTGGCAGGAAACTTGCTGTCCAGAAGCTGCTCTCCTTCTCTCTGGCAGGAAACTGGCCTGGAAAGCCTCTGCAAGGACTTATATAGAGCTAGGCTCCCAGCTCCACCCCCTAATGACTCACAGGTGTGACTCACAGGTGTGACTCACAGGAAGGCCTCTGGCTCTTGAGGGTAAAAGGGGAAGTTCAGAAGTTCAAGCCCCTCAGCAACAAGCAGCCTCTCCCAACAGTTTTTTAAAAAAGTTTTAAAAGTTGCTTCCTTCTTCTCCCTGGCAGGAAACTGGCAGGAAACTTGCTGTCCAGAAGCTGCTCTCCTTCTCTCTGGCAGGAAACTGGCCTGGAAAGCCTCTGCAAGGACTTATATAGAGCTAGGCTCCCAGCTCCACCCCCTAATGACTCACAGGTGTGACTCACAGGTGTGACTCACAGGAAGGCCTCTGGCTCTTGAGGGTAAAAGGGGAAGTTCAGAAGTTCAAGCCCCTCAGCAACAAGCAGCCTCTCCCAACAGTTTTTTAAAAAAGTTTTAAAAGTTGCTTCCTTCTTCTCCCTGGCAGGAAACTGGCAGGAAACTTGCTGTCCAGAAGCTGCTCTCCTTCTCTCTGGCAGGAAACTTGCCCTGAAACAATCTTAAAAGGGGAGAAGCCAGTGCTCTGGTGAGTGGCGTTGTTATAGGCGACCTCCGCAAAAGGTAAGAGGTCCACCCAGTCAGATTGTTGGAAGTTCACATAACACCTCAAATATTGTTCAAGAACCTGATTCTTACATTCGCATTGCCCATCACTGTGGGGATGATGGGAACTGCTGAGCCCCAATTGGACCCCCAGAAGGTTTGTGAATGCTTTCCAGAACTGGGAAGTGAACTGAGCCCCCCGGTCAGACACTATCTTAGCAGGAATCCCATGTAGTTGATAAATGTGTTGAATGAACAGCCTGGCTAACTGGGAGGCTGAAGGGAGTTTCTTGCAGGCCACAAAATGTGCTTGTTTCAAAAACATGTCAGTCACCACCCAAATAACAGTCTTTTTCCTACTTTCTGGCAATTCCTTTATAAAATCCATACTGATGACTTTCCAAGGCTTGGAAGGGGTAGGCAAGGGCTGAAGCAGGCCTTTTGGCTTTCCTGTTCCCGTTTTTGCCATTGCATATGTGGAGCACCCTTTAACATAATCCTCCACCTCCTTTCTCATCTTTGGCCACCAAAACTGTCTCCGGGCCAAATGCAAGGTTTTTACATACCCAAAATTTCCAGCACTTTTAACGTCATGGCATTTCTTGAGAATGGATAGCCTCATGGCCTCTGGGACATATAGGCGCTCCCCCTTCCAAGCCAGGCCCTCCCGAAGTGTCACCTCCCCTGGGTGAGCCAAAAACCATGGGTCCTTGGGAAGGACCGACGCCATTTGGGATTGCCATCCACCCCAGTTTGATTGCACCCGCCTCCTTTTCCCACACAGGCCAATTTCACTCAGTCTCATTGAATTTCTTGGACAGGTATGCACACGGCCTGAGCTCTCCCTCCTCACCATGTTGCAACAGTGCCCCTCCCATCACTACATCTGAAGTGTCAACTTGGACTACAAAAGTTTGGGAGGGGCCGGGGTGTTTGAGGATTGGTTCAGATGTGAAGAGTTTCTTCAGCTTATCAAAGGCCTATTGGCATTGGTCAGACCGCACTATCTTTTGGGGAGGTTTCTCTGCCTTCCCCATTCCCTTTCAGGTTTTCTTCCACACCTCTTTAGTTTTTAATAAATCAGTCAGTGGAAGGGCTACCATCACAAAGTCAGGGATGAAGGACCGGTAAAAGTTAGCAAATCCAAGGAAGCTCTGCAGCTGCTTCCTGGTTCTAGGGGCCTCCCATGCCAATACCCCTTTCACTTTTTCTGGGTCCATTTCTATCCCCATATTTGAGATGCGGTACCCCAAGTAGTCCAAGCGGCTTTGGTGAAATTCACACTTTGACATCTTAGCATACAGATGGTTCTCCCCCAGTCTAGCAAGCACTTTTTTCACCAGTTTTACATGGGACATATAGTCCTCAGAATAAATCAATACATCATCCATATACACCAAGACCCCCTTGTACAGAAATTCCCTCAATACATCATTGATTAGGTTCTGAAAAATGCCTGGAGCTCCGCTTAACCCAAAAGGCATTACTAGGAATTCGAAAGCCCCAAGGGGGCAATTAAAAGCAATTTTCCATTTGTCCCCCTCTCTGATTCATACCCTGTAATAAACCTCCCTCAGGTCCAGTTTGGTAAATATCTTCCCCTTGGACAAATGGACTAGTATGTCCTTCATCAAGGGCAGGGGGTACTGATTTGAAACGCTGATTACATTCAACCCCCGGTAGTCCTGGATCAAACGCAGGCCCCCATCTGCCTTACGCCTGAACATCACCGGGGCCCCAAAGGTGAGGTCGAGGGCCTGATGAACCCCCAAGCCAGATTTTTGTCTATGAACTCCCGGAGGGCATCCATCTCAGCCGGTGTCATGGAATAAATCTTGGGTTTGGGTAGCTTAGTCTCAGAAAGTATCTCAATGGCACAGTCAAAAGGCCTGTGGGGTGGTAAAATGTCACACTCCCTCTCCTCAAAAACATATTGCCATGCCTTATATTCCACCGGTAATCCTTTCAGTTCCCCTTGGACTAAAGCGACTTGGCTTCTAGAGGGGCTCCTTCCCCTGGGAAAACTTCCCCCACCCAGTGCTCCTGCACACACACAGGATCTGCAAAAGTCATTGTCTCTTTTACCCTGTCTATGATGGGGTTGTGGAACTTTAGCCAGTTTAGTCCCACCTCTGCAGCAGGAACTAACCCTGGGGCAATCACAAATTGAAGTTCCTCCTGATGATTTCCCATTCTCATTCATATTGGACCAGTCATTCGCCTGGCAGGGCCCCCCTTCATCATCCCCCATCTATTTGTGACAGCCACACTGGCTTGTCCATCTTGATAGTGGTAATGTCCTGCTCACTGACTAGGGATGGGTGCTTTAGGACTTGGGTACACACGCAATCAACCATTAACATTACTTTTCGGGTGCCCCCTTTTCCAACCCCTAACTTGGCTTTTATGAAGAAAGGGCCTTTCACCCCACTCCCCACAGCATCCGGGCGCCCTTCAGGGTTAGCCCACCCTCGGGCACTTAGTAGGGCGGGCTGGAGCCGTTTCCCGCTGGGTCCGCATCGGAAGAGTAAGATCCGCTGTCATCTGGTTCTTCCGAAGACTCCCCTGCCACATGACCTGGTATCAAGGCTCGTACTGCTGCTTTAGGCTTGGGCTTGAGTGGGGTCCTCAACGTCAACGACCTCCCTTCACTCCTCTGGGGCTTCTTGGTTGCAGCTGGTTCCCGAGGGCTCCTCTCCAGGCATTCAGCTATGTGATGCCCCCGTTTTCCACAGTGGATGCACAAGCCTTTTCTCATCATTCGCTCCCTCTCAGACTCTCCTGTCGTGGTTCCACCTGGGCAGGCCGCTTTACCTTTCTTTCTGGTAGACCCGGTGGTCTTCCCCTCGGATCCTTGCTGGCGCCGAGGCAGCTTGACGCTCCGTCTCAATGTCTCCACTTCTCCGGCAAGCCGTACCCACCCCAAGAGGGTCTCGGGGGTTCCCCTGGAACAACGCCCATTTGAGGATGTCTGCGTTCAGGCCATCCTGGAAAAACTGCACCGTTATGGCCTCCAACCAGATGGGCACCTGACTGGCCAGGCGGCGGAATTCAGTGGCATCCTCCCCCACGGTCTTTGAACCTTGCTTCAGTTGCCTGAGATTCGCCTGGGCCCTTCTCACTTCCAGGGGGTCTTCAAATTGGGCCTGCAAAGCTAACAGGAACTCATGGAAGTTTCCTAGTTCTGGGGCTCCCATATCATAAAGCCCCACCAACCACTGTGCCGCATCTCCCTCTAGCTGGTTGGACACATACTGCGCCTTCTCAGCCTCCGTATGGAACTCCTCGTCCCACTGGGACATAAACCCCACCACCTGGATCAGGAAGTATGGCAGCTTTGCCGCATCTCCATCAAAGGTCACCTTTAAGTCTCAGTACTTTATGCCCCGGGGTCTTTCCCGCAGCTCGACCGGTCCAGCCCCTCCAGGGGGGGCTGGTCCAAGAGCTGGCAGGCCAGGGGCCTCAGCAGGCATGGCAGGGACCCCTGCCCCAGGTGCCGGGGCAGCTGCTGGTTGAACTTGGGGAGGCTGGGTCCCTCCAGAGGCAGGGAGTGGTGGTGGCAACCTCTGCAGGATCTCTAGGAGGCTCGTTTGCATCACCCCATTTGCTGCTTCAACTGCTGGACCTCAGCTCCTACTTCTGCCAGCAAAAACAGCACCCCCGGCTCTCGGTGCCCCTCAGCCAGGGGCCTGTCCCACCAACGGGACCGGTGATCCTCCCAGCTTCAGTCACCTGGCCAGGGCCAGCTGGCTCCCAAGGCCGTTCCAGCTCCTCGCTCTGGAGTGCCAGAGAGTGGCAGGCTGCCCCTCCCCAGGACTTGCTTGGCTCCCAGCTCCATTAGGTTGAAGGGATGAGTAATCCTCCCAGCCCTCTGGCGGGCTCGGCTCGAGTCTTCTTCAGAAGCTCCTCCAACATCCCCCGATCGCGCCAGCCCCCTCCCCCGGGGCACCAGCTCCCTGGTTGCTGCTTGCAGCCAGGTCTTACTCCATCTAGGTTCCAGCCTCCGCGTCTTCCAACATTGCAGGTAGAACCTCTCAAAAGGATTAGGTATTGAAGAAGAGTTTCAGCTTACTGTGATGTACCAAGCACACATGCTCACATTCAATCAATAAATTTCTTTATTGGCAAGGATTCATGTGTCAGGAAAATGGAACAAAGCTGAAACTGAATACAGCTAGAGCAAACCCCCCACCAGATAAACCCCACAGTGTGAGAAAGGCCTTTAGGGAGGATAGATGCCTCCCTCTCAGGGCAGCTTGCACCTGGAGGCTATGAACTTGAGCCACTGTGGAGAGAAGCGTTCCCAGGCCAGCAAGGCGGGCTGGCCTCTCTCCAAAACTCCAGAGGCCTAGGCAAGGAAAGCAGCCTCATGTCAGGGCCCTCCATGAATTCTACTCCAAAACCCAGAATTCAGGGATGAGCCTGACATACTAGCTGTTTTATAAAAATATTGTGGATCTAAAAGTAAAAAAGTATCGCCATATGTGGCTGTTGCTCGATCTGTTTGTGTTTTTGACACATGGACATTGTAAAATTAGCTAGTACTTGATTTATAGTGTAGCTTGTACTTGATTACATGATTTATAGTGCAGCTTGTATTTGAAATTGTATGCAATTGTGGTTTATTGAAGACCATTTAGAAAATAATTAAATTTAGTACAGTTCTCGCAGTTGGTGTTGGGTCAAATATTCAAACAGTGTCATGATGTGAAAAGTGCGGGTCATTTTGGGTATGTGAAAACACTGCATTTGGCATGGAGGCAATTTTGGTGGCCTAAAATGCATAAAGAATTAATGATAATATAAAGGGGTGCCACACTTATGCGATGGCTAAAAAGGGAGGGGGGAGGCCTAAAAGATGGTTGCAACCTTTACCCACTCTCACCAAGCCCTGGGAAGTCATTAGTATGGACTTTATTGTTGATTTACCGGAGAGTAAGATAAAGATGGTCATTTAAAGATGGTCATTGAATTTTTTAAAACTCTTGGGAGACGCTGCTTATTTCTGAGGGAGGTGGAGCTTCTGGGAGTTTGATTTTTTTTTTAACTCTTGGGAGAGGCTGCTTATTGCTGAGGCCCAAGCCTAACGGCGCGTGAATTTGAGTGACCAAACAAAAATACAGCAAGCAATAAGGATCCTGTTCCCTTGGTTCAGTGGAGCACCCAGATTAAAGAGGCTTGGCCCAGAGTTGTATTGGCATTAGACTTTGCTAAGGGTCAGTACAAACAACATGTGGACAAACGGTGGGATCTAACCTGTACAATGCTGTGGGGGATATGGTCTATCTCTCCACAAAGTTCCTGAAAAGTCTTCATCCTTTAAAGAAACTGGGACTTAAGTATATTGGACCATTTCCCATTGAGCAAAAAAATCAATCCTGTTGCTTTTCAATTATCTTTGCCCAAACTGTACCATTATGTTCACCATGTGTTTCATTCTAGCCTGTTTAAGCCAGTGCCCGTTCAAGTGTTTTGTGCTCTCATCTGGAGGAGCCAACCCCCATCATGGTTGATGAATACCAACATTTTGAAATCTCTGAAGTCCTTAACTCTTAGCAGCTCAAGGGGGTGCTTCAATATTTGGACAAGTTGAAACAATTGCCCATTGGTCATAACAAGTGGGTCAAGGCAGAACATGTGAAGCTTGCTAAGTTCCACGCTCACTTTCCTGACAAGGTGAGGTGACCCTGGAGTTTTTTTAAATTGTGTTTTATTTTTATTCCTCTGAATATCTTTTTTTGTTGCATTTCTATTTGTGGGGAGGGAGTTTGGCTTTTGGGAAGGAAGTATGTCTGGATCCTGGCATGGGGAGTGTATAGCCAGTTAGCTTGTGTGTGCATTGCTTGTTAGGCCTAGCCAGCATGCCGGGGCCAATATGAGCAAGAGGTCTGCTGGGATTAGAAGTAATTATCACTCTACTAGATTGCTCATGCTGTAGACCTTGTCTAACCGTGCTATCGTTTGTGGTGCATGACATCCAAGATCACATAAGCAACTATGTTTGAGGAACAAGTATGAGATGTCTGCAATGGAATGTTCCCTCGTTAGCATTGCAGGTGTGTGTATAACCGAAACTTATCAGTTCCTCTCTCTGATATTACCCGCTCTGAGAATTCTGCTTCAGAACTCTCTTTGACTATGAACCTGAATGCTTCAGTTCCTGCTATAAAAAACCATTCTTGATCAATGGAAATTGTCTCAGTGCTTGAGTATTGACAGTCATCACAGATACTACACTTAGGCAATAAAAATGAAATGTGTAGATATAGGATGGGTGATACATGACTTGACGACAATACAAGCAAAGGGGATCTAGGAGTCTTAGTGGACCACAACCTGAACATGAGTCAGTAGTGTGATGCGGCAGTTAGCCAATGTGATTCTAGGCTACATCAATAGGAGTATAGTGTCTAGATCAAGGGAAGTAATAGTACCACACTATTCTGCTTTGGTCAGACCTCACCTGGAATGCTCTGTCCAGTTCTGGTCACCACAATTCCAGAAAGATATGGAGAAGCTGGAACATGTCTGGAGGAGGGGAACCAAAATGGTGGGAGGTCTGGAAGCCATGCTCTATGAGGAACAGCTTAGAGAGCTGGGTATGTTTAGCCTGGAGAAGTGAAGATTAAGAGATGACATGAGTAAGCTTGTTTTCTGCTCAAACTCAAACTAAACTGGACTCAAACTAAAGGAAAGGAGATTCCACCTAAACATTAGGAAGAACATCTTGACAGTAAGATCTATTTCTAAGTGGAATTCACTGCCTTGTAGTGTGCTGGAGTCTCCTTCTTTGGAGGTTTTTAAACAAAGGCTGGATGGCCGTTTGTTGGGAATGATTTGATTGTGTATTCCTGCATGACAGAAGGTTAGACTAGATGGCCCTTCTGGTCCCTTCCAACTCTATTATTCTATGATTCTATAATTGTATGATATAATACACATCACTGAAACCTGGTGGAATGAGTCTCATGATTGGAATGTAGTAATAGAGAGGTATAAACTATTTCAGAGAAATGGACCAAACAGGAAACGAGGATGGGTAGCATTATATGTCAAGGATGTTGACACCTGTGAAGAGATCCATGACTTAAATCTTTGAAGACAGGTTGAGAGCATCTGAGTAATGAAGAGGGAGAGAAATAACAGTGTTGTCATTGAGGCAGAGGATTTGAATGGACAGATAGTCATTTCCTCTGTCTTTCAAGTGGAAGGGCATAGCCCAGGAAGGAAAGAAAGATAGTCACTGTTAACAACTGGCTCTGCATATGGTGCCACCAGAAATTGTTTGCCTTCCTGGACCATGAGGTACAGTTTCATGGAGGTGGACTTCTGGCAAGGGAAGGGTTGCATCTCACCGCAGTTGGCAGGAATGTTTTTGCTAAGACTAACAGATCTTATCAGGAGGGCATTAAACTTAGTTGTGTGGGGGAGGGAGACAGTATTCTTGAGGGCAGGAGTTTATCAAGTGCTGGAGATAATAGCCTAAATGTTATACAGAGAACAAGACAAATAGTACAAGAACCCAACAGTGGGAGGAATAAAACCTGCAAAAGGCAGATCGGGGGAATGGCCCATGGTCTTTGATGTTGCTATACTAATGCACAGAGCATGGGAAGTAAACAGGATGAACTAGAACTCTTAGCACAGCAAAACAAATATATCATAGGCATCACCGACACCTAGTGAGATGAGTTTCATGATTGGAATGTACAGTGGCACCCTGCATCCGCTGATTCACCATCTTCAAATTCAATTATCTCTGGATGGCGACAATGGGGGAGGGATGAGGGAGGGAAGGGAGGAGGACAGATCTTGCCTCACTCCTCCCTTTTCCCCCAGGATTGCTCCCTGGGATTGCTCCTGGGGTGAAAACAGAGGCACGTGGGAAAGGGAAGAGGAGGAAAGATCTGCCTCCCATCTCCCTTTGCTCACAGGATCACTCCCTAGGATCTCTCCCTGGGGGAAGATGGCAGCATCGGGGTGGAGGGAAGGAGAGAACTTGCCTTGCTCCTCCACTTTCCCCCAGGATCGTTCCCTGGGATCACTCCTGGGTCAGAAACGGTGGTGCAGGGGCAAAGGGAGGGGATGAGAGATCTGCCACCTGCGTCCCTCTGTCCCCAGGATTGCTCCCTGGGATCGGTCCTGTTGCAGAAAGGGCAGCACAGGGGTGAAGGGAGGGGATGAGAGATCTGTCTCCCACCTCCCTTTGCCCCTGGGATCACTCCCTGGGATCGCTCTCAGGGCAGAAATGGTAGTATGGAGTGAAGTGACGGGAGGAGAGAACTTACCTCTTGCCTTCCTTTGCCTCTGGGATCACTCCTGGGGCAGAAATGAGGCGTTTATTATTATCCATGGATTTCTTCATCCACGGAGCCCCTTGGAACCAATCCACCATGGATATGGGTGTCCTACTGAGTAATAGAAGGGTATAATGTATTTTAGAGAAAAAGACCAAACAGAAAGGAAGAGTAGCATTATATAATAATAACAATAATAAATTTTTATTTTTAACCTGCCCCTCTGCTCGGCAACCGGGGCAGCTTACAGCAAGATTAAAACAACATCAAGTTAAAACAGTCCTTCCCCATCCTACCCTCCCACCCCTTAAAACTAAATTAAACAAATAGAGAGTTAAAACAAAGATAAAATACAACAAATAAATAAATAAATAAATAAATAAATAAAAGCAACGATGGCGAGGGGGTGGGTAGCAATCAGTCCACTTGAACCGGGAAGTTATTCCGGGAAGGCCTGCCGGAAGAGATCCGTCTTTAGCGCTTTCTTGAATTATAAGGATGTTAAGGATGTGTACACCTCTGATGAGATCGATGACTTAAATCCTGAGATCCAGGTAGAGAGCTCCCAAGGCCCAGAAGGTGGAAGAGACAACTAGTGGATGAACTACTTGAGTTCTGAGCCTAACGGACAGGGAAGATCTGGTTAAGGTGGTAAAACTGACAGGAGCCTTAGGGCAGAGTGACCAAGTTCTCCTGGAGTTTCTTATACAGAGGAAAGGGGACGCCAAGCGTAGTCGGGCATGCATTCTAGACTTTAAGAAAGCTGATTTAAGAAAACTTAGGGAATTACTGGGGGTGATCCCATGGTCAGGAATAATAAAAGAGAAATGAGTTCATGATCGATGGGAGTTTCTTAAAAGTGAGATAGATTTTCACACAGGGCCAAAATGTCCCGTTACTGCTCTGCCACCTCCTCTCCTGTTCCTGCCATGGAATAACATAAATCTTTCACACACTTACCTTAATTCTGTGGCAGGAATGGGCTACCCCTCCCCTTGCTGGCCGACCATAAATACTGTGATGTACTAGGAACACATGCTCTCATTTACTCAATAAGAAAATCTTTATGCAGCAGGAATATGTATGTCATGAACATGGCGAAAGCCGAAACTGAAGGCAACACACCCCCAACCCCAGATAAACCTCACAGCGTGAGAATGGCACGCAGAGAGGATTCTAGTGCCCAGACAGCTCCAGGTGGCTGACCTTGAGTTGTCTTGGAGAACAGCATTCCCAGACCGAAAAGGGCAGGCTGGCCCATGCCCAAGAGCTGAGAGGTCCACACAAGGGAAGCGGGCCCAAGCCTCTACCAACTTCATGTCAGGATCCTCCATGGAGTCTACTTAATACCCAGACTTCAAGGATGAGCCTGACATACCGCCCTCCCAACAAACAGCCTCCCCCTCAGCTCAGCCCGGCTTATCAGGAAAGCTGGCATGGAACTTTCGTAACAAGCGCGGGGCATTGACGTGCTCGACATTAACCCATTCAGCGTGAGCTACAGGCAGATGTTTCCATTTTACCAAATACTGTAAGCCCCCCCGTGCACCTGAGAGTCCAGAATCCCAGAAATGTCAAAGTGTTGATCTTGGTCCACCAGGATGGGGCAGGGCGATGACTCAGGAGCTTGATGGTGACAGTCCGAAGGGCACTCTGGCTTGTGCAAGCTGGAATGGAACACAGGGTGGACGTTATGGTACATTTTGGGCAAGAATAGTTCAAAAGCCACAGGGTTAATTTCCCTAACAATAGGAAAAGGTCCAATGTACTTAGGCCCCAACTTCTTCAAAGGTTGTGGGCTCTTTAAGAATTTAGTAGACAAGAACACCAAGTCCCCTACAGCATACTGTGGGATAGGGTCCCGCCTTTTATCAGCATACTCCTTGTAACAGGCTTTTGCAAAGTCCAGAGCTGCAACTACTTTAGGCCATGCCTCCTTAATTTGGGTACTCCACTGGGTTACCAGGATCGGGTCCTTGGGGGGGTCCCCTCTCCGAAGAGCAACGGGTTGAAGTCTTGCCCTGAAACAATTTTAAAAGGAGACAAGCCCGTGTTTTGGTGAATGGCGTTGTTATACGCTACTTCAGCAAAGGGCAAAAGGTCAGCCCAATCAGACTGCTGAAAATTGACATAACATTTTAAATACTGTTCCAAAAGCTGGTTCATTCGTTCACTATGGCCATCAGTTTGAGGGTGATGCGAGCTGCTCAACCCCATCTCAATTCCCAACAATTGGGTGAATGCTTTCCAGAATTGTGAGGTGAATTGAGCCCCCCGATCTGAAATGATCTTAGCAGGCACCCCATGTAGCCTATAGATGTGATGCACAAACAGTTTGGCTAGCTGGGCAGCCGTCGGTAATTTCTTACAAGCCACAAAGTGCGCCTGTTTGGAAAACAAGTCAGTCACAACCCAAATAACAGTCTTTTTCTTAATTTCTGGCAATTCAACAATGAAGTCCATGCTACTGATTTCCCATGGTTTAGTAGAAGTAGGCAAAGGTAGCAGCAAGCCTTTAGGCTTTCCCCCAGCTCGTTTTGACATTGCACACGTGTGACACCTCTTCACATACTCCTCCACCTCCTTCCTCATTTTGGGCCACCAAAACTGCCGCCAAGTCAAATGTAATGTTTTCACATACCCAAAATGACCTGTACTCTTGACATCATGGCACTGTTTGAGGATGACAGTTCTCATAGCTTCTGGAACATACAGGCGTTCCCCTTTCCAAGCTAAACCTCCCCGTCGAACAAGCTCCCCTTGTTGAGACAGAAACAATGGGTCCTTCGAGAGAGCTGAAGCCAATCAGATTTGTGCCTGAACAACACCGGAGCCCCCAAGGGGGAGGTCGTGGTTCTGATGAACCCTCGGGCCAAGCTTTTGTCTATGAACTCCAGGAGAGCGTCCATCTCCGCCAGTGTCATAGAGTGTATCTTAGGTTTGGGCAGCTCAGTCTCAGAAACTAGTTCAATCGCACAGTCAAAAGGCCTATGGGAGGTAGAATGTCACATTCCTTCTCTTCAAACACATACTGCCACTGTTTATATTCCACTGGTAACCCTTTCATTTCCCCTTGAACAAAAGCGATTTCAGTTTCGTGGCTTGGCCTCTAGAGGCCTTTCCCCCAGCGAACTCTTGCTCATTCCATGTTCTCTCTCACACAAGGGGTCTGTAAAAATCACTATCTCTTTTATCCAGTCTATGATGGGGTTATGGAACTTCAGCCAGTTTAAACCCACTACTGCCGCAGGGACTAACCCTGGGGCTATTAAAAATTGGAGCTCCTCCTGATGGTTCCCCATCTTCATCTGCACTGGGCCAGTAATTCACCTTGTGGGGGCCCCCTTCATCATTCCTCCGTCCATCTGAGACAGCCATACTGGCTTGTCTAGCTTGTTGGTGCTAACTGCAAGTTCCTTGACCAAGGAAGGGTGAATTAGTACTTGGCTACACCCACAGTCCACCATTAGCATTATTTTCTGGGGGACCCCATTGTTTGCCACCCCTATTCTGGCTTTTATGAAAAAAGGGCCTTTTTCCCCACTCACCACAGCACTTGGGCACCCTTCAGGGTTAGCCCACCCTCGGGTGCTTAGTAAGGTGGGCTGGAGCCATTTCCTGCCGGCTCTGCATCGGAGGAGGACCCACTGTCATCCGGTTCCTCTGAGGACTCTCCCGCCACATGGCCTGGTATCAAGGCGCACGCCATTGCCTTGGTCTTGGGCTTGAATGGTGTCTGGGGTGCCGGTGCCTTCCTCTCTACCTTCTTTGGTCTCACCTCCGCTCGGGCGTCTCGCGGTTGTTTCTCTGGGCATTCGGCTATGCGGTGTCCACTCTTCCAACAGTGCACGCACAAGCCTTTTCTCATCCTTCTTTCCCTCTCCAACTCCCCTGCTGTGCCACCACTTGATCGGGCCGTGTCAACTTTCTTCCTGGTGGACCCCGTAGCCTTCCCTCCAAGCCCCTGGCATTTCCAGGCCAGCTTAACGCTCTGTTTCAGGGTCTCCACCTCCCCAGCCAGCCATACTATCCCAAAAGGGTTGCGGGGTACCCTTGGACCAACGACCACTCTAGGATATCTGCATTAAGGCCATCCTGGAAATACTGCACCTTGGTAGCTTCGGTCCAGTCCGGGATCTGACTGGCCAGGCAGCAGAATTCGGAGGCATATTCTGCCATGGACCTCGACCCCTGCTATAGTTGCTGGAGCTCGGAACGTGCCCATCTCATCCTCAGGGGGTCTTCAAATTGAGCCCGTAAGGCCATCATGAATTCGTAAAAGTTCCCCAACTCTGGAGCTCCCATGTCGTAGAGCTTCACCAGCCACTGCACCACCTCCCCCTCCAGTTGGTTTGAGACATACTGCACCTTCTCAGCCTCGGTCTGGAACTCCTCATCCCATTGGGACATAAACCCCATTACCTGGGTTAGGAAGTATGGCAGCTTCGTGGCGTCCCCATAAAAAGTGGCTTTCAGGTCTCGTTGCTTGAGCCCCTGAGGTCCTTGCCGTGGGTCAACCAGACCAGCTCCTCCAGGGGGTGCTGGACCAGGAGCCTGCAGGACCAGGGCCCCAGTGGGTGGCCCAGGGACCCCACCTCCTGGGGCTGGAGCTGGCAACTGCTGGTCCTGTGGGGGTTGGCCTCCTCCCAGGGCAGCTGGTTGCTGAGGCAGCCTCTGCAGGATCATCTCCATCTGCTGCTTCAGCTACTGTACTTCCTCCTCCAGTTCTGAGCATGGAGGCCTTGCCCCAGGCTCTCGATACCCCTCAGTTAGGGGTCTGTCCCACCATTGGGACCTGCTCTTTTCCCAACCTCGCTCTTCTGGCCAGAGCCAACTGGCTCCCATGGCCATCCCAGCTCCCCGCACTGGAGTCTCGGAGAAGGGTAGGCTGGCCCTCCCCAGGGCTTGCCTGGCTCCCATCTCCATGAGTTTGAGGGGAACGGTCAGCCTTCCAGCCCTCTGCCAGGCTCCTCGTCTCTGATCTTTCTCTGGTCCGCTGGCACCATCCCCCGGCAGGTCTGCTCCCTGGCCACTGCCTGCAGCCAGGTCTTTCTCCATCTGGGTTCCAATCTCTGCATCATCATCCATCACGGATAGAATTCCAAGATTAAAGATGATTTGTGAGTTTCGGCTTACTGTGATGTACCAGGAACACATTCTCTCATTTACACTATAAGAAAATCTTTATTCAGCAAGGATACGTATGTCATGAACATGGCCAAAGCCAAAACTGAAGGCAACCCCCCCCCAACCCCAGATAAAACCTCACAGCGTGAGAATGGCATGCAGGGAGGTTTCTAGCACCCAGACAATTCCAGGTAGCTGACTTTGAGTTGTCTTGAAAACAGCATTCCCAGGCCAAAAATGGCGGGCTGGCCCATGCCCAAGAGCTGAGAGGCCCACACAAGGGAAACGGGCCCAAGCCCTTACCAACATCATGTCAGGATCCTCCATGGAGTCTACTTAATACCCAGACTCCAGGGATGAGCCTGACATATACAGCCATTGTAAGGCTAGTTTTATGACTGGCCATTCGAAATCCCGATAACGGCCGGGTGGTAAATTTAAAAAAAAAAACTCCCCCAAACATAAAATCAGTTCACCAAGCACAAAAACACTCTTTAAATCACACAATCAAAACAGAGAGGGTAAAATAAAACAGAGAGGGTAAAATCTGGCTGTCCAGATCGTACCAGGAAGTGTTCGGAATGGACCTCCCCTCTGTGGCTGTCATTTCAGAACAGGAACGGGGCTCCTGTTCACACACTCATGATTGTGTGATAGTGACTGAATGGGAAGTCTATTCACAATGAAAAATCGTGATTACATTGTTCCGGAACAGTCACGGGAGCAGGATGGATGCATGACAGAATGGGGTCAACGTCGTCTGAAAGGGAAAACCTTTCCCAACCCTGTTCTGTTCTTGCCATGGGATATATAGCCTGTGTGAAAATCTCCATAGTGAAGGCACAACTTCAAATAGTTCCAATGAGGAGGAAAAACGGGAGGTGTCTAAAGAAACCAGAATGCATGTCTAAAGAACTTTAAACTGAGCTAAGTTTAAAAGGAACATGTACAAGAAATGGAAATGGGGAAAACCACCAGGGAATTCAAACAAATAGCCAACTAATGTAGGAGGAAAGTCAGAAATTCTAAAGAACAGGTTTGCTAGGGAGGTGAAAAACAACAAAAGGGCTTTTTTTGGTAGAAAAAGGAAGAACAAGGAAATGGTGGTGCAACTCTGTGAAGAAGATGGCAAAATACTAACAGGGGACAGAGAAAAGGCAGAACTACTCAACACCAAAAGGATAACAGTGTTGATCATGGGGGAAATGGAGCAGATGATACAGTAGAGGAAATGAAGCATAGAATAGGTAAAGAGGTGGTTCAGGAATTCCTCGCCAGTAGAAATCAGTTCAAGTTTCCAGGGCCAGATGAACAAGGGTATTAAAAAAAAACTGGCAGGAGTAATGTCAGAACCACTGGCAATAATATTTTGAGAAATCCTGGAGAACAGGAGAGGCTCCAGCAGACAGGAGGAGGGCAAATGTTGTCACCATCTTTAAAAGGGAGAAAAATGAAGACTCAAATAATTACCGCCTAGTCAGCCTGACATCAATACTAGGAAAGACTCTAGAACAGATCAAACAAGCCTGCTCCATCCTCAACAAATTGAACAAAGTCAGGAATTTAAGTACCTTGGTATTCATTTTATAGAAACTCTCTCCTGGAAGTCCCATATAGAAGCTATCAGAGCAGTGGCTCTGAGATAAATTGGAACAATCCTTAGATTTTACAATAATTCAGGGGGTCACCTGGTTGTCCCAGCTCTGAAAATATTCCAGAGCAAAGTAATTGCCCAGATTCTGCATGGTACTGTTGTTTGGGAATGGGATGAGATGGCTAAATTGGAGGCTCTTCAGAATACATTCCTTTTTGCCATAATCACAAAAAAGTCAACATGGGTTTCAGAGAAACAAGTCATGCCAGGCTAATCTCACCTTTTTTATATATAAAGTTACCAGCTTGGTAGACGAAGAGAACGCTCTGGCTATTGCATACCTTGATTTCAGTAAGGCCTTTGACAAGGTTCCCCATGACATTCTTGCAAACAAGCTTGTAAAATGTGGGCTAGACAAGTTAACTGCTAAATGCATTTGTAATTGGTTGACCGGCCAAACCCAAAGGGTGCTCCTCTTTGTCTTGGAAAGATGTGACCAGTGGGGTGCCACAGAGTTCTGTCCTGGGCCCAGTGCTATTCAATATCTTTATCAATAACTTGGATGAGGGAATTAGGGGCATACTTATCAAATTTGCAGATGACATCAAATTAGGGGGAGTAGCTAATACCCTAGAGGACAGGATCAAAATTCAAAATAACCTGGATAGACTGGAGAGCTGGGCCAAAGCTAACAAAATGAAACTCAATACGGAGAAGTGTAAGGTACTGCACTTAGGGCGGAAAAATGAAATGCATAGATATAAGATGGAGGAGACCTGGCTGAATGAGACTACATGCGAAAGGGATCTAGGAGTCCTAGTAGACCACAAGTTGAACATAAGTCAAAAGTGTGATGCGGCAGCTAAAAAGGCCATTCCAATTTTGGGCTGTATCAATAGAAGTATAGTTCCTAGATCAAGGGAAGTAATAGTGTCGCTCTATTCTGCCTGGGTCAGGCCTCACCTAGAATACTGTGTCCATTTCTGGGCACCACAATTCAAAAAGGATATTGACAAATTGGAGCGTGTCCAGAGAAGGGCGACGAAAATGCTGAAAGGTCTGGAAACCATGCCTTATGAGGAAAGACTTAGGGAGCTGGGTATGTTTAGCCTGGAAAAAAGATGGTTAAGGAGCAATATGACAGCCCTGTTTAAGTATTTGAAGGGGTGTCACACTGAGGATGGTGCAAGCTTGTTTTCTGCTGCTCCAGAGACTGGAACACGGAGTAATGGATGCAAGCTCCAGGAACAGAGATTCCACCTCAACATGAGGAGGAACTTTTTGACAGTAAGAGCTGTTCAGCAGTGGAACATACTCCCTCGGAGCGTGGTGGGGTCTCCTTCCTTGAAGGTCTTTAAACAGAGGCTGGATTGCCATCTGTCAGGGATGCTTTGATCGTGATTTCCTGTGTGGCAGGGGGTTGGACTGGATGGCCCTTGTGGTCTCTTCCAACTCTAAAATTCTATGATTCTATGATTCATTTCTCAAGAAATTTCGAACACAGAGGTTGATTTCCTTTCCATTAGAGCTTGTATTCATTTTATTTTATTTAATTACTGGAGAACTGTAAAGGATCCTTCAGTTAGGGTTTTCCCCAAGTTATGTTTCCAACAGCTATCAGACTGCAAAATTTGGAGTTCAAGATATTGCAAGTTACTTGAATCATATCCTGTTTTGCTTGCTAATTTTTTCTATCTTGAATTCAAGAGAGAATCTTCATGAATACATTTTTAACCATGGTGTCCATCTGGACAGACAGGCTATTAACAACTCTAAATTTTCAAAATGGTATAGACTTCATAAATTGGACCATCAAAGGGCAGTTTACCTAGTAAAGCTTACATTCCCCAAACTTAGGCAAGCTTTTACAGCCCTTCATTTTCAAATAATGCCTACAGCTATCGTTGATAGGAGATATTCTCATACACCTTTGGCCCTCTGTTTATGCATTTGTGGTGCCCCAGAAATAGGGGATTTGCCTCATTACCTGTTTTCTGTTCTTTATATTCAGAACAAAAAACCAAATTTCTGGGGTCTATTCTGTCTCATCTACATTCTAATACTGGTTCTGAGAAGATTTTCTATCTCCTGTCTGATACTGACTCTATGGTAACTCACAAGGTTTTTCTTTTTGCCCTGGCAGCGATGAAAATTTGTGCAAGACATTTTACTCACATTGCAGTTGATTGCTATGGGGATGATCTTATCTAATTTTAGTGTTGTTTATATTCAATGTGTTTTAACTGTATTGAATTCTGTCTTTTTTAATACACAATATTTAGATGCTACTTATTTTACCTAGCACTTTTATAATGTACTTTTATATTGTTCTTACTCATTTTGTATGCGAATGGCCTTTGGTCTAAGCATTAAAAAACTAACTACATTCAGGCAGGAAAAAAAAAATGAAAAGCACAGGTATAGGATGGATGACACCTGACTTGACAACAGCACATATGAAAGCGATCTAGAGGTCTTAGTAGGCCACAAGCTGAACATGAAGCAATAGTATGATGGGGCAGCTAAAAAACCTAATGTGATTCTGGGTTGCATCAATAAGAGTACTATGTCCAGATCGTAATAGCACTCTTTTTTTCTGCTTTAGTCAGACCTCACCTGGAATACTGTGTCCACTTCTGGGTACCACAATTCAAGAAACATATTGACAAGCTGGAACATGTCCAGAGGAGGGCAACCAAAATAGTGGAAGCCATGTCCTATGAGGAGCTGGGTATGTTTAGCCTAGAGAAGAGAAGATAAAGAGGTGACATGATAGTAACGTTTAAATACTTGAAAGAATGTCATATTGAAGAGGGAGCAAGCTTGTTTTCTGCTGCTCCAGAGACTAGGACATGGAAAATAGGCTCACACTACAGGAAAAGAAGTTCCACCTAAACATTAGGCAGATCTTTTGAATGGTAAGAGCTATTCAAATGATATTCAAAAGAGCTATTCAAAAGAGCTATTCAAAAGAGCTATTCACTTTTGAATGGTAAGTGGAATATATTGCTTAGGAGTGTGGTGGAATCTCCCTCTTTGGAGGTTTTTAAACAGTTGCTGGATGGACATCTGTCGGGGTGCTTCGATTGTGCATTCCTGTAAGGCAGGGTTGGACTGGATGCCCCCCATGGTCTCTTCCAACTCTACTGGCTTGTCTATACAGGAATGTATAATTCACATACCTGTGCATTTCACAGCAGCATTTTTTTGTCTCCACAGAGTTTTGGCAAAAACGATAGTGTGCGAAGCTCTCTCCGGCAATGTTCACATGGCCGGAAATCAAGATAGCAGCCATGTCATTGTTCTGTGTGGGGGTGGGGAGGAAAGGTGAAGGGGACCTGGCAGTGACCGGAGACAATGAGGAGGGTGGCCACCAATGAGGAAGAGGCGGAGAGTTGCCTGACATTCACTCATCCTGGCAGTGGCACTGCCCTCCAATTCTGGCTGCAATGGGATGGTAGGAGCTGCCTTGCCAGCTGCTGGGAAAAGGAAGAGGAGAGCAGCTTTTCACTACTTCATCTCACCTTCTTCTGGAGCAGTGAATAAACACCCTCCTCTTTCTTTCCCAGTAGCTGGCTAGGTGGCTCCAACTATCCCTTTGCAGCCTCTGACTCCAGCTGCAAAGGCATGGTAGGAGCCATCTGGCCAGCCACTGGGAGAAGGAAGAGGATGGAAGGTCTTCACTGCTTCATCTCACATTCCACTGGAGTAGTGAAGAGCCACCCTCCTCTTCCTTTTCCCAGTGGCCGGGCAGACAGCTCCTACCATCCCTTTGCAGCCAGAATCGGAGGCTGCCACTGCCACCAGGATGGCTCTCCTCCTCTTCCTCATGGTGTCCACCCTCCTTGTCATCTCCGGGTGCTGCTGAGTCCCCTTTGCCTTCCTCGTGCCCCCGTGCAAAACAATATGGCTACCATCTTGATTCGTGGCCATGTTCCCTTTTGACAGTACAGTTTTTTTTAAAAAATAAACATTTTAAAAAGCACACGATTACTAGTGCTTCTGGGCACTTGACAGCAAGCCTGCGCACATCCAACCAATCAGATGACAAGTTCTGCCTGCTCTGGAGTGTGCAACAAATCACATCAGGGTTTGAAAAAGCAGGAATACACATTTCCTTTGGAGCGTTAAAAAAAAAAAAAAAAAACAGGAGAAGCCCCAGAGGCTTTTCCTGTGGAGTATTTGGCATTTGAGGCCATCTTCGTTCACAATACATCAAATCACCATGGGATCCTGTTGGGACAAAATGTATTCTCCTTGCATTCTATGATTCTTTATGGCATGCAGTTCTCTTGGCTGGTTGCTGGATTCTCTCTCTCTCTCTCTCTCTCTCTCTCTCTCTCTCTCTGGATATGTTGGATAGTTTGCCCAGGGCCACAGAGCTAGAATGTGTTAAACAGTGTCCCTTTAATTATGCCCCCACGTTTATTTTTAACATTGTAGTTGCATTTGTATTAGCATTAGAAATCTATGACTGGTAAATCTAGGCAGATGGAAACAACATTGCATGACATTTATTTTATTTTGATGAAATACATATTAGAGAAACTTGATGATATCTCTTTGTTTTAGTCAAAAATGCCTGTATTTTTTCCTTTCAATTATTTGTTGTGAGATCTATCATAAACAGAGAAGAAATTAGTAGAAGAAAATGGTGATGCTAACCTGAAGGGGAAAATCATCAATGTTGATAGATTTCAGTCCATTTTAAATGTAGAACTTTGGGGGAGGGTGCATTGGTGAGAGAGTCTGTAAAAGGCTGCAAAGACCTCTGTGCCTTTAAGTAAAACATCTATTTAAAAATTTAAAAACAAAAAAAAAAACCCTCTTCCTTTTTGGTCCATTTTCCAAATAAAGAATGTGAATAGTGTGGGCTTCTTTTTCCTAAGCAGTGAGGACCCCCACGGCATATTTTTCTTTTCATATGTGAAATGAGGTGGAAAATCCTCATTTCACGACAGGAAGGACAAATATTGACATGAAGTTAATATTTGTCAGAAGCCCTGCAAGCAGCTTTGGTGTTTGAAAATAAGTAAATTGAATAAAATAACAAATTTGATGTCAACGGTGTTTGTTTTTTAATTTACAAAATATACATTTTAATGTCTTGAATGCAAAAAAAGAGGATAAATGAATGACTCACGTTTCCCCCCATTTCCTTTTACACAAAAATAAATCTAACATACCCATCTGTTGTTATTAAAAGTAGAATACAGGTGTGCCTCATGTTATGGAATAAATATAACTATTACACACATTTTAAACATGTGCCATTCACATAAAATTAATGTATTGTATGTATCTACCTTCTTTTCTGACTTTTTCTGTCATACATACAGACTCATGTATGTAAGCACCAATTCTCCCCTCCCCCACTTTTACACACAAAATATAACCAGCTTAATTTAATTTCAGTCATTTAGAAAGGAGGCTTCTGGAATTTATCACTGTTATTGTTCTTCTCCAATGTAAATAGCACATGTCACCTCAATACTTGGTGGTCAATCAGTATTTATTAAGCCCCGTCAACTCTGGCCTTTTTCTCCAAGGAAAGCCACAAGGCAGATTAGATGCTGCCCCTGACACAGTGTGTCACTTACCTATTTGTGTTGATTATGAGAGTCAGCTGTGAGCAGGCCTCTTTTCCTCTTCCTCTCCCAGCCCTGCTTACAAGAACCCCTGCTTGGATTTTCATGAGGAAATAATCAGATTAAGCCTTCAGCGATGAGTTCATATGGAGTTCTCTTTTCTCCAACGTGCTACTAACTGAATAAACGTGTTTTGTGGTAAATTGTAAATGACATTATGATTGCCAAGGCCAGCATGGGTTTCATTTTAAAAGTGATTGAAATTGCTGGCCACAGAAATTGTGACTAACAGATAAGGCCATTTGGACAAAGGAAGAAATGTGAGAGAAAGGACCAACCAGGGCTCTAGGATGGTATCCTAGAGCCCTAGAGCTCCTATAGAAAGGAGAAGCTGTGTTAATGGAAATCCTATCAATTACAAAATAGAAGCAGAACCTTTTCACAAATGGGAAATCCAAAACAGAAATGTCACTAGGCGGAGAAAAGTTGACTCAGCCATTTCTGTGAGATCAAATGATGCAATTTGACAGAAATACCCTATGTATGTAAAGCCAAAATCTCACTTATGTCAAGTTTTGACTTTCCCTTTCTGCTACTTCCCACCCAAATTTTTAAAAAGGATCATGCTTTCCCTCCCTCCCTCCCTCCCTCTGCCCCTCCCCTCCACTAGACTTGAATTAACTCTTGTTCATATCAATTGTAATCAGAGTTGCCAATTAGCTGGTTCTTATGGCCCAGCAGTTATGATCTGGGGCCAGTTGCCTGATGAGTTTTATGTTTGTTTGCTTGTATGCACTTAGGGAGAACTTGGGGAAAGGGTGGTTTAGTGGCTGGTTGTTGTTTTTTTGTTTTTGTTTTTACTTTTTATTTGTTTCCTCTCTCTATCTTCTTTTTGTGAATTTGTATGTACAAATTGGCCCTCCGGTATCCACAGATCCTGCATCACTGATTCCACCAATCACAACTTGAAAATACCCCCCAAAATGGAAAAAACAAACCTTGATTTTGTCATTTTATATAAGGGTTTTGCCATTTTACAATGCCATTCTATATAATAGGACTTGAGCATCCACAGATTTTGGTATCCACGGGAGACCTGAAACCAAACCCCAGTGCATAACAAGGGCTCACTGTACATGGCTCTTTATGGCAGTGCTACTGAATGTTTCAATTAAATTTCACATGGATTTAGATGTCAGGACAGGTAGGGGCAACAGGAGGAGGACTGGTAGTACATAGCCCCAATTGTCTGCAGTCAACAGTGTTGCTTAAAGTGACATCAGCCAACACCAAGTTTAGTAGCACCAGCCTACCTGTCCACCTAGCTTACCAACAGTCATAGAATCATAGAATCATAGAATTGCAGAGTTGGAAGAGACCACGAGGGCCATCCAGTCCAACCCCCCTGCCACGCAGGAAATCACAATCAAAGCATCCCCGACAGATGGCCATCCAGCCTCTGTTTAAAGACCTCCAAGGAAGGAGACCCCACCACGCTCCGAGGGAGTGTGTTCCACTGCCGAACAGCTCTTACTGTCAAAAAGTTCCTCCTAAGGTTGAGGTGGAATCTCTGTTCCTGGAGCTTGCACCCATTGCTCCGTGTTCCAGTCTCTGGAGCAGCAGAAAACAAGCCTGCTCCATCCTCAGCGTGACATCCCTTCAAATACTTAAACAGGGCTATCATATCACCTCTAAACTGTCTTTTTTCCAGGCTAAACATACCCAGCTCCCTAAGTCTCTCCTCATAAGGCATTGTTTCCAGACCTTTCACCATTTTATTTGCCCTTCTCTGGACACGCTCCAATTTGTCAATATCCTTTTTTAATTGTGGTGCCCAGAACTGGACACAGTATTCTAAGTGAGGTCTGACCAAGGCAGAATACAGTGGCACTATTACTTCCCTTGATCTAGACACTATACTTCTATTGATACAGCCCAAAATTGCATTGGCCTTTTTAGCTGCCGCATCACACTGTTGGCTCATGTTCAACTTGTGGTCTACTAGGACTCCTAGATCCCTTTCGCACGTAGTCTCATTCAGCCAGGTCTCTCCCATCCTATATTTATGCATTTCATTTTTCCGCCCTAAATGCAGTACTTTACATTTCTCCGTATTGAATTTCATTTTGTTAGCTTTGGCCCAGCTCTCCAGTCTATCCACGTCATTCTGAATTTTGATCCTGTCCTCTAGGGTATTAGCTACTCCTCCCAGTTTGGTGTCATCTGCAAATTTGATAAGTATGCCCCTAATTCCCTCATCCAAGTCATTGATAAAGATGTTGAATAGCACTGGGCCCAGGACAGAACCCTGTGGCACCCCACTGGTCACATCTTTCCAAGATGAAGAGGAGCCACTGCTGAGCACCCTTTGGGTTCGGCCGGTCAACCAATTACAAATCCATTGAACAGTTAACTTGTCTAGCCCACATTCTACAAGCTTGTTTGCAAGAATGTCATGGGGAACCTTGTCAAAGGCCTTACTGAAATCAAGGTATGCAATGTCCACAGCATTCCCTTCATCTACCAAGCTGGTAACTTTATCAAAAAAAGAGATCAGATTAGTCTGGCATGATTTGTTTCTCTGAAACCCATGCTGACTTTTTGTGATTATGGCATTGCCTTCTAAATGTTCACAGACTCTCTGTTTAATGATCTGTTCTAGAATCTTCCCTGGTATTGATGTCAGACTAACTGGACGATAGTTGTTGGGATCCTCTTTTTTCCCCTTTTTGAAGATGGGAACAACGTTTGCCCTCCTCCAGTCTGCTGGGACTTCTCCTGTTCTCCAGGAGTTCTCAAAGATTATTGCCAATGGCTCTGAGATTATATTTGCCAGCTCTTTTAATACTCTTGGATGTAGTTCATCTGGTCCTGGAGATTTAAATTCATTTAGATTAAGAAGGTATTCCTGTACTACCTCTTTACTTATTTTGAGCTGGATTTCCCCTATTCTGTCCTCTGTTCCATTCTCCTCAGGTTGGTCCTCCTTTTCCTTTTCTGAAAACACTGAGGCAAAGAAGGTGTTGAGTAATTCTGCCTTTTCTCTGTCCCCTGTTAGCATTTTGCCATCTTCTCCACGTAGCGGCCCTATCATTTCCTTCTTCCTCCTTTTGCTGCGGACATACCCAAAAAAACCCTTTTTATTGTTCTTAACCTCCCTAGCAAGCCTGAGCTCATTCTGCGCTTTAGCTTTTCTGACTTTACTCCTACACGTGTTCGTTATCTGTTTGAATTCTTCTTTGGTGATTTCCCCCCTTTTCCATTTCCTATACATGTTCCGTTTAAAACTTAGCTCCATTGAAAGTTCTTTAGTCATCCATCCTGGTTTCTTGAGATACCTCCCATTTTTCTTCCTCAATGGTACTGTTTGAAATTGTGCCTTCAGTATCTCCCTTTTGAGAAAGTCCCATCCGTCTTGAGGTCCCTTCTCTTTTAGTATTCTTGACCATGGGATCATCCCCAGTATTTCCCTGAGTTTATTGAAATCAGCTCTCCTAAAGTCAAGAATCCGTGTCTGACTATGCCTGGCTTCTCCTTTCCATTGTATAACAAACTCCAGGAGAACATGATCACTCTCACCTAAGGATCCCACCACTTGCACCCCATTAACCAGGTCGTCTCTGTTGGTTAGGATCAGATCTAAAATAGCTGACCCCCTTGTTGCCTCTTCCACCTTTTGGACCATGAGATTGTCTTCCAGGCATGTAAGGAATTTGCTAGACCTTGTAGTTTTGGCTGAGTTAGATTGCCAGCAAATATCAGGATAGTTGAAGTCACCCATCACTACTACATCTCTCCTTTCTGCATGTATGTTCATCTGTTCTAGAAAGGCAACATCCAATTCCTCTGTCTGATTTGGGGGTCTGTAGTAGAGTCCCACAATAACATCCCTGTTGTTTCCCTCCCCTTTAATTTTTATCCAGATGCTCTCCACCTGGCTTCCAGTAGTGATGTCATGGATCACTTCACTGGTGTAAATATCCCTGACATATAATGCTATTCCTCCTCCTTTCCAGTCACTAACTCACTAATTACTGATTAGCAGCAGCCATATCTGTAAAGGTTCAGTCTAAACTTCAAATCACTCAGACAATAATCACTATTGAAGTATTTGGCACCAATTCATTGGCAGATCTAACGATTCAAAGTATCAGGTCTAGATTATACAGAGGTTTAACTTTTGGTTTGCACCCCCTCCGGGGCAGGGACTTGACTTTTTTGCCCCTCTCTTGGGCACACATTGCACCCCCGCTAATTCCCACATCTTCTTCCCAGGCAACTCACATCTGTGTGTCCTTGAGATGCCCGTGCTGTAGGCTTCAAGTACACACACATTCCATGCCCAATTGCTTAGCAACCTTATCCCCCCTCCTGCTCTCCATGGCAGGTACCTGGCTGGACTCAAAGCCCAAGACAGACAGGCTACCTGACATTCTGCCCCCCCCCAAGACAACACTACCCAACTCACCGGAATGCTTCCAAAACAGTAACAGTTATCAAAAGATAAAAGGCAGGCAAATAAGACAAAGCAAGTAAATAACGATGCAAAGCATAGAAACCAGAACCAATATAGAAAACAGGATGAACAGCCAAATGCCCATCAGCCTGGCCTGTCAGGGAAGTGCTTGTGGAATTTCTTCACCAGCTGAGGGGCTCTTGCATGGTCACAGTCTACCCACTCCGTGTGGCCAAGAGACAGATGTTTCCAGTTCACAAAATACTGTAAGCACCCCCTCGTTAGCCTAGAGTCCAAGATTTCACTGATCTTGAAGTGTGCATGTTCACCCACCATCACAGGAGGAGGTTCCTCCACAACAGGGTGCCAGGTACTCAAAGCAGGAGCAGGTTTCAGAAGACTAGAATGAAAAATAGGATGGACATTACTATATGTATTGGGGACCTTAAGCTCCATGGCTACCAGGTTAATCACTCTAGTTATGGGAAAGGGCCCAACATATTTAGGTCCTAGATTATAAGAAGGTTGGCGGCATTTCAGAAATTTGGTAGATAGGTATACCATGTCACCCACAGCATAAGAGGGTGTCAAGCTCTCTTTTTATCAGCCAGTTTCTTATAGACTGATTTAGCAAAGTCCAGTGCCGACACCACCTGAGTCCAAGCTTACCTGATCTTGCTCAATTGTATTAAGGGTACTGGATCTGATTGGCCTACCCCCCCCAATGACATAGGTTTTAAGTCCCTTCCATATATCACTTTAAAGGATGAATGTCCAGTACTTTGATGTACAGCATTATTGTATGCCACTTCATAGAATCAGAATCATAGAATTGTAGAGTAATAATCATGTTAATTCATTCTGTCCTCCCATCGGTCTGTGGATGATGGGAACTACAGAGGCCCAATTCAACTCCTAATAGTTTAACAGATGCCCTCCAAAATTGGGAAGTGAACTATGCCCCTCTGTCCAAGATAATCTTGCTTGGCATCCCATGGAGTCTGCACACGTGCTACACAATTTAGCCAGCTGCTGGGCGGTGAGTATACTCTTGTAAGCCACAAAGTGAGCTTGTTTCAAAAACAGGTCAGTAACTACTGTTACTGTTTTCTTTTTACTTTCTGGTAGTTTGACTATGACATCCATACTAATCACCTCCAAGGTTTTGAGGGGGTTGGAAGTGATTGTAAGAGTCCCTGAGGTTTCCCTCCCCCTCTTTTTATGATGGCACATGTGTGACACCCTTTTCTCATTTTGGGCCACCAAAATTGCCTTCTCACCAAATGTAAATTTTTTACATAACCAAAGTATCTAGCAATTTTAGCATTGTGGCTCTGGTGAAATACCTGTGCCCTCAGTTGTTCTAGCACATAGATCTTATTCCCTCTAACAGCTAGCACCCCTTTTAGGGTGAGTTTGTTTGCATTGTCTTTGTACCAGGAATCAGTGGACAGAGCTTTATCGGACTGCTCATCCTGGCTTCAGTGAGTGTGTCTCAGTATGTGCACAGGTCTGACTATGGGCGAGAACCTCTAGAACCAATTGGGAGGGGGGAATACTGTGTCCACCACTTCCTTTCTCTTACTCTCATGCTGAGGTAACCTAGACAAAGCATCCGCTAAAAAATTCTTCTTTCCAGGGAATTATTACAGTTGGAAATTAAACTAATAAAAGAAATCAGCCCAGCGGATTTGTTTGTGTCCTCGTTTGCAGGGGTCTTTAAAGCCTCTAGGTTTTTATGATCTATCCACACCTCAAAAGTCTCCCTGGCTCATTCTAAGAGATGTCTCCAAGCCAGTAGAGCAATGAGAATAACTCCCGCCTCCTTTTCCCACACCGGCCAGTTCCTTTCTGTGCCATTAAGCTTTTTTGACAAATATGTGCATGGTTTCACCTTCCCCCTTGAGTATTTCTGCAATATTTTTTATTTTGTTTTGTTTAGTTATTTATACCTCGCTCTACAGCCACAAGGCTATCAAACCGGCTTACAAATTGTTTTAAGCAATAGCTATTTACACATCTTCACTGCATTAAACAGTTTCCAATGTGTGTTAGCTAATTGCCCCCACAAGTTGGGTACAATAGCACTGCTCCCATCACCATGTCTGATGCTTCCACTTGCACTATGAACGGGGCTATGGAATTGGATTGCTTTGGTACTGGTTCTGTGGTAAAAATGTATTTAAGTCTGTCAAAAGTTTTTTGGCACTCCTAAGTCCACTTTAGTTTTTGAGAGGGTTTAGGTTTAGGCTGGGGCCCCTTCCTTCTTTTTCATTTTAAGTAAGTCTGTAAGAGGTAAAGCCACCTCTGCAAAATCTTTTTAAAAATCATGATAGAAATTTGCAAAGTGAAGAAGTCCTTGTTGTTGCTTTCAGATTCCAGGGGGTTCTCAGTCTAACACCACTCTCATTTGGCCGGGTCAATTTCCACCCCTTTGCTGGAAATCTGGTACCCTAGATAGTCCAACTTGGTTGTGTGGAACTCATACTTAGATAGCTTGGCATATAGCTGGTTCTCAGCCAGCTTACTGAGCACCTTCTGAACCAGCTTCACATGGGAATTATAGTCCTCAGAATAAATTAACACATCATCTAGGTATACTAGGATTCCGTTATACTAGATCTCCCTCAATACTTCATTAATGAGGTTCATTAAAATCCCTGAGGCTCCTGACAGTCCAAATGGCAGTACTAGGAACTTAAATGATCCTAAATGGCAATTGAAAGCAGTTTTCCACTTGTCCCCTTCCTTGATTCTAACTCGGTAATATGCCTCCCACAAATCCAATTTGGTAAAGATCTTGCCCTTGGTCAGATGGGCCAACATGTCCTTCATCAACTGTAGGAAGTATTGATTAGATACGCTCACCACCTTTAGGCCAAGACCCCCATCCTTCTTATGCCTACATAGGACTGGGGGGCCCAACACCAAGGTCATGGGCCTAATAAACCCCTAAACCTAATTTTTATCTACAAATTCTCTCAGCCTCCATCTCCATGGGAGTCCTGGAGTACAGCTTTGACTTAGGCAACTTAGCTCCCGGAATTAATTCAATAGCACAGTCTGAAGCTCGGCGGGGGGAAGGGTAATACAGTGGATTCCTTCTCCTCAAACACTTCCCTCCATTTGCGATATTCTATGGGTAAATCCTTTTCCTCCCCCATAATCATAGCCACTGAGCATATTTTCCCTGGTACTCAAACCTGGCTATCTTTCTCCCTTGGCTCCATAGCACCTGTCTCCTCTTCTCCCCGGTTGCTCCTTGCCCCACCCCCAGGGCAGTGCTCTTGCATACAAACTGAACAGGAGAAAGTTATAATCTCCTTGATCCAATCAACGTCAGGTTTGTGATACTTCAGCCAGTACCACAGCTTGCAGTACTGCAGGGGCTACTACAAATCGAATGGATTCTCTGTGTTCCTGATTTTCATCCATGTGGTGCCAGTGTAAAATCTAGTGGGCCCAACTTTCATGGGGTCTCCATCCATCTGGGTGAATTTTATAGGAGTGCTTAACTTGTAAGTCTCTATTCCCATCACCGCTACTAGGGCAGTTTAAATCAACACTTGGGTGCACCCACAGTCAATCACTGCCATAACTTTCACCATCACCCCCTTTTTCCGCAGTCCACAGTTTAACAAAAAAAGGGCTCACACTCCATTAACCCCTGATTCTGGGTGCCCTTCGGGATAGCCCACCCTTTGGCACAGACTAGGGTGGGCTTTGTCTGTTTCCTGACAGCTCTCCCTCTCCCAAGGAGGATGCATCTGACTCATCCATCTCCCATGAAGATACTCCACTGCCGCTCACTGCTGAAGCTTGCGCTGCCACCTTGCTTTTTCCCATTCACTTATGCGGTGAGGTCTTCACGTCACTCCTCTGATTCTCATCCTTCGGGCCATCAGCTGCCTCTCTCTCTGGACACCCCACAATATGGTGGCTTCCCATGCCACACCTCAGGCACAACCCCATTCACATTTGTCATTCTTGCTCAGTGTCTGGGGGTTGGTCGAAGGGCACACTGGCTTCTTAGCTGTGCTGCCGCCAATCTTGCCGCCCCACCCTTGCCACTGCTTGGCCAATTTCACACTCATTGTTTCCACCTCTCCAGCCAGCTTGACCCATCCAATCAAAATTACTGGGTTGCAGCCCAAAATTGCATTGGCCTTTTTAGCTGTCACATCACACTGTTGACTCATGTTCAACTTGTAGTTTACTAGGACTCCTAGATCCCTTTCGCATGTAGTCTCATTCAGCCAGGTCTCTCCCATCCTATATCTATGCATTTCATTTTCCCGCCCTAAGTGCAGTACCTTACACTTCTCCGTATTGAATTTCATTTTGTTAGCTTTGGACCAGCTCTCCAGCCTATCCAGGTCATTTTGAATTTTGATCCTGTCCTCTAGGGTATTAGCTACTCCTCCCAATTTGGTGTCATCTGCAAATTTGATAAGTTTGGCCCTAATTCCCTGGAATTCCCTGTTGAGCCCATCCTGGAAAAATTGGATCTTGGTCTCCTCAATCCAGTCTGGTACTTGGCTCACCAGCCAGTGAAACTCACATACTCTGCCACAGCCTACTGTCTTGTCACAGCCACTGCAGTTCGGTGCACGTATGCTCCTGCCAGAACAGGTCCTTGAATTGGGATTGTAGGAACGTCAAAAAATCATCTAAGCTGTCTAACTCAGGTGCTGCCATGTCATACAGCCCCACAAGCCACTCTGTGTCCTCCTCCTCCAGCTGGCCAGATACATACAGGACCTTGGCTTCCTCTGATTGGAACACATCTTCCCACTGTCACATGGAGCCCTTAATCTGGGTTAGGAAATATGGTAGCTTCTTTGCATCCCTGTAGAAGGTAGCTTTCAGCCCACGGTCCATAAAGGAAAGTGGGGCTCATCTCGGTGGAGGAGGAGGAGGAGAGTGGTCTCCCTGGTGCAGGTGGACTGGCCTCAGCTGCTTCTTCCTCCCGCTCCAGGGCCTCTTTGCCTTCCTCCTCCTCCTCTCTGTTGTTGCCGCTGCTGCCACTGCTGCTGGCACTGCCAGTCTCCATGGGGTCCCCACTTCCAGTCTCTCGAGCTTGTCCAGTATCTCTAGAATACAGGAATTTACATTTCTCACATCTGCTTCTACAATTTGGCTTCAAAATCTCCTTGGGGTCTGGCCACACTGTTTGCTCCACTGGGTCTCATGTCCCATTTTTGGGATCATCTGCCCATCTCTCAGGCTCAGTCCCCAGGATTGACTGGAGAGCTGGGCTAAAGCTAACAAAATGAAATTCAATATGGAGAAATGTAAGGTACTGCACTTAGGGCGAAAAAATGAAATGCATAGATACAGGATGGGGGAGACATGGCTGAATGAGACTACGTGCAAAAGGGATCTAGGAGTCCTAGTAGACCACAAGTTGAACATGAGTCAACAGTGTGATGCGGCAGCTAAAAAGGCCAATGTGATTTTGGGCTGTATCAATAGAAGTATAGTGTCTAGAAAAAGGGAAATCATAGTGCCACTCTATTCTGCCTTGGTCAGGCCTCACCTACAATACTGTGTCCAGTTCTGGGCACCACATTTCAAAAAGGATATTGACAAATTGGAGCATGTCCAAAGGAGGGTGACTAAAATGGTGAAAGGTCTGGAAACCATGCCTTATGAGGAAAGACTTAGGGAGCTGGATATGTTTAGCCTGGAAAAAAGGCAGTTAAGGGGCAATATTATTTAAGTATTTACTGTTTAAGTATTTGAAGGGGTGTCACATTGAGGATGGAGCAAGCTTGTTTTCTGCTGCTACAGAGACTAGAACACAGAACAATGGATGCAAGCTCCAGGAACAGAGATTCCACCTCAACATTAGGAGGAACTTTTTGACAGTAAGAGCTGTTCGGCAGTGGAACTCACTCCCTCGGAGCATGATGCGGTCTCCTTCCTTGTAGGTCTTTAAACAGAGGTTGAATTGTAGGAGTAATGAGTCTAAAAATAAAATTGTATTTAAAAAATTCCAGGAATCTAGTCCTTTTAAAAAGCAATAAAAATATCTTCTTTAAAAAAGAGTTAAAATCATTTACTTTCAAAGTGATGCAGAGGGACGCTTAAGAATGCTGACTAACAGACAGCTCAATTAACATTTAAAAGTGTATTCAGAGTGATCACCCAGTTAAATTAGACTCATTACAAAAACAAAGGAGTCAGTTTAAAAATGCAAATCAAAAGTTTACTGAATCTCAATCTACATCAATCTCAATCTACATACTAAAACAAACTTTAAAAGGAGTGTTCCTAACTAACTAGGAGGATTTAGGGTAGAAAGACTCACCCAGCCTTTAGCGGTAAAGTCTGCATGGTGAACATCATGGCATGGCATCATAGCAACAGCATGGCTAAGCAAAGATGGTAAAGACAAGATGGCAAAGATAAAGAAGAGATGACAACAGCCACATGGAGACTCTAACTTAAAAGAGTCTTACAAAGAGCAATAAAATTTAAATTAGGTCATGTGTTGAATGATTCCACACTCCAGTTGGCTGGAAGTGCCCAGTGAAATAAGAGAAAGGGAGTTTGGGAGAACAGAAGCATGCAGGGAAAAATCCTAGACTTATCTTAGGATGTGAATGGAGTACACAAGATTGCTTTTACATTACAAATAATTATTTCCCCACATACGATATGAATGGCCATCTGTCAGGAATGATTTGATTGTGTATTCCTGCATGGCAGGGGTTGGACTGGATGGCCGTTGTGGTCTCTTCCAACTCTACAATTCTATGATTCTATGAAATCTGGCAGTGGCACTGGAAGTTCCAATCAGGAGGCACACCAACAGAGTGCCCAGTAGTTGTACACAGTGGCACACCTTGATATTGATTTGGCACTAATATTATACCGTATTTCATGTCCTGAAGGGATGTTTGGGCTTAGGACAAATTATAAATAGGTTTCCCACCATTAAACAAAGGAAGCTGCATCTTTGCTTATTGCTGTTAACAGCTGAGAGACTGGAATTTATGAGTTTATGACAACTGCTGTATTATAGGATCGGAAAGGTGCAAGAGTATTTTCTCTGGGGATAATGGTTGTTTTGGTCACTTGTTTGTTTGTGATATGACTCATCGCAAAGGATGCCCAAGAGGGGTTTAGTACATTCCACCATGATGGCTCTGCTTACTTGGGGCTTTGCTTAAACTTATCTTCAGTGTGTCTGCTGGTAGTTTTCCATGACATGAGGAAAGCCTCAGGTCCTGTTGACCTCTATCTGACCTCACTTTCTTGTCCACCTTGGTCTACTAGCCCCCATGAGGTGTCTTAATATTGCCAATTATAAAATATTATAGGGACGGGGTATAAGGCATGGTAACAATATGTTCGAAAAACTGTATTTTTTCTGCTCCACTCAGGCTGTTAAATGTTTTATTTGCATATGTAATAGATGACATCAGATTTCTGCATGGTATCAACTATGGATACTTGAGGATTTTTGTTTGGTCTACCAGTTCCTAGTCCTCATGGCCAAGAAGGGAAGTGGCTTCTGACTACACTGAAATGCCTCAATACCATCTTATCTGACAACAGAGTAACATCTCAGATAGAATGTAGGCCTATGACTTTAAGATCATCCTTTTTTTCTCCTGTATCTTTACCTGATGAAGAAGCCAGCTTTGAAAGCTTGGAGTTGGGCTTAGAGTTTGTGGATTTTGTTGTTTTTTAAAAGTATATTTGGAATGAAATGTATTATTTTAGTGTAAAATTAATACAAAATACATATTTAGTGGGGAAATTTAAAAATATTGCTTATTTTGTTCAGTTTTTCAAAATTCCCAGTTTTTGTTTGGATAGAATTGATTTATGAATGAGAAACTGACATACAGCAGGAATAAACTTATGTGTCCATGACTACTCTAAACTCACTTTGCAAGCTTATGTGGCATAGCTCCTTCCCATCAAATCATATCCTATCTAGGCAGATGCAAAATTTTAATCCCTGAGAATCACATTTTGTTGCAGAATTCACACAGAACTAGAGATAAAAGGTGGAAATTTATAATACTGTCATCTGAAGTTTTGTGGTGGAAATTTATAATACTGTCATCTGAAGTTTTGTAAATAAAGTACCTGAGTTTCAGCCACCTGCCATATACAGTATTGTTTTAAATACCCTTACACACACACACAAACCCAAAACAAAAGTCTGAGACAATTTTTTCCCCAACAAATATAATGCATTTCTGTTGGTTACATTTTCTTAAAGAAACAAGGGGGAATAACCATTATTCAAAAGAAATATTCCACCTCACGTGAATATGGGTTTCCTGGCTCTGGTTGTTTGGGTATTCAGAAATACTCACAAGCACTACTGTGGAATTCATTGGAATGCTCATTGGGGTCAGAAAAATAGCCCATCTGAAGGCACTTCTTTTTTTTTTTTCATTTTTAGTCTGTTTCGGTGAAAGTTAATATGATTATGTATCTTATGGCACTGACCAGAAAAGCCTGGTGAATGGTTGATCTAAAATGGCAATAAATAAAAAAAATCAAAATTTAAAATGTGCATACCTAACAACCATTCCTTCTTTATTGTTTATTTTCCCTATATTCTGAATACATATATAAATCATTGTTTACTTACACCCATACCTTTTATTAATATTGAAGTTGCTATGCAACTGCTTGCTCTTGAGTTGTTCAATTGCTACAAGTGTTATGACAAAAATGCGGAAGTTATTAAATCTGTGTTGATGTTTTATTGTTTATTTAAGAGGCATTTATAGACAAGTCACAAAGTGCATCTTCTAGTCTTCATCGAACATTTATTTCTGTATGGACTGTATTATTTATTTCTGAAAGGCTGTACAATAATGGTTTGAGAAAGTATGCATCAGGTCAAAGAGACCTCTCGCCATCTGTATTGGCAATCCACTCTTTTCCTGGTTCCTTAAATGGTGCTGTTTCCCAAGGATCTTACTGTGCTGCAACATTTCAATATTTTATTCTAAGCTGGCATCAAACAAGCTCTCATAAACTTGTTTTGCTGGGCAGGTGTCTTCATCATTAAGACTCTAGTTTAATAGTGGCCATAATTATGTTAGGATTTTCTTAGGTATCTCGTATGATGAACCATAGAAGTTTTCATATTTTTGTGAAAATATTTTCATGAAAAATTTGGTGGTATTACATCAATCTTGTTTTTTTCAATACGTACCATGGAAAGTGCCATGACAGGAAACAATTACTTCAGCTTTCAGGAGAATCTTTATGTTGTCATTCATTGGGCTTAATCTATTGCTTTTACCATAGCAGAGACCAATAGAGAGAAGGCTGTAGCAATACTCAACAATTGCCTAGCCCCCATCCCTGAAAATTCTGGATGAAGTCAGAACCATCCACAGCTCATCTGAAAATTTGAGCACATTGAAGACTGTTGCAAACAAAGCTACAAAAAGAAAATAGGTGAGATCCGTTTATCTCTTCAGATTGGCATTCATCCATTCATTGATCAGTATGAGACTGCTGATTTTGGAAATCAACAGTCCATTATATTTTTTAAGTATACATTTTCTTCCTCATTATCAAGTGACAGATTAAAGAGTTTGAATTAAAGTCTCATCCATGCCTCAAGACTGATGCTTTACAAAATACCCTTGCCTTAGCTATTGATAATTTAATTTCTGTGACTTAGACTCATAGAATCATAGAGCTGGAGGCCACAAGTGCCATCCAGTCCAACCCCCTGCCATGCAGAAATACACAATCAAGTCATTCCCAACAGATGGCCATCCAGCCTCTGTTTAAAAACCTCCAAGGAAGGAGACTCCACCATACTGCAAGGCAGTGTATTCCACTTCCAAACAGCTCTTACTCTCAGGAAGTTCTTACTAATGTTTAGGTGGAATCTCTTTTCCTGTAGTTTGAATCCATTGCTCCATGTCTGGAGCAGCAGAAAACAAGCTTGTTCCATCCTCAGTATGACATCCCTTCAAATATTTAAACATGGCTATCATGTCCCCTATCAACCTTCTCTTCTCCAGACTAAATACACCCAGTTCCCTAAGCCGCTCCTCATAAGGCATGGCCTGCAGAACTCCCACCATCCTGGTCGCCCTCCTCTGGACACATTCCAGCTTCTCAATATCCTTCCTGAATTGTGGTGCCCAGAACTGGACACAGTATTCCAGGTGAGGTCTGACCAAAGCAGAATAGAGTGGCACTATTACTTCCCTTGATCTAGACACTATACTCCTATTACTGCAGTCTAGAATTGCATTGGCTTTTTTAACTGCTGCATCACACTGCTGACTCATGTTCAGCTTGTGGTCCACTAAGACTCCTAGATCCTTTTCGCATGTACTGCTCTCAAGCCATGTGTCACCCATCCTATATCTGTGCATTTTATTTTTACTGCCCAAGTGTAGTATCCTACATTTCTCCCTGCTGAAATTCATTTTGTTACTACTGGCCCAGCTTTCTAATCTGTTGATCTAATCTTGATCTAATCTAATCTTCCTTGTATCTCTAAAGGATGCTGATTGTGTTCTTCCAATATTTTGTCTCTTATGTTCCTTTTAGTAAATTTAACAATCGTATCTCTTGGCAATTTCCTCTTAATCACCACCACAGAATTCACTCAATAGGCCACTTCTGTTTCATTGTCCATAAGTTCCTCAATAACCTTTAAATACTGTGCTAGTACTCCTATCATTCTTGTTCATATGTCTTCTTTTAGCCATTCCTTGCAATCTTCTAACTATAAACCATGATTCCATTTCTTTCTGTTATATCACTGCTTATCTATCCAAATGTTTGTCTATCTCTAAGTTTGAAGAATCCATTTTCTGCTTGAAAGTATGAATATCTTTTTTTACTTTTATCAATATCTTTCCTATTCTTATCTATATCTTTTCACATGCTCTAAAGTGTCTTGCATTTCAGTCATTTCTATTTTGACTTCTACTAGATCTTGTTTTATTCCCAGCATAAATGCTCTCATTTTCTCCATAAACCTTTTGTGATATTCCAAGGGTTCATCAATCAAATCTCTTCTCCCTTGTCATTCCGCTTGTCTTCTTTGGCTTGATCTCATTATTGCAATAATATCCAGTAATTTCTTATTCACCAATATTTCAATTAATTCCAAAACTAGAAATCTTATTTACACTTATTGTTATTTTAGATAATCAAATTGTCAATTAACTATAAATTTATGGGTTAAATTCAATTCAATTCATAGAATCATAGAATCATAGAATTGCAGAGTTGGAAGAAACCATGAGGACCATCCAGTCCAACCCCCTGCCACGCAGGAAATCACGATCAAAGCATCCACAACAGATGGCCATCCAGCCTCTGTTTAAAGAAATCCAAGGAAGGAGACCCCACCACACTCCGAGGGAGTGTGTTCCACTGCCGAACAGCTCTGACTGTCAAAAAGTTCCTCCTAATGTTGAGGTGGAATCTCTTTTCCTGGAGCTTGCACCCATTGCTCCGTGTTCCAGTCTCTGGAGCAGCAGAAAACAAGCCTGTTCCATCCTCAATGTGACACCCCTTCAAATACTTAAACAGGGCTATCATATTGCTCTTTAACTGTTTTATTCCAAGCTAAACATACCCAGCTCCCTAAGTCTCTCCTTATAAGGCATGGTTTCCAGACCTTTCACCATTTTAGTCGCCCTTCTTTGCACACACTCCAATTTGTCCATATCCTTTTTGAATTGTGGTGCCCAGAACTGGACACAGTATTCTAGGTGAGGTCTGACCAAGGCAGAATAGAGTGGCACTATTACTTCCCTTGATCTGGACACAATACTTCTATTGATGCAGCCAAAAATCTCATTGGCCTATTTAGCTGCCGCATCACACTGTTGACTCATGTTCAACTTGTGGTCTACTAGGACTCCTAAATCCCATTCGCATGTAGTCTCATTCAGCCAGGTTTCTCCCATCCTATATCGATGCATTTCATTTTTTCGCCCTAAGTGCAGTACCTTACACTTCTCCATATTGAATTTCATTTTGTTAGCTTTGGCCCAGCTCTCCAGCCTATCCAGGTCATTTTGAATGTTGATCCTGTCCTCTAGGGTATTAGCTACTCCTCCAAATTTGGTGTCATCTGCAAATTTGATAAATATGCCCCTAATTCTCTCATCCAAGTCATTGATAAATATGTTGAATACACTGGGCCCAAGACCAAACCTTGTGGCACTCCACTGGTCACATCTTTCCAAGATGAAGAGGAGCCACTGATGAGCACCCTTTGGGTTCAGCCGGTCAACAAATTACAAATCCATTGAACAGTTAACTTGTCTAGCCCACATTTTACAAGCTTGTTTGCAAGAATGTCATGGGGAACCTTGTCAAAGGCCTTACTGAAATCAAGGTATACGATATTCACAGCATTCCCTTCATCTACCAAGCTGGTCATTTTATCAAAAAAAGAGACCAGATTAGTCTGGCATGACTTGTTTCTCTGAAACCCATGCTGACTTTTTGTGATTATGGCATTGCCTTATAAATGTTCACAGACTCTCTGTTTAATGATCTGCTCCAGAATCTTCCCTGGTATTGATGTCAAACTAACTGGACAATAATTGTTGGGATCCTCTTTTTCCCCCTTTTTGAAGATCGGGACAACGTATGCCCTCCTCCAGTCTGCTGGGTCTTTTCCTGTTCTCCAGGAGTTCTCAAAGATTATTGCCAATGGCTCTGAGATTACATTTGCCAGGTCTTTTAATACCCTTGCATGTAGTTCATCTGGTCCTGGAGATTTAAATTCATTTAGATTAAGAAGGTATTCCTTACTACCTCTTTGCTTATTCTGTGCTGGATTTCCCCTATTGTGTCCTCTGTTCCTTTATCCTCAGGTTGGTCACCCATTTCCTTTCCTGAAAACACTGAGGCAAAGAAGGTGTTGAGTAATTCTGCCTTTTCTCTGTCCCCTGTTAGCATTTGGCCATCTTCTCCGTGTAGTGGCCCTACCATTTCCTTCTTCCTCCTTTTGCTGCGGACATACCCCCCAAAAACCCTTTTTATTGTTCTTAACTTCTCTAGCAAGCCTGAGTTCATTCTGCACTTTAGCTTTTCTGACTTTAATCCTACACGTGTTTGCTATCTGCTTGAATTCTTCTTTGGTGATTTCCCCCTTTTTCCATTTCCTATACATGTTCTGTTTAAAACAGCTCCGTTGAAAGTTCTTTAATCATCCATCCTGGTTTCTTGAGATACCTCCCATTTTTCTTCCTCAATGGTACTGTTTGAAATTGTGCCTTCAGTATCTCCCTTTTGAGAAAGTCCCATCCGTCTTGAGGTCCCTTCTCTTTTAGTATTCTTGACCATGGGATCATCCCCAGTATTTCCCTGAGTTTATTGAAATCAGCTCTCCTAAAGTCAAGAATCCGTGTCTGACTATGCCTGGCTTCTCCTTTCCATTGTATAACAAACTCCAGGAGAACATGATCACTCTCACCTAAGGATCCCACCACTTGCACCCCATTAACCAGGTCATCCCTGTTGGTTAGGATCAGATCTAAAATAGCTGACCCCCTTGTTGCCTCTTCCACCTTTTGGACCATGAAATTGTCTTCCAGGCAAGTAAGGAATTTGCTAGACCTTGAAGTTTTGGTTGAGTTAGATTGCCAGCAAATATCAGGATAGTTGAAGTCACCCATCACTACTACATCTCTTCTTTCTGCGTGTGTGGTCATCTGTTCTAGAAAGGTGTCATCCGATTCCTCTGTCTGATTTGGGGGTCTGCAGTAGAGTCCCACAATAACATCCCTGTTGTTTCCCTCCCCTTTAATTTTTATCCAGATGCTCTCCACCTGGCTTCCAATATTGATGTCATGGATCTCTTCACTGGTGTAAATATCCCTGACATATAATGCTATTCCTTCTCCTTTCCTGTTTGGCCTATTTCTCTTATAAAGTTTATACCCCTCTAACCCTACATTCCAATCATGAGAGTCATCCCACCAGGTTTCAGTAATGCCTATTATATCATACTTGCTTTGTAGTTCAAGTTCATCTTGCTTAGCTCATGCTCTGTGCATTACTGTAGAGACATCTAAGACCATGTGTTCCCTTTACTTGCTGCCTGTGCAAATTTTTTTGCCTCCCACTGTTGGGTCTTTGCACTGTTTGCCTTGTTCCCTCTATGACAGCTTGACTATTTTCTCCAGCCCTTTTGCCTTCCAGAATACTGTCTCCCTCCCCCATGTGACTCAGTTTAAAGCCCTCCTACTCAAATTCTTGAGACTGTAGGCAAAAATGTTTCTGCCAACTGTTGTGATATGCACTCCATCTCTTGCCAGAAGTCCTCCCTCATGGAAGCGCAGCCCATGATCCAAGAATCAAAATCATTCTCGGTGACACCATCTACGGAGCCAGTTGTTTACATCGGCTATTTTCATCTCCTTTCTGGACCATGCCCTTCAACTGGCAGAAGAGACGAGATAACAACCTGTGCATCCATTTCTTTCAGCTTCCTCCCCAGAGCCTCATGGTCTCTTCTGATCTTCGGAACGCTGTGCCTTGCAGTATCGTTGGTTCCCACATGGACCTTGGTCAGACCTCACCTAGAATACTGTGTCCAGTTCTGGGCACCACAATTCAAAAAGGATATTGACAAATTGGAGCGTGTCCAGAGAAGGGCAACTAAAATGGGGAAAGGTCTGGAAATGATGCCTTATGAGGAGAGACTTAGGGAGCTTGGTATGTTTAGCCTGGAAAAAAGACGGTTAAGAGGCGATATGCTAGCCCTGTTTAAGTATTTGAAGGGATGTCATGCTGAGGATGGAGCAGGCTTGTTTTCTGCTGCTCCAGAGACTGGAACACGGAGCAATGGATGCAAGCTCCAGGAACAGAGATTCCACCTCAACATTAGGAGGAACTTTTTGACAGTAAGAGCTGTTCAGCAGTGGAACACACTCCCTCGGAATGTGGTGGGGTCTACTTCCTTGGAGGTCTTTAAACAGAGGCTGGATGGCCATCTGTTGGGGATGCTTTGATCGTGATTTCCTGCATGGCAGGGGGTTGGACTGGATGGCCCTTGTGGTCTCTTCCAACTCTGCAATTCTATGATTCTATGATTCTATGATTACAAAAAACATAACAAAAAAGAGGAGCAAGAATTAATTAAAGAAATAAACTTTCTACTAGAGAAAAAGACACGATCCCTTGGAATAAACATAACCAAAAATAATTCAGATGTATTTGTGAATAACTACAACAAGTTGTGGAATCAAATCAAAAAAGACATGAAGAGGTGGAACAAACTGAATCTTTTCCTTTTTGGAAGACTCTCCACAGTTAAAAATGAATATTCTTCCTAGATTCATGTTCCTCTTCCAAATATTCCTATTATTGTAAATGATGTTCCATTTGTATTTGTATTCTGATAGACATAGGTCTCTTCCAACTCTACAATTCTGTGATTCTATGAAGAGGTAATGATTTGTAGGCTTGACAAGTCTTGTCAGCCTTTCCATCACATCATGGATCTTTGCCCCAGGGAGACAACACACCTCCTGATACATCTTGTCAGGCTCACAAACCACTGCTTCTGTACCACGCAGCAAGGAGTCCCCCCTACCACCACACGCCTCCCCCGAGGCTTTGCAGCTGCTGTTCCTTGCGGTGGTCCTCTCAGGGTCCCCTGCTCTGCCCCTGAAGTCTGTCCATGCTGTTCTTCCTCATTGTCCTTGATAAGGGAAAGGGCTTCGAATCGATTCTGTAGCTGCAAGCTGCTCGTAGAATCCCTGGATTTTGTTCTGTGTGTGACATTCCTTCAGCTATCAACCTCCTGTGTCTGTGGAGTGACACTCTCCTCCCCAGCCAGTTCCTCTGTGTGGTCCCCACCCAAGACTGTTCGTTCTGTTCTGTCCAGGAAAACCTCTTGCTCCCGAATCTGTTGAAGTGTAGCTACCCTTGTCCCCAGGTGCTGGACTTTCTTCTCCAAGAGGGCTACCAACTTTCACTTGGTGTATTCAAATTAACTCATTCACTCATTCAAATTCAATCATTAGGCTATACTTATACTATTAATTTATTTATTCAGATCAACAAATCCTTGTCTAATTTTATAAATTTGAATTCTCTTCCTTTAATTGTTACTTATATTTTGTTTCACTCAAGTTAATTTTAACCAATAATAATCATTAGTTACAATCAGGTAATTTCAGTTCATTCTATATCCTGGGATTTAAGTTTAAATCCTTAGCTTGTTACTTGGGTTTTAATCTAAATCTCAATATTTCCTTATTCAATAATAATAATTAATATTCAGGAGATTAAATTATAACAATTCATATATGAAACCTAAACATATATGTGATCATTTTAAAAAAAATCGTAGAGAAAAGGTGAGAGAACTGAAGATAAGCATAGTCCCTCTTTTCAAAACAGGCAAAAAAGAAGGTCTAGGAAATTACAGACAGTCAACCTGACCTCAATATCAGGAAAAATATTAGAACAGATTATACGGGAGTCTGTCTGCAAGCATCTTGATGACAATGCAATGATAAACAGAAGCCAGCATGGTTTTATAAAGAACAAATCCTTCCAAACTAATCTGATATTTTTAGTAGATAGTGCAAATGCTATGGGTGTCATTTATCTGGATTTCAGCAAGTCATTTGAAAAGGTCTCCCATGATATTTTGATTAGTAAACTGACTAAATATGGAATAGATGGAAACAGCATCAAGTGGGTCCATAATTAGCTGGAAAATCATGCTCAAAGAGTTGTCACTAGTGGTTGTGCTTCAAATTGGAAGATGGTCTCGAGTGGAGTGCCACAGGGTTTTGTCCTGGGGCCAATGTTCTTAAATATTTTTATTAGTGATTTAGCCAGTGGTGTGGAGGGAATCTTTATGAAATGTGCAGATGATACAGAATTGGGAGGGACAGCTAGCATATTGGAAGATAGGAACGGAATTCAAAAATATTATGATAAACCAGAAAACTGAGCTGAAATTAATAAAATGAAATTCAGGAGAGACAAATCCAAAATTCTACATTTAGACCACAAAACCCAAATCCACAGGTCTATACTTGGGAATACTTGGCTCAGCAGTGCTACATGGCATTATTGTTGATGATAAGTTGAAGATGAGGCAGCAATATGATGATGCAGCAAAGAAGGCAAATGCCATTTTAGCCTGCATAAAAGCAGAGCTTCCAAGTCAAGGGGAGAAATACCACCCCCTATATTCTATGCTCATCAGGTCTCATCTGGAGTAGACTACTACCTCCACATCTGCAGGACCCATATCCATAGATTCACTTGCCTGCATCTGAAAAAACTAGGCTCTCTAGGCATCTTCTCAGTCATCCAGTGTGACTCTATGGTATGCTTGGGCCAGAAGTCATTCATTTTAATAGAGTTTGTTATTATCCATGGTTTCCAGTACCCATGGCAGGTATGGGAATGTATCTTCTGTAACCTGCCCTAATACCCCCTTCCTTCCAATAATTCATCAATTGGCTATATTGCATAAATTATTGGCATTCCACGTGATTGGTAGTAGACAAGCTCAAGGCCGGCCAGATGGTCTGGCAATTCTCGCTCCTCCATAGTGTGCTTTGATGTGCTGCCCTCCCTTTTCTGCTTTCTCACGCTGGGTGTCTCTTATCTGTTTCCACTGTAAGTTTGATCTTCAGTTGCAGCTTTGCCAATGTCCCTTACACATGCTTCTATTCCAATAAAGAACTTTATTGAAGATATGTGAGTTTGTGTTCTGTGTACATCACACTGAGCTAGAGGCCTATTTAAGCCTGCTCTGCCCTCCCCACTCCCCTTGCTTCTTTGATCGACCCACCCTCCCGCCGTGGACATAGTGTGATAATGGTTGCTTTGGGGGCGGGTAGGAATTTCCCCCCTTTTCCCAGGGGGTTTTTCGCCTACCCCACACTGTGATAAGCGGCATATGGGAAGATTGGCTATGGGTGGCGTCTAAATAGGTAAATTAAGGTTGGCCTGAAATTGGGGGAGGCATAGATGTCAGTGTGCACCTTGGCACCTATTTTGGTGAAGGAAGGGTCTCTGGAATGACCAATAAAGTCGTGGGACTTAGCAGAAGGAAAGGACACCCACCTTGGGGCTGGCCTGAGGGAGAATCCCCCACCCTAATCCGGGGGCTTGAGTGGGGGACTTTTGGGTTGGTCTTCCAGATGCAGGCTGGCTTGTAAGTAACCCCAGTTATGGGGTTCCTCTCGAGGACTCAGGTGTTCACCTGGGGAAGCTGGGGGTTAAGGTCTCGGTTAGACCTACTGCCTCAGCTGCTCCCTCACTAGGTTGCCTCCCCCCCGCTGAAGATCTTAGAGGCATCTAAATAGGTAGGGTTAAATAAAGACCCTTTATTTTCACCCCATATCTTGTGTCTAGTCTCTTTATTTCCCTGACTCAGCTGGCAAAGCCCTTTTTATTTTATTTTTTAACCTCTCTAGTAAGCCTGAGCTCCACCTGTGCTTTAGCTTTTTTGACTTTCCCCCTACATGAGCTGGCTGTTTGAATTCTTCTTTTGTGATTTCTCCTGTTTTTCATTTCTTGTACATGTCCCTTTTCAGTCTTAGCTCAGTTGAAAATTCCTTAGACATCCATCCTGCTTTCTTTACACACCTCCCATTTTTCCTCATCACTGGAACTGTTTGAAGTTATGCCTTCAATATCTCACTTTTGAGAAACTCCCATCCATCATGAACTCCCTTCTCTCCCAGTATTTCCCTAGGTTTTCTGAAATCAGCTTTCTTAAAGTCTAGAAGGCATGTCTGACTACATTTGGCTTCCCCTTTCCTCTGTATAACAAACTCCAGGAGAACATGATCACTCCCCCCTAAGAATTCCACCACTTCCACCCCACCAACCAAATCATCTCTGTTGGTTAAGATCAGATCTAAAATAACTGATCCCCTTGTTGCCTCTTCCAATTTCTGGACAATTAAGTTGTCTGCAAGGCAAAAGAGTAATTCGTTGTACCTTAAATTTTTGGCAGATTTGGACTTCCAGCAAATATCAGGATAGTTAAATTTCCCCATTACTACTACATCTCTTCTTTCTGAATATGTGGACATCTCTTCCAGGAACGCATCATCCAAGTCCTCAGTTTGGCTAGGAGGTCTGTAGTAGACACCCACAATGACATCCCTGCTGTTTCCCTCCCCCTTGATTTTTACCAAGATGTTCTCAACCTGGCTCCAGGATTTAAGTCATGGATCTATTCAAAGGTGTACACATCCTTAACATACAATGCTACTCCACCACCCTTCCTGTTTGGTCTATTTCTCTGAAACAGTTCATACCCTTCTTGTACGGCATTCCAATCATGAGATGCATCCCACCAGGTTCCAGGGATGGCTATTATATCATGTTTGCCTTGCTATGCTGAGTTCTAGTTCATTTTTATTATTTCCCATGCTCTGTGCATTTGTATAGAGACATATAAGGCCATGGGCCATTCCCCCTATCTGTCATTTAAGGTTTTTTCCTCCCACTGTTGAGTTCTACTATTTGCCTTGTTCTCTATATAACATTCAGGCTGTTATCTCCAGCACTTGATGAACTGCTGCCCTCAAGAATACTATGTCCCTCCCCCACACAACTCAGTTTAAAGACGTCCTGATCAAATCTTACAGACTCTTACCGAAAACATTCCTGTCAACTGCTGTGAAGTACAACCCCTCCCTTGCCAATAGTCCACCTCCCTGAAACCACACACACCATGGTCCAGGAATCCAAACCGTTCCTGGTGGCACCATTTGCAGAGCCAGTTGTTCACCATCACTATCATCCTCTCCCTTCTTGGGCTATGCCCTTCCACTGGAAGGGCAGACAAAATTACTACTTGTGACACAAATCTTTCTCCCATATGGACATGTTTTTAATCTCGAAAAGCATTGTGGGTTATGTTAAGTCAATGGAGATTATGACAAGAACAATCTCTGATCACAGCCTGATAAAATTGACATTTAAAAGTAATGAAAGAACTTATAGTTGGAGACTTAAGGAAAGCATGATACAAGATGAAAAGGTTCAAAATAGAATAAGAGAAACTTTAAAAAAATATTTTAAAGAAAATAAAGAGGATGAAGCAACTTTACAGAATATTTGGGACGCAAGTAAGGCGGTAGTTAGAGGTGTATGTATGCAAATAAATTGTGAATTGAACAAAAAGATAAGAAAAAAACAAGATTTTTATATTGCTCTACAACAAAAAGAATTAGAATTAAAAGAAGATCCGACTAATAAGGAAATAATAAAAATGTTACAGATTTTGAGAGATCGATTAAAAATGGAAACTGCACAGGAAATTGAGAAAAAAGTTTGATATGCTAAACAAAGATATTATGAACAGGGAAATAAAGTCGGTAAATAGTTAGCATATAGAATGAGGAAAGAATTAGAGAGACAACAAATATTGAGAATAAAGGTAAAGGGAAAGATAGTGACAAATCAAGAGAGGATAAGAAAAGAATTTCAAGAATTCTACAAAGGATTGTTTAAAGAAGTATCCTCAAATACACGAGAAGAAGAAAAGATAAAACAGTACTTGGATAAGCAAGGGATTCTGAAAATAAATAAAAATCAAAAAGAAGAATTGAAGAGGAGCATAACAATAACAGAAGTTGAGGGAGCAATAAGAGCACTAAAGAATGGGAAAACTCTAGGACCCGATGGTTTTTCAGCTAATTATTATAAGGTATTCAAGGCAGAATTGAAAAAACCCTTATGGAAAACATTTAACAATATAATAGGAAAAGGTGAGATACCAGTATCATGGAAGAATGCAAATATTACCCTGATTTTGAAAGAGAATAGAGAAGCTGAAGAAATGAGAAACTATAGGCCTATAGCGTTACTCAATACAGATTATAAGATCTTTACAATAATTCTGGCTGAAAGGTTGAAAAATGTATTAAAGGAGTGGATTAATGAGGATCAAACAGGCTTTTTGCCAAAAAGACATCTAAGGAATAACATTAGGAAGATCATAAATCTTATAGAATATTTTGATAAGCCTTCAGAGAAAAAAATGTCTTTAATTGTTTTAGATGCCGAAAAGGCTTTTGACAGAGTTAACTGGGTATTTATGACTGAAGTAATGCATAGATTGGACTTGGGTGATAATTTTATAAATGGAGTTAAAGCGATATAAAAACATCAAACAGCTCAAATAATAATAAATGGGCAGAAAACATAAGAAATAGAAGTGGAAAAGGGAGTGAGACAAGGGTGCCCTTTATCACCATTGTTGTTTATTATGGTATTGGAGATATTATGTAGGATTATTAGAGGAGAACAAACGTTAAAAGGAGTAGATAAAAAAAGCATATTTTTAAGATTTCTGCATTCACTGATGACTTGGCAATATCCTTAGAGGATCCGTTAAGATCAATAAGCAAATTGCAAGAAGTACTAGAAGAATTTGGAAAGGCAACAGGTATAAAAATAAATAAAGAAAAAACAGTAATACTTGTAAAGAATCTGACAAAAAAAGAAGAGGAGAACTTAGAAGAAATATCAAAATTTAAGATAGGAAAAAAAGATTAGATATTTGGGAATAACTCTAACAAAAAATAATTTGGAATTGGTGGATAATAACTGTAATAAGGTTTGGTGTGAGATCAAAAAAGACATGGAAAAATGGGGAAAGCTAAACTTATCTCTCCTAGGGAGAATAGCGGCAATAAAAATGGCAATACTGCCTAAAATGCTCTTTTTGTTTCAGAACCTACCCGTATTAGGCAATGATAAGTTATTCAGACAATGGGAAAAAGACCTGTCTAAATTCATTTGGCAAAATAAAAAACCTAGAATTAGGTGGAAAGTACTACAAGAAGAAAGAGAGAGAGGAGGTCTTGGCCTCCCTAACCTGAAGATGCATTACCACTCTTGTGTGATGACTTGGTTAGATGACTGGTTTAGACTGAAAGATGATAAAATAGTAACACTAAAGGGAGTAGATGCCAGGTATGGGCTACACGCATATTTGTGGTACGATAAAGATAAAATTGATAAAAATTTTAGAAATCACATCATCAGAAATACAATGCTAAAAACATGGAAGTGCGTAAAACTTATCAAACTTATCAAATTTGCAGATGACACCAAATTAGGAGGAGTAGCTAATACCCTAGAGGACAGGATCAAAATTCAGAATGACCTGGATAGACTGGAGAGCTGGGCTAAAGTTAACAAAATGAAATTCAATACGGAGAAATGTAAAGTACTGCATTTAGGGCGGAAAAATGAAATGCATAAATATAGGATGGGAGAGACCTGGCTGAATGAGACTACGTGAGAAAGGGATTTAGGAGTCCTAGTAGACCACAAGTTGAACATGAGCCAAGAGTGTGATGCAGCAGCTAAAAAGGCAGCTAAAAAGGCCAATGCGATTTTGGGCTGTATCAATAGAAGTATAGTGTCTAGATCAAGGGAACTAATAGTGCCACTCTATTCTGCCTTGGTCAGACCTCACTTAGAATACTTAGAATACTGTGTCCAGTTCTGGGCACCACAATTCAAAAAGGATATTGACAAATTGGAGCGTGTTCAGAGAAGGGCAACTAACATGGTGAAAGGTCTGGAAACGATGCCTTATGAGGAGAGACTTAGGGAGCTGGGTATGTTTAGCCTGGAAAAAAGACAGTTAAGAGGCGATACGATAGCCCTGTTTAAGTATTTGAAGGGATGTCACACTGAGGATGGAGCAGGCTTGTTTTCTGCTGCTCCAGAGACTGGAACACGGAGCAATGGATGCAAGCTCCAGGAACAGAGATTCCACCTCAACATGAGGAGGAACTTTTTGACAGTAAGAGCTGTTCGGCAGTGGAACACACTCCCTCGGAGCATGGTGGGGTCTCCTTCCTTGGAGGTCTTTAAACAGAGGCTGGATTGCCATCTGTCGGGGATGCTTTGATCAAGATTTCCTGCGTGGCAGGGGGGTTGGACTGGATGGCCCTCGTAGTCTCTTCCAACTCTGCAATTCTATGATTCTATGAAAAAGAAAATTATATACCAGCCTACCATTGTGGGTTTCACCTCAGGAAGCTTTTAGGACAACTGAGATGACAAATTTAGATGTTTGGTTAACATATAAAGATACAGTTGCCCCTCCACATTTGTGACTTTCACATTCGTGGTTTTGATTATTCATGGAAGGCTGCTTCCCCCCCCCCTGCTGCTCAACACACCCTCCCTTCCCAAGGCAGCATAGGGCTTAGCCCGTCGCTGCCTTCGGAAGGAGGGGTGGGGAGCAGCTGGCGCGCTGCCTCTGCGCCCCACTCCCTTCCCAAGGCAGTGAAGGGCTTCTGAGGAATCCCTTCGGAGCCTTGGGAAGAGGGGTGGGAAGCAGCTGGCCCGCAGGCTAATATCTTATTCGTGGTTTTTTCACATTCGCGGGGGTTGTCTGCCCCTAACCCCCGCGAATGTGAAGGGATGACTGTATTTTGAAATATAAAGATGGAGAATAATAAATAAAATCTAGAGGAGAGATGGAGAGAGAACAAAAAGTATCAAATTGGTTTCAATATCGACAACTATTGGAAAGATCCAAAATGGATAAGAACTTAATTGGCATTGAACATCAGAAGACAGAGTTGGATGCATTACTAGCAGAAAATGTTGATTTAAAAATATGTGAAGTATATAGGCTATTACTAAAATTGGAATTCAAATCGGAAGTGGTGAAGGATTACATGGTTAAATGGTCTCAAAATATTGGGTATAATATACATCTAGAGGACTGGGAGAGGTTGTGGAAGATAGATATGAAATTTACGCCATGTATGGAGTTGAGGGGAAACTGTTATAAGATGCTTTTCCGCTGGTATATGTCTCCTCAGAAATTGGCAAAAATTTATAAGGATGTTAAAACAACTTGTTGGCCAAACAGGAAAGGAGGAGGAATAGCATTATATGTCAGGGATATTTACACCAGTGAAGTGATCCATGACATCAATACTGGAAGCCAGGTGGAGAGCATCTGGATAAAAATTAAAGGGGAGGGAAACAACAGGGATGTTATTGTGGGACTCTACTACAGACCCCCAAATCAGATGGAGGAATTGGATGTTGCCTTTCTAGAACAGATGAACATACATGCAGAAAGGAGAGATGTAGTAGTGATGGGTGACTTCAACTATCCTGATATTTGCTGGCAATCTAACTCAGCCAAAACTACAAGGTCTAGCAAATTCCTTACATGCCTGGAAGACAATCTCATGGTCCAAAAGGTGGAAGAGGCAACAAGGGGGTCAGCTATTTTAGATCTGATCCTAACCAACAGAGACGACCTGGTTAATGGGGTACAAGTGGTGGGATCCTTAGGTGAGAGTGATCATGTTCTCCTGGAGTTTGTTATACAATGGAAAGGAGAAGCCAGGCATAGTCAGACACGCATTCTTGACTTTAGGAGAGCTGATTTCAATAAACTCAGGGAAATACTGGGGATGATCCCATGGTCAAGAATACTAAAAGAGAAGGGACCTCAAGACGGATGGGACTTTCTCAAAAGGGAGATACTGAAGGCACAATTTCAAACAGTACCATTGAGGAAGAAAAATGGGAGGTGTCTCAAGAAACCAGGATGGATGACTAAAGAACTTTCAATGGAGCTAAGTTTTAAACGGAACATGTATAGGAAATGGAAAAAGGGGGAAATCACCAAAGAAGAATTCAAACAGATAGCGAACACGTGTAGGAGTAAAGTCAGAAAAGCTAAAGCGCAGAATAAGCTCAGGCTTGCTAGGGAGGTTAAAAACAATAAAAAGGGTTTTTTGGGGTATGTCCGCAGCAAAAGGAGGAAGAAGGAAATGATAGGGCCGCTACGTGGAGAAGATGGCAAAATGCTAACAGGGGACAGAGAAAAGGCAGAATTACTCAACACCTTCTTTGCCTCAGTGTTTTCAGAAAAGGAAAAGGAGGACCAACCTGAGGAGAATGGAACAGAGGACACAATAGGGGAAATCCAGCTCAAAATAAGTAAAGAGGTAGTACAGGAATACCTTCTTAATCTAAATGAATTTAAATTTCCAGGACCAGATGAACTACATCCAAGAGTATTAAAAGAGCTGGCAAATATAATCTCAGAGCCATTGGCAATAATCTTTGAGAACTCCTGGAGAACAGGAGAAGTCCCAGCAGACTGGAGGAGGGCAAACGTTGTTCCCATCTTCAAAAAGGGGAAAAAAGAGGATCCCAACAACTATCGTCCAGTTAGTCTGACATCAATACCAGGGAAGATTCTAGAACAGATCATTAAACAGAGAGTCTGTGAACATTTAGAAGGCAATGCCATAATCACAAAAAGTCAGCATGGGTTTCAGAGAAACAAGTCATGCCAGACTAATCTGATCTCTTTTTTTGATAAAGTTACCAGCTTGGTAGATGAAGGGAATGCTGTGGACATTGCATACCTTGATTTCAGTAAGGCCTTTGACAAGGTTCCCCATGACATACTTGCAAACAAGCTTGTAGAATGTGGGCTAGACAAGTTAACTGTTCAATGGATTTGTAATTGGTTGACCGGCCGAACTCAAAGGGTGCTCAGCAGTGGCTCCTCTTCGTCTTGGAAAGATGTGACCAGTGGGGTGCCACAGGGTTCTGTCCTGGGCCCAGTGCTATTCAACATCTTTATCAATGACTTAGATGAGGGAATTAGGGGCATACTTATCAAATTTGCAGATGACACCAAATTGGGAGGAGTAGCTAATACCCTAGAGGACAGGATCAAAATTCAGAATGACCTGGATAGACTGGAGAGCTGGGCCAAAGCTAACAAAATGAAATTCAATACGGAGAAATGTAAAGTACTGCATTTAGGGCGGAAAAATGAAATGCATAAATATAGGATGGGAGAGACCTGGCTGAATGAGACTATGTGCGAAAGGGATCTAGGAGTCCTAGTAGACCACAAGTTGAACATGAGCCAACAGTGTGATGCGGCAGCTAAAAAGGCCAATGCAATTTTGGGCTGTATCAATAGAAGTATAGTGTCTAGATCAAGGAAAGTAATAGTGCCACTCTATTCTGCCTTGGTCAGACCTCACTTAGAATACTGTGTCCAGTTCTGGGCACCACAATTCAGGAAGGATATTGACAAATTGGAGCGTGTCCAGAGAAGGGCAACTAAAATGGTGAAAGGTCTGGAAACAATGCCTTATGAGGAGAGACTTAGGGAGCTGGGTATGTTTAGCCTGGAAAAAAGACGGTTGAGAGGCCTGTTTAAGTATTTGAAGGGATGTCACGCTGAGGATGGAGCGTGCAACATGAGGAGGAACTTTTTGACAGTAAGAGCTGTTCAGCAGTGGAACACACTCCCTCGGAGCGTGGTGGGGTCTCCTTCCTTGGAGGTCTTTAAACAGAGGCTGGATGGCCATCTGTCGGGGATGCTTTGATTGTGATTTCCTGCGTGGCAGGGGGGTTGGACTGGATGGCCCTCGTGGTCTCTTCCAACTCTGCAATTCTATGATTCTATGATTCTATGATTAAGTGTGAGAAACTGAACGGCTCTCTTTTCCACATGTGGTGGTCATGTGAAGTAGCAAAAAAAATATTGGGTGAATATACATAACCAGATGTGTAAAATATTGAAGATTGAACTTAGATTTAAACCAGAAATGTACTTATTAAATATAATCGAGAAAGATTTCCCCAGAGAAGACAGAAGCTTAACGTTATACATGATCACCACAGCGAGAGTTATATATGCTAGATATTGGAAATAAACGGTTATATCGGAAGTAGAAGAATGGATGAGTAAACTATCAGAAGTCGCACATATGGAACAACTTACATATTGGATTAAATATAAAACCGCAAATAAATTTAGGAGACCCCACCACGCTCCGAGGGAGTGTGTTCCACTGCCGAACAGCTCTTACTGTCAAAAAGTTCCTCCTAATGTTGAGGTGGAATCTCTGTTCCTGGAGCTTGCACCCATAAATTTAGAGAGAAATGGGCAAAATTGATAGAATATTGGAAGTCGGAATGGAATGCATATGCAGCCACTTGGTTTGTAGATTAACCTATAGAGTAACGCTAAAGAGGATGAGAGAAGAAGTTTCCGATTGGTAGATATGGAACAGATAGATGTCATTTTGGAAGGGAATAAAGTTGGAAAAATTACCGTAACTAGACATTGGATAATGTGATAATACTAATGGATCTGCTGTAATGTTGGGTGAAGCAAAGGTGTATTGAATACATTTGTACATGACTGCTATATGTAATAGATATGCAAGTATCAGATAGATAAAGGACGAGATATATAAAAGCATATGGAAATATGGAGCATATGGAAAAGCATATGGAAATAGATATTCCAAGAATATGGAAGTATGGAATATGGATACATTACAGTAATGTACGAGAAAGAGCAATGAGATGACAATTGTGCGAGTTCAAACTCAGTTGATGAGGAAGTCAATTATTTATTCTATTTGTTTTAGGGCAACTAAAATGGTGAAAGGTCTGGAAACGATGCCTTATGAGGAGAGACTTAGGGAGCTGGGTATGTTTAGCCTGGAAAAAAGACGGTTAAGAGGCGATATGATAGCCCTGTTTAAGTATTTGAAGGGATGTCACGCTGAGGATGGAGCAGGCTTGTTTTCTGCTGCTCCAGAGACTGGAACACGGAGCAATGGGTGCAAGCTCCAGGAACAGAGATTCCACCTCAACATTAGGAGGAACTTTTTGACAGTAAGAGCTGTTCGGCAGTGGAACACACTCCCTCGGAGCGTGGTGGGGTCTCCTTCCTTGGAGGTCTTTAAACAGAGGCTGGATGGCCATCTGTCGGGGATGCTTTGATTGTGATTTCCTGCGTGGCAGGGGGGTTGGACTGGATGGCCCTCGTGGTCTCTTCCAACTCTGCAATTCTATGATTCTATGATATATGTTTGTATGTTTGTTTGTAACTGTGTTTTATATTCTAAATAAAATAATAATAATAATAAAAAGAAAATTACTACTTGTGCATCCAGGTCCTTCAGCTTCCTAACCAGGGACTCATAATCCCTTTTGATATTCTGAAGGCCATGCCTTGCAGTATCATTGGTTCCCACATGGACAAAAAGGAAGGTATAATGGTCAGTGGGTTTGACAAGTCTTATCAGCCTCTCCATTACATCACAGATTTTTGCACCTGGGGGACAGCACACCTCTCAAGACATCATATCAGACCCATAAACTACTGATTTTGTACCCCTCAGCAGGGTGTCCGCTACCACCACATGCCTCCTCTGGATTTGCAGAGGCCAATCTGTGTGCTGAACCTTCCAAGGTCTCATGCACATTCTCTGAGGCCTGACTCTGCTGCTCTCCTTCCCATACCTTGTCATCACTGACAAGGGAGAGAGCTTCAAACTGATTCTGTAGTGCTGAACTCATAGAATAATCCCTGCTCTTCTACTGCTATGAGTCACATTCTTCCAAATGTCTAATTCCTATGTATCACAACTAACCTTCTCCACAGAGACATCCCCTGTGTGTTCCCCAGCGAGGACCATCTGCTCTGCTCTGTCTAAGAAAACCTCCTGCTGACTAATATACTATATAGTGGCTAATCTGTCCTCAAGTTGCTGGACCTTCTCTTCCAACAACACCAGCAACTTACACTTGCTGCAGGTGTAGCTCTGCATATCCCCAGGCAAGAAGACAAACATACCACAGCTGTTGCAGTTGACTGCAGCAGCTCTCTCACTATCCATATTGAGTACTCTGAGGTAGACGCTAAAACAGAACTCAGCCCCCCCCCTCAAAACATTCACACCAAACACCCCTGTTGGCCTCACCTCTGGGAGTGGGGCTGCAGCTATATTCTATACTAAATCATTGTTCCAGTTTGATTCGAACCGGGCAATATTAGATTGCTCTTCCAAATAATAGCTGAATAGCAAAAATATTCTCCAGATTATAATGTTAATCTGATAGCAGAAATGCTTTTTGTTAATGAGGATACATTTTTGGTGCATGCATATTCAGAAACGGCCATTGCTCAGTAGTTGTTGCTCAATTTCTCATTGCTCAGTTTCTTGCAACAAATAGCTCAGGGTAAAGCCTCCCATAACCTGATTTCCAGTTTGGTTTGGGGAAAATATCATGTTAGTATTTTTGGTGGCACATTGTGCATCCTCTTCTGAGTAGCATGTAGAAATATTTTGTATTTGTACTACATCAATGGGCCGAGCATACTTTTTTAATCAAATCATGCCAGATCTATGATGAGATAGACAAAGTGAGTTGCAAGTGAAACCCCATAACCATTTTTCAGGTCCTTAAAGTGACCAACTCCTCCCATTTTTAAAAAAAAAACTTTGATTTTTTTAAAACTAAAAATATCCCTAGTACCTCAGTGTAGGGGGGGACAATTTTGCCACGGGAGGGAAAGATGAACTTGTCTGAAGTGAAGAAGATGGCTTTTTAAAAACTAGGAAGTAAACTTACAATTCTCTCCACACCTTTCTAGGAAGGGCACATATAATTTTTTTCCCAAAATGTTTTGAAAATTATGAAATGTGGCCCCCTAAGTATGTGTATGACTTCTTAAGTTTCTGTATGGTGTCAATTTGGCCACTCAACCCCTAGTAGTTTATGATGTCTTCTCACAAAAAATCCTTTTTGTGTTTTGATCAGCTTAAATATTGGCAAATGTTAACTTCTGATTTCCTTCTCACTAAATTTTAGAATCTGAAGTACTGATATGCCAGCTATGTCATAATTCTTAATCTGTTTATTGAGAGGTATCATCCACAGTTCACAGGCACTATAGAAATCAGACTCTGCGCCATCATTCCATCCTAAAATTCCTAACCTATTTTTAAATATAGAATGGATGTGATCTTTCCCAGTCACTCACATCTAGCTTCTATATTCATCTAATCTTTCTAAATTATTATCAGAAGAAAGAACTGGCATTTATGTGTCTCTGTTAAGTGAGACTACTTTTCTGGATTTGTGATGCCAATACACCTCCACAAAAAAGCCTTGTTGTAATATGAGTAATAAGATTGAGAAGGCATGCAGACTGGCTAAATGTGTTGAGCTATGGCAGTTTTTATTGCTGTGTTTACCACTTCCATTTTCAAAACCCAACGTTTGTCTTGTCTGGTGTATTTCCTGATATGTCAGTTACTACAAATGTTTACTCCTTTGCTGAATGCAGCACTTTTCATGTTCTAGTACATTTCTGTACAATTTGAATTCCAAATCCAAGTCATCTTCCAATTCATTTTATCTGGGCATAGTGCCTTATGTGGCTGTTAACTTTTCATGATTTTGCAGCCTGCTACCTGCCCCAGCTTCATTTCTTGTATGCACAACATATCACCAGGTAAACTGGTCATACTCCTGCAGAGAGAACTATCGTATTTTTAAATATATATACATACATACACACATATATATCAAGAACTTTAACACGATTACACTTCTATAAGTTTCTGGGGTGGTATCACTGTGTTTTTATTCAGCACATGCACTGTATGATGGCAAGCAAAACACAGTAATATAGCCATAGCAATTGGTAGCATTAGTGTGGTGGTGCTAAAATTCTTCATTGATTTTGTTGTTTTTAAAAAAGATTTATATCAATAGTGCTGAAGTTCTAGAGACTTTTTAAAAAACAAAGTAAAGAAGCATTGGGAAGAAAAGGGACCATAGGAGAATTGCAGCATATCTGGAAATTGACTTGGAGGCAAAATGGAGGGGTGTGTGAGGATACTGGGCACACCCTCAGCCAATGTCACAACCCACATCATAAGCAAGACACCCACAAATGGACCAAAATGTGTCACCTTATCAGTGATGTTCAAAATAAGATAATTGGATAATGCAAAGACATGATATTGACAGGAGGGACTCGTGGTAATGAAATGTGGTTAGAATATAGGAAGATATTTAAGTTAAAAGACAGTAAGAGTGAAATAGATTTGCTAAATAAGGTTACATATAATTATTATGTAAAGCCAGAATATGGCATAAAGTGCAACAGATTTAAGTAGAACTGTGTAGCGTTTATTCTCTTATGACGGATTGAACAATGTAAATTGTGTAAATAACCAGACACAGATGTTCGTATATGTATTGTTTTTTCTTTTTTAATTTTAATGTTTTTAAAAATAAAATAAAATAAATAAGCCAGGGGAACATTTTGATGGTAAGGAAGCAAGAAATGGTACAATACTATGTGGCACAAGTCATTAGCCTGTTCAGCTCTCATTCTTCAGCTTCCTTCTTGTAACTGGTGGATACTGGATGTGCACCTTCCAATCAGGAGTACCCTGCCTCATTTTTAAAACACCTTTTTAGAATAATATACAAAAAAATCCGTTTGTGACATGGAGAAGATACATAGTACGTGGCTCCACCTAGCTGCATGAGATACCCAGAAGTGACAACTTTGTGCCACCACTCTTTTGCATGTTGATGGTAATACTATACTTGATCTTAGCCAAAAGGCCAAAAAGCGATGGTAATACAGATTGATATTTCAGGTTATGATGAAAGCATATCACAGGAGTGTAGCAACAGAATGGTGGTGTGGGCATTGCCACCCCCCAAATTCTCTCCAAGTGAAATTTTACTTTAGTCCTCAAATTTCTAACATTGCAGTAACTAAAACATCAGCTGAGAATTTATTTTTATTTATTTTATTTATTAGTTATTTATACCATGCTCTTCAGCCACAAGGCTATCAGAGTGGCTTACAAATTGTTTTAAGCGGTAGCAACTTACACATCTACACTGCATTAAGCAATTTCCAATGTGTGGCATACTTATCAAATTTGCAGATGACATCAAATTAGGAGGAGTAGCTAATACCCTAGAGGACAGGATCAAAATTCAAAATGACCTGGAAAGACTGGAGAGCTGGGCCAAAGCTAACAAAATGAAATTCAATGGGGAGAAATGTAAGGTACTGCACTTAGGGTGGAAAAAAAGAAAAGTATATATATATAGGATGGGGGAGACCTGGCTGAATGAGACTACGTGCGAAAGGGATCTAGGAGTCCTAGTAGACCACAAGTTGAACATGAGTCAACAGTGTGATGCGGCAGCTAAAAAGGCCAATGCGATTTTGGGCTGCATCAATAGAAGTATTGTGTCTAGGTCAAGGGAAGTAATAGTGCCACTCTATTTCTGCCTTGGTCAGGCCTCACCTAGAATACTGTGTCCAGTTCTGGGCACCACAATTCAAAAAGGATATTGACAAATTGGAGCGTGTCCAGAGAAGGGCAACTAAAATGGTGAAAGGACTGGAAACCATGCCTTATGAGGAAAGACTTAGGGAGCTGGGTATGTTTAGCCTGGAAAAAAGATGATTAAGGGGCAATATGATAGCCCTGTTTAAATATTTGAAGGGGGACATTTTCAGACATGGTTTTATCGTACCTAGCACGGGAAGAGCTCCCGGGAGAGGGACGGGGCTCTTGCGCAGCAGGGGGTCGTTTTTGGATGCCGCCGTCCCTCTCCCGAAACCATCTGTTTCAGTTCCATGAAGCTTCGGAAGCCACAGAGCCATATTTTAATCACGGAAGTTGCCTGTGATTAAAATATGGCGCTGCGGCTTCCAAAGCTTCATGGAACTGAAACAGATGCTTTCGGGAGAGGGACGGTGGTGTCCGAAAACGACCCCCTGCTGCGCAAGAGCCCCGTCCCTCTCCCGGGAGCTCTTCCTGCGCTAGGTACGATAAAACCATGTCTGAAAATGTCCAGCGTGTCACATTGAGGATGGAGCAAGCTTGTTTTCTGTTGCTCCCGAGACTAGAACATGGAACAATGCATGCAAGCTCCAGGAACAGGGATTCCACCTCAACATTAGGAGAAACTTTCTGACAATAAGAGCTGTTCAGCAGTGGAACATACTCCCTTGGAGCATGGTGGTGTCTCCTTCCTTGGAGGTCTTTAAACAGAGGCCGGATGGCCATCTGTCAGGGATGCTTTAATCGTGATTTCCTGCGTGGCAGGGGGTTGGACTGGATGGCCCTTGTGGTCTCTTCCAACTCTGTGATTCTATGATTCTGTGATTCTAATTGCCCCCACAAGCCAGGTATTCATTTTACCAACATACGAAAGGATGGAAGGCTGAGTGAACCATGGAGCCCTCTGGAACTGAACTTGCAATGTGGTGACTGGCAATACTGACATTTAACCACTGTGCCACCAGGGCTCCCTCATTTAGAAATGTAGTTTAGCCTTCCAAAGAAAAGGTTATGGTAGATTTCTGGAAAACCCCAACACTAATACTTCACAAACTTACTAAAACATTGCACAGGTACAAGGAAGACTTTGCATGTGTGTATATTTTGTATACTGCAGGACTCAACTTTGGTGCATCTACTGCTATGTGTGAAAATTCATTCTCAACTTTAACACGTATGCTGTTATTTACATGTTTAATGTGTCACCACAGGGGAAAATGCAGTCATTTTGGTATTTGATATGTGAAGGAATTTCAAGTGGATATTTCTTTTCAAGTTTGCAGAGAAATCACAATTATTGTTCTGTTCCTTCAAGTCATTTCTGACATATGGTGAACCTAAGATCACAGGTTTTCTTGGCAAGATTTGTTTAGAGAGGGGGTTTGCCTTTGCCTTCCTCTGAGGCTCTGAACCCAATGGGTTTCCTTGACTGAATAGTGATTAGAACCCTGGTTTCCAGAGTAATACGAGATTTTCAGATGCCTCTTTCAGCCTCTAGCTACGTAAGCAGCCTCCGGTGCAGTAACGAGGCTGCCGCGCCGGCAAGGGGTCCATTTCGGACGACGCCATTTCTCTCTCGGCATCATCTGTGACTGTTGCGGCTAGCATTGGAGGCAGCCACACTGTTTTTCACTCACGGACAACTTCCATGAGTGAAAAACAGCGCGGCCGCCTCCAATGCTAGCCACAACAGTCACGGATGACGCCGAGAGAGAAATGGCGGCGTCCGAAATGGACCCCTTGCCACGCGGCAGCCTCGTTACTGCACCAGAGGCTGCTTGCACAGCAAGAGGCTGAAAGAGGCGTCTGAATATCTCTGTAGTCTAATGCTGGCTCTCTACAATTGACTTTGTTAACAGTTCAGATCATTGTAGTAGAATGATTTATAAAATATACATTTAATTACTAGTTATTTACTTTATACAACTATTTTGTGTGTGACTGATACCCAAATCCTTCTGTCCCCATTTTTGCCTGTGCCTCCCCAGTAAAAAAAAAATAAAAAATCTTTTCCCTAAACCACTGAAGCATATTCTGAAAAAAATATGCAAAAAGGCAGATGGAACTGATATGAATTGTCATCTAGAACTTTGAAATCATCTGTAGGACTGATTAAGCAAAAGCAAAATCCATTTCAAAAGTCAACCTTTGTTAATATCAATGTGAACTGGGGGGAAAGAAGTTGTGGTCATGAAATTACCATGTGGCAAATAATAAGGCCCCCTGAATGCACAAGTTTTCCAGTTCCATTTTTTCCATTGCCTTTTCCCATTGCTTAACATATTTTTATATAGAGTAGCACAGCTCATTGATAGGGAAAACAGCAAGCAAGGGATTAAATGCTTTTAGCTCTTGGCCAGTTGATATTTTTTTAAACTCTCCCTTTAGCTGGAGGACTTTATGCCCAAAGGCCATAGTCACATTATCAGCTAGAAATTGGATAACAACAGCACAGTGACAAATCCAGGTTGCTTGCAATAAGGTGCTAATCCCTTTGCTTTAATATTGAAGCAGCATGTAATGATATTTGGACATCACTCCAGTTTACTGACGACCCCACTGGGGTTTGCAATAGAACCATACAAACCACCTAACAAGCTGTCAGGTGACTGCCGTCGCCAAAGCAACGGACATTGCAATCTAATCTTCCTTCCATACCTCCAAGCTCCCAATAAGGCCCAGGTTATATAAGTGGCCCATCGATGCTTGGTAACTGGAATCAATTAACGTTAATTCACACAATGCTATGATGTATTGTGATCACTTTCATTTCAGAGAAGGGGGAAGGAATTGCTATAATTCACATAAAATGAGGTTGTCTATGGTGCTGTGGTATTAATTGGGTGTCCATATTAAATGGGAAAGGAGCACAGCAGTGAAGGAAAAGTGGATGAGTGACTCTCTTGGCTGCTATTGACCTATCAGAAGAAGACAGTGCCCTTTTCCTTTGCTTTTATCTATTACAGTTTTCCCTATTGCGTGTCAAGTTGATGTATTATAAAAAATTCATTTGGTGACCTTTCACCCTCTTTGCAGATTAAACAATTTCACTGGGATGGCATCATTAAGGAGGCCTTGCATTTAATGATGATTTCTCTAAAAGGCCACGGAGATTCGATTTTAAGCTAACAGATTTATTGCACTATTATAACATATCGTAAAAAACTCTACCACCTACGGTCTAGTTGTAGGATAGTTTTAAGAGTTTATGTGGAGCTTAAAGTGGTATTACCTTGGGATATGCTGCAGCAGCCAATGAGCAGTGTCTGTCCCATGGCACAATGCTGTTTACGTTTAACAAGAGATTCTACCTCAGGTGCTAGCCTTGAGAACTGAATTAGGAGCAGAACCTGGCTTCAGTTCTTAACCACTCTTAGCTATGTGTTTTGGTAGGGGGAAAACCCCCCAAATGTAATGGTTATAATTAATAATGTAAGTCACCGTTTGATTAAGCTGGGTAGTGTACAATATGGTTTAAACTTAAAACATGTAAGGGGCTAAAGAAACCATAGATTGTCCATTGTAAGACTAGAAAATTCTTGAGACAAAGGTGGGAAAAGACAACATTTTATTATGGAATCTGAGGAATCCATTACATAGTTAGCTTGAGTTAGGGACCTAGGAGAATTTGTATGCAAAAGACAAAAAGTTGGTGCAGCCGTCAGCACCCCATCATTCACTCCTTTGGGTGAAAGGAGCTGTGTATGGTTGGAGGTAGTTCATAGGAATTGTTCTAGTACCAAGGGGAAATGGAGGGCCTGTACATAATTTTCAAACACACCAGAAACACTGAAAAAAATTGTGTGGCCTACCACTACTTTCAGTTATAGCATAAGTCAAAGAGAGAAGTGCTAGGGGTCTTACTAAGGCTACGAGGAAATTCTTTATATAGTTGTTGGAACTCAGAGCACTTTGGGCTTGCAAAGACCATCTATTGTTCCTTGTTTTCTACTTTTGTCAAAGCACCTTTGTCAAGTTCTTCCTGTTAAGACAGTCACTATGACATTGGAGAAATTTAGGGTTTTTTAAAAAAATAATTTAATTTAATTTAATTAGGTATTTATACCCCTCTCTTCAGCCACAAAGGCTATCAGAGCGGTTTACAATTTGTTTTAAGCAACAGCAATTTACACATCTACACTGCATTAAGCAGTTTCCAATGTGTGTTAGCTAATTCCTCCCACAAGCTGGGTACTCATTTTACCAACCTACAAAAGGATGGAAGGCTGAGTGAACGTTGGGGCCCTCTGGAATCAAACTTGCAACATGGTGACTTGCAGTACTGGCATTTAACCACTGCGCCACCAATTGTTGGCAGAACCTATTCCACAGAAATAGACCTTACCATGAATAGCAGCCCCTACAAAAATCTTCTCACATATCACAATATAGTAAAAATGTGTTCTTGTGTTCCTTCATGTCATTTTTTACTTATGGTGACCCTAAGGTAACCCTAGCATGAGGTTTTCTGAGGCTGAGAGTGTGTGATTTGCCTAAAGCCACCCAGTGGGTTTTCATGGATGACCAGGGATTCAAACACAGGTCTGCAGAGTAGAAGTCCAACACACAAACAACTATATACTGCTCCCTTATTCATTTATATATATATATATATATATATATTGTGTTACATCAGAGGAGTAGGAGCTAGGGAAATGGGGAAAAGAAAAAAGCATTTTGTGTGGGATTAATCAAAGAGGCAGAATAAGGTGCTGTTCAATGTGAAGTCGAAGGCTTTCACGGTCAGCATCCATAGATTTTCCTTTGTTTTTTTCTGGGCTGTGAGGCCGTGTTCTGGAATAGTTTCTTTCCGACGTTTCACCTGCATTTGTGGCTGGCATCTTCAGAGAATGGTTGGGTAGGAGTGTGTCTGGGGTTTATATGCTGTGAACCCCTGTAGGGGAGTATATGTAAATTTGTGTAATTGAAAGGTTAGTTTCTGGGTATAGAAATGCAAGGCTTGTTAGTGTCTGTTTGGCTAATGGTTGGTTGATGGGCCATTATCTGCTGGCAATCCCTATGTCCCTGGGTGGAATTCTTTGGTAAGTGTTAAGTTACCAAACACTAATTCAGTTCTCAAGGTTTAGCTCTTTGCCTGGATCTGTAGGTGGTACCCCTCACTTCTGAAAATGTAGCTCATAACTGGAAGGATTCAGACAGGACCTAAAACCCTCTTCCCCTACTGCTAGGCCAAACAGTAGTAAGTTCAATAGAGTGTGTGCCCTCCCACCTTGCAGCTCTTCTCAGCACAGACACAGGGAATTTCCCCCAAAGGACCCTGGTGGTCTCCCTGTTACTGAGTGCCTGGTCCACTTTCCAGGTTAGTGAGGTACGAACCTGACTGGAAACTCCATAGGAACCATGGGTGCATTTAGAGAGGTGTCTTTGCATTTAGAGCCATAGAAGCATTGCAGGAGTCTTTGGGGTAAACACTTTCACACTTTAAATAGGAGTCATCAGAGACAGAGTTGGCTTTATGTTTGAAAACAACCCCAAAATGGATAAGCTAGAGAAATGGGTTTCTAGTAAAGGTAGGAACCTGTGATGCATCAGTAAACCCACTCACATTAGCTCAATAAGAAAATCTTTATTCAGCAAGGCAGTGTAGTTCTAGTAACATAGCAAAGCTAGTTCTGAGGCAAACACTCAGAATACACAACAGATAACCCTTGGGCTGTGCGAGGGGGAGAATAGAAGGGAGGAGTGAGAGGGCGTGAGATTGGGGACCAGATGGCCCCGGCCATAAAGTTATATGGGAGAGAAAACAGCAAAGAGAAAACATCCAAACATTCTCAGGCTGCATTCCTGGAGGGAGAGGCCCAGAACCAAACTCATGTCAGACCTGCACTGGATTCAACTGTAACTCCCAGAATCCAGGGGGGATATGGCAGAACCCATCAAGAAGGGGTCTTATAAGACAGCAGACCTGTTTGAAACCCTGCATGATGCCTTTCACAGATAGTGCTAGGAGAGGCCACTGTTTGTCCCCTCTAAAGAATCTATGGCAGCTTGGGGGTTCTGGATGGCCCTAAGTGAGGTTTCAAGCACAATCTAGGAAATTAGCAGCACAGCCAAAAAAACAGGCCAAGGAACTGGAAGAACTGCAGGCACAAAATAGTTGATGGACCAATTAGCCTTTTCTTCCATAGCACAGGAAGTCCATGCCAAATTAAAAGAGGCTACAGTATAGGTTCAGGCACTACAGTATAGGCACGACAGTATAGGCTACAGTATAGGCTAGCTACATTAGAGGAGGAACATACCAACAACACACTGCCCAGTATTTGGCCAACCAAGCTAAGACACAGCACGCCAGCACAAGCAACAATCACAGAATCAATCTGGAGGTTGGAGACAAAGGAGACAACCATCTCCACCATCTGCCCAGAAACACTTACCCCACTCCCCATGTATACTCTAACTGAGTCCCTACCCAAGGAGACAGTCCTTCGCACCCCATACAAACCTGTCTGGAAAGAGCCTGCTCTGCTTTGTCCCATTCAGAGTGAGACCTTTTCCAGGCACTTTGCCAGCGGCTGGACTGAGCACCATTGAGAAAATGGACTGCAATAGAAGCCAAGGCCATTGCAGATGAGCCAGGTCCACTAAACAAAGAGACAAGGATTGTGTGGCTGAATGCCATGGCACACCCACATCCCACTACAAACAGCTAAGACTTGACACAGCTTGCCCGGTTGTGAATTTCCACTATGGATTTGCCAGCCCTGAGACTTTACAACCCTAGATTGCCTGAGACCTTGTAACCCTAGAAACCCTCATCCAGCTAATGTGGCCAGGACAAACACTGAACATCCTTTACATAATGGAGCAGCAGGCTCCAGGTGAGAACCCCAAGGCTTTTATAGCCTGCAAGAAATTATTGGCCATCCTGGTACAGAAAGTAGATGCCGATCAAAGGCTAGGGATGTGTTGTTTTAATGACAATGACTTCAAGGTACTCCTTTATGGAGGCTTGAACTATCAAACCAAGATGGCAGTTTCCCCTCTAGACACAAAGTAACCTGGGAAGTCCTCTTAGACATGCTTAGGAAGGTGGCAGACCTCCTTAGGGTATCATCAGCCCTAAAAAGTATGAAAGTCCTGCAGAAGAACATGGAACCCAAGTCTTGGGAACCCATTCAGCCAGTCACCTACAGCAACTACAGGCCCTGCACACAGTACTGAAGGACAGGAGAAACAGGAAATTGGGAACGCTGTAGTAACTGGGTGGTGGTGGTGGGGTGTGTGGAAAGACAAACACACCGGTAATGGTGTGGGCAACTGGAATTGGGGAAACCAACGTGGCGGCTCCTTTCCTGGTCCTGGTCATGGCAGAGGCAAAGCTTCAACTGCCCACATGTTTCAGCAGGTACAGGGAATCTGAGTAAGAAGGAAGAACACATTCAGGAGTGTACGGCCCTCATAGAGCCATTTATAACAAGGAGAGGCAATATTTCTGGAAGTTATTAATGTGCACAGGTGCAGACATGATCCAGTTTGATCAGTGCCCTACCACTGAGCCGATAGACACCCTCATCAAGATACAGGGTAGTCAGAACAGGGACCCCCAGCTTGTAGACACTGTCTTGCCAGGGCAGACCACCAATATTCACAGCCTGAGCCTGGGTTGCTCACGCTAGGGGAACCTTCAGTCCATTGCACTCCCCCAGGGTGTCATGGTATGGCTGAAGCCTGATGCTTGGGGAAGGCTGACAGATAAAGTGGGTATTGGGGCTTAATAGGCAAAATCCTCCATTAGACTCCTGGTGGACACCGAAGCAGCCCAAAATGTCCTCCACCCTGACTTAGCTGCAAGTGGCAACCTAACCTCTAAGACCATGTCATTTTCTGGGTTTGGAGGAGGCTCACATGAAGCTAGGATCTGGAATGGAGACCCCTTGAAAGATGGAGAAATCCAAACTAAAATCAGTATGTGTGAGTACCAGAGACAAGATGATGGCATTCTAGGTATGGCCTTCCTCTCTGTGTTCACCACTTGACCATAGACCTAGCAAATGACCTCCTCTGGAAAATAGAAGGTGCCCTCCCAAAATGTCTGCCATCTACAGGTACACAGCCAGCACAGGGGAGGGAAAGGGAGACCATTACCTCCACCACCCCAGGAGAGAGGGTTGCTGCCTGTTGGGTTGCTGCCTGCTTGCCTGCCTGCCTGCCTGTTTGAACTGCTGCTCTGTGCCTCTCCTGGAGGACTACTGCCTGCTGCTGGAGAGACCTGCTCCTTTCACAGAACCAGGCCCAAGGTACACAGCCAGCTACTGGCTGACTAAACATAAAACCACCTGTCCTCTTTCCAAGAGGATAAAAGCTTCATAAAATGACTGCAGTAATTAATAATCACAGGAGAACATTGAGAATTTAAAAAAATCAAAATATATCAGGATTCAGAAGAGAACAGATATCAGAAGTTGAAATAAGAAAATATATACATGAAAAGATGCCTGTACAGTTGTCCCTTCATATTTGCTGAAGATTTGAAATGGCTTGGAATTTCTGGACTTGTCATCTTTGTTTCATTTGAGAATTTCCTTAGAAGTCTGAGGACTTCTTTAAGAACCTTGGGAGACCTTGGAAAGTCTTTTTGAATGTTTCAGTAAGGACAGAGGATTAGTGAATGATTCTGCAGTAATTACAAGTATTAAGGATTTACATTTGTACATTCATACATCATTGTACTGCTGTGATTTGTTTATTATATTCATTATAATGAATATAATATTGTTTATTATATTCATTATACCTTTGTATAATATTATATTCAATAAATTATATTCATAATATTTGTATAATATTATATTCAAAGGTATTATATTCATTATACCTTTGAGTTCATTGCTTGTACAGTTAATTTACAGTGCTCTGTCTTTTGTTTTAGTACCTGGAAGGTGGGTGTTGTTGTTGTTGTTTTTATCATTCTCTGTATCTATCCCTTCCTGCCGTACTCTTCAATAGCCTTACATGGTTCTTAAGAGTGTGTACTCCTGTATGTTAGTGTATCCCCTGTGTTAATTCCTATAAAACACTTTGTTTAACTTTAACTGGAGTGTTCTCTACAGTTAGTACTGGTATACATAGGTGAAAAGATCCCTGAAGTTACCCTCCTCTCACAGGCCTCCTATTTGAGCTATAATTCCCCAAAATATCAAGGAGATGCAGGCATTATGGGTGGGATTCCAGCATCTTCCCTACCTCTTAGGGTAGCACTGGGTCAGTGAGCAACTGACTTGATTGGGGCGGAGTTTCTCCCTCAGTCTCTGGGACTTGGTGACCAGGAGCTTCAGAAACAGGGAGAGAAAAACAGGCATTTTGTGGGAGAATTTGGTAAGGAGGTTTGGAGTTCTGTGGTGCTGCCTATATAAGAACAATTGAACATGAATGGTAAAGGAGTTGTTGCAGTTACCTGCAACATCTGTGTTATTTTTTTCCTGTCTGAGGATGTGGGGAGCTATAGCTGCAGCCAGTGAAGTAATAACTTCAGGCCCACTTATCTACCCAGAAACCTACCAAAATAGTCTCATGTCACAGTGGCTGATAAGAATGTTTTTGCTAGGAGTCTCACAAACCTGGTTATGAGGGCTTTAAACTGAGTTATAAAGAGAAGGGAGACAGTATTCTAGAAGGTAGGGGGATATGTAGGAGGTATGAGTCTAAAAATAAAATATATTAAAAATTCCAGGAATCTAGCCCTTTTAAAAAAGAAATAAAAATATCTTCTTTAAAAAAGTTAAAATCACTTCACTTTCAAAGTCATGAAGAGAGACAAGCTCAATTAACATTTAAAAGTGTATTCTGAGGTCTGTGGTCTGATCACCGAGTGAATTTAGACTCATTACAAAAACAAAGGAGTCCGTTTAAAAATGCATATCAAAAGTTTACTGAAGGTATATAAATCTTAATCCACATACTAAAACAAACTTTTAAAAAGAGGGTTCCTAACTAACTAGGAGAATTTAGGGTAGAATGACTCACCCAGCCTTTAGCGGTAGAGGCTGCATGGTGAACATCATGGCATGGCTTCATAGCATCATGGCTACATAAGATGGCTACAGCCGCATGGAGACTCTAACTCAAAAGAGAGTCACACAAAGAGCAATAAATTTAAATTAGGTCATGTGTTGAATGACCCATCTCTCCAGTTGGCTGGAATTGCCTAGTGAAATAAGAGAAAGGGAGTTTGGGAGAACAGAAGCATGCAGGGAAAATTCCTAGACTTATCTTAGGATGAGAATGGGATACACAAGATTGTTTTACATTACAATAATTATTTTCCCCACATACTACAGGATACCATATACTGGGGACAATAGACTCAAAGAAATGTGGGGAATTGGGGATATAGTAAAGTGGGCAGAAAAAACAAGAACAAAGAAGCAGCTCGAGTGAATGATCCATAGTCTTAGATATCTCTCCATTAATATACAGAGCATAGGAAATAAACAAGATGAAACTGAACTCTTAACACAGTAAGGCAAATATAATTTAACAGGCATCATTGAAACCTGGTGGGATGTCTCATGATTAAAGAGGTATAGCATATTCCAAAAACCAAATAGTAAAGGAGAAGGACTAAGATGATATGTTAAGGATGTGTACGCCTGTAAGAAAATCCATGGCTTAAAGCATGGAAATCAGGTTGAGAGTATTTGGCTAAAAATTACAGGAGAGGGAAATAGTGACATCACTATGGAAGTCTACTGTAGGCCTCTCAAGCCAGACTAAAGGATTGGATGATGCTTTCCTAGAAGAGATAACCAAGCATTTAAGAAGAGTTATAGAATTAATGAGAGACTTCAACCATCAAACTCTGCTAGGAGTGTCTGGAAATCAAGCCATGTGAGAAACAACTTATGGAGCTGGATATGTCTCCAGCTTCCAAAAAAGAGTTCCAAATAGAAGCTTCTGCTACTTAAAGAGCCTTACTTCTTGTTGCCATTAATCTAACCTCAGTTTTTGAAAGGGCATAGAGATTTCTCAGCTAAATAGTATGAGAAAGACTTCCCTAGTTGTGGGAGACAGTTTTATATCTCCAGATTTTAGAAATTCACTGCATTCTGTTCAGATTCCATCTAATCTGTATTTCCAATTTACAAGTGTGTGTATCTGCACACACATTATTTTCCCTTAGCATTGAGTCATTGTAGAATTCAGAGAGTCTTCCCATCAGTATTTGATTTAAAGAGGCTTACAAGGGAAGCACAGCTCATCTGCCCCATATTTGGGTTTTTAATTTCTCACGACTTTCATTATCGTAATTAAAATGTGTTTCAACATCTTCATACATTTCAAATAGTTATATACAATTTGCTTCCTCACACACATTCTACTTTGACAGAAGGATTGGCTTTCCTGTGGATCTTAGTATGTTAAAGCAATCTGTGTTACTGTAGTGTAACGTCTTCATAGTTTTCCCATGGGGCTACTCTTCTTCAGTGGTATGAACTTTTCTCTTGGGAAAACGGACAAGCAAACCTGCTTTTATATTGATACTGTAGGAAGCAGCAAACCTACCAGCACTTGAAGGAGGATGTGTTGGAACTGTAAGCCAAGCACTGGCCAGAAGGGGAATATGCTTGGAACCAACGGGAAGCATTTTCTTTTTCTTCTGGGATATATAAATGTAAAAAAAGAAAAAGAAAAAATAAACAAGAAACAAAACCCCAAACCACAGCCACACACCCAATTACTTTAGACATTGACATTGCCCTGCAGGAAAGCAAATTCTTTATGCCAGCTAACTAGGACATCCAGTACTGCATAAATGTTTTTCTTCAGTTAAGTAGAGTGTAAGTGTAGAGTTAAGTGTGTTTCAGTTTAGGAGCAAAATGTTCAGGGGAAAATGCTTTCTATTCCATATTTCAACTAAATGCACATACAGTTTGTACAGAAACAATCCATTTGTCTTAAGATAAGGCAATCATAAGATGATGATTAGAAATTTCTGAAACTGAAACTCACAAAAATTGACAGCTGTAAGCAGATGGAAAAATAGTCTAGGGATTGCAAGGTTTTTCATGTCTTGCCTAGTATGATGATGCATTTCAAGACATGATAAAACTGGTCTGAACATACATTATTATATGTCTTCATACAGCATATGTATTCATATTATACACACATGGACATAGACAAACACAATTATGTTTGGAATCCTGTTTGGCAGTTATGAATGTGTAACCTAGAGTTATGTACTCATGGCTGTTTTGTATTCATAATCCCTACGTAGCCCCAAGTTGTGTTTAAGGGCTACATAGGGACTGTGAAAGTCCTGCAATCTCAATTTATCTGGAAGCAGCTACTGTGGTCAATGGGGGCTGCTCTCCTGTTGATTCAGATGCAGATGGCTTCTTCTTCGTGGTCTCTGTGAATCCACACATAAAGGGTTAATCCTGCGCCTGCGCAGTAGCATTCGGAAGTTGTTAGAGTCAATTAGCCATTAGATTGAGTTTTGGCGGTAATCCCGCCCACCATCCCCTCCAGGCTATATAGGCCCTCCTCGAGCCCGCCATTTTAGTTCCTTTTTTTCCGCCACGTTAGCAGCACGAGGAACGTTGTTGGAGTCTTAGCCTTCGGACTTGGATTCTACCCCCCCCTTTGGTCTTGCTTTCCCTATTCTCTTCTCACCGTATAGGATTCTCTTCAATTCGACAGACGGATCTTCCTCAGACGACCCCGAATTTACCGTCGGACCTCGAAACCGTGAGTGAACACAGTGTGCATAATGGCGTCGACGGGCTTTTTCAAAGCATGCTTGACTTGCGGGGCTAAGATGCCCGAGTCGGACGGGCATTCCAACTGCCTGATGTGTCTGGGAGAAAGACACGATGTCCGATCCTGCCGCCACTGCAGTGCCTTCACCCCTCAGGCGAGGCGGAACAGGGAGAAGAGGCTGAAGGCCCAACTTTATGAGCATGTGCTCTCGGCCTCGGCCACGACTACGGCCCCAAGGCCCTCGACGTCCAGCTCAGCGCAGCAACATAAGCAACCCACTAAGGACCCCTCCAAACCGAAATCCCGGGACCGGGGGAAAGAGGTGGCCAAGAGCTCTTCCTCGAGATCGAGGAAGTCCGACTCTGATGCTGCGGACGGTACCGTCCCGAGAGATCTCGGTACCGCTACACTACAGAAAGAGAGGCCTAAGACAGTGAGACTTACCTCCCCAAAGGCCGTCCCACAGGAGGAACCGCCAAAGAAGAAAAAGAGGCGGTCCGACGATTCCCTCTCGAGTGGGACTCAAAAAGGCCGGACACCGATACCGGACCGCTCTCCGGGTCACAAGTCCCCGGTAGTCTCTCCCATCAGAGTTAGCCTCTCCAAGCTTCGGTCACCGCCGAGGGATACATCCCCGATGTCGGTAGGGGATAACAGAGAACGAGAGCTGTCGGAAGGTGAACTCCAAGAACCGGAGCTGAAGATCGTCGAGGTATCGACGAGCTCGATAGAAAGAGAGGGATGCCACCGATCCTGCTCAAGATCGATCACCTCGATATCGCATCGGTCCCGCTCACCCCAGAAAATCCCGTCGAGGTCGGCCTCCCGCTCACGGTCCCGCTCACCGCAGCTCACCAAACCAGCCACCCTGCGAAGGTCTCCGCGTCGGTCCCGCTCCCGCTCCCGGGACCGCCACTACTCTACGGAAAGATCTCCACAGGGATCACATACCCCCCGTCGGTCCCGCTCCCCGAAGGGGTCACCGCGTCGGTCCCGTACCCCGCGTCGAACCCACTCACCATGCCGGAGCCGTAAGTCCCGCTCCCCGAGACGCCGACACCGGTCCCGTTCACCGAGACGCCCACGATCCCGATCTGCGTCATCGGCCTCGTACATCTCCGAAGTGGGAACATCGGAGGAAGAGTGGCTGTGGGAGCGGTACGGCCGTAGGTATTACAAACGCCCTCACAGGTACCACCGGTACCACCCGTTCGGGCACTACTGGGACCCCTACTACAAGGACGTCTTTGACCCCTCGCCACGCTACAGGGCTCGAAGACACAGAGACTGCCCACGGTCCCTAACATGCACCCCAGAAAAGGAGCGCCTACCCATCACTAGACCACCAACGGAATCTACACCCAAGTCAGGTACCGGCACAGCCCCGGGTGACCTGGGCAAGAATAAGGAACCAGCCCCATCGAGATCGCCGTCGAGGTCGCCTTCCCAGGAGAGACCACTCCCACACAGCCCCCCACCTAGAGGCTCATCATCCGGAGCGACAGTGCCCCCCAGACGCCCGACACCACCGAGGAGGCCGGTCTCAAGAACCCCTTCGGCCCACTCTTCAGACTCGGACTCGAGATCCTCTTCGCCGTCACTGAGACCATCCCCGGTTCCGGGAGGAGTGCGACCGGACCCGCCGTCGCCTTCGGACGATATGAAGGCTTTCGCCGACTTTATGCACCGACTAGCAGGCACCTTGGGGATCAAAACCACACAACCAGAAAAGGAGGTGGACGATCCCATATTTGAAGACCTGCAACAAAGGGCACCGTCCCTTCCCTCCTTATCCATCTCACCATACCTACTCTAGGTATTGAAGTCGTCCTGGGCTACACCATCTTCCACACCGCCCACATCCAAACGACTGGACCACCTATACTGAGTCTGTACAGACTCCGCACCATGGCTATCAATCCACCCAAAACCCAACTCGGTGGTAGTTGAGTCAGCTCAGATGAAGACATCTCAGAGACTACACTCCACCCCGTCGGACAAGGAGGGCAAGAAGCTGGACGCCATAGGCCGTAAATTCTACTCCTCCGCCTGCCTCCTCACTAAGATGACATCGTACGCGGCCTGCATGGGAGCTTACCAGAAGTTCCTATGGGACACTCTGTCGGTCCACATCTCGAAGTTGTCTGAGCAGGACCAACAAATTGTCAACTCCTTCAGGGAGGAAGGTTTGGTGCTAGCGGGATACCAGCGACAAGTGGCAAAGCACATTGCAGAATGCACAGGCAAGATTGTAGCCAACTCAATTGCGGTCCGCCGCCATGCATGGTTGCGATCGTCTGGGCTGTCACATACCGCCCGCTCTATCATTGAGGACCTTCCCTTCGACGAGCTGGGTCTATTCCACGCAGACACAGACTCGAAGCTGGAGCATGCGGAGATGAGGTCGACAGCCAAGAAATTTGGCCTACCCAGCAGCCACCACCCGACAAGACCTCGCCTGCCCTTTCGCAGGACGGGATCTACCTACCGCAAAAGATACAGCCCGCCACCCTCCAGACCACAACAGTCCTCCTCATACCAGCCACACAGGAGATTCCAATCATTCAAGCCCAAGCCGCAATTCCCCAAACGGAAACAGGAGTCTTCCAAACAACGCGCTTGACTTCGAAGAGCCACTACCACCACCAGACACCAACGCTGCCTTCCCACCCCATACTACACCCTCTCCCGCAGACCGCCTCTCAGAGGCACTCCATTCATGGCAACTCATTACCTCAGACTGTTGGGTCCTGAACATTATAAGGAGAGAATACTACATAGACTTCGAAGAGCTTCTGCCCCCGAACCCACGCAGAGGAACCCCACTGTCTCCACTCATCGTGGAAGAGGTCAACACTCTCCTACGAAAAGGAGCCATCGAACGAGTTCCCCACTCACGCACGGGAGGCCTATTCCTCTCCAGATACTTCATCATAGAAAAGAAGGGCGGAGGCGGCCGCCCCATCCTAGACCTGCGAGATTTGAACTCATTCATCCGCCCACAGAAATTCCGTATGGTTACGCTTCCATCTATACTACCTTTCCTGAGGTCAGGAGACTGGTTTGCCACCTTGGATCTGAAGGATGCTTACTTTCATATCCCAATCGCGCCCTCACACAGGAGATTCCTCGCCTTCGCGGTCGGCGGCGCGGCCTTCCAGTTCAAGGTCTTACCGTTTGGCCTTTGTACAGCTCCAAGAGTATTCACGAAATGCATGGCAGTGGTAGTGGCTTGGCTCAGACAGAGAGGCGTAGTGGTGTTCCCATACTTAGACGACTGGCTTTTTACGGCCCATTCGGCCGAAAAACTGGACAGAGACATCAAGATGACCATCAACTGGCTCGAGTGACTGGGTCTAATGATAAACTACGAGAAATCACATCTGCGCCCCTCGCGGCGCGTCAGGTTTATAGGGGCCTCCCTAGACTCCAGAGTAGGGAGAGCGTTCCTACCGGACGACCGGTTCCACACACTTCGAACAGCAGTACTGAAGTGTGCAAACCGACGGAGGGCCACAGTGAGAGAGGTACAGCAGACCTTGGGCTACATGGCCTCTACTACAGCAGTCACACCCTTCGCGCGACTACACATGAGACCCCTTCAGAGTTGGTTCATCGCAAGGTTCAGCCCGTATGTTCACGGGCCACACAAACGATTAACCGTCCCCCGACCACTCAGGAAATCCCTCCTCTGGTGGACGAACCCATGGATGGTCCAACGGGGCCTGCCTTTCAAACAGCTAAACCCCACAAGAACTATCACGACGGATGCGTCCCTGTCCAGTTGGGGGGCGCACGCCGAAGGACTGTCTGTCCGGGGACGTTGGTCACAGGAGGAGAGGACACTACACATAAACGCCCTGGAACTCCTAGCAGTGTTCAAAGCCGTGAGGGCATTCGAACCCTCCCTGACCGGACAAGTGGTCCAAGTGGCATCAGACAATACCACAACGGTCTTCTACATAAACAAGCAAGGAGGAACGCACTCACCGACGCTCCTACGACTCACCCTGGAACTCTGGGACTGGTGCGTGAGACGAGACATCAGACTACTAGCCATACATGTCCCGGGCAGGATCAATGACCTGGCGGATGCGCTCAACAGATCAACCACCAGCAACCACGAATGGGCTATGGACAGACAGACGCTCGCCTCCCTCTTCTCGCAATGGGGCACCCCGGCAGTCGACCTCTTCGCCTCCAAGAACAATGCAGTGTTCCCGCTGTTCTGCTCGAGGGGCCGCCGGTCACGGGACAGCCTGGGGGACGCGTTCCTATGGCAGTGGAAGGGCCCCCTGCTTTACGCCTTCCCCCCCTTTCCTCTCATCCCCAGAGTGATTTCGAAACTGCACCAGGACAGGGCCAGATGCATCCTAATAACCCCATGGTGGCCCCGGCAACACTGGTTTGCCCCCCTCCTCAGGATGGCACGAGGACGGTACCACCGCCTCCCACGGAAGCCGAACCTGCTGTCAATGGCAGACGGCCAGATCCTCCACCCGGACCTTGACCTGATCAACCCGACAGCATGGCTGATAACGCCGTGAACCCTCTTTCAGAAGCAGCAAGGGACATCATCAGAGCGGCGCATCGGCCTTCAATGGTGAGGGCCTACGACTACAAGTGGAAAAGGTTTTGCTCCTTCCTAGAGGAGAAAAGGATTCCACTACACTTAGCGAACTCCTCTAACTTGATGGACTTTCTGGCCTCCTTCTCAGACAAGAACTTCGCAGTCTCTTCAATCAGGAGCTATGTAGCAGCGGTATCTTGGCACTTCCAACGCCTAGGTAAACCATCCTGCTTTAGAGACCCTAAGGTAAAAGCCTTCATCAAGGGCTACACTAACCTGCATCCCCCAACACTGGGGCCTACCCCCGCTTGGAGTCTGGAGATAGTATTAGCAGCCTTATCTAAGGCCCCCTTCGAGCCAATAATTACATGCGATCTCCGCCTCCTCTCCATGAAGACGGCTTTCCTGGTGGCGATCACATCGGCAAGACGAGCCAGCGAACTGTGCGCGTTGAGGGTAGACCCCCCCTACACACGCTTTCACTCTGACAAGGTGGTCTTGCGGCCGGACATTGCCTTCCTACCTAAAGTAGTATCCTCCTTTCACCTCAACCAGGACATAATACTCCCTGCCTTCCCTAGCCAACCGTCGGATGACGGCCAACAGTCACTCCAATACCTAGACGTCAGAAGGGCGTTAACTGTCTACATTGACAGAACCGTGCAGATGCGGAGGTGCAACAGACTCTTCATCTGCTATGCAGGCCCAAGGAAGGGCAAGGCGGTATCTTCACAACGATTCTCTAAGTGGGTAGCAGCGACAATCAAGCTAGCATACCAAATGGCGAATAGACGGCTACCGGAAGGCATCCGTAGCCACTCAACCAGAGCTACCTCCACTTCTGCGGCATTTCTACAAGGGATCCCGATCCAGGACATCTGCAGGGCAGCCACATGGGCAACACCCCTGACTTTTGTCAAAGTTTACAAAATAGATTCTACCTCGAGAGAGGACGCGGCCTTGGGACGAGCGGTCCTCATGTCCTGCATTGCACAACTGACTTGACTGAGTCCATAGGCATTGGACATCACAGCGCAACTACCTCTGCTATGTAAATAAATGACCCTAAAGGGTCCCTTTTGGCCTTTATCTTGACTAGCGTGTGGTGTCTCTTCATTTGCTTCTGCCTTGGGTTTTAGACAGGACACACCCTCCTCCTGAATATTAGCTTGCTAATCTACCCTTTATGTGTGGATTCACAGAGACCACGAAGAAGGACAGGTTGCTTACCTGTAACTGTAGTTCTTCGAGTGGTCATCTGTGAATTCACACAATCCCACCCATCCTCCCCTCTGGTGTCCTGGGTTACCTCCTCAAAAAAAAAAAAAGGGGGGGCTGCAACTGCGGCTATTCGGAACTAAAATGGCGGGCTCGAGGAGGGCCTATATAGCCTGGAGGGGATGGTGGGCGGGATTACCGCCAAAACTCAATCTAATGGCTAATTGACTCTAATGACTTCTGAATGCTATTGCGCAGGCGCAGGATTAACCCTTTATGTGTGAATTCACAGATGACCACTCGAAGAACTACAGTTACAGGTAAGCAACCTGTCCTTTCCAGCCCTCATGTGAGTGATTTCCAGTTCGAGGGGGAATTGCAACAAGGGCTCTGTCCCTCCTCATTTCACTGGACATCACTCATAGGACTGGGTAGGAATCTCAGCTGCTTCCCAATAAATAGGGGAATAGACCCCCATCAATTGTAGTGGCTGTTTCTTGCTAAATTGAGGTTGCGGAGGGGGGGGGTCAGGATGGGATTCACTGTGTAGCGTCATAACTCCAGTGTTTATGCATATGTAAATTCCCTAACAGGATTCTGGCCAATATTTCTATCCTGCCTTTTTGCCAAAGTTGGCGCTTACAGTGGTTAACAATAATAAATTGTAATCTAAAGGCAAACTATTCATTATGGTCTCCACCACCACCCCGCCCCATCTCTCCCTCCCCAGTTCCCAGTGTAAATTGTTCAACAAGGTAACCAAAACAGTTACTGGCTGGGATCATACATCACAATAGTGGACTGTAAATCCTCACAATAGCAACTCCATTGAACAGCTTCCCACTGAGGGAACCCACTCTCTAAAACTATGGAGTGGCTGAGGTGGGGGAGTGTTAAGAGACAACCAGCTGTGTACAAACCCCTGTGGGGATGGACATGAGTATGCTCAAAAAATTAAACACTTTTGACTCTCTGGTCTAAAAGAGATGTGGGTTTGCTGGGAAAGGACTCCTCTAGTCAAATCTTCCAGCCAGCACCTCTGCTGAATTCTATTATCTTGCCATCAAGTTTGCTTAAGTTTCCTGATTAATCAATTGACTACTGAATACCTGCCAGAGAAGGTTCCAACTCTGCCAGCATGTGGCCCTGCAGCTGGCAAACAATGCATTACAGATAGAAAACAACACTGATAGAAAACGTCACCTTTGGGGCAAGAGTTATTGACTTAACACTCCAGTAATGTCTTTCTTAAGTGGGTGCTTGTCTGAACCATTAACACATTTGGCTAACCTAATATATCTCAGGAAGTCAAGGTGGATGCTTTTTGTTTGAAGAAGTGTCTTTGTTCTGGAAATATTCTGATGTTATCCTCACTTCCCTCTGCTTGGGATGCTTTAAAAAGAATTCCAGATTTAGAGCAATCAGTTCTGGGATGGAGTGTAGTGGAACCAAGAACTTGAGCTGCCTGCCTCCTTCTAGAGGCCCCTGGCTGAGCTGGAATCACTCTTTCAGACTCCCAGAATCTAGTATATTGGCCACAGAATCTTATGATCTTATTGTTTTTCAAACTCCTGGCTCTGGCATACAGGACGTTGGCTAGCTTGTCCTCCTTTCCTTGCACTGTTCCAGTCAGGAGGGCTCCCTAGCTTCTCACAGGTCCAACTGGACCAAGGAGAATGTCTTAAATCTATCTTTCAAGGAGCTTTCAATGTGCTTTCTCTGCACATTGCAGCTCCCCAAAATTGCTCCCTCTTTCTCTTGTGTGTGTGTGTAGATTAGGGAAAATGTTCGCCTTGCTTTTGAACCTCTTTCTCTCATTTCTCCCTCCCCTTTAGAACACTACAGCTTCAAACTGCTTTTAATTCCAAACCCTCAGAGCCTTGCAGGTTTGCTATTCTGCATGTACCTTTGCCATTTGTGGAGCTCCACCATAATATTTGCTATTTCCCACTGCAACTATTGGGTATATCTTGATAGCTGTATATTCAAAAACTTTTAGAGAGGTTTTTGTGTGTGTGTGAATGTGGGTTTTTAGTCCAATTTGCTTGACACATTATTAGTATACGCCCCTACCATGGGGTAGGGGTTAGTAGAAATATTGGACACTTTTCAGGGTCAGGGTGGTTGGGGTATACCAAAGGCCACAGATGGACACCAACACCCTGCTGGATTCTCTGTTCCCTCAGATGTCAGTCTGAGCATCTTCACTGCACAGAACTCTTCAAGATTGGTAACTAAAACCCTATATTTCTAGACCAATCTCTATACAACCTAGAATCCTAGGGTCATAGACTCTTAGAGTTGGAAGGGACCCCAAGGGCCATCTAGTCCAACCCCGTGCCATGAATGAAAACACAGCTAAAGCACCCCTGAGAGATAACAATCCTGTTTAAAGACCTCCCAAGAATGTGAGTCCACTGGCCTCCCAGTGGTCAACTCCAATGTCAATGGGATAGTGAATCCACACAGGGTTTTAGTCTGAACTTCGGAGGAGTGATCCAAGGTGCTGAACCTTATTTCCCCATGACAGGTCCAGCCACTTGGATAGCTCTTTGGAAAGTTCAGACTAAAACCCAGGGTAGATTCATTGCTCCACCGGCATGTGAGAGTGGTCAGTGGCCACTGAGGGGGTTCAGCAGGTGCCTTTCCTCATCCTTGTGATTGAAGGAAACACTTCCTAGGGGGTACCTTAGCAAGGATTCCGAAATACCATCTGTGTATTTTCAAGCATGAGAGCTTTTGTGTGGGACAGAGGTCTTTGCCAGTCAGGATGAAGGTCACTTCAACATGCATCAGGAGATGAAGGGGAAGGTTGTGGCACAATCTTTTTAACCAAGGGCTTGTCTATACAACAAAAATACTCCTCATAGAATTTAAGGAGAATACAATTTATCTAAATGAGATCCCATATCAATCCTCTGTATTCGGAGGGCGGGGGCCAAAAATGCCACCTCCCCACCTTTATTTCCAATAGCCTTCTATGATTCTTAAGAGTGTATGTTTTGTATGTTAACATATCTCATGTGTTATTTCCAATAAAATTACTTTATTTCACTTTAACTGGAGTGCTCTCTTCAGTTAGGTGAAAAGATCCCAAGCTTACCCTCCTCTTGCAAGCTTCAGTTTAAGCTAATAATTCCCCCAGATAATAATAGAGATTTTGGCATCATGAGTGCAGCTCTAAAGTACCCCCCACCTCTTACGGTAACAACACTATTTTACCAAAGTACAAGATCACCGATAGGCATGTGTATTCATAACATCTATGAAGTTATTCATATGTTCTGAGATCATATTTGCTCACAGGGAGCACCTGTGTAATACCTGGGTGCAGTTCTACTGGTGAAAGAAGAAGAAATATGTTGCTCTCCTGCATCTCCAGCAAGTACACTAGGGAGCATTAAAGATCTGGAAAGCAACATCTCTTTTTTTAGTTTCTAAATTTTTAATGCTTTTTATTCACATAAAATTATATATAACAAATATTTAATGTGCATATATCATATGTAACAATAGTCTCTTACCTCTAACATTCAATCTCTAATCAAACATAACATAACATCCCACAACACATGACACTACAACTTACTTCCCTTATCTTCACCCAATTCTGGTGCTGAATAGATTTGCACCATCCCATCTACACTCATCATCAAATTTAGTTATCTTCCTTTTTGCATTCTGCATGCAAAGATTATTATCACGATCATTATCAAGACTTTGACTGATGTGTCAGGAACCTCCAACACAGCTGCTGACTCTCCCACAGGGGGGGTGATGGGAAGGTAGGGGGCCGGGTGTTGCATGCTGTTGTATGACCATGGCTTCACTGTATTGTTTTTGTGTTTGCATACATGTTCTAACTCTTTCTGTTCTAGCTCACAGATTGAAATCCCAGACTGTTCAGTCCTACTTTCAGTGTCTTGACCATGTCCTATGTCTATCAGAATACAAATACAAATGGAATATCATTTACAATAATAGGAATATTCGGAAGAGGAACATGAATTTAGGAAGAATATTCATTTTTAACTGTGGAGAGTCTTCCAAAAAGCAAAAGATTCAGTTTATTCCACCTCTTCTGTCTTCTTTGATTTGATTCCACAACTTGTTGTAGTTATTCACAAATACATCTGAATTATTTTTGGTTATGTTTATTCCAAGGGATCGTGTCTTTTTCTCTAGTAGAAAGTTTGTTTCTTTAATTAATTCTTGCTCCTCTTTTTTGTTATGTTTTTCGTAATCATAGAATCATAGAATTGCAGAGTTGGAAGAGACCACGAGGGCCAGTCCAACCCCCTGCCATGCAGGACCATCCAGTCCAACCCCCTGCCATGCAGGAAATCACGATCAAAGCATCCCCGACAGATGGCCATCCAGCCTCTGTTTAAAGACCTCCAAGGAAGGAGACCTCACCACGCTCCGAGGGAGTGCGTTCCACTGCCGAACAGCTCTTACTGTCAAAAAGTTCCTCCTAATGTTGAGGTGGAATCTCTGTTCCTGGAGCTTGCATCCATTGTTCCATGTTCTAGTCTCTGGAGCAGCAGAAAACAAGCTTGCTCCATCCTCAATGTGACACCCCTTCAAATACTTAAACAGGGCTATCATATCGCATCTTAAACGTCTTTTTTTCCAGGCTAAACATACCCAGCTCCCTAAGTCTTTCCTCATATGGCATGGTTTCCAGACCTTTCACCATTTTAGTCACCCTCCTCTGGACACGCTCCAATTTGTCAATATCCTTTTTGAATTGTGGTGCCCAGAACTGGATACAGTATTCTAGGTAAGGTCTCACCAAGGCAGAATAGAGTGGCACTATTACTTTCCTTGATCTAGACACTATACTTCTATACTCCTTTACATGTTCTTTTCTTAATTAGACATGGTTTGGTTTTCTCTCCATTAATGGTAATTTATGCTTCTTGTTCATTATATATTGCTTTAATCCAGTTAACATAATTAACTCCCAAATTCATTCTTTTCAATATTTCTACATAAATTCCCAATTTACATTATTGAAAGCCATTCTGGCATTAAAAAAAAATCAAGGCCAACTTTTTTTTCTTTGTTTCTCGTAATACTCGATAATGTTGGTTAATGTCCTAACATTTTTTCTTATATACCTGTTGGGTAAGAAAACCATTCTGGTCCTCGTGAATCCAAATATTTAAAATCTTTTTACATCTTTCTGCCAATATGTTGGTGAATATTTTATAATCTACATTCAATAGAGAAATCTGACAATAATTTTTTATCTCTGTTGGAACCTTCTCTTATTTAAATTAATGTAATTGTTGTGTTACTCCATGTTTTTGGTCTTGTTCCTCGTCTGATTTCACTGACTAATTTATACATAGGCAATAGAAGTTCATCCTGAAAGACTTTATAATAGCTTGCTGTTAAGCCATCCGGCCCTGGGGTTTCCCCATGTTTCATTTTTTAAATTGCTTCCACAATTTCACTGACTGAGATTGATCTGTTTAACTTGGGGTTTTTGCTCTTCTGTTATCTGTGGAATTTGTTCTTTATCCAAATATTCATTCAATCTTTTAATTTTCTCTTCTGACATGGGATGGTCATCATATAGTTTCAAATAATATTTACAGAACATATTTATTATATATTTTTGCTTTGTATAGGTTTCATTACCTTGCTTTATTTCTATTATCAGAATAACACACTCTGAGGGAGTTTGTTCCACTGCCGAACAGCTCTTACTGTCAAAAAGTTTCTCCTAATGTTGAGGTGAAATCTCTGTTCCTGCACTTGCATTCATTGTTCCATGTTCTAGTTTCTGGAGCAGCAGAAAACAAGCTTGCTCCATCAATGTGACACCCCTTCAAATACTTTCCTTTCTTTCCTTTTGTTTTCTTTCCTTTCTTTCCTCTTGTTTTCTTAATTGTTAAAGTGACCATTTGCCTGGTTTATTTGGATGCTCAAAGAACCCTTGTTTTCCAAATTTTAATTTTGCTTCTGTTTCTGTTGTTGATTCAATATATAGTTGTTTCTTCAAAGCTTTTATCTCTTTAATTAATTTTATACTTCCAGGGTTTTCTTTACACTCTTTTTCATTTCTTCTAATTTCTTCTAGAATTTTCTGTTCTTTATTAATTTTTTTCTTTTGTTCCACCTCTTGTTGTATAAGGACCCCTCTTATTACTGCCTTACTGGCATCCCAAACAGTATCAATAGAGGATCCTCTATCCAATTTTCCACTAAAATATAGTTGCAGTTCTTTCTTTACTTTGTAAATTATTTTCCCATTCCTCCATAAATATTTTTTTTTAATCTCCAGCAGAATTCTCTACTTTCGTTTCTCCATGTTAACAATACTGGACAGTGATTTAATATAATTCTTGGTAGAACGTCTATAACTGAAATTCTGTTTATAAGTGATTTAGATATTAGGAACATGTCAATTCTTGACCATGTCCTATGCCTATCAGAATAGTAAGTATACTCTTTCTCATTTTTGCTGCTCATCTTGCTGCTGCCTCCACATATCTTTTAATGCCAAATGCTGTATTAAGTCTGTAAATGTTATGGGAAGTTTTCCTTGTTTTTTGTTTCATTTTGTTTTCAGTGTTCTATCTAGGGTTCAGTCAATTACCCCATTCCAGTCACACATCATTATAATTTCTTCATAGTCATATTCTGTAATTATATCTTGTAACTCCTTAAAGAAATTGCTTTTATTATCTTGAGGTGCATACACTTCTACTAATAACGTTTTAGTATTTTGTTTATAAATTTCCACCCCAAGATAAAAATTCTTTATGTCCTTAGATATTTCCTTAGCTAGATATTTTTATTGACATAAATTACAATGCCTCTTTTCTTTTTTTCATATTCAGTTGAGAAAATTACATCCAATTTTGGATTTTTCAAATATTTGATATCCTTATTGTTTATATGGGTCTCTTGTAGACAAGCAGTGTCTACTTTCTCTTTTTCCAAATGGTGAAATACTTGTCTATGTTATGTGGAGAATTTAGGACTTTTATATTCCAGGATAATATTTTAATTGACATTGTTCAATTTTTAAAAATTATTTATTTATCAATAAACATAATACATAGTACTTAGTACATAATACATAGTACAGAATCAAGAGAAGAATTATATAGCCAAGGATACAATATGCAATGGTTAACTTATGCTCAATTAACACATAGATTTAGAGAGGACAAGATAACATATGGCTTCTCAAAGGTGAAAAATGAAATAGATAAGATTATTTGCAAACAAGGAAGAGGTAAAATAGCCAAAATTTATAAATTATTGCTCGAAATAGAGCTAGAAAAATAGCTGATCACAGATTCTATGATAAGATGGGCTAAAGATATAGGAGAGGTTATAAGTTTGGCAGAATGGGAATGTGCTTGGAACAGCACCAGCAGTTTTACAGCAAACCAAGATTTGAAAGAAAACTTCTTAAAGATAGCCAACAGATGGTACTTGACACCAGCAAGGTTAAGCAAAATTTATAAATTAAACAATAAAAAATGCTGGAAATGCAAAAAAGAGGTGGGGTCCTTATATATGGTGGGGTTGCTATAAGATAAAAAGATTTTGGAAAAAAGTACATGATGTCATACAAAAGATATTCAGAATTACATTCATATTAGATCCTGAATTATACTTGTTAAACATAACAAAGATATTAGAGAAACAGATAGAGAAAAAATACTGGAGGGTGATGCTTTATTTAATAACAGCTGCCAGACTAAAGATAGATGCAGTATGGAAAGCAAAAGAGGCACCAAATATAGAAGAATGGTTAGATAAGTTGACGGAGATGGAGAATAGCGATAAACTGACACGGATTGTAAACAATAGAAAGACAGAAGAAGTGAGAGAAGAATGGAAACACGTTACTGATTATTTGCACAAAAGAGGGAGAGCCTAATTTATTCGAGAAGTATTGAGTAAAGGTGAGGGTTCCAGAAAGTCTCAAAAATAAATGAGTAAAAGTAGAAAATAAATGACATTGTTCAAATGTTGATTTTAATTTATTCTAGTTTTGACTTCTTCTTTTTCTTCTCCCCCTCCTCTTCCTCTTCTTCTCTTTCTCCTCCTACTGCTCCTTCTTCCCCTTCAATTTTATAATCCTCTTCCTCCCCTCTTGCTTCTTCTTCTCCTCCTGCTCCTCCTCCTCCTTCATCATCTTTGTTTAATGTTTGATCCTCTTCTTGCAATTGTTGCACTATTTGTCTTTTCTTTATTTTACTTCTTAGTCTTGGCTCTTTCTCCTTTTGTTTAGATGTATCACATTGTTCTGTTTTATCTTCCTCTCTCTGGCTTGCTCTGTCTATTGTATTCATTTTCCTCTATTACTTCCTCCTTAAATTTCTCAAGGAAGTCTTTTGCTTTTAGAATTGTTTTAATACATATCTTTTTTGATGATAACTTAGAGAGATTCCTTCCACCTTCTCCCATTTATAAATTATTCCTTTTCTTCATAAGAGCTGTGTTATAAAGTTCTATTCCTTTCTCCTTTTTAAGGACCTGTGATGGTACATCCTTAAAAGATTTTTAATTCTTGATCTTTAATTATTAATTTTTCTTTATAATTCTGTTGCAAAATTATATCTTTGACATGTTCTCATATAAAATAATCACAATATCTCTTGGAAGTTTCCTCATTTTTGCTATCCAGGAATCTATCCTGTACAGTTTATCCACTTCAAAATCCAGTTTTTCTTTTATCCAGCTAATGAAATCTGCTAATGATGGTATTATTTCTTATGGCCACAATAGGTCCTTTTAATCAGATAGTGTTTAAGATTTTCCAAGACAAGTGACAGGCAAAAAGGCACAGAGAGACCAAATTTGGTTTTCATTCACTATGCATGTAACATTAATTTAGACATAAGACATTAAACATTCAGTTAAGTATCAAGAGCTCTTTTCCATTCACACACACACACACACACCACCTACTCATAATGATCCTTCCTTGAACAGTGATCAGACGTCCATGAAGGTGTGGATGGCTTGTTGCCGCGGGTACAGGAACCACGAAAGCAAGGCCGAAAATGTCCCAGCTCTTATACCTTTTCCATCTCCTTCCTTGAGAACTGTGTGCTTTTCGAGCCGGCATGATCTCATGACAATTCCTTAGGCAGATCAAGGCATGTTCCATGTTCCCTCAGAACTTCCTCAATCATGCCGACAGCTGCTATTGTCTATGTTATGCCTGGCCAGCAGTCCACTCACTTGTACAGAACGCTCACAGACTAGGTTATCAGTTTCCATTGTCTTTGGTTATGCTTGGTCAGCATGTCATCTCAGCTTCCAAGTTTTCTCCTTTTCTCAGTTCGGCTTCCAAGTTACGCTTCATGCAATGCTTTGCGTAGCATCCATTTTCTTGGTTCATTTTAAGGCCTTGTTTCACCAGGAACCCATACATACACACAATCATACATGCAAGCATACTCTCACATATTTGAGTAGCCAAGTCCTTATTAATTTGTTCTGTCAAATCTCTGATTTTAATGCATTTTATGATGTTTCTTGGAGTGTCTTTTGATTTGTTTCTTGTTCTGCTACTCTAAGTTTTTAGTTCTTTCTAAATTTTGTCTTTGTAAAATTTTCATTTCTGTATTTATCTTAGAGATATCCTTAATCATTGCCTCTCATTTTTGTCTAAAACCATCTAGCTGTTTACTTATATCTTCCTCCATTAATTCATAGAATCATAGAACCATAGAATTGCAGAGTTGGAAGAGACCACAAGGGCCATCCAGTCCAACCCCCTGCCACGCAGGAAATCTTGATCAAAGCATCCCCGACAGATGCCAATCCACCTTCTGTTTAAAGACCTCCAAGGAAGGAGACCCCACCATGCTCCGAGGGAGTGTGTTCCACTGCCGAACAGCTCTGACTGTCAAAAAGTTCCTCCTAATGTTGAGGTGGAATCTCTGTTCCTGGAGTTTGCATCCATTGCTCCGTGTTCCAGTCTCTGGAGCAGCAGAAAACAAGCCTGCTCCATCCTCAGCGTGACATCCCTTCAAATACTTAAACAGGGCTATCATATCACCTCTTAACCATCTTTTTTCCAGGCTAAACATACCCAGCTCCCTAAGTCTCTCCTCATAAGGCATTGTTTCCAGACCTTTCACCATGTTAGTTGCCCTTCTCTGGACACGCTCCAATTTGTCAATATCCTTTTTGAATTTTGGTGCCCAGAACTGGACACAGTATTCTAGGTGAGGCCTGACCAAGGCAGAATAGAGCGGCACTATGACTTCCCTTGATCTAGACACTATACTTCTAGTGATACAGCCCAAAATCGCATTGGCCTTTTTAGCTTCATTTTCATTCCTTCATTTCCATTTTAATTTCAGCTCTTAATTTCTTAAATTCACTTAATAAGAGCTGGCTAGCATCAGTTGTTCTAGGATCTATGGATGACCTTCTCACACTTTAAGCTTGTGCTTGGCCTTGTGCTAAAGTTTTCCTGGTTGCTGGCATGTCTTGAGGATTAGATGCTATTCTGTAGATAAACTTAATCTAAGCCTGTCCTTCTGCCTTTTCCCCTACTTTCTGCTTCCTTTTGCCGTTCCCCTCCTTCTGTTCTATTTTTTATTTTAATTTATTGTTACTATATATTACCCCCAGAGAAGATTTTTTCACTCTCTCCTTCCTCCCCCTTCCCCCCTATTTACTTCTCCTCTCTCTTAGATGATTTTTTTATTTTATTTGTTTTCATTTATTTTTTATTTGTATTTTTTCTTGTTATTTCTCTCTTTCTCTCCTTTTACTTTCCCTTCTTCTATCTGTATTTGTTTAGAGAAACCCCTGTTCTTTTTTTTTACCTCTAGATTGTGGTATTTCACCACCAACAATTTAACTTAACTGAAGCCAATTCAATGCAGCTTATAAAAAGTGAAAAAACTCAGAGGGAGGTGCAGCTGTGAAAAGGTCAAGACTTATCCTTGGCTCTCTCAGTGTATAATAAACAATCTCCTTATCAGTTCCACCAGCTAAGTAAATTCGCCATACTAGAGTAAAAGAAATATAGACTAAAATTATACACAATTATCTAATTCTAATTTAGATTAACAAGTATGACTATCCTTGCTTTAAACAGAATTCCTAATAATTTGTTGGAGGAAGCAAGAAGAAGCAGCAAGCACACTGTAATATTTTCTCTATAATTAAATACTGCCTCTTTCCCCCTTTCTCTTGTTTGCTATTGCCCCAACCTTATTGTGAATTAAAGTACTACTGCACTGCAAATTGTGAAATAAAGTACTATATATAAATATCAACACATACATATCTACCTGTCTATGGACACAGATGCAGTACTAGAGCACTTGACATAAAATATTATTGCAATTTCAATAGTTTGGGATAAAGTAAAATAAATTAAATTGTAAATGTATCTATTGGTATGTAATATGTTAATGTCTAATAGAGATAATAATAGATCAATTTTTAGTCAGAAGACTAATTAGATGTTATGAATTATCCCACATATATATTGATTGGTATATAGTCAACCAATTCTTCTAAAAAACAGAAAAGAAGAGAAAAAGGAGAAACCTAAATCCAGGATTCTATATGGCACAACTTGCAATTCTAATAAATAAATAAATAAATAAATAACCAATTTTCCTTAAACAATACAAAGAAGAAAATTATTTTTTTCCTCCCAGCTCTAATACCTTATAAATGATTTGACTACTAATAATATATTGTAATAATATACAAGTTATAATAATGAATTATTGCCCTTCACTCTATACAGTTAATGTCTTTCCTTCTATTTTGGCTTTGTGGTTTGAGTGGGAGTAGTTGTTTCCATTCAGCTGTCTCCCTTTCCTCCCTCCAGGCAATTTTATACAGCTGCTAGATTAGTTGAAACAATGTATCTCAGTTGACCTCCGGTAGAACTGATTTCATCTTCTTCTAACATCTTAGAACAATGTTCCACATGTTAGGGTTTCCCCCCCCCTACAAAATTAGCAGCACAGAGATGTCTCCAAATTAACTGTAAAGTCCAAACACACAGACTTTGTTTTTCCAACTCTGGAATGGGACCACCGAGAGGAGGTGATACAGATGACTGACTGTAAAGGGAGATGACAGCAGCTCAGGACAGAAGGGGGGAAATGGTCCCTTTAAATCCGTCCAATGGAGCCCAACCACCTGAATCCGTTCCTAATACCTCAATATCCCTTTCTTTCTAGTTGTCCCTTCACCGCATTCCCGTGTTCTTTCCAATCCAAATTCCTTTCAACTCCAACTTAAACTCCAGTCATTCAATCATTTGTCTAGCCAAATCACCTTCCACGTTTACATATCCATCCTCTTTTTTTATATATACTTAGCCCTTTCTTACTATAAATGAATATTCTGAACTAAGTCTTTCAGTTAATCTTTTCCTGTCTCTTGACAGCCCTGTAAGCTTATTACAATTCCACTACTGGTGCTTTTCTGCATTTAAGTGAAACATTTTCAAACAGGGATTTCCTTTCCTTTCCCCCCTGTTTTATTTAGAAAAAATAAGTTGTCTGGTCAGAGTCTTATGTATGGGTGCTCATGCCACAGACTGAGCAAGATCTGATCATAGAATAGTTAGCGTCTTAACTCTTGCTATTAAAAGTGGTGGCTGTGCTTGTTCTGGGTTCCAGTTGCCTCTTGTGCAGCTGTACAATGGCTCCTCTGACCTCCTCAGCTCCATCCGTGTCCAGCCAATCAATCTTCCTTCTTACTGGGCACTGGGGCTGGAATTAGGTCTCCTTTTAGCTGCCTCTGATTGCTCTCTATGAAAAGCAAAATTTCACTTCAAACGGGCTCCTTTGCCATGCAAGGTGATCACGTACTCATCAGCTCAGTGGTGCATGACCATTCACACTGCCATAGTCCACCAGACTTCCGAGAGCAACATTTCTATTGGAGATCTACCAGAAGTTAATATCTCTTCTCTTCTCCCAGATGCAGAATTGCAGCCAGGTGCTGCCATGTGGTCCCTGCACTCCTGCAGCCACTAAAAGTAGGGACATGTTCTGGTGCTATCAACTTGCCTTTCATGTGTGGGGAGGGGGAAAGCCATTTTCTGATGAAGGGTTGAAATGTAGCATACTTAATGGTGTGGGGAATCTCTGCCCCAGGTGCAAAAATAAGGGGGTGTAATCTCCTCATTCTCCCCTCCCCTCACTGAGACCCCCAGAAAAGGGAAGAAGGGAACAACTATAAGAAAACAAAGTTAGGCAGAGGACACTGAACAAGTCAAACCAATCTCCTACCTTTATTCCCCTCTCCCTTATCACCATGTCCACAGTAACCATTGTTGAGAATTTCCTAAAATAATGTGGAAAAGAAAGGAGGAGGTAGACATGGGGTGACAGTAAGTGCAGATTTTCTTCTTGAAAATGAAACCATTACCACTCAAAAAAGTAGTCTTGTTTGTTATACCAAAAGGAGGGGGGAAAGTGGGGGAAGGAAACCTAGCTTTGCCTAAGAATAAATGATTTCTATTTTAGCATTAGCTTTGTGGATATTAATCCATTTCCTCAGATGCAATGACTGAGGAAATGAATTGATATCAATGAAATCTCATCCTAAAATATGAATCAGTCAGTCTTAAAGGTTCTGCTAAATTCCTTTTTTTTCCTTCCTGTCCCTTTCTTTTTCATTTGTCCTCACATGTTGTTGTTTTTTTTTTTTTACTTGTTCAGCCTTTTCTTCCCTGCAGAATGGTAAATCAATGGAGATTTTAAGGGGGGGGGGTCATTATCCAAGGCTCATACTGCTGCTTTCTCTTTAACTCATTGGTTCATTTTAAAAGTTGCCGCCTTGAGGGAATATTATTTTAGCATTCCTGGCAGTGGTTTTGTGCACACACATACATGTTCTTGGAACATTGCAAAGGGCACCATTTACTTTTGTACCCCAAAACTTAAATGTGGCATACAAGGGGATGCATGCAGTGAGACTGCAAGCTGTATTCAAAAGCTGTTGATACTTGTGGACAACAATGGTTATTAGCCCAATAGCTAATCTTTGCCCAGAAAAAGAGAGAGAGATTTCCCTCCACATTCTCCTCCCCCTTCATCCTTGCATTTGTGTCTCTTTCTTCCCATGAGAAAGAACTGCTACCACCATAGCACTCAATTCTCTCACAACATGGCACTGGTTCTTTCCCTGTCAGCACTTCTTTTCTTTGTGCCCTGTCTTCCCACTTCCTTCCTCCCATTCCTTCCTAAAAGGGGGCTGATGTGTTATGCCACCCCAACTCAAGAAAAGGATTCAGGCTCTGAGGTGGAGGAGACAGAATGCAGGCATGCAAGGAACTGCTATTTCCTGGAACTCCTCCTGGGTGGCCTTCCTGGGCAGATGAAACTCAAGTTTCTCTCTCATTCCACCTTCACTCCTTTGCACGCTATCCTCTGAGGGGGGAATTCTATTGAACAGAGAGTAACCTGACCTTCTCTTGAAAGCTCCCTGCACACCCTCTCTCATAGAATAACCTTTCCAGCTACCTCTCAGTTTTTCTCAGAACATTATCATTCCTGCCCATCTACAGGCTGGTGCCTGGATCTAGCCCTACCCACCCACCCACTCTTTTCTCTCAGGCACCCCAGTACCCAGAGTCCCTTTTAGTTTGAATAATCTGAGAGTGGGTATTTTGGGCTCTTTTACTCTATTCCAGATGGTTGTTGGGCCTTAAAGTGTTAATAAAAGCTTATTTTTGACATGTTTCTTTTCTAAAATATTGTTTGCAAGGATCCCCAAAACATGCCAATGCTTTTGGCATCAATCTCTTTCAAAAATGTCATGTTCCAGCCCTTTCAATTCCATTCCAGTGTTTACCCAGTTCTTAACAGTCTAAACCTTTTTATCATAGCTTGCTTTCCCCAGACAAGGCACAGGTGTATAGAGTTTGATGTGTACAGGCCAACAGGAAGGAAGTGCTGTTGCTGTGTATCAGGAGAGAGCTAACAAATCCTGAGAGAGAACAAGGCAAAATACAGATCCACACCTCTTTGCTAAAGAAGCTTCATAATAGTATCAGTCAGGGAGGGCAAATATAGACGGGGGTTAAAATGAAGAGAGTTCCAACTTTGTAGTGGTAAGGAGGAGAAAAGTCTTGAGTTCTAGTGCATAGCAAGCACCTGGGAAGAGGAGATTTTACAAGAGACAAAACACACCAAACAGCCATTAGAATTGCACTGATCCTTTCCAAATGCATGTGTAAGCCAAGCGTAGTTAGTTGGTCTTTCTGCCCCTGGAAATGACTTTGCAATTAGTGCCAAATCCTACACTGATTTAGCCACAGGCCGAGTTGACCCAAGGCTTCTTTAAGCTGACCAAATAATTGGTTCGTAATCATTATGATATCAGAAAGAAATTTGAAAAGGGGTACCATGGCCAACAGAAAATAAAAACACACACACCATGCATGCCAGGACATGAGAGCCACTCTGCTGCTGCCATGCAACTATGTGTACGCACAGACCACGTGCACCAGGACATGAGAGCTCCTGTGCCACTGCCATGCAATTGCACATACACAAACATCACATTAAACACATATACACACACCACACTACACATATACAGACACCATGCACAGCAGGATGCTAGAGCCCCTCCACCACTGGTATGCAACTGTGCATACACACACACCACACTACAAACACACCACGCATGCCAGGATGTGAGTGTCACCCTCACTGCTTTCCTTGGAACCAGCCGCTGTAATGTTTGTGGGACTTCAGGGCCCTGGCTGCAAAGCCTTAGAAATGTGTAAATCCTGCTTGTATTCAAGCCATTTCTTCTCCTCCTCCAACAAAAGACCAGTAATAAAATTAATGGTCAAATTTGCTGCTGGCAAGGCTTCGAGGCTATTTACTAGAGAATCATATTGTTGATCAAATGATGATAACAGGTTCCTCTTAGCAGTGCTCTGCAGGCATCTCAGGTTCCAGGATTGATGATCCCCTCCACTGGCTCATCAACTCCTCAAGGCTTTGCCAGGCACAGACAAAAATTTCCAAATATATCCAAAATTAAATCCACAGTTCAGGATCCACAGCAAAGTAGCAAAAAAGCCCATCTTGCCACTTGTTAAAATCCTTTAGCCTGAGCTCAACAATCTGTGGCCATAGACTGGCAGCTTGGCCCCATGACCTGGAGTCCATAAAACTGCCATCTGGACCCATCAACCTGTATCTGGGTCCATCTGCCTGGAGCCCATTAAAACTGTTGTCTGGGCCCATAACCTGTCACATTATATGGTGCCCGCCTGCCCTTACAGGGCAGTGGACAGTTTAGCAGAGCTACAGTAAAAATGTGAGTTTTGGGCAAAAATTGCATACTTTGTGTAAAAAGCTTGGAGACAGACCACCAAAAATGTCTTTTTGGTTGCTTTATTGAAATCTACAACAGCTAAGTAAATAGGCTACATTTTGACAGAGAAAGCACAGTCAAAAAGCTGAAGGAAAAGAAATCATTTCTTCCTCTCTCCTTCCAGAGAGATCCAGCAAACTGCTGGTAATTACATCTTACACACACAAAGTGAAATCCCTCCTCCCTTCAGGTAGAAACTCTTCCCATAACATCTAGCTAGCTTGTCTGGGAACTAGTAGATAAGGAAAAACATCTGGCCTTTTTCCAGACACAGAGAAGTGAGCTCATTTCAACCTTGAATACAAAACACAGGAAATGAAAACAGAACAGTGTGGCTTGTTAATTTACAGGCTCCCTTTTGCCTAGTGATAAAATCATTTCAGGGCCTTTTGCATTTTAGACTACAATACCCATTTTCCCTGACAGTGAAAACCCCTCTGCTGCCACCATGCAATCGCACAAACACACAAACACCCCACACTACACACACACCCTACACTACACACACACCCATGCTACATACCCACACTACACACATCCATGCTACACACACACACATACAGCCCACACATGGTAGGATGCGAGAGCCCCTCCACTGCCATGTTTAGAAAAGACTTGAAGTTTTCCACATGTTTCCACCCCAAGGCCCAAGAGGAAGGAACTGCTACAGACAGCACTGAAGGCCCAAATACCAAGAGGAAGGAACTGCTAGAGACAGCACAGAAGATCCAGGGACAGCTACAGACAGCACCCAGCAACCAAGAGGCCCAAGGAGCCAGGCAGCACAGAAAGGTCCAAGGCCCCAGACCCCACTCAGCACAGAAAGGCCCCAAGACCCAGACAGCACAGAAAGGTCCCAGGACCCAGGCTGCACAGAAAGGTCCCAGGCCACACAGACAGGACCCAGGAACCAGGAAGCACAGAAAGTTCCCAGACAGCACAGAAAGCCCCAAAGCTCCAGGCTCCAGGCAGTACAGAAAGGCCCCAGGATGTACACAAATGCCCTAGGCAGCTCAGAAATGCCCAGTGCCACACCATGAAAGGCCCCAGGCCTCAGGCAGCTCAGAAAGGCCCCAGACTCCAGGCAGTACAGAAAAGCCCCAGGCAGCACAGAAAGTCAAAAGTCCCCAGGCAGCACAGAAAGGCTCCAGACCCCAGACAGCACAAAAAAATCCCCAGGTAGCACAGAAAGGCCCCAGGCCCCAGACAGCACAGAAAGGCCCCAAACTCCAGGCCCCAGGCAGCACAGAAAGGCTCCTGGCAGTACAGAAAGGCCCAGGATGTACATAAAGGCCCTAGGCAGCACAGAAATGCCCCAGGCCACACCAGGAAAGGCCCTAGGCCCTAGGCAGCACAGAAATCCCCAGGCCACACAGAAAGGCCCTATGCAGCACAGAAAGTCAAAAATCCCCAGGCAGCACAGAAAGGCCACAGGCCCAGACAACATAAAAATCCCCAGGCAGCACAGAAAGGCCCTAGGCCACACAGAAATGCCCCAGGCAGCACATAAAGGCCCCAGACAGCACAAGAAATCCCCAGGCAGCACAGAAAGGCCCCAGGCCTCACAGTGTGGCGACTGGGTGAAGACTGAAATGTCCACATGCTCCCGCCCCCAGTGTGCTGATTGGCTGCCGAACAGAGAGCTTTGATTGGTTGGTAAGTTTCCTAAGCAGCCATTCAGCACACTGCAAACAGCAACATACCCAAGAGAATTATACATTAAGATATAGAGTTGTCCCTTCATATTCGCTGGGGTTTGGTTCCAGGACCCTCAGTGGATACTAAAATCCGTGAATAGTCAAGTCCCATTATATGCAATGGCATAGCAAAATGGTGTCCCTTATATAAGATGGCAAAATCAAGGTTTGCTTTTTGGATTATTATTTTTTAAGAATATTTTCAACATGTGAATACTTAAATCCATGGATACCAAATCCATGGATATGGAGTGACAACTGTACTTCAAAGTAGCAAAGGCATGTCACTTTTTTCTTTATAACATTGCAAACATCAGACCTTTTCTTTCTGCTTCCTCCACTAAGACCTTTGTTCATGCCTTAGTAATTTCCTACCTTAATTATTATAATCTTCTTCTGACTGGTTTTTCATTATCTCATCTTAGTTCTCTGGTCTCCATTTGACATTCTGCTGCTAAGATAATCTTTTTGGCCTATAGTTTTGATCATGTTACTCCACTTTTGATATCACATCATTTGTTATGTCAGGACTCTGGCATAGGCTTTGTATAGTTAGTTAGCTCAAATGTCTTTTTGCTGCTAGGCCATAGTTAGCATGCCAGAGCCTGACATGAGTAGAGGGCATGCTGGGAGATGGGTTGCCGGGTTGAAGCTGCTGAGTGTCCTATCTACTGCTAGAGTGCTCAAGGCCGTCTGGCTTATTATGTTTTGGGAAAGTACTGGGGGAGGTTGGGAGGATGGTACTGTACGGAATTGTTAACCACTGCAGGTGTGTGTGATGTAATCAAAACTTAGCTTTCCTATTATCTCCTGTGTTCTAGCGTGAAACACCAGAACTGTCTTTGCAATGAACTCAAATGCTTCTATTCCTGATGCAATAAACTATTTCTGATCAATGGCTATTATCTCAGCATGTGAGTGTTAGCAGAGTCATCATAGGTTACCCAGTCCTTCTAGGATTCAGTGTAAGCTTCTTGTTTTAACTTTCAAAGCCCTACACAACCTACCCCACCCCATCTTTCAGCCCTTGTTTCTTTTTGCCAGCTTGCTTGACATCTGCATTCTGGGAACTCTAGGCTTCTCACCCAACCAAGTGTTTCTTCTTCCTGGCTTGGCTATGTCGTTCCTCACTTGCTGCCCCATATTCTTGGAATTCCCTCCCTGAACATTTGTGAACTGCTCTTTCTCTCTGTGTTTTTAAATCTCAATTGAAAATTTTGCTTCCCAAAGCTTTTGGAGTTTTAATTTGATATTGTTTTGTAATCTTGTATATTTTGATTACATGCATTTGTCAGTTTCTTTTATATTATATATACATATATATTGCTGTTTTATATTTGATCACATGTATTGGTCAGTTTGTTTTATTTTATATTTTCTAGCTGTTTCATACTATATTGTTGATGTTAGAATTTTTTGTAGTTATCTGGATAATTTATTTTGTAATTATATTTTATAGGCTTATGTTTATTATTCCTTCCTTCCCTCTATTTTAGATTGTATGCCTTTGGCAAGACCCAATGTTTTGTTTTGTTTTGTTTGCTTGTTTTAATGTAAAACACCATGTACATAGATAGCGCTATATAAATGAATGATAACAGCAACAACATTGATGTGCTTGCTATAGAATGGCTTCCCAGTGTATCTGCACTTAAGAGAATTTTGATAACATTTGTACATTCCCTCTTAAGTTGATGAAAATGAATCTTATTCTGTCATACTTTTGAATAATACCAATGTGGGGTTTTCGAGACTTAGCTATCACCCCCCTAATTATTCCTAAGCATAGTGTCAGGGTGCTTACAGAGGAAAGGAATACCTGTTTGTTAATCTCCAAAGAAACTTCTTGCAAGGCCAAGCCAGCCCAGATTTCCAGCATGGTAACAGAGAAGCAGTTTATGGGCCTAGGGCAATCAATTATCAACGAAGATCAAAAGAAAACTAGACTGGATGATCTTAAGAACATGTTGTCTATTATCAATGACTTGGCTGAAACACTAATGAATTTAGTGTCCATTGATGGTGTCCCTCATGCCGACAAATGCATTTACCTATCTTGAAATATTATGGGATGGGAAAATAAGTTCCATGATTCAATTTACAAAAATTCAAAATTCTTTGTTTGCAAGAAACATGGGCTCCTACAACTAATTTAACATCCCTTCATGGATTTCAATCATTTTCTGTTTCAGCTGTCAAAATGTGTACTAGAGGCCATGGTAGTGGCAGCCTTACTATGTTCACCTCAGTCGATTTGCAAGTTATATTCAACCATTGGCTAGTTCTTTTTTTGCAATGTACACAGGCCCTCTTAATTAACAACCTGCATTTGGGTTCTCTTATTTTTATAAATACCTATTTTCCAGTTAGCTTATCAAAAAATGTAGCTACCAATAGCATTTGGAATAGTTTACCTGAAACTCTTACCCTCCTGGAGTGTAAACATAATTCCACAAAGCTCCTGCAGTGTGGAGATTTTAGCGCTAGAATTGGGGTCAGTTTGAAATCAGTACTAATTTTGGACGAGACTTTCAAGTCGCGCCTGTTTTTAGGGTATCCCATGATATAAGCATAAACAAGCCAGGTCTGAGGTTTTTAGAGGTAATCTCTATTTGCAATGTCTTAATGGAACCCATCATTGACATAACATTGGCTACCTATTCCTATGTCACCAGCATGGGAGCTAACACAATAGATTATATGACAGTTTCTGCCAATATGTTCCATGATATTCATAGATTTGAAGTTAACAGCAGGGTTGAAGGTGATAATTTTTCTCTGTTGCTGCTGTTTCATCCCCCATGTCCTTCTCAAAATCTAAATGGAATTCCTGTGGGAGGACAGAGAATTCAGCGGTCAATCAATCTGGGCATCTCCATCCTTCATACACTTGAGAGTACTACCTTAAATCCTTTCATCAAGACATTTCAGACTCTAATTTAGATATTTTTCAAAGGATGGGGGAGGAGGTCAGTTCCAAGATGCATATTTTGTGGAAGTGTAGCTTTGTGAGTGTTTAGGGAATTTCCAAGCCATCCATTTGCCACTTTTCTTTCCATTGTCATCACTACCACATCCTTGTCCACATCCTGCTTAACTATGTTAGTGGAGCTGTAGGACCTTGGCCATGCAGTGTTATTTCATATATGCTGTATCCAAAACAGAACCAATCCCCATATCTGCTGGGGATTGGTTCTGGGGGGCCCCTATGGATACTGAAAACCATGGATAATAGCGAACACCATTGAAAATAATAGGACTCTGGTTTAAAATACTGTAGAGTTGCCTTGGAGGACCTAGAAAATGACTAGAGATGACATGTTTTCTAGGAAGACTCTATGGTAGGTGTGCTGTTTTGTGTCCCATGGATAATTGAATCAGTGGATAATGAAACAATGGATACAGGGGTCCTACTGTACTCGTAAAGTTAGATACTGTGTGGATTAGGCACACTTTATCTTTCCTCCCTACTGTAGTTTGCAAAGGCAAAAGCATTGCAAACAATAACTTTTTAAGGGGGGGAGGGAGTATATTGTTTTACTGTATGGTTTTTTTTAATGCTGTGAACCGCCCTGATTGGATTACCAAAGGGCAGTATATAAATAAATATTATTATTATTATTAAGAGTACAACAGGTTCTTTTGAATGCAAAGAAACCTTCTGAAGAAATTGAGTTAAAGCAAAGTGAATTGGCCTTCAATAAATCCATTGTTTGTAAACATCTTAATCCAAACACCAGGAGAGTTGAATAAATAGGTTTATTTATTCATAAATACTTTTCATTCTGAGGCAATATAAAACCACAAGTCCCTGTTTTGTAGCAGTAGATTAAAAGCATTTATAAGAAGCATAATGACAAGAAGAAACAAAAAGGAAGTGAGGAGTGCAGACTCCTTTTAAAAACAAGAAGAACCTCAAATGCTGAAAGTTATTCCCAAATAACTTTACATTTTATTGTCAGACTACCTAGATTTTCAGACAACACTGTTATAGTGTTACTATTCCACTTTATTTGCCCTTGCTGCCTCCTGTTGAATCCTGGGATTTGAAGTTTAGGGAGGGGCATTTACAACTCTCAGCCACAGAGATCTTAAGCCTCACTAAACTACAAACCCCAGAATTCCACAGGAGGAAGCCAGAGCAGTTAAAGTGGAATAGTAACGCTATAACAGTGTAGTCTAAAAATCTCCTACATCAATCACAGTATATAGTGTAGAGAGCATCTCTAAAACTATGGTCTTAACTATAAAAAGGAGGGTGAAATAGTTTCTACAGTATAATGGTTATTTAGGTGGCTTTGCGGGTTTTCTAGAATTGGTAGAAGTAGTGGGATCCAAACAAACAGCTTTTTGGGGATTGTTGAAATTTCTTACCAATCAAACTTGGTAATTTCAGATGTCCTCTGAATTAAAACCTGCAATTAATTACTGTCCCCCACTTGTAAAAATACTATCAACGTGGAAGAAACGGGGGCAAACTCCTCTCCTCCTCCTCCTCCTCCTCCTCCTCCTCTTTGTCATCTTCTATTTATATCCCAGCGGTTTCCAAGTTCAGGATTCAAGATGGCTTACAACAGATAAAACAATAGATAAAAGAGATAAAATTCACAGCAGAAAAAAAATAAAAAGTAAGTAAATTATCAACATTAAAAACAAAATCCATTAGAAACAAAACAAACAAAAAATAAAAATCCAGCAGATTATACAAGGCCCAAAATCTATTTTCATAGGCCTGTCAGAATAAAAAGGTATTCATCTCAGTGCAGAAATACAGTAAGAAGGGTCCCCATCTAACCTCTCTGGGAAGGAAGTTTCAGAGACTGAGAGCAGCCCTGGCCCGTATTGGTGGGATTCAAAGCAGGGCCTCATAATGGTGGTGGGATAGAAAGCAGGGCCTCACCCAGATCTCAAAACAAGGGTAGGTTCATATGGGAGAACAGTGGCATCACTAGGGTTGGTGACAACCAGTGCAGTAACTCATGGTGTCACTCCCATGGAGCTCCTTCCATACCAGATTTTGACTTACAGCGACTTCCACATCACACTATCATCAACAGCCCTGACCAAGTCTTGCAGACTCAGGGCAGCCATGGCTTCCATGACTGAGTCTATCTGCCTGCAATGCAGTCTTCCTCGTGTAGACAAGACCTGACCTTGGCTTGCCCTATGCTTGACCACAGAAAGGTCTTTATTCTATGAAGGCATGAGAATGAACATAATGAAACTGGTGCTGTAAGAGTGATTTTGATCATCTTTGTCAATTCTGGTAGTAAGTGCCGCAGATTTCAACTTCCGTGATTAAAATATGGCTCTGCGGCTTCCGAAGCTTCACGGAAGTGACACTGATGGTTTCAGGAGAGGGACAGTGGCATCCGAAAATGACCCCCTGCTGCGCAAGAGCACCGTCCCTCTCCTGGGAGCTCCTCCCACGGTAGGCACACTAAAACACTGTCTGAAAATGTCCTAAGTCTTTTGCTGCTATTGTAATCTTTGTCCAGAATTCTTTGAAGTTGTTCCTCAGCTGCTTTATACTCTCCTTGGCAGACCTCCAAAAAGTTCTTCTTGATGGAACTGTAGGTTTGAAGTGCTGTATTTAGCTTTGTTTTTATTGTTGTATTTTAATTGTTGTACACTGCCCTGATTGTTTTTAACAGAGGGGTGGGATAAAAATAATTTACTATTATTATTAGTGCATATCCATCTGCTTTTGCCCCAACATCTCCCCTTTTCTGAGATGCCATATCCTCAAAGAAATCAATGAGCTGTCTGTAATTAAGAGCAACTGACTGTAAGGAAGCTTTTCTAACCATCCATCTTGTGGAGCAAAATCATTTCAAATGTATGTTCTCCTCTTCCCCTTGAAATTTTTTAAACCAGGCAAGATGTTTGGGTGAACTTCTGTCAAAAGTAATAAGGTCAACTACTTCACTCAAAATTTTCTACACATGGCAACATTTCCTGATACATCCTGCACCACTAAATTCAGCATGGGCCACACAGTATGCATAGAGTGCTCTTGGTTCTTCTTCCTTCCAAGAGCCTGCAGCCCATTAATGTGTCCAGCTAAATTTGATGTTCTATCATAGCATTGGCCATGGCACTGATCAAGAGGAAGATCAAGAGCAGTGGCAGACTGAATCTTTCAGAATATCAAAAAGGCTTTTAGAACTTATAGCATCAGTCTCATAAAATCAAAAAAGAATTTCTTCACAGACATTTCCTTTGTGGCAATGCGAAAGGAAAATTAAACTCCTTTGTGGTGATATCTGTAGTTTCATCCACAAGTATACTGTAGCAAACAGCTGCTTCAATCTCTCTCACTAATGTATGTAGAGAGCCATGATCCTAAGAAACTCGTTCACAATAGTTGGTGAAATCCATTTGTAATTTCTATGATCTAGCCATGATCTCAGCTGGGGAACATCATCAGCACAAAACAGCAAGAGTTTACTAGGCTTTGATCCTTCCTTAATGTGGCCACAAACTGCAAGGCCTTGACAGGCAAGATATCTTACACAGAATAAAATGTTCCTCAGTGTCTTTCTATCTTCTTGCATTTGCTTCTGTTTTCCTTCTGAGCAAATAACACAAACATTTACACCACCTTCAACAGCAGTCATAACTTGAACAGCTGTACAGTGAAAATTTGGTTAAGAAACCTTTCTAGGAGCTTTCTTTCAGTTTGAGAAGCCTTTCATAAAAAAAAAAAGCTTCATATGAATCCGTCTCTTGAGGCTTTGGGAAGAGGAGCATCAATTTCATTTGCTGTGTGACAGATGTTGCAATATGCTTTGCCCATTTCATAAGAGAGCCAATCAAAAGTTGTCTTGCAAGTGTCCTTGTACTGGCATCCTGCTGGCTTTCTTTTCCCACCAGGTATGCTAATATCTGAGGACATGCTTCCTCAGCCTGGTCCTGGAACTTATCTTCTGTATTAAGTCCAGAGGAGCTGCCAGTGGAACTTCACCAGTGCCAACCACAGCACATATTTTCTTTTTTTTCCCACAAGAAATCTCTCCATAGTGATGATTGTGGCCAGTAGTTCAACCAAGGAAACATAATTTTGCAGGAGAATAGAAAACATGTTATATAATCCAGCTTGTTCAAAATCTGCAGACAGATTGTTGACCAGGGCTGAATATAGGGAGCATGCATCTCCCCTGTTAAAACAGCTCCACTGACTTCCAGTCAAGGAATAGAATAGAATAGAATAGAATAGAATAGAATCTTTATTAGGGTCATAGACCAGCACAGGTAAAAAGGGATACAGAATAAAGGTAAAAACACAGGATAAAAACAGGCTAAAAGCAGTATTTAAAATGTTAGCTCCAGTATAACAAGACTAGGTTGATACTATTCTACTGTTGAGGACATTGTCTGTTAAATTTTAACCGCAGCTGCGCATAATTTGGTAACATTATAAGTTGTTCCTGGGTTGGTGTCTGAAAGCAACAAGTTTATGTAGAATTGTCCAGTCAGTTTTCAGTAGGGTTGCCATTAGTCCCATAAAACTGGGAAAATCTTGGACTGATGAGACTGAAAATTGTCCAGGCTGGCTGGGCTGCTTGAAGCAGAAGATCCCGGATTCCTCCAGCTTCCTCGCAGCTCAGGCCGCAAGGAAGGGAAAAGGCATCAGCCAGCAGTGAAACCACACAAGAAGACTGGCACTATAGGCATTGGGTCACATGGTATCTTATTGCATAGGCGTGCCAGACCCAGAGCCCAGAAGGTGGGACAGAGTGCAGAGAGTGTAAGAGGAGAACTCAGAAGCCAAGAAAGGAAAGAAGGCCATCATAGAGTTGTGTGTGGTGAGTCTGGCCTCTAGCCAGTGTGAGAGGGGAGGGAGGCGACCAAACTGGGGAGAAGAGAGAGACTAATTTCCCTCTGTCAGGACCCCTCCGCATAAATGTCAGCAATAGGAGCACTTCTGGGTGTACTTTCACTTCTTCCTCTCACTGCTTTTCCTCTGGATAACTTCCCCTTCCAACGCAATGCCTCAGCAAGGTTTTAAACCCTTTCTTTCACATCCCAATTCTTTTCCTCTGGATTTCCTTTCTTTCCAACTCAAAGACAGGTTTTAAACCCTTTCTTTCCCACCCTACTACTTTTCCTCTGGATTTCTCTCTAACACGTGTACAGACCTAGAGTGGGGTCTATAAAGTCTTAGCTTCCACCAATAAAGTTGTTCTTCTCTGCCTGCTCCTGACACTGACTGAGTGGGTCTCTGTTCGAAGGTAAGAACCATTTCTGACCAATGACAGCAGTTGCCTTTATACAGGGATTCAGGATCCAATGACTGGTGTTTTGCCAATATTCAGGTCTGTGAATGGGGCTATCTCAGTTCTCTCCCCACTGCTAACAGTATAAGGTTATTAATATAAAAATCTGGAAGAAATCGTCGGCACACCTGCATCCTGAAGTGGCATGGTCCTGCAAGGGCTGTACTGTGTGCTTTTTCTGAATTCTTGGATTTGGTTGCATCCTGGATTTTTGAAACCAGGGTTAAAAATATTAGTGAAACTCCAGACTCTCTGGTAGATCTCAGAGCATGCAAATGCTGGTTTTGGGTCAGTGGCAATGAGGAATCTGGTCGTTTAAAACAATACCTTTTCTAAGCTCTGATCCCCATTTGTAAATATGTGTAAACCATTTCACAGTTCTGTTGTAAGGATAAACAAGAAGCAAACTTATAACTTAGGGGTCATCTATACAAGGGGGGGGAAATACAAACATGTCTGAAAAAGCAGGCATTCGCAATGATGCGACCTATCTTCACGGTCAAAAGAGCCCACCTAAACTCCGCATGACCCCTAGCTAAGATGGAGGCTGCGAGTGATTTACTCGTGATTTAAATCAGCCACCGCCATTTTTTTTTGTTTAAAAAAACAGTTTCCCATGGTGTGCACATGCAATATTTGTACTTTTAAAAAAGAAAGAAAGAAAAGAGAGTATAAGATCACAGTTGGATCTTGGTATTGGACCCTCGTTTAGCTGAAAATCCAACATGAAGGAAGCAGGTGCTTTCCCTGTTTGCTAGTCCAGCCTCCCATGCTTGTCCAACCAATTAGATTACACTGCCTGTTCATATCTGCATGAATGCAAGTGTTTGAATGATCACATATTCATATGCCATATGGACTTTTTTTAAAAAAAATCCAGACAAAGCCCAAGATGCTATGCACATAGACCTTGTGGTGGATTTGGCTACCCCGCTTCCTAATGACATGTATTTACACAAATATCCATATGTACGGATTGCCTTCTATTCGCATCCCATTAGGATTATTTTCACGATATAGGCAAGCCCTTAGTAAGCACCTTACATATGATATTTACATACTATGTGATATTGCTTTATTGTATAAATCAGAAATGCACATTATATAACTTTTCAGAGGATAAGAAATAGTGTAACTTTTACTTTACTTTATAAAATTAAGTGGAGGAGGGGCAAGATGGCGATGGACTAACAACTTCTGAATTGTCCTCCCACTAACATCTGGCATTACCAACTACATACACCCAAAGGCAAGAAAAGAAATCGGACCAGCCTGAGCAACAACAATGGCAACCAGGAATCCCCCAAAGCAGAAAAACAGATGAGGATTGACTCATTCTTCCTGGCGGCAGAGACAACACAGCTCGTGAGTAACAGATCTGTAACAACAGCTCCTTCTTTACGCCCTAAGCCACCACAGACACTTGCACTAAACAAATCAGCATCCTCAATTCCTCAAAGTGTAAATATAAATTATGGGTCAGAGCAAGTTGATAACAAAGTCAAACTCCCGGAGCTTGGCAGCATTCCCTACAATAACAGCACTCAGGTCTTTTATGATTTCTACAAACTGTCCATAGAGACATTGATTCTTATTTTGCAAAGACTAAATGACATTACAAACAAGCTTTCCCAACAAGATTTTCAAAGGCAAAACCCATATGGTACACAGGGGGTTAAAAGTGTAGCAGATTTGGAAGAAGCGTGCCCTGCCACATCACAGGATGCAGTTAATCACTGCTGAGTGTTACAGAAAAATCAGCTCCTGCTACAAATACATCACAATGCCCATATTTGGAACACCTGCAAGTCAATTGTGAGATACCTTTCCCAACTTTTGAACATGCACAGCAGAACAATTGATTTACTAGACTGCCACTTTTTACCCAGCTCAAGAGCTACTAAACGTTTTTTTGACCTTTAATCAGGCAAATATTCCTAACAGGCTGTTACAGAAAAGAAATTTCCTCTGGAATGCACATTATATAGAAATTATCAGAGTTTTTAAGAATGAGATAGTCTGTGACCTCATCACAGGGAAAACAGCAACAATAACACAAAGAAGCAATAATTCTGCACACCAAGAGGGAAAACCTAAACACACCTCAAAGGAAGAAGCTCAGGCTATAAATCAAGAAGTAATTAAACTGAGAGAAAAACTCACAGAAATTTGGGAACACACTCCCACAATACAGCTGATGAGAGTTACCATCCTGAGTCAATCTAACAACAATCCAACCCCTTTGAAATCACCCCCTCCAAAAAGACTCATAGAAAGCTGTCAGTGCATTTTCCTGATTTTTCTGACAATGAAAGCAAAAGTGATGACTCTTTACTAACAATCAAGGAAGCTTTGAAATCCCAAGTTGTAGCCAACACCCCTTCAAAAATGCAATATACTGCAGATGCACCCCCATCTACAATTAAATTCCAGGGGTCTCAAACAGCCCTATGCAAACCTAGTTCAAGCGAAAAACAGTTTTCACTGCCACTTATCTCATCTCCTAAGCCAAAAGATGCTTCCCTCACTTAAGAAATGGGATCCTTGCTTGCTTGTGATCCTCATTTCACTTCCCATGCTGCATTCGTTCTTCCAATCTCCCTTCCAGAACAGGCAGGGCACGAAGAACAGGAATGTGATCCACTACTCCTCCATTCACAGAGGAGGACACAGCCACAGCCAACCCAGGCATTTAACCAACTGCCATCAGATGAATTACCCATTCAGCCTGTGGCCTGCAATGCGACTGCCTGACTGCCAACAGACCAGCACAAGGTTACCCTTATGACCTGGAACATCGCTGGGTGGCCGACGGCCCACAGAGATCCCTGTCTTAGTGATTTCCTCACCCAATATGACATTATACTGATCCAGGAAACATGGACTAATAAGGATCTGCTATTAAATGGCTTTCACTCATTCTCAATTCCGGCAGAGCCAGGGAAAAAGCATGGAAGAGCTAGGCGTCCTGGTTTCCACCACCCTACGTGCCATAACAAGGCCTCTTTCCACTTTTAAAACATATGCCATGGCAGTGCTAATTCAATTTAACCATTGCACTTTGCTGATAATAAATGTCTACATGCCTCCAATGAAGAAGAAATCCCAAATCAGAGGCCTGTCAGCTGAATTGGAATCATACACTGCTAATCTCATGTTCTATAACCCAAATGCATTTATAATTTTGCGGGGTGATTTGAATGCCAGACTGGGCCCCAACGATCATACCCTGTATGCCCAGCATGAATGCCCTCCTCCTGATTTTGAAAATGATGGAACCCACTCCATCCGATGCTCAAAGGACAAGAAATCAAATTTTGCAGGACTTTGTCTGGATCAAACAGTATTCAGGCTGAACCTTCAAACCCTAAATGGTGCCCTGAAAAATGACTGCCCAGCTGAATTCACTTATCTCTCTCTGGGTCCAGAATGAGTGCCATTGATTACATAATCATTTCTAGGGACCTTCTTCCCTATGCCAAGGAATTAGAAGTTATGCCCAGATTTGAAAGTGATCATTTTCCAATTCGGCTACACCTTAGTGACTTCACTCAGGAGACACACACCAGGGAGCTCTATCACCTTTCTGTGACACCATCAGGAAGGACTTATCGCCGAGCTAAATGGACCCCCCAACTAAACCAAACAATTGGCTTCAGACCAACTTCAGCGTCTTAGGACTGCCCTGATATCAGCTGAGTCCCCTGATGAAATCATGGAAAATTACAATACACTTACCCAAGCTCTACACCAATATCTAATCTATCAAAATAGCACACATCAGTGGAAACAACAACAACACCACTCCAAACCATGGTTTGACAAGAAATGTATTAATGCTAAAAAAGCCCTCATTGTTACTTATCAGGGTTACTTATTTAATAACATCCCAGATGCTGCACCAATGCTGTTCCAGCAGAAAAGAGACTACAAAAAGCTGCTGATGAATAAGAAAAAAGAAGCCATGAAGAATGACTGGACACAACTTATCCAGGCAGTCAGATCCAACAACACAGCTCTATTCTGGCATATTACAAGTTCCCAGAGAAATGGGCCAGCCACAGTGGACTGTCACATTCCTCCAGGGCTGTGGGAGGATCACTTTCAAGCACTCTATAAGGACAACTACATTGAAAGTGGATGTACTAGCCAAAATACAGAAAATATCCAAGGGTGGCCACCAGTGACAGCGACAGAGATCAAGAACCTTGTAGCCCAGCTGAGAATGGGGAAGGCTCCAGGGGAAGACTTAATACCTGCAGAAGCCATTAAAAGCAACCTTGAATTCTGGGCCCCTATCCTGGCCTCACTTTTCACCTGTATTGACAAATATGGTCAAGCACCCAAGGATTGGGGCCTTGCAATCATTGTCCCCATATATAAAAAAGGAAGCAAGGATGATCCTGTCAACTACAGACCAATTAGTCTCCTTAGTACAATCAGCAAACTCTATGCAAGACACTTACAGTGGAAATTTCAGACCTGGTTGGAACAACAAAACATACTTGCAGAAGAACAAGCTGGCTTCAGGGAAGGCCGCCGCTCCACCATAGATCAGTGCCTTGTACTCCACCACCTTATTGAAAAATACTCCACCTGCAAAACAGTTTCTCTCTATGCTACCTTCATAGACTTTAAAGCAGCTTTTGACTCTATATCCTGAACCAAACTGTGGAAAAAACTGGAGGCTTCTTCGATCGACCGACATTTACTCCATCTAATACATATGCTGCATGAAGGGACCTCATTAAAAGTAAGATGTAACCACCAGGGACATCTCACCAATGTCACTGAGTGACATTCTCACTGAGAAGGGTGTCAAGCAAGGCTGCATTCTAGCTCCACTCCTGTTTAACTTCTACAACAATGATTTGGTGGATCACCTCAACAACACCAACTTCCACCCCCCAAAATTAGAGGGAAGGCATATCTCAATGCTTCTTTATGCGGATGATGCAGCAGTACTTTCAAGAACTCCCATTGGCCTAAAAAGAGCCCTAAGAGCACTAACACAATATTGCAAAGTGGAACATCTAGAACTCGACTATCAAAAAACTAAAATCATGACATTCGCTAAAAGGCCTAAGAACTACAACTGGAATATAGATGGCCACAGGATTGAGCAGGCCTCTTGCTTCAAATACCTGGGGGTAATTTTTCAAGCCACTGGTAGTAGGAAAGCGCATGGGGAGTATGCTGCTTGCAATGCGCAGAGGAGTACAACAGCCATTCTCAAATTTCTTAAGACAAGAGGAGGCCACTATTTACCTTCAGCGCTCAAACTCTTTGAAGCCAAACCAGTAGCACAACTGCTTTATGGATCCCAATTGGGACCCTTCCCCAACCCTGCTCCATTAGAACTTGTCCAATCCAAATTTTTAAGATCAGCTTTCCAAACTCCAAAATGTGTCTCTAACACAGCTCTGAGACTGGAGTCAGGATTTATGAAAGTGGAGGCCAGAGTGTGGGTGACCATACTCAGCTACTGGCTCAGACTATCCCTCTTTCCCACTGGCTTTGCTCCACTAACCTTAAGTGATGATTTCCAATCCAGCTGGAAACAGACAGTGATGACTAAAATTTCAATACTGGGCCTTTCTCCAGATCTTCTGCTTAGCCTGGGATATGATAGGGCGAAAGCTACTATCAAACAACGGGTAGCAGATATAGAGCGACAACTGGATCTAGCCAGTACTCCAACCTTCATTGCTAGTGACTCCAATAGATATCTGGCCTCACCTTTGGCATACTTAGCAACACTTGAAATACCTAAACATCGAAGGGCCTTTACTCTTGCACGGTGTCGTGCCCTCCCTTCAGCTGTCCTTGAAGGCCGATACAAGAAGATCCCCTTCTCAGACAGACTGTGCCCCTGCAATTCGGGCCAAATAGAAACAACAGAGCATGCATTACTCCAGTGCTCATACTACAGGGACATACGTCTCAGCCTAATTTCACCCCTGTTGCATAAATATCAAGGGCACACTGGACAATTCTACATAAACTTGTTGCTTTCAGACACCAACCCAGGAACAACTTATAATGTTGCCAGATTCTGCGCAGCTGCAGTTAAAATTTGACAGACAATGTCCTCAACAGTAGAATAGTATCAACTTAGTCTTGTTATACTGGAGCTATGGAATCTGAAGGAACATTTTAAATACTGCTTTTAGCCTGTTTTTTTCCTGTTTTTACCTTTATTCTGTATCCCTTTTTACCTGTGCTGGTCTATGACCGTAATTAAGATTCTATTCTGTTCTGTTCTGTTCTGTTCTATTCCATGTGGTCTTAGATTATTTTTCTCTTCTAGGTTATGTGCAGGTGAATCTCCACTCCACCCAAAGAAAATGACAAGGTTTCAAAAGCAAATACATTTGGACAATAAATAGGAAAATCATCTTAGTATCTTCCATGTACTAGGACAGAAACACTGTCAATGGGTTTGGTTTCTCTCTCTCTCTCTCTCTCTCTCTCTCTCTCTCTCTCAGAGACCGCTTAAATAGTACTATCCTAGAATTTGTGGGGCCTTCATGAAAATTTGAGATATTTTTGCTCTTCAGTAATTGTAGCCATTTAAGCTCCAAGGCAAACAGTGATGCAAACTGTGCTTACTGAACTATTAAAACAGTGGAGTAAATAGACAACATCACTAGTGATGTGAGGAGCTTCCTACAGTGTGCTAATTTTAAGTCACAACTGGGCTTTGCAGGAATGAACCCTGTTCATGCTAAATATCTCTTTGCAGGGGTTGTAACAGTACAGGTAGGCATGCATGGTTGGCTGGCTGACAACAGGGAAAAGAAATTCAGTGTGCAAATGTCTTTCAGTTATGGACTTAATGACCCTGATGCCCCCCTTGCAGTCTTTTAAGCTGTTGATGTAATGGACTCATTGTTGCAACTGACACTAACCCGGACAATTGCTCAGCTGGTTTAAATTGGCATAGCTCCAAAGAAGCCAATGAAGTAATTTGGATTTACATGCTGGCTGATGACATCAGCTGCAATGTTTGCTTCATATGGTGGACGTTTGTCTACAGTTAAATAATGGTAACCACCTGGCCCATTTTGCCCAGGACAGCTGCTTGATTTTGAGGCACTAATAATTTACCTAGGCTTTCAAAGCTATCCATACCATTGAAAATGAGGAGGAAGTTTATATGTGATGTTCTGAACATCTTCACACCACACTTCCTTGCACAAGTTTCTTTTTCTTTCTTAAAATTAAAAAGTACTTTTCTGAGTGGGGAACCAGCTTTCAATTTTCTTTCTGACCCAAAATTAACTGAGCCATCTAGGAAGAAATACAAGGAAAGAAAGGAGCAACCTAATGGAAAAGAAAGAAGGCTTAAAAGAAAGGACAATCACCGAACAGAAAAAGGCATTATGCATTCTTTAAAAGAAACATGTATCAAATTAATAGTCAATAAACTCTGGGAATGACAGAAGTGTGCTCTGCAGATGTTCACTGCATAATTGTTTGCTGTGTTTTTTCCTTTGACAAATGTCCTTACTGTGATCATTGTTAGCAACATTTGAAGAAAATGGGTCTGCTGCATGCACACAGACTCCATCATCTGACAGCAGCCAAACTGCCTCTTGCAAAGCAGTTTAGCTCCAAATTAGCTCGCTCCAGTGTTAAATACCAGCTTGCTTCAGAGATCTTTGTGACAAATACCATATATATCCATAATATTCTGGAATTTGAAGCATATGTGCCAGAAAGGTGAGATTTCTTCTTTCAAGACTACAGCATGTTACTTCAGGCTTTGGAATAGACTTGGAATGGCAGTTATAAAAACCTCCCACTGCTACTTACGGGCTTATCTTGAAATCTTGCACCACAATTAATTGTAAATGCTATGGGTAGACAAGGTGTTCAGGTAGTTTGATTAATAATTCCATGAAAGCAACTTGACACATGGATGTGATGAACCAAACAAAGCTGGCTAGCAGGGAAATATGTGTCCATAAAATAATTTACCGGTACTTTTCTTGGAAAGTGTGGCACACAGGGGCAGGGTGTGTGTCAGAAAAAAATTGGTTTACAGGAACATGCTCACCCCTGAGCAAAATAGCATGAAAATATTATTATTATTATTATTATTATTATTTATATCCTGCCACTCTACAAAATGCAATTGGGGCGGCTTACAACATTATATATATATATATATATATATATATATATACCCTCCATCCCACCCACCCCTTAAAATACAATTAAATAATTAAACATTTAAAAATACTTAATAAATACTAAAACACAGGTCCCGTCTACATGATAAAAAAAATACGTACGCCGTTCGGAAGATCGCTCTTCCGTACACAGGCATTCAGATTCATACGTGCCATTTAGAAGGGAGGCTAGCGAATGCCCCATAAACTACGTGGATTCGGCGTTCAGGAGGATTAGCGGATCTCGGCATAAAATATGTATAGCCGTTTGAATGGCTGATGGTCTGTACGCCCCATTTGCACACATACGAACAGGCAGTGTAATCTTATTGGCTGGCTGAGTAGAGGGGGCGGTGCTAGCAAGGAGGGGAATTGGGAGCAGTCACCATGTTGGATTCCCGGCTAAGCGAGAGTCCAATAAGTCCATGAATTTTATATATATTTATATTTTACTTTACTTTTTAAATAGGGAAAACTGAATGTCCGCAAAGCAGGCACCTTTTTAAATTTTTTTTTAAAAAGCGGTGGGAGATTTAAAACTGCCGCTTGGCTTGCTCGCTCCAGCCAGCTGGGGAAGGGAGCTCATACAGAGTTTAGGGGGGTAAAAAATCGTGTAGGCGGATTGTATGCATATGAACAGCTGCCTATTCATATTTTTTACCCCCCAAATGGATTTTTTTAATCGTATAGATGCACCCCCCCACACACAATAAAATGACTGGAATAGGGATCGGACCAATAAGATTTTTTTTCTTCTGATGGCCAGGTATCTATTCAGGAAAGGCCTGCTGGAAGAGATCCATCTTAAGAGCTTTTAAAAAGCTATTTAAGGTGGTAATGTGACGGATCTCGTCTGGCAGGCCGTTCCATAAACTGGGAGCAATAGCCGAAAAGATCCTCTGGGAGGTCGAGGAAAGCCTAGTTTTTAAAGGTTGCAGCAGATTCCTCCCAGAGGACCTGAGTGCACAGAGAGGATTATATGGAAGGAGGCGGTCCCAAAGATAGGTAGGACCCAAACCATTTAGGGCTTTAAAGGTGATAACAAACACCATGTACTGGGCCTGGAAACTAACGGGTATCCAGTGAAGTGAACTTAAGATTGGTGTTATATGGTCTCTTCTAGATGTACCCAAGACCAGTTTGGCTGCCATATTCTGTACTAGCTGAAGTTCCTGGACCAAGTCCGAGGGTAGCCCCATGTAGAGTGCATTACAGAAATCAAGACAGGAAGTTACCAGAGCATGTACCACAGTCTCGAGGTCACCAACTTCCAGGAAAGGGAGCAGCTGGCGGATCAGCCGAAACTGATAACAGGCACTCCTGACTGTCTCATTTACCTGATTTGTCATTTGGAGCGGCAAGTCCAGGAGTACCCCCAAACTATGGACACAGTCCCTGGTGGAGAGTGTAACTCCATCCAGGACTGGTGGTTGTATCTTAATGCCTGGGTTCGGGGCTGCTACCGTGAGAACCTCTGTTTTGTCTGAATTCAGCTTCAATTTGTTTTTCCTCATCCAGTCCATTGCTGCCTATGCTACTGGTACACTTGTGGCATGAAGTTATTAATCTTTTGCCAGTTCCTCTGTAATGCAAAATGCTTAATCAATCTAATAATCATATTTGTTGTTGAACAGAGCCCTGGTGGCATAGTGGTTAAATGCCAGTACTGCAAGCCACCATGTTGCAAGTTCAATTCCAGAGGACTCCAAGGTTCACTCAGCCTTTCATCCTTTCATAGGTTGGTAAAATGAGTACCCAGCTTGTGGGGGCAATTAGCTAACACACATTGGAAACTGCTTAATGCAGTGTAGATATGAAAAATTGCTCTTGCTTAAAACAATTTGTAAGCTGCTCTGATAGCCATTGTGGCTGAAGGGTGGGGTATAAATACCTAAATAAATAAATAAAAAATAACAGAGCAAAAGAACAACTCAGTCACTATCCCCAACTGGCCCATACCTCCTTATAAGTTAAACTCATGTTCCAGTAATTTAACAATACTGCAGTTTTCTGGTTTTTAAAAGAATGAAGATATTTCTATCTTGCTTGGGCAGGGATGATAGGAAAGGGCAAGTAAGGTCTCTTGAGTGTTATGTTCAAGAGTCTTCATCCCATCAAATGTCACAAAATAAGGCAGGTGCGGGTGTGTCTGTACACTTTCAAATGGGATCATCAGGTGACCTGACATTATCACTTTCACTTAGAACTATTGTTCAGAAGCTGAGTGGCTGTGTGTACTGCTTATGGGCTTCTTGAAAGCTTTGGTTCCCCTGCATTAAGAAATGGGCTGCTGGATTAGATAGGCCCTTGTTCCAATACAGCAAGACTCTTCTCATATTCTTTTTTAATAATAAAGATTATTAGGAACTTGAATATGTCTGGTATTGATAGTGGTTTCTGTGCTTCATCGTTTCCTTTTAGCCCTGAAGCAATCTCAGACACAATTTCCTTGCTTTTGGCAATAACTGTGACTTCTAATCTTGAAACACATGCTCTTCATTATTGTAATTGTTTTATTCTGCCCTCTTTCAGGTGCTGCATTATCTGTTAAATCCACTTCTTTTATCATAGTCACTTCTTCACTTCTCTTCTGTTGGTGTGACAAAAAATATGTCATAATCTTTACTATTGCATTGAGTTTTGTAGCCTCTGTGCTTGTTTTAGATTCTGTTGTTATTTGTTCTTTAAGGAAGAGCAAAAAGAACAGTATGCTGCAAAATTAAAATGAAAGTTACACCCAGAAAATGGCCCTTTTATTTTGTTGGTGTTTCCAAGAGCTGATGTAAAAGAAAGACAAAGCCTGTAATCGGCAATGCAGAAATAATCCAGTTTGAGACCACTTTAACTGTCATGACTCAGTTCTATGGAATTCTGGGAATTGTAATTTTGTGAGATATTTTGCCTTCTCTGTCAAAGAGCTCTGGTGATACAACAAACCACAAATCCCAGGATTCCATAGCAATGAGCCATGGCAGTTAAAGCAGTTTCAAACTGGATTATTTCTGCAGTGTAGATGCAGCCAAAGTCTCAGGATGTGTAAAAACAAATATCTCAAATAACCCCAATGCATTTGCCTCCTACTTTGAGAGCTATCAGTTGCTAGGCATAAGCTCTGGAGACCAACTTGAAATTCCTACAGGTTCATTTTGCAATTTTTTTAATGTATACCATTTTTCCCTGTTTAATATAAGCCCTAGATCACCACTTACAAAGTGTATGTTTTGTACCCTATAGCATGCTGTGGGGGTGGGAGTAGGGTGTGGTGCATCCAGTGTTTGTACAGCTATGTGGGTTGTCCATTTGAAAGGACTAAAAGTGGCTTGGTCAGTTTTGGTAAGCTTGGTAAGGCTGCATTGATGCTTCTTTCAGAGCTCCTGCTGACCTATATAGGAGTGGGATGGCAGTCCATTTCTGCAAAGTATATTACAGGTTCAGCCTAAGTTGTGCAGGTCATCCTATGCAACTAAGCTGTTTAAGTTGGTTACAGCTCAAAGTTGGATACATCTGTTAAGGCTTTGAGAATCTGAAATGTAACCTTTCCAGAAAGAGGAATTACAGCTTATGGTCAGGAGTTCAATAACAGACCGATGGGGCCATGATATCCCTATCCAATTAAAAGAAACAGGAAGAGGTATCCCACATCCTATGGAAAGAACCCTAACATACCTGCAAGTGAGCCCAGAACAGAGTGACCTATTCTTAATGCACCTAGACAGGATGTCTCTCAGTAGATTCCAGTTTACTGGAATTTGCAGAGTTACCTTGGCTGTGTTGTGTCTCCCACCTAAACAACATATGTGTTTAATATCCATTATATACATAGGTGTCAGTTGGTCTCAGTAGTTAAAGCTAAACACTGCACCATACATTTTGACAGCTAACATTTCAAAATTCAAGAAATTTTGAAATTTTACTTCTAAAAACTCACTAATATTTAAAATTCTTTCAATATTTGTCAAAACAAACATTGAGGAAATATCACAGTATTTGTTTAGAAGGACAGGTATTTGTGAAATTACTGAGAAATTACATACAAAAAGTGAAGTGAAAACTTGCAGCCTTTCTGATTCAGTTATTTTTAATATTTTGATGCAGAACTTTTTATCAGATGAGCTTTGAAGACTAAGAAGTATTCCCAATATAGGGATATCAACCAAGAAATGTTTCATGTCTTGCTCATTCTGTCAGGGATGAGGAAAAAAGATGTTTTTGTGAGAGAAGTTGATTCAGTGAAATACCAATAAAGTTGTGTAAGTATTGCAAAGTATTTCTCAGCTTAAAGCTTACCCTCAATGCCTTCGTGGAGGGGGAGCCCTGGGGCTCCATTGCTCCATGCGGTGCTGAGCAATTCCTTAGAGTAGGCCTGAGCCTGAGTATTGTGATAGTTATGCCATCACAGGATTTCAGATGGTGATCTAGCACAATTCATATGCTGAATCCCATGCAAAGCCTCACGAAACTTTAACTCTCACAAGATTTCCTGGGATCTTGGCAGACGAGCTTGCTGGTCAGTCATTTTTGGCCAGACCTGCAGCACAAGCCGGTCACGGTGCAGTCCTTGTTAGGCCCCTCCTGCCATGCAGCCGGTGTGGGCTAAGGATTTAAGGTAGGTCAGGAGCTTGTTTTCCCCTCCTTCCTTTCTTGCCCCCCTTTGTGCCTCCTTCCCCCTTTCCCAATCAGTTTCATTAGGCGGGTGGAGATAGATGGGGGGCAGAGTGGGATTTGCCTGAGCTCCATGACCCCAGACATGGGGGGGGGTGAAACTCCTTTGACGATGTGCTGTGGGGAGCCAGCAGAAGGTTAGCTCCCCTGTTCCTTTCTCCTATTCTATTTGTCCTTTCCTTTCTCTGGTTTCTTCTCTTCTTTTCCCTAAAAATCAGGTATGAGGTCTGTCTATTAAGTTACAAGACTGTGTTTCTACTTTTCAGACAAATAGGGAGAACTGACTGTGAACTCTTGAGTGGTGACCTTGAACATGTCTGAACCTGCATGACAAACATCAACACTTGGCTGTTCGGTTAATTGTCAGTCATTGTTTAAAGCAGCTGTGTTGTCTGTTGAGTGCCAGAAAAATGCTGTTTAAAAGTCCAGCAACATGACATTCTGCAGCATCTTGAGGCAGACCCAAACCTTTTACAAAAAATCATCACTTGTGATGAAACCTGGATCTTCCAGTATGATCTTGAGACAAAATGACAGTCAATGCACTGGAAAAAAACATCATCACCAAGAATGAAAAAAAGCATGTCAAAGCAAGTCCACATTCAAAGCCATGTTCATTGGTTGTTGTTTTATTTACATCAAGGGCATAATTTTGGCAGAATGGGTTCCAGAAGGCAGAACAGTGAACCAGCATTATTATAAGAAAGTTCTGACAAAGCTGAGAGAGAGAGTCAGGAAAAAAGGCCAGAACTGTGGGAAAGTGGTTTCATTCTTCATCCAAGAAAATGCACCTGCTCACACAGCACTTTCTGTGAAGGAGTTTTGGGCCGATAAATGCATTACAACACTTGAACATCCTCCATATTCACCAGATTTGGCAATTTTTTTTCTTTTCCCTAAAGTGAAATCAGTGTTTAAAGGAACATGTTTTGAGTTAATTGATGCAGTAAAGAAGAAAATAGCATTTATGTTGGAACAGCCGATGGAAACTGATCTGCTCTGTGCCTTTGACCAGTGGAAAACAAGACTGCATTGGTGTGTGAGTATGAATGGGGAGTATATTGAAGGGCACAAGCATTAGAAATGTAATAAAGATGGGTTATTGCAAATAAAGATGGGTTATTGTATCAGTCTTGTTATTTAATAGATAGACTCGTATGTTCAAAAACTAATAAAACAGATCAGAGAGGTAGATACCAGAGCTTACTAAAATATAACTCTAGTCAACAAATTGACCTTGTTGATTTATGCTTATATGACGGAAAGTTGTTTTAAACTCCACTGTGCTGTACTTGGATTTCATGTAGCTTGGGAAATCAATAATGGTGAAAGTGAAGTGACACTTGCTGCCTGTAATATTTATGGGCAGAACTTGGTACCATCAAGGACAAAAAAGTTGGGTTAATTGTTGAGAATGTCAACCAGTTGAAGAAGGTTTGGAAATGAGAATAAGTGTAAGAGAACTCTAGAGATTTGTATCATTAAATGACGTTAGAATCATAGAATCATAGAATTGCAGAGTTGGAAGAGACCACGAGGGCCATCCAGTCCAACCCCCCTGTCAGTTTCCAGGCCAGTTTCCTGCCAGGGAGAAAAAGGAGAGCAGCTTCTGGACAGCCATTTTAACTGTTGGGAGAGGCTTCTTGTTGCTGAGGGGGTGGAGCTTCTGTGAGTCACACCTGTGAGTCACTAGGGCATGGAGCTGGGAGCCTAGCTCTATATAACTGCTTGCAGAGGCTTTCCAGGCCAGTCTCCTGCCAGAGAGAAGAAAGAGAGCAGCTTCTGGACAGCCAGTTTCCTGCCAGTTTCCAGGTCAGTTTCCTGCCAGGGAGAAGAAGGAGAGCAACTTCTGGACAGCCATTTTAACTGTTGGGAGAGGCTGCTTGTTCCTGAGGCGTACGCCGTTAGGCGCACGAATTTCAGTGACCAAACAAAAATACACCATACCTAAAAGTGCAGCTTAGAGTACTCAGCATTAACTAAGAGTTTTTAGATTACCTAAAAGCTTTCACCATGGACACTGAGGGGGCTGTGGCAGTCACCTGCAACACTTCTGCGATGTTTGTCTTCTTGCCTACAGACGAGGAGAACTTCACATGCACCAAGTGCAAGCCGGTAGCCCTCTTGGAAAAGAAAGTCCAGAAGTGGAGACACGGGTAGCTACACTTCAACAGATTTGTGAGCAAGAGGTTTTCCTGGACAGAACAGAACGAAGAGTCTTGGACGGGGACCACACAAAGGAAGTGGCTGCGGAGGAGAGCGTCACTTCACAGACACAGGAAGTAGACAGCTGGAAGAATGTCACACACAGAAAAAGAAAAACCAGGGATAATTTGAGTAGCTTGCAGCTACAGAATCGATTTGAAGCCCTTTCCCTTATCAAGGACAACGGGGAAGAACAGCATGGACAGACTTCAGGGGTAGAGCAAGGGCCCTTGAGAGGACCACCGCAAGGAACAGCAGCTGCGAACCAACGGCGGAGGAGTGTGCTGGTGGTGGGGGAATCCTTGCTGAGGGCTACAGAAGCAGTAGTTTGTGGGCCTGACAAGATGACTCGGGAGGTGTGTTGTCTCCCTGGGACAAAGATCCTGATGTGACCGAGAGGCTGACAAGACTCGTCAAGCCTACGGATCATTACCCCTTCCTTTTGGTCCATGTGGGAACCAATGATACTGCAAGGCACAGCTTTCCAAAGATCAGAAGAGATTATGAGGCCCTGGGGAGGAAGCTGAAAGAAATGGATGCACAGGTTGTCATCTCATCTCTTCTGCCAGTGGAAGGGCATGGTCCAGGAAGGGAGAGGAAAATAGCCGACGTAAACAACTGGCTCCGTAGATGGTGTCGCCAAGAACAATTTGGATCTTGGATCATGGACTGCGCTTCCATGAGGGGAGACTTCTGGAAAGAGATGGGGTGCATCTTATGACAGTTGGAAGAAACATTTTTGCCAACAGTCTCAAGAATTTGATCAGGAGGGCTTTAAACTGAGTCATATGGGGGAGGGAGACAGTATTCTGGAAGGCAAAAGGGCTGGAGAAAATAGTCAAACTGTCACAGAGGGAACAAGGCAAACAGTGCAAGGACACAACAGTGGGAGGCAAAAAAACTTGCACAGACAGCAAGTAAAGGGAACACACGGTCTTAGATGTCTCTACACTAATGCACAGAGCATGGGAAATAAGCAAGATGAACTTGAACTCCTAGCACTACAAAACAAATATGATATAATAGGCATTACTGAAACCTGGTGGGATGAGTCTCATGACTGGAATGCAGGAATAGAGGGGTATAACCTTTATAAGAGGAACAGGTCAAACAGGAAAGGAGGAGAAATAACATTATATGTCAGGGATATTTACACCAGTGAAGAGATCCATGACATCAATACTGGAAGCCAGGTGGAGAGCATATGGATAAAAATTAAAGGGGAGGGAAACAACAGGGATGTTCTTGTGGGACTCTATTACAGATCCCCAAGTCAGACAGAGGAATTGGATGATGCCTTTCTTGAACAGATGACCCCACATGCAGAAAGGAAAGATGTAGTAGTGATGGATGACTTCAACTATCCTGATATTTGCTGGCAATCTAACTCAACCAAAACTTCAAGGTCTAGCAAATTCTTTACTTGCCTGGAAGACAATTTCATGGTCCAAAAGGTGGAAGAGGTAACAAGGGGGTCAGCTATTTTAGATCTGATCCTAACCAACCGAGATGACCTGGTTAATGGGGTGCAAGTTGTGGGATCCTTAGGTAAGAGTGATCCTGTTCTCCTGGAGTTTGTTATACAATGGAAAGGAGAAGCCAGGCATAGTCAGACACGCATTCTTGACTTTAGGAGAGCTGATTTCAATAAACTCAGGGAAATACTGGGGGTGATCTCATGGTCAGGAATACTAAAAGAGAAGAGACCTCAAGACGGATGGGACTTTCTCAAAAGGGAGAAACTGAAGGCACAATTTCAAACAGTACCATTGAGGAAGAAAAATGGGAGGTGTCTCAAGAAACCAGGATGGATGACTAAAGAACTTTCAATGGAGCTTTTAAACGGAACATGTATAGGAAATGGAAAAGGGGGGAAATCACAAAAGAAGAATTCAAAAAGATAGCAAAAACGTGTAGGAGTAAAGTCAGAAAAGCTAAAGCGCAGAATGAGCTCAGGCTTGCTAGGGAGGTTAAGAACAATAAAAAGGGGTTTTTTGGGTATGTCCACAGCAAAAGGAGGAAGAAGGAAATGATAGGGCCACTATGTGGAAAAGATGGCAAAATGCTAACAGGGGACAGAGAAAAGGCAAAATTACTCAACCCTTTCTTTGCCTCAGTGTTTTCAGAAAAGGAAAAGGAGGACCTACCTGAGGATAATGGAACAGAGGACACAATAGGTGAAATCCAGCACAGAATAAACAAAGAGGTAGTACAGGAATACCTTTTTAATCTAGATGAATTTAAATCTCCAGGACCAGATGAACTACATCCAAGAGTATTATTAGACCTGGCAAATGTGATCTCAGAGCCATTGGCAATAATCTTTGAGAACTCTTGGAGAACAGGAGAAGTCCCAGCAGACTAGAGGAGGGCAAACGTTGTTCCCATCTTCAAAAAGGGGAAAAAAGAGGATCCCAACAATTATGGTCCAGTTAGTCTGACATCAATACCAGGGAAGATTCTAGAGCAGATCATTAAACAGAAAGTCTGTGAACATTTAGAAGGCAATGCCATAATCACAAAAAGTCAACATGGGTTTCAGAGAAACAAGTCATGCCAGACTAATCTGATCTCTTTTTATATATATAAAATTACCAGCTTGGTAGATGAAGGGAACGCTGTGGACATCGCATATCTTGATTTCAGTAAGGCCTTTGACAAGTTTCCCCATGACATTCTTGCAAACAAGCTTGTAAAATGTGGGCTAGACAAGTTAACTGTTCAATGGATTTGTAATTGGTTGACCGGCCGAACCCAAAGGGTGCTCAGCAGTGGCTCCTCTTCATCTTGGAAAGATGTGACCAGTGGAGTGCCACAGGGTTCTGTCCTGGGCCCAGTGCTATTCAACATCTTTATCAATGACTTGGATGATGGAATTAGGGGCATACTTATCAAATTTGCAGATGACACCAAATTAGGAGGAGTATCTAATACCCTAGAGGACAGGATTAAAATTCAGAATAGACTGGAGAGCTGGGCCAAAGCTAACAAAATGAAATTCAATATGGAGAAATGTAAAGTACTGCACTTAGGGCAGAAAAATGAAAGGAATAGATATAAGGTGGGAGAGACCTGGCTGAACGAGACTACATGCGAAAGGGATCTAGGAGTCCTAGTATACCACAAGTTGAACATGAGTCAACAGTGTGATGCGGCAGCTAAAAAGGCCAATACGTTTTTGGGCTGTATCAATAGAAGTATAGTGTCTAGATCAAGGGAAGTAATAGTGCCACTCTATTCTGCCTTGGTCAGACCTCACCTAGAATACTGTGTCCAGTTCTGGGCACCACAATTCAAAAAGGATATTGACAAATTGGAGCATGTCCAGAGAAGGGCAACTAAAATCGTGAAAGGTCTGGAAACGATGCCTTATGAGGAGAGACTTAGGGAGCTGGGTATGTTTAGCCTGGAAAAAAGATGGTTAAGAGGCGATATGATAGCCCTGTTTAAGTATTTGAAGGGATATCATGCTGAGGATGGAGCAGGCTTGTTTTCTTCTGCTCCAGAGACTGGAACACGGAGCAATGGATGCAAGCTCCAGGAACAGAGATTCCACCTCAACCTTAGGAGGAACTTTTTGACAGTAATAACTGTTCGGCAGTGGAACACACTCCCTCAGAGCGTGGTGGGGTCTCCTTCCTTGGAGGTTTTTCAACAGAGGCTGGATTGCCATCTGTCGTGGATGCTTTGATTAAGATTTCCTGCGTGACAGGAGGTTGGACTGGATGGCCCTCGTGGTCTCTTTCAACTCTACAATTCTATGATTCTATGATTCTACTTGAACTGAAAAAATTACAGAGTGATCTATGCTTAACAATGATTATAAATTATATGTAACAATATTGGTTATAAGATTAAACAACCTTTACAGAAACTGATAGAAGATCAAACAACCTTTCTTCCTGATAGATCAAGAAAAGAAAACATTAGAACAGTAATAAATTTGATGGAATACAACGAAAGACATAATGAATGGAAATTCACATTGATTTTACTCAACACAGAGAAAGCATTTGAGAACATCAGCTGGGAATTTATAATAAAACTTTTAGTAAAAATGAATTTTGAAATTTATTTTATAAAATGGGTAAAATCAATGTACGGTGAACAGAAAGCTCAAATTATAATTAACAGTGAATGTAGGGATTGGATAAAATCAGGAAAGGTACATGACAAGGTCAACTATTATCCTTCCTACTTTTTTTTTCTTGTAATGGAGGTCTTAAACACAGAAATAAGAAATGATCAGAAGATTAAGATTTTAAAATTAAAATCACAATCTTATAAGTTATGTGCATTTGCTGATGACAACATAGCAGTAGCCCTTGAAGACCCAGTCTACAGTCTTAAATCTTTATTTGAAACAACAGAAAAATATGGAATATATGCAAGATTTAAAAATAATGAAGACAAAACAAAATATAATTACAAAGAATTTGAAAGAGGAACATAAACTGAATTACATATCGAGAGGTAAAATTGTGACTAAAGTAAGATATTTTGGGATAATTATATCAAAAAAGAATACAGGTTATTTGATAATAACTATAAGGGAACATGGACAAAAATAAAAGAAGACTTAAAGACTTAAAGACTTAAAGAATTGCACAGAACAAAAACTGTCCTTATTGGGGAGAATTGAGGCATTGAAAATGACAATACTGCCCAAACTTTACTTATTCCAATCAATACTGTAATAACAAATGATCAACTGTTCAAAAACTGGAGGAAAGACTTATCAAAATTTGTGTGGGCTCGGAGAAAACCCAGATTTAAGTGGAAAGTGATGCAGGATGCACAAGAAAGAGAGGAGTGTTTACTTTATTATTAGACTTTATTATTATGCCAATTGTTTATCATGGGTAAATTTGGACAACAAAATCATCTAAGAATTGGAAGGAGCTGATCTCAGTATGGGTTTTCATGCCAATCTATGACAAGACAAATACGTGGGTGGGGAGGGGGGGAGATTTCAATAGTCATTTAATAAGAAAGTCATTATTAAGACTTTGGATTAAATATAAAAATACATTATGCCCAAAAATGCCACTATGGTTGTCACCGCATGAAACATTTTACAGAAATTATGAAGTAAAAAAAGGATGAACAACATATAAAGAGATATTAAACAAGTATGATCATATTTACTAACTTAAATCAGTACAAGAGCTTCAAGATCAATGTTTCTAGTGTGATTGGTTTCTACACAAGCAATTGTTAGAACAATTTAAAATGGACAATAAAATATATGGAATTGAACAGAATGATACTGAATTTGAAATAATGAGGCGATCAGTGAAGAACCATCTAGTTTCAAAATTATACAAAATATTGTTGAAATTAGAAATGGAGAAAGAAACAGTAAAAGAAAATAAGGTGCAATGGACCAAGAACATTTGTTATTCTATAAAGTTAGATCAATGGGAAAGAACTTGGACCAAAACATTGAAAATTACAAGATCAACAAATATGAGAGAGAATTATTACAAGTTGTTCTGTATGTAGTTGGCACCTTACTCCAGAGAAAATAGCAAAAATGTACAAAAAGCAAAATAATTTGTGTTGGAAATGTAATAAAGAAAGGGTTCATACATGCATATGTGGTGGACTTGCGAAGATGTACAAACATTTTAGAAAGAAATACATAAACTGATATGTGAAACATTAGGACTGAATTTTCAAATGAAACCAGAAACTTACTTATTAAATATCTAGAATCTAGAATCTAGAAGCTAAGAAACATGAAAAAACTCTGATTTTCATGATAACAGCAGTGAGAATTTTATATGTTCAAGTTTGGAAAATGAAAGGAACACCAAATTTGGAAGAATGGATTTTAAAAATGTGGGAAATGATTCAAGTGGCCAAACTTACCAACTTATTAAAGGAGGGATGTTTGAATACATTTTTGATGTTACCAACTTATTAAAGGAGGGATGTTTGAATACAGCAGCCAGAGGGACTCTAAGCCTGAAGCAGCCTCTTCTCCCCATTCCATCGGGCCAGAGGGCTGTAGAGGGCCCTGAGGACTTCTGGAAGCAGAGCAGCAGCGGGAGGGGGCGTGGCCAGGAGTGGCTGGCATTTTAAGCCACTCCCACACCCCTCAGGAACACCAGCCAGCAGCCAGAGGGACTCTAAGCCTGAAGCAGCCTCTTCTCCCCATTCCATCAGGCCAGAGGGCTGTGGAGGGCCCTGACGACTTCTGGAAGCAGAGCAGCAGCGGGAGGGGGCGTGGCCAGGAGTGGCTGGCATTTTAAGCCACTCCCACACCCCTCAGGAACACCAGCCAGCAGCCAGAGGGACTCCAAGCCTGCAATTGGCGTCAGCTGAGGCCAGGGATGGAGTGGGGGCGGAAATTGGAGTTGTGCTGGGGAAAGGGAGGTATGGTTGGAACAGAGTGAACAGATGGTACAAAAGAAGGCGGGATCGCTGTTTGTTAGCTATCCCACCTTCAGTTCACCCTGTTTCCCGGAATGGATTGGAGAGCGTACCAACCATTCCACAGAACCTTACTTTGCTCCTCTGCAATGCCAGGTCGGTTAAGAATAAAACTCATATTATTTACGATCTACTCTTGGATGAGGATGCTGACCTGGCTTGCTTCACAGAAACCTGGCTGGGAGAGGATAGCGCTGTCACGTGGGCGCAGGCCCTCCCAGCCGGGTATTCTGTCAGTGAGCGGGTGAGGGGAAGTGGGCGGGGGGGCGGAGTGGCTCTGGTTTATAAGAACAATCTGACCTTGACCAGGATACTTGTCCGAAACACAGTCCACTTTGAGTGTATGTACCTTAGTCTGAGGACCAGGGATAGTTTGGGGATTCTGCTAGTATACCGACCACCCCGTTGTCTAGCAGACTCCCTAACTGAGCTGACACGGCTGGTCTCAGAGTTGCTGTAGCAGTCTCCCAGACTTTTAGTTTTGGGGGACTTCAACATTCCACTTGAGAACAGCTTGACAAATTTGACTGGTGCAGCTCAGGAGTTCATGGAAACCATGACAAACATGGGCCTATCCCAATTGGTCATCGGGCCCACACATTGTGTGGGTCATACCCTCGATGCGGTCTTCAGTATGGAACAGGAATATCCGTGGGCGGAGTTTATAAAAACCACCGCATTGTCATGGACGGATCATTTCCTGGTCAAGACTGAACTAAGAGTCTCTTCCCACCCCACCGGGGGTGGGGGACCCATTAGAATCGTCTGCCCTCGAAGGCTAATGGAACCAAGAGGATTCCAGAAAGCCTTGGAGGGTTTAATGGTTGGTAACGCCGGTGACCCTGTCAAAACTTTGGTTAAGACCTGGAACAATGATCTTACCAAGGCTATCGACACGATCGCTCCCAAGCGTCCTTTCCAACCCGCTTCAAACCGTAAGCCATGGTATACAGCAGAGCTTAGGAAAATGAAGCGGGTTGGACAACGACTAGAGCGCAACTGGCGGAAAACTCGACTCTTATCCGACAGGACTCGTCATAGGAACTTTCTTTGGTCCTATCGAGAGGCAATACGTGCAGCACAGCGATCTTTCTCCTCTGCACGTATTGCGTCTGCAGAGTCCCGTCCAGCAGAGCTGTTTAGGGTGGTAAGGGAGATGACGCAGGTTATTCCTGCGCAGAACCCGTTGCTTAACCCAACGACGGCCTGCTGTGACGCGTTTAACAATTTCTTTGCAGATAAAATCTCTCAGATAAGAGCCGACTTAGATACCAGTAATTTGGCAGAAACAATTGACGAGGTTTCCAGCAACTCCGTTGATGTCAGTTTACTGGATCAATTTCAATCTGTGAGTACTGAGGATGTGGACAAGCTACTTGGTAGGGTTAGGAAGACGACCTGCCCTCTCGATCCTTGCCCTTCATGGCTGGCCATCCAGGGGGGGACTGCCTTGATGATGTTCCTTAAGGACATCATCAATGCATCCCTCAGAGAAGTGTGTGTTCCATCTTGTTTAAAGGAAGCAGCCATTAGTCTGCTCCTGAAAAAATCTTCCCTTGACCCCCTGGACATGAACAACTATAGGCCGGTTTCTATGTTACCATTCTTGAGCAAAGTGATCGAGAGGGCAGTTGCGCTTCAACTCCAAGTGGTCTTGGATGAAACCGATTATCTAGACCCATTTCAAACTGGCTTTAGGACGGGATTTGGAGTTGAGACTGCCATGGTTGCCTTGACTGACGACCTGCGTCTAAGCATTGACAGGGGTAGTGTGACCCTGTTGGTGCTTTTAGACATTTCAGCGGCTTTCGATATGATAGATCATAGCATCCTCTTGGATCGCTTGAGGGGGTTAGGAATCAGAGGCACTGCGCTCCAGTGGTTCCGGTCCTTCCTCTCGGGCAGGTCCCAGAGGGTGTTGCTCGGGGACAGCTGCTCCAGCAGAAAGGAGCTTACTTGTAATGTTCCACAGGGCGCCATCCTGTCCCCGATGCTGTTTAACATTTATATGAAGCCGCTGGGTGAGATTATTCACAGTTATGGGGCTGGGTGTTATCAGTACGCTGATGACACCCAGATCTATTTCTCCTTGCCCCGATCATCGGCCTCGAATTCCGATGGCGTCTCTCCTCTTAATGATTGTCTTAAAGCAGTAATGGGCTGGATGAGGAAAAACAGATTGAGATTAAATCCAGATAAAACGGAGGTGCTCACGATAGCGGCCCCCAAACCAGGAGTTGGGTTGCAACCTCCAGTCCTGGACGGGGTCACACTCTCCGTTAAGGACTGTGTTCGCAGTCTGGGGGTGCTCCTTGATTAATCGCTTCAGATGACGAGTCAGGTGAATGCGACAGTCAAGAGTGCCTGTTATCAGCTTCGGCTGATACGCCAGCTGCGCCATTTACTGGAAGTAATGGACCTTGAGACTGTGGTGCACGCGCTGGTAACCTCCCGTCTAGATTTCTGCAATGCGCTCTACATGGGGCTGCCCTCATGCTTGGTCCAGAAACTTCAGTTGGTACAAAATATGGCAGCCAGAGTGGTCTCGGGAACATCTCGGAGAGACCATATAACTCCAGTATTAAAATCTCTCCACTGGCTGCCTATCAGTTTCCGGGCCCAGTATAAGGTTTTGGTTATTACCTTTAAAGGCCTAAATGGCTTGGGTCCAACTTATCTCTGGAACCGCCTCCTCCCATACAATCCTCCCCGCGCACTCTGGTCCTCTGGGAGGAATTTGCTTCAGCCACAAAAATCTAGGCTGTCTGCAACCTCCCAGAGGGCCTTTTCGGTAATCACCCCCAAATTGTGGAATGACCTGCCGAATGAGATCCGTCAGATAACAAGCCTGAGTGGCTTTAAAAAAGCACTAAAGACGGATCTCTTTAGGCAGGCCTTTCCTAATTAGATCCCGGCCTCAGGGGATCCTGGCCTCTTCTAGCCTGCTGGCCATTTATTATATTTTATTGTATTTATAGTTTTAAATGTGATTTTAGATTAGTCGTTTTTAATTTATATTTGTTTAATGGTTTTTTATGGGGGAGGGTGGGAGTGGGGGTGTTTAGGGATTTTATTTGTATTGTATTTTAAATTTTGTAAGCCGCCCCGATTGTTTTAATAGAGGGGTGGGGTATAAATAAATTTTATTATTATTATTATTTATTATAAAAACTGGAATGAAATAATAATTTTTATGAAGAAGTATGTATCCATAAAAGTGTTGAATTTTGAACTGTAATAAGAAAATAGAGAAATAGAAATAAAGGAGATTAAAATTTTGGTAATAAGCACACTACAAAACTTAAATAAATTTAAAATAGAGTGTGAAATTTTCTCCCTCATCACTGATAAAATATGATGATTTCATTTTTTACAATAGGAATTGAAATGTATACAGTAGGTACCAGGAACTGTATGAAAGGAAATTGGTTGAAAGAACAGATACCCCCCTGGATCTGAAGAATGGTAGATCCATGGGAGGTGTTTTAATGATGGGCAGGGAGACAAGCACAGTGGTTGGCCAGGGCGTAGACATGCCCTGGCTAGGAGGAGGCAGGGGCAGGGTTCTGGCAGGGCCTATTTTACCCATTGCTGCCCCTGACTTCTTCCTCTTTTCCATTTGATCAAGGTGGCATGGCTGCACGTTTTCCTGATTTGGTCAGACATCATTCCACGACAGTCTTACCCTGGTGAGGGGGACATAGCCCGTTTGACATAGCCCGAAAGAAGGTGAACAAGGCTGTTCACCGGGCAATGGAGGAAGGCCTTGGCCATTTCATTTGATACCCGGACATCTCATATAATTGCCTGAAATTTTACAGGGTTGATGGGGTCCACTTGTCCAACAGGGGGATCCAGCTATTTCTGGAGGGTATGTGAACAGGGGTGAGGGCCGTATTGGCCTCCCTGGTGGGGGATAGGGGCTAAGTAGACACTTGCCACTTATCTGTGGCAGGGAGTGGGGAGACAAGGATATGGCGTTCACCTATGGCAGGTCCCGCGCTCTTATATCCCATGCTTTTGTTGTTTACAGATGTTTAGCCTACTGGGATATATATATATATATATATATATATATTGGCTGTCAATCAAGGATGCAATTACTTGTGTTTTCACAACCTCGGTGACGTACTTCCTTTAGAGTTCCATGCCACGAGCAATGCTATTGGCTGGCTGGGAGGGGGGGAAGGATGGGGCAGAGGCTTGTGTTTATCCTGTCTCTTAAAAATGTTAACCCTTTAAGCAGAGGCAGAAGGCATTTTGAAAGACCCAGAATGTGATCTTTCACTCAGATGGAGGAACAATTAAACCATGTCTGTGCCACGAGCGATGCTATTGGCTGGCTGGGAGGGGGAAGGAGGGGGCAGAGATTTGTGTTTATCCTGTCTCTTAAAAATGTTAACCCTTTAAGCAGAGGCAGAAGGCATTTTGAAAGACCAAGAATGTGATCTTTCGCTCAGACGCAAGAACAATTAAACCATGTCCTTTCCTTTTTAAATCAAGCCGAGGGGGGTGGGGAGAAGAGGCTTGGGATTTTAAAAAAAAATGTTGACGCTTAAAGCAGAGGGAGCTGCAGAGTGAAGATTTCAAGCCAGTGTCACACAAGGCATTTTGGCTGGCATTTTTTTACTGTGCCTTGGGGGGGAAATGAAAATATGTTCATTCGCTCAGATGCTGGAATATTTTACTGTGCCTTGGGAGGGGTGATGAATGTTTGATTATCTTTTCAGACCCAGAGAGGGGATCCAGGCAGGGAATGAATGGACGACTCTCTGCCCACCACAATCTCTTTGTAACATGCAGTAGAGGAAAAGGTAAAGCTGAAGGGTTTGCAGTGTAGAAATCCATTTAAAAAGGTGATTGAGTACACACACGCACGCAGACACACATCAACCTTCGTGCAGCTGGAAGGGATGCCTTTGTTTTCGGCTGGTGAGGCTGGATCTGTTGAATGGGTGACTGACCCCTCCTTTTCTGGTCGCTGCTCTCTAAGCCCGCCCCCAGTCACCATTTCCAGTCATCACCTAGTACCGAGATATTTTGTCCCAGGCTGTTTACATTTCCGATTTTCCGAATCCTCCAGTGACTTTTTTAAAAACTGGCACAACCCGCAGGACTGGAAGTCCCGCAGGTTGAGGGATAAAAGGTGGCCCCCCTTCCGAAAATCACGTACCCGACCCGATGTACATGTAAACTTCCAGGGATCGACACAAATTCTTCCTGGGACATTTTCATTGTGTAAATGGCACCCTGGAATCTTTCAAGCCATGGTTGATTGTCAGTGCTGGTGAAAGAGGCCCTGTGGGTAGTGAATTCCCATCCTCATGCTCCTTGGTAGTAATAGCACCACTTAATTGTGGTCCATCAGCACAGTTGAAGGTGTCATGAGAAAAGTTAGGGGAAGAAATTCTAGAGTTACATGGGTAACAGATTACCAGTGCACTGGTGCTGCTCCAGAAACAAAACCAGGTAAATGGGACTCCTCAAATCTCAGGATAAGTTTAGATGGAATGAATTTCACACAATTGGAAAATGCACCAATAAGAGGTTCTTAGATGTGCTCTTCCAAATGTAGCGATACATTAAAGGAAGGAGATTTCAGTGACCTGTACATGAAAAAGGTATTATATCAGGGAGCCACAATGATAACTAACTTCACTTTTGATTTGGAGAAGTTTGTTTTATTGGTTTTAGCTGGAGTGCACAGTTATTTTTATACAAATGTGATAGGTGGGTTCTGCAGCAAATTTCAGCTTTTATACACCTCCATAGTGGAGAGGAGTATGAAAGAATGCTGTTGAGAAATCTGTTTTCATTGCCAAAGGAGGAAGAAATGCAAACTGCAACATATATATCTACATGAAACCACAGGGAGAGATGATCCGGAGGCATGGGGTGGGGTGCTGTCGGTATGCTGATGACACCCAAGTCTCTTTCTCCATGCCTAAGAAACAGGGTAGTGTGTCTCCTCTGAATGAAGACTGCACTCCCTCGGAGTGTGGTGGGGTCTCCTTCCTTGGAGGTCTTTAAACAGAGGCTGGATGGCCATCTGTCAGGGATGCTTTGATCAAGATTTCCTGCGTGGCAGGGGGTTGGACTAGATGGCCCTCGTGGTCTCTTCCAACTCTACAATTCTATGATTCTATGAACCTCAAATTGAGTGGAAGGATTGACCTTACAGAACTGCACCGGCATCTTAACAGATGGGGTACAGCAAGGTGGGCTATCCTTGGGGCCAGGATCAGGTTGCAATCCTCCACAGAAGCTACACGGCTTGCGGATTTGCTACCTTGTGCCTGGTCTTCCAGCAGATGGTGCCTGAAGGGAATCCCAAGTACCAGGATCCCCTGCAGGGCTCAGGTGAGTCGCCCAGAGAAGCTGGGGGATAGGTTACACATGACCGTCTGCTCCAGCTGCCCCCGCACTGGGTCTCCCTCTATTTGGTTTGCATACCCTAAGAAATAAACAAATAAATAGGAAAAATTACAATAAAGTGGCCCATATTTCAACCCAATCTTCTGTGTCTTGTCTTGTTATTCCATGCGTCAATCATTAAAAGATATAAGAATGTAATGAAAGAGTAGTATATATAGCCATTTATGAATCATAGAATCATAGAATTGCAGAGTTGGAAGAGACCACGAGGGCCATCCAGTCCAACCCCCCTGCCACGCAGGAAATCACAATCAAAGCATCCCCGACAGATGGCCATCCAGCCTCTGTTTAAAGACCTCCAAGGAAGGAGACCCCACCACGCTCCGAGGGAGTGCGTTCCACTGCCGAACAGCTCTTACTGTCAAAAAGTTCCTCCTAATGTTGAGGTGAAATCTCTGTTCCTGGAGCTTGCACCCATTGCTCCGTGTTCCAGTCTCTGGAGCAGCAGAAAACAAGCCTGCTCCATCCTCAGCGTGACATCCCTTCAAATACTTAAACAGGGCTATCATATCGCCTCTAAACCGTCTTTTTTCCAGGCTAAACATACCCAGCTCCCTAAGTCTCTCCTCATAAGGCATGGTTTCCAGACCTTTCACCATTTTAGTTGCCCTTCTCTGGACACGCTCCAATTTGTCAATATCCTTTCTGAATTGTGGTGCCCAGAACTGGACACAGTATTCTAAGTGAGGTCTGACCAAGGCAGAATAGAGTGGCACTATTACTTCCCTTGATCTAGACACTATACTTCTATTGATACAGCCCAAAATTGCATTGGCCTTTTTAGCTGCCGCATCACACTGTTGGCTCATGTTCAACTTGTGGTCTACTAGGACTCCTAGATCCCTTTCGCACGTAGTCTCATTCAGCCAGGTCACTCCCATCCTATATTTATGCATTTCATTTTTCCGCCCTAAATGCAGTACTTTACATTTCTCCGTATTGAATTTCATTTTGTTAGCTTTGGCCCAGCTCTCCAGTCTATCCAGGTCATTCTGAATTTTGAAGAAATAATTAAAAATTTTGAAGAAATAATTAAAACAGAGGCTAGGATTTGAGTAATTGACTATTGATACACAAGATTGTGTCTTAATTTGCTGTATATAATCTGTAACAATGAATCTACTGTTATTCATAATTTTGTTTTAGTTTTTTTTTAGTAAAAAAAGAAAAAGAAACAAACAGATAGCCAGGGCATATGAGCAAAAGTATAATTAAGTATGTAAAAAGCGAGTCCCAAATAAGACTCACATAGTTACATTTTGTACTGGCTAAAGTTTTTAAACATTTCAAAGACAGATCCATGTCAAGAGACGTACAGTACACTAATTTATATATGAGTAAGTACCAAACAAACAAACAAACAACCCCAGAACACCCAGGAAATCAAATAAAGTTTTCAAGGAGAAAGAGGCTATATGACGGAAAGGCAGTATAAAGAGAGCTACTCCATGTACCACATTACATAGGCAAGCAGTATTACATTACTGATGTATAGTCTGTCAAACAATTAACAGGTTGTTAGTGGCATGATTCAAATGGGGGAAGAAGTGTGAATTGGTGTTCTGAGCAGATGGTTAATGTTCCAGCACCTCAAGTGAAAGACATACTTTTATTTCTACATGAAGTTTTGCAGAAAGGGCAAGTGTAGGCTCTATCAGCAGTGTTGAGACTAGAGGGGCAATCTATTTCAGACCATCCTCATGTTAAGAGGTTCTTTAAGGGTGCAAATTTAACATCATACCCAACAGTCCATTGTTTCCTTATGTGGGATTTGAAACTAGTATTAAATAGACTTACGAAATCTCCATTTGAACCTTTGCAGGAGGCATCACTAAGATTATCATTCAAGGTGGCATTCTTGGTCACTATAACATTGGTAAGAAAGGTGTTGGAGTTGGTGGCTCTCTCAGCCAATCCAAACCTATGAAAATTTGAGGAAGACAGATTAGTGTTGATATTGGATAAAGCCTTTGTTCCAAAGTGTGTTCCTAAGCAGGGTTTGACTGATCCAATATATTTACTGCCCTGGACCAACTCATCAGAAAGAGTGACAGTGACATACAGTTGATGTGAAAAGGGTGGTGATGTTGTATTTAAAGAGAACTAAACAATTTAGGTGTTCAGAAGAGTTGTTTGTTTTGTACAACCCTCGAACATTGGGGGATAGAGCATCTACTACTATGTTTAGAAGCTGGACTAAAAAGACCTGTACCAGTCAGGGAATAAATCAGTGGAACAAATAGAAAAATATGTAGGGGAAAATTGGAAGATTAAAATAGAAGAGGAAGATAGGGAGTTATTAGAAAAACCAATTACGAAAATGGAAGTAGAGGAAGCAACAAATAATTTAAAAAGTGGGAAAGCTCCAGGAATGGCTGGGTTAGGACCAGATTATTATAAAGTATTTAAAAAGAAGTTATTACCTAAATTATTAGAATTACATAATAATATAATAACAGGAGACAAAGTCCCTCCATCATGGCAACAATCATTGATAATATTGATACCAAAGCCAGATAAAGATTTGTTGGACCCTGGATCATACAGGCCTATGTCATTGATAAATCAAGATGCAAAGTTATTATCAGCAATAATGGCAAAGAGAATGAATAGTTGTATGTATAAATATATATTAAAGGATCAATGTGGATTTGTGAAAGGAAGACAAATGTCAAATTTGATAGGAAGGGTGTTAAATAAAATACATATAATTGGCAAAACAAAAGTAAAAGCAGGGATATTAGCATTAGATATATTTAAAGCATTTGACTGTGTGGAATGGCCAAGATTAAAAATAATATTGAAAGAATTTGGAATGGGGAAGAGGTTTAGAGGATTAATAGATCAATTGTATTCCCATAACACAGCTACAGTGATGGTTAATGATGCAATAACAAAAGAGATAAAAATAACGAGAGGGACAGACAAGGTTGCCCACTTTCTCCAATATTGTTTGCAATGGTAATAGAAATTCTAGCAAATGTGATAAGAAATGATAATAGTATAGAAGGAATTGGATTAGAAACAAAGCATAAGATAAGCTTGTTTGCTGATGATACATTGCTAACAATTAAGGATTTGATTAATGGAATAGAAAAAATTAAAGAACATTTAAAAGTATTTGGGGAGATGACAGGCTTACAGGTTAATTGGAATAAATCAGATATGATGTTGTTTAACTATACTAAGGAAGAAGAAAATATATTTGTAAAAGAGAAAAAATTAGAAGTAAGATTAAAAAGTAATATTTAGGAATAAATATTACAAAAGATTTAAAAGAATTAGAAGAGAAAAATATTATGGTATTAAGGAAAGAAATGGAAAAGAAGTTGGAAAAATATAAAAATATTCAACTATCATGGTTTGGAAGAGTAGCTTTAGTTAAAATGAAAATATTACCTAAACTATTTTTTTTGTTTAGAATGTTACCAATAAAAATATCAGAAGTAGAACTGAAAAAATGGCAAACTATGTTGAATAAATATTGTAATGGAGGGAAAAGGACAAGATTAAATAAATTATTCTGGTATATACCACAGAAGGAGGGAGGACTAGGTCTTCCAAAAATAAAAGGATATTATGAAGCTAATCAATTGAGGTATGTTATAGAAGGAATTGTAGGACAGGGGGATTTAGAATGGTTAGAGACAGAAACAGGGAGAATAGAAAAGAGAATATGCAACATATTTTTTAGTAATTTTACAAAAAATGAAATTAAAGGAATTGAGAACCCATTTCTGCAAAATATATGGGAAATATGGTATAAATATAAGAGAGAATTTTTGCCTATTGAGTCAGTATTAACTCTGGTTATAATGGGAAAAAAATTCCCAAATAATTTGAAGGAAAAAATGGGAAAGGAATTAAAGAAAAGAGGACTAGACAAAATAGAGGGATGGATAGGATGGATGAATGAGAAAGGGAGTATAAGAGAGAAATTATGTGGAATGAAAATTTCATGGTTTAATTGCATACAGTTAGAACAATGGATTAAAAATTGGAAAAAAATCATAAAGAAACAAAGGAATTTACAAAATGTGATGAAAAAAAGGTGAAAAGAGGGATGATAATGAAAGTTTGAAAGGTATTACAAGTGAATTATATAAAATATTGATAAAAATAAGGATAAAAAAGACAAAGGGGAATATTTAAGGAGAATATGGGAGGAAGATTTGAAACAAAGAATTGGAGATAATGAATGGGATAAGATTTGGAAACAAAGACATCTAAAAAATATGTCGATACAGATAAAAGAAAATTACTATAAAATAAAAATAAAATAAAAGAGCCCTTTCTAATAACTAATGGAGTGAAGCAAGGTTGTGTTCTTGCACCAACTTTATTTACAATCTTCTTTAGCACGATGCTTCAAAGGGCTATGGCAGAGCTTGAAGAAGACGACATCTATATACGCTACCGTACTGATGGTAGCTTGTTTAACTTAAGCCGTCTGAGGGCTCACACTAAGACTCTAAACTATCTAGTCCGTGAGCTGCTCTTTGCCGATGATGCTGCCCTTGTTGCCCACACAGAAGCAGCTCTGCAGCGCCTAACATCCTGCTTTGCAACAGCTGCAGAGCTGTTTGGGCTAGAAGTCAACCTGAAGAAAACAGAAGTTCTTTACCAGCCTGCACCACAGGACGAACACCACCATCCCCACATTGCTGTCGGCAAATCTGTGCTCAAGTCCGTTCAGCAGTTCACCTACCTGGGAAGCATCATCTCCTCAGATGCCAAGATTGATAAAGAGATCGATCACAGATTAGCAAAGGCATATAGTGCATTTGGAAGACTTCACAAAAGAGTCTGGAGCAATAAACACCTGAGGCAAAGCACAAAAATCAGTGTGTATAGAGCCATCGTACTGTCTATCCTCCTTTATGGATCTGAAACATGGGTCACCTATCGCCACCACCTACGACTCCTCGAGCGCTTTCATCAGCGCTGCCTACGCACAATCCTAAATATACACTGGACTGACTATGTGACGAATGTTGCTGTCCTTGAGCAAGCAGGGATCACCAGCATTGAGGCCATGATATTGAGAACACAGCTGCGCTGGGCAGGGCACGTTTCTAGGATGGAGGACCATCGCCTCCCAAAAATACTACTCTACGGTGAACTCGCCACGAGTCAGCATAAGAGGGGCGCTCCAAAAAAGCGATACAAAGACTCCCTGAAACAACATCTCAGGCTTGGCCAAATTGATCACCAACAGTGGTCCGCTCTGGCCTCACATCGGGAGGCATGGAGACGCACTATCCACAATGCTGCAGCCTTATTTGAGAACTCACGACAAACAAGTCTTGAGGAGAAACGACAACTCAGAAAGAGTCACAACCCAGGAACATCGCCCAGGGAGACCTTCTGCTGTGCTTTTTGCAACTGGACTTGTTTGTCTCGGATTGGCCTTTTTAGTCATCAGCGCGCTTGCAGAAAGCGCGGGATGAGTCCTTCCTGAATCTTCGTTTGCGAAGAAAAGCCAGAGAGAGACTATAAAATAATATGGAGATGGTATTTGACACCAGCAAGACTGCATAATATAGACAAGAATAATTCTAAATATTGTTGGAGAGGTTGTCAAGAAATAGGTACATATATGCATATGTGGTGGAATTGTAAATTTGTACAGCAGTTTTGGGAAATGGTTTTTATAGAAATAGAGAATATTCTGAATAGAAATATAGAAAGGAAACCGAGCATAGCATTGAGGTCAATTTATAATGGAGAGAATGGGAACCAAGCAGAAAAGGATTTAATAACAAATTTATTAACGGCAGCAAGATTAATTATAGCAAGACATTGGAAAATGCAAATAAAGGTACAAGTGGAGAAGTGGTATAAAGAACTCTGGAAAATGGCAATAAATGATAAGTTAACATGTAGAATCAAAGTAAGAAGAGGAAGTTGGAAAGAAAGTGATTTTGATAAAATTTGGAAAGTATTTGTCAAAAAAGTATTACAGACAAAAGATGGGAGGTTACCTCCACGAGAAGAAATGAGATTCTGGAAAGATTAGGTAAGGGATAACGGCTCCGGTGAAGGGGAGCACTGAGGTGGAGGGGGGTAGGGGAAGTAATATTCATGAAAAGAATCATAGTAAAGAATTTATGTTAACTTTTGAAATTAGTTGATAGAAAAATTGTGATGTTTATGGTAATTGTATGTGTTATACAAAATAAGTATTGATTGGAAATTATAATGTATGATTATAACATTAATAAAAATATTTTTTAAAAGATGCTGGACGAAAGCTTGTATTTTTATGTGCTATGATTATGAGAGGGCACCAAGGCCAAAATCAGTGTATCCTCATTCAACAAGGTCTATGGCTACTACTAGGGCATATTATGTGTCATTTTCTCGAAAACAAATATGTGAAGGGGATGGATGGTCACAGCCCACCACTTTCATAAGACATTATAAGCTAGACAAGTTCGAGGTAGCAGAGGCAGCATTTGGCAGAACTGTGCTGCAGGCTGTGGTACAGTAGAGTGATGGTCCCACCCTGGGTGTAAACCTTGGGTATACCCCAATTGTGGTGGACTGATCCTCTGTGCCATCCTGAGAATGAGAAGTTATACTTACCATGAAGGTTCATTCTGGGATGGCAGGAGGAATAATCCACGGAGAGGATGGAGTCTAACAGAATAACTGAAAAGAATGTTGGACTCCTGCTTATTTGGATTGGCAGCATGTGAACGTCCCTTCAGGTGATTGGCAGTGGTAAGGAATTAAATCATGTCATCGTACAGAGAGGGGAGGCCAAAACCTCCATCTCTCCATATTCGGATGAGAGGGAAGTGTGTGTGTGTATACATGAATGAGTATAATACACAAATATGCTGTGTATATGTTTACGAGTATGATATGCATACTCCTTTTTAAAAAAAATATTCATAGCTGCTTGGATGTAGCCTACTGAAAAAAACAGAGCCAGAAAAGTCCAAAAGCATCTTATCCTGACAGGACCTACCACATGTTATTTTGCACCATGGTGGGATCCCCATGTAAATCTATGAAATGAATATAGGGTTACCCCATAGCAGAGCTTGGAAGATTTTGCTCTCTGATTTCTGTATTTAATGGCAGCTTGTCCACACAACTTGTCTGAAAGTGGTTGGGTATGTTTGCTATAATAGGGAATGTACAGCAAGTATGTTGATTGAATCTAAGGCTCCATCAATTCATTCATTCATTCATTCATTCATCCCCGACCAATAGCCCTCTGGGCAATCTGTAAAACAGAGTAAAAATAATGATGCTATCAATTGACTTCTGATTTATTGTTTTCAAAGAGTCATAGAAGCATAGAATCATAGAGTTGGAAGAGATCTCAAGGGCTATCCAGTCCAACCCCCTGCCATGCAGGAATATACAATCAAATCATTCCCAACAGATGGCCATCCAGCATCTGTTTAAAAACCTCCAAAGAAGGAGACTCCACCACACTCTGAAGCAGGGTATTCCACTTCCGAACAGCTCTTACTGACAGGAAGTTCTTCCTAATGTTTAGGTGGAATCTCTTTTCCTGTAGTTTGAACCCATTGCTCCATGTCCTAGTCTCTGGAGCAGCAGAAAACAAGCCTGCTCCATCCTCAGTATGACATATCTTTAAATATTTAAACATGGCTATCATGTCACCTCTCAATCTTCTCTTCTCCAGACTAAACATGCCCAGCTCCCTAAGCCGCTCCTCATGGGGCGTAATGGCTTCCAGACCTCCCACCATCCTGGTCTCCCTTCTCTGGACATGTTCCAGCTTCTCAAAATCCTTCCTGAATTGTGGTGCCCAGAACTGGAGACAGTATTCCAGGTGAGTTCTGACCAAAGCAGAATAGAGTGGCACTATTACTTCCCTTGATCTAGACACTATACTCCTATGAATGCAGCCTAGAATTGCATTGGCTTTTTTAGCTGCCGCATCACATTGGTAGCCATGTTTAAATATTTGATGCGATGTCATATTGAGGAAGGAGCAAATTTGTTTTCTTCTGTTCCAGAGACTAGGACATGGAACAATGGGTTCAAACTACAGGAAAAGAGATTCCACCTAAACATTAGGAGGAACTTCCTGATGGTAACCGCTGTTTGACAGTGGAATGTGCTACCTCGTAGTGTGGTGGAGTCTCCTTCTTTGGAGTTTTTTAAGCAGAGGCTGGATAGCCATCTGTCAGTAATGATTTGATTGTGTATTCCTGCATGGCAGGGGTTGGAGTAGATGATCCTTGTGGTCTCTTCCAATTCTATGATTCTATGACCAAGAAAGGGAGGCTGGACACCATATTATGGGTTAAATGGGATGGCCACAACTTTAATACAACAAATGCCAATCAGCTACACTCACATATAGTTCCCCTCTAGTATAAAATGTGTAGGAAAAGTAAGGTGGAAAGCATATGGGGGAGATTATCAGATGTGCTAAATAAGGCATTATCACAACTCCTGGAGATTGCTAAAGGGCTTCCCTTTCAGATGACATCATTCTCATGTTGTCATGTTTCCATTCAGCTGTCATTATTCCGGCACTGCTTTTTATTCACAGGCTAAGCTGTGAATGGATCCCCTGTTCTGTTTCTGTAACGGAATGCCATGCAAGTGAATAGGTGCCCGTTTCCATGGTGCGATCCGAGCGTCAATGGGAGGTCTGTGCCAGAACACTTCCGGGTGAGATCTGGACATTCAGGTAGGTGACACACTTTTTTGTACCCTCCCTTGGTTACTTGTAAAGTTTTAAGAGTGTTTTTGTGCTTGGTGTTTTTTTTACTGTTGTATTTTTCTTTTATAGTTTGAATTTCCCGTGCTCTCGTCTTCTCGCGAGAACAGCCAGGATTTGACTCCAGGAAGTGAAGTTCACTCCAGTTCACTCCTGGGCTTCCCTCTGACACTGCAAAAGGTAGGTCTGAAAACTTTTGTTGTTCTGCCGGGACAGGGACAGGAGAGGGGCAGGAGAGGAGATTGTCGGACAGTAATGCTTTTTTGTTGTTGCTGCTGTCTGATAATCTCTGGGGTCCCATGATTTCAAGACCAACATATGCTCAAGCAGGGCATTAGGCAACAAGACTCTGGTAATCCATCTGATAATGCTTGCCATATTAGTCGATCCATAGGTCTAGCAAAAAATTAAAAAAATATCCACCAGAGGTGAGGCAGTGATAAAAAAAATACAGGTTGACTCCCGTACCCACAGATTTAGGACCCATGGTTTCACCTTTCCACACCCGAAAAAAATATGTTATTGCTAGACATTTCTAGGTTCTATGATTCAGCTTCTGGCATTGGTCTCATTGAAAATAATAGGTTTCCCTATTATCCACAGTTTCAGGTATCCATGGGGGAGGGTCTTGGAATGTATCTCCCGTGATATGGCAGTTGACCTCTAATAATAATATTGAAGCCCTCACTCTTTGTTTAGAAACTCTCTACATCCAATCTGGACTCAGAGCCTTGAGATCTGTTTCTTGGAAGTGAAATGGTCACATAGGCTACTCAGACCCCCTGATTCCATCCTGTGTTTTAACAAATAGGTGAGAAAGGGAGTTTCCTCCTTGATTTACAATTGTGAATTGCATTCCTTGGTTACTTCCAGTTGACCATAGAATTATGCTGGAAGACCTCCAAATGCCTATGAACATCCAGAAGAACTTGACCACACAATCTCACTGGAGATCTACAAATGCCTAGAGAAGTTTTCTCTTGGGTAAAAAATAATAATAGCAGGCCTATATTCTCAGTTTTTTTACTTTGTGGTGCTGCTGTGCCCTAACCCTCACGAATGTTGAGGGCCAACTGTATTTCTTAATCCCACCCTTTTACCTTCATTCCTGTTCATGACTGGAATGCACCACCCCAAATGCTTCTCTGAAACTGAATTCTGTGCTCAGGGAAAAAGAAGTCCTCCACCTTTAGAGGTCACAAGCTAGGGAGGGAGGGATGAGTTGTGGCTATCTTACAAGATCACAAACCTCATTCTTTCTCCCAAGCCATGCTGTTAAAATGAAAATAATGGGGTTCCCTGGTCCTAAACCTGTTGCTTATTTAAGAAGCACAAAAGGTTAGTTTTGAGTTTCATCTTCTTATTTTAATGAATATTTATCACAAAAAAGCAGAAGAAGCAAGAGAGGAAATGCTACAGTTTATATGTTTTGATATTTGCCATACTCTTTCAAAATACAGTGTTCAGCTGTATGCCTTAGGTTACATATCTGCTATAAATTCAATTTTTTTATCTAATTTGTCTGAGATCTAAGCTTCCTGTGGAGGTCTGAGATCAAAGGATCTGATTCTTTCTGATGTTGGCTCTGACACATAATGTGTGCTGACTTAGTTCTGTCTATAAAATCACAGTGGGAGGCTGCCATTCTCCCCTGGCACCTTTACACAGTGAACTTTCATTTTGGCTGGTGAGGATGACAGGTACCACATTGATTGGAGTCAGTGTGTAAATAATTAATGGGTAAGGCTTTTTTTTTCTCTCTGCAAAAGGGAAACCCAGTATTTTAGATTCTTTTAAAAAGAAATGGTTGCAAGATCACTGCAAATCCCCTATATGTTCAAATTTAAATAAGAATAACAATATCTTCAGCAAATATAATATGTGTGTCATGGAATGCTTAATCCTTGAATTTCCCCTATCTAAAGTGATATTGGTTTTGAAAACTGAGAAAGCATCAACATTAGTTATTTCTGTTTTGTTTATGCAAAATAATTTAATTTCCTAAAAGCAAGCTGCAATACTTTGACATTTTAACTTTGAATTAGGAATATAAAGCAGATTAGCTATTTTAGAAATTAATATAACATAAATCAAGCAAGAGATTAGATATGATATATTTATGCCAGCCCAGTTGTGCAGAGGCATAGGGTGGGGTCAAGCTACTTCTCTTCTACTGAAAGAACACTTCCATCAGTGGAACAGGGAAAGGTGCAGTTTCCAACTATCTTCAGCTGTCTGTTGCTTCAGTAAGGTACATATTCCCTTCTTTTTTGTTTCTCAGCTATACTTATAAAGTAGTATAGTATAGTATAGTACAGTACAGTATAGTATAGTGGGCAATCTGAATCATTATCACAAATAATAAGTGATAATTAAATTTTTATTATATCTTTTATGTGTGTTTTTTAATCTATATTGTATCTGGTTTTAATCTATAAACTGCCTTGAGTCCTGATTCTGGGATGGGTAAAGGTGGTATATAAATAAAAGAAATCATCATCATCATTGTCATCGTCATCATCATCATCCTCCAAAATAGTTCCTTTTCCTTTCTGTTTGGTCTCTGCTGTTCAGAAAAAAAACCCTTTCCTATCTGTTGAATAAAAAAGCCTCTTCTGTTGGAACAATTCCAAGCTCCCTTTCTGTCCACCCCCTTCTTTACCTAGAGACAGTCGAAGCGACAGGAGCCCAAGAGAAAAGCCACAGATGCCTGGGTGACTCTTCTAGCCTGAGAGTCCCCTAAGCTGCTGCTGCCCTTTCAGTCCACCCTGGGGGCCTAACCTGTAACTCCCGGAGTTTGGTATCCTCTAGAGGCAATCCTGAACATCCTCCCTCAGAGAGGGCCACTAGAGGCCAAAAAAATGCTGCCACCACCCAATGAAATCTGTATAACCAGCCTATTGGGGAACTGGTGGCAGCATTTTTTTGGCCTCTAGTGGCCCTCTCTGAGGGAGGATGTTCAGGATTGCCTATAGAGGATACCAAAGCAGCAGCTTAGGGGACTCTCAGGCTTGAAGAGTCACCCAGGCATCTGTGGCTTTTCTCTTGGGCTCCTGTTGCTTCTCCTGTCTCTATGCAGGATTCAGTCTTTGAATTCCAAGAAGCTGTGAGCCGGCTGGACCAACTAGGCCTGGCTCAACAGCTGCCTCCATTGTTCAGCTCTGGGCCTGGTGTCTGCATCCCCGACCCTCATTTGTCTCTCCTCATCACCTGACTAAGCCATATGCTCAGAACAAAGAATTTATAGTCCTTATTTGAATTTACCCTCTGGCAGTTCCCATTGGTCAGTCATGCCTCAGATGATCTGATGTCATTGCTGACTCTGACCTGGAGGTGTTATCTTTCCTCCAGAGTTCTAATTAAGTCTAGAGTTGTTAACCCTTTGTTTACCTGATTGTTGAGATTGCAGCTGTCTGATCGCTAAATGACAGGATAATGGGAGATACAATCCCCCATTATCACACCATCATTCATCCATAGAGCAGTTGCTGAGCCATTATTGCAAACACCAAGAATATATTAACTGCATTAAAAATTACTGAACTGCTGATGATAGTATCCCAGCAGATCTGAAACTACAGACCAAACTTGTAAACTTCTAAGAACTTCAAAAGATATGGGTAAAAAGTGTTTTCTGTTGCCCCTCCTGTGACATCTGCTGCAGATTTTCTTTCTCTCCAAGTACCATCTAACAAGTGCAGCAAGCTGTGGGGTGGATGGGTGGGGTAAAGCAAGAATAATTCAGAATCTTTTCTGGGAGATCAGCTAGCTTTGGCTCTCTTCAGCTTTTACCTGGCTGGCAGCCATCCCACAAGCTACCTGAACTGTTTTCATGAACTGTTATCCCACCTTTCCACCAGTATGGGACCCATTCCTTATACTATTCCTGCAAGCTTGAGCTGCACATGTACTCTTCTTTGAGCTATCCCCTTGCTTCCATTCTTTAAACATGCTCTTTTTATTTTCACTTCTTTCTTGAGTTTGCTGTGCAGGACACTGGCTTATTCAGATGTTTCTCATTTTTCTTCCTTCATGGGATGGTCTGTGATTGTGTTTTTTGCAACTCCTTCTTCAATAACTCCCACCCTTGCTGGGTGTCTTTTTTCTTTTATCATCTCTACCTATGAGGAGCTAGCATCAATGGCGTAGGAGCAATTATCTCAGAATGGGTGCTAAAGGTAATGGAATTAAATTAATAATTTCCCCTCAAAGAGGGATCGGAACTGCCTTCACCATTACTAAAGGGAACATTTTACTAATAAATCACTAAGGTCAGACAAAGCAGTGAACAACTGAAGGCAAATAAAAGTAGGTTGATTTAACAGGTGAAGAATTATTTGATTTAACTGGATAATAAGTGGAAAGCTTTTTAAAAAATAATATAAGTGGTGGAGGAAGGAGGGGCCATCAGAAGGGGAAGAATGAAAGTTTGGAGTGTTATGTTTCATATGTCTAAAAAGAGAAGAAATATTGTAGAAAAAAGTTGGTTGAGGCCACAAATATTAGGCAAACCATCAGACAGGACTCACAAGAGAGTACAAAGAATATCTCCTGAAGCACAAAATAAAAAGGGTGAACCAGAAGGGCTAAGTATGGAAAAGAAAACAAGCCCTAAAAAGAGTGGTCCTTCAGGTACCTCTGCCCCAGACCCTCCACCTCCAAGGGGGAAGGAAAGAAGGGGAGAAAGCACAGAGAATATTAAAACTCATATGGATCCTCTTTTTACAATAATGATGACAGAATTTAGAGAAAAAGAGAATGTTTTCATAATTTACTGGCATAAGAGAAGATATGCAAAAGGAAAGGAAAAGATCTGAAGAAAGATTTGTGGAAATGAGTACAAAAATACAAGAAATACAAGGGGATATTCTTAATATAGTAAAAGAGAACAAAGAAATAGTTAAGACTCAAACACTTGAAGGCAGTCAGATTCATGACAATATGAAGAAAATTACAGATATGGAAAAGAAATTGATATACATGCAAGATTATAAACACAGGAATAACTTTAGAATAAGGTTCCTGTCAGAATCAGTGGGAAAAGATAAAGGATCCAATCTAAAAATGGAAGTGTTGAAATTGCTACAACAATTGACCCCAGCTGTGAAATGGAGGGAAGAGGACACTGAACGCATACATAGAGTACTGACAGGAAGGAAAAGTATATTACCAAAAGATGTTATTGTCAGAGTTATTAATTACAACAATAAGGAGAAATTGATGAGAACAGTCAAGAAACACCTAGAGAGACTGAAGTATGAAGATGTAGGTGTGGAATTATATAATGACTACTGTCCACAAACAGTAATTTGGAGAAAATCAATGAAGCCTTGTACCGCTATCCTTTTAAGAGCTGGTATAAAATATGCATGGGGATATCCAGTGTTTTTGAAATTTGAGTAGGCAGGAAAAAGATACAGAATTGAAACACTGGAAGAAGGACTGCAACTACTGGAGGAGTTGGGAATAAATACATAAGGAGTATGGAGCTGATAGAGGAGCAGATAGAGGAGAGGGAAAATTATAAAGAAATCAGAAGGAAGAAGAATAAAATTACAGGAAAATTCACCACTCCTCACCTGGAAGACCTGGGGGTCATGAGCAAGGCGATTTGCCTTGGGAAGAAAAGGTGGGGAGGTAAAGAAGGGAAAGGGTGGAGGGAGAAGGGAATGGGGAGGAACTGGAAAGGGTGGGTATGGGGAAAGAAAGTCACTTTTTGGAGCCAGAGGATCTTATAGAAAATGTAATAGAGAATCTAATGGTTAATAAATTAAAGATGTCAACTTTAAATGTACATGGCCTTGGCACAGTAATAAAATGAAAATGTATTGAAGCGTTATTGAAGAAGGATCAAGCAGTTATAATATTTTTGCAAGAGACACATCAAAAAGGGAAGGAGCAAATGAATTGAAATTGAATTGGGTAAGAGTTTATGAAAAAGCATTTGGAAATTCAAAAGCTAGAGGTGTAGCAAAATAATAGCAAAAAATGTAATTTTTTCATTAAAAAGGTGAAAAAAGATGAAGATGGAAGATATATTATAATGCAAGGTGAACTGGGAGAAGATAAATATGTACAAATGAATGTATATGATCCAAATGAAAAACAGGAGGAATTTTATGACAACGTATTTAAAGAAATGGAGGATATGCAAGAACAAAATATTGTTGTAGCAGAAGACTTTAATATGCAAATGGGAAGAATAAAAGATAAATCAAATTATTCATTAAGGGATAAATATGACAATATTGCAAATTTAAATAAAATAATAAAAAAGAATGGGGTTGAAAGATGTGTGGAGACTGGTAAATGAATATGAAAGGAAATATACATATTTTTCAATGGTACATTAGAGTTATTAAAGAATTGATTATATTTTAATCAAAAATTTGATTGATAAAATTATAAATTCAGAGATAGGAAGTATAAAAGTAACAGATCATGCCTTGGTCAATGTGGAGATTATTATGAAGCGAGATTATGAACAGATGAAAAGGTGGAGGTTGAATACAAAGATTTTAAATTACAGAGAAATAGTAGAAAAATTGAGCATGAATGGCAAGAATTATGGGTACTAAATAATAAAGAAGTGTCAAATGGAATTTTGTGGGATACTGTGAAAGCTGTGACAAAGGGAATATGCACAAAAGCAACTTTGAACTTATAAAAAGGCAAGAAGAGAGAAAAAGGAAATTAGAAAGGGAAATAGAATTATTGGAAAATAAATATAAATTAGATAAGGAAAAACAAGCCTATATTGAGTTACGAGCAAAGAGGGAGGAATTGGATCAAATGGAAGTTGATGAAGTACAGGAAAATTTAATTTATCTAAGAAGGGAGTATTTTGAATTTAGTAATAAAAATTCAACAATGTTGGCTAGATCCACACAAAAGAAGAAAATGGAAAATATGATAAATGGGATTAGAAATAAATCAGGTAAAATGTATAGAACGATAAAGGAAAAATTTAAAAATTATGACGAGTTTTATAAAGACTTGTACCAATCAGGGAATAAATCAGTGGAACAAACAGAAAAATATGTAGGGGGAAATTGGAAGATTAAAATAGAAGAGGAAGATAGGGAGTTATTAGAAAAACCAATTACGAAAATGGAAGTAGATGAGGCAACAAATAATTTAAAAAGTGGGAAAGCTCCAGGAATGGATGGGTTAGGACTAGACTATTATAAAGTATTTAAAAAGAAGTGAATACCTAAATTATTAGAATTATATCATAATTGGAGATAAAATCCCTCCATCATGGCAACAATCATTGATAAAATTGATACCAAAGCCAGATAAGGATTTGATGGACCGTGGAACATACAGGCCTATATCATTGATAAATCAAGATACAAAGTTACTATCAGCAATAATGGCAAAGAGAATGAATAGTTGTATGTATAAATATATATTAAAGGATCAATTTGGGTTTGTGAAAGGAAGACAAATGTCAAATTTAATAGGAAGGGTGTTTAATACATATAATCGGCAAAGCAAAATTAAAGGCAGGGATATTAGCATTAGATATATTTAAAGCATTTGACTGTGTGGAATGGCCAAGATTAAAAATAATACTGAAAGAATTTGGAATGGGGAAGAGGTTTAGAGGATTAATAGATCAATTGTATTCCCATAACACAGCTACAGTGATGGTTAATGATGCAATAACAAGAGAGAGAAAAATAATGAGAGGGAAAAGACAATGTTGCCAACTTTCTCCAATATTGTTTGCAATGGTAATAGAAATTCTAGCAAACATGATAAGAAATGATAATAGTATAGAAGGAATTGGATTAGAAACAAAGCATAAGATAAGCTTGTTTGCTGATGATACATTGTTAACAATTAAGGAATTGATTAACGGAATAGAAAAAAATAAAGTACATTTAAAATTATTTGGGGAGATGACAGGCTTACAGGTTAATTGGAATAAATCAGATCTGATGTTGTTTAATTATACTAAGGAAGAAGAAAATATATTTATAAAAGAGAAAAAATTAGAAGTAAGATTAAAAAGTAATATTAAATATTTAGGAATAAACATTACAAAAGATTTAAAAGAATTAGAAGAGAAAAATATGGTATTAAGGAAAGAAATAGAAAAGAAGTTGGAAGAATATGAAAATATTCAACTATCATGGTTTGATAGAGTAGCTTTAGTCAAAATGAAAATATTACTCAAAATATTTTTTTATAGAATGTTACCAATAAAAATATTAGAAGTAGAACTGAAAAAATGTCAAAATATGTTGAATAAATGTAATGGAGGGAAAAGAACAAGATTAAATAAATTATTTTGGTATATATCACAGAGGGAGGGAGGACTTGGCCTTCCCAATATAAAAGGAAATTATGAAGCTAATCAATTGAGATATGTTATAGAAGGAATTGTAGGACCGGGAGATTTAGAATGGTTAAAGATAGATATAGGGGGAACAGATAAAAGAATATGGAATATGTTTTTGGTAATTTTACTAAAAAGGAAATTAAAAGAATTGAGAACCCATTTCTGCAAAATATATTGGAAATATGGTATAAATATAAGAAAGAATTTTTGCCTATTGATTCAGTTTTAACACCTTTCTCTCTCTCTCTCTCTCTCTTGCTTTTCTTCGCAAACGAAGATTCAGGAAGGCCTCATCCCATGCTTTCTTCAAGCGTGCTGATGACTAAAAAGGTCAATCCAAGATAAACAAGTCAGGTTGCAGAAAGCACAGCAGAAGGTCTCCTTGGGTGATGTTTCCGGGTTGTGATTCTTTCTGCATTGTCGTTTCTCTTCAAGACTTGTTCGGTGTGAGTTCTCAAATAAGGCTGCAGCATTGTGGATAGTGTGTCTCCATGCCTCCTGATGTGAGGCCAGGGCAGACCATTGTTGGTGATCAATTTGGCCGAGCCTGAGATGTTGCTTCAGGGAGTCCTTGTATCACTTTTTTGGAGTGCCCCTCTTACGCTGACCCATGGTGAGTTCACCGTAGAGTACTATTTTTGGGAAGCGATGGTCCTCCATCCTAGAAACATGCCCTGCCCAGTGCAGCTGTGTTCTCAATATCATGGCCTCAATGCTGGTGATCCCTGCTTGCTCAAGCACAGCAATATTTGTCCCATAGTCAGTCCAGTGTATATTTAGGATTGTGCATAGACAGCACTGATGAAAGCGCTCGAGGAGTCGTAGGTGTTTCAGACCCATAAAGGAGAATAGACAGTACAATGGCTCTATACACATTGATTTTTGTGGTTTGCCTCATGTGTTTCTCCAGACAGTTTTGTAAAGTCTTCTAAATGCGCTATAAGCCTTAACACCACATATAATGGGGAAAAAATCCCAAATAATATGAAGGAAAAAATGGGAAAGGAATTAAAGAAAAGAGGGCTAGAGAAAATAGAGGGATGGGTAGGATGGATGAGTGAGAAAACGAGTATAAGAGAAATTATATGGAATGAAAATTTTATGGTTAAATTGCATAGTTAGAACAATGGATTAAAAATTGGAAAAAGAATAATAAAGTGTTTACAAAATTTGAAGATTTGGTGAAAAGATGGATAATAATGAAAGTTTGAAAGTTATTACAAGTAAATTATATAAAATATTGATAAAATTAAGGATAATAAAGACAAAATAGATTATCTATGGAGAATATGGGAGGAAGATTTGAAACAAAAAATTGGAGATCATGAATGGGATAACAATAATTGGAAACAAAGACAACTAAAAATTATGTCAATATGAATAAAAGACAATTACTATAAAATAATATGGAAATGATATTTGACACCAGCAAGACTGCATAATATAGACAAGAATAATTCTAAATATTGTTGGAGAGGTTGTCAAGAAATAGATACATATATGCATATGTGGTGGAATTATAAATTTGTACAGCACTTTTGGGAAATGGTCTTTATAGAAATAGAGAATGTTTTCAATAAAAATATGGAAAGGAAACCAAGCATAGCATTGATGTCAATTTATAATGGAGAGAATGGGAACCAAGCAGAAAAGGATTTAATAACAAATGTATTAACGGCAGCAAGATTAATTATAGCAAGATATTGGAAAATGCAAATAAATGTACAAGTGGAGGAGCGGTATAAAGAAGTCTGGAAAATGGCAATAAATGATAAGTTAACATGCAGAATTAAAGTAAGAAAGTGAATTTGGAAAGAAAGTGATTTTGGTAAAATTTGGGAAGTATTTGTTAAAAAAGTATTACAGACAAAAGATGGGAGGTTACCTCCATGAGAAGAAATGGGATTCTGGAAAGATTAGGTAAGGGATAATGGCTCCGGTGAAAGGGAGCACTGAGATGGGGGGGGGTAGGGGCATTAATATTTTTGAATAGAATTATAGTAAAGAATCTATGTTAACTTTTGAAATTAGTTAATAGAAAAATTGTGATGTTTTTGGTAATATTATGTGTTTTGCTAAATAAGTATTGATTTGCTATTATAATATATTTTTTTAAAAAATGCATTTCTAGCCATGGGATTCTACCCGGTATTTCTCTGAGCTTGTTAAAATCATTTTTCCTGAAATTCAAGGTTTATGTTTGACTATACTATTCTTTGCCCTGTTCCACAACCATGAATTTTAGCATTAAATGGCCACTTCCCCTTAAGTACTGACTACTTTGATTCTGGTGACCAGTCAAGGATGGCTGATTCCCTTGTTCCTTCTACTACTTTTTGAAATATGACATTCTAAGGCACATCAGGAATTTGTTGAAGAACCTATGATTAGCAGACTTAGATATCAGGGTAATTGAAATCCCTGCTAATTCTTGGATCCTGGAGGTTTCTGAGATTTGTTTCTGAAAAGTATTATCCACCACCTCTACTTGGTTTGGTGGCATGTAGTAGACTTCTACCAAAATGTTGATTTTGTTTATTCTGTATTTTTACCCAGATGCTCTCAACTAGTTCACTCCAGTCATTCTCACAGATTTCTATTCAAGTGAATTTGTCCTTGACATATGTTACTCCACCTCCATTTCTGCTATATCTATTCTTTCATAACAGATTATATCCTTCAACTGTTATGTTTTACCATTCCACCAGGTCATTCCACCAGGTCTCCGTTATATCTACTGTATAAAGATGTATTTGTCTTCCTACACTAGGACTGCAAGTTTATCTTGTTTGTTTCCCAAATTCTATATATTGGTGTATAGCCATCTGAAACCTTGTTTGTTCTCACCTATTAATTTCTGACAGTTTTATTGTGGATCCCATCAGTTACTCCTCTAGAATTCACATCTTTGTGTTTAGAATTTGCCTTTGGCCTGATGTTTGAGCGATTGTCTGCAACATCCAAAGATTTAGTTTGAAATCCTTTTGATCAGAGGTGACATGTTATTATCAAAGACATTCTCATTAGTCTTCATTGTCAGGATTTTGGGATGTGTAGTCACTGAATGAGCTCATTGTATCAGCCTGATGTCAGCTGCATCTGCTACAGGATTTATTCTCTCTCTGGTCCTCCTAGCATGCTCAGAGGAACCAGTGACATTCATGAGGTGCAACCCATCTGTAGCTAGTAGTCCTCTATCTAAGAATTGAAGACCATGGTCCCAGAAGCCACACCTTTCCTGTCTATAACATACAGCCAGTCATTCACTTATAGTGTCTTCCTGTCCCTGTGTAGTCCTCTGTCCTTTACTAGCAAAATTGATTAGAATACCACCTGAATCTCAAAACCCTGTTCTTGGCCATGTTGTTGGGGCCCACATGCATAATGGAAAAAGGAGTACCGATCTCTGTTCTTGATGATCTTGGCAAATTGTCTGTGGCATCCTGAATATGTGCATCAGAAAGACAGCACACTTCCAAATTCATCTTATCAGGTTAGGTGCCTCTGTAACCCTGAGCAATGAGTCCTGAACCACCAGCACCTTTCTCTTCTTATTATGGTTTGTGGTTATATTGACTCTTTCTTTGATATGTGGTGTCCCTTGTTGCTGGTTTCCTGTTTGAGCATCTTCACTGCTGGTATCTTCATGAAGATGTAGGAAGTGATTGTTTAGTTGGACCAGTTTTGAATGCCTTTTCTGTGGTTTGCTCCTGATGATGGGTGTTCTCCAGGGTGTTTCCTCACTTTTACAGGACTCTTCATTTTCCTCACTGTTACAGTCCTTTTCTTTCTCATTGGCAGTTTCTTCCTGTTGATTCTGTAGGATCAATTCTCACTGTGTTCTATCTAGGACATCTTCATGTTCTCATGCATTGAAGGGACTCAACACACAGCTGTAGTGCTTACATATTCTCATCCAGCAGAGGCACCAATTTGCATTTAGTGCAGGTATAGTTGGTGAGGTTTCCTGGCAAGAAGACAAACATTACACATACATTGTAGCAAACAACTATGGATCCTTCTTCCTCCATCTCTTCAGTTATTTATCACTTCTTTCTCCCTGTAATATCTATTTGGGATATAAGTGCACAAAGTGCAAGGCATGCACTGCTGGCTCAAATGCTTGCCGCTTCTCCCAACCTGGCTGCTTTTCTGCTCATAGCAACTTCAGCAAAGGTTGATGGAGGAAAGTATGCAGATGACCTGCTACTCTTCCAGAGCTTCACGTCTGAATTCAAATTGGACTTGAATTCAAAATGGGCTTGATATATTGAAGAGGTGAGTTTAAATTAACTAAAGTAATTTCAAATTGAGAAGTGCTGACATGCTAAAATTAGACAGGGAAGATGAAATGCACAAATATAGGCTGGGTGACATATACCATATTGATCACCCAGCCTATATTGGTGGGGGGACACCAATATGGTTGTCCCCCCCACATTCACAGGTTTGACACACATGGATATGATTATTCATGGGTTTGCCTCCACCACCCTGAAGCCCGGGTCCACCTTCACAAGATTCAGGAGGAGGGAGCACCAGAAATTGCCATGGCTGCCACCAACTGCCTTCCTAAGCTGGCTGCTCTGTGGGCTTTTGGAAGCTTCTGATGTTGGAGATTTCTGACGCTCTGCCTTCCCCAAGCACAAGCACAGCAGTGTAGGGCTTGGATAAGGTGGAGTACCAGCTATCTCTGTTGTAGTTATATCTACAGTTGTAGGCACTACAGACTGGGTGAGTAGCCTTGTCATTACAGAAAAAAATGGGACTTTGTGTGTATGCCTTGATTCGCAAGATCTTAAGAAGCAGTTCTGAGACAACATTATGCCATTCCTACAGGAGAGGAAGTTTTGAGTCACTTGACTGGAAAGGAAATCTTCAGTTATAGATGAGAAAGATGGTTATTGGTAGGTGAAACTGGACAAAGCTTCATCAAGATTCTGTATATTTAATACACCCTGGGCAGAGGTATTCTTTTAATCATCTACCATTTGGCCTTAAGTCCTCAAGTGATGTTTTCCAACAAAATAAATCAGGAAACCTTTGGGTATATAACAGGTGTACATATGATAGCTGATGATATGATCATAGCAGCAGAGACAGTTGAACAGCCTGATGAGATTTTACATCATGTTACGGAAACAGCATGTGCTAAGAACATCAAATTTAATAAAGAAAAGGTTCAGTTTAAGGTTGACTCTGTAATGTACATGGATCACATAGTGACTGCTGAAGGAGTTCACCCAGATAATGAGAATGTTAAGGCCATTCAGGAAATGAAGCTGCCTCAGGATAGACAAGGTGTGCTCAGATTTTTAGGATCAGTGCAATATCTGATATCAAACAAAAATTGTGTCATGGACCTGTACTCCAATATTTTTATGTGGCAAAACCAGTTGTTGTCCAAGCTGATGCACCAAAAGATGGTTTAGGAGCATGCTTTCTTCTGGACAACAACCCAGTGTTCTATGATTCAAGGTCACTTAGCTTGACTGAGCAAAATAATGCCCAAATTGAGAAGGAATTGCTTGCTGTCATATAGGCAATGAAGAAGTTTCATCAGTATGTGTTTGGTAAAGATGTCCTAGTTCAGACTGAACATAAGCTTTGGAAGGCGGTTTTTAAAAAACTGATAAGCAGTGCTCCTGCCTGCTTGCAGCAGATGCTTCTAAAGCTTCAGAGTTATCAACTTAGTGTGGTACATACTCCAGGTAAACTTATGTGTCTTGTTGATACCCTGCCACAGGCTACTGTAGATTCTCTCTTAAGTGAGGAGGATTGTATGGAAGATTTGAGAGTAGTGTATGAAATAAGCACATTAGCCATGCTTTGTGCTGGAGTGCATACAATACAAGAGGCAACAAAGCAAGATTATCAACTTCAGGTGGTTCAAGTATACGTAGATCATGATGACCATAATATCTAAGAGATGTTTTCCAGTGGCAAAGTCTTTCTGGCCAGTTGAAGGACCATTTGTGGTGCCAAGATGGTATTCTTTTCATGGGAGATAGATTATTCCTATATCTCAAAGACAGAAAAGACTATCACAGTTTCATGAGTTTTACTAAGGTATTCATAGAACCAAAGCTATGGGAAGAGGGTTGATGTATTGGTCTGGCATGCCAAAAGATATTGAAACAGTTATTGGAAACTGTTCTGTTTATTTACTTTTGCTCCAAGTAATCAAAAGGAACCACTTAAACCACGTGAGATTCTTGAAGTAACATGGGAGGAGGTTGGTGCAGATATTTTAGAACAGGACAATTCTTTTCTTTTGGTGGTTGATTATTTTTCAAATTATCCAGAAGTTTTAAGTTTATCTGATAAGAATGCAAGAACTGTGATTGGTAGGCTTAAATCTGTGTTTGCTAGCCATGAAATACCAAGGACGGTTGTGAATGATACTATGTTCTTTCCTAGTCAGGAATTTTAAATGTTTATCAAAGAGTGGAGATTTGAGCAATGTAGTCCAGGATATGTACAATCTAATGGAATGGCACAATGAACAATCCAATCTATAAAACTCAACTTGTGGAGGCAATTAGCTAACACACATTAGAGCAGGCCTGCGCAACTAGGCAGTAGGTAGGAGCCGAAATCAAACCAGGCCAAAGATCTGAGGGCCGCAGATCGATTTTTAGCAGCTCACGTTCCAAGTAAAGGTATAATTAATTAATTAATTAATTAATATCAGTAATAATAATAAGTAATTAATAAAAGTATAATTACCACCTCTTCCTTTTTCCTTCCCGGGTGCTTCACTCACTCCATAGCACTCCTCTCCCTCAATCTGCCCCGGGGCTGCTTGCTCGGGTGGCCATACCTCTATCCCTGCTTCTGCCACCACCACCAAATCATCTCCTCACAGAATGCAGGAAGGCAGAGGCTGCTTCAACCCCCGGTGCCCAGGGGCTAAAGCAGCCTCTGACTTCTCCTGCTTCTACCACCAAATCGGCTCTTCACATCTGGCAGCCAGCTCACCAAGGAGTGCAGGAACACAGAGGCCACTTCAGCTCCCAGTGGCCAGGGGGTAAAGCAGCCTCTGCCTTCCCTCACCACCACTGCTAAATTGGGTCTTATTGGCTGGTGGCTGAAGCGATCTCTGCCTTCCCTCGCCACTGCCAATGCCACTGGGTCCTCAAGGCTGGCAGCCAGCCAGCGGCAGAGCATGGGAACACAGAGGCCACATCAGTCCCTGGCAACCAGGGGCTAAAGTGGCCTTTGCCTTCCCTTGTCACCACTGCCAAATTGGGTCTTCACAGCTGGTGGCTGGCCAGCTGCAGAGTGCAGGAAGACAAAGACTGCTTCAGCTGCCAGTGGCCAGGGAAAGTGTCTTCTGCCTTCCCTTGCCGCTGCTGCCATTGCCACTGCCAAATCCGATCTTCATGGCTGGCTGCTGGCCGCAGAGGCAAGGGAAGGCAGAGGCCAGTAGCTCCAACATGAAGATAGCAGCTCTACCACTAAGCTCCATCCAGCACAAAGGCAGCAGCTCCAACGTCCCTGGGAGTTTGAGCAGGGGCTGGTTTCTTTTGATTTTGCTTTGTTTACTTTTAAAAAATAAAATTGATGGCCACTGTCAATCAATCAGACTGTAGCACTGATTGGTGGTACCAGAAGATACCACTGAGAATGATTGTCGCTAAGAATGATTTGGATTCTTGGATCGTGGGCTGCAGTTCCATGAGGAGGGACTTCTGGCAAGAGATGGGGTGCATCTCACACCAGTTGGCAGAAACGTTTTTGCCAACAGTCTCAAGAATTTGATCAGGAGGGCTTTAAACTGAGTCATATGGGGGAGGGAGACAGTATTCTGGAAGGCAAAAGGGCTGGAGAAAATAGTCAAACAGTCATTGATGGAGCAAGGCAATCAGCACAAGGACCCAACGGTGGGAGGCAAAAAAAACTTGCACAGGCAGCAAGTAAAGGGAACACATGGTCCTAGATGTTTTATAAAATAATATGGAGATGGTGTTTGACACCAGCAAGATTGCATAATATAGATAAGAATAACTCTAAATATTGTTGGAGAGGTTGTCAAGAAATAGGTACATATATGCATATGTGGTGGAATTGTAAATTTGTACAGCAGTTTTGGGAAATGGTTTTCATAGAAATAGAGAATATTCTGAATAGAAATATAGAAAGGAAACCGAGCATAGCATTGATGTCAATTTATAATGGAGAGAATGGGAACCAAGCAGAAAAGGGTTTAATAACAAATTTATTAACGGCAGCAAGATTAATTATAGCAAGACATTGGAAAATGCAAATGAAAACTTGTAAATGTACAAGTGGAGGATTGGTATAAAGAAGTGTGGAAGATGGCAATAAATGATAAGTTAACATGTAGAATTAAAGTAAGAAGAGGAAGTTGGAAAGAAAGTGACTTTGATAAAATTTGGAAAGTATTTCTCAAAAAGTATTACAGACAAAAGATGGGAGGTTACCTCCATGAGAAGACATGGGATTCTGGAAAGATTAGGTAAGGGATAATGGCTTCAGTGAAAGGGAGCACAGAGATGGGGAGGTAGGGGAATTAATATTTTTAAATAGAATTATAGTAAAGAATCTATGTTAACTTTTGAAATTAGTTAATAGAAAAATTGTGATGTTTATAGTAATTTTATGTGTTATAATAACTAAGTATTGATTGGACAATATAATGTATGATTATAAAATTAATAAAACATATATTTTTTTTAAAAAAAGAATACTAAAAGAGAAGAGACCTCAAGACGGATGGGACTTTCTCAAAAGGGAGATACTGCAATTCTATGATTCTATGATTCTATGAAGGCACAATTTCAAACAGTACCATTGAGGAAGAAAAATGGGAGGTGTCTCAAGAAACCAGGATGGATGACTAAATAAATTTCAACGGGGTTCAGTTTTAAACGGATCATGTATAGGAAATGGAGAAAAGGGGAAATCACCAAAGAAGAATTCAAACAGATAGCGAACACGTGTAGGAGTAAAGTCACAAAAGCTAAAGTGCAGAATGAGCTCAGGCTTGCTAGAGAGGTTAAGAACAATAAAAAGGTTTTTTTAGGCTATGTCCGCAGGAAAAGGAGGAAGAAGGAAAGGGTAGGGACACTACACGGAGAAGATGGCCAAATGCTAACAGGGGACCGAGAAATGGTAGAATTAATCAACACCTTCTTTGCCTCAGTGTTTTCAGAAAAGGAAAAGGGTGAGCAACCTGAGGATAAAGGAACAGAGGACACAATAGGGGAAATCCAACACAGAATAAGCAAAGAGGTAGTACAGGAATACCTTCTTAAACTAAATGAATTTAAATCTCCAGGACCAGATGAACTACATCCAAGAGTATTAACAGAGCTGGCAAATATAAACTCAGAGCCATTGGCAATAATCTTTGAGAACCCCTGGAGAACACGAGAAGTCCCACATAGTGGAGGAGGGCAAATGCCCCCATCTTCCAAAAGTGGGAAAAGAGGATCCCAACAATTATCATCCAGTGAGTCTGACATCAATACCAGGGAAGATTCTAGAGCAGACCATTAAACAGTCAGTCTGTGAACATTTAGAAGACAATGCCATAATCACAAAAAGCCAACATGGGTTTCAGAGAAACAAGTCATGCCAGACTAAACTGATCTCTTTTTTTGATAAAATGACCAGCTTGGTAGATGAAGGGAATGCTGTGGATATCGTATACCTTGATTTCAGTAAGGCCTTTGACAAGGCTCCCCATGACATTCTTGTAAACAAGCTTGTAAAATGTGGGGTAGACAAGTTAACTGCTCAATGGATTTGTAATTGGTTGACAGGCCAAACCCAAAGGGTGCTCAGCAGTGGCTCCTCTTCGTCTTGGAAAGATGTGACCAGTGGGGTGCCACAGGGTTCTGTCCTGGGCCCAGTGCTATTCAACATCTTTATCAATGCCTTGGATGACAGAATTAGGGGCATACTGATCAGATTTGCAGATGACACCAAATTAGGAGGAGTAGCTAATACCCTAGAGGACAGGATCAAAATTAAAAATGACCTGGATAGACTGGAGAGCTGGGCCAAAGCTAACAAAATGAAATTCAATACGGAGAAATGTAAAGTACTGCATTTAGGGCGGACAAATGAAATGCATAGATATAGGATGGGGGAGACCTGGCTGAATGAGACTACATGCGAAAGGGATCTAGGAGTCCTAGTAGACCAAAAGTTGAACATGAGTCAACAGTGTGATGAGGTAGCTAAAAAGGCCAATGCGATTTTGGACTGCATCAATAGAAGTATAGTGTCTAGATCAAGTGAAGTAATAGTGCCACTCTATTCTGCCTTGGTCAGACCTCACCTAGAATACTGTGTCCAGTTCTGCGCACCATAATTCAAAAAGGATGTGGACAAATTAGAGCATGTCCAAAGAAGGGCGACTAAAATGGTGAAAGGTCTGGAAACGATGCTGTATGAGGAGAGACTTAGGGAGCTGGATATGTTTAGCCTGGAAAAAAGACGGTTAAGAGGCGATATGATAGCCCTGTTTAAGTATTTGAAGGGATGTCACGCTGAGGATGGAGCAGGCTTGTTTTCTGCTGCTCCAGAGACTGGAACACGGAGCAATGGATTCAAGCTCCAGGAACAGAGATTCCACCTCAACATTAGGAGGAACTTTTTGACAGTAATAGCTGTTCGGCAGTGGAACACACTCTCTCGGAGCATGGTGGGGTCTCCTTCCTTGGATTTCTTTAAACAGAGGCTGGATGGCCATCTGTTGAGGATGCTTTGATCATGATTTCCTGCGTGGCAGGGGGTTGGACTGGATGGCCCTCGTGGTCTCTTCCAACTCTGCAATTCTATGATTCTATGATCTCTTTCTTTTTTAAAATTACCAGCTTTGTAGATGAAGGGAACGCTGTGGATATTGCATACCTTGATTTCAGTAAGGCCTTTGACAAGGTTCCCCGTGACATTCTTGCAAACAAGCTTGTAAAATGTGGTCTAGACAAGTTAACTGTTAAATGGATTTCTAATTGGATGACCAGCCGAACCCAAAGGGTGCTCCTCAGTGGCTCCTCTTCTCCTTGGAAAGATGTGACCAGTGGGGTGCCACAGGGTTCTGCCCTGGGCCCAGTGCTATTCAACATCTTTATCAATGACTTGGATAATGGAATTAGGGGCATACTGATCAGATTTGCAGATGACCCCAAATTGGGAGGAGTAGCTAATACCTTAGAGGACAGGATCAAAATTCAAAATGACCTGGATAAACTGGAGAGCTGAGCCAAAGTTAACAAAATGAAATTCAATATGGAGAAATGTAAGGTACTGCACTTAGGGCGAAAAAATGAAATGCATAGATATAGGATGGGGGAGACCTGGCTGAATGAGACTACGTGCGAAAGGGATCTAGGAGTCCTAGTAGACCACAAGCTGAACATGAGTCAACAGTGTGATGCGGTAGCTAAAAAGGCCAATGTGATTTTGGACTGCATCAATAGAAGTATAGTGTCCAGATCAAGGGAAGTAATAGTGCCGCTCTTTTCTGCCTTGGTCAGACCTCACCTAGACTACTGTGTCCAGTTCTGGGCACCACAGTTCAAAAAGGGTATGGACAAATTGGAGCGTGTCCAAAGAAGGGCGACTAAAATGGTGAAAGGTCTGAAAATGATGCCTTATGAGGAGAGACTTAGGACTTTTTCAGACGTTTAAAAAGCAACGCAAGCAGCCTCGTCAGCTTGCGAGGCTGCTGTGCTGCAAAGTGTCAGTTTCAGTTGACGCTGCCCCCTGGCGGTACTGTTGCGGTACCGCGGGGAGTGTTGAGCGTCACATTTGCTTGATTTTTACTCACCAAAGTTGATTGTGAGTAAAAATCAAGGAAATATGACACTCAACTCTCCCCGCGGTACTGCAACAGTACCGCCAGGGGGGAGCGTCATCCGAAAGTGACGCTTTTCTGCGCAGCAGCCTCGCAAGCTGACAAGGTGCCTGCGTTGCTTTTTAACCATCCGAAAAAGTCCATTAGGAGCTGCCTATGTTTAGCCTGGAAAAAAGACGGTTAAGAAGCGATATGATAGCCCTGTTTAAGTATTTGAAGGGGTGTCACTTTGAGGAACAACCACATTTTCCTATCCCTAATTTCATTTATGTTTCTTACCCACTATGACTGTAGTCATTGTAGAAGGCATCTACTCTTTCTATGCCAAATTAAATAAATCTCAGGCTGAAGAGATGAACATATGAAGATCTTTCGATAATTGTAACTGTGGAAAAACGGATTTTAAGGGATAGGTTGGCATGGGAATCCTAATTGTTTTCATTATATTTGAGCAGAAAGGAGTTTTCATGAGTGGCAGAGGCTGGCTTGGTGGGTGGTGAATCTTAAGGGATACCATTTTGGACTGACTTCAAAGTAAAATTAATTAAATTTTAAAAAGAAAAGGAATAGTCATGCAGCTCGTTTTGTGGAGCACCAAAAGACAATACTGAAAGTAATAAAATTAAACATATTTCATGTTAATTTCCAAGACTGGAATAGGTGCAACTTTAACTTCTGTCCTATTATAGTTTGATATACTTTAAATTGCAACTTTACTTTTTATAACTGGAAATTAATATAATATTGTTATAAAAACAATAAAATACATTTTTTTATAAATTACAAGTGTGGTGTGAATTTCTGTGGAGATCTTTTGTGGGTCCATCAAAAATGACTGTGTAGAAAAGGTCACCAGATATGACAGAAACAACTATGGGAACCCAGAAGATGAAACAGAATATGCTTGCTATTATCCAGTCACAGCTAACCAAAATATTTCTACAGGTGTCCCTGACATCCATGGGTTTGACATCTGTGGCTTTGATTATTCACGGGTTTGCCTCTGTACCACTGAAGCCCGAGCATGCCTGGTGCACATTCATACATCAGCCTTGGGATTTGGGAGGGGGAGAGCACCGGCAATTTCCATGGCTGCCACCACCTGCCTCCTGAAGCTGGCTGCTCTGCAGGCTTTGGGAGGCTTTTGATGATGGAGATCGCTGATGCTCTGCCTTCCCCAAGCACTAAATAGCCAGCGTGGGGCTTGGATAAGGCAGAGCACCAGTTATCTTCATTGCACTAGTTCAGCAGCGTGGAACTTGGATAAGGCAGAACACCAGCTATCTTCATTGCCTAGAGACTCTGAAGCCAGCTGCTCTATGTGCTGTGGGGGGCACTTGGCAACAGGGATCTCTGCTGCTCTGCTTTCCCCAAGAAAGTTCAGCTTCGGGGTGTGCGAGGCTGCTGCATGAATGTGCATGCACCTGCTTCAGCAGGCAGGGCAGCAACTGAGGGGCCTGGCTGCCATGCGCACATTTTTTGTACTCTAGCCTTCCCTCCCTCTCTCCAGCTGCCCATTTCACAAGTATTGGGAGCCCTGCCCCTACCTCCACCATATGTATTGACAGTTTTTTCACTTTCGCTTGGGTCCTGTGCCCCTAACCCCTGCAAATGTGGAGGGCCAAGCAGACAAGCCAGCCCTTCATGTCCGCCCCTGGAACAGCCTGTCCTGCCCCCAAACCTTCCCACTCTTCCACCTATTCAGGAGTCCCACCCCCTGGGTGACCTCCTGAATCTTGGCAAGAATAGTGGCAAAGCCTTATGGCCAGTGAAGGAGCAATAACCTCCTCCCCCACCCAGCTGAGGGAGAGAGGTAAAGGAACAAAGGCAATATGGACCAATTGCCCAGAGAATTACAGCAATTCATACAGAATAGCTACACAGATTCCAACCAGGCCCGTGGATGAGGCAGAGACAAAGGAGAACAAGATGGGTTTGCCCAGAGAATGCATGATTATCAACCCACCTTGGACCCTCAGGAGACTCCCAGGCAAACAGGCAAGAAGCAGCAATTGCCAAGGAGAAATCAACAGGCAGAGCTTTGGCAAGGGAAGAAGGCAGCACCGTCTCTGCTCCCCCCCCCCGCACCAGCTGAACCAGCCTAGGGCAGAAGGCAGATGTCCGTGCCCTCCCTGTTCCCTCTGGAGACAGAGAGGGAAGACACAAAAAGGCCAAAAGTCGCACAGAAGCATCACAGCAAATGCTAAGAAAGCACACAGTCTTTTAGGTATCTTTTATTTGTGTAGGAGATTCAGGGAATGAAGAGAGAAAACTTCCCTAGAGTGATTGCACACCCATTCCAACAAAATGCCTTTCCCCTCCCTTTCTCCAGAGCTTGGCAATAAAACCAGAGGGAAATTGTCCTTCTTGGCTATTTCGCACTTTTCTCCACAGAAGACACAGGGGCTGGTTCCACAACAGGAAAAAGTTTGCAAGATTCCGGATTACTGTTCTTTTGCATCAGGAGTGCATAAATCACATGACTCCTGGCATTTTCGGATGATGAAGCCAGATCCAGCAACTTTCTGTTTTCCTTAGTTCACACAGGCAAAGGTGGGGGGGATCGCCTCCAGATGATTAAAGCCAGGCAGGAGGCAGGGAGGGAGCAAGGAGGGGGTTATGGAGACCATAAATAATGAGAGGAAAGAAAAAGGACAAACAAACAAGGGATCGAAAGAGCGATCTGTCAAACTCCCCCCCTGTCTTCCCCAGCCCCGAAAGGCTTCTATAAAGAAAGGAGTCAATGAAAGCATGAACAAGCAAAAGCATGGTGGAGCGATCTCCTTCGCTTCCCTTCATGCATGCACACACAAACACACACCACAGAACTAGGGCTTGTCTCATTCCTAATTGTTTTCCCTCTCTCCGAAGCCTTGAATAAAGGCAAGTGAATGGAAGGACAAACAAACAAAAGAACGAACATGCGATCGGCTGTTTCCCAGCACACGCGAATGCACACACACACACACACTCACACCAGCAAAGCAGCGAAGCATCTTCCCTCCCCTGAAAGACAGACAGGAAGGGCTCGAGTTTCCAAAGTGGGTTGGAAGCAGAAGGAGGGTGAATTTCTTCTCTCCAACCCCTCAGTGTATTCAGATAAAGCAGAATGGTCACTCCAACCAATCAGGATTCAGCTCTGCTCACAGTAATTCGAAAAGGCAGATGCCAGTTTACACAATCGTTAGTTCCCATGATAAATTATGCGCATTTTCACGAACTTAATCAAAAAAGTGTGGAAAACTAGCAAAAGCTGATACTGCGCAACTTATGGTTTTTTTGCAGCCCCTCCTTCTGAAAAGGGCGCTGTTGCTTCGAAATGCATGGGAACTATCAGGCTTCTTGTTGCATTCTTTGAGGATTTATTTTGCCATGTAAACGACCCCACAAATTCAAACAGGCCATCTGAAAAGCACATTCTCCCCCCCCCTTCCAGGAAAGCAAAGCAAAACAGCCTGAACAAGAGGGCCCAGTGAGAACAACGACTCACACACACACCCCTCCACCTCTCCCCCCCCTCCCAGGGAAGCAGAGGAACAGGCTGAAACAGAACTCAGAGGAAGCTCCAAAAGCCCTCCTGAGATACAATAGCTTGAAAACAGCACTATAGCTACTGGAACTAGGAAAGTCACAGAGCCCCCTACACCAAGGCATCAGGAAATCTGTTTCACCCCCTGTTTCTCACTTGCCACAGTAGGTCCAAAACACACTGCCATCCACTCTTTGTCACTCAAAACCCAGTCAATGGCAAACTGGGACAGTTCTCTGGCTAACCAGTGAACAACTCACTCTGTTGGGGGATTCCCAACCCCCCTTCTCTATTCCCCAGAAAAGGGACAAGATAGCTGACTGGAAGGTGTGTGAGGCAAGTTTTAGAAAAGAGAGAAAACATTATTTCCAGTTCCAGCACTTAAATACTTAGCATGGAGGGAAATCTCTCATCCAGGCACTCAGCTTAGGTTTACATGAAATACATTCAGTCATAGGTTAACATAAATCATAAAACTAATGCATGCTAACTAGACATTCCCTAAGCTAAGAAAATAGTAACTCACAGTTGATGAAGTCCATAAACCTCAGTTCATGTCCCAACTGGGATGGGGATGGCTCAGGCTTATCATAGCTGGCCTAGCTAGGTCTCTGGAGATGGAATTCAGAGTCCTTTGGAAGTCTCTCCCTTAGACTTCATGGTATCATTTAGGCTCTTGATGTTATAGAGCCAGGAGGGAGATTGGCTCCTCTGACCTCAGTAATCATGTTTACATCTCTTGCTGGTCTCAGCCATGTGGCTCTGAACAAAGGAATTCAGAAACTTAAAAGTCCATTGGTCAGGTCTGATTGGTTCTGCAGTGCCATACCTGATTGGCTTTTCAGTCAGGTGATGTGATGTGATGTGATGTTTAGTCAATGAGGTTCCACCTTCTTACCTGTTCCTATGGAAGCAAGACTGGAAAATTCCAGATGCTGTGAGAATTCTTTCCCCATGATGGGGTTGGTCACTCCATCATAACAAGGTGTGATGAAATAAATGTTCTGCCCATTATCTTCATGTCCCTCTTCTATACTATTAAGTTTGACTCTGGAAGAAAATGCTGTATTACACAAACAACAAACAAAACCAGTGGAAGAACCTAAATAAAATATTCATCTGAATATTACTCCAAAAAATACTAAGTGATTCTATTCATTTATCAAATATTGTAACTATTCTTGAACCCCAAAAAATGCATACTATCATGTTTAGGGTGTAAAGTTAAAATTAATTTTCTAATTCATAGTTACCTGCATTTATACCACAAACACAGTTCAAATCATACCTTGCTTGTTTATATAAGTAATATGAAAAATACATAATACAGAATGGTTCTGTTGTTGATATTCTCTTATAACTGTGATGTGCATTTGTTGAAATGAATAGTTTACAGAAGTGTATAGTTCTTATACACCTGCCTATCTCAAAAATCTCTCAAATATTTAAAATTGTAATTTATCATATAGCAATGTCATATTAAGGCACACCGAATGTACACCTGACCTGTTTTGTCTAAGGAAGGTTCTTATACTCTGTTTTGTCTAAGGACATTATCAGACGCGGCAAAAATTGTGGGATTACGATGTCAGGGTAGCATGAATGGGCCCCACTATCACATCATGTCATTTTCTTCATGTTAGTACTCCATGCTCCAGCTGTGAAAAAAGCATTCTTTCTCATTCATGAGACAAGACATCAATAGATTGTCAATAGCACTCTTTTTGAGCTATTGACTGTGTGTGAAAACACATCCCGTTGTAATCACGAGATTACAGCATGAATGGGTGGTCCTCAGCATAAAAACCTCTGGGTGAGAACAAGAAAATGAAGCAGAGGATGCTCTTTTTTATGAACTGTCCCTTTTAGTTTGCACATTTTTAGTTTGTCTCAGTACTTGTATGTTCATTTACTTTGTTAATTAAGGGTTTTTTTTGAGTTTTAAGAGCGCTTACATCTTCTTGTGAGAACCTCCAAAACCTTGCCCATGCCGAATCATGGAAGTAAACTCCCGTTCTTGCATCACTAGTGGTCTTCATTTGATAATTCCGTGGCATTTCTTTTGTGCGATTACAGCTACATGTTATAATGCCATAATGTTCCCACTATCTTCATTCGCAGAATTACAGCGTTTTTAGACACTAGTCTGATAATGTCCTAGCTGACAGTTTCTGAGTTCAGTATAGTATTGATGTTCTCAAATCTACACTTTTTTGAAGAAGCTTCAGGTTTGCTCTGTTAGAGAAATTACATACATTGACATTTTTGTATCTTTTCCCTCACCCTAGAGTTCCTCACCCATCCAATCAATGGCAGATTACTCACTCATCTTGAAGGGGAGGCAACATGGAGTTGAGAAAATGGCTGAATTGTTGGTGGAGAGATGGGCCCAAATGAATGTATTGCAGCTGTGGAAAAGGCAAATTCCATCATGGGGATCATTATGAAAGGAATGGAAATCACAGCCTTACAGTCATTATGATCAAAAAAGAGAGAGAGAAGGGAGTCTGTACTCTGTATATGAATATGAGGATGAGAGTAAGACACAAAGTGACAAACATCCTTCCCAGGTAGTAATTTTTAAAGACTGGCCACTGTTGGTTTCCCACCTGAGTATAGTGGCCAGTTGCAACTGCAAAAGGAGCTAGGGTCCATCATAATCCACAGTTTTCTGTGAACACAATGACAAAGAAGAAGCATACTAGAAAAATCCTCCCCTCTCATGCTGACAAAAGTTATTTGCTAAATCCCCTTCATTCAGTGAGTGACAGGAGACTGGTGTCAAGTGAGAAAATGAAATGTAAATTTTATTAAATACCTCTCTCATCTCTGGATACCAATCCAGATTCCAGCATAACACAGCAAATCAAATCCTGTCTTTGCCTTGCCTAAGGGCAAGTGAAGAATCATTTCTTCTTAATACCATTCTTTCCTAGTAAAATATTTTTTCTGTTTAGTAACTGAAAAATTAAAATACAAACCCTGAATAACCTGCGGGGGGATATATTTTCAAGAACAACAAGCTACATTGTGTGTTGGTTGTACCTTGTGTTGTCTTTCCATCTTTATGCCTGGATAGCAGTGATGATCAAATGCTGCATAAAATGGCAAGATAAAAATATGTTAGTAACTTATCTAGACATTTTCTTCCCATCCCCATAAGAGAGTTCAGTCGCAGGGCCATGGGTTGTCTTGGCAATGACTTATCTGTGGCTGCACAGAAAACTTAAGGAGGAAGTGAGCAGAAAAAAAGAGTATATACTGTATAAAGAATGGAATGAAGTACAAATCACCAAAGAGTACAGATGTGTAGCCCAAACTTGCAGGAATGGTATAAAGAAAGTGAAAGCTCAGAATGAGCTGATACAGATCTAGGCAAGCAAGGAGCAACAAAAAGGATCCCCCTCCCCATATACTGTGATGTGCAGGCTAGACTCTCAAACTGCAAATATGGGCTTTTAGCATTAAGAATAGTACAGATATAATCATCAGCAGAGCAAAACTTAGTACAAAGGCATTGTCAAGACTAAAAGCCAGTTCCCCATTACACAGCATATAAAGTGCAAACTATATTCCCACCAAAGCAATTAATTACTATTGCTCAGCAAAGCATAACAATTCCTCTTTCCACCATCCACCCCCTTTCACCTCAGCACCAGTCTTCCCACCAGAAGGACCTTGATGCATAACCCTACCACATTCTTTTCCAGTCACATCTGCTATTTACTTTCACAGGATGTTTTTCCCTCTGCATAATTAGCAGTACAACATCACCCATAATCCTGCATTGCATTCTACATTCTGTCACAGCAATTAAGCATACATTTGTCAATTTAGCATGTCACGATCATGTTTGAGCAAGGTCCTGACAGATACATGCAAGGAAAGAGAATGAGCAAGGGAATAGTAAGATTCCACCTAAACATTAGGAAGAACTTCCTGATGGTAAGACCTGTTTGACAGTAAAATGGACTGTGCTGGAGTGTGGTGGAGTCTCCTTCTTTGAAGGTTTCTAAACAGAGGCTGGATGGCCATCTGTCAGGAATGCTTTGATTGTGCATTCATGCATGGCAGGGGGTTGGACTAGATGCCCCTTGTGGTCTCTTCCTTCTCTATGGGTCTATGATTCTACTGTGTGGCCACTGTTCAATAAGGATGGTAAAATATTAACAGATCACAACAAAAAGGCAGAGCTACTCAATACCTATTTTGCTTCAGTTTTCTCCCCAAAAAAGAACTGTGTGCTTTCAGGCAGCATCAGAATGCTTGCCAAGGTACCTGGGTTGCAAATTGAGATAGATAGAGGATTAGTCAGGAATCACCCAGCTAACCTAAATGAGTTGAAATCTGCAGAGCCAGACAGCCTGCATTCCGGAGTACTGCTCATGTATTCTCTAGATGACTTGACATCATTTTTGACAATCTTGGAGATGAGGTGAGATGTCAGAGGACTGGAGAAGGGCAAACGTTGTCCCTGTCTTCAAATAAAGGCAAGAAGAAGAAGAAGAAGAAGAAGAAGAAGAAGAAGAAGAAGATAATGATGATCCAGGAAACTACAGACTGACCTCAATACAAGCAAAAACATTAAAACAGATTAAAAAGGCATCTTGACAATGCAGTGATCTGCAGGAGCCAGCACAGTTTTCTCAAGAATAAATTCTGCCTAACTAATCTTACCGTATATTCCGGCGTATAAGACGACTGGGTGCATAAGACGACACCCCAATTTTTAAGTTAAAATATAGAGTTTGCCCCCCCCCCAGCCAGCCACCTGGCTGGAAAGCCTGCCCCCCACCAGCCAGCCAGCTCAGTGGCTGTAGATGATGGAATAGTCTGTGAAATTAAAGGACTGAGAACAGCTAAAAAAGCATGGGATACTTTGAAAAATCTCTGTGGTGTTCAATCTTTGGAAAGTAAGGTTGCATTAATACTGTAAGTTGGTTAATATGAAGCTATCAAATCCCAAATTTTTGAATGAGCACATTAATAAATGAGCACATTAATGATTTTAGAGCCACAGTGGTAGACAAGAGAATTTCACCATAGACAAAACTTGATGCAGAATGATAAGTCTGAATCCAGACATTCTAATTTTAGGCTAACTTGTCCTGAAAAGAAACATTATTTTGACTCTCCTGAGCTAAATGGAGGGCCATTTAACTCTTCAAAGGCAAAGCAGTCATTCTCACAGCAGGAGGAAGGATTTGCTGAGAAAACTGCCCAGGCCATTTTACACTTCAATCATTCTCACAGCAGGGGAGTATGATTACTGGGGTATAAGACCACCGCCCCCACTTTTGAGGAGATTTTCAAGTGTTAAAAAGTAGTCTTGTATGCAGCAATATACGGTATATCATTTTGCAATCAGGTCACTAGTCTAATAAATGGTGGTAAGGTCCCCCATGATATTTTGATTAGCAAATTGTGGAACAGATGGAAACACCATCAGATGGATTCATAATTGTTTGGAAGTCATGATTAATGGCTGTGCTTGAAACCAGAAGAAGTTCTGAATTGTTCCTGGAGCTTGCAAAAGTCTATATTTAGGCCACAAAAAACAAATGCACAGGTATATGTCTCAGAGTACTGCATGAGAAAAGGACCTTGGGATTATTTTTGGTGATAAATTGATAATGACCCAACAGTGTGATGCTGCAGCAAAGAAGACAAATGCTATTTTATCCTGCATTAATAGAAGTATAGTTTCTAACTCTTCAAGATTAGGGTTCATAGAATCATAGAATTGTAGAGTTGGAAGATACCACAAGGGCCATCCTGTCTAACACCCTGCCACGCAGGAAATCATGATCAAAGCATCCCCGACAGATGGCCACCCAGCCTCTGTTTAAAGACCTCCAAGGAAGGAGACCCCACCACGCTCCGAGGGAGCGTGTTCCACTGCCGAACAGCTCTTACTGTCAAAAAGTTCCTCCTCATGTTGAGGTGGAATCTCTGTTCCTGGAGCTTGCATCCATTGCTCCGTGTTCCAATCTCTGGAGCAGCAGAAAACAAGCCTGCTCCATCCTCAACCTGACACCCCTTCAAATACTTAAACAGGGCTATCATATCACTCATTAACCATCTTTTTTCCAGGCTAAACATACCCAGCTCCCTAAGTCTCTCCTCATAAGGCATGGTTTCCAGACCTTTCACCATTTTAGTCGCCCTCCTCTGGACATGCTCCAATTTGTCAATATCCTTTTTAAATTGTGGTGCCCAGAACTGGACACAGTATTCTAGGTGAGTCCTGACCAAGGCAGAATAGAGTGGCACTATTACTTCCCTTGATCTAGACACTATACTTCTATTGATGCAGCCCAAAATTGCATTGGCCTTTTTAGCTGCTGCATTAGTCTTTAGCTGCCGTTATTAGTCTTCCACATTTTTATCAATGACTTAGGGCTTGTCTACATGGGCAATCTTCCCAGTCAGTCTTGGAGCCCTGCAGTCATCACAATGCAGGGCTTTTGCCCCATTTCGCCCCTGGGCAGTTCTCATGACCCACCCCTGGCAAAGATGGGGCTAAGAAAGGGGGAAGATCAGTGTAGGGCCTGATAAAATTATTTTTTAAAAAATACCTGTTTGAATGCCTTTCAGCCAGGGGGAGAAACTGATTAGGCCCTGCATGATTGCAGGAGCCCATTCCAGCATGCTGGCCTGTCACTGCAGCTGCCCTCTGCCTTGCTTTTCCACAGTCAGGAAGGGGGCCTACAGCATGTGGCCAAGGCTGGTCATATGCTGTGGGCCTGCTTCCTGACATCAGAAAGTGGGACACTGATGGTGGCTGTGGCTGTAGGGATGGGACAGCATACCAGTCTGGACTCCGGCCTGTTTCAGGTAAAGGGGAAGAACAGGGGGAGGAACAGGTCTTGTAGATGAGTCCTTAGATGATCCTTATCAAACTAGTTTGCAGATAACACAAAACTGAGAGGTTATGGACCACACATTGGAAGATAGGAATAGAATGCAAAAGGACCTTGATAAACTAGGAAATTGGACAGAAATTAATAACCTGAAATGCAACAGAGACAAATGCAAAATTCTATATTTAGGCCACAAAAAACAAATGCACAGGTATATGGCTCAGAGTACTGCATGAGAAAAGAACCTTGGGATTATTTTTGGTGATAAATTGATCATGACCCAACAGTGTGATGCTGCAGCAAAGAAGACAAATGCTATTTTATCCTGCATTAATAGAAGTATAGTTTCTAAATCTAGAGAAGTAATAGTCCCACTATATTCTGCACTGGTCAGGCCTCATCTGTAGTACTGTGTTCAGTTCTGGGTGCTTCATTTTAAGGATATAGACAAGTTGGAGTGAGCTCAAAGAAAGGCAACAAGGATGATAGGAGGTATGGAGAACAAAACATATGAGGAAAGGTTGAAGAACTGGGCATGTTCAGCTCGATGAAGAGAAGACTGAGGGTTAACATGATTGTACTCTTTAAATACCTCAAGGTCAATGGAACCAATTGCCTAGAGAGGTGGTAGGGATCTCCATCTCTGAACATCTTCAAAAAGAGGTTAGTCATCTAACTTCTGGAGATGCTTTAGCTGGAGATCCTTCACTCAGCAGAGGGTTCGACTCAATGGCCCATGAATCCCCTTCCAACTCTATGATTCTATGACTGTTTCAGAATCATAGAATTATAGAAAATGAGGTGTAATGTGCCAGGAAACAATTGTCTCTGCTCAACCCACTGTTGGTTGACTGGAATTTTTGGATATATTTTTATTCTGCTGTTTTTCTTCAAGGACTCCAATGTTGAGGTCCGAGATGGAATTCCCAGGAAGATTGAAGTATTCTGCAACTGTTTTTTGTGTTTTCCCATTCCAAATGTCTGATTTATGTGCATTTATACTCTGGTACAGAGACTGGCTTGTTTGCCCAAAGTAGAGTGCTGAAGGGCATTGTTGACAGAGGATAGCATATATCACATTAGAGGATGAGCAAATGAAAGTACCTCTAATATTGTGGGTGATGCAATTAGATCCTGTTGTTACCTCTGCCTTGGGAAACAACTCACAGATGCAGAATGAAAAGCAGGCAACCAGTGGTCTGATTTGAAGCTCAGTTTATTTTCATTTGGCCAAATGGGTGCCAAAAAGAGTTTGGGACAAAGGAGTAAACCCTTTGGTGAGAACTTTTAAAGTTTTGGCTGAATTCATAGCATAAACAGAAGGACCAATCATTTGACACATCTTCTTTGGAACACCCAAAATGCCTTTGGACACACCCCTTCTATGTTACTGAGGTGCAGGTGTGCATGCTCCAAAGAGTGATCTGATCTATTTGTGCACCTGTCACTGGAATATTTTGTGGTCTAGTCATATATTTATATTGAAACTAGTCTATATTTCCTGCCATTCTATGCAGTCAGGCTAGCTATTTCCTCTTGCAAGCCTAGCAACGCTTTAGCAAAGCTTTTGTTGTTTTGCCTTGTGGTTACAGTTCTGCAGAGAAAGACACATTCAAACTTGACTTGACACCTGGTTGAAAGGAGGGAGGGAGGGAGAGAGAGAGAGAACTTTTCATAGCATCAGGGTGTTTGAAGGAACCCTGAGAAGTCATTCAGTCCAAACCCAAATAAGATGTTTGAAATCCAGTATTGGAAGCAGCATAGCTGGGAATCTTTAAGGATATCTTTCTTGTTCCTGCCTCCACCTTACACTGTGATGATATTTCCCAAGTAGATGTGTGGGTAGAATTGGCATGTGAGTTTGTGGCAAGGTCTTGTACGTGGGAGAGGGAGACAATAATTGTTGAGGGCAGGAGATAATGTACTGGAGATAATAGCCCACCTGTTTTAGAGAGAACTGGCCAAATAATAACAATATAATAAAAATAAATGTTTCTTTCTTACCCGCCTCTCCCCAAGGCTCAAGGCAGGGCACAGTGTGAATTAAAATACAACACTTAACATAAAATCATTAAAACACACAGGTAAAAACATGTAGGATTAAAACAAGCATTACATTAAAATAATCCATACAAATTTAAAATTCATAGATTAAAATCACCTTGGTAGGCCTGCCAGATGAGATAGGTCTTTAGTACTGTTTTAAACTCCTCTCCCTCTCTCTGGCTTTTCTTCGCAAATGAAGGTTCAGGAAGGACTCATCCTGCTCTTTCTCCAAGCGCGCTGATGACTGAAAAGGCCAATCTGAGATAAACAAGTCCGGTTGCAGAAAGCACAGCAGAAGGTCTCCTTGGATGATGTTTCCGGGTTGTGATTCTTTCTGCGTTGCCATTTCTCTTCAAGGTTTGTTCGGCATGAGATCTCAAATAAGGCTGCAGCATTGTGGATCGTGAGTCTCCCTGCTTCCCGATGTGAGGCCAGGGCACAGCAGAAGGTCTCCTTGGATGATGTTTCCGGGTTGTGATTCTTTCTGCGTTGTCATTTCTCTTCAAGATTTGTTCGGCATGAGATCTCAAATAAGGCTGCAGCATTGTGGATCGTGAGTCTCCCTGCTTCCCGATGTGAGGCCAGGGCAGACCATTATAGGTGATCAGTTTGGCCGAGCCTGAGATGTTGTCTCAGGGAGTCCTTGTATCGCTTTTTTGGAGTACCCCTCTTACACTGACCCATGGCAAGTTCACCGTAGAGTACAACAGCATATTTAACTGTCAAATCTCTTCTGGCAGGTCATTCCACAGTCTGGGGGCAGCCAACAAAAAGTTCCTCTGGGTGATGGTAGCCAGTCTAGTCCTGGCTGGTTGAAGTAAATGTCCCCCGGAGGACGCGAGTATACAGGAGGGATTGTATGGGAGGATCCTGAAGGTAACCTTTACCCAAACCATGTAGGGCTTTAAAGGTAATTACCAAACTTTGTACTTTGCCTGGAAACTAGTTGGCAGCCAGTGGGGTGATCTAGATATTGGTATAATCACTCCTGGATGTACATGTAACCAATCTGGATGCCATATTTTGAACTAATTGGAGTTTTTGAATTTGGTACAGAGATAGCCTGGTGTACAGCACATTGCAGAAGTCCAACCTTGAGGTTACAAGCATGTGCACTATCATCTTTAGGTCTGCCAGTTCTAGGAAGGGGTGCAGCTGGCATATCAGCTGAAGCTAATAATAATCACTCCTAACCGTCACATCTAGCTGAGCTGACATTTGGAGAGACAAGTCCAGGAGCACTCCCAAGCTGCAAACACTGACTTTCAGGGGGAGTGACCCCTGGATTCTGGGAGTTAGTGTTGAATCCAGTGCAGGCCTGACATGAGTTTGGTTCTGGGCCTCTCCCTCCAGGACTGCAGCCTGAGAATGTTTGGATGTTTTCTCTTTGCTGTTTTCTCTCCCATATAACCTTATGGCAGGGGCCATCTGGTCCCCAATCTCACTCCCTCTCACGCCTCCCTTCTATTCTCCCCCCTCGCACAGCCCAAGGATTCTCTTTTGTGTACTCTGAGTGTTTACCTCAGAACTAGCTTTGCTATGTTACTAGAACTACACTGCCTTGCTGAATAAAGATTTTCTTATTGAGCTAATATGAGTGGGTTTACTGGTGCATCACAGTAAGCTAGTTCTCACAATTTTCCATACAACCTGCCCGTGTACCAGAGCGTGATGTCTGAGGACACGGAGACCGGAACCCAGAAGAAGGAACAGGTCCCAGATGAGGACCAGGGATCTGGCGCAGATGTCAGTGCAGACTTAGCCGAGGGAGAGCTGAGTCAAGTATGATGGAGGGCTGGGAGACTGGACCCTCCTTTCAACCTCATGGACTTGGGAACCTGGCACACCCTGGGAATGGGCAGCTTTACCTTCTCTGAGACCCCTTTGCATGGAACGGGGGTGGCCATGGGAGCAAGTTGGCTCTGGCCGGATGAGCAAGGTCGAGATGAGCGGAGGTCTACGTGGTGGGACAGACCTCTAACTGGCGGTCTCCCTGAACTGGAGATGAGAGGCGCCCATCCTGAGTTGGAGAGGGAGGTGCAGAAACTGAAGCAGCAGATGGAGGTAATGCAGACGAATCTCATGGAAATAATCTTTATGGCTGGGGCCATCTGGTCCCCAATCTCACTCCCTCTCACCCCTCCCTTCTATTCTCCCCCCTCACACAGCCCAAGGGTTATCTGTTGTGTATTCTGAGTGTTGGCCTCAGAACTAGCTTTGCTATGTTACTAGAACTACACTGCCTTGCTGAATAAAGATTTTCTTATTGAGCTAATGTGAGTGGGTTTGGTGGTGCATCACAAACTCCATCCAGAATTTGTTGACACATCTCCATTTACAGATTAGGACCCTCAATGGTAAGCACCTCTGTCTTGATTCAGTTTCAAATTGTTTTTCTCCATCCAGCCCATTACCACCTCCAAGCATTTGTTCAGAGGAGACACACTATCCTTAGTTAAAGCTGTTTTTGAAGGCATGGAGAAATATACTTGGGTGTCATCAATATACTGATAGCATCCTGCCCCATGCCTTCAGATGATCTCTCCCAGCAGTTTCATGTAGATATTGAATAGCATCAGGGATCAAATGTCACCATGTGGGATGCCATAGAACAGCTTTTTTGAGGAGCAGCTATCTCTAAGCACCACCATCTGGAACCTGCCTGAGAGGTAGGATCAGAATCACTGAAGCACAGTGCTCCCAATTTATTTATTTGATTTATATGTCACCTTTCTCCCAGAATGGGACCCAAGGTGGCTCACAACACATAAAAACATATAATTAAAAGTGACAGTTAAAAATTAAAATTTTTTTAAAAGTATGACAATCTAAAACTATAAAGAAGTATAAAAGTTAAAAAATTAAAAACAATAAAAACACCCCCCAAAAAACAGCCTCTGTGCATGCAGCTACAAAGGGTGAATAAAATGTCTTTGCTTGATAGTGAAAACCTAGCCTCGTGTGGAAGAGAGTTCCAGAGGGTGGGAGCAGCCACTGAGAAGGCTTTCTCTCGTGTCCTCACCAGAAGAGCCTGTGATGGTGGCGGGACCAAGAGAAAGCCTTCCCCTGATGATCTTAAAATTCTGGCAGGTTCGTATCGGGAAATATGGTCTTTCAAATAGTTTGGACCGAAGCCATATCAAGTGTGATCCCATCCAGCACAGGCTGGGCCCCTATTCCATGATCTACCTTTCGACTGACAAGGAGCACCTCAGTCTTCTCTGGATTAAGCTTCAGTTTGTTTGCCCTCACCATTCCATTACTGACAACAGACATTGGTTCAGTACCAAGACAGCATCCTTAGAATCAGATGGAAAGGAGAGACAGAGTTGAGTCTCATCAGCATACTGGTGACACCACACCCAAAACTCCGGATGATGTCTCCCAGTGGTTTCATGTAGATGGTAAACAGCATGGGGGACAAAACTGAACTCTGAGAGACTCCACAGGACAGTGGCCAGGGCATCGAACAGGAGTTCCCCAGAACCACCTTCTGAGTTCACGCCTCCAAGAATGACTGGAATCACTGCATAAAACTGTGATGAGCATGAAGATGAGTGAACGAGATGAGAGCCTGAAAGGAACCAATTCCAGAGCAGGAGACTGTAATGGGAAGGGTTTCTGGGTGTTTGAAGGCATGTATGACAGAGTTATCGTTGGTTGATTGGAGTCAAAGTCTCTCTCCCTCTGTGTGTGTGTGTGTGTGTGTGTGTGTGTGTAGTGACGTCTGAGTAGGGGCTTGTATACTTTATGAGTGAGGTTTGAATCCTGGAAAATTGTGTACAGAGGTTGGAATTCTGGATGTGAAGGTTGAATGAGCAAACAGTCTGGGTTATAAGGGAAGGTATTAGAATAACCAAAAGCAAATCGGTGTGCTATGATATTTATGATTGGTTATTATCAAGTGACAGACTGTCCACATAGTACAACGTTATAAGCACAACATTTCCTAATTGATGTTCCATCTTTATCCCTTCAATAAAATAAAAATGATCTTACAAATTGGAATAGTATCACAAATGGCAAAACAAGAGGTGGGAAAGATGTGACCAGTGGGGTGCCACAGGGTTCTGTCCTGGGCCCAGTGCTATTCAACATCTTTATCAATGGCTTGGATGAGGGAATAGAGGGTATGCTTATCATATCTGCAGATGACACCATCCTTCAGAATCCCCACTAACACCTCCCAGACCTCCTACCATTCTGGTCGCCCTCCTCTAAACACCTACCCTTTCCCCTCCTCACTGGAGCTGTTTTCAGTTGTGCCTTTAATGTCAAACTTTTACGAAACTCCCATCCATCATGCACTCCTTTATCTTTTAGTATTCCTGATGATGTGATAACCCCCAGTAATTCCCTAAGTTTTCTGAAATCAGCTTTTTTAAAGTCTAGAAGGCATGTCCAACTATGCTTGGCTTCCCCTTTCCTCTGTATAACAAACTCCAGGAGAACATGGTTACTCCCCACTAAGGTTCCCTTCACTTCCACAACATTAACCAGGTCATCCCCATTGGTTAGGATCAGATCTAAAATAGCTGATCTCCTTGTTGCCTCTTCCACCTTCTGGACAATGAAATTGTCTCCAAGGCAAGTAATTTGTTGGACCTTAAATGTTTGGTGGAGTTGGACTTCCAACAAATATCAGGAGAGTTCAAATCCCCCATTAGTAATACATCTCTCCTTTGTAATGTGCGGTCATCTGTTCCAGGAAGGCATCATCCAAGTCCTCAGTTTGTCTTGAAGGTCTGTAGTAGACCCCCACAATGACATCCCTGCTGTTTCTCTCCCCTTAATTTTTACGCAGATGCTCTCAACCTGGCTCCCAGGATTTAAGTCATAGATCTGTTCACAGGTGTACACACCCTTAAGGTATAATGCTACTCCACTACCCTTCCTGTTTGGCCTATTTTTCTGAAATAGGTTATATCTGTCGAGAAGCCAACTAAATAGCTGATAAGAAGCCTGGCTCAGCAACAACCCAGTTGAAAGGCACAGTACCTGGTGTTGTCAGTAGCAGTCCTACAGGGTCAGAAATACACACACACAGAGAGAGTGCAGAACGAAGAGGCAGTCCAAGGTCACAAGGGTTCTGGCAGGTGGGTCAACAAAGGCAGTCCAAGGTCAAGATATCCAAAGTCTCAAAATAGCAAGGTCCCAGAAAGGTCACAGGCAGAGGCTTCCTCCAGGTAACGCAGACTGCTTGAAACAAGGAACTCAGCCTCCCCCAGCTGCTTATGTTGGCCCAGCTCCCACTCCCAGCCGTGGGGTGTTTGATGAGCTTCTGTCTCTTAATCTCTGGGAACGACGAAGCCACGCCTTCTCTGCTCTCCTTTGGCTAAAGGTAGGTACCTGCTCTTCTACCTCTTGCTCTTGCTCCACTATGTCTCCCAGGCTTGGACCCTGTGCTGGGGGAGGGCTAGGCTGCTGAGCCCTGGGCTCTTCAGGGCTAGACTCAGACTCAGCCAGCTCTTCTGCTACTGGCTCAGCCTCCTCGCCTTCTGAGTCCTCAGAGTCCTGGCTGACCATGACAATATCCCTCTTTTGGTCCCTGTTGTTTCCCTCCACATTAATTTTTATCCAGATGCTCTCCACCTGGCTCCCAGTACTGATGTCATGGATCTCTTCACTGGTATAAATATCCCTGACATATAATGCTATTCCTCCTCCTTTCCTGTTTGGCCTGTTTCTCTTATAAAGTTTATACCCCTCTATTCCTACATTCCAATCATGTGACTCATCCCACCAGGTTTCAGTTATGCCTATTATATCATATTTGTTTTGTAGTGCTAGGAGTTCAAGTCCATCTTACTTATTTCCCATGCTCTGTGCATTAGTATAGAGACATCTAAGACCATGTGTTCCCTTTACTTGCTGCCTGTGCAAGTTTTTTTGCCTCCCACCGTTGGGTCCTTGCGCTGTTTGCCTTGTTCCCTCTATGACAGTTTGACTATTTTCTCCAGCCCTTTTGCCTTCCAGAATACTATCTTCCTCCCCCATATGACTCAGTTTAAAGCCCTCCTGATCAAATTCTTGAGATTGTAGGCAAAAATGTTTCTGCCAACTGTTGTGAGAGGCATCCCATCTCTTTCCAGAAGTCCCCCCTCATGGAAGCGCAGCCCATGATCCAAAAATCCAAATTGTTCTCGGCGACACCATCTATGGATCCAGTTGTTTATGTCAGCTATTTTCCTCTCCTTTTCTGGACCAAGCCCTTCAACTGGCAGAAGAGACAAGATGACAACCTGTGCATCCATTTCTTTCAGCTTCCTCCCCAGAGCCTCATAATCTCTTCTGATCTTCAGAAAGCTGTGCCTTGCAGTATCATTGGTTCCCACATGGACCAAAAGGAAGGGGTAATGATCCGTAGGCTTGATCAGTCTTGTCAGCCTCTCGGTCACATCACAGATCTTTGCCCCAGGGAGACAACACACCTCCCGAGACATCTTGTCAGGCCCACAAACCACTGCTTCTGTAGCCCGCAGCAAGGAGTTCCCCCACCACCACCACACGCCTCCCCCGAGGCTTTGCAGTTGCTGTTCCTTGCGGTGGTACTCTCAAGGTCCCCTGCTCTGCCCCTGAAGTCTGTCCATGCTGTTCTTCCTTGTTGTCCTTCATAAGGGAGAGGGCTTTGAATCGATTCTGTAGCTTGAAGAATCCCTGGAGTTTCTTGTTCTGTGTGTGACGTTCCTCTAGCTGTCTACCTCCTGTGTCTGTGAAGTGACCCTCTCCTCCCCAGCCACTTCCTCTGTGCAGTCCCCGTCCAAGACTGTTCGTTCTGTTCTGTCCAGGAAAACCTCTTGCGCATGAATCTGTTGAAGTGTAGCTACCCATGTCTCCAGCTGCTGGACTTTCTCCTCCAAGAGGGCTACCAACTTGCACTTGGTGCATGTGAAGTTCCCCACGTCTGTAGACAAGAAGACAAACATCCCACAAGTGTTGCAGGTGACTGCAGCAGTCCCGTCAGTGTCCATGGTGAGAGCTTTTAGGTAATCTAAGAACTCTTAGGTACTGTAAGCTGAGTTCTCCAAGCTGTACTTTTAGGTATGCTGTATTTTTGTTTGGTCACTCAAATTCACTCGCCAAATGGTGCACACCTCAGCAACAAGCACCCTCTCCCAACAGTTTTTTAAAACATTCAAACTCACGCACTCAAAATGGCTGTCCAGAAGCTGCTCTGCTTCTTCTCCCTGGCAAGTTGGTGGACTCTTTGTTGATAGGTTGTGGAGACTTTTCTGTGGCCCGTTTGGATGGCATCACGATTTTCTCAGAATCCCTGGAAGATCACCTGAAACACCTTGAGGCTATCTTCCAACACAACAGGGACGCTGGACTTATGGTCAAAGCCAATAAGTGCCAATTTGTGCTCAATCAAGTGACTTACCTGGGCCATGAAGTGGGTCAAGGGACTATCACTCCTTTTGCAAATAAATGTGGAAGCTATTAACACATGGCCTACTCCCCAGTCCAGGAAGCAGGTTCAATCTTTTCTTAGCTTGGTTCAGTCCAATAAAAGTTTGTGCCCAACTACAGCCACACCTCTAACAGATCTGACAGGTTCCAAGAAACCTAAGGCAGTAAAAGTGGACTTCAGAGTGCCAAGAAGCATGTGACTCACTGAAATAGGCCCTTATGTCAGATCCAGTCCTGATTGAACACGAGTTTGACAAGCAATTCATTGTGACTACAGATGCGTCCAACAGTGGCATTGGAACAGTCCTACTGCAAGAGGGTCCAGATGACATCTTGCACCCTGTTCTGTTACTCAGCAAGAAGCTTTCTGTGAGAGGGTCCAATTGGTCCATCCCAGACTTCAAATTACAGTTCAAACTACAGGAAGAGAAATTCCACCTAAACTTTGGGAAGAACTTCCTGACAGTAAGAGCTGTTCAGAAGTGGAATGCACTGTCTCATAGTGTGGTGGAGTCTCCTTCTTTGGAGGTTTTTAAACAGAGGCTGGATGGCTATCTGTTGGGAATGATTTGATTGTGTATTCCTACATGGCAGGGGGTTGGACTAGATGGCTCTTGTGGTCTCTTCCAACTCTATGATTCTATGAATTGCACTATCTAGCTTGAAGTCTCCTCCTTAGTATACACAGGTCTCCAAGATCCTGCTCATTACCCACCTCTAGCATTGCCAAGTCAAGTGCATTAATTTCCCATACTAATATTAGTACATTAGAAGGTCACCATGGACCTCCCCTCAGCATTTCAGGTAACAGGACTATGACTCTGGAGAGACCAGGGTTCGAATCCCTGCTCAGCCATGAAAACCCAATGAGTCACACACTCCCAGCCTGAGAAAACCCTGTGAATGGTTTGCCTTAGGGTCACCATAAGTCAGAAACAACTTGAAGGCACACAACAACAAGAAATGTGTATATGAAACAGTGTGCTATATTTTTACTCTCTTTACTAGTAATTACATTTTAAATGTTTAACTGGTTTTAGTCATATTTTTAAATAATATTGCAATTTACTTTTTTTTAAGTTTTGTAAATTAATATTTTAGCTTCATCTTTTAAAAATTATGGTAAGCCACCTTGAATCCCATCTTGGGAGAAAGTCAAGATATAAATTCAAGAAACAAGCAAGGAAGCAAGCAGATTGAAGTTGTTCAGGCCCAACAGCTTAAGCTGCAATTCTATCTAATGACTACCTGCCAGATTTTCTAATGTCAGACAAGTATATTTTAAGTGGTTTTCACCTTTGCTGTTATATTAAAAGGTACACATCATATCTCACAAGTCACATGATTAACAGATTGCTTTAATATCACTATTCCCACTCCCATCTTACTGACTGAAATTCTCCCATGCCTCCAGCTAGAAGGCTGTTGGGATTCAGAGCTCTAGATACATCCACACAAGAGATCAGTCATTTCACACTGCCATTGGGCCTCTTTGCTATTCCTATAGAGAACCAATTGCATACTATGACTAATAACATTGACTGTGTGAAGGAATTATTTATATAAAGAGTGAGAAAGGCCTCCTTGGATTTTGGAGCAGGACAGTTACGATTTGGAGAAAGAGTGAAGCGTAACGTAACTGCAAGGTTCCTGCCATAAGGACAGACATAGTAGATATCGTGCAAATATACTGTAGCTTGGAGAATTTTATTTTTGTGAGTGTTGAAGTCAACTGAGCTGATTTCCCTACCTGGACTAATGTGTGGGTGGGGACACAGCCAATATCTTTCACACCTTCTGAATGTTCCGGTTTTCTAGACGCTCATATTCTGAATCTTAAAATATGTTTTAAAATGAGCATTTTGAGAAATTACATTTAAAGCTGTAGTCCAACATTCTGTTACTCTGCCAGCATAGTTTCATGGGAAGTGGCAGTGGCAGGGTCTTTGAGGAGAAGGAAGAGGAACAGAAGAGGAGTAGCAGCAGCAACAACAACAATAACAAGACGCAGTGGTCATCAGTGGTGATGAGGAGGAGGAGGCGCCTCAGTTCCAAACTGCTTGGTTCATGAATGACATGAATATGGGAAAAGTTTCTTTAAAAATCACTTGAACAGTCAATTCAAAGTAAAGACAAGATGGAAAAAATATGAGAAAATCAAATCAACCATACTAAGTGAACTTTATTGGTTTTGAGGTCCCTCCACTGGCAGCCTATTGGTTTCCGGGCCCAGTACAAGGTGTTGGTTATCACCTTTAAAGCCCTAAATGGCTTGGGTCCAAGCTATCTCAGGGACCACCTCCTCCCCTATAATCCTCCCCACATACTCCAGTCCTCTGGGAGGAATTTACTGAAGCCTCAAAAGTTGAGACTTTCGGCTACCTCCCAGAGGGCTTTATCTGTTGTCGCCCCCCAGACTATGGAACGGCCTGCCGGATGAGATCCGTCAATTGACATCTTTGGACAGCTTCAAAAAGGCTGTCAAGACGGATCTCTTCCGGCAGGCCTTTCCAGAATAGATTATCCTGGCCTCGGGAAACCCCCATCCTTCAGGAGAGTCCGCATAGCCTCCTTTGATAACGGAACTGAATATCACTGGGGATCTACTGTTATTGTTAAATGTATGTATGTGTTTTATTAAGCATTTTAATTGTTGTTTTAATTTGTAATTTGATTTAATAATTTTTAAGGGGGTGAGGGGAGTATATTGTTTTACTTTGTATGGTGTTTCAATGTTGTTAACTGCCCTGATTGGGTTACCAAAGTGCGGTATATAAATTATTATTATTATTATTATTATTATTATTATTTTAAAATGGAACTTTAAAATTAGATCTCAAAAAAATGTGGATGCACTTGCACTTGAAAGTGAAGGGCAGAATCCCCCAAAAAGAAACCTATGTTAGATTTTCCTTAGTTTTTTTCCAGGCTGTGAGGCCATGTTCTGGAATAGTTTCTTTCTGACGTTTCACCTACATCTGTGGCTGGCATCTTCAGAGAATGGTTGGGTAGCAGTGTGTGTGGAGTTTATATATTGTAAACCCCCATAGGGGATTATATGTAAATTTGTGTAATTGAATGGTTAATTTCTGGGTATAGAAATGCAAGGATGATTAGTGTCTGTTTGGCTAATGGTTGATTGATTACTCATTATCTGCTGGAAATCCCCCTGCCCCTGGGTGGAATTCCTTTGTAAGTGTTGGGTTTTGATTCTATTGTTTTTCATAACTAGAAGCCATATTTTGTTTACTTTTAAGGTTTCTTCTTTCCTGTTGAAGTTGTCCAGGTGTCTGTGGATTTCAATAGCTTCTCTGTGCTTTCTGACATGATAGTTGTTGGCCTGGTCCAGAATTTATGTGTTTTTAAACAACATTTTGTGTCCAGGTTGGTTTACAACATGTTCTGCTACTGCTGATTTTTCTGGCTGGGCAGACTGGGCAGTGAACTCACCCCAACTTTGCTTTCCCTTTGTCACTCTCTTCAGACCTCATCTTCTTACCACCACTGTTTCTTTAGCTTATTTGTACATGGATCCCAACAAAAAATGCTGATGTTCTGATTTAAGTCAACTAGTTTAGTTAAAATAAATTTAAAGTTGTTCCTTTTTGTTAAAAATGTTCTAACTTTGTTGATTTAAACTAGTTAAACGTTAATTTCTGTCCTTGCCCCTTAACCACTTGCAGAGCTGCATACTTTACAAGGTCTGTCTATTAAATAATGAGACTGATACAATAACCCATCTTTATTTATATGTATTACAACTCTAATTCTTGTCCCCTTCAATATACTCCCCATTCACACTCACACACTGATGCAGTCTTGTTTTCTACTGCTCAAAGGCATGGAGCAGATCAGTTTCTGGCAGCTGTTTCAACACATCTGATGTTTTCTTCTTTACTGCATCAGTTGACTCAAAACATGTTCCTTTAAGCATCAATTCCACTTTAGGGAAAAGAAAAAATGTGCATGGTGCCAAATCTGGCAAATATGGAGGATGTTCAAGTGTAGTAATGTATTTATCAACCAAAACCTGCTTCACAGAAAGTGCTGTATGAGCAGGTGCATTGTCTCAATGAAGAATGAAACAATTTTCCCACAGTTTTGGTCTTTTTTTCTGACTCTTTCTCTCAGCTTTGTCAAAATTTCCTTATAATAATGCTGGTTCACTGTTCTGATTTCTGGACTGTCAAAATTACATCCTTGATGTCAACCCCCCCCCCCAAAAAAACAATGAATGTGGACTTGCTTTGAAGTGCTTTTTTCATTTTTGGTGGTGGTGGTGTTTTCCAGTGCATTGACTATTGTTTTCTCTCGGGATCATACTGGAAGATCCAGGTTTCATCACAAGTGATGATTTTTTGAAAAAGGTTTGGGCCTGCCTCAAGTTGCTGCAGAATATTGTTGCTTGGCTTTTAAACTTAACATTTTTTCTGGCACCCAACAGACAACACAGCTGCTTTAAACGAGAACTGATAATTAACTGAATGGCCAGGAGTGTTGATGTTTGTCATGCAGGTTCAGACATGTGCAAGGTCACCACTCAAGCATTCACAATCAGTTCTCCCTGATTTGTCTGAAACATAGAAACACAATCTCCTTGTTTAACAGACAGACTTTGTACATGAGGCAACTAATCCACATATACCCATCGCATTCTAACAGAAATATCTATAACGCAAATGACCTTCATAACAGTTTCAGACTTCTCCCTCTCATCTTCTGGCTTGGACATCTAAAGCTGGATCCATATGTGCAAAATAATTTGTCCTTAGCTGGATCCCAGTGCTACTTGAACACACAGGATTCCTCCAGTTTTAAAGTCAAAACTCTTCTTTTCCATGCCTAAGGGCTTTAAAGTGATAAAAAAAAACCCCACCTTTTTACTCTGCAGCTTCTAGGAAAAATCAGCTTTTTGAAATGTATGCTCTGTGCCCCAAATTGGGACCGGGGGGGGGGGAGGAATTGGGGGTGGGGGGCTGAGGTGTTTGGAGGGCAGGGCATGTGCTGGAGAGAGGTTCCCTTGGCATCATTGTCCAGTCAGTGTGGTGTCACCATTTGTTGCTGTTGATGTACTTCACCATCTGCAGCCCCTGAAAAGCCCACAAAGTGCAGAAGAAAAGAGGAGAAGGCAGACAGAGGACAGAGTGGTGGGGTGGGGGACAAAGAAAAAAAGAGAAACAGTGGTGGAGGTAAGGGTGAAATGGGGGGGGCAGATCAGAAGGTGTGGGGCATTGTCTGGTCTGCTTTCAGCCCTCCTTCCCCCTCCAGAAACTGTAACTTATTTTTTAGTTCAGTGTCTTCCAATGTCTGAAGGAATGCCTCCATTTCAGAAGCCCTGCAAGGCTTCAGACATTTGAATATGCTTACTTCTGAATGTGGGGCTGCAGGTTATGAAGGAGAGGAAGTCTTCAACTTTTTTCCTGATGACATAATGATAACAGTAATCTTATTTCTGGCACACCTGGGGACCCAGCAAGGGAAATCGAGGCTGGTAGAGAGGTGGAAAGTGCTTTTCTCCCCTTTTAGGGAAATGTGCAGCTTTTACGAAAGAAGGAAGGAGAGTAATGGGAGGAGTGTAATGAGAAGGAAAGAGATAAAAAGAGTCCATTTCAGTTCCCACTGCCATCTCCCCACAGCAAATCACACAAGTCTGCTCCCCACCCAAAGCAGCTATCTCAAGGTGTCCCACTCCACTTTACAAAGGAGCACCCAGGGCCAGGAGAGGTCTGGTTTGCCTTTACATTTAAGCAATTTCTCCCCCTCAACCTCCCAGCTTGCTCCCCTTCTCCATAATTCTGATCTGGGGAATAAACAGCAGTTCTGTTTTGTTAATTTTAGAGCACTCACTCCTGCCCCCATCATAGCCATTACTCATGCTTCCATTTTTCATTCCTAAAGGATGGGGCTCTGTGTGTGTGTGTGTGTGTGTGTATAAGATTGTGTATGTGTACAAAGGCTGCCCATGGCCACTTGCCTTGGTGCTTCCTCCCCCCCTTCCATACTCTTGCCAAGGTAAACTGCACCACATTTGACAAGGGAGGTAAGTGGGGTTGGTGAGTGGAACTGAATTGAATCATTTTGCGGGTGTGGATTCAGCCTAAATTTCCTGTTTCATCTAAATTGCCTGCTTCATTTGCATGGTTATCCAGTGAAATACCTCCCAGTCTTTCTCTTTCTTCTTTGCAGAAATGACAGTATGGTAGGAGTGGGAGGTTTGAGAAGTAAGGGGAGAATTTATCCTGTCTGTTAGGAAATTATTCAGATCTGATGACTTCAGTTTTTTGTGTCACAGTAGACTTGCTTGGAAGCTTGAACATTGACCATAATTAGTATTTTGTCCAATTTTGTTTACATGCAAATGTTGCTCTGCACTTCTTGTAGCAAACCAGAATGAAACAAAAGTATAATCTATACAAAATCCATGTCCTCACTATTCATAATAGTGAAGTAGGTGAAATTGTTTACATTTGCATAGTAATTAACCTCCATCTATAAGGGCAACAAAGGCTGTTTCTATCCCAAAGCCAACCTGAACCCAGATTAGAATGGAACCAAATAATTACCAACTTGCTCTAAAAGAAATGGTCCTGATGCATACCCTCTGGTGTTGTGGGCAAGAGGGCAGTATCAGGACAGAATGTAGCGAAACATAATGGTTTGTAATTGACAAGGGTATCACATAAAGGTGCATTTTATCATTCTGTTTAATTTACACATAGAACATAGAATTTATATATAGGGTTAGAGGTGATAGTTCAAATGTCAGCTCAATGACAAATCTGAATATAAAGATGTGAATTCTAGAGAAGCTAAGGGGGGTAGGAAGGGATCAACAGTAAATCTAACAGTAAATTAAAAGGTGAGAACAAACAAGGCTTCAGATGTCTATACACCAATGTACAAAGTGTGGGAAACAAACAAGATGAGCTTGAAGACCTAATGCAGGAGGTAAATATGACTTTATAAGTATAACAGAGACCTGATAGATAACTCTCATGATTGGAATATTAACAATTGAAGGCTATAACCTATTCAAAAAATAATGATGCAGTAGAAAAGGAGGCGAAGTAGCATTATATGTAAAAGACCTTTTCAAATGTACAGAAATCCATAAGAGTGGTCAGAGTAGACCAGTTGAGAACATTTTGGTAAAAAATAAATGGAGAAATAAATAAAAGCAACATTGTGGTAGGAGTCAAGGGGCTTATCTACAGTGGCTGCTTTCCACTCCTCTCCCAGCCTAGATTGACCATGATAGTGTCCACACACACCAGGCAGAATCTCGTGCAGTGGTGCATTGTTGTCCACATAGGTCAGCTGGGACAACACCACATTGGCCCTGCTGGCCTGTCCCCTGTTTTTGGAGCTGCCACTGTTGTCTTGCTAGCCAAGCAGTTCCCTGCAAGAGAACTGGCAATGGCATCACTTCTCCTAAGGTTAGAAAAGGGCACCCAGACATGTGATCAACAAAGAGGGAGTAACTGTCAAACTGATCCATAATTAGATGGAAAACCATGTTCAAAGAGTCATAAATGACAGTGCTTCCTACCTAGCTTATCAAAGAATGTAGGTCGCAGTAGCAGCTGCAACAGTTTATCTGAAACCCTTATCCTCTTGGATTGTCAATATCCCTCCACAAGACTCATACAGTGTGGAGATTTTAATGCTAGAACTGGGACCAATTTGAAACAAGTAGAGAGAACTAATTTTGGACAAGACTCTCAAGTAACACCTGTTGCCAGAGCCTCCCAAGATATAAGCCAGGTTTGAGGTTGATAGAAGTCCTCTCCTTGCACCAATTGCAATGTCTTAATGGACCATCATGACATAGGAAATTATCAGACGTGGCTAATGTGGTGACACAAGTGTGACCCAAAACGACACCAATATCAGACGATCACATCATTTTGTGTTCCACTGGCGTTACTATGGTGTTCTATTTAATTGATGGGCTGAACCATCAATAGATAGAATCATAGAATCATAGAGTTGGAAGAGACCACAAGGGCCATACAGTCCAAGCCCCTGTCATACAGGAATAAACAATCAAAGTATTCCCAACAGATGTCCATCCAGCCTCTGCTTAAAAATCTCTAAAGAAGGAGACTCCACTACACTCCAAGGCAGTGCATTCCACTGCTGAACAGCTCTTACTGTCAGGAAGTTCTTCCTAATGTTTAGATGGAATCTCTTTCCTATAGTTTGAACCCATTGCTACATGTCCTAGTCTCTGGAGCAGCAGAAAACAAGTTTGCTCGATCCTCAGTATGACATCCCTTCAACCATTTAAACATGGCTCTCATGTCCCCTCTTAACCTTCTCTTCCACCAGTTAAACATACCCAGGTCCCTAAGCTGATCCTCATAGGTCATGGCCTCCAGACCTCCTATCATTTTGGTCGCCATCCTCTGGACACATTCCAGCTTGACCATAACCTTCTGGAATTGTGTTGCCCAGAACTGGACATAGTATTCCAGATGCTCAGCAATGGCTCCTCTTCATCTTGGAAAGATGTGACCAGTGGGGTGCCACAGGGTTCTGTCCTGGGCCCAGTGCTATTCAACATCTTTATCAATGACTTGGATGAGGGAATTAGGAGCATACTTACCAAATTTGCAGATGACACCAAATTAGGAGGAGTAGCTAATACCCTAGAGGACAGGATCAAAATTCAAAATGACCTGGATAGACTGGAGAGCTGGGCCAAAGCTAACAAAATGAAATTCAATACGGAGAAATGTAAGGTACTGCACTTAGGGCGGAAAAATGAAATGCATAAATATAGGATGGGAGAGACCTGGCTGAATGAGACTATGTGCGAAAGGGATCTAGGAGTCCTAGTAGACCACAAGTTGAACATGAGTCAACAGTGTGATGTGGCAGCTAAAAAGGCCAATGCAATTTTGGGCTGCATCAATAGAAGTATAGTGTCCAGATCAAGGGAAGTCATAGTGCCGCTCTGTTCTGCCTTGGTCAGACCTCACCTAGAATACTGTGTCCAGTTCTGGGCAGCACAATTCAAAAGGATATTGACAAATGATTCTATGATTCTATAACAAAATGAATTTCAACAGGGAGAAATGAAGCACAGATATAGGATGGGTGATACCTGGCTTAATGGCAGTACATGTGAAAGGGATCTAGGAGTTTTAGTGGACCACAAACTAAACATGAGTCAGCAGTGTGATGTGGAAGCTAAAAAAGCCAGTGCAATTCTAGGGTGCATCAATAGGAGTATAGTGCCTAGCTCAAGGGAAATAATAGTGCCACTCTATTCTGCTTTAGTCAGACCTCCTAGAATCATAGAATCATAGAATTGCAGAGTTGGAAGAGACCACGAGGACCATCCAGTCCAACCCCCTGCCATGCAGGAAATCACAACCAAAGCATCCCTGACACACAGGAAATCACGATCAAAAAGTCAAAAAGTTCCTCCTAATGTTGAGGTGGAATCTCTGTTCCTGGAGCTTGCACCCATTGCTCCGTGTTTCAGTCTCTGGAGCAGCAGAAAACAAGCTTGCTCCATCCTCAGTGTGACACCCCTTCAAATACTTAAACAGGGCTATCATATCGCCTCTTAACCGCCTTTTTTCCAGGCTAAACATACCCAGCTCCCTAAGTCTCTCCTCATAAGGCATGGTTTCCAGACCTTTCACCATTTTAGTTTCCCTTCTCTGGACATGCTCCAATTTGTCAATATCCTTTTTGAATTGTGGTGCCCAGAACTGGACACAGTATTCTAGGTGAAGTCTGACCAAGGCAGAATAGAGCGGCACTATTACTTCCCTTGATCTAGACACTATACTTCTATTGATGCAGCCCAAAATTGCATTGGCCTTTTTAACTGCCGCATCACACTGTTGACTCATGTTCAAAGTTACATCCACTTACAAACCTAACAGAATTATAAGCCATGTTCCATAGAATGCAAAACAGCATTGATTGGAGGAGAGAAATTGGCAGGAATAGACTATAAGCAAATTAATTTACACTACTTTTGAAAGAAAGGACAGATGCAACTAACATGAGACCATTACCATATCTGTTAAGAGAAGCTCACTGCATTCAGGTGTTTCTGTAAATACTTACATTGGTAGGAACAAATTTTATCTATAAGAATGATGACTAGGAATGACATGCTTAGTGTCCAAATGAGTTGTAAGAGGCCTATTTTCACTCTGAGCAGATGGCTGGAGTATCTGAGGACTATGATATCACATTTGTGGACTGGGAAATAATCTGAATAGAGGAAGAGTATTTCATAGAATCATAGAATCATAGAATTGCAGAGTTGGAAGAGACCACAAGGGCCATCCAGTTCAATCCCCCTGCCACGCAGAAAATCTTGATCAAAGCATCCCCGACAGATGGCCATCCAGCCTCTGTTTAAAGACCTCCAAGGAAGGAGACCCCACCACGCTCCGAGGGAGTGTGTTCCACTGCCGAACAGCTCTTACTGTCAAAAAGTTCCTCCTCATGTTGAGGTGGAATCTCTGTTCCTGGAGCTTGCATCCATTGCTCCGTGTTCCAGTCTCTGGAGCAGCAGAAAACAAGCCTGCTCCATCCTCAACGTGACACCCCTTCAAATACTTAGGGCTATCATAATGCCTCTTAACCGTCTTTTTTCCAGGCTAAACATACCCAGCTCCCTAAGTCTCTCCTCATAAGGCATCGTTTCCAGACCTTTCACCATTTTAGTTGCCCTTCTCTGGACACGCTCCAATTTGTCAATATCCTTTCTGAATTGTGGTGCCCAGAACTGGACAAGTATTCTAAGTGAGGTCTGACCAAGGCAGAATAGAGTGGCACTATTACTTCCCTTGATCTAGACACTATACTTCTATTGATACAGCCCAAAATCGCATTGGCCTTTTTAGCTGCCGCATCACACTGTTGGCTCATGTTCAACTTGTGGTCTACTAGGACTCCTAGATCCCTTTCGCACGTAGTCTCATTTAGCCAGGTCTCTCCCATCCTATATTTATGCATTTCATTTTTCCGCCCTAAGTGCAGTACCTTACATTTCTCCGTATTGAATTTCATTTTGTTAGCTTTGGCCCAGCTCTCCAGTCTATCCAGGTCATTTTGAATTTTGATCCTGTCCTCTAGGGTATTAGCTACTCCTCCTAATTTGGTGTCATCTGCAAATTTGGTAAGTATGCCCCTAATTCCCTCATCTAAGTCATTGATAAAGATGTTGAATAGCACTGGGCCCAGGACAGAACCCTGTGGCACCCCACTGGTCACATCTTGCCAAGACGAAGAGGAGCCACTGCTGAGCACCCTTTGGATTCGGCCGGTCAACCAATTACAAATCCATTGAACAGTTAACTTGTCTAGCCCACATTCTACAAGCTTGTTTGCAAGAATGTCATGGGGAACCTTGTCAAAGGCCTTACTGAAATCAAGGTATGCAATGTTAGTTTTGGCCTAGCTTTCTAATCTGTTAAGTTCATTTTGAATTCTGGTCCTAGTTTGGCTTGGAGGTCTGTAGTAGACACCCCACGATGACATCCCTGTTTCTCTCCCCCTTGATTTTTATCCAGATGCTCTCAACCTGACTCCCAGGATTTAGGTCATGGATCTGTTCACAAGTGTAGACATCCTTAACGTATAATGATACTCCACCACCAGTCCTGTTTGGTCTATTGCTCTGAAATAGGTTATACCCACTTATTACTACATTCAAATCATGAGACGCATGAAATACATAGATATAGGATGGGTGACACATGGCTTGAGGGCAGTACATGCGAAAAGGATCTAGGAGTCTTAGTGGATCACAAGCTGATCATGAGTCAGCAGTGTGATGCAGCAGCTAAAAAAGCTGATGCGATTCTAGGCTGCATTAATAGGAATATAGTGTCTAGACCAAGGTAAATAATAGTGCCACTGTATTCTGCTTTGGTCAAACCTCACCTGAAATACTATGTCCAGTTCTTGGCACCACAATTCAGGAAGGATATTGAGAAGCTGGAACGCGTCCAGAGGAAGGCGATCAGGATGGTGCGAGGTCTTGAGGCCATGACTTATGAGGAGCAGCTTAGTGAACTGGGCATGTTTAATCTGGAGAAGAGAAGGTTGAGAGGTGACATGATAGCTGTGATGTACCAAGCACACACGCTCACATGCATTCAATAAATTGCTTTATTGACATGGATTCATGTGTCAGGAACATAGGAAAAGCCGAAACTGAGCATAGTCAGGCAAGCCTCTAGATAAAAGCACATAGCGTGAGAAAAGCAGTTACGGAGTATTTCACATCGAGCCTTGCACCTGGGCTGACCTTGAGCTGCTGGGGGGAGCAGCGTTCCCATGCCGACCAGGCGGGCTGGCCTCACTCCAAAACTTTCAGGGGCCTAGGACAGGAACCAGGCCTGATCCAACCCTGTGTCAGGGTCCTCCATGAATTCTACTCCAATACCCAGAATTCAGGGACGAGCCTGACATACTGCCCTCCCGAAGACAAACCTCCCCCTCAGCCAGGCTTATCAGGAAAGCAGGCATGGAACTTTCGTAATAAGCGCTGAGCATTCACATGATCAGAATTGACCCATTTGGCATGACCCAAAGGCAAGTGCTTCAATTTCACCAAGTACTGAAGTACACCCCTGTGAACTTGCGAGTCCAACACTTCAGAAATTTCAAAATGTTGATCGTGGTCGACCAGAATAGGCTGAGGCGCAGGTTCCGGGTCCAGATGATGCCGATCTGGAGGGCACGCTGTCTTGAGCAAGCTGGAATGAAACACAGGGTGCACATTTCGGTACAGTTTAAGCAAAGACAGTTCAAACGCCACTGGGTTTATAACCCGAGTGATAGGAAAGGGACCAATGTACTTAGGCCCCAACTTCTTTGAAGGCTGGGGACTTTTAAGAAACTTGGTAGACAAAAAGACCAAATCCTCCACCGCATAGTCCGGGGTGGGATCCCAGTTTTGATCTGCATGATGTTTATACCGTGCTTTGGCAAAGTCTAGGGCTAAGATAACACATGGCCAGACATCTCTGACCTTTTGGCTCCATTGGGACACTGAGACCGGGTCCTTGGAAGACCCCTCCCCTAGGGGTAGAGGATTGAAATCTTGCCCTGAAACCACCTTGAAAGGGGAGAGTCCCATGCTCTGGTGAATGGCGTTGTTATAGGCTACCTCCGCAAAAGGCAAGAGGTCTACCCAGTCGGACTGTTGGAAGTTCACATAGCACCTCAAATATTGTTCAAGAATCTGATTAGTACGTTCGCTTTGACCATCACTCTGGGGATTATGGGAACTACTGAGTCCCAACTCAACTCCCAAAAGCTTTGTGAATGCTTTCCAAAACTGTGAAGTGAACTGGGGCCCCCTGTCAGATACAATCTTGGCCGGCACTCCATGTATTCTGTAAATGTGCTGAGTTAACAACCTGGCTAATTGAGAGGCGGTGGGGAGCTTCTTGCAGGCCACGAAATGTGCTTGTTTTGAAAACAGGTCAACAACCACCCAAATAACTGTCTTTTTCTTACTTTCTAGCAACTCTACTATGAAATCCATGCTGATGCTTCCCAGGGCTTGGTCGGGGTAGGCAAGGGCTTTAGCAGACCTTTTGGCTTTCCTGTCCCCCTTTTTGCCATTGCACATGTGGAACACCCTTTTACATATCCCTCCACCTCCTTTCTCATCTTTGGCCACCAAAACTGCCTCCAGGCCAAGTGCAAGGTTAAAAACCTTGTACACAAAATGCCCTGCACTTTTAATATCATGGCATTGTCTAAGAATGTACGCCCTCAAGGCCTCTGGGACATATACACGGTCTCCTTTCCAGGCCAAGCCCTCCCTCATGGTCACCTCCCTGGGGTGGGCTAGAAACCATGGGTCCTTGGGCAGGACTGACGCCAGTTGGGACTGCCACCCACCCCTATCATCCCGAGGGAGGAGAGGCTGTGGTGTGTGCTCTGGCGTGGGCGGAGCATCATGGGGACCAGCGACTGGTGGTGGGACGTCCTTTTTGTCTGCCTTGGGCTCAGGCCTTGGCCCCATCGGGGGGCTGAATTGGGACTCCTGATGCTTGGCTTTACTATGCATCAGGACTGCTAACCCCAAGTGGGAGGGGGAGAAAACTGTATCAATGACCTCTTTTCGTTTACTCTCATGTTGTGGGAGTCTGGACAAAGCATCAGCTAGGAAATTCCTTTTTCCAGGGATACATTTCAGGGTGAAGTTAAACCGGTAAAAGAAACTGGCCCACCTAACTTGCTTAAGGCTCAATCGCCGAGGGATGGCTAAAACTTCTAAATTCTTGTAATCTGTCCAAACTTCAAAAGGTTTGGGAGATCCTTCCAGCAGGTGGCACCAAGTTTCTAAGGCCAGCTTAATTGCACCCGCCTCCTTTTCCCACACAGGCCAATTTCGCTCAGTCTCATTGAACTTTTTGGACAGGTAGGCACACGGTCTGAGCTCTCCCTCCTCCCCCTTTTGCAACAGCACCCCTCCCATTGCAACATCAGAAGCGTCCACTTGGACTACAAAAGGCTGGGAGGGATCGGGGTGTTTGAGAATTGGTTCAGAGGTGAAAAGTGTTTTCAATTTATCAAAAGCTTGTTGACATTGGTCAGTCCAAACTATCTTTTGGGGAGGCTTTTCCCCCTTTCCTGATCCTTTCTTTTCCCTTTTCCCCACGTCTTTAGTTTTTAACAAATCAGTCAGAGGAACGGCTACCATCGCAAAGTCAGGGATGAAGGACCTGTAAAAATTAGCAAAACCCAGGAAGCTTTGCAGTTGCTTCCTGGTTCTAGGGGCCTCCCATGCCAACACCTCTTTGACCTTTTCCGGGTCCATTTCTATCCCCTTGTTTGAGATGCGGTACCCCAGGTAGTCTAAACGGCTTTGATGGAATTCACATTTTGACATCTTAGCATACAGATGATTTTCACCCAACCTTGCCAGCAGCTTTTTCACCAGTTTCACATGGGACGTGTAGTCCTCACAGTAAATCAACACATCATCCAGATACACCAATATCCCCTTGTACAGAAAGTCTCTCAAAGCATCATTAATTAAGTTCTGAAATATCCTAGGGGCACCTTTTAAACTAAAAGGCATGACCTTGAACTCAAAAGCCCCCAAAGGACAATTGAAAGCAGTTTTCCATTCATCCCCCTCCCTGATTCGCACTCTGTAATAAGTCTCCCTTAGGTCCAACTTAGTAAATATTTTCCCTTTGGACAAGTGGGCCAGTATGTCCTTCATCAGAGGCAGGGGGTACTGATTGGAGACACTAATTGAATTTAACCCTCAATAGTCCTGGATCAAATGAAGACCCCCATCCGATTTTCGCCTGAACATCACTGGGGCCCCCACAGGTGAGGTTGAGGGCCTATAAACACCTGCACTAAGCTTTTTGTCTATAAACTCCCAGAGGGCATCCATTTCAGCTGGTATCATGGAATAAATCTTGGGCTTGGGTAGTTTCATCTCAGAAAGTATCTCTATGGCACAATCAAAGGGCCTGTGGGGAGGCAACACGTCACACTCTCTTTCCTCAAAAACATATTGCCAAGCCTTGTATTCCACTGGCATTCCTTTCAGCTCCCCTTTGACTAAAGCAGTTATGCAGTTCCGTGAATCAGCCTCTAGAGGGACTCCCCTCCTTGGGAAGCTTCCCCCACTCGGTGCTCCTGCACACACATGGGATCTGCAAAAGTCATTGTCTCTTTTACCCAGTTTATGGTGGGGTTGTGGAACTTTAGCCAGTTTAGGCCTACCACTGCAGCGGGAACTAACCCTGGGGCAATTACAAACTGAAGTTCCTCTTGGTGGTTCCCCATTCTCATGTGTAGGGGCCCGGTCATTCGCCTGGGCGGGGCCTCCCTTCATCATCCCCCCATCCATCTGTGACAGCCACACAGGCTTGTCCAGCTTAATAGTATTGATGTCCAGTTCACTGAGTAGAGAGGAGTGCATTAAAACTTGGGTACATCCAGAATCAATCATTAACATTACTTTTTGGTGGCCCCCCCTCCAACACCTACTCTGGCTTTTATGAAAAAAGGGCCTTTCACTCCACTCACCACAGCTTCAGGGCGCCCTTCGGGGTTAGCCCACCCTCGGGCGCTTAATAGGGTGGGCTGGATCCGTTTCCCGCCGGCTCTGTGTCGGAAGAATAGGATCCGCTATCATCTGGGTCATCCGAAGACTCCCCCACGGCGTGGCCTGCCACCAAGGCCCATGCTGCTGCTTTAGGCTTGGGCTTGAGTGGGGTCTTAGACGACGCTGATCTCCCTTCACCTCGCTCGGGCTTGTCTGCCGCCGCTGGTTCCCACGGGCTCCTCTCTGGGCATTCAGCTATGCGATGGCCTCCCTTTCCACAATGCAGACACAAGCCCTTTCTCATCCTTCACTCCCGTTCTGTCTCTCCAGTTGTGTTTCCACCCGAGCGGGCCGTCTTGCCCTTTTTTCTGGTGGACCCGGTAGCCTTCCCCTCTGACCCTTGCTGGCACCGTACCATCTTGACGCTCCATCTCAGCGTTTCCACTTCCCCGGCAAGCCGCACCCACCTCAAGAGGGTTTTGGGGTTCCCCTGGAACATCGCCCACTCTAGGATGTCAGCGTTCAGCCCATCCTGGAAAAACTGCACCTTGATGTCTTCCGACCACTCAGGCACTTGGCTGGCCTGGTGGCGGAACTCAGCAACATACTCTCCGACAAAATGGAACACACTCCCTCGGAGCGTGGTGGGGTCTCCTTCCTTGGAGGTCTTTAAACAGAGGCTGGATGGCCATCTGTCGGGGATGCTTTGATCGTGATTTCCTGTGTGGCAGGGGGTTGCACTAGATGGCCCTTGTGGTCTCTTCCAACTCTACAATTCTATGATTCTATGAAAAAGGAAGTATCATTTATCTTTTTTTCTTCCCCCATAGCCCGATGAAAGGACTGTGAGGGTGCTATTTGAAGATTGTTTTCTCTTTATCTCTCTGGCTGCTTAAATCTATTTGTCTTTCCCTACCCCCTTTTGTTGATATAATGTGTGATGGTTGTTTGAAGGTTTTGGACTAATTACCTACTCTTGCATATTTTTTCCTCCCCCCCCCCTTTTTTTCCCCATGTTTTTTTCTTGTGGACTTCTTTTTAGTTCTTAGTTTTTGTTTTCTCACTTCCTATTACTTGACTTAGTCTTTTTATTTTTATTTTTCTAGTCTATTGTTGACAAAGGGTATATGAGTATATGTAAGATATAGCCACACCTGGTGCTAACCAAGTAACTATAATCTGTTCTGGAAGACTTGTCCTTGAAAAAGCCTAAAGGCTGAGTGAATTAGCACATGGTTGGAAGTTTGCCAAGTCAACTGAGCCATAGAAAATAAAATAAATACTTTATCTAAGAGAACAATGACCATTCTATGATTAGAGACTTATAAAGTCCAACAGAATATTTTGAGCTTTGCACTTCTTACTTTTTGTTTCTTGCCTAGCTGTTTATTTACTTTTTGTACACTTTTTGTACATTTTTTATACCAAGTGAGTGTTTGACCTCCTTTTCCCTTATTTTGGAAAGATTACTGACAGGGAGAATTTTTTCTTTTTTCTGTCTTTTTCTTCTTTTCCCCCCATCTTTATATATATATATATATATATATATGAGTTTTGGTCTTTTTTTATTTTGGATTTTTTTTCTGTTTTTTCTTTCTCTTTTTCTTTCTCTTTATTTTTTTCTCTTCTACTACTATTTTTCATCTTTTTTGGATATTTCTTGAATATTTTGTATTGATTTTTAATTTTTATTTTTTAATTTTGATTCCCAACCTCAAATTTTGAATTAATTATATTTATCAGTTTGGGTTTGGGGAACAGTTTTTTCTGTTATTTTAATTTTTTTCTCATTGATTAATTTTTGATATACAAAAATATAAAGAAGAGAAGAAGAGAAGAAGGAGTAAGTAGAAGAGGAAGTTGAGAAGAGAATTAAAGAAGGTAAAAGGAAGTAGAAGAACTTGTGAGAAAGTAGGAAAAGAAAGGACTAAGTGAAATAGCAGAACGAGGAACAACAACTAAAGGAGTTAAGAAGGGAAACAAGGAAGAAGGGAAAGAGGAAGAAGGAAAGTAAGAGAGAGATAGGAGAAAGAATAAAGAAGAAGGAAGGGAGGATAAAGAGTTAGGAAGGAAAGATTGATAAAGAATGGAACTGAACTTGTGAGATAAGAAGGGGGAAAGGAGGAGATAAAGCAGAATCGATAAGAACAAAAAGAGGAAGAGGAAGAAGACAAGAAATAAAAATAGGAAAGGGAAGATAAAAACAAAAACAAAAAGAAGTAATTAAAAATACTGAAAGTAAGGAAAGGAAAATGTCTTCAGGTGTGAGGAGCAGAACAAAGACTTTAGATCCCTATAATGAACAAGGTCGGAGAGGTTCAATGGAAGAAGGTAAGCCACAATATATGATGAAATTTATGGAGGAGATACATGACTTTAGGAAAGATGTGACTGTCCAACTAGGAAACATTAATACTAAGATTAATACATTGCATACCATACTGACTCAAACAAAAAATGAAGTAAAAGAAAATAAAGAAGGTATCCAATTGTTTTAAAAAAGGAAAATGTGAAATTACACATGGAACTGGAAACAACACGAGATCAACTGGCTCTGGCTGAAGCTAGAGAAAAAGAATCTTGGATTAGATTTAGAGGCCTAAAAGAGCAGCCAAATGAAGACACCAAAAGATTGATAATAGAATTACTAACCCAAAATTTAGAGTGTAGTGAAGAACAGGTAAGTAGAGAATTGGATCAAGTATATATGTTGAAATCATCTTTTGCGACAAGAAGAAATCTCCCAAGAGACATTATCATACAGTGTGTAAGAAAAGTGGTAAAAGACTACATCCTGGAGGTGCATTTTAATAAAGGTGTTTATCATGATGGGAAATTACTCATCTTGATGAAAGAGATCCCAACAAGAATCTTAAGAAAAAGAAAAGACTATCATTTCCTGGTGGATATATTGAAAAAAGAGGAAATTCTCTTTAGTTGGGACAAATTAGAAGGTGTAATGTTCACATATAAGAAGGAAAGATACAAAATTGATACAATTGAAAAAGCACAAGATTTCCTCAGGAAGAACAAAAAAGACTCTGGACTGCAACAGAAAACTCATGAGGATCAAAGTCAAAGTGAAGACAAAGTAGACCAAGAAACCATTCAAGAAGATAGTGTCTCGAGAGAAAAGGAGAAAAAAGAAAATGAAAGAAGTCCAGAGAAAAAGAAAGTAAGTTTTGGAGGGAGTCTGCTGGACTTAAATGATTGAGTAAAAGTACTTACCAAAAAAAGGTGTGTAAATATATAGATATATAAAATTGCTAGACAAAATATTTACAAGATAGTAAGGGAAATGTGAAAAAAAGTGTAAATAAAGTTAGTTTGTTATTATATATGATGTCAGGAATAAAGGTTATGACATAGAATGTGAAAGGATTAAATTCAGAAAAGAAAAGAAAATTAGTATTTAATTACCTTAAAACAACTAATGTGGATGTTGTTTGTCTAGAGGAAACTAAGATAAAAGAAACCTATAAACATGTGCTAATACCAAAAAAAGAACCTTAGGGGAAGAATATATTTAATCGGAAAGAAAAAGAAAAAAGTAATGGTAATATATGTTAAACCACAATTGAGACTGAATTTAATACAAGTTGATGGAGAAGGAAGATACGTAATGGTGGAAGTAATAATAGATAATATCAAAATATTGGTAATAATAATAATAATAATAATAAAATTTATTTATACCCCGCCCCTCTGTTAATGTTAATATATGTTAATAGGCATATATGCTCCTATAGAAGAAAAATATAACTTTTTCAGGGAGTAAAAATGCAGTAGGCCAATTGAACTATAACAACTGGTGTTTTTGTTAGGAGATTTTAATGGTGTTGTGGATGCTAGTATTGACAGACACTCGATAAAAAGAAATCTGAATAAAATGTGTAAAAAGAAACAAGGAAAATTGAGTAAAGAATTTTTTGATACGATAGATGAGTTGCTGTTGGTAGATATATGGAGATACAAGGAAGGGGAAGCGAAAGGTTATATTTTTTATTCAGATGTGCATAGCTGATTTTCTAGAATCAATATAATTTGGATTACCGTATTTTCCGGTGTATAAGACAACTGGGCGTATAATATGACCCTCAACTTTTCCAGTTAAAATGTAGAGTTTGGGATATACTCACCATACAAGACTACCTGTCTTCCAATGCACACCAAATAATTTTTTTTAAAAAAAATTTAAAGCCTCCCCCCAGCCAGCCAGCCACCACCTGCCCTTCCTGAAGCCGCGATGGGGAGCCTCCATGCTTGCCTGGGTCTTCGCTTCTCTTTGTAAAGGGAGCAAAGACACAGGCAAGCGCAAGAGGTGAGGCAAAGCCTCTTAAATTGCCCCTCTGCTGGGCCTTCGTTCCTTTTGCAGGGAGAGTGAAAGCCCAGAAGAGGGGCGATTTTAGGGGTTTGGCTCATCCTCGATGCCTGCCTGGGTCTTTGCTTCCCTTTATAAAGGGAGTGAAGACACAGGCAAGCGCAGGAGGTGAGGCAAAGCCTCTTAAATCGCCCCTCTGCTGGGCCTTCACTCCTTTTGCAGGGAGGGCAAAAGCCCAAGAAAGGGGTGATTTTAGGGGTTTGCCTCACCCTCTGTGCCTGCCTGGGTCTTCACTTCTCTTTGTAAAGGGAGCGAAGACACAGGCAAGCGTGGGCGGTTGATGCAAAGCCTCTTAAATCACCTCTTTGCTTGGCATTCACTCTCTTTGCAAAGAGAGCGAAAGCCCAGGAGAGGGGCGATTTTGGAGTTTGCCTCACCCTCTGTGCCTGCCTGGGTCTTCGCTTCCCTTTGTAAAGCAAGAGAAGACACAGGCAAGCGCGGGGCGAGGCAAAGCCTCTTAAATCAACCTTCTGCTTGGCCTTCGCTCCCTTTGTGGGGAGAGTGAAAGCCCAGGAGAGGGGTGATTTTAGGGGTTTGCCTCACCCTCCCATTGCGGGACCTATTCGGGAAGGGTGGGTGGTGGCTGGCAAGCCTGCCCCCAGCCAGCCAGCCAGCCAGCCACCACCTGCCCTTCCCAAAGCCATGATGGGGAGCCCTATAAGATGATACCCAGCATCTAAGATGACCCCCGGTGTATAAGATGACCCCCAACTTTTGAGATGATATTCCTGGGTTAAAAAGTTGTCTTATATGCTGGAAAATATGGTAATAGTCATTTAGTAAATTATATTAAGAAGATAGATGTCTTGCCTAAGCCACTATCAGACCATAACCTGGTGATAATGACAATAAGAGGTAGGAAACATATATATAATTGGAGATTAAATGAATTACTATTGTATAATGAAGTTGTTGAAGACGGTAAGAAAAAACTTGAAAGAATACTTCAAACTGAATTTAAATAATGAAGTTGAAAATAAGGTTGTTTGGGACACAGGGAAAGCTGTGATGAGGGGTGTATTTATAAATTGGAGTGTGATAATAAATAGGAAAAAAACAAGAAAGAAAGACACTAATATTAGACAAAATAAAACAAAAAGAAGAATTAACAAAACCCACAGATAATAAGAAAATTAAAAGCCAAATAAAAATTTTGCAAGAACAGTTGTCAATGATTATGACAGATGAAATGAAGAGAAAATTAGATTTTATAAAACAAAAAGACTTTGAATATTGCAACAAACTGGGTAGATGGCTGGCCTACAAACTAAGAAAGGAAAGAACAAAATGATTGATAACAAAAATAAAAATAGGTGATGAAGAAGTCACAGATGAAACTCAAATTCAAAAGATAATTCATAATTACTTTAAGTTAATATATCAAAACAAGGAAGTCTCTCTGATCCAAATGAATAAATATATCAGAAAATGTTGTATTCCCAAACTCACGTAAATGCAAAAAAGGGAATTAAATAAGGAAATAATGCTTGAAGAAATTTTAAACACAATAAAAAAGATGAAATCTAAAAAAAAACTCCAGGACCAGATGGCTCACCTGCAGAATATTACAAGAAATTTGATACAGAATTGTTAGGACCATTTTCAAAGGTCATAAAGGATATTCTAGGAAAAAATCAAATCCCAAATAGTTGGAGAGATGCCAATATAGTTTTAATTCCGAAAGAAAGTAGAGATCAATTGTTAATAAAAAATTATAGACCCATCTCCTTATTGAATGAGGATTACAAATTTTTTGCAGCAATATTAGCTACTAGATTAAAAACATTTCTACAAGAATATATACAAAATGACCAAAATGGCTTTTTGCCAAAAAGACACATAAAAGACAATTTTAGGTCAATAGGTAATATATTGGAATATTTACATTACCATAATGAAATTAAAGGTGCTTTATTCTTTTTGGTTGTGGAAAAAGCATTTGATAATTTAAATTGGTCTTTTATGCTAAAAACGTTAGAGGAAATGGAATTTGGAGATATTTTTTGTAAATGGGTACAGGCAATATATCAGGAGCAAAAAGTGAAATTATTTATAAATGGAAAATTAACTGAGGAATTAAAAATAGAAAAAGGTACCAGACAAGTGTGCCTGCTATCTCCATTATTGTTTATTTTAATATTAGAGATTTTGAATAATGAAATAAGAACAGATAAAGAAATTAAAGGACTGAAAGTCAAAACGGAAGAATATAAATTAAAAGCATTCACTGACAATTTGGTAATTATTTTAGAGGATCCATTAAAAGGGGTGGAACAATTAATGGGTAAAATAGAAGAGTTTGGAAAATTCATGGGGTTTATGATAAATAAAGAAAAAAATAAAATATTGACAAAAACTTAGATAAAATAGAGAAGGAAGAATTAGAGAAGTGGTCAAAGTGTGAAATTGTTTTAAAAAGTGAGATATTTAGGCATAAACTTAACAACTAATAATCAACAATTATTCCAAAATAATTATGATAGAATTTGGAAAGATATTAAACCCAATTTGAGTAGATGGAATGTTCTAAAATTATCACTACTAGACAGGATATCAACTATTAAAATGAATATATTACCTAAATTAATATTTCTTTTTCAAACTATACCGATAATTATTTCAAATAAAGTTTTTAGAATTTGGCAGGCAGGTTTCTCAAAATTTTTATGGGTGGGGAAAAAAACAAGAATTAAATGGAAGTTATTATCAGATTACAGGGAAAGAGTGGAGTTGGGATTACCGGATAGTAAAATATATTTTGAAGTGGTATGCCTATCATACTTAAAACAATGGATCTTATTGGAAGATAACAGAAATCTGGAATTAGAGGGATTCGAACTAAAATTAGAATGGCATGGTTATCTAGGATATAATAAAGCCAAAACAAATAAAGATTTTTAAAACCATGTAATAAGAACACTGATCAGGGTTTGGGAAAAGTACAAAAATAGATTATGCCCTAAAATCCCAGGATGATTATCGCCACAGGAAGCTTTCTGTAAGAATGAATTAAGAGAATACAATTCATTAATATACAGAGAGTTAATGGTAAAAAAAGTAGACACTTGGAAAGTTAAAGAATGGCAAGAGTTAATATCAGAGGGAACTCGGATTCAATGATTGACTTATTATCAGATAAGAGCAAGAATTAAGGAAGATTTAAAAGAAAAACAATATGAAGGAGAAATTTCTGAATTCGAGAAGTTAATGAGATCAGGTAATAAACATCAAATTAGTAGTTTGTACAAATTACTATTAAAATTTAGTACAGAAGAAGAACAAGTGAAACATTGTATGGTTAAATGGGCTAGGGATATAGGTTATAACATTCAATTGGAACAATGGGAAGATATATGGAAAAGAGGATTAAAATTTATGTGTTGCAATAATTTGAAGGAAAACTTTTATAAATTAATGTCTAGGTGGTATATGACCCCATATAAATTATCTAAAATGGGGGGGTAGGGAACTCACCACAATGTTGGAGATGTGAATTACATATTGGTACATTTTATCGTATGTGGTGGGAGTGTGGTAAAGTAAGAAAATTTTGGATAAAAATAAATAGAGAAATAGAAAAAATTATGGGTGTTAAGATAGGCTTAAGGCCGGAACTGTATTTACTAAATATATTAACGTCAGAAAATGAAAAAGAGAAGGAGCATAGATCCCTACTATATTATCTAATTACGGCAGCCAGGCAGCAAGACTGGACTTGGCAAAATAAAAATAAAAATGGAGGAATGAAGAAATTCTGACAAAACTTGAATTGTTAGAAAAAATCATAGAATTGGCACAATCAGATAAATTAACGAATTGGATAAGGAACAAATCAACGAAAGGATATATAAAGGTATGGGAATTATTTATAAATTAATTAAAGCAGAAAGAGGGAGGTAGAAGTCCAATTGGTTTTATAGTTAGACAAATGAGCAGAGAAATGGAACCATATCATTTTGAAGTTATTCATTGTTAAATCCATAAATGTGATAATAAGAATAATCAACACATAGTAAAAGATATAATTATAAGATGGAGAGATTTTAAGAATAGAGGGAAAAAATAGCTAATAGAAGTTATATTCAATGAATATGAAAATGGGATAATGAAAGAAATGTAGATTATTTGGGTTTATATTAAAATTGTAAATAAACAAGGTAATAATCTTTTGTATAGGAGGTGACTAACTAAAACAAGACTAAGAGCAAAAAGAGAACAAGCGGGAAGTATTTTAATTAGTGTGTATTGTACTTGTTATTAGTGTGTTTATATTAATTATTTCTTTATTGTAGTTTGCTTAATATTTAATATTTTTGTATACTTTTTTGTGTTTTTGTTTGTTCTTTTTGATTTCATTTTTTGTACTATTATGTGTTTATGTTATTGTTTGTTATTCATTGCTGTTTCTGTTTCTAATAAATTAAATAAAAACATAAAAATTTAAAATAATATGCATTATTTACATTCTATTTATTTTATATAGTACTTTTATAATGTTGCACTTTTATATTGTTATTTATTTTGTATGCAAATGGCCTATGGTCTAAGCATTAATAAAATTACTCATATTACCTCCAATATGTCATGGTGTCAGTAAGGCTCATGTCACCCCTCTCCCCAACAATGTCACCTGGTGCGGTTTGGTCTCTCCGCACACAAGTGCTGCCATTTCCAATGTGATGGCAAAGAACAGCAGCAACAACAACTCAAAGCTGACCAAAAGAGGCTTATTGGATGACACTGAGCAGATGCAGTGCTGATGGTGAAGTCCAATCTTTTCATCACAGCTATCATCGTCACAGTGTAAGATTCATGATAGATGTACTCTTAATAGATATGTTTGGTTATACTTGTTATTAACTTTTGTCATTTTTGCTCTAGTCATTGGATCTTACTTCACTGTCCTCAACTCCCCAGAATACTGGTCAGATTTCTCAAGAAGAAAATAACAGAATACAAACTCATTATGAGTAATGCCTATTTTGAAGAGAAATGTATATATTTTCTAGCCTCTTTCCTATTTAAAATGTAAAATTAAGATTTTGAGGGCACTAAAGTTTTTGTATTTGTATTTGCCCTGTTTATTTTTGTTTTTGTGTTGCTAAAGATCCTCTCCACAGTGATGCAGGCAGCAGCACGGCTAATGGCAGTGTAGAAGCATCAATGCTCATGTGCACCGTGTGTATATGTCTGAGGAGAGGCAGAGGGAGGAGCTAAGAAGTAGGACAGTAGGTCAGAGGCAGAGGCAGGAGCTAGCAGTCAGTAGCTCTCGCTCTCTATTACTGCAGCTTCAGTCTCTGGAGCTTGGCATACAGGAGCTCGGAGAACAGGAGCAAGGACACAGGGGTGTTTGGTGTGGGTGTTTAGCAGAGGTGTTTGAGGGGGAGGCACAGAGTTCTCTTCTGAGGGGGAAGGGCTTCTGCTGAGCTGCCGAGCTGTCTGGGGGTGGACTTAACAGCCACTAGCTCTATATAACTGCTGCTGCAATCTTTCCAGGTTAATGTTAGAAAATCAGTGGCAAGTGCCTTTTGGCGTGCTCAGTTCTAACATAACAGGGGCATAGGAGCTCTTCTGAGAAACAAGGCCAATGGGCATTGGGTCAAGGGAGAATACTAGAAGAGTTTGGACAGGGAAGCCTCAAGTACTTTTTCAGTGACTACTTAAGAAGACTGAATATGGCCAGTGAGGGAGCTGCTGCAGTCACCTGCAACACCTGTGGGATGTTTGTCTTCTTGCCAGAGGAGGTGGGGAGCTGTATCTGCAGCAACTGCATGTTGGTGGACCTGCTGGAAGAGAAAGTCAAGCATTTTGAGGACAGGGTATCTATTCTTCTGAATATTAGGGAGTGAGAATTTTTCTTGGAAAGAGTGGAGAAGACGATCCTGGAAGCGGAACACAACAGGGAGATGTCTACGGAGGAGGCCATTACCCATACACAGGTAAATGAACACTTCGAGGAATGTGACACAGAGAAGTAGAAAGGCCCGGGCTCCTTCAGCCAGCTTGAAGCTACAGAATAGATTTGAAGTTCTCTCTCTTTTCAAAGAAGAGGAGGAAGAGCAGCAGTGCCAGGCCTCAGGGAACATACAAGAAAACTTGGTAGATCCAGCACATGAAGTGGCCTCTGCCAAGACTCAAAGGAGGAGGAGGGTTGTGGTGGTAGGGGATTCCCTGTTGTAAGGAACAGAAGCAGTAGTCTGCAGGCCTGACAAAATGTCTCAGGAGGTATGCTGCCTACCTGAGGCAAACATTCAAGATGTAGCAGAGAGGCTGACAAGACTCATCAAGCCTTCTGACCATTTGGTCCATGTGGGAACCAATGATACTGCAAGGCATAGCCTCCAGAAGATCACAAGGGATTATGAGGCTTTGGGTAGGAAGCTGAAGAACCAGGATGCACAGATAGTCATTTCGTCTGTCCTTCCAGTGGAAGGGCATGGTCCAGTTAGGGAGAGAAGAATAGTGGAGGTGAACAACTGGCAACACAGATGGTGCCACCAGGAACAATTTTGCTTCCTGGACCATGGGATGCGGTTTCAGGGAAGTGGACTTCTGGAAAGAGATGGGCTGTACTTCACAGCAGCTGGAAGGAATGTTTTTGCGAAGAGTCTGAAAGATCACATCAGGAGGGCTTTAAACTGAGCTGTATGGGGAGGGAGACAGTACTCTTGAAGGCAGGAGTTCATCGAGTGCTAGAGATAATAGCCCAAATGTTATACAGAGAACAAGGCAAATAACACAACAACCCAACAATGGGAGGAATAAACCCTTTAAAAGGCAGATAAGGGAAATGGCCAATGGTCTCAGATATCTCCATACAAATGCACAGAGCATGGGAAATAAACAGGATGAACTTGAACTCTTAGCACAACAAAACAAATATAATATCATAGCCATCACTGAAACCTGGTGGGATGAGTCTCATGATTGGAATGTAGGGATAGAGGGGTATAGCCTATTTCAGAAAAACAGACGAAACAGGAAGGGTGGTGGAGTCGCATTTTATGTTAAGGATGTGTATGCTCAGCGTAAGAGGGGTGCTCCAAAAAAGTGATAAAAGGATTCCCTGAAACAACATCTCAGGCTTGGCCAAATTGATCACCAACAATGGTCCGCCCTGGCTTCACATCGGGAGGCATGGAGACACATTATCCACAATGCTGCAGCTTTATTTGAGAACTCACGCCGAACACGGCTTGAAGAGAAACGACAATGCAAAAAGAATCACAACCCAAAAACATCACCCAAGGAGACCCTCTGCTGTGCTTCCTGCAACCGGACTTGATTATCTCCGATTGGCCTTTTCAGTCATCAGCGCGCTTGCAGAAAGTGTGGGATGAGTTCATAGAATCATAGAATCATAGAATTGCAGAGTTGGAAGAGACCACGAGGGCCATCCAGTCCAACCCCCTGCCACGCAGGAAATCACAATCAAAGCATCCCCGACAGATGGCCATCCAGCCTCTGTTTAAAGACCTCCAAGGAAGGAGACCCCACCACGCTCCGAGGGAGTGTGTTCCACTGCCGAACAGCTCTGACTGTCAAAAAGTTCCTCCTCATGTTGAGGTGGAATCTCTGTTCCTGGAGCTTGCACCCATTGCTCCGTGTTCCAGTCTCTGGAGCAGCAGAAAACAAGCCTGCTCCATCCTCAGCGTGACATCCCTTCAAATACTTAAACAGGGCTATCATATCGCCTCTAAACCGTCTTTTTTCCAGGCTAAACATACCCAGCTCCCTAAGTCTCTCCTCATAAGGCATGGTTTCCAGACCTTTCACCATTTTAGTTGCCCTTCTCTGGACACGCTCCAATTTGTCAATATCCTTTCTGAATTGTGGTGCCCAGAACTGGACACAGTATTCTAAGTGAGGTCTGACCAAGGCAGAATAGAGTGGCACTATTACTTCCCTTGATCTAGACACTATACTTCTATTGATACAGCCCAAAATTGCATTGGCCTTTTTAGCTGCCGCATCACACTGTTGGCTCATGTTCAACTTGTGGTCTACTAGGACTCCTAGATCCCTTTCGCACATAGTCTCATTCAGCCAGGTCTCTCCCATCCTATATTTATGCATTTCATTTTTCCGCCCTAAATGCAGTACTTTACATTTCTCCGTATTGAATTTCATTTTGTTAGCTTTGGCCCAGCTCTCCAGTCTATCCAGGTCATTCTGAATTTTGATCCTGTCCTCTAGGGTATTAGCTACTCCTCCCAATTTGGTGTCATCTGCAAATTTGATAAGTATGCCCCTAATTCCCTCATCTAAGTCATTGATAAAGATGTTGAATAGCACTGGGCCCAGGACAGAACCCTGTGGCACCCCACTGGTCACATCTTTCCAAGACGAAGAGGAGCCACTGCTGAGCACCCTTTGGGTTCGGCCGGTCAACCAATTACAAATCCATTGAACAGTTAACTTGTCTAGCCCACATTCTACAAGCTTGTTTGCAAGAATGTCATGGGGAACCTTGTCAAAGGCCTTACTGAAATCAAGGTATGCAATGTCCACAGCATTCCCTTCATCTACCAAGCTGGTAACTTTATCAAAAAAAGAGATCAGATTAGTCTGGCATGACTTGTTTCTCTGAAACCCATGCTGACTTTTTGTGATTATGGCATTGCCTTCTAAATGTTCACAGACTCTCTGTTTAATGATCTGTTCTAGAATCTTCCCTGGTATTGATGTCAGACTAACTGGACGATAGTTGTTGGGATCCTCTTTTTTCCCCTTTTTGAAGATGGGAACAACGTTTGCCCTCCTCCAGTCTGCTGGGACTTCTCCTGTTCTCCAGGAGTTCTCAAATATTATTGCCAATGGCTCTGAGATTATATTTGCCAGCTCTTTTAATACTCTTGGATGTAGTTCATCTGGTCCTGGAGATTTAAATTCATTTAGATTAAGAAGGTATTCCTGTACCACCTCTTTACTTATTTTCAGCTGGATTTCCCCTATTGTGTCCTCTGTTCCATTTTCCTCAGGTTGGTCCTCCTTTTCCTTTTCTGAAAACACTGAGGCAAAGAAGGTGTTGAGTAATTCTGCCTTTTCTCTGTCCCCTGTTAGCATTTTGCCATCTTCTCCACGTAGTGGCCCTATCATTTCCTGCTTCCTCCTTTTGCTGCGGACATACCCAAAAAAACCCTTTTTATTGTTCTTAACCTCCCTAGCAAGCCTGAGCTCATTCTGCACTTTAGCTTTTCTGACTTTACTCCTACACGTGTTCGCTATCTGTTTGAATTCTTCTTTGGTGATTTCCTCCCTTTTCCATTTCCTATACATGTTCCGTTTAAAACTTAGCTCCATTGAAAGTTCTTTAGTCATCCATCCTGGTTTCTTGAGACACCTCCCATTTTTCTTCCTCAATGGTACTGTTTGAAATTGTGCCTTCAGTATCTCCCTTTTGAGAAAGTCAAAACCGTCTTGAGGTCCCTTCTCTTTTAGTATTCTTGACCATGGGATCATCCCCAGTATTTCCCTGAGTTTATTGAAATCAGCTCTCCTAAAGTCAAGAATGCGTGTCTGACTATGCCTGGCTTCTCCTTTCCATTCTATAACAAACTCCAGGAGAACATGATCACTCTCACCTAAGGATCCCACCACTTGCACCCCATTAACAAGGTCGTCTCTGTTGGTTAGGATCAGATCTAAAATAGCTGACCCCCTTGTTGCCTCTTCCACCTTTTGGACCATGAAATTGTCTTCCAGGCATGTAAGGAATTTGCTAGACCTTGTAGTTTTGGCTGAGTTAGATTGCCAGCAAATATCAGGATAGTTGAAGTCACCCATCACTACTACATCTCTCCTTTCTGCATGTATGTTCATCTGTTCTAGAAAGGCAACATCCAATTCCTCCGTCTGATTTGGGGGTCTGTAGTAGAGTCCCACAATAACATCCCTGTTGTTTCCCTCCCCTTTAATTTTTATCCAGATGCTCTCCACCTGGCTTCCAGTATTGATGTCATGGATCACTTCACTGGTGTAAATATCCCTGACATATAATGCTATTCCTCCTCCTTTCCTGTTTGGCCTGTTTCTCCTATAAAGGTTATACCCCTCTATTCCTACATTCCAATCATGAGACTCGTCCCACCAGGTTTCAGTAACGCCTATTATATCATATTTGTTTTGTAGTGCAAGGAGTTCTAGTTCATCTTGCTTATTTCCCATGCTCTGTGCATTAGTGTAGAGACATCTGAGACCATGTGTTCCCTTTACTTGCTCCCTGTGCAAGTTTTTTTGCCTCCCACTCTTGGGTCCTTGCGCTGTTTGCCTTGTTCCCTCTATGACAGTTTGACTATTTTCTCCAGCTCTTTTGCCTTCCAGAATACTGTCTCCCTCCCCCATTTGACTCAGTTTAAAGCCCTCCTGATCAAATTCTTGAGACTGTTGGCAAAAATGTTTCTTCCAACTGTTGTAAGATGCACCCCATCTCTTGCCAGAAGTCCCCCTGCATGGAAGCGCAGTCCATGATCCAAGAATCCAATTTGTTCTCGGCGACACCATCTACGGAGCCAGTTGTTTACGTCGGCTATTTTCCTCTCCCTTCTTGGACCATGCCCTTCAACTGGCAGAAGAGACGAGATGACCACCTGTGCGTTCATTTCTTTCAGCTTCCTCCCCAGGGCCTCATAATCTCTTCTGATCTTGGGAAAGCTGTGCCTTGCAGTATCATTGGTTCCCACATGGACCAAAAGGAAGGGGTAATGATCCGTAGGCTTGATGAGTCTTGTCAGCCTCTCGGTCACATCACAGATCTTTGCCCCAGGGAGACAACACACCTCCCGAGTCATCTTGTCAGGCCCACATACCACTGCTTCTGTACCCCTCAGCAAGGAGTCCCCGACCACCACCACACGCCTCTGCTGAGGCTTCGCAGCTGCTGTTCCTTGCGGTGGTCCTCTCAAGGTCCCCTGCTCTACCCCTGAAGTCTGTCCATGCTGTTCTTCCTCATTGTCCTTGATAAGGGAAAGGGCTTCAAATCGATTCTGTAGCTGCAAGCTGCTGGAAGAATCCCTGGATTTTCTTGTTCTGTGTGTGACATTCCTCCAGCTGTCTACTTCCTGTGTCCGTGAAGTGACCCTCTCCTCCACAGCCACTTCCTCTGTGCGGTCCCCATCCAAGAGTGTTCGTTCAGTTCTGTCCAGGAAAACCTCTTGCTCGCGAATCTGTTGAAGTGTAGCTACCCGTGTCTCCAGCTGCTGTACTTTCTCCTCCAAGAGGGCTACCAGCTTGCATTTGGTGCATGTGAAGTTCTCCACATCTGTAGACAAGAATAGAAACATCGCACAAGTGTTGCAAGTGACTGCTGCAGTCCCCTCAGTGTCCATGATGAGAGCTTTTAGGTAATCTAAGAACTCTTAGTTAACGCTGAGAATGCTAAGTTGTACTTTTAGGTCTGCTGTATTTTTGTTTGGTTACTGAAATTCAAGAGCCTCTGTCTCTTGAGGGTAAAAGGGGAAGGTCAGAAGTTCAAGCCCCTCAGCAACAAGCAGCCTCTCCCAACAGTTTTTTAAAAAAGTTTTAAAAGTTGCTTCCTTCTTCTCCCTGGCAGGAAACTGGCAGGAAACTTGCTGTCCAGAAGCTGCTCTCCTTCTCTCTGGCAGGAAACTGGCCTGGAAAGCCTCTGCAAGGACTTATATAGAGCTAGGCTCCCAGCTCCACCCCCTAATGACTCACAGGTGTGACTCACAGGTGTGACTCACAGGAAGGCCTCTGGCTCTTGAGGGTAAAAGGGGAAGTTCAGAAGTTCAAGCCCCTCAGCAACAAGCAGCCTCTCCCAACAGTTTTTTAAAAAAGTTTTAAAAGTTGCTTCCTTCTTCTCCCTGGCAGGAAACTGGCAGGAAACTTGCTGTCCAGAAGCTGCTCTCCTTCTCTCTGGCAGGAAACTTCTCTCTGGCAGGAAACAGAGTTCTTCCTGAATCTTCGTTTGTGAAGAAAAGCCAGAGAGAGAGAGAGAGAGAGAGAGAGAGAGAGAGAGAGAGTACACCTGTGAACAGATCCATGACTTAAATCCTGGGAGCCAGGTTGAGAGCATCTGGATAAAAATTAGGGGAGAGAGAAAAAGCAGGGATGTCATTGTGGGGGTTTACTACAGACCTCCTAGCCAAACCGAAGACTTGGATGATGCCTTCCTGGAACAGATGACTGCACATATAGAAAGGAGAGATGTAGTAGTAATGGGGGATTTCAACTATCCTGATATTTGTTGGAAGTCCAACTCAGCCAAAAATTTAAGGTCCAACATATTGCTCACTTGCCTTGCAGACAATTTAATTGTCCAGAAGGTGGAAGAGGAAACTAGGGGATCAGCTATTTTAGAACTGATCATAACCAACGGGGATGACCTGGTTAATGGTGTGGAAGTGGCAGGATCCTTACGGGGGGAGTGAGCATGTTCTGCTGGAGTTTGTTAGTAGTGCTAGGAGTTCATCTTGCCTATTTCCCATGCTCTGTGCATTAGTATAGAGAAAACTAGGACCATGTGTTCCCTTTCCTTGCTGCCTGTGCAAGGTTTTTTTGCCTCCCACTGTTGGGTTCTTGTACTGTTTGCCTTGTTCCCTCTATGGCAGTTTGACTATTTTCTCCAGCCCTTTTGCCTTCCAGGATACTATCTTCCTCCCCCATACGACTCAGTTTAAAGCCCTCCTGATCAAATTCTTGAGACTGTAGGCAAAAATGTTTCTGCCAACTGTTGTGAGATGCACCCCATCTCTTGCCAGAAATCCCCCCTCATGGAAGCACAGCCCATGATCAAAAGGAAGGGGTAATGATCCGTAGGCTTGACCAGTCTTGTCAGCCTCTCGGTCACATCACAGATCTTTGCCCCAGGGAGACAAAACACCTCCCGTCATCTTGTCAGGCCCACAAACCACTGCTTCTGTAGCCTGTAGCGAGGAGTCCCCACCACCACCACACGCCTCCCCCGAGGCTTTGAAGCTGCTGTTCCTTGCAGTGGTACTGCTCTGGCCCTGAAGTCTGTCCATGCTGTTCTTCCTCATTGTCCTTGATAAGGGAGAGGGCTTGGAATCAATTCTGTAGCTTGAAGAATCCCTGGAGTTTCTTGTTCTGTGTGTGACATTCCTCTAGCTGTCTACCTCCTGTGTCTGTGAAGTGACCCTCTCCTCCCCAGCCACTTCCTCTGTGCAGTCCCCGTCCAAGACTGTTTGTTCTGTTCTGTCCAGGAAAACCTCTTGCTCACGAATCTGTTGAAGTGTAGCTACCCATGTCTCCAGCTGCTGGACTTTCTCCTCCAAGAGGGCTACCAACTTGCACTTGGTGCATGTGAAGTTCCCCGCGTCTGTAGACAAGAAGACAAGCATCCCACAAGTGTTGCAGGTGACTGCAGCAGTCCTCTCAGTATTCATGGTGAGAGCTTTTAGGTAATCTAAGAGCTCTTGGGTAATGCTGAGTACTCTACGCTATACTTTTAGGTATGCTGTATTTTTGTTTGGTCACTCAAATGTGCACACCTAACGGCGCATGCCTCAGCAACAAGCACCCTCTCCCAACAGTTTTTTTAAAAACATTCAAACTCACCCACTCAAAATGGCTGTCCAGAAGCTGCTCTCCTTCTTCTCCCTGTGAGGAAACTGGCCTGGAAAGCCACTGCAAGGAGTCATATAGAGCTAGGCTCCCAGCTCCACCCCCTAGTGATTCACAAAGGTGTCTCACAGAAGCTCCACCCCCTGAGCAACAAGCACCCTCTCCCAACAGTTTAAAAAAAAATTCAAACTCACCCACTCAAAATGGCTGTCCAGAAGCTGTTCTCCTTCTCACTGGCAGGAAACTGAAACTCATGGGGTAGTCACCAATGGCTCCTCTTGATCCTGGAGAGGATCAAGAGTAGCTAATACCCCAGAGGACAGGATCAGAATCCAAAATGACCTTAACAGATTAGAAAGATGGGCCAATATTAATAAAAGGAATTTCAACAGGAAGAAATGTATGATACTACACTTGGGCACTAAAAATGAAACGCACAGATATAGGATGGGTGACACATGGCTTGAGGGCAGTACATGCGAAAAGGATCTAGGAGTCTTAGTGGACCACAAGCTGAACATGAGTTAGCAGTGTGATTCAGCAGCTAAAAAAGCCAATGCAATTCTAGGCTGCATTCATAGGAGTCTAGATGAAGGTAAGTGTGCCACTGTATTCTGCTTTGGTCAGACCTCATCTGGAATACTTGGTCCAGTTCTGGGCACCGTAATTCAGAAAGGATTTGAGAAGTTGGAACATGTCCAGAGGAGGGCAACAAGATGGTGGGAGGTCTGGAGGCCATGACGTATGAGGAGTCCAACTTAGGGAGTTGGGCATGTTTAGTCTGGAGAAGAGAAGGTTGAGAGGTGACATGATAGCCATCTTTAAATATTTGAAGGGATGTCATAATGAGCATGGAGCAGGCTTGTTTTCTGCTGCACCAGAGACTAGGACAATGGGTTCAAACTACAGCAATGGGTTCAAAATACAGGAAAAGAGATTCCACCTAAGCATTAGGAAGAACTTCCTGACAGTAAGAGCTGTTCAGAAGTGGAATACACTGCCTCGTAGTGTGGTGGAGTCTCCTACTTCAGAGGTTTTTAAACAGAGGCTGGATGGCCATCTGTCGGGAATGATTTGATTGTGTATTCCTGCATGTGTATTCTATGACTTTTTCAGATGGGGGGAAAATACCCCAAGGAAGTCGGGAGAAGAACGGGGTTGTTGCACTTAGAGAGCCCTGTTTCAGATGACGCAGTCTTCTTCAGTCCTCTTGACCTTCTCCTGACCTTCCCCCATGCTGCTGGCGCCACTTTTTATTGACAGAAAACCTCTGTGAATAAAAAGCTGTGCCCGCAGCGTGGGGGAAGGTTGAGAGGAGGTTGAGAGGAGGAAGGAGGAGGACGGGGCTGTCTGAAATGGGGCTGTGTAAGCGTGACAGCCCCGTTCTTCTCCCGACCTACTGGGGGGGGGGAGGTTCTCCCATCTGAAAAAGTCCTGAGAAAGAGAGACAGCTAGAGAGGCTTATTCAGCCTCCCTTTTTCTTGGATTACTAATTCTAAACTAACATCCATTTCCTCAGTGATCTTGCATGGGGTTGATGGGATTGGAGGTTAAAGCCAACTCCACGAATCCCAATGTGTGTGTGTGTGTGTATCATATCTGCATACAAAGCCCATATCTGTGGGTTTTTATGTATACCTTCCAAGGCTCCTGCTGATAACAACATAGTCCGCTGGACCAAAAATACGGTTTACCTTTATGTGACATTCTAAGCCTTCTGTTTACTTATATCTGGGAATTCCTTCAAGGTTTGTATCTGTTGCAGATTAATGCATTCAGACATCCACTCAGAACATTATATTCTTTGTTTAAGTAAATGAACATGCCTGAAGAGCACACTTGCAAAGCAGTCAGCATGTACAGCAATCCCTTGCTTCGATAGGACCTTTGGAATAAGGCGGGCTTTCTCTTTTGTTCCTTCCTGTTGCCAGCACTGTCACCTTTTCTCAAAATAAATACCAGCCAGGCTTGGCTCAAAGGAGGGTATTCCTTCAAAAATCAGTCTGTGGGATGCATTTCATCACTCCCTGGGCTACAGTTCAGCAGCACCAAGTGTGAGCTGCACACATTAATATTCCAGTGGCATTTACTACACACTGTAATAGACACAAGCTTTAACTAGGCCCAATATTAGTGATGGTACTGGGAAACCATCCTTGCTTTTGGCTGCCCGAAGGCAGCTGTGATCCCCAGCTTGTCCTATCTGTCAGTCTATTTGATCTCCAAATGAATTGCTTTTGATAACAGCTATATAAATGCAGAACTGTTCCGCTGGGCCTTCTTAAATGAGACTCCTCTCTTTCATCTCCCAGTCATTTCAAAAAGCAGATAGACTTGTTAGAGGTTTTTAATGCAATGATTTATGTTTTATCTTGCCTGGTTTGAGGCAGCATTTATTTAGCACCCAATTCTTCCCCAGCCTATATATGAGGAATAATTCTTGAGCACAATATTTGGAATTCAAAATATTAGATATTATTTATATTTATATTCCATCCATATACACATCTAATACATATAAAAATTTTAAACCCATATATAAATGACACACACAGAGAAACAATGATGTACATATGGATGTGAAAATTACACTATAAGGAAATCATCTGTCAATATGAAAAGATTTCTGTTGAGGGCTAAGCTCCTTCAAGGCTTCCATTCTTCCTTCATAGTTATAGTCTTCCTTCTCAGAGAGTAGAGCATTATAACAGAGTAGAACATTGTAAAACAAGGAAGAAATAACATCTGAAATGCCTAAAACAGTTCTAGAATTTATATGTTGTTAAGTTCACATCAGGAAACGCTGGTTTTCCAAAAGTACAATATATTCCCCCTCTATCCTTCATCTATTTTTATGCTTTAAAAATTATTGTATGGTGTTTGTTGATGCTCATCACCTCAAGCATCTTAATTCTTAGGCTGAATATACATATTTTTAAATATTAATTTAATTAAAGAAACTCTTTTTAAATGTAGACTCTTGTAAACAGGGCTTCCATTTATCCAAATGCTCAATTACCTGTAGGTTCTGGATTCCTTCCAGGCAATTTGTACAAATGAGGTTGCATTGCCTTTGAAAAGGAAGGAGAAGAAGGAATTCATGATTTCCCTTAGTTTTCATGAAAACAAATTCCTTGCAGACTTAAATTAGCATATTTGTGTTGTCCCTCTGAAAAAGAAAATCAATTACACTGTGTGAAAATCCCAAGCCAACTAAAAATCTTTTGGAAAGTTTTGCACAGATTGTAGTAGGCCCATCCAGTGGAGAATGTGAAGAGGAGTTATTTATTGAGATCTAGCTGCAGCTTTTAACAAAGTGGAAGTCAAAATGAGGTTCATCAAATTAGTAAAAGATGATGTATTCAGGGTGCGGCTATACGATCATAAAAAAATCCGTATGGGGGCAAAAAAATATGAACAGCCTGTCGTTCATATGCATACGAACCGGCTATACGATTTTTAAGCCCCCTAAGCTCCGTATGACTCCCTCTTCCCGAAGCTGGCTGCAGCGAGCAAGCCAAGCGGCAGTTTTAAATCTCCCACCGCTTTTTTTTTTAAGGTTCCTGGTTTGCGGACAGTCGGTTTTCCGTATTTACAATATAAAATAAAAATAAATAAACATATAAATTCACAGACTTACCAGACTCTCACTAGCCAGGAAACCAACATGGCGGGCGCTCCCAATTCCCCTCCGTGCTAGCCCCGCCCCCTCTACTCGGCCAGCCAGTCAGATTACCCTGCCTGTTCGTATGTGTACGAACAGACCATACAGACCCGTCAGCCATCCGAACGGCGTACGGATTTCTCTTTGTGATCCGCTTTCCCGTTTTAACATTATAAATTTGGAAGTGCAGCACCATCTTTGTTTAGAGCACAAGACAGGACATTTTCCAAATAACTAAAGACATTTTCCAAATAACTAATACCTGTATAGCACAGACTTTTTTAGAAAGATGAGAAAGAAAGGGCCCAAGTAAGAGGGCAAAAGCTTTACATGCAGTCTTGAGGAAATGGTACATATTTCTGCTGACCAAGAAAGTTGTAGAGTCTTCTTTCTGAGGAAGCTTATGATAGCTGCCTGGAAGAAGAGACAAAAATACACCATGGACCCTCTGAGGGGGGATTTGAACCCAGGATGGCTCAGTTCAAATCCAACAGTCAGTTCTTGTATTGTTTACTCACATCGCAGAACTGTTCACTTGGATATGGGGGTCGTCCTGGATAACATAACCAGAACATAACAAAATCCTAAATCACTGTGGAAACCCCTCCCCCCATTTAAAGCACTACTGTACTTTGCAGAAAACCAATCTTAACACCAGACTTGCCTTTCTGGAAAAAAAATCACACTCCAGTGACTCTGGCATGCAACAAGCATCCTATTTATGACAGCTCAAGAAACTGGATTAAGTTTTATACAACAAAATCCACAATCCAGCAATACATTTATTTTCCAACCAAAATGCACAAACTACACTGTACAAGCTTTCAAGCCTTCATTAGCTTCTTCATCAGGCAAAGATGTACACCTGTGAATAGATCCATGACTTAAATCCAGGGAGCCAGTTTGAGAGCATCTGGATAAAAATCAAGGGGGAGAGAAACAGCAGGGATGTCATTGTGGGGGTCTGCTACAGATCTCCAAGCCAAACTGAGGACCTGGATGATGCCTTCCTAGAAGAGATGACCGCACATTCAGACAGGAGAGATGGAGTAATAATGGGGGATTTTAACTATCCTGATTTTTGTTGGAAGTCCAGCTCTGCCAAAAATTTAAGGCCCAACAAATTCCTTACTTGCCTTGGAGACAATTTCATTGTCCCGAAGGTGGAAGAGGCAACAAGGAGATCAGCTATTTTAGATCTGGTCCTAACCAATGGGGATGACCTGGTTAATGATGTGGAAGTGGCGGGATCCTTACGGGGGAGTGACCGTGTTCTGCTGGAGTTTGTTATACAGAGGAAAGGGGAAGCCAAGCATAATCAGACATGCTTTCTAGACTTTAAGAAAGCTGACTTCAGAAAACTTAGGGAATTACTGGGGGTGATCCCATGGTCAGGAATACTAAAATAGAAGGGAGTACATGGATGGATGGGAGTTTCTAAAAAGTGAGATATTGAAGGCACAACTTCAAGCAGTTCCAATGAGGAGGAAAAATGGCAGGTGTCTAAAGAAACCAGTATGGATGTCTAAAGAACTTTCAGCTGAGCTAAGACTTAAAAGGAACAAGTACAAGAAATGCAAAAAGGGAGAAATCACCAAAGAAAAATTCAAACAAATAGCCAGCTCATGTAGGGGGGAAATAAGTATAGCAAAAGCACAGATGGTGCTCAGGATTGCTAGAGAGGTTAAAAACAATAAAAAGGGCTGTTCTGGAAATGTCCGTAGCAAAAGAAAGAACAAGGAAATGGTAAGACTGCTGCGGGGAGGAGACGGTGAAATGCGAACAGGGGACAGAGAAAAGGCAGAGCTACTCAACGCCATGTTTGCCTTGGTCTTCTCCCAAAAGGGGAACAGTGCTCAACCTGGAGAAAATGGAGCAGATGATGTTGTAGGGGAAATGCAGCATAGAATAGGTAAAGAGATTATTCAGGAATACGTGGCCAGTATAAATGAATATAAATCTGCAGGGCCAGATGAACTACATCCAAGGGTACTAAAAGAACTGGCAGAAGTAATCCCAGAACCACTGTCAATAATCCTTGAGAAATCCTGGAGAACAGGAGAGATCCCAGTGGACTAGAGGAGGGCAAATGTTGTCCCCATCTTTAAAAAGGTGGAGAAAGAAGAGCCAAATAATTACTGCCCAGTCACTCTGACATTCATACTAGGGAAGATTCTAGAGCAGATCTTTAAACAGACAGTCTGTAAACATTTAGAAAGGAATGCCATGGTCACTAAAAGTCAACATGGATTTCTCAAAAACAAGTCTTGCCAGACTAACCTTATCTCTCTTTTTTTATATAGCTACAAGCATATCTGAATGTAGCAATTTTTGTATTTATTTTTTTTGTAATTTGTAATTTTTATAGAATTAGAAGCTTATCTGGATGTAGCATATCTTGATTTCAGTAAGGCCTTCAACAAGGTCCCCACAATATTCTTGCAATTAAGCTAGCAAAATGTGGACTAGATAATGCTACTGTTAGGTGGATTTGTAATTGGTTGACCAACTGAAGCCAAAGAGTGCCCACCAATGGCCCCTCTTCATCATGGAGAGAAATGAGTAGTGGGGTGCCACAGGGTTCTGTCTTGGGCCCAGTGCTATACAACATCTTTATCAATTACTTGGATGATCAAATAGAGGGTATGCTTATCAAATTTGCAGATAACACCAAATTAGTAGGGAATGCTCCAGAAGACAGGATAGGAATTCAAAATTACCTTAACAGATTAGATAGCTGGGCCAAAATAACAAAATGAATTTCAACAGGGAGAAATTGTAAGTTACTACATTTAGGCAGAAAAATATGAGATGCAGAGATATAGGATGGTTGACATCTGGCTTGACAACAGTAAATATGAAAGGGATCTAGGAGCCTTAGTAGACTACAAGTTAAACATGAACCAATGCTATTCTGGGCTGCATCAATAGGAGTATAGTGTCTAACTCAAGGGATGTAATAGTACCATTTTATTCTGCTTTGGTCAGGCTTCACCTGGTATACTGTGTCCAGTTCTGGGCACCACAATTCAAGAAGGATATTGAGAAGCTGTAACATGTCCAGAGGAGGGTGAGCAAAATGGGGGAAGGTCTTGAAGCCATGACCTAAGAGAAGCGGCATAGGGAGCTGGGCATGTTTAGCCTAGAGAAGAGAAGGTGAAGAGATGACATGATACCCATGTTTAAATACTTGAAAAGATGTCATATTGAAGAGGGAGCAAGCTGGTTTTCTCCTGCTCCAGAGCCTAGGAAGATTTTCAGATGCCTCTTTCACCGTCTTGCCGTGCAAGCAGCCTCCGGAGCAGTAACGAGGCTGCCGCGCAGCAAAGGGTCCATTTTGGACGATGCCGTTTCTCTCTCGGCATCGTCCATGAGTGTTGCGGCTAGCATTGGAGGCGGCTGTGCCGTTTTTTACTCACGGACAACTTCCGTGAGTGAAAAACAGCGTGGCCACCTCCAATGCTAGCTGCAACACTCACAGACGATACCAAGAGAGAAACGGCATCATCTAAAATGGGCCCTTTGCCGCGTGGCAGCCTCGTTACTGCTCCGGAGGCTGCTTGCACGGCAAGACGCTGAAAGAGGCATTTGAAAATCTCCTAGGACACGGAGCAATGGACTCAAACTACAGGAAAAGAGATTCCATCTAAACATTAGGAAGAACTTCCTGATGGTAAGAGCTGTTCGCCAGTAGAATATACTGCCTCAGAGTGTGGTGGAGTCTCCTTCTTTGGATTTTTTAAAACAGAGGCCCAGATTATGTGTTCCTGAACGGTAGGGGGTTTGACTGGATGGTCCTTGTGGTCTCTTCCAACTCTATGACTGTATGACTGTTATTCTAATCCTGTTGTTGGCATATGGTGGTATAATTTCCCATGGCCAATTAACGGCAGGTAGCTGTTGATGGATAGGAGGCTCTAAGGTGCTACACAGCTGCAGTTGCTAGAAATGGAACAGCTATCACTTTCATAGACCTTCAGCAAATACTATGACTACATGTGTAATAGAAATTAGAGCCAGTATTTTGTATCAGCTACTTAGATAAGTAACATCTCCTGGCTGCACCCCAACTCTGAAACCTGGGGGTAACTTACACAGGAAAAATATCCTCAACTAATTCACCCAGAATTGTAATGGTCCCCATGCACTTTGGGCCAATATCACCATATTCAGAAGGAGGGGGGCCAAAATACCCACAAGATGTGCGATATAAGCTTTCACTATTTTCCCTGACTTTAAAAAAAAGTTTCATAAAGTTGTGCACTATTGGCTGTGTGATATACCAGCAACCTTTCCAAAGTACGGGCTCTCAGAAGAGCTGAGCTGTGATTGGTCGGACCTCGGAGGGAGCGTGCTTGCAAGGGATGCCTTGCAATGCATGATCCACCATTGTTTTTACGACAGACCAGGAAACCCAAGCACTCTCCCCATCCCAGATCGCTGGCTGCAGCAGCGGAGAGATGGGCCTCCCAGCTCTCCGCCACTGCAGCCTGTACTAATCCACATTATATTGCCTCATCAAGATAATCCTTCTAACAGTGTAGCAAGTGAAAATGCTGCACTATGTACTGGTCCTTATCCCTGCCCTCAATGGGTAGAAGAAATAGGACTGGCAGAGCTGGAACCCTCTTTTCCTCTTGATATCTGAGAAATCACTTACAGTACAGTGGGCCCTTGGTATCCACTAGGGTTTGATTTCAGTGTCCCCCAATGGATATACAAATCCATGAATGATCAAGTCCCACTATACACAATGGCGGAATAAAATTGTTTCTCTTATATAAAATGACAAACAGCAAGCTTTGTTTTTTTGAAATTTTAAAAAAATATTTTCAAGCCATAAATGGATGAATCCATAGATACAGTGGGCTGACTATGGAGATTTTCAGACAACACTGTTATAGTGTTACTATTCCACTTTATTTGCTCTGGCTGCCTCCTGTTGAATCCTGGGATTTGCAGTTTAGGGAGCGGCATTTACAACTCTCAGCCAGAGAGCTCTTAGGCCTCACTAAACTACAAACCCCAGAATTCCACAGGTGGAAGCCAGAGCAGTTAAAGTGGAATAGTAACACTATAACAGTGTAGTCTGAAAATCTCCTATATAACTAGGGATAAAGAAAAGTGAGATCTTTGAGTGGTCTCTGTGAATCACACAGCTGGGTTACTCCTGTGCCTGCGAAGAGCATCTGAACCTTCTAGAATTGCTAGGCAGAATGTGCTTTGATACATTTTGGTGGTAGCTCCGCCCATCCCAATGGTCCCTTATAAGGGATTCCTGCCTAAATCCCCTCAATTCCTTTCTTTCCACCATGTTAGCAGCTTGAAGGAACCTTCGTTCGCTAGTTGTTTCACTTTCGATCACTGGGTTTGACTTGGTTCTGGTTTTGACGACAATTTTTTCTCACTCCCTGGCTTTAGCATTCTTCTTCTGATTTTCGGTGTTGACCTGTACGGCTTGGCTATTTGATGGCGATTTCTCTTACTCCCTCGGCTTTGGCATTCGATCTCTGCTTCTCCGTTACTGACCTGGACTGTATTGATGACCTTGTGACTAGATATGTCTGGAAGAGGGGCCTTTAAGAGATGTGTGGTCTGTCAGGCCAAACTCCCGAGCGTGGATGGTCATTCCTGCTGCTTGATTTGCCTTGGGGAGACTCATAATGTGGATTCATGTGTGCATTGCAAGGCCTTCACCCCGCAGGCTCACAAGCACAGGCTCTCCTGCCTTAAATCCTTTCTATATGAAAAGGCATTGATCCCGGCTACGGCCTCGACTCCTGCCTCTGTTTCAGCCCCGGCTTCTGTTCCAGTGTCCGAGCCTCAAAAACGAGGCTGCTCACCATACCCGAAGTCTGTGAGTCAGAAGCGTCACCGGTCCCGAAGCCCATCCCGACGCCGGTCGACGGGTTCTGACCCCAAGGCTGTGTGCACTTTGCACAAACATGCCTCTTCGGAACGACACAGGGTCGGTCCCGACTGACATCGACTCAGGATCAAGAACCTTCCACCTCGAAGGCTGCCCCTCAAAATCGCACACCTGCCGAGCCCGTGAGTCGTCCGGACACTTCTGTGGAGGCTTCCCAATCTCTTAAAAAGAAGAGAAAGGAGAAGCATATCTCTTGACATGGTGACACCTCCAAATCGAAGGATAAAACCAAGGAGGCTTCTAAAAAGACCAAACCTGCGGATGATCCTGTTGTGGTCCCTCCTTCTTCATTCTTATGGGCCGATTCCGAGGCTGAGTCTGCTGTAGGAGCTGCTGTCACTCGCCGCTCACTCACTCCACCGGGATCGGTGGAAATAGTGGCTGTCGATGTCCCGTCTCGGGCTGAGATGGAAAAGTCACCACAATTGAAGGGCTGATCACCCGCCCTTGTCATTTCCCGGGCTCAGCTGCTGGAGCGCTCTTCCCCCAAGGTTGACGTCAAAGTGGTCGAGTCCAAAATTCTGCCTCATGATCGATCGCCTCCTATGACCATCCAGGATGATGTGCTGGCCTACACTGCTTACGGCCTTGCCCGATCCATATACCGAACTGGTTTCATGTCACCCACTGGATCCCAGCTTCTGACTTCACGGGGTGACGATCTCAGCTCTGTCTTTGCTGATCACCCAGCTGCTTGATCCCCTAGACTGCTTCAACCTAGTGAACCAAGGTCCATTCTAAGGAGAGACGCAGAGATTCAAGTATCCCCCCGTCCGGAACAACGGCCTCTGCCTCCCACTCCTCCAACACCTCCACCTCGTACCACTTCTCTGCTTCTGGGTGACTGCAATCCATCATTGGAGGGTTTGACGTCCTCCTCATCGGCTTCGTTGTACGAGTATCAAGCTTACCTGCTGACCCCCCCGGGTGGAGTTGATGAAGGATGATTTTGCCTCCCCTACCGATGATGTCTGTGCTTTTGTGGAGCAGATGGTTCGGATATCCCATGCTCTGGACCTTAAGGTGGAAGAGAAGGCGACCGATCCGGTGGACCCGATATTCCAGTGGAGCCAATCCAAGGCCCCTCCTATGGCTTCGATCCCTATCTTACCATCACTGTTGAAGATCACCCAAGGCTCTTGGGAAAACCCGTCCTCTATACAGTCCACCTCGAAGAAGATCGACCGGTTGTACCACATTGGTACATTGGTGTTGAATGGCTTCAAAGCCACCTGAAGCCAAATTCTGTGATTGTGGAAGCTGCACAAAATAGGAAGCAGCACCAGCCCCTTTTGACCCCACCAGACCCGGAGGGTCGTAAGCTTGACATCATGGGAAAGGAGATCTATTCGGCCACAGGACTGAGTTTTCACGTGGCCAACTACTCAGCCTACATGGGAGCCTACCAGCAGGTGCTGTGGGACCGAATGACACCCCTCTTCCAGGACTTTCCTGAGGAACATTGTAGGATGGCGGAGGCTATCCAATCTGAAACCCAGTCACTTGCCGGGCAGCAGATGAACTCGGCCCATCATGTTGCAGATTGTGCGGTGAAGACCATTGCAGGTTCCATTGCCCTGCGTCAGCACGCGTGCCTCTGATCCTCGGGCCTCACCCCACAGGCCTCAGTGACCATTGAAGACCTCCTGTTTGATGAGTCCGGACTGTTCAATGGGTCGACTGATGAGAAGCTCAAGTATGCCCAAAAGATGAGGACCATGGCCAGGAAATATGGTATGGGTGCAACCTCATCCTCTCAATTCCGACCCAGGGGCCGTTATCCCTGGCACACCTCGTCATCAGGCCAACAATTCCATCGGGGGTACTCGGGCCAGCCCTATCATCAATCCCAGTACGCACCCTCCCCCTCTCCAGCCTCATCGGTGAGGAGCCAAGGGTCGGGTTCCAGATACAGACAGCCATTGAGACAGCGGTCCAAGGATCATGGCAAGAAAAAATTCTAAACTCCTCCCTCACTCTATTTCTTTCCGCAGACACCACTTTTTGGGGATTGATTGTCAAAATTCCAAGACGCCTGGTCTTCAGTAACATCAGACTGCTGGGTACTTCAGATCATCCAGAATAGCTATTGGATCGAATTCGACTCTCTAGCACCGACAGCTCGGGTCTGCTCAACACCGCCCTCCCCTCCCCTCCTCGAGGAGATGCAGACAGTGTTGGAAAAGGGGGCTATCGAACCCGTGGACTTCGATCTACACCACCTCTGCTTCTTCTCGAGGTACTTTCTGGTCACGAAGAAGGACAGGGGACTCCGTCCCATTCTCAATCTCTGTGGGGTGAACAGATACATAGAACCAAAGAAGTTCAGGATGGTCACCCTGACCTCCATCCTTCCACGTCTGCAGCAGTACGACTGGTTTGCATCCATAGACCTCAAGGATGCCTATTTCCACATCGGGATCCATCCTTCCCACAGATGGTTTCGGGCTTTCCAAATTGGGACCGAGACTTTCCAGTTCAGGGTCCTGCCATTTGGCCTCTCAACGACTCTGAGGGTCTTCACGAAGTGCATGGTGGTGGTCGTGGCCTTTCTACGCCAGCGCAGAGTGGTGATCTTCCCCTACATCTATGACTGGTTGATTGTGGCAAGCTCTCAGCGTCAGCTCGAACTCGATATCGACCTCACCTTAGATGTCTTAGATGGCCTGGGACTTGTTGTCAACATAGAGAAGTCTCGGCTTCAACCGGCTCAGGATATCCAGTTTATCAGGGCCAGGCTGGACTCGCGTGCGGCTGCAGCTTACCTGCCTCAAGACTGGTTCAACACTCTTTGCTTTCTGGTCCATGCTTGCCGTTGGTCCCGGAGGCTCCGCGCCCATTCTGCCAGGTGCTTCTCGGCCACATGACAGCTACTGCCTATGTGACCTGCCTGGCCAGGCTTCGATTCTGTCCGCTCCAACACTGGTTTCTATGAGTGTTCGACCCACTACGTGACTCCCTGAAGAAGCTGCTCACGATGCCTCAGGCAGTTCATCGGTCGCTAGAGTGGTGGTTGGTACGGACAACATCCTGTCAGGAATGCCCTTCGATCCTCCTCAGCTGGACACCTCTCTGACAATGGATGCCTCACTGCTGGGATGGGGGGCACACCTTGAATCCTACGAGATACGGGGTTCCTGGAATGCCGAAGAATGGACTCTCCATATCAACGTCCTGGAGCTCCTCGGTGTCCAAAAGGCACTTCGGGCCTTTGAGATTTTGGTGACAAACAGAACTGTTCTGGTAGTGACAGACAACACCTCGTGATGTACTACCTGAACAAGCAAGGGGGAACGAGGTCCCCTCAGCTTCTCCAACTCACACTGGACATTTGGGATTGGTGCGTCTCCAAGAACATCGTTCTCCAATCCATTCACCTCCCAGGAGAGGGGAATACTCTTGCAGACAGGCTCAGCAGTTCAAGTCTCTCCATCCATGAGTGGAAGTTGCACGAGTCAGTGACCATGGACCTATTCCGACAGTGGGGATCTCCTCAAGTCGACCTTTTTGCATCCCCAGAGAACACTCACTGTCAACAGTTCTGTTCAAGGTGCCGCGCCCCGGGATCGAGGGGCGACGCGTTCCTGTTCCGGTGGTCGGGACCTCTCCTCTATCTCTTTCCTCCGTTCCCACTGCTGAGGAGAGTAAATGCAAAGCTACATTGGGACCGGGCGGATGCCATCCTCATCACTCCATGGTGGCCCCTCCAACCTTGGTTTGCAACCCTGCTGCGCCTAACCAATCATCGGTTCATCCGACTTCCGTCCCATCCCGATCTTCTCACCATTCAGGATGGGAAGGTCAGACACCCAGATGTAGACACTCTTCATCTGACTTCTTGGAGGCTAGGGCCATGAATCTGTCCTTGCTCCATCCTTCTCTTCCCCCAGAGGTCCAGGCTGTCATCGATGCTGCACGAAAGCCTGCTACCCGTAGGTCATACTACTACAAATGGAAGAAATTTGAGGCCTTCCTATCTGATCACGGGTCGATCACGGAACCGTTCTCCATCCCGACTGTCCTGGACGTCCTTCTCCACTTATCTTCTATGGGACTCTCGATATCGTCAATCCGGTGCTACTTGGCAGCCATCTCTGTCAAATTCCAGGCTAGAGGTTATCCGTCTCCCTTTACGGATCTGACTGTCAAGAAGTTCCTCAGAGGCTATGTCAACCTGCATCCTCTGGTACTCGAGCCTACACCGACGTGGAGCCTCGAACTGGTCCTGTCACAACTGGTTCGATGTCCCTTCGAACCCATAGCATCCACAGACTTGAGACTCCTATCTTGGAAAACAGCCTTCCTCATTGCCATAACTTCAGCACGTCGGGCTAGTGAGCTCTGCGCCTTGCACTCTGACCTTCCCTACACCGCCTTCCACAAACATAAGGTGGTGCTCTGTCCCGACATCTCCTTCCTTCCGAAGTGGTGTCGAGCTTTAGTCTCAATCAGTCCATTACTCTCCCTGCTCTAATGCAGGACCTGAAGGATGAATTCGAGCGCACCCTCCACTCCATGGATGTCAGGAGGACACTTGCTTTTTACATCCAGAGAACTGCTCCCTTCAGGAAGTCGCCTAAACTGTTTGTATTCTATGCCGACTCGAGACTTGGGGAGCCCATTTCTCCACAACATTTGTCGAAGTGGGTGTCATCGACCATTGCTCTCTGCTATGAACTGGCGAAGAAACCTCTACCGCCACGGATTCGAGGACACTCGACAAGGGCTGTCTCCACCTCGACAGCTTTCCTCTCTGGGGTGCCTCTAGAGGACATTTGCAGAGCTGCAACTTGGACATAACCTTTGACTTTCATTTCCCATTATAGACTTGACTCTCGTTCCAGGCACGAGGCTGCCTTTGGGAAAGCTGTACTTTTGTCTTCTATCCAATAAGTGAGTTTAAATGTGTTGTCAAGTCATGAATGTGATAAGTATACAGTTGTCCCTTCACATTTGCAGGGGTTAGGTTCCACGGACCCCTGAGAATGTCAAAAACCGTGAATATTGATTGCCCCCCCTTCCCCCGCAAAAGCGACCATGGAGCCTCCGGAGGCCCCATAGTCGCTTTCCCCGGACTCCCCACTCCCTCCCAAGGCCTTCACGGGGCCTCCAGAGACCCTCCCAAGGCCCTGTGGAGGCTCTGCGGCCCTCTCCCCTCCCTCCCCAGGGCCTTCATGGAGCCTTCCAAGGCTCCGTGAAGGCCTCCGCGGCCCTCACCCTCCCTCCCCAGGCCTCCCCCCTTGCTCCCTGGGGCCTTCACGGAGCCTTCCAAGGCTCCATGAAGGCCCCCGCGGCCCACCCCCTCCCTCCCCAGGCCTCCCCCCTCGCTCCCTGAGGGCCTCCCCCCCGCTCCGCAGCCCTCCCCCTCCCTCCCAGGGCCTTCACGGGGCCTCCGGGGGGTCTCCAAAGGCCCCATGGAGGCCTCCTTGGCCCTCCCTGCTCCCTTCAAGGGTTTTCACGGGGCCTCCGGAGGCCCCATGTCGCAGTTTTGGGGGGACCCGGGGGCCCTCCCAAAACTGTGAATAATCAAAACCGTGAATGCCGAGTTCGTGAATGTGGAGGGGCAACTGTATATGCCTTATTAGTTTGATTAAGAATGTGCTATCAAAAATCCAATTGATATTAGACTGTGCAACATGGTATTAGTGTCAATGTGTATAGGACATACCCTCCTCCAGGAGTGAAGCTTGCCAGTCTACCCAGCTGTGTGATTCACAGAGACCATGAAGAAGATGGACAGGTTGCTTACCTGTAACCATAGATCTTCGAGTGGTCTTCTGTGAATTCACACAGACCCACCCACCCTCCCCTCTATGTCCTACTACATCATATAAACATGCTTAATGTTCCTGATGCTGCTGGTTGCAGTGTCATTCAAGGAACTGAGTGGATTTAGGCAGGAATCCCTTATAAGGGACCATTGGGATGGGCGGAGCTACCACCAAAATGTATCAAAGCATATTCTGCCTAGCGTTTCTAGAAGGTTCCGATGCTCTGCGCAGGTGCAGGAGTAACCCAGCTGTGTGAATTCACAGAAGACCACTCGAAGATCTATGGTTACAGGTAAGCAACTTGTCCTTATCTTCTCTCTAAAAAAACAATTGAATGTATAGTCTCGTCTGGGGATATGAAGAAATTTTCATTGCCAACATTCTAGTTAAGACATCTTGATACAGTCCTTGACGTGATGAGACAGTGTCTTGAGGGTTCTCCAACCTCCCTCAAGCTAACTTCTCTCCAGCATGAGAACAGAACACCAAGTGTGTATGTGTGTGTGTGTCTTAAAGTTTCTGCAAAACTCCTTTCTCTGCATATCCCTGCCCTCCATACCAAACCCTAGTGTCCTGTTCCCTTTGTGAAGCTAAGCACACACCGCAAGCACAGATGTACAGGCTGATTGACAAAAAAGAGAAGCCATTCAGTGCTACCAGTTTCTGTAAGTTGTCTTATTTTTCATTTTTATAAATGCACAAAAACCAGCCTCAAAAACACACAAAATCTCTCCAAGACTAAACCTCCTCCTCCATATACATATTGCTATCTTGCAGTAGGGAGGGTTTTATATTGTTTTTTGGACCATTATTGTTGTTGCTGTTTTTTGTTTTCTCATTTACTAAGTTAACTCATTTTCTGGATGTACTGTATTTCCCTAGTCAGAACTCAAGTCAGCACTCAGGTGACATTCCATATGTATTGAGATTCATTTGCAGTTTTTCACTTCACTGAATGTGATGGCTGATTTATTTGTTTGCCTCTCTGTCCATCTGTTTACTTTGGGGGGGGGTAAGAGGAAAGAGGAGCTATGGTGGTTTCATATTTTCCCAGTGTATGGTATCACTTATTAAAACCTTGTTGTCCTGTCCATTGTCACTGCCATTGAAGCCTGGTTTATTTACTTGAAAATCTGATTTGTTTCATTTTATTACTGTGTTTGCAAAGTAACTGATATCAGATTCTGTGGGAAAGAGCTGCCATTTACCAGCAGGCTCTGATGGCTCTTCTGTCTTTGTCTGCAGGCCTGATTTTGAGGCCCAGTCTGCCCTGAGGGCTCCAGCAGAAATAAGATTACTGGCAATAACTGCTTCAACTGCTTTGAATAACAGACACAACTCAGAGAGTATAAAATTAGCATAAACACAGCATCAGTGTGTTCCTTCAGAGGATTCAAGACAGGCAGGATATGGAAAAATGACTGAAATGAGGTCAGACAATGCAAAGATCTGAAACATAGGCAATGCTGGCAAAAAAGAAAGGCGATATTGCCTTCTTCATGTTTTAACAAAATAGCTATGCAGTTTTAATGATAAAGAAATCCAAAGTTGATGGAAATTAAAGAGGCATCCTCTCCAACCCTCCCAATGAAACTGACACTGTGTCCTCAGCCAAATTATTAGCTGTGCCATATTGTTCCCTTCCGGAGGGTAAAATAAGAGTAATAACAGTAAACAAAGGTTCTACTCTATGTTAAAATTTATTTTTCTCTTTTCCTTGTAGAAGTTAATTTGAGTAGGATGTACTGGTTTTGTTCATGAACAGTAGAAACAGGATTTTAAGTAATTCCATCTCTGCTGATTTATCAAATATTAACTTGGAGATGCTACTGACACATCCAATAAAGAATAAGATTAACTATATGTCTCACATTCTAAGCAGGTGCTATAATTTTATCATTCCACTAGCAGGATATCTCATGTGCTCAATGGAAGGGAAAGATCAATGGAAGCCCAGTTGTGGTGCTTGTGTGCCTTCAAGTAGTTTCCAGCTTGTGGCAACCCTAAGGTGAACCTATCACAGGGTTTTCTGAGGCTGAAAGTGTGTGACTTGCCCAAGGTCACCCAGTTGGTTTCTGTGGATGAGTGGGGATTTGAACCCTGTAGTCGTAGTCCAACACTCAAACCACAATGCCATATTGGCTCCTGCTGCCTGAAGTGGGTATCTGCCCATAATGAAACCACTTAATGCCTAAAGGATCTGAAAGTAATGGCTCTGGAAACAATTTCAACATTTAGTTAAAGTGACCCAACCTCTGGAAAATATATACTGGGAGCTATTCCCTTAGGACTGCCCAAATATTTCACTCTGTTAATCTCTATAACTGCAGCTGATTCAGGGCTATACCCTCTATCGTGGGTTACCAAACCATGGGTTATGAGCCACATTTTATATGCCACTCTTTGGCATATACAGTTGGAGCCCTATATCTACATGGGTTTGGTTCCCAGACTTACCGTGGATACCGGAAACTGCAGATAACAGTGAACCCTAATAAAATAAAGGACTTCCAGTGGGGGGAAAATACCATAGAGTTGAGCTGGAGGACCTAGAAGATGCCAAGAGAAGATGCCTCTTTAGGCATTTTCCAGAGTGACTCTATGGTATGTGTCCCCTATTTTGTCTTGCAGATAACTGAAACTGCAGATACTGGTTTTGTGGATTGGGGAGAGGTCTGACTGTAATGTGTGACACTTGGAAATATGTTGGTTGAGCTCCAATTTGCATTTGTTGTTTGTTGTTGTTGTCTGCCTTTTGTTATTGTGTGCGAGTCATTTGAGATTTATGGCGACCCTAAGGCGAATGGGATTTTCTTGGTAAGATTTCTTCAGAGGAGGTTTTGCCATTGCCTTCCACTGAGGCTGTGAGATTGTGACTTGCTCAAGGTGGTTTTCCATGGCTGAGCAGGGATTTGAACCTTGGTCATCAGAGTCCTAGTCCAACATGCAAGCCACTATTCCACACTGGCTCATCTTTTTGCATTACAATTCATATAAAAGGTTTTTTTTCCCCAAGCTTTATAATTATTTACTGGATATAAACTGAGAGTCCACTTGATTAAAATGTAAGTTTAAGGTTAATGGTAAGTAAATATATTTAAGAATTTAAATCCTAATTTTAATGCTAGATTTGAGATAGAGATTAAATAATTTTTGGATTAGTAAGGATTACTATTAGTTTATATGCTTTTCTCCATATTTTGGTTGAATATTTACTAAATCAAATGGATATAATTAAAAATATCTGTTTTTACCCCTTTTATTTTTCACAGTCTTTTTTAATGCTAGCGCAATGCAAATTTGCATATTTTTCTTAGATGTTTCTGTAGCTCATTACCATATTAAATATGTTCACTACAGTTAAAACACCAATCAACCAGGATTTTGAAAATATTTTACACACACACACACAGAGAGAGAGAGAGATAGGGCTCCGATACCGCAGTGGATACAAAATCCGTGGGTGCTCAAGTCCCATTATACACAATGGCATAGTAAAATGGTGTCCCTTATATAAAATGGAAAAATCAAGGTTTGCTGTGGGGAAAAAAAATAATAATAGAGGATCATTTTCAAGATGTGGATGGTTGAATCTGTGTATGCCAAATCCGTGGATACAGGGGGCAGACTGTGTGTGCGTGTGCATGTGTATATCTATCTATCTATCTATCTATCTATCTATATGTAAATAATTATTATTGAAACTAGTACAATTAGCAGTTTAAAAACTATATACATGGATAAATATTATTACATACATGTATTTCTTAATATTTATTGTTCATGCTGGTGTGATTCTAGTGTCAATGGGCAGTTGCCCTAGTGCCATAATAATGTTTTTAGGCACTAATATGATAATCTCCATAGAGTTAAAAGTGTCTGAGGAGATTGCAGAAGGGGAGCTGTGTTTTAGGGGTCATCGTTGACTCTTTGACTGTACAGTCGTCCCTTCCTATTTGCGGTTTTCCCTTTCGCGGTTTTCTGTATTTGCAGAAAGCCGCTGAGGGTTTCAAGGCTGAAAGGCCCACCTACCCACCCAAGGCCCACCTACCCACCCATGGAACATTCAGCTTTCCTGGGGCTTTGTTCCCTGTTGGGGGAGAGCTGAAGGCCCAGCAATCCACCAAGGGTTTTAAGGCTGAAAGGCTTCACAAACACACACACATGCACACCCATGGATTGTGTGGCTTTCCTGGGGCTTCGTTCGCTGTGGGGGGAAGCCAGCCAAGCAAGCCGCTGCAAAGCCCCCGAGGGTTTCAAGGCCAGAAGGCTTCTCCTCCCCACACCATGGATTGCATGGTTTTCCTGGGGCTTCGTTCCCTGTGCGGGGCAGCCAGCAGAGCAAGCTGCTGCAAAGCTGCCAAGGGTTTCAAGGCCGAAAAGATCCCCACACGCACAGATCGTGCAGCTTTGCTGGGGCTTCGTTCCCTGGGGGGGAGGGAGCCGAAGAAGCTGCCGCAAAGCTGCTGAGGGTTTCAAGACCAAAGAGCTTCCCCACACACATATGGATCACATGACTTTCCTGGGGCTTCATTTCCTGTGGGGGAGAGGGGTCGGGACTTTTGTGTTTGCAGACTACTGCTTCATGGGTGGTGCACCATGTGGATGCTCCTTTGGTGTAGGCGGCTGGATGGGAAGTGACCACAGTGGTTGGGGAGCAGCTCATCATGACCATCACTCTGCTGGAGCCTTCCAAGCTGTCTTGCCTGCCTCGGGAAGTCCCGCCCCCGCTGCCTGCTCAAGTGCAGGGCCGAGAAGCAGCTGGTGGGAACAGCATCAAGGGCAGCCCCGGGGCTCTGCCCAAAGAGGTCCCTGCCTTGGAAACAGGAAGCAGCCCCAGCCGCAGGCTTCCTCTGAGGCCCATCTACTGCTGGTGCTGACTTGCCATGTGTGTCTGGAGGAGAATCCCCTCAAGCCCCTGGCCTGCTGCAAAAACCCCATCTGTGAGGAGTGCCTCAAGTGTTACCTCAGCACTCAAGTAGGTCCCACTCCCTTCTCTCCCCCCTCCCGCTGCATTGTTTTGTTCTGTTTCACACCCAAAGCCAGCCATTTGGAAAATGAACCCTTGGAAATGCAGTCACAGTGTCATTCAATCCTTTAATCCGCTTTTCTTTCAGCCTTGAAACCTTCTGTGGCTTTGTGGTGGCTTGCCTGGTCACCTCCCCCCCCCACACATGAAAGCAGCACAATCTGTGTGTGTGGGAAGCCTTTTGGTCTTGAAACCTTCAGTAGCTTTGTGGTGGCAGCTTGCTCAGCCAGCTCCCCACCCCCCAAATGGAAGGAAGGCCCAGGAAAGCCACATGATCGGTGTGGAGCGGGGAGGAAGCCTTTCAGGCTTGAAACCCTCAGTGGCTTTGTGGTGGCTTGCTCGGCCTTTGGTCCCCTCCCCCACAGGGAACAAGGGGGGAGAGTTTATTTGCGTTTTTTTTTTTCAGTTTCACAGTGGTGTTCTGCCCCTAACCCCCACAAATGTGAAGGGATGACTGTATTTTTAAGGCAGATGAGAGGGCTTTTCTGAGGGTTTGGGGCTGTGTGCGCTCCCTGAGTACATGATCTAACGAGATGGGACTTCTCCAGAGTCACTGACTTACTTGGGGGTGGAGCTAGCAGCCACTAGGTCTACATGAAGTCTATCTATTAAATAAAGAGACTGTGTTTCTACCTTTCAGAAAAATCAGGGAGAACTGATTGTGAATGCTTGAACCTGCATGACAAACATCTACATTCTTGGCTATTCAGTTAATTGTCAGTCATTGTTTAAAGCAGCTGTGTTGTCTGTTGTGTGCCAGAAAAATGCTAAATTTAAAAGTCAAGCAATGTGTCAATGTGAATTTTTTACTAAAATTGAACAAAACACCAATGGAATCTTGTCAAATGCTTACTGAGGCCTACAGGGAAGACTGCATGTCTTGTGCACATGTGTTTGAGTGGCACAAAAGATTCAGAGAAAGATGTGAGAATGTGGAAAATTTGATGAATGTCCTGGACAACCTTCAACTTTATAGAGACATGAGGGAGGAGCTAACAGCCAGTAGCTCTCTATATTGCTGCAGCCCAGTCCCTGGAGCTCGGTGTACAGGAGCAAGGCAAACAGGAGAGAGGCCAACAGGGGTGTTTGGCATGGGTGTTTAGCAGGGACGTTTGAGCGGGAGGCCCAGATTTCTATTCTAGTGCCTACTTCAGAGTATTCAATATGGACAATGAGGGAACTGCTGCAGTCACTTGCAACAGCTGTGGGATGCTTGTCTTCTTGACTGTTGATGTGCAGAGCTACACCTGCAGCAAGTGTAAGTTGGTTGTGTTCTTGGAAGAGAAGGTCCAGCAACTTGAGGCCTGATTAGCCACTATACAGCATATTAGGGAGCAGGAGGTTTTCTTAGACAGAGCAGAGAAAAAGGTCCTGGTTCAAGAACACTCAAGGGTTGTCTCTGTGGAGGAGGTTGGTTCTGATACACAGGAAGTCAATGTTTGGAAGAATGTGACTTATAGAAGGAGAAGAAGCAGGGGCCATTCTATGAGTTTGGCACTACAGAGCCAGTCTGAAGTTCTCTCCCTTATCAGTTATAACAAAGAACAGGAAGGAGATCAGCAGAGCTAGACTTCAGAGAATGTGCATGAGACCTTAGATGGTTCAGCAGAGATTGGTCTCTGCCAATCCTCGGAGGAGGCATGTGATTATGGTAGGAGACTCTTTGCTGAGGGGTACAAAATCAGTAGTTTGTGTGCCTGATAAGATGTCTCAAGAGGTGTGCTGTCTCCCAGGTGCAAAAATCCATCATGTAATGGAGAGGCTAGTGAAATTCCAATAAGGAGCCCTGGTGGCACAGTGGTTAAATGCCAGTACTGCAAGTCGCAACGTTGCAAGTTCGATTCCAGAGGGCTCCAAGGTTCACTCAGCCTTCCACCCTTTCGTAGGTCTGTAAAATGAGTACCCAGCTTGTAGGGGCAATTATCTAACACACATTGGAAACTGCTTAATGCAGTGTAGATGTGTAAATTGCTATTGCTTAAAACAATTTGTAAGCCATCTGATAGCCTTGTGGCTGAAGAACGAGGTATAAATAAAAATAAATAATTTTTTAAAAAAAATTTGTGAAGCCTACTGACCATTATCCCTTCTTTTTGTCCATGTGGAAACCAATGATATTGCAATTCATAGCTTTCAGAATATTAAAAGGGATTATGAGGCTCTGGGTACAGTCATTTCATCTGTCCTTCCAGTGGAAGAGCATGGCCCAGGAAGGGAGAGAAAGATAGTGGAGGTAAACAACCAGCTGTGCAGATGGTGCCACCAGGAACAGTTTGGCTTCCTGGACAATGGGGTGCAGTTTCAGTGATGTGTACTACTGGCAAGGGATGGGTTGCACCTCATAGCAGTTGGCAGGAATGATTTTGCTAGGAGTCTGACAGATCTGATCAGGAGTGCTTTAAACTGAATTGTGTGGGGGAGGGAGACAGTATTCATGAGGACAGGAGTTCATCAAGTGCTGGATATAATAGCCCAAATGTTATACAGAGAACAAGGTAAATAGTACAAGAACCCAACAGTGGGAGGAATAAAACCTTTAAAAGGCAGATAGGGGAAATGGCCCATGGTCTTCAATGTCGCTATAGTAACACAGAGAACATGGGAAATAAACAGGATGAACGTGAACTCTTAGCACAGTAAAGCAAATATGATTTAATAGAAATCACTGAAACTTGATGGGATGAGTTTCATGATTGGGATATAGTAATAGAGAGGTATAACATTTCCCAAAGAAATACACCAAACAGGAAAGTAGGTGGAGTAGCATTATACGTTAAGGATGTGTACACCTGTGAACAGATCCATGATTTAAATCCTAGGAGCCAGGTAGAGAGCATCTGGGTAAAAATTAAGGCAGAGAGAAACATCAAGGATATTGTTGTGCGGGTCTACTACAGACCTCCAAGCCAAACTGAGGGCTTGGATGATACCTTCCAAGAAGATATGACCTCACATTAAGACAGGAGAGATATAGTAATAATGCAGGATGCCATGTATATAGATTTCAGTAAGGCCTTTGACAAAGTCCCCCATGATATCCTTACAAAAATGTTAGTAACACGTGGGCTAGACAATGCAACTGTTAGGTGGATTTATAATTGGTTGATGGGCCGAATCCAAAGGGTAGTCACCAATGGCTCCTCTTCATCCTGGAGAGAAGTGATTAATGGGGTGCCACAGGATTCTGTCCTGGGACCAGTGCTATTCAACATCTTTGTCAAAGACTTGGTTTAGGGAATAGAGGGCATTTTTATCAAGTTTGGAGATGACACCAAATTAGGAGGGGTACCAGAGGATAGGATCAGAATTCAAAATGACCTTAACAGATTAGAAAGCTGGGCCAAAACTAACAAAATGAATTTCAACAGGGAGAAATGTAGGATACTACACTTGGGCAGTAAAAATGAAATGCACAAATGTAGGATGGGTGACACCTGGCTTGATGGCAGTACCTATGAGAAAGATCTAGGAATCTTAGTGGACCACAAACTGAACATGTGTCAGCAGTGTGTTGAGGTAGCTAAAAACCCCAATGCGAGGTAGTTAAAAACCCCAATACGCTGCATCAATGGGAGTATAGTGTTTAGATCAAGGGAAGTAATAGTGGCACTCCGTTCTGCTTTAGTCTGATCTCACCTGGAATATTGTGTCCAGTTTTGGGCACCACAATTCTAGAAGGATATGTACAAGCTGGAATATGTCCAGAGGAGGGTGACCAAAATGGTAGGTCTGGAAGCCATGCCCTATGAGGAGCAGCTTAGGGAGTTGGGTATGTTTAGCCTGGGGAAGAATCATAGAATCATAGAATTGTAGAGTTGGAAGAGACCACGAGGGCCATCCAGTCCAACCCCGTGCCATGCAGGAAATCTTGATCAAAGCATCCCCGACAGATGGCCATCCAGCCTCTGTTTAAAGACCTCCAAGGAAGGAGACACCACCACGCTCCAAGGGAGTGTGTTCCACTGCTGAACAGCTCTTACTGTCAAAAAGTTCCTCCTAATGTTGAGGTGGAATCTCTGTTCCTGGAGCTTGCATCCATTGCTCTGTGTTCCAGTCTCTGGAGCAGCAGAAAACAAGCCTGCTCCATCCTCAACATGACACCCCTTCAAATACTTAAGGCATGGTTTCCAGACCTTTCATCATTTTAGTCGCCCTTCTTTGCACACACTCCAATTTGTCAATATCCTTTTTGAATTGTGGTGCCCAGAACTGGACACAGTATTGTAGGTGAGGTCTGACCAAGGCAGAATAGAGCAGCACAGAGTTTCCTGCCAGAGAGAAGGAGAGCAGCTTCTGGACAGCTAGTTTCCTGCCAGTTTCCTGCCAGGGAGAAGAAGGAAGCAACTTCTGGACAGCCATTCTGACTGGGGAGATTGAATTTTTTAAAAAAAACTGTTGGGAGAGGCTGCTTGTTGCTGAGGGGCTTGAACTTCTGACCTTCCCCTTTTACCCTCAAGAGCCAGAGGTAATAGTGCCACTCTATTCTGCCTTGGTCAGACCTCACTTAGAATACTGTGTCCAGTTCTGGGCACCACAATTCAGAAAGGATATTGACAAATTGGAGCATGTCCAGAGAAGGGCAACTAAAATGGTGAAAGGTCTGGAAACAATGCCTTATGAGGAGAGACTTAGGGAGCTGGGTATGTTTAGCCTGGAAAAAAGACGGTTTAGAGGCGATATGATAGCCCTGTTTAAGTATTTGAAGGGATGTCACGCTGAGGATGGAGCAGGCTTGTTTTCTGCTGCTCCAGAGACTGGAACACGGAGCAATGGGTGCAAGCTCCAGGAACAGAGATTCCACCTCAACATGAGGAGGAACTTTTTGACAGTAAGAGCTGTTCGGCAGTGGAACGCACTCCCTCGGAGCGTGGTGGGGTCTCCTTCCTTGGAGGTCTTTAAACAGAGGCTGGATGGCCATCTGTTGGGGATGCTTTGATTGTGATTTCCTGCGTGGCAGGGGGGTTGGACTGGATGGCCCTCGTGGTCTCTTCCAACTCTGCAATTCTATGATTCTATGATATTACTTCCCTTGATCTAGATACAATACTCCTATTGATGCAGCCCAAAATTGCATTGGCCTTTTTAGCTGCCACATCACACTGTTGACTCATGTTCAACTTGTGGTCTACTAGGATTCCTAGATCCCTTTCGCATGTAGTCTCATTCAGCCAGGTCTCCCCCATCCTATATCTATGCATTTCATTTTTTCGCCCTAAATGCAGTACCTTACACTTCTCCATATTGAATTTCATTTTGTTAGCTTTGGCCCAGCTCTCCAGTCTATCCATGTCAGTTTGAATTTTGATCCTGTCTCAATTGAATTTCATTTTATTAATTTCTGCCCAATTTTCTAGTTTATCAAGGTCCTTTTCAATTCTGTTCCTGTCTTCCAGTGTGTTAGCCACCCCTCCCAGTTTTGTGCCATCTGCAAACTTGATAAGGATTCCCTACACAGTGTCATCTAAGTCATTGATAAAAATGTTGGAGAGTAATGGCCCTAGGAAAGAACCCTGAGGCACTCCACTCAAGACCTCTTTCCAGCAGGGAAGCCAATCTTTGAGCACAGTTTACCTGAGTGGATTATAGTCTAAACTGCATTGTTAAGGTGATTATTAGTATGATACAAGGGACAAAATTCTGAATAAGTGAAAGTCTTTATGAAGTATCTGTACAGTATAATGCCTTAGCAGACACTAATAGACACCATGAAATTAATGAAGAAAAAAAAGGAGGAGGAGGAAGAGGATAAAAGACTATGTTAAATGGTTTAGAAGGATGATGTTCTTATACATCTTACAATTAGTAGGCTAAGCTTGTTAAAGAGATGCAAAGAAATCATGGTTCAGTCCTTATGAAAGTCCCTATGAAAGTATAGCATCTTGATGGCCATATATGACATAATGATGCCTTCTATGCAATGTAAAACTTCTCTTTTGGACTATAATTGGTTAACTTTTATCTATAGAGCACCTGAAAGTTATTTTTTCCACATGTAGCAGTATAGAGACTTCTTGAGAAATTCAATTATCTCTGCCTAAGATGGAGCTTGAGCTTCACAAAAGGACAGGGACATTCTGGATTCAAGAGGAATTGCCTTGCTGCTGTTGCAGCAGCTGCTAAAAGAGTTAAATTTCACTGCCCTTTTCTCAGTCCCCACATGGCCAAAAAGGTGGGAATGGTTTCTGCCTGTATGAGATATCTTGACTGAACAACACAAACAACATTTGTAAGCCACTCTGATAGCCTTTGTAGCTGAAGAGCGGGATATAAGTACAATAAATAAATAAATAAATAATCTAATACAAAATGTAGGGCAGTGTGACTCCAATGCCATCACTTTTCTTTCCTTATTTTTCAACATCGTTTGCCTGATGAAGAAGCCAGTATAGCTTCCAAAGCTTGTATCATGTTTTCATAGAATCATAGAATCATAGAATTCATCCAGTCCAACCCCCTGCCATGCAGGAAATCACAATCAAAGCATCCCCAACAGATGGCCATCCAGCCTCTGTTTAAAGACCTCCAAGGAAGGAGACCCCACCACGCTCCGAGGGAGTTTGTTCCACTGCCAAACAGCTCTTACTGTCAAAAAGTTCCTCCTCATGTTGAGGTGGAATCTCTGTTCTTGGAGCTTGCATCCATTGCTCCGTGTTCCAATCTCTGGAGCAGCAGAAAACAAACAAGTTTTGTTTTTGTTTTTTTGCATTTTGGTTGGCCTATCAAGGTATCACTCTTTAAGGGTTTTGTACTGTGTTTTGTTTTACTGCATGGAAACACAGCTACTTCTGAATTTGTTTCATGCAATGTAGTGTTATATAAGGATGTTTAGGTGCCCAGACATTGCCATGTCTGTGTTTTCCCCCTTAGGTGAGTGTATATGTATATATAATTTTTAAAAAATATTTTTATTAATTTTATAATCATACATTATAATTTCCAATCAATTTAGTATAACACATAAAATTACCATAAACATCACAATTTTTCTATCAACTAATTTCAAAAGTTAACATAAATTCTTTACTATGATTCTTTTCATGAATATTACTTCCCCTACCCCCCCCCACCTCAGTGCTCCCCTTCACCGGAGCCATTATCCCTTACCTGATTAGTCCAGAATCTCATTTCTTCTTGTGGAGGTAACCTCCAATCTTTTGTCTGTAATACTTTTTTAACAAATACTTTCCAAATTTTATCAAAATCACTTTCTTTCCAACTTCCTCTTCTTACTTTAATTCTACATGTTAACTGATCATTTATTGCCATTTTCCAAAATATATGTATATATAAATGAATACATACAATAAATAGCCTTGAAAGAGTACCAAAGAGCCTACTCGTTTTGCATGTAAATATACTGAAATTTCAAAATTTTAGAATGCTTAAAGTTGACTCTGACTATGTGGTTTAACCACCACTCTTGTGACCAGATGTTGATGGAGGTGACCCCAGAGAGAATCTAGAGTTAAGTGGCAAGGACCCTCAGTCCCTCAGAGGGATACCTCTTTCGTGGGGTGCCCCACCCCCCACCTTATCTTCAGGTGGGTGGAGACCCCTGAACCCATCTCCTCATTCTGGGGTCTATGGAACAATCCACCCTGCTATTTTAAAGCTTTTTGAAAGAAAAAAAATCCAATAGCACTAAAATAGTAAGATCCACCCCAAAGTATAAATGTCTCTCTGTGTGTGATCTTCCTTAAAGAACCTATTTACTGACAAGTACTCTTTTCTTCTGCTTGTCCCTATTTTGTCCCTAAATATTTATTTAAATTGCCAGTTTTAATTATCTCCTGGACCCTGTTGTTCAGCATTCAACAATGTCCTCATTTTTTTCAATCCAAGATTTCTCTACTTTAAAAAAGGATGAAAGCAAGGGCAGCAAACTTCTGCCAGCAGGAAGCCAGCATGGTGTTCACTGTGTTTGCTGCTCCAATTTCAAAGTGCTCTGATTTTAAGAACAGGATTGTCCTGTAACTAACTGAAGTCAGTATACAGTATATTCAAAATGCATAATTGAACTTGCTGTTCATATATACATGCTTGCAATTTTGCTACCTTTTGAGTTAAAACTGAGGTAAACTGATATAGACATAGCTCAGTGGTATAAAGTACAGTGGGCCCTCACTATTCAGGGGTTTGATATCCACAGATTTGAGCAACCGCAGATCGAGCCTCAGAACAGGAAGAGGAGTAAGAGGGGCATGTCATCACTGCATCAGCTGCCCTGCCAGTCCCTGGCCTGTGGGACTCTGCTCCTTCTCCTCTTCTTCCTGCTGTGTGCCGCTAGCGAGTGGCAACATCCTGCCCTCCATGCCTTAATTTCCTCTATGCTTCAATTCCCTCCGCATCCTCACCTGCTTCCCCCCACCATCTCCTGCTAACTGGGTTGCAGAGGCTGCCATCACTCCACTACAGCCTCATCTTTGCAGGGAAGTACCCAATCTACCCACCACCACAGCTGCACCCTCCATGAAGTTGGTAGCAGAGGGCCAGGACTTGGCTGTTGTTTTCTCCTTGTCCTGCAGCCACTGCTCCTGTATGGGGAGTTTCCTCTGCTGCTTCCACCACAGCTGCCCCTCCAGAACTCAGTTAGCAGGTGAGGGTGGGGGGACACTGAAGCATGGACATCCATGCCTCAGTTTCCTCCATGCTCAAGTTCCCCTCCCCTGCTCTCCCCTGCCTTTCCTCGCCATCACCTGCTAACTGAGTAGTGGAGGCCACCACACTTCCGCCTCAGCCTGAGTGAAAGAGACACACATGGTTCGCAGGAGGAGGAGGAAGAGAAGGAGCAGGCCCACATAAGTAGGGGGCCAGCGGGGCAGCTGAGGTGGTGATGTTGCGCAGGGCCTCGTCTTTCTTCTCCTGCTCCTGCATGCTGCATGTGTCTCTTTTGCCTGGGCTGGGGCCTGTGGGGCTGAGGCAGAACTGGCAGCTCTGGGAAACTGCACCAGGCAGGAACGGTGGCTGTGGGACAAAGGGAGAACAGTGGAACTGAAACATGGAAGAAACTGAAACATGGAAGGTGGCTGAGTTAGCAGGTGAGGGCGGGGGAGAAGCAGGAATAGTTGACTTGAGTATCCACATTTTTTGTTATCCATGGGGGGGGGGCAGTCCTGAAACCAAACCCCTTCAGATACTGAGGGCCCACTTTATATGCTGTTCATTCAGAATGCTCAGTCCAGGAAGAGGTAGGAAAGATGTCTGCCTGAAATTCTGGAGAGCTCTTGCTTCCATTCAGTGTTGAGAGTATTGCAGTGGTCTGACTCAGTATAAGGAGATTATCAGATGAGTGCCTAAAAATGTTATTATGGCACTATATTTTACAGCATTCGTGTTCTGGCACGTCATATATTTTTGCATGCTGCCATGATAAAGATATAAAATCACCCCAAGAATCTGGCAATATGAGCACTCGCTCCACTTTCTTCCGCGTTTCTTCATGAATGAGATTTTGGCATATCTCGCGAGAAGATGCAAGCACACTAAAAAGCCCCAAAACATCAAAATTAAAAAAAGAAAATGTTCAGAAAAGCACAGATACACATTTAGAAACTTGCAAGCAAGATGGGGAGGTTCATAAAAAGAGCATACAGTACCTAGCTTTCCCGTTTGCACCCAGAAGTGTTCTGGTGGTACTGCCCATTGATGCTGGATTCATGCCAGCAAAATGGGGCACATTGTTGCACACACAAAAATCCAGAAGACAAATGCTATGGGAGATCAATTCTTGACTTCTCACCAACAATAAAAAAGAATTCCCTCGTAACAGCAGTAGAACTCTTGCAGAACGCTGGGACACAATGTCGTCTGATAAGGAAGCTCTTTTGCAATCTCATGGTGTCATTATAACACCATTTTTTATGTGTCTGATAATCTCCTAAATCAGCCTCCTCATTTGGGATCAGTTCTGCAGATTGATGTTCATCATTATTCTTACTATATTTCCCATCTAACCAAATTCTGATGGTGGTTTATATGTAAGGGGGAGGAACCATAATCTGAAAAGAAAGAAAGAGAAAACTGAACTATTCTTATGAGAGAATCTTGTGTAATTTTCCACAGCTAGTAAGTTTTAGAACTTCAAATCTGAAAAAGGCTTGGCCCTGACAAATGAAAATAATCAACTACTGCTTTCTTCACATTGGCATTCCCAGAAGGAAGCTGCTGTATTAAAATCTGGGATCAGAACTGCTTTCACTCTTCCAAGGAGGTGGTCCTGGTGGGTCAGAAGGTGAGGCACATAGGTTACACAGCATAGGAATGCCTGCAGCTCCTGTCCTGGTTTGCCCCTTTGGATAAATACATAACTGCTGTCAATCAAGCACCTCTTTCTACACTAGACTTCTTAAGGAAATAAACAAATGAACATAGCAAGCGACTGTGTTAGAAGCAAAAGAAACAACTTGTTGAGCTACAAGACCTTGCCACAAACCCAGATGCCAACTCTGCCCACACATCTACTTGGTAAATGTCATCAGAGGAGTAATCACATCACCCACAATATTAGAGGTACTTTCACTTGCTCATCCTCTAATGTGATATATGCCATCCTCTGTCAACAATGCCCTTCAGCACTGCACATTGGGCAAACAAACCAGTCTCTGTACTAGAGGATAAATGGATATAAATTAGACATTAGGAAGGGGAATATACATAAACTACTTGCAGAATACTTCAGTCTTTCTGGGCATTCCATCTCAGACCTCAGAACAGCAGTCTTTTAAAACAGTAACAGCAAAACTACAAAGTAAGATTGGAAAGTGAAACAGCAGAATTGGAATATCCCCTCAAACTGCAGTCCATTGACAGTGAGTTGAACAGAGACAATGGTTTCCTGGCATACTGAACATATTATAACACTAGTTAACAGTCCAGCCTCATGAAGGCATTCTTGGCCAGTTTATCACAGCTCCTTTCTGGTTCCCAGCCAGCATCACACTACATTCCAATAACTCCTTCCACCATTCTCTATTCACCTTATCTTTAGGCAATATCTTTCCTTCTACCTTTGTCCCTCAATGACCATCATTAAAACTGAACTTGTCACCTCATCACCTTACCCACAAATTTTGCATTTCTATTGCTGTTCATACATACAGCCTGCTCATAAAGGTCTATTCCTAGGCCATAGTTCATTCCATGCTTTTTAGGAAGCAGACTTACTGTAAGTCTACAAAAGCTTATGCTACCAATTTCTTTCTCTCAGTTATTCTCAGAGCTGCTACAAGACCCTTTTGCATACTGATCTCACAAGCATCTAAAGGGAAGCACTAATATAAGTGGCTTGCCATTCCAGGGTCTGGGCTAGCACATCTCTGTTCCCAAAGACAAAGCAATGAATAAAGAAGACATAAGCTGAGAGGAAGAATGCTTCCTCTTAGCCTGTGGTCTCTCATATGCATTTTTGCACTTCAGGAAGTGAAAGCATACACTCTTCTAAATGCACTCTTCTGCTTTTGCTGTGTTTTTATATCAGGAAACAGGAAATTTGCATTGTTCCTTCTCTCCTTCAGGAGATTTTACAGCTGAAGGATATGCCACTTGCTTGTGGAAACTCTTTGCACACTTAAAAATTGACTAAAAATCAACAACACCCAGCCTTTTTAGTTTTTGATGGTAATGTGAGTTTATACAGCTTGAGGTGTATACTTTCAAGGAGATTCTCTACAGGATATTTGTTCACTCTCTCTTTTTTTTTAAGCTGCATGTTTTGTTTTAGTAAGGATACTGTGAATATTCTTCAGTTTCACCTTCAGAGCAAAACGTGAATATTTGCTTTTAGTGATAAGGGTCCTGATCAGAGAGGAGTTAAGCATCAGTGTGTGCTACAGCTTGGAAGCAATCCCTTCCAGTACTAAAACAGGTTCCTTTCAAGTTGTTGCACAATTAACCAACTGAAGGACAACAATCACAGCTTATATAAACTTATACTATTTTCCCCCAGTGGGGGAATATGATACACAAATACAGATAATATGTGAACATGATGCACATCAATGAGTCCAATCTGTTTTATGAAAATAGTTTATATATTTTGGGGCATAAGAACCCATGTAATCCAAAGACACAGACAGGGATATATCCAAAAAGTGTAAATGAGGTAAATATATCCCCAGTTATTTGGAGTATAAATTGAAAGAACTGTTTTAAATGCTAGGAATTCTCTACCCCCCCCAAAAAAAAAACCTCCCACAAGAGGCAACTGGTTCTAGAGCTCTGCTTGATAGAAGAGATGAGCCAGGGCGAGTAGGCAGCTCTCCTTTCACCCCTTGTGGACTCTTGAGTGAATTGTTGTTGCTGTTAATTGCCTTCAAGTGGAGCTTGAAGCAGCAGTAGCAACAGCAGCAGCAGCAGCTACCATGTGGTAGTGATAATAATTAAAAAATTACAAGGCTCTGCTGCCACCACAAAAAATAAGTTGCTTGTGTTCCCTGCTTAGAAATTAATTCTTTTCTTTCTTCACAGTAGGTATTTGGGGATATCTATATGCAATCACAATAGTTATATGCATATCTATATGCAATCACAAAGGAGCCCTGGTGGCACAGTGGTTAAATGCCAGTACTGCAAGCCACCACGTTGCAAGTTCGATTCCAGCGGGCTCCAACGTTCACTCAGCCTTCCATCCTTTCGTAGGTCGGTAAATTGAGTACCCAGCTTGTGGGGGCAATTAGCTAACACACATTGGAAACTGTTTAATGCAATGTAGATGTGTAAATAGCTATTGCTTAAAACAATTTGTAAGCCACTCTGATAGCCTTGTGGCAGAAGAGCGGGGTATAAATAACTAAATTAAAAAAAAAGTTATTCTCTATTGCATACAAAACAGTGCACTCTTTCATTCCTTGTGCCAATAAAGTCTGAACTGGCTGGTACAAATGGAAACAGACATATCTGTCTCTTCATTTTTGGGTCTGACTAGTGACAAAAGTATTTTAATGGGAAATTCTGGAAGGATAGAAATTCTACCTGACATCTCTCTGAAAAAGTCTGACCAGTTCCCTCCACTTGTTATTTAGATTACAGGGAAGAATAAACAAACGAATCTCTCCCTCCCTCCCTCTCTCTATGGCGGTGATGGCGAACCTATGACACGCGGCTAGGCCTCCCCCACAACCTCACCACCATCCCTAAAGTGGTGGGCGGGGCTTCAAAGCCCTGATCACCACTTTAGGGAGGGTGGGAGGGTGGAGGAAAGTGGCAGGCGGGGCTACGAAGCCCCGACTGCCAACACCACCCCTGAGGCCTCCTGCTTCCCTGGAGCCGCTTTGGAAAGGCTGGGTAAGGCGGCGGGTGGGTCAGCTGGAGTCTGCCCAGCCTGTCCCTGGCCTTCCCGAGGGCGTTCGGGGGCTTCGAAGCCCTGGAGCCGCCTTGGAAAGGCTGGGGAAGGTGGTGGGCTGGCGGGAGGGTGGGCGGGAGGCTTCCCGATCTGTTCCCGGCCTTCCCGAGGGGACTCTGGGGCTTTGAAGCCCTGGAGCTGCCTTGGAAAGCCTGGGGAAGGCAGCAGGAGGGTGGGCGGGAGTCTGCCCAGCTTGTTCCCGGCCTTCCCGAGGGGAGTCTGAAGCCCTGGAGCTGCCTTGGAAAGGTGGGGAAGGTGGTGGGAGGGTGGGCGGGAGTCTGCCTGGCCTTCCCGAGGGGGCTCCGGGGCTTCGAAGTCCTGGAACAGCCTCGGAAATGCCAGGGAAGGCAGCCTTGGAAGCCCGTCGGTGCCTTGAGAAGGGAGGGGGGAAGCGTGTGGGTGAGAGGTTTTCCACCCTCCCCTTGCCAAGGCAGCGACAGGCTGCATGAGAAGCCTGTCGGTGCGTTGGGAAGGGAGGGGGGGAGCATGTGGGTGGGAGGTTTTTCCCTCCCCTTGCCAAGGCACTGACAGGCTTCATGAGAAGCCCGTTGGTGCCTTGGGAAGGGAGGGGGGAAATGTGCGGGTTGGAGGCTTTCTGCGAATAGTCGAAGTTGCAAATGTGGAGGGGAAACTGTATACATTTATGTTATTTATACAGTAAATATCATGAAATAATGTTTTTTCTTTAACTGACACACCACTCGAGTTATGCTCAGTTTTTTGGCGAAGTTTGACACACCAAGCTCAAAAGGTTGCCCATCACTGCTCTATGGTATCCCCAAATAATGCATACACCTGTAAACAGCTAATAGTAGCTATGGTGGTTATTTGAAGACTAAGTAAGTACATTTATATTGAAGAATAAATGTTATAATAATGATTTAACCAGGGTTACAAATTCCACCTTAAATTACAATTTTATGTAAGGTGTTCAAATTGTCATCCCTGCACAGCAATGCACTCTCACATTATTGAAACACAGAGTGGTGAACCTCGCTTAAAGTTTTTCTTGTAATTTTGCAACGCTTCTCTACTATTGTAATATTTAAGGGTGTATACATTTTTTATTTTTATTTTTTTAAATTCAAGAATTAGCTTTTAAGGGTGTATATGTTTTTGGGGAGACATGCTGTATATACAGGTGATTAAAAAGCAAACTAACAGGACTTCTCCCAAGTTTGTCCTGGATGCAAGAAGAATGCAGCAAATCAATGAAGATATATATATTTACTGAAGCAATTAACAAACAGAACTTAAAAGTAGCTCAAAAGAACTTATTTCTCCAAGTAAACATATTTAGTATTTTTAATTGCAGGAAGAACCTGACATTGGTGCCCTCATGCTTGATCTGACAGTGGGTACAACTGCAACAAAATGGTGATAATTTATTTTCCTTGGACATTCATAGATTCAAAAATCAATGTGTAGAAATCAGACTTTTCCTTTCTCACCCACATTTGCTGATTCACAGTGCTTTTGTGGCATACTGCTGGTTCATTCTTCAGTCTCTATAACTGTTGAACCACAGCCAGGCTGTGGCTTTCTACCAGAGATGAAAAGAATATCTGGTAAACAGCATGTGCTGTGTTATACTTCTTGCCTGATATGAATGGGGTCTAAGGCACACTTTTGCTTCGCTGCTGCCACCAACAGGCTGCTCCATAAATTAAAGCTATTCTCTCTATTCTTTTCATAGTTATTTAAATTGTAAGGGGTGGCAACTCTGACTGTTACACATTCCAATCTTATTTAAGAGATGGAGATAAGTTTTCTGTGTATGTTCCTGTCTGCAAACAGTCTTCAAACAAATAAAATACTGTTAGCTTCTTTCCCCCTATTTCATAGACTTATAGAATCAGACTTATAGAGTTAGAAGGGGCATCATTGGCCATTGAGTCCAGCCTCTTGCTCAGTGCCTCTGGGACTACTTCTCTCTCAGATTCTAGTTCTTAGCAATTCTTTGGCCTTTCTTTTCTCCAACCCTACTTCATGTCAGAGCAACAGATAGGATCATGTGGCCCACTTGTGACAGCATGGTCGAGAGCAGTAGGGACTGGGTTAAACAGTCTTTCTCTACTCATATCATAATTATTTAAATTGTAAGTTGTGCAAACTGACAACACACCTGGGGACTTTGCACCATTGCAGATGTCACTGATTTGGTAGTGTTGTTGCTTTTTAAATCTGTTGCTGCCAGTGTGGCTTTTATGTTGCAGTTTTATGATGCTGCTTCATTCATTAGTTTATTGTTAGGTTTATTTTCAATTTTCTTGCAAGTGGTGTTTGCAACAACTTGCTCCTGTCTACAACAGGAGTTGTAGAAAACAAGGTCCTTTATTTTGCAAGCCTACATAAACCCCTACCTGGGCCCCTAGGAGGCATTTTGAGGGGAAGTTTTTTTGAAAAAAAATGGCAAAATTTGTTTTGATCCCTGGGGTTCTAGGGGGATACAAACATGATGGAAATGTCCTCCACACCCTCTTGGGAATTTTGGAGCAATTCTTTTAAGTCCTGGGGGGCCATGGGGGCCACAAAATTGGCCTTGAGGGCTGTATCCAGCCCATTGCCTGAACTTTGCCCACCCCACTTTTACATAAACTAATATATCTTTTCATATAAAATGGGAAGACACAGACATCCAAATAAGTAGGAGGTACAAGAGCTTCTACTGGGTAGTACTGCTGGTAAAATGAGTTACACAGGGGTATATTTGTGTGCACTACACTGGTCAACAGCAACAAAAGTGAGAAAACTGTGTGGCCCTTTGCTAGTGGCAAAGAGGCTTCAGAGGTTTTAGCACTCACTTTGTATCTCCCATTGCCCTTTGCTTTGCCCTCTTTGGCAGCCATGTGCCTCTTCTTTACGCCAGGCTTTGGACTTAGAATGTCAATACAGCCAAAAAGAATGAGCAGCCTCAATGGATGACAGATGAAAGCAGTTAAGGACAGACAAGAAGCAAATCATAGAATTGCAGAGTTGGAAGAGACCACGAGGGCCATCCAGTCCAACTGCTTGCCACGCAGGAAATCACGATCAAAGCATTCCCGACAGATGGACATCCAGCCTCTGTCTGAAGACCTCCAAGGAAGGAGGCCCCACCACGCTCTGAGGGAGTGTGTTCCACTACCGAACAGCTCTTACTGTCAAAAAGTTCCTCCTAATGTTGAGGTGGAATCTCTGTTCCTGGAGCTTGCATCCATTGCTCCGTGTTCCAGTCTCTGGAGCAGCAGAAAACAAGTCTGCTCCATCCTCGACGTGACACCCCTTCAAATACTTAAACAGGGCTATCATATTGCCTCTTAACCGTCTTTTTTCCAGGCTAAACATACCCAGATCCCTAAGTCTCTCCTCATAAGGCATCGTTTCCAGACCTTTCACCATAAATGTAAAAGATGACAACAATAGAGTCAGAACCCTGAATACAACTGTTCAGTGACTTCTGTGCAGGGATGAGGAGAACTAAAATAATCAATGCAGAGAAATAGGTGACCAAAAAAAAAGGAAGAACAAAAGACCTCTTCCACAAAATCCAAGGAATAAAAGGGAAATTTAAACCAAGAATGGGGATGCTCTACGACCAGCAGGGGAACGCAATACCTGACCAAGTAGAAATAAAAAGATGGTGGACACAATATATTGAAGAAGTATATAAAAGGGATGAAGAGATGACAGATTCATTCAAGGAAGAACGATATGAAGACGAACCTCCAGTTTTGAAAGTGAAATGGAAGCTGCACTCAGAACACTTGGGAGAAATAAATCATCAGGAACAGATGGCATACCAATAGAGCTGCTCCAGGCCACAGAGACAGAATCTCCTCTACTTCTAACTAAAATCTGTTAACAAATACGGAAAACAAAAGAATGGACCACAGATTGGAAACAGTCAATATACATTCCAATCCCCAAGAAATGGCACACCAGGGATATGATCATTGCATTAATTTCCCATGCAAGCAACATGCTCAAAATTCTACAACAAAGATGTTTACCCTATATGGAGTGAGAAAAGCCAGATGTCCATGCTGGGTTCTGGAAAGAAAGAGGCCTGTGCCTTTACTTGTGTAGGTCCTGAAAAAATATGGATTGCTCTTAAAGAAGCAGGTGTGCCACAACATTTGATTGTCCTGATACATAACCTGTATTCAGGACAAGCCGCTACCATCAGGGCAGAATATAGAGGAACAGAATAGTGTCCAATTGGCAAGGGGATCAGAGAAAGATGCATTTTATCACTCTATGTGTTTATCTTGTATGCTGAACATAAGATACATAAAACAGGGTTAGAGTTGGAGGACGGAGGGGTGAAAATTTGAGTAAGGAATGCCAACTATTTATGATATGCAAATGTTGGACTTTATCAGACCATTAATGTTCTTTTGCCAGCATATTTTGTGGTGTTTTTATGCTGGCAAAAGAACCCCCCCCCACCAGACCTACCTTGAACAGTGGCAATGAAACATCCCTGGCGTAAACAGAGCATGGATGGAGCTCCGTTTACTTCCAGGGTTGAGATATCGCCAATTCTCGCGAGAAGACATAAGTGCAGCCAATTTTAAAAATTCAGCAAAATAAACACATAAAATGTACACCAAAGCACAAAAACACACTTAAAAAGTCCCAAGTGAACCTGGGGGGTGTGTCATAAAAAGAGCATCCCCTACCTGGCTGTTGCAATCTCACCCAGATGTGTTCTGCCAATTGACGCAGTATTCACTCAGCACAATGCTGCAAAGTTTCAAATGCCAGCAATGCCAGCAAAACAGCACCACAGGAGATCAATTGATGGCTTGGCCCATCAATAAAAAGGAACAGGGTTTGGACAATATGTGATCATGAAAGGACGACGTCATCTGGTATGCATGCCCTTTTGCGAACATTAGGCAGCATTATGACACCATATTTGCCTGGTCTGATAAAGTCTGTTGTTGTGTACTTGCAAGTCATTTCCAGTTTATGATGGCAAAGTTTTCTGAGGTTGAGAGTGTGTGATTTTCCCAAGGTCACCCAGGGGGGTTTCATGACCGAGTGGGGATCTGAACCCTGGTCTCCAGAGTTGTCATCCAACACTGAAACCACTATGCCATGATGGCTCACACTACTAGCAGAAAATAGCAAAGACTTGGAACGATTACTGGAGAAAGTCATGGAAGAAACGGCAAAGGCAGGTTTACAGTTGAACATTAAGAAAACAAAAATAATGACCAGAAATGATTTGCATATCTTTAAAGTAGACAATGAAGACATTGAAATAGTTCAAGATTTTCCATCCCTCAGCTCAGTAATTAATCAGAATGGAGACTACAGTCAAGAAAACATAAGAAGGCTAGGACTTGGAAGAGTAGCTATGTAGGGACTAGACAAGATCCTGAATGTAGAGATATATCATTCAAGTCAGGATTGCCCATGCCATCATTTTTCCAATTTCTATGTATAGTTGTGAAAGCTGGACAGTGAAGAAAGTTGATAAGAAAATCAACACATTTGAAATGTGGTGATGGAGAAGAATTCTATGGATACTGTGGACTTATAAATGACAATTAAATGCTTCCTAGAGCAAATCAAGCCCAAACTCTCCCCAAACTCCCAAACTCGCCAAGACTATACACTACTTAGACTGTGGTACTTTGGACATACCATAAGAAGACATGACTCACTAGAAAAGACAATAATGTTGATAAGGTAGAAGGCAGCACAAAAAGAGGAAGACTGTATTACTGAGGGATAGACTCAGTTGAGGAAGCCATGGACCTGAATCTGAAAGACCTGAGCAGGGCAACTTGGAGGTCTCTCATTCATAGGGTTGAAGTTGACTTGATGGCAGGTAACAACAACCACCTGCAGAGCTGTACTAATTCCACACTGTTCTGAAGGATCTTCCACAGCATCCTTTTATGGGACACAGTAGAAATCAGAAAGATCAAAGTCAGATGAAATCAGCAAAAAATTCCCAGAACTTTGTCCTCTGCCTCCAGTGTAAGTGAAATACCACTGAATGCCTGGATCTAACCCACTAAGTATTAAACTTCCTTTTAGAAGTTAAAAACTGACTTAGACAAAAATGTCACTACATCTTATCAAGAATTAATATCATATAGCATTGGTAGTGCAGAACAGATATATTATTCAACATTCTGCAAGATGTCAACAATAATTTGTGTATTAAATATATATATATATTACTGTGGGAAAATAAGCTATATTTTTAAATTGTGAATTTTAAATTGTTTTAATATGTATCAGTTTTATTTGTCCTTTTAAATTGATATTATATGTTTTAATGGGTTTATGTGTTTTTAACTGATATGCATTTTAACTGACATTAGGTGTTGTATGTTAATCTGTTGTTACCCACCTCAATCTATGAGGAGAGGTGGGTAAGAAAGATGATGATGAAGAAGAAGATGATGATGATGGGAAGATGAAGAAGTGATTTTGTCATTGCTAACTAGGGGTGTTTCTGTCCAAGAAAGCAGGCAACTGTACAACAAGAAAGAGGTTGGCCATAGGGAAAGAATGAACACAGAGAACATCCCTGCTGCCAAACAAAAGAGCATTTAAAAGCAAACAGTAGGGAAGCAGGGTGCCACTCCAGAGTCCCTTAAACCTAGTATTGCATCTGAGAGGATGACTCATTGATAATAGTCTGCTCACAGAGCTGGGACTAGAAGGATGTCCACACCCCCTTCTTCACTGTGATATATCTTTTTTAAAGCCAGTATAAGCTATTAAGGAAAAATTGGGAAGGAAAATGGGTGCAGGGAAAAGGTGAGAAAGTGCAATTCATACTTTGGAGGGAGAGATCTACTTGCCCGCCTGCCTGCCTGCCTGCCTGCCTGCCTGCCTGTTGTTTTTATTGTCCCAGATTGGTAAGAGGCAATGATCTGTTTCTTGAGGTTCCACTCTGTACTCCACACTTGCTTTCCATAATCAACTCTCTCTCCATGGGAAGTTTAAAATGATCTGAATGCCTAAGGCATCTACCCTTTCATGCTCTTACTATTTAGAGACCACAGCAAGTATCGTATGCAAGACATCTGGGCGTGACTTCTCTCTTGCACTCTACAGAGAAACAAATCAAAGAAGAAGGAACAGAAAAGAGGATGGTAGAACTTATTTCCTCAGAGCCAACAGAAACTTATGCCACCTTCTGATTATGCTGCTTTGTGGTTTCAGTGCCTACGCATTGCTTTTATCAGAATATACAAATGGAATAAGATGTTCAGAAGCGTCTATGCTCTTAATTACATTATGCTTTCCTTACAATGCCCCAAGAAACCTCAAAGGCCTTGTTGAGATGGACTACTTACCATGTCTTGGCCCCCTGCAGTCCAGATGATGCAGGGCATTTGCCCCATTTTGCCTCCGGGTAGTCCACATGACCCCCAGGGCCAAGACAGGGTCAAGACGGGGTAAAGCTCATTACACTGCTTTTGAAAAATACCTGGGAAAAACCACTTCATCGAGCAAAAAAATGGATCAGGCACCACGTGACTGCAGAGCCCACACTGCCATGCCAGCCTGTTGCTGTAGCTGCCATCTGCCATTGGCTCTTCCAAAGCCAGGAAACAGGCCTGCTGCATGTGACCAGGCTGTCACATGCAGGGGGCCTTGCTCATGTTCTGCAGGCCAGCTTCCTGACTTCAGAGAGTGGGAAATGGGCGGTAGCGACTGTGTGGCAGTTTGGACTCCATCCCATTTCATGCCAGTAATGAGGGAGGAACAGGGCTGGTTTTCTCAAAAATGTTGGCTTTCTGCTGTCTTTCAGTATTTGTTAACTTGTGAAAAGGTCCCATTCATGATAATTTCTTGACACCATCATCTGACAGAAGAATTCACATTGTAATGATTCTTACACCTTGCAAATGGTTGCAGCAACTAGCTCTTCAATTTCAAGCTCTTTTATGAGTGCTGATGGTTCAGCTTAGCAGTTCCTGGCACAATTTATAGGGTACATTTAGGTTACTGTTTCTCAACTGCTTTCCAGCTTAAAGGTTCCCATTTCCAGTTGCTGACTTACTGAGCGCTTCTGCTTTATGTCAGTACATTGGTACAATGACACATATTCTCCAGTGATTAGATTAGCACTGGCAAAGCCAATATGAAAAAACCCACACAGATTACCACTGTCACCCACAGTAATTACATTTATTCATTTCCACTTAGCTGAGTTTTTACAAGCTGAGCAAGGGGCCAAATAAGCAATAAACACAGAAGCAAGAAATTAAAATGTTGCTCTGTTTGCTGTGAAAACAATCAAACCATCATCTTTCTTTAGGCAGCTCATTCATCATCTGAGAGGGCCATGCTGTGATGATATGCAGGGATGGAAGCCTAATGTTATTACATGTAAATTCACTAACATGAAATTACTGCCCCTGATGTGATTTCACTAATAAATTAGTTCATTTCCACCTTTTTGAAAGAGAGCTTGGGGATGCTGGAGAATTGCACATGTGTCTTGAAATCACCCTCAATTTATTGCTAGCAAAGTTGCTACTCCAGTTCTTTTTTTCACTTTACCCACTATTCTGCTTTCTCCTGTTATTTCATTGCCCAAAGGCAGCCAAGGGAACTGCAGGGCTTGTATCATGTCAAACTTAGTAAGGCCAAAACAGACATTCACATGGTCATCTGTGCACACTGCTACACATCCACTGAAAAACTCTGAATTGCGTGTTAGACCTGCTAACTCTACCACTTTCCCGGAGTCAGCAGATTTACACCAAATAAATCCAAGCTGACAATGAGGAATGCAAAAAAGAGATTTTGAGGTGCATATTGCTGATATCAAGGCAAAATTTATTTTGAAGTAATCTTTAAATACATCAAGTAACTTTTAGGTTTTATGGTTTAGCAGTGTTTTAACTTCTATATTGTACTTGAGTGAAAAGCAATACAAAAATATGTTATAAATCAAAAGAAATTCTTCCCCTCCCCAAAAACATTAAAAACTCAACTTTTTATTCTGCTTTTGATTTCCTGCTTCTGATTATTTTAAAATAATGATTATTAGTCTTATTGTTATTAACAATATTCTCCTCAAATCCGCCCCCCCCCCTTTTGCTTCCCCCGTTGTCTGCTTGCAATTTCCTTTTTCCAGTTTGTGTTCCTTTTTGTTCTCCTCATTTGGGCCAGAGTTATAGTTTTTGAAGGTGGTTGCTCCTCCTCCTCCTCTACTTTTCTAGGTGTGTAACAAAAGCTGATATACTACAGTTGTCCCTCCATATTCATAGATTTGGTATCCACGGATTTAATTATTCACATCTTGAAAATATTCTTTAAAAAATAATAATCCAAAAAGCAAACCTTGATTTTGCCATCTTATATAAGGGACACCATTTTGCTATGCCACCGCATATAATGAGACTTGAGCATTCACGGATTTTGATATCCACCGGGGGTCCTGGAACCAAACCCCAACAAATATGAAGGGACAACTGTACTCCATTCTCCAGGCAATATATGCAGGGAAGAAGGAACAGCCTCTTATCTGCAACAGAAGACTACTCCTTCCCTGGGTGCTCAAAGGCAGCCCAAACATATCCAGGTGTATTACTGCAGTCAGCCACTGGCTGATGGGATAGAGCTGCATGTGAGAGCCCCTCCCCAACTACTATTGTGCATCTGGGGTGAAGACACTGCAAAAGATTGTGTTGAACACCTCCTTAATGCAGTATCCTCCAAAAGACACACACTGAAGTAAGTAAAGGTTATGTCACCGTATGTCACCAACAAGATTCTAGCCAATTTAAGCTTCTTCTCCATAAAGATAAAAAGCTCCAAATATCCTCTGAGGCTCCATCCCCTTTCTAAGGACCTGTCCTATGCCACCTTAGCCAAGAGATATGGATAACAGACATAGCTCAAAATGCCCTTGTTTCATGTCTTTGACTGGTGTTGCCTGGAGCTCTGAGTTCATGGGTATGGGCCACTGACAATAGGGAGGTGGATTTCAGCAACATCTTTGTATTGGCTATACTTTGTGCTCTCATGATTTAGGGGAACTTTTCCTTGTCTTTGGGCTTGTCTACATAGGCAATAAAACCCCTACTCACCCCGTATTCATTGCTCAGTTGACACACAACATTTTAGATTATGTGTATTTTCATCAAGTGTTCTGCAGGAAACCCCAGATCACTAAGGGTGCAGCTAGATGGGAGACTTTGTAGCGAAAAATATCACCTTACCTCCTTTTCACTGCACTGCCCATTTGTGCCCACGGCTCATTCTCAAGCTTGCTGGAAGGGAATAGCTTGCAGTTTGCAGTTTAAAATGGCAGTTGCAAGTAAGTTGTGTCCAGAAAATCTCCCTCCATTCTCCTCCCCTCCTCTTTTTTTTAAATGACAGATGTAGAAGAACTATTTTCCACTTAAAAATGGGATCATACTTTTGCTCTGCCACTCTTATCCGCTTGATCGATCAGCTGGCAAAAACAACAACAATGGCAGCTCTGGCATGGCAAGCTCTCCCTTGCAAGCCCACCCCCTCCATGGTCTGACCAAGCAGCTTTCAGCTCTGCTGCATCCCCTTTTCGAATTGGTTGTGCAGATTACCTACTATGCGTATTTTCATGCAATTTTTTAAAAAAAGATCATGAGAAACAGCTAAAGCTGTTATCGTGGTCTATTTGGAGTTTTCAGTCCCCCTCCTTCTGAATATGGTGAATCCCGGCAGGAGCTCATATAATACCAAAGGTATACTGCCTGCATTCCTGCCAGATTTTTTTTTCATCATGTAGATGCTCGCTCTGATTTGGGTTTGCTCCACATATGAGGGGAAAACCCAGATTTTGGGCTGTGTTATGGCTAAAGATTGGCTTCAGAACAAAGCTGGGGCAGAACTTCTGGTGGCTAGGACTTTGTTCTGACACTTTTTAAAAAAAGTTCAGTTGTGTGCATATTTGGATAAGTGTATCTCTGCTTGTCCAAGTAATACAGTACTCTGGGACCATGTATATTCATTGATTCACATGCATGAATGAACAGGGAAAACAAAACAAAACTGGAGCAACTGTGTGGCCAGAAATAGTATGACGTATAGGACACATGATCAGCGTAGGGCCACCCTTTTACTCTGATGCAGTCAGACAAGCCCCAGTGCATCTGGTGCTTACGGAGCTGCTGTGGATCAAAGAAATACACCATGGCCACGAGGTAGGTGTGGGGTTTCCTGCCAGTGTAGCCAAGCCCTTTGTCTTCCATGGACAAAATGGGAACTAGAGCTTGGAAATGTGACTTTTTAAGACTTGATCTTCCAGATCAATGATGACACCAGCTGAGGGACCCTAGGAGCTGTAATCCAAAACAGTTGCTCTTTCAACTCAGACAAGAAACAATGGGTTGAAACTGGAACTGGAAACATCTGGGAAAATTATGAAGAAGAAGGAAAACATAGTGAGGCTCCACAATAGGTTGCCTAGGAGTATAGTGAACAGTTCCTTTTAAAGTCCTAATGTCTGTCAAATAGCCACCATGCATGCTGTTTATGTGGAAGCAGTTTTTCATGCATTTGTGTTGTTGCTGCATTGTTTGTCACTACATCCCACATCAAGACATTTCTGCCACCAGTATATGACAGCATAGTGAAAACCATGTAGATTCAGATGAACAAATGCTTGACAACATATAGTAGATGGCAGGCATGTATACAATTGCAAAGACATTCCACATTTGGTACTAGAGTAAATTAGACCAGCAAAGGGTTGGGCTGGGCTTGGGTTCAAGCTCTGGAGCAAGGGAACAAGCAGTCAAACATCCTAAAGTCATTCCCAATCTCATAAGCAGAGATGTGAGCACATCATCCTTTAAAAGGGGTAGTTCTGAGTAATAATAATAATAATAATAATAATAATAAAATTTATTTATATCCCGCCCCTCTGCGAACAATCGGGGCAGCTTACAACAATAAAATAGTACACAGTATAAAACAACTCAAAATCCCTTCCCCCCCCCCTTTAAAACATTATTAAATTAATACAAATTAAAATCAACATATAATACAATTTATTAAAAACCCTTCCATGCGAGCAGCATCAGTTAGGAGCTCCAGAAGCAACCTCCAGAGGGGGTTCCTGAGGCCGGGGTTAGCTATTCCGGAAAAGCCTACCTGAAGAGAACCATCCTGACAGCCTTTTTAAAGCTGTCTAATGATGTCAATAGGCGGATCTCATCCGGCAGGCCGTTCCACAATTTGGGGGCGACAGCTGAGAAAGCCCTCTGGGAGGTGGTCGCCAGGCTAGGTCTTTGTGGCTGCAACAAATTCCTCCCAGAGGACCTGAGAGCGTGGGGAGGGTTATAAGGGAGAAGGCGGTACTATTCCTGTATCTGGCAGATTGTGATGATTCAAGTTGACCTTTCCAGTTTTACTTTTCCATTATTCAGTGATCCTACTAGGTTCCATCATGGCCTGAAATGCTCTCGACCTTGTTATTGTAGCATTTGAAATGAGGAAACATTGTTCAGCCTTGAGCCTTCAGAGGAATTAAGATGAACCCATGAGAAATTTAATGCACAATGATGTATTTACTTTTCTTTATTTCTGGTATAAATCTCGGCACTTTTCCTTTGCAGAATACTTATGTGATGCATTTTGGAAGCATTGTTGGAGCAGAGGAAACATGCAAAGACACAAGGGGTGTTGTTTTCTGCTAATGTGAAGGCCTCGGGTTGCTTATACAGCAAAATAAAGCACTGTTGGCATTTTTATTCTCTTCACAAGCTCCATTAGGAATTTGTCTTACAATCCATCCTAGCCAGGAAGGTCTTCCTTTTACTAAGCAGTTGACTTTATAGGCTACAAAGTTAATTCAGACTCCTCTCTCTCTCTCTCTCCCCTCCCCCCCCCCCATCTCTCTGGTAAGCAGGAAAAAAACCCCAAACCCAAACAGCTTATGTTTGTTTAGTAACATGACAGTGCCTTGCTAAACAACTGTATTTTTGTATGTACTTATTGATTGTAATTTATAATGCTCATTAGCTTTCTAAACTAATGAGAACACTAAAGGTTTAACAGCCCTTTCTGATCCTTTGGTGACAAGTAGCCGCCAAGAGCATTTGCCAAAAAATGATAATGATAGATCCCCATTGAGGAAATGGAGTAAATTAGGTTATCCTCTTCTCAGATGAAACAATGGTAGAAGGAAAATTAACTATCAATAAAAATCTATAAAGCCACTCTGATTATTCCCAGTCAATTATATCAATTAGAGATCAAACAGAGAACCCCTGCAGGACTGTAAATAGGACTAAGCAGGGGCCAAAGAAGGCCAAATTGTGTTACAAAATGCAGCACCATGGGCAGCTGCTGGAGGTAATCATTGCTGTCATTGACAAAGAGGCTGCTTGATTAGAAAGCTGGGTATTGCCTCCAGGCAGGCTTCTGGCAAAGAGGACAAAAGCTCTGCAGTGAGAGGGGCTGGCTCCAATCTGGAGAGGGAAAGGGAGATTGCTTCTTGCTGATACCCCATCCCTTGCAACTTTCTGTCATTTAAATCAAGTTGGATGCAGTTCTTCATCTTTTATTTCTGGTTTTCTATATTGCAGGAGTGGGGAATACAAATAGTCAACACAATACCTACTATGCTGTAATAGAGTTTGTATGGATATGTTTCTTTTAAAAATATGTAATATAATCAAGGAAGGCTTCCCAAAAGCCACAAGTATTTGTGGCTCATGGAAAGCAAGAACTTCATTCCAAATGAAATACTGTATATCAAGGAAAGGAGGAGCTGTTTGTACTGAAACATCAGGAATAAAAATGTTTCAGGTACTTTAAATCCAGACAGAAATAAAGTGAAAATTCAACTTTGTGTGTTTTATTAAGCTTCTAAGAAATAACTTGAGAGAACAGAAAGAGGTGGCCCTTCAATTTGATCCATCATTTTTATCTGGAATGTTATCAGACTTCAACTGGAATAATATGTGCAGTTCTGGGCACCATAATTCGAGAAGGATATTGACAAGCTGGAACATGTCCAGAGGAGGGCTGTATGTTTAGCCTGGAGAAAAGGTTAAAAGGTGACATGATAGCCATGTTTAAATATTTGAAAGGATCTCATACTGAGGATGGAGCAAGCTTATTTTCTGAGGCTCCAGAGACTAGGATATGGAACAATGGGTTCAAACAACAGGAAAAGAGATTCTATCTAAACATTAGGAAGAACTTCCTGACAGTGAAAGCTGTTTGTCAGTGGAATGCACTGCCTTGTAGTGTGGTGGAGTCTCCTTCTTTGGAGGTTTTTAAGCAGAGGTTGGATGGCCATCTGTCGGGAATGCTTTGATTGTGTATTCCTGCATGGCAGGGGACTGGACTAGATAGCCCTTGTGGTCTCTTCTAACTCTATGATTCTATATGTCTATACTGTCTTCATCTCAAAGTAAAACTTTCAACAGCAAACCCCCCCCCCCGATATTCCTGCAGACAAGCTAGTAAAAGGTGGGCTGTTAGGTGGATTTGTAACTGGTTAAGATGTCACACCCAAAAGTGTTCACCAATTTTTCCTTGACATCATGAAGATGAGTGACTAGGGGTATTACAGGGTTCTGTCCTGGGCTCAGGAATGATTAATATCTTTTTAAATGACATAGAGCAGATCACACTAAACTGGAAGGAGTAGCTAATACCTCAGAAGGAAGAATCACAATTCAAGATGAGCTTGGCAGATTGGAGGACTAGACAAAAACTACAAGGTATATGGTTTTTGTAAGGTACTACATTTAGGCAGGAATAATGAAATATGCAAAAATAGAAGTACATGTGAAAAGAATCTAGGGGTCTTGGTAGACCAGATTAAACATGAGTCAATAGCAGTAAAAGAGAAATGCATTTCTGTACTTTATCAGCTGATCAATAGTATATAGATTAAGGAAAGTAATAGTACCACTTTTATCTGCTTTGCTCATACTCCACTTGGAATACTCTGTCCAGTTCTGAGTACCAAACTTCAAGAAAGATGTCAACAAGGTGGAGGGTGATCAAAATGGTTGCAAAGTTTGGAAAGCAAGCTCTGTGAAGAACAGTAGGAGTTATATATGTTTAGCCTAGAGAAAAGATGACTGAGAGATGAAATGATTTGTTGTTGTTGTTATGTCCCTTCAAGTTGACTCTGACACCTATCTTGGGGGAGGGGGTTGGGCAAGTTTTTTTCGCGGGGGGGGGGGTTGCCATTCCATTCCTCTCAGGCTAAGAGAGTGTGATTTGCTCAAGGTCACCCAGTGGAATTCCATGGCTGGAAGATGATTTGAACCCTGGTGTCTCACAGTCCTTGTCTATCAATCAAACCACTATACCGCACTGGCTCACACTGGTGAACTAATAGGCATCTTTAAATATTTGTATAGCTCCCATGTGGAAGAAGGAGCAAGCTTTGTGTTCTGCTGGTCCAGAGGGCTGGACTTGGAGCAATGGATTCAAATTACAGGTAAGATTCTACTAAACTTTGGGATGGGGGAAGGACACCTCTTGATGCTAAATGCTGTTTGACAGTGGCATAGACTGCCTCTGAAGGTGGTGGACACATCTTCATTGAAGATCTTTAAATAGAGTTGGGATTGCCTCAATTGTGTATTGTGTATTGCTTTACGGCAATGATTAGATTAGATGGCTCTAGAATCTATAGTTTTAAGATTCAGTTCAATACTGTGTTACCTGGCCTTACATCCCCCTCCCTCCAATAATTCATAATTTGGCAATATTAGACACTTCATGTGGTTTCAAGTAGACCAAGGCAACCCCAACATAGGAGCTAGTGAAGGTCATTAGGGCCTATGATGGTGTCTTGAAAATTCCCCAACCAAACACACCCAGGACGAGATTAAGTGAAGCCCCCCATTAGAAAGTTGTTGAGGGATGTGTTAATCTACCACGGACACACCTGGCAGTGAGTCACATGCCAAAGCAGTGACCGGAACACATGTCAGGACAATGGACCTTGCAGTCCTAGGATCCTGGCAGTAAATTGACACTATGGATAAATAAAGGCCTGTCTTGTCTTTCAAACAGGCCAAACTCTGAAGGTTAGCTAATGTAAACAAACAGTAGCTCAGAGCACTTCATAACACCAGCTGTCTTATCTTTCTTGGATGCCAGCCCATGTTGTGGAGTTCTAACTAACGAGTTTCTGTGAATGTGAATGCCTTATGTTTTGATTACATGTTATCTGAGCTACTATGTCTGTGAGAAGTAGAAGCTGTTTTGCTCTGTAGAGAGAGAGAGCTGATTTTGCTTTGTAGCTAGAAGGCTGCATTGCTTTCATCTACCAGTATGTAGTTTGTTTGTAGTAAAATTAGAAGTTTAAATAAACTGTAAATAGCTTATTTTATTTGTCTCCAAGTTTTAATCACTTGGAATATGCTTGGGTGTAACTGGGAACATTTTTTCCGCTGTTCTGCTGTTGTTGACTTCTGAGCATGTACCGATGCCTAGAAGGACTGCCTATCCTGACAATTCCCACTCATCCTGGTAAATGTCTTTCCCTCACACCTTTTCTCATTTTCAATACAGAGGAAGCCATCAACCCATCAAACTTAATGTTCTGACCATTTGCGGCAATCAACAAAGCTGGAGTTCCTTTGTCTAACTGTGGGAAACTCACCCAAGCATTGTTTTACTCTCAAAACACTTCTTAAGGGTGCAATATTGGGTATATTATCCTCAAATCATAGTCATGTGTTTACGCTTCCTGATACACTGGTACTCTACCGGTGTGCTGTGTCACTATGTGCACACAATTCCCCACACACCGTCACAAATACTGTGTGACCCTTGGCTTCATGTCTGAGTCCTCTTTTGCTGCATGAATCTCTGCTCTCCATATAGGTAATTTATAGCCCATTCCCCAAATCTATCCCTCTATCCAAATACTTCCTCCTAATTCTTCATTATCTTTTTAATCACATGTGAGTACATGTGTGAATGCTTCTGTGATTATTTTTCAACAAAAAACATTTTTATTTTATTTTTGGCTTGAAGTCTCATCAGTGAGTACTGGTATACAAAGTACTTAAAGGTCCTGTAAGTTACCCGACCTCTCACAGTCATACCTTTGAGCTAATTAAAATTCCCCACTTTAAAATCTTAATTTGAGTGTCACAAATTGATCCCATGGACCTCACACAATTTGGGTAACAACTGCTGGAGCAATCCTGTTTAAAGCAATAATGAGGCAAATGGTTCCATGCCAAAACTAATGTTTTAATATAATTTATGCAGGTATATGATACCTTCAGAACCTTTGGACCTTCAGAAATTTTGACCTACTACTTCAACTCAGCATTTCCACTGCCAAGGGATTGCTGGAACTGTAGTCCACAACATCAAAAGCACCAAAGTCCCCACCACCACCACCACCCTTGCTCTAGACAAGAGGTAGGTAGGCAAGTGCTGGAAGAGCAGGGGCAACCTGGGCCAAACTGAGTCCCCAAAAGCCCTCCCTACAACTTAAAAACCAAGCTATGATTGACCAGAAGTCCACTTTTGCTTTGAAAAAAGAAATGGATGTGTATAAGGAGAAACAATACTGGGGGGTGGCGTGGGGGTGCAGAGATGTGCTTAATGGGAGTGGCATGTCATCTTTTTAGTCAAATTCACCACTTCTCACCATTGTGAAATTCACAGTATACCTTTTTTCAAACAAAAAGTAGGCAGGAGGATCCAGGCACCACAAAGCAGCCAGAGAGAGTGCATACATTAATCCCAATCCTGATTGCATGTTTCAAAACTAACACTGATTTTAAAAAATATCATTGTGAATAAACGATCTCACTGGTGACAAGTTAGGATTAATAATGGTCTTATTTTATCACATACTGTGATAAAGCTGCAGTGCCTGGATGGTGCTATTTTAAAATAACAGCACTTAGGTCTCTTAACAAATATAGTCAACAGAATAAGAAGAGTCCTGTTGCTGGTTCTGGCTCCCTGATACTTAACTCTGGCTAACATATTAAAGAGGTATATTAGATGGCTACTGTCCATCATAGCTGAGGGCAGTGGTTTTGATGCTTTCTCTGCCATCTGGAAAAAGTTGTTGGGAGCCCAGGAAATTCAGGGAGCATTTTGGTCACTCCAGACTGCCCAGAAGTATTTTTAATGTTTTATTTGTATTTGCATGTATGCAAGCCTTAGTGGATCTATATTTCCTCTCCCTGGTGGAGCAGAGGGCACACATGACTGTGAATTGTGTGGAATGTATGAAGGAGTATTGGTCACATAAATTCAGTGGCAGGCAAGCATGGGTTTTCAGGGTGTTATCACCAACCCCAACCCCTTTTCATATTTTCTTCTGTAAAGGAGCCTATACATATACAGTGAATGTACATAGTCTGTCCTGTGCAAATCCATGACTCCATTTTTCCTGGGTATGGATTACATGTAGAGATCTTGCTTGTGTTTAGTTGTCTGTGCTCAGGCTCCATTCCATGCACATGGTTCTATGAATGCAAAGAAATGAGGGTGGGCCAGCAGGCATGACTCCCCTAGCTGTTAATTTTGAACAAGCAAACAGAAGACCTAGACAAGCCCCAGGGTTCAAATCCCAGCTCAGACATGAAAACCTACTTGGTGACCTTGGGCAAGTCACACTCTCTCAGTCTCAGAGGAAGGCAAAGACACACAACCCTTTGAACAAATCTTGCCAAGAAAACCTCGTGATAGGTTCTTCTCAGGGCTGCCACAAGTCGGAAACAACTTGAAAGCACAGAGCAACAGCACCAAACAAAATAGCAAAACTTCTCAGAGCACACACTTCATACTTTGTACTGTACGTTTGGTAGTTATCACCAGATAACTTAGGCCAGTTTAGACAGAGCAACAAAACATGTGTCCTGTTTTAGGTGTCATCTGCAAAATAGAGCAGAGTGTGGAATGTTACCATTAAAAAGTAATTAATTGCATAACTCATTGCAGAGTCTTAAAAAAGTAATTCACTGCTGTTTAAGTTACATTTCTAGTAACTCATTCTGTTTCTAGTTGCATTATATGTTAATTTCCCATTTTTAAAAAAAAAAAAATCTAAAAAGTAAGAAAATGACCTTAAAATGTGAAAAGCCTCCTGAAAAGTATTTTACCCTGCCAGAGAGAAAACAAAATAAGCAAACATTACTTGTTTCATGAAAAAGTAACACCTTTACTAGTGGTTATGTTAACTGCAAAAGAGATGGCCCTCGTTTCCTGTCAAAAATAATCTGTTTTCAGTAACATGGCTCCTGCTCCTAAGCACTGGTATACTATAGAGTCACCCACTCTGTACCAGAACTATTTGTTTCATCTAGCCAGCTTCACTGAAGATGTCACATCTTCATGTTACAAATCTGTTCCCCCTGAGGTTTTTCCTTCCCTTCTTGACAGCATTAGTGAAAAGATTAATGGAAAGTGCAAGGAAGTAACTAATGATGTAAAAAGTTTCCTGGAATAACTTTCCTAAAACAGCCCTAGGATGGAGAATTTCTGAATCTCACAGCCACACTGTGCTGCAGAACCCAGAGCCCACTCCTTTTTTTCCCTTTAATGGACTTAGCATTGCGATTTGATTAAAGGACTCCTTCTGAGCACAGACAGCCTGAAACAACATAAGGTACTTAGAAAGAAACAAACTCTCTCTCTCTCTCTCTCTCTCTCTCTCTGTGTGTGTGTGTGTGTGTGTGTGTGTGTGTCTGTGCACGTGCATGCATGGGCAAGCAATTTAGCATCTGGTGAAATTGAGTGTGAGCCTCTGAAGATGTTACACATTTCAGAATTTTTTCCTCCCTCTCTCCCCCAATCCCTCTTATTCTCTCTCTTTTATTAAAGGCCCAAGCAAATTAAAAATTGAGAAACTGCATCCCACTTAACAGTGTGTCTGTTAATATTCTTGCCACTCACCCACCTCTGAGTATTGAGCCCACTGCAGGGAGGATGGAGGGGAAGGAAAGGGGACAGTGAGAGCTCCTCCTCTGTTGCCAGCTGTGGTTGGGGAGTGACTGCCCTGAGGGGGCTCAGAGCTGTGGGGGGAAAAACCACCACTGTGAAAAGGCAATAACAGAAGTCTGTTGCTGTCTAACCTGCCATATAAATGAAACAATCAAAGACAACAAAGGAAACTCCACTAACCACCAGAGGCAAAAGTAGTTTGCTGTAATATGTTCTGGTGAGGATAACTATTTTTAGCCAAATCCTCTTTCTCGTGCTGGCTTTCTGTTAAAGGGAAACAAATAATAAGGGAGAGATCTCAGTATCCAAAATAAGGGAAAGAAAGCTGCCAGACTTTTATCAAGCTAGAGCTGCCTGAGAGGAAGACAATGGAAAAAACCCTCTGAACAAATTCTGCCAAGAAAACCACATGACTTATGGCCTAAGGGTCACCATAAGTCAGAACTGACTTGAAGGCACACAACAACAAAGAGTTCCATGCTTCACTGACTGACCTGAACTTCTATAGGGTTTCCCCCCCCCCTCCAGCCTCCTTATTAAGGTCTCCACTGGCAGGTGTTTAAACCAAGTGATTTTTCCACAGAACCCATCAACAACCTTTCCATTCCCAGACACATCCCAAATTTTAAAGCAGTGCTTCTTAAGGTATCTGATGCAGGTGACTGCAGGGTATTCTTTCCAATCATATTTGTGCTCTCTTTCTTTATTTCCTGGAAATTTGCCTTAGACTTGCCAATAGCCTGTGGACTGACAGTAGTCCACAGACCAGCACTTTGAATAGCATTGCTTTAAGGCACTCAATTTTCTCATTCCATCTAGCAACCTCACTCATTTTTTTCTCTTTTTCTTTGGGAAGATGTGTGACCAACTAGAGACTAGTTCTCACAGAAGCAATACCACAGATTGAGCCAACATGCTGATATTAATTATGTCACTGGCTATTTTAAATATATATACAGTCCTCCCTCAAGATTCGCAGCCTCTACACTCGCGGTTCCGGATATTTGCGGTGTGCCGTGAAGGGAGGCCAAGGGAAGTGGTGACGGGGCCTCAAAGCCCCAGCGCCACTTTCAGGAGGGCGGGGGGAGGCGACTACAGGGCCTCTGGAAGGCCACCAGAGCCCCCGTTGCTGCCTGGGCAGGGAGAGGGGAGGCTTGGGGAGGCGACTACAGGGCCTCCGGAGGGCCCCCGGAGCCCCCGTGGCCACCTGCAGAGGGAGTGGGGAGGCCTGGGGAGGCAACTACGGGGCCTCCGTAGGGCCTCCGGAGCCCCCGTGGACACCTGGGCAGTGAATGGGGAGGCCTGGGGTGGCAACTATGGGGCCTTTGGAGGGCCTCTGGAGCCCCCATGGTCACCTGTGGAGGGAGTGGGGAGGCCTGGGGACTACAGGACCTCCGGAGGGTATCCGGAGCCCCCGTGGCCGCCTGCGAAGGGAGTGGGGAGCTTGGGGTGGTGACGACGGGTCCTCCGGAGGGCCTCTGGAGCCCCTGTTGCCACCTGCGGAGGGAGTGGGGAGGCCAGGAGTGGTGACTATGGGGCCTCTAGAGGGCTTCTGGAGCCCCCGTGGCTGCCTGGGCAGGGAGAGGGGATGCCTGGGGAGGTGACTACGGGGCCTCCGGAGGCCTCCAGAGCCCCTGTGGCCACCTGCGGAGGGAGTGGGGAGGCCTGGTGTGGCAACTACGGGGCCTCCGGAGGACCTCCGGAGGACCTCCAGGGCTCCCGTGGCCACCTGTGGAGGGAGCGGGGAGGCCGGGGTGGTGACTACAGGGCCTCTGGAGGGCCTCTGGAGCCCCCGTGGCCACCCTCGGAGGGAGTGGGGAGGCCTGGGGAGGCAATTACGGGGCCTCCGGAGGGGCTCCGGAGTCCCTGTGGCTGCCTGCAGAGGGAGTGGGGAGGCCTGGGGTGGTGACTATGGGGCCTCCAGAGGGCCTTGGGAGCCTCTGTGGCCGCCTGCGGAGGGAGTGGGGAAGCCTGGGGAGGCGACTACGGGGCCTCCAGAGGCCCCGTGGTCGCTTCGAGGGGGGAGGGGAAGGCAGTCTTGATTTGTGGAATTTTCACATTTGCGGGGGTCTGTCGAACCTAACCCCCTCGAATGTGAAGGAATGACTGTGTGTGTGCATGAAAGTTTTTTTTTTTTTTTTCTCCATGTCATTTTAGGGCATGCCACTGCATGTCATTTTAGGGCATGTCATTTTAGGGCATTCCTCAGGGAACAACATGAGTGACACATTTCCATTTGCTATATTGTTTCCCATCTTTTGCTTCTCTGCCCGTTGATGGGCAATGGCTCTAGCTTTGTTGGTGAAAACCATGAAATGCAAGAAGTGGCATAGAACAGGAGGGTGAGCAGGAAGGGAAAGCTTGCAACATGTTGCCTAGTAGTGTAATGTACTCATGTGGGAAAGAAGCTGCAGAGAGAAAGAAAGGTGGGGAGAGGATGAAAGACAAGAAGACTTGATTTGATTCTGTATTCCTGCATGGCAAGGGGTTGGTCTGGATGGCCTTCTGGTCTCTTCCAACTCTATGATTCTATTATTCTAAGACAGTGAATGGCTGGATGTATTAGACAAGAGAGAGGTATGGGAGGGCCAGAGGAAGCGAGAGAGATGACCACACAGAAAAAGGTGGGAAAGAGAGAATGTACATACTTGGGGAAAGGAGGAATCAACAATCTGCAGAGGAATCAGGCATTATTTTTATGTGCTTCTGGACACATTTTGGGCAGTAGGAAATAGGCTCTTGTGCAGCTGGCAAGATGAGTTTTAATTAGGGACAAGGTTATTTCCTAAACCATGCAGAAGGGCTAACTTCATTTTGAGGGTTGGAAGATCAACCAAATAGTGAGGAAGCGGCAAATTCAGTGGAATAAAGGAAACAAAAAGAATATTAGATTGGCAGGACTTAATCTCAGCCATCTGGGATTGCATTGTAATGTCCTTAAGTCTTTGGAGAATTAGTACTTTTGCTTTATCATATCCTTGTGTCAGAAAAAAGGGAACAGAAAACTCCAAGTTCATGACAGCCAATTTCATTTTGTGCATCTATGAATTTGGCCCTGGCTCATCAAGAGACATCAAAAGGAACTCAGATACCTGCTTAAAATAATTTTTAGCCAGAAGAGAAGGGCTAATCTAAGAGCCTCTGCTTTAATTGGCATTAAACCTAGCTCCATATGAAGCAGTGCTAATTTAGTGGAACTGGGAACTGCCACAAGTCTGCACAAAAAATTATTTTGTGCCCTCTATAATATGTCTAGATTGGCCAGAGCCCATAGTGGTGCTCCATACAGCAGTTTTGGAAGGACTCTAAGTCTATAAAGTTCTAAAGTAAGCTGGATCATATTGCCCCCTTTTGTGCAAAAGAATCTTAGTAGGCCATTTAGAGGTTTTTTTCAGTTAACAGGGTACTCAAAAGAACTTGTGAAGACCAGTTACCCATCCAGTGAAAGACTATCCCAAGATATTTGAAAGAAAGAACTTGTTCCAATTTATTCCCATGGAGTACCCAGTTAAATGTTTTTTGGATTTCACAAATATCATAACTTTTGTTTTTCGATAATTGATGGAAAGAAGTTCATTCTTACAATATGCACTAAGCTGGCCCTAAACCACAAAAACCTGAGTTCCGTCCCCCCAGACCCAGAACAGCAGGTTCAAGAAAGAGCCGAGGTCTTAAACCTCCTTCAAGCTATAGCAGGCCCTCCAAAGTTTGAGGTCCCTGATCTACCAGCTTTTCCCCCTGAGCCTCAAGGTCATTCAGTCAGGCCCCAACCAGGGAATACAGAGGATAAACCCAAAGGGACTCCCAAACAGGTCATTTGCATAGAGACCCCACAGAGCAACTGCCTTGATGCCCCCCAGAACAGGAAACAATGTGCAGAGAGGTGAGGACATGCAGGATAAAGAAATAGAGTCTCCACCCACTGCAGCACCAACTTCAATCTTAGTTCCTGTCAAAGTAATCCAAACAATTGCACAGGGAGTCATAGACACATGGAGGAAAACCTCAGAAGGGCTGCTAAATACAAAGGAAGCCTACAAGCCTCTCGCACCCATGTTTTCCCTCCCAAGGACATGTCAAAAACCCCAGAGAGTCCCAATATACCAACTGTACCCCTACCACGTTTGGATGAGGTCATCCAAACAAATCCTGACTAGGGAAAGTAAAGGATGTGCCTGAAAGGAATCTCATACAAGTCACTCTGCTTGAGGCCCCTTTGAACAAAGAGTAAGAGTCCCAAGAAGAGGACACACAAGACAGAGAGCCAGAGTGTGTGATCAGCACGAGTCTCCCTCCCTGTCCCTGACAAAATAGTCTGAACATTCACACCTCATGTTGCCCCTGCCATGGTCAAATACAGCACCAACCCAACCGCAATTTGGAAAGCCATCTGAGAAGGCATTGGACCTTACCTAAATAGGATATTGCTAACTGCAGACTAGAAACTAAAAATTTGGAAACTAAATTTAAAAAAACAAAACAAAACACTAAGAGAAGACTGAGAGGCTTACCACACACCAAAGTAAAGGGGCAGGGCAGCCAGATGTTTCCGCTCAAATAATCTCAAATCTCAAATAATAAATTCTTTCCTCTTTATAGTGAGGCATCCATCTCATTTCTAAAATAATAATGCCTCCTTCTCTTCCAACTTCTTCCAAATATATCTCATTACATATAATGCCTCTTCTATATATCTACATCTCCAACATAAATATTCACCAAATTTATATATGAAAACCAGTAATCTCCATTTATGTACCTATATCTAATTGATAAATCTCCCCCTGCACACACATATCTATCTATCTATCTATCTATCTATCTCTGACATCACATTTTCCAAACCTTACACAGACATCCCACATCAGGTAGCAAAATAACATACATGTTATCCCTAAACCAGATAAAGCCAACCCTTTAAATTTATTACTTATAAACATTTATATTTAACATGAGGTTTTCTACCAAACCTCAGCCATTGCAAAAATTGGATACAACTCATGCAAAAAACAAACAAACAAAACCCAACATTGAGATAAGTATGTTATCCCATAAACATTATTCATCTTCATCTTGTATGCTCTGTTTATCTACTCTCTGGGCAAAATGCTCCCCTACTGTTCTTTCTTCTCTAATAAAAGCCTTTGGTCTCAACAGAGTCCTCCAAAATCACCTTATTTTCTTTAATATTAAGTCCCTTGATCTCAGCAAGTTTCTCCAGATCTTTTCCAACTTCCAACACAGTTCTTCTTCTTTCTCTGAAAGTACAGAGCCATCCTCATCCATCTCAAAAACTATTATTCCACCTTGAACTTCCACATTTTTCTCAACCTGGCTAGACTCCCCAACCTCATAAACCTCAGTTTCTCCAAAGATTCCCCTTCATTTTCTTTTTGTCAGCATCTGGTTTAACTCAGCAATTTCCTCTCTTTATAGATTTCTTCAAAGATTGTTTGGTCATCTGGACTTTCTAAATCTTCCTCCAAACGTCTCTCATCTTCTTTAAACTGTCATCTTTACTATCCAGCAAACTCTTTTATATAGTCAAAAAGTTAGAGTCACTTATATTTTTGTAGATACAGTAGCAGCACTGAGCCACCAGCCAATCTATTGTTTTGTTATACCAGGAAATACAGTTTATCCCTTCATCAAAGCAATGTCCTTTCCCATAAGAATGCTCATGCTTTAAGAATAATCCAACTAATTTCCATTAAAAAAACAGAATAAAACAATTTTCAAACTTCCAATCTTCATATTGCTGTACCCTTTGTTCATTTAAGTAATTGCTTCAACATCCAGTTAAGCTTTTTGCATACAGGATATGATTTTTAACAACAATTCTTACAGTCTCTCTTCTTAATCCAGAGAGGAGGTAAAACATGGAGCTAATGATATCACTGCAGAATCAAAGATCCCTTTAATTATAATCCATAACTCCCAGACATTAGATGAAAAGATGGTTAAAGAAAGTGAGGTGGCAGACTTTTGTCCTTGCAGATTTGCTTTTGGCAATGTGAGCATAGTGGTATGCCATGACTCCCTCCACCTCCAATCATGCCTGAGCATTTGAATTTCTGCAATTGCTGAACAGTCATCAGGGTTTCTGAGCACTTGTGGATGATCTCCTAATCTCCTCTTCTTCCTGGGAGATATTCACTGGCTGGAGGTTGCCTTCCTGCTGGTGATTATCACCACCAAAGTTTCTCCTCTCATGGAGCCTTGTGGAGGAATGTTAGTCAGCCATAGCCATCACCGGGAAATCAAGGTTCTCTGAGTATCCGTTGTCTGCATATCAGTTGTCAGCCTGGTCCTGGCTGACTGAACTAAATATCCCCCAGAAGACCTGAGTATATACGGCCCATTATACAGGAGAAGGCGATCCTGTAGTTAACTTTGACTCACCATGTAATGCTTTAAAGGTAACAACCAACACTTTGTGTCTTGCCTGAAAACTAACTGGCAGCCAGTGGAGTGATTTTAATATTGGTGTAATATGTTCACTCCTAGATATACCAGTCACCAATCTGGCTGAAGTTTCTGAACTTGGTACAGAGGTAGCCCAATCTACAGCACATTGCAGAAGCCCAGGCTTGAGATTACTAAAGCATGCTGTACCATCTTTACATCCTTCAGCTCTAGGATGGGGCACAGGTGGGAAAGCATCCAAAGTGGATACTGACCCTCATTGTTGCATCTATTTGGATTGCCATTTGAAGCAACAGATCCAGAAGCACCCCCAAACTGCAATAAGGGAGAGAGATGATAAGATATGAGAGAAAGTATGCAAGAGAGACAGCACAAGTGGAGCCAAGGAGAAAGGAAGGTTGTTCAAAGGCAGTATGATTAAAAGTAAAAGGTTTTATAAAATCAGGGAATATTTTGTAGGTAACATAACCAATTTTCAACATTTAATAAATGTGTATTTGTTCAGAAAAAGAAAATAGTATACTGTATTACATTGGAGGTTTTAAAGTTGCAAATAGATATACTCAACTCAGAAGTTTTCAGAAGAAATGCATTTATTATTTTCTAAGGAATATAACTGCTTTGATTATAATTAAATTGTGAGGTTTTTGTGGGGCTTAAGGAGGATTTCAGTGCAGTTTTAATATACCAGATATAACCCATTCTGTTCAAATGGGATTAACAATACTATAGAACTAGTTAAGAAATCATACATGCATATCTGCTTAATTATTATTTTAGTATCAGTTATTTTAATAAGTACAAATTGTTATGTTTTTTGTTTAAGTATGATTGTTTCATAATAATTTTTACAAATAAATGTATTTAAACTGAAAAATTAAATGGTTTATCTGTCTTTTTCCAGATGTGTTGTTTTTGTTGCTACTCCTGCTGCTCCAGACAAGGAAGAGACAGAGAGCTACCATAACATATGAATAACGTATCGCTTAGAACTAGGTGAATGCTGCTGGTGAATGCAGCTCTTTTCACCACCCATTATTAGCACTGATATGTGTAGAAAGAAGCTTCTTGATCAACATGGAGCCACATTTTGAGTAAGCATTTCTCAGAGAGCACTCTCCTTAGGTTGCTTTTGGTTTTCATACAAAAAAGGAGGCATTTAGTGTCTTTATATGCATTGTGAAAAAAGCAAGTCATGTCAAATTAACCCTATCTCTCTCTCTCTCTCTCTCTCTTTCTTTCTTTCTTTCTCTCTGTCTTTTGATAGAGTTAGAGGCTTGGTAGATCAATGGAGTGCTGTGGATGCAGAATATTTTGATTTCAGTAAGGTTTTTCCCAAGGTCCCCCATGCTATTCTTGCAGACACATTGCTGAAATGTGGGCTACGCAGTGTTAAGGTTAGGTGGATCTGTAATTGGTTGACTGATCAAAACCACAAAGTGCTCACCAATAGTTGTTTTTCAACCTGGAGAGAAATGACTAGTGGGGTACCTTGGGGTTCTGTTCTGTGCCTGGTATTGTTTAACAACTGCATAAATGACTTTGATCATGGAAAAATGGATAAAGGCATGCTTATCAAATTTGCAGATGACACCAAATGGTGGCCGAGGGGTAGCTAATATCCCAGAGGACAGGAACAGAACTAAAAATGACCTTAACAGAGAGCTGGCCCCAAACTCACAAAATGAATTTCAACAGGGATACAAGTAAGGTATGACATGTATCCCTGTTTGGTGTCCAGATTGAGGGTAGTAGTGCCACTCTGTTCAGCTTTGGTCAGACCTCACCTGGAATAATATGCCCATTCTGGGCACCACAGCTCAAGAAGGTTGTTGACAAGTTGGAACATGTCCAGAGAAGGGAGCAAAGATGATCGAAGGCCTGGAAACTACCAGTAAGCATTATGGGGAATTACTTATGGAGTTAGATACGTTTAGCCTGGATAAGAGATGACTGAGAGGTGATATGATAGGTATATTTGAAGGGATGTCATAGAATCATAGAGTTAGAAGAGACCACAAGGACCATCTAGTCCAACCCCCTGCCATACAAGATTACACAATCAAATCATTCCCGACAGATGGCCATCCAGCCTGTTTAAAAACCTCTAAAGAAGGAGACTCCACCACAGTACGAGGCAATGTATTCCACTTCCAAGGAGCTCTTACTGTCAGGAGGTTCTTTCTAATGTTTTGGTGGCATCTCTTTTCCTGTAGTCTTAACCTATTGCTCTGTGTCTTAGTCTCTGGAGCAGCAGAAAACAAGCTTGCCCCATCCTCAGTATAACATTCCTTCAAATATTTAAACATGCCTATCATGTCACCTCTCAATCTTCTCTTCTCCAGACTAAACATGCCCATCTCCTTAAGCCGCTCCTCATAGGGCATGGCCTCCAGACACCCCCACCATCCTGGTCACTCTCCTCTGGGCACGTTCCAGCTTCTCAATAACCTTCCTGAATTGTGGTGCCCAGAACTGGAGACAGTATTCCAGGTGAGGTCTGACCAAAGCAGAATAGAGTGGCACGATTACTTCCCTTGATCTAGACACTACATTCCTATTAATGCAGCCTAGAATCGCATTGGCTTGTTTAGCTGCTGCATCACACTGCTGACTCATAGAATCATAGAATCATAGAATTGCAGAGTTGGAAGAGACCACGAGGGCCATCCAGTCCAACCCCCTGCCACGCAGGAAATCACAATCAAAGCATCCCCGACAGATGGCCATCCAGCCTCTGTTTAAAGACCTCCAAGGAAGGAGACCCCACCACGCTCCGAGGGAGTGTGTTCCACTGCCGAACAGCTCTGACTGTCAAAAAGTTCCTCCTCATGTTGAGGTGGAATCTCTGTTCCTGGAGCTTGCACCCATTGCTCCGTGTTCCAGTCTCTGGAGCAGCAGAAAACAAGCCTGCTCCATCCTCAGCGTGACATCCCTTCAAATACTTAAACAGGGCTATCATATCGCCTCTAAACCGTCTTTTTTCCAGGCTAAACATACCCAGCTCCCTAAGTCTCTCCTCATAAGGCATTGTTTCCAGACCTTTCACCATTTTAGTTGCCCTTCTCTGGACACGCTCCAATTTGTCAATATCCTTTCTGAATTGTGGTGCCCAGAACTGGACACAGTATTCTAAGTGAGGTCTGACCAAGGCAGAATAGAGTGGCACTATTACTTCCCTTGATCTAGACACTATACTTCTATTGATACAGCCCAAAATTGCATTGGCCTTTTTAGCTGCCGCATCACACTGTTGGCTCATGTTCAACTTGTGGTCTACTAGGACTCCTAGATCCCTTTCGCACATAGTCTCGTTCAGCCAGGTCTCTCCCATCCTATATTTATGCATTTCATTTTTCCGCCCTAAATGCAGTACTTTACATTTCTCCGTATTGAATTTCATTTTGTTAGCTTTGGCCCAGCTCTCCAGTCTATCCAGGTCATTCTGAATTTTGATCCTGTCCTCTAGGGTATTAGCTACTCCTCCCAATTTGGTGTCATCTGCAAATTTGATAAGTATGCCCCTAATTCCCTCATCTAAGTCATTGATAAAGATGTTGAATAGCACTGGGCCCAGGACAGAACCCTGTGGCACCCCACTGGTCACATCTTTCCAAGACGAAGAGGAGCCACTGCTGAGCACCCTTTGGGTTCGGCCGGTCAACCAATTACAAATCCATTGAACAGTTAACTTGTCTAGCCCACATTCTACAAGCTTGTTTGCAAGAACCCAACCATTCTTTGAAGATGCTGGCCACAGATGCAGGCGAAAGGTCAGAAGTAAACTCTTCCAGAACATGGCCTCACAGCCCGGAAAAAAAACCAAGGAAAATCTATGGATGCCAGCCGTGAAAGCCTTCAACTTCACAAATTCCTGACCACTTGAAACAGCTCTGCTAAAACCTTATGAGTCTACACTTCTATGAATGTAAAGTGCCTATCTTTGAAATTCTATCTTAAGATTTCGTTCTTCCTCTTTTGTCTTTTAGAGAGCACAATCATAAAAAAAATGGAAAGAAATTATGAAGTCACGGGAGGAGGATGCAGAAGATGAATTGAATAGTGGCAGAAAGGCAAAAAAAAGTTGGCCTAGGCAAAAATCAAGTACTGAATAAACTCTTGAACTATTTCTGACCAACAATAAGCTAATTTTTCTTGTTGGTCTTTGTTTCTTAAAAAATAATATCAATCATGTATATAAGGTTTTGTTTTAATTTTGGGGATACTGCTGATGGTGAGAAGTATGAGTCTGGATTTTAGTTTATATTTATAAATATATGTTTGTGTTTTCTGTATCCTTCCTATGTGTGTATTTCTCCTTAACCTTACTCATTCCATCTCATGAAGTGGATGGGTAAGAAATTGCATTTTCCAAAATTCATGCAACTCTTTTCTTATCTTTGAAGCTCAAAATAGGGGTGACTGTGGGGTAACAATGAAATAAAATAATAGCTGAGATTTTTTATCTTCATTCTGCTAAGATTCTTACTTTAGTCATGTAATATAATATTAAACTCACCTTAGAATTTACTTAAATGTCATAAACATTCTTTTTTAATGTAAACATAATTAATACAAGCATTTTAATAGCTTTTTAGTGTAAATGTAATGTAGTTGAACTTTTTCACTAACTTCTCTGTCTGCTTATGTCTGGCATATATCACTTCAAATTGCAAGAGAAGTTTCACATTATCGAATATATATAAACACAAACCCAGCAGACAGAAAGCTAGGCTGTCAAGAAGCATGGTCTCTAGATTTCTGTGTGGCATGATGGTAGTGATGATGATTTTGTATGTACCAGCATTTCAAGAGATTATCAGACATGGGAAAAACACTGTCAAAAGATCACGAGAAAAACAGGAAGGGGCAAGATTATCAGATGATGTCATCCTCCAACATCTTGGGGGCATAGTGTGGCCATGAGTAAAGCATCCCTTTCTATTAGCGGCTTGTCCCTGTCAATAGGAAAATGGAGCCTCATCTGTGGCAGCACTATGCCCCGGAATGGCTGAAGGATGCGAGCATCCAGTAAGGTTGCCCTTCTTGTTCTCCTCCGTTCTTCTGATGCGGTTGGGAACATGATTTTTTGTTGCGTTCCCCTGCATCTGATAATCTCCTTAAGTGCTGGAAACCCAGAGACAGGTTTTCTACCTTGGTGATTCCTAGACCTACACGTCCAAAACTGAGGACAGAAGAAATATTCAGAGCTGTAAAAAATGACTACATCTCAGCCTATTAATAAACTCGCTTAAGACGTCTACAGCTCTCTGCCAGAGTATACTGAGGGCTCGTCTATACAAGGGGGGAAAATATGAACACATCCGAAAAAGCAGACATTTGCAATGGTGCGACCTGTCTTCACAGTCAAAAGAGCCCCCCTACACTCTGCAAGACCCCTATCCAAGATGGCAGCCACAAGTGATTTACTTGCAATTTTAAATCTGCTGCTGCCAATTTTTTAAAAAAAACAAAACAGTTTCCCATGGTGTGCACATGTGATATTTCATATTTTTAAAAAAGAAAGAGTATGAGATCACCGTTTGATCAACTCGCTTAGCTGAAAATCCAACATGGCGGCAGCAGGTGCTTTCCCTGTTTGCTAGCCCCGCCCCCATGCTTGTCCAGCCAATTGGATCTTATACACTGCCTGTTTGTATTTGTGCAAATGTGAGTGTTCGAACTATCACACAATCACACATTGTACGGAGCTTTTCTAAAAATCCAGACGAAGCCCCGGACACTACGCACACGGACTTTGCGGTGGATTTGGCTGCCCCCCTTCCTAATGACATGTATTTATGCAAATGTCCGTATAAATGGATCGCCTTCCATTCACATCCCGTTAGGATTATTTTAACCATATAGACAAGCCCTAACACACATTGGAAACTGCTTATTGCAGTGTAGATGTGTAAATTGCTATTGCTTAAAACAATTTGTAAGCCGCTCTGATAGCCTTGTGGCTGAAGAGCGGGGTATAAATAAATAAATAAATAAAGCCCTGAGTGCTTCACAAATTTCAGGATTCTATGGCTGCTGACACTGCAGAAATAATCCAGTTTGCCATTGCTTTAACTGCTGTGGGTCAATGCTTGGAATTCTGGGATTTGTAGTTTTGTGAGATATTAGCCTCCTCTGTCAGAGAGCTCTGGTGCCACAACAAACTACAAATCCCAGGATTCCATAGGATGTAGCCATGATAGTTAAAGCCATTATTTCTGCAGTGTGTAAGCAGCCTATATGTTTGGAAAGAAGGCAAAACACAGTGGTGTAAAAGTAATATAACTGTACACTGTATAAACACAGCTCTTCCCCTGTGCATATATAAGGGTTCCAGAAAGAACTAAATGTTAAATCATATGAATGATCTTAGCAGTAACATGTGCTTGTAAGAAAATATAATTGTAACTAATCATAGATTATACTTCTGATTGCCTTACTTTAGTGCCATACATACCTAAAACAAATGTCAGTTTTTTTAGAGGTTGCTGATGATACCATTACTTTTTCTTATTGCTGCTTAGCATTGTTTGCATAATGTATACAGCTATTGAAATGTTACTTATTCCAGTGCAAATTTATCATGAATGACAGCATATTAGGATCTCTTATTTCAAGCCAAAGAAGACTACAAATGCTTTTATTTTAAAACCACTCCTTTGAGTCTGGTCTTGGTATTCTGGTCTTAATACTGTAAACCTCTAGCCTAGAACTTACATTGTCCTTTTGAAGCATAACATTTCACTAGGCATAGTGTTCCCCCTCTTCCCACACACCTGACTTACCCTTTTCTTGCTGGGTGCCTATGGGGGGAGGATGGGAAGGGGGCAGCCAGGCCACAGTTTGGTGTAGGAATACAGCTGACTGCTAGCTGGTTATACCCCTAATCCCCCTCTGGCTACTGAATGATGGGTGGGGTGCCCACCCAGAAAACAGGTAGATGGAGGAAGAGGGGGTTGTTACAGATGGAGCTGGTGAATTCCTCCATCCAGCACAACCAAAAATGTGCACAGTGTGTCATGGTCCTGCTTGTAAGTTTGTCAAAGATATAGATAGAACGGTCCTCTCCTGATCATCTTGGGTCAGTCTAGCTGATAGCTGAACAAAAGAGCCTAGCTGAATGCTAATTGTGCTGCATTTTTTCATGCTTACAATATTAAGTTTACAAATTTTAAGTCAGACCTATGGGTCAAAACTTTCAGGGTCAAGGTCTTCTTAAACCTCCTCTCCACAGTTGTCATAACCTCTCAACATCTCTTTTGTGATGTGCAGGACCGCTTGTTGTTGTTTAATTTCAAGGCCTAATGACAAAACTCGGCTTCCAGCTCATAACCATTGGGAGCTGACAGGCAGCTCACACTTGCCAGTCCCATACAGCTGAGTGATGTTAAATGGGACTCCCTTCTCCCCTAGCCAGTCTCACTGTGAAATGTTATTAGCATTAGGTAATGATCTGTAAATGTGTCAAAACTATGCCACCTAGTGACATCAATACCAGTTTCCTTTGTTGAAGTCACATTGATTGCACAACAGCAAGCCACAATACAATTAGTGCTAATTTGGTTTCTTTGTAGATAGCTGCAACACAGTACACTTTGAGTTCCCTGGAAGATTTTCCTAATGTGAGAAGAGTTTTGTGCTCCATCTTTTCTGAGCATTGCTATTTTTCTTCTTCAGGCAAAATAAAATTTGGGCACAATGTATTTTGGGGGAAAGAAAGTAAATTCTGAAGATGGTTCTGACAATTGTGGTCTTTTTTATATGTACTGAGCTAGAGGATATGTGTCTAAAGAACAGGCAGTTCATCACACAATCCTGATTAAACTATGGGTATTTTTCACATGGATTGCTTAAATTTCAGGTTTTAAAAGTATATGAGGGAATGTTTGTGGTTTATTGTTAATTATGATTTCTAACCGGCTTTACTCTGTCAAGTTGCACTGAAAGGGGCTTACAGGCATAAAAGCAATGTTCAGTAAACAACGTTCAAAGCCTGAGATGGCCGGATACAATCTACATCCCATTTCTTGCTTGTTTTCAGTTTGCTATATATCTTGTACTGGCAGATAAGAGAGTGAGATAGCACCTGAGGAGGTTATGAATTGTATATAACCTATCACAGTGATTATTTTTTTAAAAAGTCAGCAGATATCTGAAAATGGTTGAAATGAAGATAAGCCAATTTTGAAACCTTAAAAGTGAAAAAAAATATAATTATAATCAGGGGCTGGAGTTTTAAAATGTAGGGACCATGTTCAAGGAGAGGAAGGCTTTAATTGAATTCACTGGGAAACATATGTAAAGAATCAATATCCCTTCCAATGATGTAGGATTAAGGATCTGGGAGCTGAATTTAAAGCTGTCTCCTTTAAAGCTAATCACAGGTTCTGGGTCAGTTAATGCCTTCTATCTTATTTTTGCCCTTTATAAAAGGTGCGTGGGGGGGGGGAGATTTCCACAGACAGAGTTATTTAGTATACTAATAGTAGAGGAGAGCAGAGTAGGTAAAAACAGTAAGGATGTTAGGATTTTAAAGAAATAACCAAGATTCAAAGGAAACATATTTACAAAAAGCAGAAGATGCCTGAACTTAACATCTGTTCCATGTAAATGGTAAGCCTGTTCTATAGTATATTGTACTTGTTTCCAATCTGTCCTTCACACAACACAGTTTGCTGCTATTTAACGAAGGATATCAGTGATCATCTTGTTTGTTCTATTGTTTCCTGGTCTGCAACAACATCAAGGTTGTTACTGAACCAAAAACAGAAAATATCCTGTATGTTTCTGAATGTCTCCACATCTTAGGGCACAGTAACTTCTTAGGACACACTAATAGCAAATATATGACTCTATTCTGTGGCAATATTTATAATGATGTATTTCACAAATTACTTTTTCATATATTTTTGGTATGTTGGATATTGTCTGTGATTTTATGGCATGTTGAATACCAATTTTTAAAAGAATCCTTTTTAAAAAAGAAAAAACCTGTCATACTATTATTTCATCCATCCAGGTTCCTATAATGCAAGCCTGGTCAGCATGCCCATCTAGAATGTACAGTTATCCCACTGCTCAACCTGGCATTCTACATCATGACTTTCAGAGTTAGAGGATTGTCACTAAAGCAACCAGGAACCTATTCATTAAGAGAGGGTCTAAGAAGGTAAGGTGATCAATGGCCTAATTATTTCCCATCACCCTGTCTTCCATCACTTCAGCGACCACACCTGGAGCCTGCCCCAACCTCTCAAACTCCTCTTTTAATACATGATCTCATGTCTCTCTTGTTGCTGCCAGTTAAAACTCCACCTCAAAATGGGTCATTAAAAGTAATCATCCAGGGAGGTTAAGGGGCTAAAACAGTGATTAAAAGCCCCTAACACCATAGACTAAAAGGATCCAACTATATAATCCAGTTTCCAGTGTATTTTATGTCTTGTTTTAGAGAATTATTTGTATGCTTCATAATTCAGTCTACACCAGGAATGGGAGAAGTGTGGCTCATTGCCTCTCCGTGGTCCCCAAACTCCATTTTGCAGCCACTGAAAGCCTCCACCAATCCTGCAAAATGTTTTTTTTCTCTTGGCATTCATATTTCTGGCATTGCTAAATCATAGGCCAAATCATTGAGCTATTTTCTGAGGATAAGTCTATCCCCTCATCCTGCCCTTTCCCAATTCTAATGCAAAAACATGATGCATCCGACCTAAACCTAGGAGCATTCTAGCTAACCAGTAATATGTCTGTTGGCCTAAGCGGTTTTATTATTTCTGAAGAAATGACCATTGTCTCTCTCTATTGTCTAAAACAAAAATTCTATTTTGTTCAGTGATTGTTATATACATTAACATAACCACTTCCTTTGTAACGTTATATAAAGCATCTCTGCTATTAGTACATATTGTGTTCCTCAATATCAAATCCATTTGCTTTTGATGTTTTCCTATTACTTTTGATGTTTAGTACATTTACTAGCAACAAACTAAGGACTTTATCATATTGATTCAATAAACAAATTAGACTATAGCAGCTTGACTGAGCAGGGATTTTCTCCCCTGCTCATTCCAGGAAGTTAGTGATTGAGTCTCGTACAGACACTAACTGGAAAGATTAGTGAATAAATGAATAAATGAATCCAAAAAGGGTTTATAATACTCAGAGTAAATGTTTAGATTAGAAATGATGTGATGTACAGATGCATTCAGTCATGACTGTTCGCCAGTATCTGAAAACACGGGACATTCTGGACATTCCTATCATTTGGTAATAGTAAATCATAATTTTCTCTAATAATAAATACCTTCTTGGTAAAGTCTGTTATAAATAGACAGAAATCAATTATGAGTTTCTTCAAAGTATGCTAGAGCATATTGAAACATTATCTTTTGTCTTGCTTCTTCTGCAGTATGCTTGTTATATCCTTCCTTACAATACCAACTCAGAACTGGATGGGACTCTGGAGATTTTTTTTTTTTACTTATTTTTGCATGGGTGAGACTCAGGAGGAGTCAGCAGACATCAGTAACCAACCCCAGACCTCTAGACGATAATCCACTAGAGGAGGCTGCAAATTCAGAGGAACCAATGTACCATGACTGGTTTTCCCCACATCAACCACCCCGAAACCACTAAGATCATTAAAGCTATATACACAGATATCAAGTCTGCACTCATGAATTTCTTTCTTTTCCTACTTATATGTGGGAAATGTGCATTTTTTTCAAGTTGTATGAATGGCTCACCCTATTTATTGCACCATGTTTCTTCTGCATTTTTGGTCACATTTGAAATATGTATATTTTTCTGCATGTACTTTTAAAGTATGCTTATTCTTTACAACACATCCACAGGCATCCATCACCATACATATTCTGGAATGAAAATGCATCTGGTACATGTCCATTCTAGAAAGCATGGACTGGGAAAACAACACCTCTGTGGATTCCTTGCACATCCCTGTCTGGGACTCTAGGAGCAGATGCAGTGGTGTGTCTGTGCAGAGATCAAGGAAACCAGATTTCTGAGACAAAATGGTTGAACAAAAATGATCTGGCACCAGAAGGATTCTTCTGAAAAAGCAAAAGTATTCCTGGGAAAATGGAGTAAGTTGGTCTGCTAACTAGGTAGGTTTTTGTGAGAATAACCACTCCCCCCTTATGTTTTGAGCCTGACAAAACAATAACAAAAGCCCCCCCCCCCAAGATTATTCCCCTTCCTCACCTTAAAGTGATCATATCCTCTCATTCTAGTTTTAAAGTTAAAGTCTTTGTAATTATTTTCTTTAGACAGTTCTGGCTAAAATTGATGTTAAACTGGACTATATGAAGGATCTGATTCAGGGCTGGCTCTATAGTTAGGCGGAATGAGATTACCAAGCAGCAGATTTGGGATTTCAAGAAAAGGCAGCAAATGGTTAGATATTTATTTTGTTATTATGTTTTTACAGTTAGAGATGGGGAGAGGTGCTTACAGGATTCCTTCCAGAATTCCTTCCTTCCTTTTTATAGAATCATAGAGACTACAAGGGCCATCGGCGGATACTAAGGAGATTATCAGACATGGCAAAAACCTCATCAGAAGATTGCTATAAGAACAGGAAGAGGTGACCTTACCAGACAATGTTGTCCTCCAGCGTTCCAGGGGCATAGCACGGGCATCAATAAGGCATTCCTTTTTATTGGAGCCTTGTCCCCATCAATGCAAAAGGAAAGCCTCGTCCGCAGCAGTGCTACACCCTAGGAATGGCTGAAGAACGCAGTGTCTAGTAAGACCCTTTCTGTTCTTCTAGCGATCTTCTGTCGCAGTTGGGAATGAGATTTTTGGCACATTCCCCTGCATCTGATAATCTCCTAAATTTCAACGACTCACAGAATCACCAAGTTGGAAGAGACCATAAGGGCCATCTAGTTCAACCAGCTGCCATGCAGGAATTCTCAATCAAAGCACTCCTGATAGATGACCTCTGTTTATAAACCTCCAAAGAAGACTCCACTATACTCCAAGGCAGCATATTCCACTGTCAAACCATTCTTGCTGTCAGGATGTTCTTCCTAATGTTTATGTGGAAGTTCTTTTCCTGTAGGTTGTCACCATTGTTCTGGGTCCTAGGACTTTTTCAGACACCCCTTACCACGCAAGAAAGCCTCCGTAACAGCAACGAAGCTGCTGCGTGGCAGGGGGTCCATTTTGGATGACACCGTCCCTCTCGGCATCGTCCGTGACTGTTCCGGGTAGGATTGAGGGCGGATGTGCCATTTTTTATTCACTGACAACTTCTGTGAGTAAAAAATGGCATGGCCGCCCTCAATCCTACCTGGAACAGTCACGAACGATGCTGAGAGAGGGACGGCGTCATCTGAAACGGATCCCCTGCCACGCAGCAGCTTCTTTGCTGTTACAGAGGCTTCTTGTGTGGTAAGGGGCATCTGAAAAAGTCTCTAGTTTCTGGAGCAGCAGAAAACAAGCTTGTTCCCTCTTCAATATGACATCCTTGCAGGTCTTTAAATATGGCTATTATGTCACCTCTTCACCTTCTCCAGGCTAAACATACCCAATGCTATTACTTCCCTCAATCTAGACACTATACTCCTACTGATGCAGCCTAGAATCACATTGACTTTTTTAGTCATATTACTGACTCGTGTTCAGCTTGTAGTCTATTAAGACACCGAGATACCTTTCACATGCACTGTTGTCAAGCTAGGACTCATCCATCCTATAACTGTACATTTCATTTTTTTTCTGCCTAAGTGTAGTACTTTATATTTCTCCCTGTTGAAATTCCTTTTGTTAGTTTCTGCCCAGCAATCCAATCTGTTAAGGCCATTTTGAATTCTGATCCTGTCCTCTGGGGTATTTGCTACCCTCCTAATTTCTCTCTCTGTTTCCTGCCTGGCTGGCTGGCTGCCTTCCTATCCCATCCTTTTCCTACTAGAGGATCCAAAATCTAATCAGTTATGTACCATTGAAGAGTAGTACAAAACAGTTAAATATCAAACTACCAAAGCACTGAATTTCCTGCCTCATGACAAAATCATTCACCTGCCTTTGCTTAGTGTGCACCTTGACCTGTGGCATGCTGCTCTGCTTTAGACAACCAAATGTCTTATACTGGTTCTGATCTTAGCTAATTCACAGACCTCAAAATTCTGTGATCAGCATATTAGTTTGCACAGCATTATACTTTAAAAAGCAAGCAATCCCTACCAGTCAAAAGTCTGGCCTTGCACTTGCAGGGGACAGTAATGACAGACTTCTTGTCACAGAAGAGATTGTTCCTTTTAAGACTACATAGGGTGAACACCATTTTTGTGCACTCTCATATGTAAAGGTTCCCAAAAGATATATGCCTAAGAAGAGGATTAAAGACAATGACTAATTATGTTGCAGCATGGCACTATCTTTCCATGGTCATTGGACTGCATGTTCCTATAAAACAAGAGGCTATGTTGATGGTAGGGTCTCCCATGTCAAATAGGCCTTTGATGAGGAGCCAGTCTAAGGACTTTATCAGACAAGCCTCTAAAAATGTTTGTTTGTTGCCATATTTTACACCATCTTTCTGCTGGCAAAAGAACCTTTTGTATCAAACGTTGTCATGATAATGTGAAAAGCAGCCTCATACTTCTATGTTCGCTGCCAAGCGTGATCTTGGTGGTTCTCGTGAGAAGACACGAGCATGCTTAAAAGTCTAAAAACAGCTCAATTAAAAAACAAAACGTACACACAAGCACTGAAACACACTTAAAAACTTGCCTGCAACATGGGGAGGTTCATAAAAATAGCGTCCCATAGCTAGTTGTCACATTGCAACCCAAAAGTGTTCTGGTGGGGACTGCCCATTGATGTTGGAATCACGCCAGCAGAACAGGGCGCAGTTTCACATGCTTGCAATCACAGCCAAAAAATACCACAGCTGATCTATTGATGGCTTGGCTTGTCAATAAAAAAGAATTCCTTATTTTTAACACATAATTGTGAAAGCACAACGTCATCTGGTAGCAATGCCCTTTTGCATTCATTAGGTGCCGTTATAATGCCATGTGTCTGATAAAGTCCTAAATGTGCCAAACAGCTACTGGTCAACAGCAGTAGTGGAGGGTGATGTTGGAGGAGAACCTTTCATAGACAAAAGCAATAACACTTGTCAGTACTGCACAGGAGGCACCAGTATACCACTTCTGAATGCCTTATACCTATGATGAGACAATCCAGGGGTTGGTAACGCCAGTGACCCTGTCGAAGCTTTGGTTAATACCTGGAACACCAACTTTACCAAGGCTATCGACACGATCACTTCCAAGTGTCCTTTCCAACCTGCTCCAAACCGTAAGCCATGGTATACATCAGAGCTTAGGAAAATAAAGCGGGTTGGACAATGACTAAGAGCGCAACTGGCGGAAAACCTTACTCTTATCCAACAGGAATTGTCATAGGTACTTTCTTTGGTCCTATTGAGAGGCAATACATGCAGCACAGAGATCCATCTCCTCTGCACGTATTGCGTCTGCAGAGTCCCATCCAGCAGAGCTAGTTAGGGTGGTAAGGGAGATGACACAGGTTATACCTGTGCAGAACCCGTTGCTTAACCCAACAACAGCCTGCTGTGACGCGTTTAACAACTTACTTTGCAGATAAAATCCCTCGGATAAGAGCCAACTTAGATACCAGTATTTTGACAGGAACAATTGATGAGGTGTCCAGCAACTCCGTTGATGTAAGTTTACTGGATCAATTTCAATCTATGAGTACCAAGGACGTGGACAAGCTACTTGGTTGAGTGAGGAAGACGACTTGCCCTCTTGATCCTTGCCCTTCATGGCTGGCCATCCGGGGGTGTGTGCCTTGATGGTGTACCTTAAGGACATCATCAATGCATCCCTCAGGGAAGGGTGTGTTCCATCATGTTTAAAGGAAGCGGCAGTTAGGCCACTCCTGAAAAAACCTTCTCTGGACCCCCTGGACATGAACAACTATAGGCCGGTTTCTATGTTACCATTCTTGAGCAAAGTGATTGAGAGGACAGTTGCGCTTCAACTCCAAATGGTCTTGGATGAAACCGATTATCTAGACCCATTTCAGACTGGCTTTAGGACGGGATTTGGAGTTGAGACTGCCATGGTTGCCTTGACTGATGACCTGTGTCTAAGCATCAACAGGGGTAGTGTGACCCTGTTGGTGCTTCTAGACCTCTCAGCGGCTTTCGATACGATAGACCATAGCATCCTCTTGGATCGCCTGTGTGGGTTAGGAATTGGAGGCAGTGCACTCCAGTGGTTCCGGTTCTTCCTCTCGGGCAGGTCCCAGAGGGTGCTGCTTGAGGACAGCTACTCCAGCAGAAAGGAGATTACTTGTGGCGTTCCGCACGGCGCCATCCTGTCCCCGATGCTGTTTAACATCTATATGAAGCCGCTGGGTGAGATTAGTCAGAGTTATGGGACTGGGTGTTATCAGTACGCTGATGACACCCAGATCTATTTCCCTTGTCCCAATCGTCGTCCTCGAATTCTGATGGTGTCTCTCCTCTTAATGACTGTCTTAAAGCAGTAATGGGCTGGATGAGGAAAAACAGATTGAGATTAAATCCGGACAAAACGGACGTGTTCATGGTAGCAGCCCCAAAACCAGGAGTTGGGTTGCAACCTCCAGTACTCTCCGTTAAGGACTGTGTTCACAGTCTGGGGGTACTCCGTGATTCATCGCTTCAGATGACTAGTCAGGTGAATGTGATGGTCAGGAGCGCCTGTTATCAGCTTCAGCTGATACGCCAGCTGCGCCTTTCCTGGAAGTAAGGGACCTTGAGACTGTGGTGCACGTGCTGGTAACCTCTCGTCTAGATTTCTGCAATGCGCTCTACATGGGGCTACCCTTGTGCTTGGTCCGGAAACTTCAATTGGTACAAAATATGGCAGCCAGAGTGGTCTCGGGAACATCTCGGAGAGACCATATAACTCCAGTATTGAAATCCCTTCACTGGCTGCCTATCAGTTTCCGGGTCCAGTATAAGGTGTTGGTTATTACCTTTAAAGCCCTAAATGGCTTGGGTCCAACTTATATTTGGAACCGCCTCGTCCCATACAATCCTTCCTGCGCACTCTGGTCCTCTGGGAGGAATTTGCTTCAGCCACAAAAATCTAGGCTGTCTGCAACTTCCCAGAGGGCCTTTTTGGTAATCGCCCCTAAATTATAGAATGGCCTGCCGAACAAGATCCATCAGATGATGAGGTTTAAAAAAGCACTAAAGATCGCTCTCTTTCAGCAGGCTTTTCCTGATTAGATCCCGGCCTCAGGAGCTCCTAGCCTCTTTTAGTCATGCTGGCTATTGATTATTTTAATGTGATTTTAGATTAGCTGGTTTTTAAATTTTATACTGGTTTAATATCTTTTTATGGGGGTGGGTGGGGTTTAGGGATTTTAATCTGTATTTGTATTTTAATTGTTGTAAGCTGCCCCAATTGTTTTTTACAGAGGGGCGGGGTAAAAATAAATTTTATTATTTATTATTATTATTATTCATTTCCTTAATGTTGACTTTTTGACTGAGTATAAGGAAGCTTTCCAGTTAATGGGATCATCTAAGTTCCTGCATGGATACTTCTACATGTGAGTAAATTACCTGCAGATTAAGTATTCTTTAAAGTGAAAAACAATGCAATTGAGTTAAATCAAGCATTCAGTTTCTGAAAATTAACAAAATTATTACAGCGCTGAATAATTTAGAAGATTAAAAAAAATCCTGATTGAATGCAAAAAACTTCAGGCGCAGCTAGACGGAAGAATTAATAGCAAAAAATAGTGCCATACCTCCCTATCACAGCAGTTTTCATTTGTGCCCATGACTCATTCACAAGATCGCTGGCATGGAAAATTAGCTGAGTTTGGAGTTCAATTGGAGCATGCCCTGTGATAAAAGATGGTGGCCACGAGTGACTTGCCTGCTGAAAATCTCCTTCTTTTCTTCCCCCTTTTTTGTCCTTAAATTACAGATTCAGAAGAGCAATTTTCTGCTTAAAAAGATTCCATTTTTTTGCTCTGCTGCTTGAAAGATTGTGTGCACAACTATGAAAAATAACAACAATGGTGGCTCTAGACGCTTCGTCCCTTGCAAGCCTGTCCTGGCCAAGGTCCAACCAATCACATTTGAGTTCTTCAATCTGCCCCTATTTGAATTGGTTGTTCAGATGGGCAGTTATGCACATGTTCACGTAATTTTTAAAAAAGATTACGAGAAACAGCAAATGCTATCATCATGAACTTTTTGGAGTTTTTAGCTCCCCTCCTTCCCAAAATGGTGATTCCCGACAGGAGCTCATCTGAACAAGAGGTATTAGAATCATAGAATCATAGAATTGTAGAGTTCAAAGAGACCAGTCCAACCCCTGCCACACAGGAAATCACGATCAAAGCATCCCCGACAGATGGCCATCCAGCCTCTGTTTAAAGACCTCCAAGGAAGGAGACCCCACCACGCTCCGAGGGAGCGTGTTCCACTGCCGAACAGCTCTTACTGTCAAAAAGTTCCTCCTCATGTTGAGGTGGAATCTCTGTTCCTGGAGCTTGCATCCATCACTCTGTGTTCCAGTCTCTGGAGCAGCAGAAAACAAGCTTGCTCCATCCTCAATGTGACACCCCTTCAAATACTTAAATAGGGCTATCATATCGCCCCTTAACCGTCTTTTTTTCCAGGCTAAACATACCCAGCTCCCTAAGTCTCTCCTCATAAGGCATCGTTTCCAGACCTTTCACCATTTTAGTCACCCTCCTATGGACATGCTCCAGTTTGTCAATATCCTTTTTGAATTGTGGTGCCCAGAACTGGACACAGTATTCTAGGTGAGGCCTGACCAAAGCAGAATAGAGTGGCACTATTACTTCCCTTGATCTAGACACTATACTTCTATTGATGCAGCCCACAATTGCATTGGCCTTTTTAGTTGCCGCATCACACTGTTGACTCATGTTCAACTTGTGGTCTACTAGGACTCCTAGATCCCTTTCGCATGTAGTCTCATTCAGCCAGGTCTCCCCCATCCTGTATCTATGCATTTCGTTTTTCCACGCTAAGTGCAGTACCTTACATTTCTCCGTATTGAATTTCATTTTGTTAGCTTTAGCCCAGCTTTCTAGTCTATTCAGTTCATTTTGAATTTCAATCCTATCCTCTAGGGTATTAGCTACTCCTCCTAATTTGGTGTCATCTGCAAATTTGATAAGTATGCCCCTGATTCCCTCATCCAAGTTATTGATAAAGATGTTGAATAGCACTGGGCCCAGGACACAACCCTGTGGCACCCCACTGTTCACATCTTTCCAAGATGAAGAGGAGCCACTGCTGAGCACCCTTTTCTGCCTACATTCTTTGTGGATTTTTTTTTTTTTGTCATTTAACCAAGCCCTTTGTTTACTTACTTTGAGATAAGAGCATGGTCATCTACTGCGGTGTGGAGAGGAATTGAAATTAAAATGAACTGAGTTTTATCTTCTGGGCTACGGATCACTGAATGAAAGCTAGACTGACTTAGTTGCTGGAGATAGCAACATCTAGTGTTGAAGAGGACAAATTGCAAAAGAAAGAACTTTCTGCTTGTGGTTGCAGTTTTATAGCTGTCAGAATGGCGTCAGGATTGGAGTAAAGACAAACATGCAGGGGGCAAGAAAGACTCTTTAGATGATTGAAGATTAGATGAATCAGATTTTGAAGCACAATTGTGTAAAGATTAGCATTGAATTGTCAAGATGTGTAAGTTATTGTTGAAAATGTAAATGGAGGATGAACAAGTTAAAGAATGTATGATAAAATGGGCTCAAAATATTGAATATAACATACAAATGTATCAGTGTAAAAGAATGTGGATGAAGGGTTAAAGTTCACCTTAAGCTATGACCTCAAAGAGAATTTTTATAAGATGATGTATCATTGGTGTTTAACACTGGGGAGATTTTCAGATGCTCTAAAAAAAAAACAAACGTGGAGGTCAGGAGTAGAACGGTGCTGTCCTGCTTTAGGCAATCAATTTCGCACACCCCGTCTTCCTCCCATCCTTCATTCGTGCTTCCTCCATGCTGGAGGGATGAGAAAGGTGTCACTTTTCATTGACGGAAAGCATTAGACGGAAACTTGGAAGGTTCTGTCAATGAAAAGTGGCGCCTTTCTCGTCCCTCCAGCACAGAGGAAGCATGGAGGAAGGACGGGAGGAGGACAGGGTGTGTGAAATTGATCACCTGAAGCTGGACAGCACCGTCCTCCTCCTGACCTTTGTGTGGATTTTTTAAAGTGTTTGAAAATCTCCTATAAACATTGTCTAAGATGTATAAAGGTTTGATTAATTCTTGCTGGAAGTGTAACAAAAAAGAGGGAACCTATGATAATATGTGGTGGACATGTGGTAAGGCGAAAAAATGGTAGACACAGATACATCACTTGATGGAGAATATTTTCAACTTCAGTTGAATCCAGAACTTTTCTTGCTGGGTTTGATGGATGAACAGGTGGAGAAGAAATATGGAAGATTATTCAGTATATGATCACAGCTGCCAGATTACGTGCAGAAGTGGAAGGATACGGCTATTCTATCACAAGAAGAATGGTTGAGCATAGAATCATAGAGTTCTAAGAGACCAGCAGGGTCATCCAGTCCAACCTCCTGCCATGCAGGAATACACAATCAAATCATTCCTGAAAGATAGCCATCCAGACTCTGCTTAGAAACCTCCAAAGAAGGGAGAGTCCACCACACTCCAAGGCAGTGTATTCCACTGCTGAACAGCTCTTCTGGTCAGGAAGTTCTTCCTAATGTTTAGACGGAATGTCTTAACCCGGAAGTTTGAGTCCACTGCTACCTGTCCTAGTCTCTGGAGCCTCATGCTTGCTCCATTCTCAGTATGACATCCCTTCACATATTTAAGCATGGCTATCATGTCCCCTCTTAACCTTCTGTTCCACGAGAAAACATACCTAGCTCCCTAAGCCACTCCTCATAGGGCATGGCCTCCAGACCTCCTACCATTTTGGTCGCCCTCCTCTGGACACGTTCCAGCTTATCCATATCCTTCTTGAATTGTGGTGCCCAGAAGTGGACATAGTATTCCAGATGAGGTCTGACTAAAGCAGGATAGAGTGGCACTATTACTTCCCTTCATCTAGACACTATACTCCTATTCATGCAGCCTAGAATCGCATTGGTTTTTTAGCTGCAACATCACACTACTGACTCATGTTCAGTTTGTGGTCCACTAAGACTCCTAGATCCCTTTCGCATGTACTGCCATCAAGCCAGATGTCTTTCATCCTATATCTATGCTTTTCATTTTTGCTACCTAAGTGTAGTATCCTACTTTTCTCCCTGTTGAAATTCATTTTCTTACTTTTGGCCCAGCTTTCTAATCTGTTAAGGTCATTTTGAATTCTGATCCTGTCCTCTGGGGTATTAGCTACCCCTCCTAATTTGGTATCATCTGCAAACTTAATAAGCATGCCCACTATTCCCTCATCTAAGTCATTGATAAAGATGTTGAAAAGCACTGGGCCCAGGACAGAACCCTGTGGCACACTGATGGTTACTTTTCTCCAGGATGAAGAGGAGCCATTGGTGACTACCCTTTGGATTTGGCCCATCAACCAATTACAAATCCACCTAACAGTTGCGTTGTCTAGCCCACAGGTTACTAACTTTTTTTGCAAGGATACCATGGGTGACTTTGTCAAAGGCCTTACTGAAATCAAGATACACTACTCCACAGCATTCCCTTCATCTACCAAGTATGTAACTCTATCAAAAAAAGAGATAAGATTAGTCTGGCATGACTTGTTTTTGAGAAATCCATGCTGACTTTTAGTGATCACGGCATTCCTTTCTAAGTTCATACAGACTGTTTAATTATGTGCTCTAGAATCTTTCCTAGTATTGATGTTAGGCTGACTGGGCAATAATTATTTGGATCTTCTCCCCCCCCTTTTTTTTTTTTTTTTAAAGATGGGGAGAACATTTGCCCTCATCCAGTCCACTGGGAGCTCTTCTGTTCTCCAGGATTTTTCAAAAATTATTGCCAGTGTTTCTGAGATTACTTCTGCCAGTTCTTTTAGTACCTTTGGATGTAGTTCATCTGGCCCTGGAGACTTGAATTCATTTAAACTGACCAGGTATTTCTGAATAACCTCTTTACCTATTCTGTGCTGCATTTTCCCTACTGCCTCATTTGTTCCATTTTCTCCAGGTTGAGCACTGTTCTCCTCTGGGAGAAGACCAAGACAAAGAAGGTGTTGAGTAGCTCTGCCTTTTCTCTGTCCCCTGTGAGCATTTCACCACCTTCTTCCTGCAGCGGTCCTACCATTTCCTTGTTCTTTCTTTTGTTATGGACATATCTGAAAAAGCCCTTTTTATTGTTTTTAACCTCTACAAGCGGGCTATTTGTCTGAATTCTTCTTTGGTGATTTCTCCCTTTATCCATTTCTTCTACATGTTCCTTTTAAGTCTTCGCTCAGTTGAAATTTCTTTAGACACCCAGTATGGTGTTTCTTTAGACACCTGCCATTTTTCTCCTTCAATATCTCACTTTTTAGAAACTCCCATCCATCATGTACTCCCTTCCCTTTTAATATTCCTGACCATGGGATCTCCCTCCCCCCCAGTAATTCCCTAAGTTTTCTGAAATCAGCTTTCTTAAAGTCTAGAAAGCATGTCTGATTACGCTTGGCCTCTCCTTTCCTCTGTATAACTAACTATAGCAGGACATGGTCACTCCCCTCTAATGATCCTACCAATTCCACCCCATTAACTGGATCATCTCTGTTGGTTAGGATCAGATCTAAAATAGCTGATACCCTTTTTGCCTCCTTCTGGACTATGAAATAATGCAGAGCATTTGGAATTAGTACCAGAGATACTGTCCATGTAACACATGTGGACTGGATCCAGATTCTTTCTTCTGTGGGTGTAATGGCTCTGGTTGGGGATTAATTAATATTTGAAAAATTGCCCATCCTCAGTAAATTGGATCTTCCCAATCCCTGCAAGAAATCCTGGCAAGGAAATGTGTGCCACCTCAAAAATTCCTGCCACAGATGGGCAGATGAGTACTGACCCACCCCAAAAAACACTCAGAAGAATGAAAGGGTGATATGATCACACTCTTTAAATACCTCCAGGGCTGTCATGGAGAGGAGGGGGCAGGCCTATTCTCTGCTGCCCCAGAGGGTAGGACCAGGTCTAATGGTTTTGAGTTAGAGGAGAGTTAATTTTGGTTAGAAAGAACTTCTTCATAATAAGAGCGGTTTGGCAATGGAACCAATTGTCTAGAGAGGTGGTGGGAGTCTCTGACTCTGGATGTCTTCCAAAAGAGGCTGGACAGCTACCTGATGGGATGCTTTAGCTGGCAACCCTGCACTGATCTTGCAGGGGGCTGACTAGATGGTCCCTTCCAACTCTATGATTCTCTCTAATCTTCACAGACAATAAAAAAGTAAAGTGGATTTACCTACTCACTCGAGCACCAATTTGAGGACTGCAGCTACGGGCAAAGTGAGGATGGACACCATGTTCCAGGTGCAGGAACTGTTGCTCTCCCTGAAGCCCATGATATTTTTCTGGACTCTGGTATGGAGTGGGAAGGTCAGCCAATCAAGGGCAACCTGGTTGGCTGGCAATAGGTTGGGTTCAGGAGCAAGTGAATTCTTCACGCAAGTCCATTTCTAGCCTATATAAGCTGCTAACCCTACCACACCCATGGTTAATCAGCTTTGATTGTTGGGGGAGAAGAAGGGGAAGAAGAGCAGAGGCAAGTATGACAGAGTTGAGAGGAAGGCAGTGAAGGTGACTGAGACAATGACAGGAGAGGTGAGTGAAGCAGTGCCTGAAGCAGCACAGCTGAAGTAGTGGTGAGGCAAATGGGGAGGCAACAGAGACCTTTGGCAGTTAGTGCACTAAGAGTGCAACTGGGGGAATTCCAGCACACTTGTCATGGCTGTTTTGAAGAACATGCTAGACTGTCATGTGCTTAGTTTCCAAACAGCTAGCAACCCCTTTCTGGTCAGGCCACCCTCCAGTATTGGCATCAGAAAGGTGGAAGGGTCCAACACTACAGATGCACCTACAATCTCAACAAGGAAATAGACTTATGGGCTGTGTCCATCATAGAATCATAGAATTGTAGAGTTGAAAGAGACCATGAGGGCCATCTAGTCCAACCCCCTGCCACGCAGGAAATCACGATCAGAGAGATGCTTTGGCTTATACATTCATATTCCTGGATGCCTTAATGCAGAGGTCGTTTATCTTGATAGGGTGGTGGCAGAATATTAAGGAATGGTTTTTGAAGCGATTCACTATCTAATTCGTTCATGTGTTACCACCAGTGCAGACAATCTTAAATTAATTCACCACTTGCCAAAGGTGGTAGCCAAAGAAAAGGCCAAGGAATGCAAGGCATGCTGTTTCTAGCCATTAACAGGATCTCCCAGCATGCAATTATTGTGGGGGCACTCTTTCTGAATCCAGGCAGCTATGTCAGCTGCAGAATGGGACATGTCTGCCTTGAGCATATACGGCATAGGAAGATGGCAGTAGGGGGCTTTCAGGTCTTACATTTTCCTGAGCTGGGAACTTCCTTGCTAATGCATCTCATTACAGTTTAGACCTGTAGGCACAGCAACATGTACTGGGTCAGGAATTATGTCATTTAAAATGGAATGGGACTATGTCTTGGCTTGGAAGACCTCATACAGGAAGATTGTGAAACTCTGAGCAGATAGGAAGTTTGTGGGACTCCTATGCCAATGATTTTTGAAACAAATGGAATATTCAGGTCCCCTAAATGCCTTGATCATCCACTTTGGCGAGAATGACTGGGGGCATGTGCAAGAGGGGCCTTTTACTGTACTGGGGCCTTTTACTGAAAGCAAAAGTAGATCTCAAAACTCACTACAATCACCATCATATAGCCTAACTTGCTTGGAAGGATATTGTGGGTGTTGAGCATTAACCCTGAGAAGGTGGCCATGATGGGGAGGGACCTGTTCTGGACCGTTGGGGAATTTGTGATAATGTGGCAGGGGGATGAATTTAGCACCAAGAGATTTCATGACAGATGTAGCCACTGTATCACTCTGCTGCAAGCTGCACATTTGGGACTGGGAGCCTGATTCCTGGAGACATGCAATCTGTTTTAACCCTGTTCTTGGTTATAACAGCAATAGGTTTGGTGAGAAGTTGATTTTGTCCCTGCTTACTTGGTAGTTTGGCATGGGGGCTAGGTCTAGTTGGTGTGTAGGTGGGCCCCATGCACCTATTATATCTGGTATGAAGGGACCTGGGAGGATGTAGGTTGTGCCCAGCTGAGGCCAGATGGCTCTACTTCACTCCCAGCTAGGAGGGGAACCCCTCACCACCACCCAAGAATGGATCACCATATCTGTCACTGCAGGACTACCCAGCCTGCAGCTGAGTGAATGGCAGGTTGACCAGTGAATCGGTTGCCATCATCCAGCAGGCAGTTCTACCAGTGCCTGAATATGGACCCGTGCTGTGGGACAATCCTGTTCAGCTGAAACAAAGTTGTGGCCTTTTCCAGTCCAACAAAAGCTAGTCTGTGCTCATTATTACTAAATGTGAAGCCCTGCACTCCCCAACGGGTCCACAAAGACTGCACAGAGTCTAACAAACCTGGTGCAGAATTTAACAAACAATGCACAAATGCCTTCATAATTTCTGCTGGTTTTGTTTAGCCAAAGCACTATACACAGAAAAAGGCACATATATAGTAAAGCTATATGACATATTCAGTAAAGAATTTATGGGAAAATGCACATGTATTTTCAACAACTTGATTGTGGGGCAGTTTTTCTTGGGGAAATTTAAAAATATATTAAAATCCTCACCTTGCGATGCATGTAGAAGAATGGATTATTCCCTTTCATTGCTGTCATGAAGGAGAAGAATGACAATTTACACTCCTAGTGATGGGGTCTTCACAGAAATATCTCTTGTACCTGCACCACAGATAAATTCCTCATTTAGCAGGGTCCTCTGCTGAATGAGATGAGGTTCAGTGTTGCAGTTTCAGAGGGCTGGTGGGCTCTCATTGGGAGGGTGCAGTAGGCAAGTTTCCATCCACCAACTCAGTGGCAAGCATGCAAATCTGGATCCAACTGTATGTCAGAAAGACCTTTCATTATTTATTTATTTTATTTATTTATTTAGGTATTTATACCCCGCTCTTCAGCCACAAAGGCTATCAGAGTGGCTTACAAATTGTTAAGCAATTGCCATTTATACATCTACACTGCATTAAGCAGTTTCCAATGTGTGTTAGCTAATTGCCCCCACAAGCCAGGTACTCATTTTACCGACCTACGAAAGGATGGAAGGCTGAGTGAACCTTGGAGCCCGCTGGAATCAAACTTGCAACGTGGTGACTTTGCAGTACTGGCATTAAACCACTGCGCCACCAGGGCTCCTCTGGTTATTAAATAGTTTAGTGTTTCTGAGGACCAAAAAAAGGTAGCTCCTTAGGAATAGCTCACCATGGAACTACCTTTCTCCAGTGATGGGACTGCATGCTCCTGGGGGGCAAGAGGTAGTAGTGCTGTTAGTAGAGTCTCCCATGTCAGACAGGCTTTTGCTGAGGAGTCAGACTAAGGATATTATCACACAAGGTTTAAAATGACATTAAAGCAGGATATAAAGCATCTATGGCCAAACCTTATCACGTCCGGTAGGAGGGGTGTATTCGAACAGTTACTTTTAATTGAAAGCCTGTCAATATCTCTAATTGTTGCTATTTATCCACTGCTGGCCCTGGTGCCATAGATCCCTTTACTTCAATTCTGTCATTACAGGAATCAGTGCCATGAAGGGGCCTGATTCTCCTCCTTTCCTCCTCTCTCCCCCTCCCACTCGCCATTCCAAAGCAGACTAATTCCATGCCTATTTTTTATTTAAAAAAATCTTTGTTGCATGTGCATACTTACAGAAAATGATAAAATACAAATAATTCTTAATCAGTTTTGTCATAATTATGTGAACACAGCAAAGATAAAAATAAAAAACCCAACAGGCATGGAGTTAGCCCCAAGGGGGTTTTCAAAGCAGCACAATCACACAAAAGAAGAGAATTGTGATAAGAAACATTTTCAAAGTGGTATGTTCCTGTTTCCTTAGCCTCATGTAATAATCTCCTAAGTGTTCCAAATAGCTACAAGGCAGCAGCAGCAGTGTGTGTATGGGTTTGGGGGGTGGCAGTGGCACTAGCAGATGATCTCTCAGAGACAACAGCAGTGTCTCCATAAGCTAGCACTTGTTAGTACTGTGCAGAAGGAGGCATGGTAAACCCTTTTTGAATGTCATTTACCATGAAAACATTATGATGACACAATCCAAAATGAAACAAGAGATAGTGCCAGATCAGTAGGCGCAGAACAATATACTGGGGTAGAACAGAGGACAACTACAAGTAGTGCTGTGGCTAAAGATGCAACCGGACTCAAACCAAAAGGACATTTAGCTGTTGGCATGCTCAGAGCTGAAAGGAAAGTCTGAAGCTGTACAATACATATTATAGGATCATGTGATGTGAGAAGCATTCCTGCATGGGTTGGACTGGATGGCCCTTGTAGTCTCTTTCAGCTCTATGGGTCTATGATTCTATAAGCATAACTCAGGGGAAGGTAGACATAGTAAAACAAGAAATGGAACATATAAACATTGCAATAGTTGGGGTGAGTAAGCTGAAGTGGACAGGAATGGGACATTTTGAGTCAGATAATTACAGAGTTTTACTCAGGAAATAAAAATCTAAGAAGAAAGGAGTGGCATTAATAGTGAGGAGAGATGTAGCAAAAGCAGTCAAAGGATATAATGCAAAGTCTGATTGCATAATATTAATAAGATTTCACGGGAAACCCATGAAGATAATCATAATCTAAGTTTATGTTCCAACTACAGAGGCAGAAGAAGAAGAAATTTAAAGAATCTATGCATGATTCCAGGAGGAAATTGATCATGCACCAAAATAGGACTTCTTGTTAAGCATAGGTGATTTTAGGAAAATTTGGCCTAGGATCAAGAAATGAACTAGCAGAGTGACTGATTGAAGTTTGGGAAGCCAACAGTTTGTTCATTGCAAACACATACTTCAAGAAATCCCAGAGGCAATTGAATACATGGGCATCACCTGATGGCCAATATAGAAATCAAATAGACTACATAATTGGAAGGAGAAGATGGAGAAGCTCTATCCTTTCTATAAAAATGAGACAAGGGTCAAATGGTGGCACAGACCGTGAACTACTATCAAAAATTAGAGTAAAACTGAGGAAGAACACTAAACCATCCATTGTGCCAAAACGTGACTTGAAGAACACCACTTTAGAATTGAAAGATAATATAAAAATATATATTTGTACTATTAAGCCTAATTGACTGGGAGCCGGAAGAACTCTGGACTGAAGCCAGGGCCATTGTCAAGGAGGAATGCAAAAAGATACTATCTGTAGCCAAAAACCTCAATGGATGGCAGATGAAACACTTAAAGCAGTGAAGGACAGACAAAAAGCAAAAGTAAAAGTAAAAGGGGACAGAAATATAGTCAGAACCCCAACTGTTCAGCAACTTGTATGGTAGGTCAAAGAGAACTACTATAATAATCAATGAAGAGAAATAGAAGACAACAATAAAAAAGGAAGAGCAACAGACCTCTTCCACAAGATCTAAGAACTCAAAGGGAAATTTAAACCAAGAGTGGGGATGCCATTAGACCAGCAGAAGAACACATTACATGACCACTGAAAATACACTGAAGATCTATATAAAAGAGATTAAACTGCTTAAAAAGACAAATAAATGGTTCCTAGAGCAAATCAGTCCTGAACTCTCCCTAGAAGCCAAGATGACTAAATTGAGATTGTTGTACTTTGGACATATCATAAGAAGACATGACTCAGTAGAAAAGACTATAATACTTGGTAAGGTAAAAGGCAGTGGGAAAAGAAAAAGAAGGCATTGCAAATGGATAGACTCAAGGAAGCCATGGCCCTGAATCCGCTAGACCTGTGTCAGGTTGTTGATGTTAGGGTGACTTGGAAATCTCTCCTTCATAAGGTTGCCGTAAGTCAACGTTGAGTTGATGGCAGTTAACAACAAACTTATGAATGGAAAGAAAGGGGGTCAAAATACCCTGTTTAAGGTTCTTTGCAAGCTGGGATTATGAAAACAAAACCAAAACCACTCTTGTCACTTATTACATATTTTGCCAGATCTGTTTGCTAGTTCTCAATTGATCTCTTGGCATCATTTAAGTTTAATTGAAGTAACCATCCCTAGAAAGATTTTACCAATGAATTGCAGGTATATTCTCAGACAAAGTCAGAAATATTAAATTAGTCTCACATCACCTCCAGGATGGGTTAGTCCAGTGAATAATATAATTGGAGAAACGTCTAACATTTTAATTTAGTCCACCCAATTCCATTGGGTTAAACTATCTGATACTATCTGAAGTCTATTAGATATCTACAGTATATTATCCTAGACATGCCCATTTACTTTTCCATTAGGGTAAGGACTTTATCAGATGAGGTACTAACCACTACAAAACCATGTCAGAAGGACAAAACAATAACAGTAACAGGTGATATTATTAGACACTCTCGTCATTCCGTTCCAGTGGCGTAGCATTGATGCATACAAGGCATCATTTTTTTTATTGATGGGCTAGGCCCATCACCAACACCTTATTCATGCCTGCACTACACCTCAGAACAGCTGAATGACAACGTCATCTGATAATGTTGCCCGTTTCTGTTATCGTTGTGTCATTCTGACGTAGCTTTTGTTGCATCTGATAAAGTCCTAAGTGTTTCTCATTGTGGTGTATCATGGAGGGGGAAGTATTTGCATCTTCTTTGTGTGTGTGCTAGTTTTGTTTACACTTTTTTTAACCTTTACTTTTTTGTAGTTTAGAAGTTAGTAAAGCGAACTGTTTTAGTGTTCTGTTTTTGCAGGAATTTTTTTTGACCCATAATGGAACCACTGGTTCCTTCTCTTTACTACACACGAGTTACCCTACCTGGTCCATGCAGATTGCTTTGATCCAAAGTATAACGGTTGGTGGATGGTTCATGATTATGTTGTATGGGCTATGTCATGAATCTTGCTAATCATCATCATCATCATAACTTTATTTTTGTACCCTGCCTTTTGCCTATTAGGCAATCAAGGCGGCTCACAACAACTGGATATAAAACAAACAGATCCATAACAACAGTAATTATTTAAAACAATTTACCCCCCTTAAAATTACATATAATAGTACATATATTTAAAATAACTGGCAATTTCACTAGTGACATAAAATAACTACCCTAAGACTTTAAAACTGAATATTAAAACATAAAGACATAAAAACATAGCCATAAAATCATAAAAAGAGGGAGAAGCATGAATAAAAAAATGGTCTGTTCTATTCAAGGAAGGCATGCCAGAAGAGGTCCATTTTGATGGGTTTTTTTGAAATTCTCCAAGCTTGTTGCTTGAAGGATCTTCTCCGGCAGGGCATTCCATAGTCTGGGAGCAGCAATAGAAAAAGATATCTGGGAGGTTGTTGTTAATCTAGATCTCATTGGTTGCTACAAACCCCTCCCAGAAGATCTAAGGGTGCGGGGCAGGTTATATGGGAGGAGGCAATCCCTTATGTAGGTTGGACCTAGGCCATGTAGGGCTTTATAGGTTATTACCAATACCTTATACAGTTGTCCCTCCACATTCGCGAACTTGACATTCGCGGTTTCGGTTATTCGCGGTTTTGGGAGGACCCCCCAGGCCCCCCCAAAACCGCGACACGGGGCCTCCAGAGGCCCCGTGAAAGACCTGGGGAGGGGTGGGGATACCTTCGCGGGACGCCCGGAGGCCCTCCGGAGGCCCCGCGAAGGCCTGGGGAGGGGTGGGGAGGCCTTCGCGGGACCCCCGGAGGCCCTCCGGAGGCGCCGCGAAGGCCTGGGGAGGGGTGGGGAGGCCTTCGCGGGACCCCCGGAGGCCCTCCGGAGGCGCCGCGAAGGCCTGGGGAGGGGTGGGGAGGCCTTCGCGGGACCCCCGGAGGCCCTCCGGAGGCCCCGCGAAGGCCTGGGGAGGGGTGGGGAGACCTTCGCGGGACCCCCGGAGGCCCTCCGGAGGCCCCGCGAAGGCCTGGGGAGCGGTGCGAAGGCCTTCGCGGGACCCCCGGAGGCCCTCCGGAGGCCCCACGAAGGCCTGGGGAGCGGTGCGAAGGCCTTCGCAGGACCCCCGGAGGCCCTCCGGAGGCCCCGCGAAGGCCTGGGGAGGGGTCGGGAGACCTTCGCGGGACCCCCGGAGGCCCTCTGGAGGCCCCGCAAAGGCCTGGGGAGGGGTGGGGAGGCCTTCGCGGGACCCCCGGAGGCCCTCCGGAGGCCCCGCGAAGGCCTGAGGAGGGGTGGGGAGGCCTTCGCGGGACCCCCGGAGGCCCTCCGGAGGCCCCGCGAAGGCCTGGGGAGCGGTGCGAAGGCCTTCGCGGGACCCCCGGAGGCCCTCCGGAGGCCCCGCGAAGGCCTGGGGAGGGGTGGGGAGACCTTCGCGGGACCCCCGGAGGCCCTCCGGAGGCCCCGCGAAGGCCTGGGGAGGGGTGGGGAGGCCTTCGCGGGACCCCCGGAGGCCCTCCGGAGGCCCAGCGAAGGCCTGGGGAGGGAGGGAGGGCCGGGGAGACCTCCGCGGGGCCTAGGAAGGCCCCGCGAAGGCCTGGGGAGGGCGGGAGGGAGGTCTGGGGAGACCTCCGTGGGGCCTAGCAAGGCCCCGCGAAGGCCTGGGGAGGGAGGGAGGGAGGGCTGGGGAGACCTCCGCGGGGCCTAGCAAGGCCCCGCGAAGGCCTGGGGAGGGAGGGCTGGGGAGACCTCCGTGGGGCCTAGCAAGGCCCCGCGAAGGCCTGGGGAGGGCAGGAGGGAGGGCTGGGGAGACCTCCGCGGGGCCTAGCAAGGCCCCGCGAAGGCCTGGGGAGGGCGGGAGGGAGGGCTGGGGAGACCTCCGCGGGGCCTAGCAAGGCCCCGCGAAGGCCTGGGGAGGGAGGGGGAGGGGTGTAGTTATTCGCGGATTTTTCACATTCGCGGGGGTCCGCGGAACGGAACCCCCGCGAATGTGAAGGGACGACTGTACTGTGCTTGGAAACTGATAGGCAGCCAGTGAAGGGATTTCAAGATTGGAGCGATATGTTCCCTTCTCGATTTCCTGATGACTAACCTGGCTGCCATATTTTGCTCCAGTTGTAGTTTCCGAACTAGGTATAAGGGTAGCCCCATGTAGAGAGCATGCAGAAATCGAGTCATGAGGTTACGAGTGCATGCACTACAGTTTCTAGGTCCTTTGTCTCGAGGTAAGGGTGCAGTTGGCATATCTGCCGAAGCTGATAACAGGAGCTCTTGACTGTTGCATTCATCTGAGCAGACATGTGAAGCGACGAGTCTAGGAGCACCCCCAAACTGCGAGCACAGTCCTTAGCAGAGAGCGTGACCCTGCCCAGGACTGGAAGTTGCAACCAATACCAGGTTTAGGGGCCCCCACTGTAAGCATCTCCATTTTCTCTGGATTCAGTTTGAGTCGAGTTTTCCTCATCCAGTCCATTACTGCTACAAGACAGTGACTGAGGGGAGAAATACCATCTGTCATCATGGCTGGTGACTGAGACATGGAGAAATATATTTGGGTGTCATCAGCGTACTGATAACACCCCACCCCATGTCTCTGGATTATTTCTCCCAGCGGCTTCATATAGATATTAAAAAGCATTGGGGACAGGATGGCGCCCTGAGGGATGCCACAATTAAGCTCTATTTTTGATGAGCAACTGTCCCCGAGCATCAGCCTCTGGAATCTACCTGAGGAAGGAATGGAACCACTGAAGTGCAGTGCCTCCAACCCCCAATTCTTCCAAGCATTCCAAGAGGATGCCGTGATCTATTGTACTGAAAGCCGATGAGAGCCAAAAGCACCAACTGGGTCACGCTTCCCCTGTCAATGTTTTGGCGAAGGTCATCTACCAGAGCCACCATGGCAGTCTCCACCCCAAATCCCGGTCTGAAGCCAGTTTGAAAGGGATCAAGAAAATTGGTTTCATCCAAGATTACTTGGAGTTGAGAAGCAATGGCCTGCTTGACCACCTTGCTCAAAAATGGCAGATGGGAAACCGGTCTATAATTTTTCAAGTCCAGGGGATCCAGGGAAGGTTTCTTTAGGAGCGGTCTCACAACCTCTTCCTTTATACAAGATGGCATAACTCCCTCCCTAAGGGACACATTGATGGTCTCCTTAAGAAAGGCCATCAATGCATCACCCCCCTGGACGACCAGCCATGATGGGCAAGGGTCGAGAGGGTACTTTCATCTTCCTCACTTTTCCAAGGATCTTGTCCACGTCATCGGTACTCATCGGCTCAAACTGATCCAGGCTAATCTCAGAAACGGGTTTACTGGACACCTCATCAGTCGACTCTGCTATAAACCCAGCGTCCAAGTCGGCTCTTATCTGAGAGATTTTATCTGCAAAGTAGTTATTAAACACATGGGTTCTGTACAGGTGGAGCCTGTGTGAGCTCCCTTACCAACCTAAACAGCTCTGCTGGACAGGACTCTGCAGACGCAATACATGCAGAGCTTTTAGATAGCTTTTAGAATACCTATCTTGCAACTGAAGCAACATTTTGTTATTCCAAACAATCTCTCTATAATTCTCTTGCTTGTCTGGATAAGTAACTGGAGGCCAAAAGTCTCATAAAGGAAGTTCTAACTTGATTGGGACTGTATTTCATACTTCAACCATGTTGTTATTTGTTTGTTTATTTTTGTCTACAGTGCCATCTGTGTTCATGGCCCTGTACAAAGAACAGGTTTGACAGGTTCCTGTCCAAGGGGTTTACAATCTAAAAGCAAACACAGAGAAACGACTGGGTAAAGGGAAGGAAATGGAAACAGACGTACCTGCACTGTTAGGAATATACAGTATTAGTTGAACCTGGAGTACCATACGCCGTTAAAAAATCCCCCCAAAAAACACCCAGCAAACCTCACAACAACCCTATAAGGTAGGCTGGTGAATTTAAATTCCTCTTCCGCCTTCTCAACATTCCACACTTTTCCCACAATCACTGAGAGTGACTCACTCTGTTGCCCTGCCACTGCCACCAGTTGACTGCCTGGGTCCTGTCGCAGGCAGTCTGCACTATTACCAGTTGACTGTTTGGGTCCCAATCTGGGCCACAGATTGTGTGGCAGGAGTGGATTGTGAGGTGGAGAGGGAATTTACATGTGGGTGGTGATTGGTTGGGTATGTTTCCTGAGCAGCCAATCAGCACACTAGGAAAGGCAACACACCCAAGAGAACTATAGAGAGATTGTTCGGAATAACAAAATGTTGCTTCAGTTGCAAGTTAGGTATTCTAAAAGCTACCTATAGAAGGTGAGTTTTGAGAAGTGGCCTTAAAGCAGTAAGGGGTGTAGATACATGGAGAAATTCTGAACAGCCATTCCCAACACAGGAGAAACTCAACAAGGGAGAAAGGATAGAGTTATTTGGGGACCAGGAAATGTTCAATTACCCAAGGGAGGTGGAACTAAATGAGTGAAAGTCACAGAAAGGACTATGTCGGGGTTTGTAGATCAGAAAGAAAAGGAGGATTATGATGTGGAAGGTTTTTAGGGCAAGAGGAAAGGCTTTTGGGTGATTTTAAAGGAGGCATGAAACCATTTTAAAGAAGAGTGTTGCACATTAGGAGAGATGAGTAATTTTGGCAACAGATGGTGAGTGGATAGTAACACAGCTGGAAGGAGACTGCAGTAACCAATGTGACCAGTTACCAGAGTAGTGCTTTTGTTGATGGTACAGAGAAGGACCTGTTTTGATAATGTTTTAAGGGGAGAAGCAAAATGATTTGGCAATTGGTTGAATGATAGGGGGAATAAGGAGAGAGGGGAGAGATGGGGACATTGTCAAGGGATAAAAATAAGCAGAGGAAGACTTAGGAGCAAAGGGAAGTTTAACTTCAAACAACATGGCTTGAGAAGTATCCAAGCAGAAATAACAGAGCAACTAGAAAATGTGTGGGATACAAGAAAGAAAGAAAAATTATTATTATAATTTAACTTGAAGAATTGGGGAAGGCATTCCTGTTCAGAATACAGGACCACATTATGAATTTGCCAAAATTATGTTGTAACCTGGATGTTTCTAATTTCCACAAACATTACCATGAATATGAATGACATGTTATGTGGTAAGTGAGATATTAAATGCAAAGGAGCCTGCTTATTTCATAGAATTTGGGCCAGTAAATGCATAATTATATAATGAAGGAAAAATATATACTGATAGTTATACAATATATGATTTTTCTCTACTTCAGTTTTTCAGTTTAAATAAAGATGGATTGATAACAGCAGCATAGTAATGTTATTGTACTATATTTTTCAGGTTCAGTCTGTCTAATAAAACCAATCCCTCATATAGGATTCCATTTAAGCCCTTTATAGAGGGAATCCCAATACCGAGATCACTGCTGTTTCAGCTGTGCTTCATATGTTTCAATCATAAATTTTATAAATACTTTTTCCACTCCAGAAGTACCATCTTGCCACAAGGGGGTAGGGGTGTTCTGTACAAAAAGCCTTGCTATACATTCATTAACATCCAGCGTTTCAACAAATGTACATTGATATTTGAGTGTTTAAAATTTTTAAAAACAACAGATTGATACAGTACGAGAACTTTTTAATACAATTTTCATTACAGCTACTGCTCACCCCCCCCCACAATTAACATCTGCTTATAGCTATCAATATGAAATGCAGTGTTGTAATATTTAAGGATTGGTTGTCTTTTCCATATGATATGTCCCCCCCTCTTCCCTTCCCCACCCAAGCAAGGAAGATTTGATTACAACAACTTTCATTCATCAAAAAGGCAGCTGGGCCGATTTCATCAGCAGAAGGACAATCAAATACTTGAGCTTCAATGGAAATAACACGGGAAAAATGTTGACGATGTATTCATCCTTCATTTCCCATTGTTGGACATATTAGTATCAGAAAGGAAGCAGGCAGAAGGGCCAGGGTAGATAGTATATTGTCTCTACTATGTGTCAGCAGTATTTGTGTGTATGCACTGCAGCAAAAGATGAGGCACTTTAGGAAAATCCCAGTGGTGCCCACTGTAATTCAGAGGGGAGAGGAAAATTGGGGAGTAGGGAGGGATAACAAGAAGTAAATGGCACATTTCACATAAATGTCAAGAATAAACTTGCTTTCATGAGTTCACACAAAAAATACAAAAATGTGGGCACACAGTCTTTAGAACACTGTAGTTATTTTAATAGGTACTGTATCTGAAGAAGTGGGTCTATATCCATGCAAAAATAAAAACCAGTTAATCTTAAAGGTGCTGCTACTTTTCTTTTTCTTTTCCCCCTTCTCCTCCCCTCCTCCTTTTTATGTGGTGAGAGACCAACATGTCTATGTCTTTGAAAACCCAGACAAGGATGTGTTCTGATACATAGGCTCAAAAAACATTATGCATGGCTTGTCCTCTATATCATGCCTTGTGATATGCATGTGCAAAAACTCAAAGATGCTATACATCTCATAGCAGAATTTTAGTCCAGGTTTATGATACTTTTGTAACTCAGCAAGTACATTTTAAATTATGACGTCAGTTTCCCAGTAGTAAAAGCTGACAAGAAAGAAAGACAATGTTGCAATAACTTGTTTTCTGCTAATTGTGTATACACTTTTCATTTTAATGCACACAACATGCCCTGTCCTTCAAAAATGGCAGTAAAATTAACTATCATGTTTCTTTTAAAAATTAGTGACATTAAAAAAAGTTAATTAATGTCTAGAGTGGAGATTTATTTGCTTCTTAAATTCTCCGTTGTAAGTTTAATTTGGAATACTTTCCTGATTTTCTCTGCTTAGTCAAATATTTTCTGAATTTTAGCCAAATATTTTCATATCTATCTTATATCTGATTTCAGTACTTGCTATTTGACCATTTAATTCTGACAGACTGGATAGCTAATTTGTATGACTAATTTGTATTTGGCAACATTTGTCAAGCAACTTTGATTTATATGTTTACCCGAACGCTGATGTGTAACAGCATTTGTGTCTCACAGTGAGTGACATATTTAGTATCTGACAGCACTGGGTAAGTAACATGTAATGGAATTTAGTGTTTGATATGACTATATTTCACAGTTCATGAGTTATGATATTTCACATGTGCTGTCTGTCAAAATCAAAGCAATATGCCACTAAATCTAAACTTTTAGATGTGGAGGTAGAATTTCATTTTTAAATTGCATATTTAAAGTGGATGATGCATTTTAATTATGAGACTTAATATTAAAGAGGCACAGAGGTGTCAGTTTAGTTAAAGACAACACAAACACACACAAGCAATTATGAGCTTCAAAGTGCTATTGCTTATATAAATAAAATCTGTTGTGCTAATAATTTGACAGCAAGGATCCACGATCAGCACTAATGTGGTGTCAAATTGCAAACAACCTGATTAAACTTGGTGTAGGTACATCAAGCTTACATTAAAAGTGCTGAACAATTGTGAGGTACAGGCTAGACCCACTTTAGGAACACAGTATTTAACAGTAAAGATTTTACTCCAGTAAATGGAGCAAAATCCAGCACATAAGCATTGTCAAGAGTAAAGGTTAGTTTCTAGTTCAGCAATATATTAAAGCTCACAGTTTTTCCTGCCACACACCAGTATCCTAATTGCTCAGCAAAGCACAAACATTCCAGTTTCCTCAGCTATAGTCCACCCCTCCATTCCAGGACTCTCCTGAGAAATGTCTAACAATACCACATTCCTGAGCAAACACATCTGCTATCACTAAAGCCTGATTACATGTTCTTCCCAAAGCAACACACTGCAATTCCCATCATCCTTAATTAAAAGGCAAGGTACTAACTGTCATGGTAGGACATGGCTTCATCAGGACCCTGACAATAGAGGGCTTTTTATCCCAATTATTGAACAGCCATATCAGATATATTCTGTCAAATGTCTGTGAAAGTTACTGATAGTTGTTTTATTCAGGCTGTTGAAGACTAAACTTGGGGGTGAGGATTTGGGTGTCTAGGCTCAGGCTGATGAAGTATTTTTTTCTGAATCCCTGGTAGAACTTTTCAAATGCCTCTGGAATAATCTTCCAGTGTTTCACAGATGAACAGTACAACACAGGTGGCTAAGGAACATGCGAGCATGGTTGAGATGGCAAAAGTTATTAATGATGAAGAATATATGCTAAGAGAGCCTGCAGCAGTTTGCTTTTGCCTGAGCCTACTGGGAAGAGCATGGTTCTGTCCCCTCCTCTCATCTCTAGCTTAATTGAGTACAAATTACTTTTGCACTGTAAGTTGAGGACCAAGGGGGAAAGGAGCAGGAGGAGAAAAGCTGGGACATTTTTAAAGCAGCTGAAAATGTGCAACAACAGAGGATTAACTGGGACTGTTCTTGATGAATCAGGAAACTTGGAGGCTATGCTCCTGTTCATGAGTTCAGATGACAAAGATGTCACCAGAAAGTCACATCAAGGAGGACTTTTCAAAGTCACAGATCACAAAAGCATTGTTTTAAGTCAGCTATGAAAGTGGAGGCATACCATGGAGCCATGTGACCCAAAGTGACTACTTATTACCCTGAAGATCCAGGTTCTCCATACCTCCAGCTCAGTAATTGTGAGCAAATGGCATCGTGACACTTGCCTAATATGAGTTGGTGGCACAGTGGTTAAATGCCAGTACTGCAAGCCACCATGTTGCAAGTTCGATTCCAGCGGGCTCCAAGGTTCACTCAGCCTTCCATCCTTTCGTAGGTCGGTAAATTGAGTACCCAACTTGTGGGGGCAATTAGCTAACACACATTGGAAACTGTTTAACGCAGTGTAGATGTGTAAATAGCTGTTTCTTAAAAACAATTTGTAAGCCGCTCTGATAGCCTTGTGGCTGAAGAGCGGGTTATAAATAAATAAATAAATAAATTCATGGAGTTGCACTGCATCTTAGGTATAGCTAGGTGCAGCTATTTAGAAAAACTATCAGTCCATATATAATATCTATGTGTATGTGTGTGTGTGTGTATAATAAATTAACAATATATTGATAATGTGTTAATATTAATGAATAGGAATAAAAATTAAAAATGCTAATATTTAATAACAATTTAAAATTTAAACATAAAAGTTTTATGGGGTTTTGTGAGTTTAGATACTAAATAAGTAAATAAGTGCTTATTTATTCAACTTAATTGCCCATCTGAGCCAAAATCAGGAATATAAATATTCAGATAAACACTACCTTATACTTCTTGTACTGTTTGGCCATGAATATCTGATTTTTGAACTTCCCTAGCTTATTTTGCAGTTGGCCTCTACTGGAGATATCAGTCCAATATCTCCTGCAAATAGTCATGAAATTTATAGCATTGCAGTATGGCTACAAAACTAGTACTGTAGAGTGAACCACTTACAAAGGCATCTGTTGTGAGGGTGGGGTGGAAGGCAGAGAGAGGGAAGCTGCTGTGTCCAGACACATTGTAAGATTTTACAGAGACAGATAAGACTTAGTTTAAACGACTGAAACAACCATTTTGACTGTGCTGCAGGGGAATTTCATGTGGAGGTAAGGAAACACTCTTTGCCTCCACTTTTCAGTGTCTTTGAGCCTATATGCAAGCTGTGTAATAAACGATAAGACTCCAACAAATTGTAAAAGGAATGACTAGGTCAAATCTGTGGCCCAACTTTTGTTCATAATAAAGTAGGGCAGGTGTTTTAGCTGGGATCCTTCTCTGCCAGGAAACACTGCAAGAATGCATGACCAATTGGTTTTCAGCAAAGAGCACTCTTTAATGGAGAGAAAACACTAACCTTTCCCCCCTCCCCCATTCTCTATCGACTGCTCCTTTCAACCTTGCCTCTGTTTAACCTTTTGAGTGAAAAAGAAAACTATGTTCTCTTTCATGCTGTTTCCCCCTCCACTTTTTTCCCCTAATGCTCAGCATATAGACTGCTTTAGCTTTTAAGTCAAATATTTAACTTGAGGGAAAATAATAAATTGTGCATGTGTGTATGTGTGTGAGGCAGGATACACCTTATGAACAAATGCAGTAAATAAATAATTTAAAATGAATTAATCATTTAGATCATGTTGGTCTAAAGTAGGTACCCTTTAGCAATATTAAAAAGCCATACATTTTTCTAGTACTAAGTAGTATCTCACAGAACTAAACTATACCATAGTTGCATCTCAATGAAGACAGTTGTCTCTGTCTCCACTTTTGCTAAATCTGTCATGGATACTGTAAATGTATGAAACACAGGGAGACTAAATGGCCTCCAAGGTGTCTTCCAACTCTAGGATGCTTTTAGAATTTACAATAACAGCAACATTTGGGGGATTTTTGTTTTCAACCACTTCTTAAAATGAATGCAAAGGGATCTTGTAGCACCTTTGAGACTAACTGAGAGAAAGAAGTTGGCAGCATAAGCTTTCACAGGGCTTGTCTAGCCAAAAAGATATAATGCTGATTGCTGCGCATTAATGCAAAATCAAAGTAGCATTCTTTTGTCTCCATGGTCCTTTGGCAAAAACATTGGTATGTGAAACTATCCATGTTCGAAGTTTACATGCAGCTATGCCTGTGAATCAACATAGTGGGTGAGAGTAAATTACTCACATTAATATTCTCAACAAGTTGTTACTGCTGCACAGTATTTTTTTTAACTGCAAATCAAAGGTCCACAAGTGTGACCTCCCACTTAAAAAAGCTGTCACCTCAGCTCAGTGAAAAAGCACACGATCAGCAGCACAAAACTCCAAAATTGCACTTATGGCCACGTCATTGCCAGCAAGCCCACCCTCACGCACATCCTACAAATCAGCTTTCCACTTCCGCCTTTCCCTGCAATGCGAATCGGTTGTCCAAACAAACGGTAATGCGCATTTCCACGCATTATTTAAAAACTTTGGGAAAAACCACAAAAGCTTTCCTGCCCATAATTTTTAGAGTTTTTGGCCCCTCTCCATCTGAATAAGGCAATCACCATGGGATTATTGCATTGGGACAAAAGGTATTCCCTGAAAATTCTATTAGGATTATTTTCACAATCTAGACAACCCCATAGACATAAGTCTACTTGCATTTGATGAAGTAGACTTAAGTCTATGAAAGTTTATGATACCAATTTCTTTCTCTCAACGGTGTTACAAATTACTCTTGGCATACTAATCCAGACTAACACAGCTATATTTGATTTCTTAAAATGAAGTAACATGAGTCGCATGATAAAAGGGACGGAAATTCTCATATTTAGAACACATCACCCATAGGGTAAAGACTGATAGCCGCTTTATTAGAAGTTCTCATTTTCATTATACAATTGTATTACTTCCAGTCCTATAACCCTATGTAGGAACCCAAAGCCTGTTAATACACTTCAGCCAAGAGATTTGACAGCTTGAACAATTCAGATTGATATCTTCCATACATTTCAGCCTCAAAAATATTTCAATGAGTGAGTTTTGTGACCTTTCAAAAAGCTAACATTAAAATGTTTAATTGAAATGTAACTCTTTCCTTCCACACTTTTCCCCTGATCAAAATTATATCCTTTTCACTTGTATTTCCCCCTTATGTGAAGGTTATTTAATTCAGAAAATAATATAGAGGAAAAGGGTTAAAACACTTCCTCCCTCCCAGCAATGCTACTCCAGTCAAATTAAGAAGTCCTACAGACTTCATTGCTGTAGATAAAAATCTAGAGTTAAAATATCCTGTGTAACATAGAACCCACTCTTCTGTATGCTATGTTCTAATGACCTTAACTGAATTTACGTCTAAGTAAACTTAGGACTTTTTCGGATGGCGATCTGTAACGGAAGCAGCCTTGTCCCAGTTGCGAGGCTGCAGCGTGGCGGGGGGTCCGTTTCGGATGACGCTGTCCCCCTAGCGATACTGTTGCAGAAGAGCTGGGAGGCTGCAGCGCTATATTTAGCGATTTTCTAATCATGGAAGTTGACCATGATTAGAAAATCGCTAAATATAGCGCTGCAGCCTCCCAGCTCTTCTGCAACAGTATCGGTAGGGGGACAGCGTCATCCGAAACAGACCCCCTGCCGCGCTGCAGCCTCGCAACGGGGACGAGGCTGCTTCCGTTACAGATCGCCGTCCGAAAAAGTCCTTACATTGGATTAAGGCTCTCAGATATCTGAACTGAAGGCTGGATCATATTGAACAATCCTAACACAAACTCATAAAGAATGTTTCCCTATCATGTCAGTCCTACAGCTGAAGTTAAAATATGACCAAGGGTATCACAGTAGTTATTTACATTGGTTTTATACCTCTGTAATTTACAGGTTTCAATCCTATGGAATCCTGGGATTCATAGTTTAGTGAGGAACCTATAATTCTTTATAGATAGGCCCTGCAGCTGTCTAGGCAGACAATTCTGTACACCATCATGCTAAAAATCACAGGATTCTGTAGGATGCAGCCCTGACTACTAAATTAGTATGGGATTGATATAATTTTGTAGCATAGATTCATCCCAAGAGCATGGCCATGCTATATTTGCAAATGTGGAACTGGGGTAAACTATTCCTCTGCCACACGAGGAAGGAATAAATCAAATCTTAAGTATAAATAATTTGTTTTATATATTTGGATGTTGACATAGAGCACTATACAGTATATACCTATTTTTGAGGTGCTTGTAGTAATAATGGAAGAACAGAAGAAAGTAAGTCTTTATAGAATGCTGCATTTTACATTTAAACGAGCTTAAAGCTTAGTTAAGAGAATTCCATCAGCTAGAGCAAAGAAGCATTAAAATAATGGTTCACAGAAAAACATTAATTTTACAAGTCTGTAGTTTAAAGTTTCACTTATGCTAAAACACATTTATTAGATAAACTGGGCAAATGGTATGAAAGGATTTGTTCCTTTGAGAAATAAAGTGGGTGGGGGTGGACCCTCACATCCACAGCCACCTCTTGGTTTTTCAGACAGAGCAGTACCTATCATTGTTACCCAGGCCTAGCAAGAAATAAAGGGAAATGAAAATATATTGGTGATTTTACAGTTTTACAAAATGCATCATGAAGATAATTTTTAAACTGAGTTGCATGCAAAAATTAACTCATTTTTCTTCCAGGAAAAACATACACAAGCCTAATGAAATGAAGAGGTTATTTATATCAGCAGCAATTGAAATGCATGCATAGATTTTGTAAGATATTCAGCTCTACATGAAATTCATGGCCTGTGTGTAGGAAAAATAGTTTAATGGGGTTTGTAATTTGGTAGCTAAAAGCGTGCACACACACACACACACACACACACACAAAATGTTTCATCTATAGCCTTGTCTTTTTTTCTCTGTAATTGTTTACATAATCTGTACATTTGATAAAGCTTTACTTCTTTCCGGTCAGTTTCCAAATTCCAGGTAATTCTTTATAATTGCTTAAAAAGGTCACAAAGGAATACAAATATTTGGTTTTCTTACTACAAAAGAGGATTTATAGGTACAAAAAACAAACAAAACTCCTAACAACCACCCCAAACATCTTTAGAACAGCAAGAACAAGTCAGGAAAATATATTGATTGATTAGTTTAGTTTATATTCCATCTTCCCCCCAAAAAACCTTGTGACTTGTATTAGATACAATAAAACCAAACAAAACATTTCCAGTTATTAAATGCATCTATGGTATCTTAAAGTACCATCTAGGGTAACTTCAATTTGACAAAATTATAACAAGTTCAGATGACCTGATGGTCTTGACAAATAAGAGGACCTGTGAACATTGCTTCTAAATGCAAGGGGAGAGATGGCAGCCCATGGTTTGTACCTGGCTAAAGCCCCTGTTACCCACCTACCCTTGTTCATCACAGGCTCTTGTCTGGCAGGTGTCCCTTTCATTTCCCTGCAAGTGTACCTAGAATGTAAGTAGAGCCTCTGGGTCTCAGGACTTTATCAGACGTGGTAAAAATCACGGGATTATGACATCATGGTTGTGAGGATGGGCATGGCTATAGCATGACAATGTCATTTTCACATGGTTACTCTGTGGCCTAGCTACAAATAAAGCGTTTCTTTTAATTGATGGGACAAGTCATCAATAGATCATCAATATCGTTTTTTCCACAGTATTGAGGTGTGTGAAACATATCCCATTGTAATCACGAAATTACAGCATGAATGGGTGGTCCTCAGCAAGAAAACTTCCAGGTGAGAATGCGAAAACAAATCACAGGACACTCTTTTTATGAACCGTCCCCTCTAGTTTCAATGTTTTCAGGTTTGTTTCAGTGCTTGTATGTTCATTAATTTTGTTAATTAAGGTGTTTTTGGAGTTTTAAGTGCACTTGTACACCAAAATCTCACCCATGCTACTCAAGGAAGTAAACTCCAATTCTTAAAGTGCTAGTGGTCATTGTGTGATAATTCCGTGGTGGTTCTTTCACACGATTACAACAATGTGCGATAGTAAGTGTAATAATGCCACAATGTTTCTGCTTTTCTCACTTGTGGAATTAAAGCATTTTTACATGCTAGTCTGATAATATCCTCAGTCACCCTCCACCATGGGAAAAACATGGCTGAATGAAAAAGCCAGGTGCTTCTGGCAGGTGTTCTTCCCAATGAGAAATGAGAGATTGCCTTTTCGTAAGGAGTATCTGCATGTTGTTCCCGGACTGTTCTTCACCTTTCAGACACTTCTTCAGATCATAGAAACTTGGGCAACCAATGCAATTGTGGACTTTCCCCATCCAAGCTGCAATATCATTGTAACGGGTAGGTGGTGGTCAGCAGAAAGAATAAACTTACCCAGTTTAGCTAAAAATAATGTGAACTCCAACACTCAAGACATTAGCCATCCCAATCAGCATTGGCATAAGATCATAGCTTATATCATGCTTCTCCTCCAGGGCTTGGTTACATGTCCCTTCTTAAATTAAGTATGGATCACTAGTGGTGGGGGACAATGACCAGTTACAGTATAAAGTTATGGGTTGTCTAAACAGTGAAAATACTCCTCACAGAATCCGAATAGAATCCTATCTGTCTTAATGGGATCCTGCATCATTTCACCATATTTGGAAGAAGGGGGGCCAAAAATGCCAAGAACTCTGCCCCGAGTTTTTAAAAAAACTGTGAGGTAGATGCACATTCCTGCTCATTAGGACAAACAATTCTCTTTGAATCACTTTCCCATATGAGCAGAAGCACAAAGCTGATTGGCTGGATGAGTGCGGAGGCAGGGCTTACTAACAAGGCAAGCGCCCACAGCCACCATGTTGGATTTTCACCTTAGCAAGTGATCGCTAAGGTGATAAAATAGGGCGTTTTTTTCTTTTTAGTAAAGGCGAAATATTGCTCTATTGCACATAGGATTTTTAAAAAAAATGTGGCAGCAGCAAATTCAGGTAAGTTAAAACATGAGTAATTCACTCGCAGCCGCCATCTTAATTCACAGGCATGCAATGCTTATGCCTGCCAAAAAACCCACCCCATTAAGGCAGATTGCAGCTGCTGTGATTTACCATTTCTGCGATTTGCCATTTCATACGAGGGTGTTTTTTTGAGTTTTTTTTTTGCCTCGTACAGATGAGTCCTTATTTCATCTTGTTCTACATGTGAAAAAGATTTGTATACTGCAGTTGTGTTTCCATATTGTCCTGCAACAACTAGCCAACACAGTTGTTTGGTTTTGATTTCCTAGTTATTTGGGTGGCCAGTAGAATGACGTCTGCTAATCCAGTCTTCAGGAGCAAGCAGGTAGGGAAAGGTTTCTCTCCAATGAAGCCTTCCAATGTTAGAAGATTTGTTGATTTTTAAGATTCTGACCCTGTTATTTATAAGATATAGCAGAAATCATTTCTATTGGACAGTCTTCTCTGCAAAGTGACATGTGGGTCTTTAATACCACTTTTTCAGGCACAATAAGGACGTTATCAAACAAGGCAAATAAGGCATCATAAGGACACCTAATGATTGCAGAAGGGTGCATGTACCACACGACGTCGCCCTTTTGCAATCATGTCCTATTGAAAAACATACTTTTTTAACTGATGGCCCAAGCCATCGATTGATCCCTGTGGTGCTTTTGTGCTGGCATTGCCAGCAGTTGAAACTTTGCTCCATTATACTCATGTGAATGCAGCGTCAATGGCCGGTCCGGCCAGAACACTTCCGGGTGAGATTGTGACATCCATGTAGGTGACACACTTTTTATGACCCTCCCTAGTTTACTTGGGACTTTCTTAGTGTGTTTAGGTGCTTTGTGTAACTTTTTGTGTGTAATTTTTGTTTTTATTTTTTAATTTCCTGCACTATGTATTCTTGTGAGAATACGCGGGATTTCAAAGGAGGGAGTGAACGGAGCTCTGTTCACTCCTCGTTCATTGCCGGGAAGCCTTTGGATGGGAGGAAAGGTACGTGTGGCATGGGGAGTTCTTTTGCCGGCACAAAAATGGCAATGTTATGCCGGCAAAAGAATGGGAATTATGGGGGTGGTATGATAAAGTCCTGCATGACAGGCAGAGTATCTAAGGCTGGCAACTTATAGCATTTTTAAGTAGTTACAAGGTACATATTTTAACTACTTTAGAGAAATGGGGTAATAATAGAGGTACCTTTGAAATCCCAACCCTGTAACTGTAATAATTAACTTCTTTTTCTGGGCCTTAGAATTGTAACTGTAATTAAGTACTGTAGATCCAGGACACTGTTCTGTCCAAGCTTATAAAAGCAGCACAAAAAGAATTGTGAGTGGCCACAAGTAGCAGATCCTTCTTGGCCAGGGCATGTTTTTTCATCTTGTGATACCTTTGATGGTTTCCAGATGTCAGGTGAAGACACTGCTGTTTGCATAAGCTTCTAGTGGCATTCATTAGTTTGTAGATATTGGATCATTTTTGTTTAGCCATATCATATTATATATTATTTGTTTTATGCTGCCTTGGAAATTATGATAAACAGAACAGGTGAGGGTATACAAACAACATGAGCTTGCTATGCAAGATATTTGAATATTGACAAACAGGACTGGAAAGAAGGTTTGATTGGAGATAGCTCTGTGGTTGGGTGATGGTGGGACTAAGCGAATAGAAGCCAAAAGCATTTAAATATTCTACAGTGTATTCAAATTGAATTAGATTCATCCACCAGAGGTCATTAGATAATAAAATGACATTTTTTTCTCATGCCTTTTAGATGTAATTGTTTCTAAAGTATTGGTTTCAAAAATACTTAGAGGCTTTTTTTTTTTTTTCCTTCCTAGGTTTAGGACTCTGGCTGCTTTATCTGTCTGGTGCACTAAAAGCTTGCATACTTATTAATGATAGATAAACCTGTTGTTATGTTGAGCACATGATACAAATTAGATAAACATTTTGTCATTGGGTCTTCTCCCCCCCCCCTTTTTTTTTTTTTTTAAAGATGGGGACATTTGCCCTCTTCCAGTCTGTTTGGACTTCTGTTCTCCAGGAATTCTCAAAATTATTGACAGTGGTTCTGAGATTAGGGACATTTTTGGATGTGTCTTTTACAGCCAAGCAGCCTCGTCCCCCTGCTGCGCTGCAGGGCGTCCCTTTTGGATGACGCTCTCCCCTGCTGGTACTGTTGTGTTACCGCGGGGACACTGCAGCGTTATATTCGGCGGTTTTCTAATAATTATTTATTTATAGAATTTAGTTTATATCCCATCTTTCTCCCAATATGGGATCTAAGGCACTTCACAAATCTGAGTTAAAAGAAAATACCGGTACAAACTGTGGATAGAAGAAAAGCTTAAAAAAATAAACAATCATATTAAAACATTAATTTAAATCAGTTTTTAGAAGGTAGTAATAATAACATTCCATGGCCAAGTGTAGAATTGTACCCTGATCTCCAGAGTCCTGGTCAAATTAGTACACTACTGGTTTCATCCCAATTTAAACAGGTAGATATGAGTAGATATGAGTCCATACTTATTGAAAGTGAAGCTAGACTTTGAAACTGGTGTTCTGCAATTAGGCTCAGAAAAACCTTATATAACGCTGCAGTGTCCCCGCGGTAACGCAACAGTACCAGCAGGGGAGAGCGTCATCCGAAAGGGATGCCCTGCAGTGCAGCAGCCTCACAATGCAACGAGGCTTCTTGCACTGTAAAAGACTCATCCAAAAAAGTCCTATGTCTCCCAGTTCTTTTAATACCCTTGGATGTGGAGACTCGAACTCATTTATACTGGCCAGGTATTCCTGAACTACCTCTTTACCAATTCTGTGCTGTATTTCCCCTACTGCATCATCTGTTCCATTTTCCCCAAGTTGAGCACTGTTCCCCCTTTGTGAGAAGACTGAAGCAAAGAAGGTAGTTCTGCCTTTTCCTCTGTCCTGTTAGCCTTTCGCCATCTTCTCCACGCAGTGGCAGTACCATTTCTTTGTTCTTCCTTTTGCTACGGACATAACAAAAAAACAAACAAACCCTTTTTATTGTTTTTAACTTCTCTAGCAAGCCTGAGCTACATCTGTGCTTTAGCTTTTCTGACTTTCCCCCACATAAGCTGGCTATTTGTTTGAATTCTTCTTTGGTGATTTCTCCCTTTATCCATTTGTGGTACATGTCCTTTTAAAGTTTTTGCTCAGTTGAGAGTTCTTTCGACATCCATCCTGCTTTCCTTAAACACCCGCCATTTTTCCTTCTCATTGGAACTATATGAAGTTGCATAATTGGAATATTTTTAAGCTATGGATGGTCGAATCCATGGATACAGAATCCATAGATACTTTATGAAGATTTTTCTGAGCCTAATTGCAGAACACCAGTTTCAAAGTCTAGCTTCACTTTCAATAAGTATGGACTCATATCTACTCATATCTACCTGTTTAAATTGGGATGAAACCAGTAGTGTACTAATTTGACCAGGACTCTGGAGATCAGGGTACAATTCTACACTTGGCCATGGAATGTTATTATTACTACCTTCTAAAAACTGATTTAAATTAATGTTTTAATATGATTGTTTATTTTTTTAAGCTTTTCTTCTATCCACAGTTTTTACCGGTATTTTCTTTTAACTCAAATTTGTGAAGTGCCTTGGATCCCATATTGGGAGAAAGATGGAATATAAACTAAATTCTATAAATAAATAATTATAATATAGTCACTATGCCCTGTATATGATTGTCAAATGAGGAAAGAAACCTTTCTTGTTTACAAAATGTAATAGCTAAAGATGACTAGCACATATGTCTACAAAATGCCTTTTCAATAAACACTGTTGGCTTTCTGTGGCTTATGGTTGCTAGGTGCAGGCCATACCATATCTACTTAGGAAAGGCAAACTACCAGTTGAAATAAAACCAGTAAATGTGTTGGAGAAAAAGTTCTGAGGCTCTGCAAGTGAGGGCTATTTGCTTTCAGGGTGTTTGCCTATCCCAATGTACAGATTGTTATTCATATTTGAATTTGCAAGGAGTTTGAAGTTGTCACAAATGTTGTCGACTATATGGACTGGATTATTGTAATATGCTGGACATGGGGCTGCTTCAGAAGCTATTTTGGACAATCCAGTGAGAACAAAAAGCAGCATAACAAGACTGTTTCTACTTTTAAGACAAATCAGGGAGAACTGATTGTGAATGCACGAATGGTGACCTTGAACATGTCTGAACCTGCATGACAAACATCAACACTCTCAGCCATTCAGTTAATTGTCGGTCATTGTTTAAAGCATCTGTGTTGTCTATTGTGTGCTGGGAAAATGCTAAGTTTAAAAGTTAAGCAACATGTCAATTTGAAATTTTTAGTAAAATTGAACAAACATCAATGGAATCTTTTCAAATGCTTACTGAGGCCTACAGGGAAGACTGCATGTCTTGTGAACATGTGTTTCAGTGGCACAAAAGATTCTGAGAAGGACGTGAGAATGCAGACAATGATGAACGCCCTGGATGAACTTCCACTTCAAGAACTGAAGTTCTTGAAAAACTTCAAGAAAAAAATCAGCCAGATTTTCGAGGAGACCACCGACTAAGGAGATTTTCAGATGCGATTTTCGGCAGGATATATTCCAAAAAAAGCTCCGTTGCTGCCGCGCGGCAGGGGAGCAGTTTCAGACGACACCATCCCTCTGCCGAACCCCTCCGTGTCACTTCCGTGACAGAATGGAGGAAACCGCATCATATTTCATTTACGATTGTTGCCCGTGAGTGAAATATGACACGGTTTCCTCCATTTTGTCACAGAAGTGACATGGAGGGGTTCGGCAGAGGGACAGCGTCGTCTGAAACTGCTCCCCTGCCACAGCTGTTTTGGAATATATCCTGCCGAAAATCGCATCTGAAAATCTCCTAAGTGTCAGAATGATAGCTAGCAACTTGAGGCGGACCCAAACCTTTTTCAAAAAAAACCCTCACTTGTGATAAAACTGGGATTTTCCAGTATGATAGTGAGACCAAATGACAGTCAATGCACTAGAAAACACCATCATCACCAAGAATGAAAAAAGCACATCAAAGCAGGTCCACATTCAAAGCCATGCTCATTGTTTTGTTTCATTTTTGACATCAAAGGCGTAATTTTGGCAGAATGGGTTTCATAAGGCAGAACAGTAAACCAGCATTATTATAATGAAGTTTTGACAAAACTAAAAGGGCCAGAACTGTGGAACAATTGTTTCATTCTTCATCTAAGACAATGCACCTGCTCACAGAGCACTTTCTTTGAAGCAGTTTTTGGCTGATAAATGTATTATTATACTTGAACATCCTCCATATTCTCCAGATTTGGCACCATTCAACTTTTTTCTTTTCCCTAAAATGATATTGGGGTTAAAGGAACATGTTTTGAGTCAATTGATGCAGTAAAGAAAATGGCAGAGGTATTGAAACAGCTGACAGAAACTGATCTGCTCCACGCCTTCGACCAGTGGAAAACAAGACTGCATTGGTGTGTGAGTGTGAATGGGAAGTATATTGAAGGGGACAAGCATTAGAATTGTAATACATGTAAATAAAGATGGGTTATTGTATCAGTCTCATTATTTAATAGACAGACCTCATATATGGAATATATCTTAACACAGTGATGGGCAACCTTTTGAGCTTGGTGTGTCAAATTTCGCCAAAAAACTGAGCATAACTCGGGTGGTGTGTCACTTTGAGGAAAAAAACATTATCTCTGCTGATGGAAGTGAGGGCAAAGATCCCAGCCTAACCGTAAGTCCCAGAACTAGATGCTCTGTGCCGGACTTCTGTTGTTTTGGCCTCCAGACCTCCGGCACAGAGTGTCTAATAGGGGAGGATGAAACATTTGCGGCTACAGTTGTCCCTCCACACTTGCGGGTTTCACATTTGCGGTTCTGCATATTCAGAGGTTCCCGCTTTGGGGAGGGTGGGAGGGGGGAGGAAAGTGGGACCAGGGCTTCAAAGCCCCGATCGCCACATTAGGGAGGGTGGTGAGGTTGTGGGCAGGGGGGAGGAAGCCTATGGCCGCGTGTCATCAGAAATGGCTACGCGTGTCAGTGCTGACACGCATGTCATAGGTTCGCCATCACTGTCTTAACAGCTCTTAATTGGCTACACTGACAACCAAGTCAGTGGTTATGTGTTATTAATTAAAACGCCACTGGTTACCAATAAAGTACGCAAGTGTCTTAGGGCTTGTCTGTAATGACTCTGCTAACGCTCACACGCTGAGACAATATCCATTGATCAAGAATGGTTTATTGGATCAGGAATAGAACCATTCAGGTTCATTGCATAGACAGTTCTGGTGTTTCATGCCAGAACACAGGAGATAATAGGAAAGCTAAGTTTCGGTTACATCACACACCTGCAGTGGTTAACAAGAGCATTCCACACAGTACCAGCCTCCCAACCTCCTCTACTACTTTCCCCAAACATAATTGGTAGGATGACCTTAGCCAAATGGGCCAACATGTCCTTCATGAGGGGGAGGAGGTATTGATTCGAAATGCTTACCATGTTGAGGCCATGGTAATCAATACATAAACTGAGAGAAGAATCTTTCTTGTGCCTGAACAACACTGAGGCCCCAAGAACTGAAGTGGTGGGTCTGATGAACCCCCTAGCCAGGTTTTTGTCTATATATTCCCTCAGGGCTTCCATATCAGTCAGGGTCATGGAGTATAGTTTAAATTTCAGGAGCTCCGCTCCGGGCATCAACTCAATAGCACAATCAGAGGGGCGGTGAGGGGAGAGAATGTCACATTCTTTCTCCTCAAATACCACCCGCCACTGCTTATACTCCACTGGCAAGTCCTTCACTTCTCCCATGACCCATGAACAGGGACCTCTAGACCCTTCCAGGGTTGACTGATTGTGTGGCCTGCCTGGTTCAGGCCTCCCTGTTCTCTCTCCACTTCCCCTTTCTCGTATACAGACCAGGTAGGTGAAAGCGATGATCTCTTTGATCCAGTCTATGGAGGGGTTGTGGTACTTAAGCCAATTCAGTCCAAAGACAATCGCTGGCACCAACCCTGGGGTGATCACAAATCAGGGCTCCTCCCCATGGCCTCCCATCTTTAACTTCATGGGTTCAGTCAGTTGTTTGGTGGAGGGGGGCTTCCTTGGACAGCCGTCCATCTGGGAGAGCCTGATGGGGGTTGGGAGCTTTTGGGGGACTAGTCTCACTAAGGATGGGTGGATCAGCACCTGGGTGCAGCCACAGTCCACCATAACCATTATTTTATGGGGGAGGGCTTCCCAGGTACCCAAATTTTGGCTTTTACAAAAATGGGGTTTGTATTCCACTCATCATGGACTCCAGGCACCCTACTGGATTAGCCTGCCCAACGGTGCTCACTAGGGTGGGCTTTGCCTGTTTCCCAATGGATTCATCGGCTAGGTGGTCGGGCACCACTGCTCACACAGCTGCTTTAGGCTTGGCTTTTCCTGAAGTCTCCCACAGTGAAGGTTTCCCTTCAGCTTTCTTTGCTGGTTCCTCCTTCTCACTGGTTTCTCCAGGCACTCCACGATCTGGTGGCTGCCTTTGCCACAGTATAGACACAGGCCCATCTGCATCCTCTGCTCATGCTCCGTCTGCATAGGGGTGGTCACAGACCAAGCTGGCTTCTTGGCTGCTCCACTGCCCAGCTTACTGACCCACCGTTGTCGGTGCTTTGCCAGCTTGACACTCTGCCACAGGGCCTCCACCTCTCTGGCCAATTGGAACCACCCGAGCAAGGTTTTGGTGTTTGTCCTGGACCATGGACCACTCAAGGATATTGGCATTGAGGCCATCCTTGAAGTACTATATTTTGGTGGCTTCGGTCCAGTCAAAGACCTGGCTCGCCAGCTGCCAAAACTCTGTGGCGTACTTGGCCACTGACTGGTTCCCTTGGCACATTCGCTGTAGCTCCATCCGGGCCCACTCCCTCCGGAATGGGTCCTCAAACCGAGCCCACAGTGCCACCATGAATTCATTGAGGCTGTTCAATTTGTGGGCTGCCATGTCATACAGGCCCACCAGCCACTGCTGCTTCGCTTTCTAGTTAGCCTGAGACATATTGTACCTTTTCTTTCTCAGTCTGGAACTCTCCTTCCCAGCGCTTCATAAACCCATAACTTGGGTTAAGAAGTAGGGTAGCTTCATGAGTTCCCCATCAAAAGTTGCCTTCAAATTCGATGAGTGAACCCCTGTGCTGCTGGTGCTGCAGCCTACCCGGGAACTGGAGGGCCTGGAACCGGTCAGGGTACTGGGACTGGAACCTCTTCCTCCTCACCACCGGGATCTCTTGTCGGGCTGGGGGATGGCATTACCTCCTCCATTGGTGGGCCCTCATCTGGGGTAGCTTTGCCTGCTGGCTTCTCTCCTCCCATCAGGCCTAGGATCTTGGCCAGGTTGGACTGGATGCCTTGTTTCTCTCACTTCATCTGCTCCACATCAATCTCCAAGTCCAGGTGGGACCGCTCTGTCCCATTGCTGGGATCTCTAGTCATTCCAGCCACACTCGTCGGACCCCATAGCCCAAGTCCACCCGATCTTCAGGATGGCTCTTGGGCCTCTGCTTGGTGTCAATGGGAAGGAGTGGTGTGCCACTGCTGCAGCTGCCTCCAACACCTTCTGCCCAGTTAGTTCCCCAGCTCTGCACCATTCTCGCTTCTTGTAAGCCTTCTCCCCTCCAGTCTACTCATCTCCTGCTACATCCTCAGGGACCAGAGTCTCAGCCCTGGTGTCAATCTCCTGCTCGCCCAGGCCTTGGGATACTGTTTCACTCCAAGGCTTGTGGCAGGCACTTTAGTGAGAACTGTCTATCTGTGATGACTCTGCTAATGCTCACACGCTGGGGAAATATCCATTGATCAAGAACAGTTTATTGGATCAGGAATACAAGCATTCAGGTTCATTGCAAAGATAGTTCTGGTGTTTCATGCTAGAACACAGGAGATAATAGGAAAGCTAAGTTTCGATTACATCACACACACCTGCAGTGGTTAACAAGAGCATTCCATACAGTACCACCCTCCCAACCTCCCCTAGGTATTTCCCCAAAACATAATTGGCCAGATGGCCTTGAACACTCTAGCAATAGATAGCACATACAGCAGCTTCAACCTGGCAACCCATCTCCCAGCATGCCGTCTACTCATGTCAGGCTCTGGCATGCTAACTATGGCCTAGCAACAAAAGTACATTTGAGCTAACTAACTATACAAAGCCTATGCCAGAGTCCTGACATAGGGTTTCCCACCCACATTGGTGGGAAACCCTGTACCTACCTCATAGTCATGGTAGATTTCTTAGATCTGCAGCAGTCCCATAAATAACACATATAGCAGGCCTGTCCAATTGTAGATTGGAATATCCTACTACACTATACTCAACGTCAGAGTAACAGGGTGGTTCTATGCTGATCACATGTCTTATATGTCATACTATTTCCAGCCACATGGCTGGGGCTTCTCTGGTTCCCCCCCTCTACCATTCGCTCATGCATGTAAATAAGTAAATATACATGGTCGCAGAGTACTGTATTATTGGATAAGAAGAGATATGCTTGTCCAGATATGCGCACAAACTAAAAATAAAAAAGGCACCATAACCGAGTCCTATTCATTGGAAGTCCCGCCCTGGCTTTGCTCTGAAGCCACTCTGAAGCCATCACAAAACCAAAAATCTGGATTTCCCCCCTTAAATGTCAAGGAAACTGTGAATCTTACAGATATGGAGTTTCTTGCAGTAACCCTGGTTAAAATGTGCATTGTCAAAAATGTCATGTGTCAATGAATATGGGATGAATATGGGTTTTATTTCCCATGTAGACAAGCGCTATGGATGTGGATATTTAAAGGATTGTATTATTCTACATGAGCTTATCTTAAAACAACATTCATCATCTGAGCCTGCATTATGGATCCCACATACCCATTCACCCAGATAGATGGGTGATGAAAAGGTCTATTTAATCATGTTACCCCTTTTATCAAATGGTCCCCTCCTAAGGAGGCTTGCCTGCTGCCACCCTTGGTCTAGTGCTGAGTTTGTTTACCTAGGCTTTTAACTGGTATTATAATTTACTGTATAATATTTTTATGTTTTTCTGAAGATTTACTCTGGACATTTGCACTATCCCTCTGTACTTTTTCTATGTGATTTTATAGTGTCGTGTTATCATTGTATAGTTTCACTGAAGAAAAATGTAAAATCTTTTTAGTTAATTAGTCTCTAATCTGGCCCAATCTTTTATTTTTTATGATATAATTTTTTATTGATTTCCTTTATAAGTAATTCTTGTACACATTCATATTATCATATAATTCCATAATTTTACATTCATACAATTTTTGTGTTGTACAGTACATTCATTCGATCTTTCATCTTTCATCTTCCAATATTTCTCATCTTTTTTTTTTACAGCAATTAAAATTCCTCTCTCTCGTTTTTTCACCCTCTTTTTAACGTCTATTCTTTCGCTTCATTCGCCACTTCCCATCAGGTCTCAACATTGATTTATTTATCTAATTGTACAGTCTAGCCCCTCTTTTTTAACCAAATTAATTTTAACAGCTTCCCATTTAAACTTTCCCAACCAAACGGGGTCTTCTCCAACTTATTATCTTTTAACATTCTTATTTACCTTATAAGTCCCAAATCCATCCCATTCCCCCATAATTCAGATAGATAATTTTTTGTCTCCTTCCACTCTTCCTCAAATTCTCTCATATTATTATTTCTTATAGCCATTGTTAATTTATCCAGATACATAAGTTCAGATACTTTAACCCCCCATTCCTCTTTGGTAGGGATGGTTTCTGATTTCCAGTGACGCGCATAGGTAATTCTGGCCGCTAAAATTAAGTTAAACATAATTCTCTCATTATTTTTCTCCACGGGTTCATCAAAAATACATAACAAGTATTTTTCAGGTCTCATCTGCAAAGATCTTTTCATTATCTTCTCAACCATAGAATGAATCATTTCCCAAAAAGTTCGTGCAATGGTACATGACCACCAACAATGAAAAAATGTTCCTACTTCCTTTTTACATTTCCAGCATTTATTGCCAGATTATTTATAGATTCTTGCGATTTTGTCAGGGGTCATGTACCATCTATAAAACATTTTCCAGCAATTTTCCTTTAAGTCTTGACATGATGTTAATGTTAATGTCTGCTTCCACAGTTTCTCCCATTGGTCAAATCTAATTGTACTCTTTACATTTTGGGCCCATTTTACCATGGGTTCCTTTACTGTTTCTTCCTCACAATCCCATTTTAATAAGATTTTGTAAATCTTAGCTAACAGTTTGGGATCTTCTGACAGGATCGTCTCTTCCAACTCTGATTTGTGTTGTTGTATACCATATATTCTCATATCTTGTTTCAACCAATCTCGAGCTTGCCTATATAGTAGCCAATGACACGTAATTCCTTCTGCTTTTAACTCCTCTCCTGTCTTAATCTCCGGCTTATTCCCTTCCCATTTTATCAGATGTTCATATCTTAACCATTTAATATCTTGTAATTTTTCCCTCCTGTAAAATGCTTCGTGCGGAGATATCCATAAGGGAGTTTTTAACAAACATCGACTCTTATATTTCTTCCACACTCTAAGAAGTGGTTTCCTTATGTAATGATCATTGAAATCCTTATTTACTGTTTCTTTATTAAACCAAATATACGCGTGCCAACCAAATCTAAGTCTGTCACTTTCTACCGCTAACATTATTTCATCCTTTAAATCACACCATTTCTTTACCCAATATAAGCAGCTGGCATGTAGATATAGTTTTAAATTGGGAAGCCCTTAATCTGGCCCAATCTTTTCATAAGGAAATTGAACCTGTAAAAAGCTACTTGATGAAACTATCTAGTACTCAGGATAATGGAGAGCAGCAAAATACTATGACCAAGAACCTACACTGAGGTTGCATAGCATAAATCTACAGCATTTACAGGCAGTAAATGCATAATGGAATCTACTAATCTGTAATGGAGTTATGCATTAATTGTACTAATCTACCCTTGTCCTGAATAACAATATTACACAACTGAACCAAGACACCAAACTGCAACTGAACACACAGCTGAAGACATAGGCTCACATGCACTGGACACTCACGTGCAGTGGCACTGCAAATCCATGCACAAATGCCTACATGTGAACAGTATTGAATTCAATTCTACGTGCATTGTACCACACTGCTTCTCACATTTAAACTGAATACAACTAAATGTCCACCTGCTTCCATAAAGGAGTTTACACATGGATAAGAAAGCAACAGAATTCTGTCCAAGGTTTGTCCAAAGGTCTATCCTTTCTCTGGATATATTTTCAAAGAACACCTTTGATAACTGAATAAATTTTATGGAATGACCTATCCAGTCATGATTTAGAAGGATCCACAGTGTAGGCAACTCTGTTCTTATAGGGAGGCAGATACGTAAATCACAGCCACGAATAGTCTTCTGAGTGAATCAGTTTGTGTGTGTGTGTGTGTGTGTGGCGTGGTGTGGTTACAACACTTTCTGAGTCAGTCAGGGGTGTTGGTGTTTTAAATATATATATATATATATATATATATAGTCTCACACAATAACTACATGAGTATGTATTGGGCTGTTGTTGTCCTTGCAATGTGTAGTTGATCCATTATTAGAGCAAACAGAAAGATGCACTTTATTTATGCCTAAACTAGACAAATAATCTTAGATGTGACTGGAATCACAAGGAAGCTGAGTAACAGGATAGATTGGGTTAGAATCCCAGGGAGAGTATTCATGGAATAAAAGAGGACTGGGAGAATTGGTGTGTTTTCTGGGCAAGTAGGTGGGAGCTATAATATTGGGCTCATTTACATGACAAAAAAAGCCCAAGAAGAATTCGTGTGGGTCCCTGGTAGTTCACACACATCATGGGCTATTCAGAAGGAGGGGTAGCAAAAAGCCCGGTTAACCCATGACTTTCAAGCCCTCTATTTTTCAGGGGTTTGGGGGGAAAGTCCGAGAAAACCCGTGCTGTTGGTTGTCTGAACAATCAGGACCCATCCTGGGACATGTGATCATTTCTGATTAGATGGACATTGGAGGGGGCTGGCTTGCAAAGGAAGCCTTGCAATCACCCTTTTAGTATGCCCCCCAGGGTCCTACATTGGCACTCCCCTCCCCTGCCCCCACCCAAGCAGCTATGGAGAAAACCCCCTGCCCCTCGCAGCTATTCCCCCCGCCCTCATAGCTGTGTGGGGCGAGGGGTGGCTTCACTGTCACAGAGAACCCCCTGCCCCGAGCAGGTATTCCCTCCCTCACGCATAGCTTCTCGGGCCGGCAGGGGATGGCTTCTCCATGACTGGCAATCAGGGAGAAGCCACCGCCCGCCCCGTGCAGCTACAAGTGCAGGACAGATAGCAGCACAGGGTGGGCTCGCTTCTCTGTGACTGACAGTGATGGAGAAACCTCCACTGCCCCGTGTGGTGGCATGGGGAATAGCCACACGTGGAGGGGTGGGCTTCTCCGTGATTGGAAGTCATGGAGTAGCCACACCCTGCCCCGTGCAGGAGGGTAGCTGCACAGGGTGGGGGGCTTAGCCATGACTGATATTCACGGAGAAGCCTACCCCACCCCACGCAGCTATGAGGGTGGGGGGAATACCTGGGTGGGGTGGGGGGCTTCTCCATGACTGACACAACTCCCTGCCCTGCACAACTACAAGGGTGGGGGGAATAGCCATGTGGGGCAGGGAAGGGTTTCTCCGTGACTAACAGTCACAGAGAGGCCTCCCCCACACCCTGCCCAGTGGCAAGTGCGGGAGGCAGTAGCCCCGTGATGTGTGGGGAAAATTCTCTGTGACTGACAGTCATGGAGACGCCTCCCCCACCCTGCATGGTGGCAAGTGTGGGAGGCAGTAGCCCCGTGGGGCAGGGAAGGTGGAGTTCGGTAGCTGTTGCAGGTGGGTGTGTTGGTGGTTCTCCCAGACTGACCATTCCAAAAATGGCAGAACCAGAACTGCCAGGCTTCCCTTATAAGTCCGTCCCCTCCGAAGTCCGACCAATCAAAATACTGCTCTGCTGTGTGTCCTTATCCCGGGATGGAGGTACTCAGAACAAGAAATCCAAAAAACCGAGACTTATGCTACCGTGACAAATCGTGTAAACAACAAGAGACAAACTCAGAATAAAGATATCTCACTTCTCCCCAGGATAAAAACTGCTGTGTAACTGAGCCCATTGTTCCATAACCTCTACTGCTTGAGGCGCTGACATTTAGAGGAGAACAAGAAAGAATTAGAAAGCAAGTGGCACATTTACTGTAGTTTATTCAAAGTGATGAAACACTGAGCCATTTGTTCGATTATGCACATGTATTAATGAAGACAGTGTGTACGTGCACACATTTGTTCCAATATTTTCAGTAATGAAACACTAAAATTCTAATTATTATGACAGCAAACAGATATGGTCTAGCCAAAGATAGAACACTTTTAAGTCTTACCTGAATGGGAGGTGAACAGTCTATGCATGTTTGTTTAGATGTTTATATACCAGTGATGTAAGCCTGAGTCAATTGATTTGGACTCAAATGCTTCAGTGACTCAGCTTGGACTTCACTCAACAATAAATGATGCACTGGGCTTGGTTCAGTAACATAAAGCTTTCATCCAGAAACATTACTGAACAGAAAATCGGTTTCCTCCTTTGAACATTCTCCCATGATCTCATGCTTTTAGCCTACCGGACATGTGATGGAAGCAGTAACAGCAAATGCATTAGGCAACGGGCTTGAGGTGAAAGGATCCTTCTAAAGCTTTTCAAATACTTTAGAAGCTTCCTTGATTGTGCAGTGGGGACAGGCTGCTGAGCAGACTTCATTCCCTACTTCAAGCTCATTGACTAACACATTTGCTCTTTCCCTTCGAAAAATGCACCCCATGCTCTGGGGGTGAGTCTTGCCTGCTGCTCCTAGGAAAAGTTTTAGACAGCTCCTCTGATCATAGAATCATAGAATCATAGAATTGCAGAGCTGGAAGAGACCACGAGGGCCATCCAGTCCAACCCCCCTGCCACGCAGGAAATCTTGATCAAAGCATCCCCGACAGATGGCAATCCAGCCTGTGTTTAAAGACCTCCAAGGAAGGAGACTCCACCATGCTCCGAGGGAGTGTGTTCCACTGCCGAACAGCTCTTACTGTCAAAAAGTTCCTCCTAATGTTGAGGTGGAATCTCTGTTCCTGGAGCTTGCACCCATTGCTCCGTGTTCCAGTCTCTGGAGCAGCAGAAAACAAGCCTGCTCCATCCTCAGCGTGACATCCCTTCAAATACTTAAACAGGGCTATCATATCGCCTCTTAACCATCTTTTTTCCAGGCTAAACATACCCAGCTCCCTAAGTCTCTCCTCATAAGGCATGGTTTCCAGACCTTTCACCATTTTAGTTGCCCTTCTCTGGACACGCTCCAATTTGTCAATATCCTTTTTGAATTGTGGCACCCAGAACTGGACACAGTATTCCAAGTGAGGTCTGATGTGCAGTGGGGATAAACTGCTAAGTGGGCCTAAACCCCTGCCTCACGCCCAGAGCATAGGGTGCATTTCTCGGAGGGGAATAGCAAATGTGTTAGGCAATGGTTAGAAAAATGGTTAAAAAGGGGTATTGGGAATCCCTGATGAAAAGAATCCTAGATAGACCGGACTCTGCAGTTCAGGACCTATTCTACATGCAGAATGCAGGGGGTGTGGGTTGTGCAGAAAATAACTTCACTTACTGCACAGGAAACAGCATTTTCTGCACAGAAAATAACATTCTCATGTTCTCCTGGAGTTTGTTATACAATGGAAAGGAGAAGCCAGGCATAGTCAGACACGTGTTCTCAACTTTAGGAGAGCTGATTTCAATAAACTTAGGGAAATACTGGGGGTGATCCCATGGTCAGGAATACTAAAAGAGAAGAGACCTCAAGACGGATGGGACTTTCTCAAAAGGGAGATACTGAAGGCACAATTTCAAACAGTACCAATGAGGAAGAAAAATGGGAGGTGTCTCAAGAAACCAGGATGGATGACTAAAGAACTTTCAACGGAGCTAAGTTTTAAACAGAACATGTATAGGAAATGGAAAAAGGGGGAAATCACCAAAGAAGAATTCAAACAGATAGTGAACATGTGTAGGAGTAAAGTCAGGAAAGCTAAAGTGCAGAATGAACTCAGGCCTGCTAGAGAGGTTAAGAACAATAAAAAGGATTCTTTTGGGTACGTCCACAGCAAAAGGAGGAAAAAGGAAATGGTAGGGCCACTACGTAGAGAAGATGGCAAAATGCTAACAGGGGACAGAAAAAAGGCAGAATTACTCAACACCTTCTTTGCCTCAGTGTTTTCAGAAAAGGTAAAGGGTGACCAACCTGAGGATAAAGGTACAGAAGACACAACAGGGGAAATCCAGCACAGAATAAGCAAAGAGGTAGTACAGGAATACCTTCTTAATCTAAATGAATTTAAATCTCCAGGACCAGATGAACTACATCCAAGAGTATTAAAAGAGCTGGCAAATATAATCTCAGAGCCATTGGCAATAATCTTTGAGAACTCCTGGAAAACAGGAGAAGTCCCAGCAGGCTGGAGGAGGGCAAACATTGTCCCCATCTTCAAAAAGGGGAAAAAAGAGGATCTCAACAATTATCGTCCAGTTAGTCTGACATCAATACGAGGGACTATTCTAGAGCAGATCATTAAACAGAGAGTCAGTGAACATTTAGAAGGCAATGTCATAATCACAAAAAGTCAACATGGGTTTCAGACAAACAAGTCATGCCAGACTAATCTGATCTCTCTTTTTTTTTTTATAAAATTACCAGCTTGGTAGATGAAGGGAACGCTGTGGATATCGTATACCTTGATTTCAGTAAGGCCTTTGACAAGATTCTCCATGACATTCTTGCAAACAAGCTTGTAAAACATGGGCTAGATAAGTTAACTGTTCAATGGATTTGTAATTGGTTGATCGGCCAAACCGAAAGGTGCTCAGCAGTGGCTCCTCTTCGTCTTGGAAAGATGTGAACAGTGGGGTGCCACAAGGTTCGGTCCTGGGCCCAGTGCTATTCAACATCTTTATCAATGACTTGGATGACGGAATTAGGGGCATACTTATCAAATTTGCAGATGACACCAAATTAGAGGAGTGGCTAATACCCTAGAGGACAGGATCAAAATTCAAAATGACCTGGATAGACTGGAGAGCTGGGCCAAAGCTAACAAAATGAAATTCAATACAGAGAAATGTAAGGTACTGCACTTAGGGCGAACAAATGAAATGCATAGATACAGGATGGGGGAGACGTGGCTGAACAAGACTACGTGCGAAAGGGATCTAGGAGTCCTAGTAGACCACAAGTTGAACATGAGTCAACAGTGTGATACGGCAGCTAAAAAGGCCAATGCGATTTTGGGCTGTATCAATAGAAGTATAGTGTCTAGATCAAGGGAAGTAATAGTGCCGCTCTATTCTGCCTTGGTCAGACCTCACCTAGAATACTGTGTCCAGTTCTGGGCACCGCAATTCAAAGAGGATATGGACAAATTGGAGCGTGTCCAAAGAAGGGCGACTAAAATGGTGAAAGGTCTGGAAACGATGCCTTATGAGGAGAGACTTAGGGAGCTGGGTATGTTTAGCCTGGAAAAAAGACAGTTAAGAGGTGATATGATAGCCCTGTTTAAGTATTTGAAAGGGTGTCATGTTGAGGATGGAGCAGGCTTGTTTTCTGCTGCTTCAGAGACTGGAACATGGAGCAATGGATTCAAGCTCCAGGAACAGAGATTCCACCTCAACATTAGGAGGAACTTTTTGACAGTAAGAGCTGTTCGGCAGTGGAACACACTCCCTCGGAGCGTGGTGGGGTCTCCTTCCTTGGAGGTCTTTAAACAGAGGCTGGATGGCCCTCTGTTTGGGATGCTTTGATCGTGATTTCCTGCATGGCAGAGGGTTGGAATGGATGGCCCTCATGGTCTCTTCGAACTCTGCAATTCTATGATTCTATGATTCTTTGATTAAAATAAAAAGAACCCTGTTTCTACACTAGCTATACTTAGCATATTATACTCCGTTATCTATCTATCTAAAACCCTTTGGTATGTTTCCATTCCCACTCTGCTGATTGGCTGCTTAGGAAAGATGTCAAGAGTATGATCATTTGACACATTAATATATAACCTTTCAAATCAACTATAATGGCATATGTTACACCAGGTACAGCTAGTTTCATTCCGAGAGCCCCTCCACCACCACTACCATGCAACCACATGTATACATACACAATACTAGACACACACACACACCATGTGCATCAGGATGCAAGACCCCTTTGCCACTGGCATGCAATCACATGTACACACACATTCCATGCTACACACACACACACACACCATGCAAAACACACACCACACTTGGCAGGATGCGAGAGCCCCTCCGCTGCCACAATGCAACCATTACACACACACCACACTACACACAGACAGACACTAGGCTACACACACACACACACCATGCTACACACATGGCAGGGTGTGAAAGCCCCTCCACCACCACCATGCAACCATGAATAACCATAGAATCATAGAATCATAGAATTGCAGAGTTGGAAGAGACCACGAGGGCCATCCAGTCCAACCCCCCTGCCACGCAGGAAATCTTGATCAAAGCATCCCCGACAGATGGCCATCCAGCCTCTGTTTAAAGACCTCCAAGGAAGGAGACCCCACCACGCTCCGAGGGAGTGTGTTCCACTGCCGAACAGCTCTTACTGTCAAAAAGTTCCTCCTCATGTTGAGGTGGAATCTCTGTTCCTGGAGCTTGCACCCATTGCTCCGTGTTCCAGTCTCTGGAGCAGCAGAAAACAAGCCTGCTCCATCCTCAGCGTGACATCCCTTCAAATACTTAAACAGGGCTATCATATCGCCTCTTAACTGTCTTTTTTCCAGGCTAAACATACCCAGCTCCCTAAGTCTCTCCTCATAAGGCATGGTTTCCAGACCTTTCACCATTTTAGTTGCCCTTCTCTGGACACGCTCCAATTTGTCAATATCCTTTCTGAATTGTGGTGCCCAGAACTGGGCACAGTATTCTAAGTGAGGTCTGACCAAGGCAGAATAGAGTGGCACTATTACTTCCCTTGATCTAGACGCTATACTTCTATTGATACAGCCCAAAATCGCATTGGCCTTTTTACCTACCGCATCACACTGTTGACTCTTGTTCAACTTGTGGTCTACTAGGACTCCTAGATCCCTTTCGCACGTAGTCTCATTCAGCCAGGTCTCTCCCATCCTGTATCTATGCATTTCATTTGTTCGCCCTAAGTGCAGTACCTTACATTTCTCTGTATTGAATTTCATTTTGTTAGCTTTGGCCCAGCTCTCCAGTCTATCCAGGTCATTCTGAATTTTGATCCTGTCCTCTAGGGTATTAGCTACTCCTCCCAATTTGGTGCATACCATGCATACACACACCATGCTACACACACACAGCACACACACAACATGGTACACACACACCACACACAGCAGGATGTGAGACCCCCTCTGCTGCTGCCATGCAACTGGGCACATACCACGCTAAACACACACACACCATACTATATACACCACACATGGCAGGATGCAAGAGCCCCTCTGCCACCACCATGGAACTGCACACACACCACACTACACACACACACACACCATGCTACACACACCACACTATACATACACCACACGCAGCAGGATGCGAGAGCCCTTCTGCCACCGCCATGTAATTGTGCACACACACACATACCACGCACACCAGGACACGAGAGCCCTTCTGCCACCACCATGGAATTGCACATACACAAACACACCCCATGATACACACACATACCACACTACATACACACCACACACACCACGATGTGAGAGCCCCTCCACCACTGGCATGTTTAGAAAGGACTTGAAGCTTTCCACATGTTCTGCCCCCAGTGTTCTGATTGGCTGTCCAACGAAGAGCTTTAATTGGTTGGTAAGTTTCATAAGTGGCTAATCAGCACACTGGGAACAGCAACATACCGAAGAGAATTATATAGAGAGATGTTTACTCAGAAACACTTTCTCTCAGGTATGTACACATAGGATGGTAGCCTCAAGCACTTACTTAGTTCTCCTGTTGAAGTCAACAGTTCTCAAGTGACATTTCTTTGTTTTTTCTTTTTTTTAAAAAAAATAAAATTATAAGTACTGGATTTTATACCATTTGAATTTTACTGTTGGACAAATAATTAAAACCCCAAGTAAGGAACCAATGAGATTTATATAAAATCTCCCCAAACATCTGTTGTTTGTTTAATGAAGAGACAGGACACATATACTGCTGTTGCTATTCAGCATCTCTTGTATTTCAACACGATGACAAAGGTAAAATATGTGACACAGTCTGTGTACAGATGGTCTGCAACCTAAAATCCACAATTCTAAACATTTGTTTTGGTTTACATTCTTATGATGGTTTTGTAATACCAGAACAGCATGTCCTATAGAGTTGCACTTTTATCACTACTGGTAACTGCTGGAATTGTTGCTAGCATGTCCTACTACCCTTCCCTATAATATCTCATAATTGGAAATATTGGACTCTTCAAAGGGGTCAAGTAGACCAGGGTGATCCAAAAAGAGTTTAGGTGGAGGTCAAAAGGACCTGTGAAGGTGTCTTAGAAATATATTAGCAAGCAAGGCCAAACTAGGATTGAGTGAAAAGCCCCTGGTAAACAAAGCCATTATAGAGGCATGTGCTGATCCCTTCTTGGGCACCTCAGCAATGAGTCATTCAACTAAACCATCAAGTGACCTTTCCAACCCCAGTCCCAAGGAAATATCTTCTCAGTACCCATTCCTGTCCTGCAGTGTGAGGTTGTCGTAAACCCATCAATTCCTATCTCCCAGCAATCAGCAATCAGCTAAGTTTCAGTTTTCTTTGTTTACCCAGTGGGAAACTCATCTAGGCTTTGTCCTAGCCAAAGTACCCCCTTCAGGATATGAATCAGGGTATAAATATTAGTCCCTAAACAACAGAAAGGTGTGCCACTGTGTATGAGACCATCCACTCTCTTTCTCGGCACATCCCCAGACTGAAACTTCCAGTGCCACCCTCAGACTTCTGAGTACTTCGAAACTCCACTCCCTTAATACTGGTAACTATTGCCCTATTTTCTGAACTTGTCCCTCTATCCAGCCTTTGTGCCTTACTCTTCAATAGCCTTGTGTGGTTTCTGTGAACATGTGTTGCATTTGTGAATGCTTTTTGTGCTATTTCCGATAAATTTATTCCACTTTAACCTGGAGTTCTCTGCAGTTAGTACTGGTATACATAGGTGAAAAGGTCCCCACCATTATTCTCCTCTTGCAGGCATAATATTTGAGCTAATAATTTCCCCATCTAGAGTTTGATATCACGGGTGGGCCTCAAAGTCACCCCCCCCCCCATATCTTAGGGTAACAAGCCAGTCTTATATTACCACAGTGCTTTGGATGTAAATTTGCAATGTGTGTTCTCAAACATTTCCATGAACCCTTAGCAGCACCATGACGGACGTGCTGAGCTCCTTAGAAAGCATGCTGATGTGGAGTGGGTTCTCTGGAACTAAAAATCCTGAAACCCATTGCACCCTGTAACAGGCAAAGTCAAAGTAGTTTGCAAAAAGCTAGTTAATTTTTGTACTTCCAGTACAGGACACTGTTAGTAAAATATATGCAAAGAGATCACTGATCAGTTTCAGAAATGATATTCAATTGGATGTAGCATCTACAATAAGTGTTGGAGTAGAGGGGAAAATATTTTTGTAGACAGTGCTAAAACAAAGACAAACTCTGCAAGAAAGAAAGTAGCCTAAAACAAAAAGGGAAAACAAACTTCTGTTAGTGCTTTCTCTTTCAAGCACTGTGTTTCTGTTTCTCAGCATTAGGTGGTAGTGAATGTCTGCGGAAGGGGCTTTATTCTTAATCAGCTTTACTGTGAGAGTTAGTAATTTTTGTATTTAGTGTAACCAGGAACTATCCCTATAATGTTGTTTTAGGGCTATTCAGTAAAGGCTAGTTATGTACTAGAAATCTTTTTAGGACATATTATTTTCTAGCATTAGTATCTTCAGTTCTTGCTTCCATATTTTTTAGCATCTACCTTTCTTTACATTTATGGCAATTAGAATAGTAGTCTTTAAATCCGTTAGGACAGAAAGTGGTTTGCTTCTCTTGTGAAGAAGACTTAAGAACTGGTTTTTATTTTAGCATGAGCTTTTGTAGATATAAACCCACTTCCTCGGATGCAGTTTCAAATGGTATTAAGGCCTCAGGCATAAAGATTACAGTAGGACCCCCGTATCCATGGAGGATTGGTTCCAGCCCCCCCCCAAAATAACAAAATCCATGGATAAAAATGAACACCCAATTTCTGCCCCAGAAGCGATCCTGAGCAGTGATCCCAGGGGCAAAGAAAGGAGGGAGGCAGATTTCTCCTCCCCTCTCTTTGCCTCCGTGTTGCAATTTCTTCGGAGCGATCCGGGTGAGCGGCCCCAGGGGCAAAGGGAAAAGAGAGGTGAGATCTCTCTTCCTCCCTTCCCTCTCCATCCACCCCCCCACACCTGTCACCATCAATGGATAGGTTGAATCAGCGGATGGCAAATCAGCAGATGCGGGAGGGCTACTGTATTTATACAGTTGTGGGAATGGGATAACATCCTGCTTCACAAAAGCTGCAGAGCTGTTTAGGCTGGAAGTCAACCTGAAGAAAACGGAACTTCTTTACCAGCCTGCACCACAGGATGAACACCACCATCCCCACATTGCCGTCAGCAACTCTGTGCTCAAGTCCATTCAGCAGTTCACCTACCTGGGAAGCATCATCTCCTCAGATGCCAAGATTAACAAAGAGATCGATCACAGATTAGCAAAGGCACATAGCACATTTGGAAGACTTCACAAAAGAGTCTGGAGTAATAAACACCTGAGGCGAAGCACAAAAATCAGTGTGTATAGAGCCATTGTACTGTCTATTCTCCTTTATGGGTCTGAAACATGGGTCACCTATCGCCACCACTTACGACTCCTCGAACGCTTTCATCAGCACTGTTTATGCACAATCCTAAATATACACTGGACTGACTATGTGACAAATGTTGCTGTCCTTGAGCAAGCAGGGATCACCAGCATTGAGGCCATGATATTGAGAACACAGGTGTGCTGGGCTAGGCATGTTTCTAGGATGGAGGACCATCGCCTCCCCAAAATAGTACTCTATGGTGAACTCACCACAGGTCAGCGTAAGAGGGGCACTCCAAAAAAGTGATACAAGGACTCCCTGAAACAACACCTCAGGCTCGGCCAAATTGATAACCAACAATGGTCCGCCCTGGCCTCACATCGGGAGGCATGGAGACGCACTATCCACAACGCGGCAGCCTTATTTGAGAACTCACGCCGAACAAGTCTTGAAGAGAAATGACAACGCAGAAAAAATCACAACCCGGAAACATCACCCAAGGAAAACTTCTGCTGTGCTTTCTGCAACCGGACTTGTCTACCTTGGATTGGCCTTTTTAGTCATCAGCGCGCTTGCAGAAAGCACGGGACGAGTCCTTCCTGAATCTTCGTTTGCGAAGAGAAGCCAGAGAGAGAAAGAGAGAGGGAGTGGGATAGAAATGTAATAGGATACAGAAAGATGCAAATCATGGATTTGTAATTGGTTGACCGGCTGAACCCAAAGGGTGTTCAGCAGTGGTTCCTCTTCGTCTTGGAAAGATGTGACCAGTGGGGTGCCACAGGGTTCTGTCCTGGGCCCAGTGCTATTCAACATCTTTATCAATGACTTGGATGAGGGAATTAGGGGCATACTTATCAAATTTGCAGATGACACCAAATTAGGAGTAGCTAATATCCTAGACGACAGGATCAAAATTCAAAATGACCTGGATAGACTGGAGAGCTGGGCAAAAGCTTAACAAAATGAAATTCAATATAGAGAAATGTAAAGTACTGCACTTAGGGCGGAAAAATGAAATGCATAGATAGGATGGGGGAGACCTGGCTGAAAGAGACTACGTGCGAAAGGGATCTAGCAGTCCTAGTAGACCACAAGTTGAACATGAGTCAACAGTGTGATGCGGCAGTTAAAAGGCCAATGCAATTTTGGGCTGTATTAATAGAAGTATAGTGTCTAGATCAAGGGAAGTAATAGTGCCACTCTATTCTGCCTTGGTCAGACCTCACCTATAATAATGTTTCCATTTCTGGGCACCACAATTAAAAAAGGATATTGACAAATTGGGGCATGTCCAGAGAAGGGCAACTAAAATGGTGAAAGGTCTGGAAACCATGCCTTATGAGGAGAGACTTAGGGAGCTGGGTATGTTTAGCCTGGAAAAAAGATGGTTAAGAGGCGATATGATAGCCCGGTTTAAGTATTTGAAGGGGTGTCACGTTGAGGATGGAGCAGGTTTGTTTTCTGCTGCTCCAGAGACTGGAACACGGAGCAATGGATGCAAGCTCCAGGAACAGAGATTCCACCTCAACATGAGGAGGAACTTTTTGACAGTAAGAGCTGTTCGGCAGTGGAACACACTCCCTCGGAGCGTGGTGGGGTCTCCTTCCTTGGAGGTCTTTAAACAGAGGCTGGATGGCCATCTGTCGGGGATGCTTTGGTCGTGATTTCCTGCGTAGCAGGGGGTTGGACTGGATGGCCCTCGTGGTCTCTTCCAACTCTGCTATTATATGATTTTTTGACCCTTTCAGTGGACTGCATAAGGTGATACAGGTCTTTCAGATCTTTACAGAGGTCAGTTAGTGTTGGTGTGTGAAAGCAATAAATCTGCTTACCAAAGGTTGGTTTCACAGGGTTCAAATTCTCTCTGAGAAAATTCCTTTTGTTATATATGCAACCGCAATACCTCTTGTATTAATTTATGTAGTATGCCATGAAGTGATTTTCTTTATTCATACTTTTGCTAATAGATTGGAATTTGTGAATATAATGCAATACAGCTATTTCACTTTCTAGTTTTCCTTTGTAATTTCCTTGTTTAAGGACTGCAACCTGTAAATCCCTTACTGTGTACCCCACAAAGGTTGAAATGTTCTGCAATTGGTTTTTGGGTATTGCCATTCCTAATGTCAGATTTGTGTCCACGAGGAGAGCTGAAATGCTCTGCAACCCTGTTGCCATTCCTAATATTGGATTTCATTTCAAATGTTCATTTGCTGATTTGGGATTCAGACATAAATGCCAGTCCATTAGCAGAGGTATGAACAGATATATTCTCAGCTATTTTCAGTCTTTCTCATCCTCAGTGAAAACTAAGTCACTCAAAAACCTGTTTAAAGAAAGCAATAACATTTTATTTGTGGGGTGATTTAGGGAGGGGGATTCTCAGCTCTTTCCCTGATCCAAGCAAAGCTGTTCAAGGACAGAGCTGAGGAAAAGGGCATTAACAACCTGGAGGCTATATTGTGCCATCTCTAGCTGAAGGTATCCTTGGAAAAGCATGTCATGGAAATCCCTGAGAAAGAAGAAGGCCAAGCATCCCGGCACTGGAAGCATTACCTTTGACTCTTGACCTTCCTGGCCTGTGATAGAATTAAGGCTACTCAATTTAACCCATCATTTCAAAACCTACCTGGCCAATGAAGTAACTGGGACAGTGTAAGTCAATAAAGGCTACTGTTTTGAATTCAAAGTTTCAGTGGAGTTTATGGAGGTGGGCTAATCTGAAGTACTCCTAATGGAAAGCACCTTTCCCCCAAAGAAGCAAGAAGTTCATGAAAGATTTACTTAAACTACAATCTTATGCATATGTACCTGGGAGAAAATCCAATTGAAATTTGCTTTTACATAGGACATTCTCAGATTAGCATCTAAATATGCGGTAATTCTGCAAATGAGGATAGTGGAAACATTGTGGCATTATTACACTTATTATTGCATGTTGCTGTAATCACGCAAAAGAACTGCCACAGAATTATCACAAGCCGACCACTAATGCTTTAAGAATGGCAGTTTACTTCTGTGATTTAGCATGGGATTGATTTCAGTGGTTCTCACGAGAAGACACAAACACACTTCAAACTCCAAAAACACCTTAATAAACCAAGTACAGTTGTCCCTCCACATTCACGGATTTGACATTCACGGATTTGAGTATTCACGGCTTGAAAAATATTCTTAAAAAAATAACAATCCTAATAGTAAACCTTGATTTTGCCATCTTATATAAGGGACACCATTTTGCTCTGCCATTGCATATAATGCGACTTGAGTATTCACGGATTTGGGTATTCACGGGGGGTCCTGGAACCAAACCCCAGCGAATGTGAAGGGACAACTGTAAATAAACACACAAGCACTGAAACAAACCTAACATAATTTAAACTAAATGGGACAGTTCATAAAAAGAGTGTCCTGTGCCTTGTTTTCATATTGCCATCTGGGCGTTTTCTCGCTGAGGACCACCCATTCATGCTGTAATCTTGTGACTACAACGGGACATGGTTTCACATACCATCAATACAGTGAAAAAAATTGATATTGGAGATCTATTCATGGCTTGTCCCATGAATTAGAAGAAATGCCTGGAACATGCTGTAACCACATGATGACAATGACATTGTGTGATAGCGGGATCCATTCGTGCTACTGTGGCATCATAATCCTGTGATTTTTGCTGCATCTGATAATGTCCATAGAATCACGCTCCTTAGAGTCTACAATTTAAAATTAAATTTGAAATGTACATATAATGTGTACCTTTAAACAACATATTCTTAATGGTTTTTGCTGTGAAATTTCTGGTTTCAAGCCATGATTATTAGAATAGGGTAAATAATGGGAGGGTCACACAATATTCCAGGTGAGGTCTGACCAAAGCAGAATAAAGTGGTATTATTACATACCTTGATCTAGACACTATAGTCCTATGAATGAAGCCTAGAATCACATTGCTGTTTTTTTTGTTTTTTTTTTTAACCTGCTGCATCACATTGTCCACTCATGTTCAGCTTGTGGTCTACTAAGAGTCCTAGGTCCCTTTCACATGTAGTGTCTGTTGTCAAGCTATGTGTCACCCATCCTATATCTCTGCATTTCATTTTTTCTGCCTAAATGTAGTACCTTACACTTCTCTCTCTTGAAATCATAGAATCATAGAATTGCAGAGTTGGAAGAGACCACAAGGGCCATCCAGTCCAACACCCTGCCATGCAGGAAATCATGATCAAAGCATCCCTGACAGATAGCCATCCAGCCTCTTATCAAGGGCAATGAGGAAGAACAGCATGGACAGACTTCAGGGGCAGAGCAGGGGACCTTGAGAGGACCACTGCAAGGAACAGCAGCTGCGAAGCCTCAGCGGAGGCGTGTGGTGGTGGTGGGAGACTCCTTGCTGTGAGGTTCAGAAGCAGTGGTTTGTGGGTCTGACAAGATGTCTCGGGAGGTGTGTTGTCTCCCTGGGGCAAAGATCCGTGATGTGACGGAGCGGCTAACAAGACTCGTCAAGCCTACGGATCATTACCCCTTCCTTTTGGTCCATGTGGGAACCAATGATACTGCAAGGCACAGCTTTCCCAAGATCAGAAGAGAGTATGAGGCTCTGGGGAGGAAGCTGAAAGAAATGGATGCACAGGTAGTCATCTCGTCTCTTCTGCCAGTTGAAGGGCATGGTCCAGGAAGAGAGAGGAAAATAGCCGATGTAAACAACTGGCTCCGTAGATGGTGTTGCCGAGAACAATTTGGATTCTTGGATCATGGACTGCGCTTCCATGAGGGGGGACTTCTGGCAAGAGATGGGGTGCATCTCACACCAGTTGGAAGAAACGTTTTTGCCTACAGTTTCAAGAATTTGATCAGGAGGGCTTTAAACTGAGTCATACGGGGGAGGGAGACAGTATTCTGGAAGGCAAAAGGGCTGGAGAAAATAGTCAAACTGACATAGAGGGAACAAGGCAAACAGTGCAAGGACCCAACAGTGGGAGGCAAAAAAAAAAAAACTTGCACAGGCAGCAAGTTAAAGGGAACACATGGTCTTAGATATCTCTACACTAATGCACAGAGCAGGGAAAATAAGCAAGATGAACTCGAACTCCTAGCACTACAAAATAAATATGATATAATAGGCATTACTGAAACCTGGTGGGATGAGTTGCATGATTGGAATGTAGGAATAGAGGGGTATAACCTTTTTAAGAGAAACAGGCCAAACAGGAAAGGAGGAGGAACAGCATTATATGTCAAGGATATTTACACTAGTGAAGAGATCCATGACATCAATACTGGAAGCCAGGTGGAGAGCATCTGGATAAAAATTAAAGGGGAGGGAAACAACATGGATGTTATTGTTGGACTCTACTACAGACTCCCAAGTCAGACGGAGGAATTGAATGATGCCTTTCCAGAACAGATGACTACACATGCAGAAAGGAGAGATGTAGTAGTGATGGGTGACTTCAACTATCCTGATATTTGCTGGAAATCTAACTCAACCAAAACTTCAAGGTCTAGCAAATGATTTTCTTTTCTTTTCTTTTCTTTTCTTTTTTCTTTTTCTTTTTTTTAAATGTTTTAATATATTTTTTATTAATTTAATAATCATACATTATATTGTCCAATCAATACTTAGTTGTTATAACACATACAATTACTATAAACATCACAATTTTCTATTAACTAATTTCAAAAGTTAACATAGATTCTTTACTATAATTCTATTCAAAAATATTAATTCCCCTACCCCCCAACCTCAGTGCTCCCCTTGTTGAAATGATTTTGTTAGTGTTGGCCCAGCTCCCAATCTGTTAATGTCATTATGAATTCTAATCCTGCCTGCTACCCATCTTAATTTGGTTTCATTTGAAAATTTGATAAGAATGCCCACTATTCCATCATACAAGTCATTGATAAAGATGTTGAATAGCACAGGGCCCAGGACAAAACCCTGTGGGACCCCACTAGTAATTTCTGTCCAGGATGAAGAGGAGCCATTGGTGACTATCCTTTGGGTTCAGTGGGTCAAGCAGTGATAAATCCACCTAACAGTAGCATTGCCTACTCCATAGAGGATATTGACGAAGGGCTTACTGACATCAAGATATGCTACTTCTACAGCATTCCCTTCATCTACCAAGTTTTTCATTCTATCAGAAAAAGACATAAGATTAGTCTGGCATTACTTTTTTTTGAGACCAGGTGGCACATTGGTTAAATGCCAGTACTGCAGCCACAACTTTGCAAGTTCCACCCAAGGGCTCGAAGGTTCACTCAGCCTTCCATCCTTTCGTACATCTGTAAAATGAGTACCCTGCTTGTGGGGACAATTAGCTAACACAGATTGGAAACCACGTAGTGCCTAGCATGCTATAAAGTAGTGCAGATCTGTAAAATCCTGTTGCTTAACAATTTGTAAGTCGCTCTGAGAGCCTCTGTGGCTGAAGAGCGGGGTATAAATATCTAAAAATAAAAATAAAATAAATAAAATAAAATAACTGAGAAACCCATGTTGACTTTTAGAGATCATGGCATTCCTTCCTAAGGCTTACAGACTGACTAATAATAAACTGACTCTTGAATATTTCTATTATTGATGTCAGGCTGACTAGGTGATAACTGTCGGGGTCCTTTTCCCTCCCCCATGAAGATGGGCACAACATTTCCCCTCCTTAGTCTGCTGGGATGTCTCTCGTTCTTCAGGAATTCTCAAAGATTATTGCCAGTGGTTCTGCCAGTTCTTTTAATACTCTTGTATATAGGTCATCTGGCCCTGGAGACTTAAAGTCATTTAGAGTAGCCATGTATTCTTAGAATCATAGAATCATAGAATTGCAGAGTTGGAAGAGAGCACGAGGGCCATCCAGTCCAATCCCCTGCCATGCAGGAAATCACGATCAAAGCTTCCCTGACAGATGGCCATCCAGCCTCTGTTTAAAGACCTCCAAGGAAGGAGACCCCACCACGCTCCGAGGGAGTGTGTTCCACTGCCAAACAGCTCTTACTGTCAAAAAGTTCCCCCTAATGTTGAGGTGGAATCTCTGTTCCTGGAGCTTGCATCCATTGCTCCGTGTTCCAATCTCTGGAGCAGCAGAAAACAAGCTTGCTCCATCCTCAACATGACACCCCTTCAAATACTTAAACAGCGCTATCATATCGCCTCTTAAACTTCTTTTTTCCAGGATAAACATACCCAGCTCCCTAAGTCTCTCCTCATAAGGCATGGTTTCCAGACTTTTCACCATTTTAGTTGCCCTCCTCTGGACACGCTCCAATTTGTCCATATCCTTTTTGAATTGTGGTGCCCAGAACTGGACACAGTATTCTAGGTGAGGTCTGACCAAGGCAGAATAGAGCGGCACCATTACTTCCCTTGATCTGGACACTATACTTCTATTGATGCAACCCAAAATCGCATTGGCCTTTTTAGCTGCCGCATCACACTGTTGACTCATGTTCAACTTATGGTCTACTAGGACTCCTAGATCCCTTTTGCACGTAGTCTCATTCAGCCAGGTCTCCCCCATCCTATATCTATGCATTTCATTTTTTCAACCTAAGTGCAGTACCTTACATTTCTTCGTATTGAATTTCATTTTGTTAGCTTTGGCCCAGCTCTCCAGTTTATCCAGGTCATTTTGAATTTTTATCCTGTCCTCCAGGGTATTAGCTACTCCTCCTAATTTGGTGTCATCTGCAAATTTGGTATTATTATTATTATTATTATTATTAAAACACACTTTTTGTATGTTTTTATTGTATGTTTTTTAAACATGTGAACTGTTTTGCATCTCAGCCTTGGGAGAAAAAGCAGGTTATTATTATTATTATTATTATTAATAATAATAATGATAATGATAATAACTTGCTTTCCCCCCCAAGGCTGAGATGCAAAACAGTTTACACGTTTAAAAACCATACAATTAAAACATACAAAAAGTGTACATTAAAACAGAATTAAACTAATTACTGTATTAAAACAATATAAAAATATCTAAAAGAATAAAATATACTGAAAAGTATTAACAACTTTTTAATTTTTTTTAAAAAAAAGATAAAAAGCTTTTAGTAACAATTCAGTAAACCTATACAGCATCGCCTAGCCTGTTCTTTTCAAACTGTCTGTTTTAAAAGACTGCCTGAATAGAAAGGTTTTGGCCTGCTGCCAAAAGGACAGCAGGGAGGTTGTCACTCTGGCCTCCTTGGGAAAGAATTCCAGAGTCTAGGGGCAGCCACTGAAAAGGCCCTCTCTTGAGTGGTAGGAATGAGAGAAGGGCCTCTTCTGAAGATCTCAGGGCCCAGGCCAGTTCATATGGTCTGCCAGATAGCCTGAACCTGAGTCATATAGAGCTTCATAGGTGATAACCAGCACTGTGAATTGTGCACGGAAACCAAATGGCAGCCAGTGGAGCTGTTTCAATAGGGGCAATGTATAACCCAGTTAACAGTCTGGCTGCAGCTCTTTAGACCAGCAGAAGTTTCTGAACACTCTTCAAAGGCAGCCCCATATAGCATGGATTACAGTAATCCAAGCAGGACGTAACTAAAGCATGTACCACTGTGGCCAGGTCCAGCATGTCAAGGAACTGGCACAGCTGGCGCACAAGCTTTAAGTGTGCAAAAGCACTCCTGGCCACCGCAGAGACCTGGGCCTCCAGGTTCACAGCTGAGTCCAGGAGTACCCTCACACAGTGAACCTGTGTCTTCGGGGGGAGTATAATCCCATGTAACACAGACTGAATCCCTGCTCCCTGATCTGCCTTCTGCCTGACCAAGAGCACCTCTGTCTTGTCTGGATAAAGTTTGCATTTGTTTCCCCTCATCCAGTCCATTATTGATGACAGACACTGGTTTAGGCCCAGGACAGCCTCCTTGGAATGGGGTGGAAAGGAGTAGTAGAGCTGAGTGTCATCCACATATTGATGGCATCCCATCTCACATCTCCAGAGGACCTCTCCCAGCGGTTTCATGTATATGTTGAATAGGACAACACCAAGTCCTGAGAGACCCCACAGGCCAACAGCCAAGGTATCAAAGAGGAGTCCCCCAGGAGCACCTTCTGGGTTTGCCCCTGTCCTGAAAGCAACTAGGTACCAGCAAAGTATAAACAGTACTAGCTGGAAAGGGAGCCAACTGTTAATTAGCTCACAGGAATGCAAACACAGTCCAAAAGGTCAGAGGCTTACAGCAATCAGTCAGCAAGATCCAAAGCAGTCCGAGGGTCAACAGGAGTAGGCAGCATAGTAGTCAGGGACAGTCTAAGGTCTAAGCAAGAGTCAAGGTAACAGAAGTTAAGATAACTGGTAACAGAAGTTAAGATAACTGGAATCCAGGCACTGAAGTCAGCAGGAAGCTCTCACCAGGAAGATCAGTTGATCTGACAGTTGATCTGCTCCATCGCCTCTCCCAGCATATATAAAGCAATTAAGGCTTTGTCAGGTGTTTCTTAATGAGCAGGTTTTTCTCATAAAGTCTCAGAGACTTCCTTTGAGCTTCCTTTTGAGCTCACTGGTGGGTATATGATGGTGGAGTAAGTCTCTTCTTCATCCTTATCTGAATGGGCAGGACTCTCTGCTGGGACTGATGCCAACCCATTTGGACCAGGCTCGAGCCTCTAGGTTGGTAGGGTTCCCTGCTGTCACAGGTGTGTAGATAAACCTGTGCCAGGGTCCCTAGGGCCATTCCCTGCGATGTCCTCCTCCTCCGCCTCCTCTGTCTCTATAGCCTCATCAGCCTCACGGGGCATGGCAGCCCCTCTAGGAAGGAACAGAGCCACTGTAAAACAGTACCTCCAAATCCCATCCTGGCTAAGTGGCCGAGAAGGATACCATGTTCGATGGTGTCAAAAGCAGCTGAGAGATCCAGAAGAATCGACTGGGAGACACTTCCCCTGGCCAGTTCCCTGTGTAGGACATCCACCAAGGCAACCAAATCTGTTTCCTCCAGAAATCCATGGAGGAAAGTCCAAGTTAGGATCATGTGTTCCTGCTAACTGCTGTGAGGTGAACTCACCCCTCGCCAGAAGTCCATCTTCATGAAACCACAGATCATGGTCCAAGAAGCCAAAATTGTTCCCAGTGGCACCATATGTGGAGCAAGTTGTTCACCTCCACTATTTTTCTCTTGCTTCCTGGGTTGTGTCCTTCACCTGGGAGGAGAGATGAAATCAAAATATTTGCATCAAGGTCCTTCAGCTTCTTATCCAGAGCCTCATCCATGCTCCCTTGTGATATCCTGATGGTGATACCTTGCAGTGTCATTGGTTCCCACATGGACCAAAAGGAAGAGGTAATGGTCAGTGGGTTTTATGAGTCTTGTCAGCCTCTCTTTTACATGACAGATTTTTGCCCCAGGGGGACAATACACCTCTTGAGACATCCTGTCAGGCCTGCAAACCACTGCTTCTGTTCTCCTCAGCAAGGAGTACCCTACCACTACCACACATCTCTTCTGGGGATTGGCAGGGACAAGTCCATGAACAGAAATTTGCAGTCACCTGCATATTCTTTTTTATATATTTATTTATTTTAAAGGGGAAAAAAACCAGATCATACATATATATATCCATACACAATAAATTGTGTCACAATACATCAACATTTTGTTCAACTTTTGAGAGTCAAAAGTATAAACAAGGAGGTTAGGGGAAAAAAAGGAAATAAAATTAAGATTTCCCATTCTAACATCATCCAATACAAAGTGTGACCCCTTTTGTTCATTTACTGCCAACCCTGGGATTACCTTTTTTTCCTCTTCTTTTGTTTAATTTTAAATTTGATCAGGCTTCCATCCTAGCTTATCTGGGAAATCCTAGCACAGGGAGCAAGTAAAGGGAACACATGGTCTTAAATGTCTCTACACTAATGCACAGAGCATGGGAAATAAGCAAGATGAACTTGAACGCCTAGCACTACAAAACAAATATGATATATCAGGCATTGCTGAAACCTGGTGGGACGAGTCTCATGATTGGAATGCAGGAATAGAGGGGTATAACCTTTTTAAGAGAAACAGGCCAAACAGGAAAGGAGGAGGAACAGGATTATATGTCAAGGATATTTAACCAGTGAAGAGATCCATGACATCAATACTAGAAGCCAGGTGGAGAGCATCTGGATAAAAATTAAAGGGGAGGGAAACAACAGGGATGTTATTGTGGGACTCTACCACAGAACCCCAACTCATAGAATCATTGAATCATAGAATTACAGAGTTGGAAGAGACCACGAGGGCCATACAGTCCAACCCCCTGCCAGATCAAGGGGAGTAATAGTGCCACTCTATTCTGCCTTGCTCAGGCCTCACCTAGAATACTGTGTCCAGTTCTGGGCACCACAATTCAAAAAGGATATGGACAAATTGGAGCGTGTTCAGAGGAGGGCGACTAAAATGGTGAAAGGTGTGGAAACCATGCCTTATGTGGAGAGACTTAGGGAGCTGGGTATGTTTAGCCTGGAAAAAAGACGGTTAAGAGGCGATATGATAGCCCTGTTTAAGTATTTGAAGGGGTGTCACGTTGAGGATGGAGCAAGCTTGTTTTCTGTTGCTCCAGAGATTGGAACACGGAGGAATGGATGCAAGCTCCAGGAACAGAGATTCCACCTCAACATTAGGAGGAACTTTTTGACAGTAAGAGCTGTTCGGCAGTGAAACACACTCCCTCGGAGCGTGGTGGGGTCTCCTTCCTTGGAGGTCTTTAAACAGAGGCTGGATGGCCATCTGTCAGGGATGCTTTGATTGTGATTTCCTGCGTGGCAGGGGGTTGGACTCGATGGCCCTCATGGTCTCTTCCAACTCTGCAATTCTATGATTCTATGATTCTATGAACTATGTATATTGGAGAAAAGAGGTAAGGATGAAAAGGGAGCTGGTGTCTTCCTGCTTATCCACATCCCAGTATGAGCTGTATATGTATATGTTACAATAAAAAGTAATTTTCAAACTACAGGAAAAGTGATTCCACCTAAGCATTAGGAAGAACTTCCTACAGTAAGAATGGTTTGGAATTGCAATACACTGCCTTGTAGTGTGGTGGAGTCTCCTTCTTTGGGGGTTTTTAAACAGAGGCTGGATGGCTATCTGTTGGGAATGATTTAATTGTGTATTCCTGCATGGTAGGGGTTGGACCTTGTAGTCTCTTCCAACTCTATGATTCTATGTCCGGTTATGGAATCTCGCAGGGAGAGATAGTAAGGCATGCTATCAACTGTTGCTCTTGTTACTATTCCTCATAATCCCTGACAAGGGAAAGAATGATTCCTAGTCCTCCTACCTCTTCTATGTGTCACATTCCTCCAAATGTTTACCTCCTGCTCTTAGGAACTGACTGCCTCCTCAGACACTTCCCCTGTGTGTTCTTCATCCAGGACAGTCTGTTCCATTCTATCCATGCTCACTAATACGCTGTAGAGTAGATACATGGGCCTCAAGTTGCTGGACCTTCTCTTCCAGCAGGGCCACCAACTTGAGTTTGCTGCAGGTATACCTACTCTGGCAAGAATACAAATATACCACAGGTGTTGCAGGTCCCTCACTATCCATATTCAGTAATCTTAGGTAGGCACTGAACCAGAATGTCAGGCCTTCCCCTCCAAATTCCCCTGCTCACACAAAATACCCCTGTTGACCTCACATGCTAGCTGAGCTCTTTCCCCCCCTGAGCTCAGGACATGAAGAGCTAATGGGTGCTAGCTTCTACTTGAACCAAGTGGCTGCTAGCTCCTCCCTCAACCAAGTCTCTGAATCACTTCCTCTCAGCAGATGCCCCACCTCCCTGAGACCATGTGCTCAGGTAGAGGGCCTGGGCCTACACACAGAAGAACAATAGAACACCGGAAGGTTATTGACTAAGAGGCTTATTGTATGAGGGAAGGGAAGCAACAGTGCAGCCCAATAACAGCACCTCCCATCCTGCACAACGTTGGTGTTCTACAGCTGTTCCATTCCATTCCCTTAGTGGATGGTGGTAAATGTGAATCTTTTTTCTAACAGAAGCTTTGCCATATTATAATGGCTTGAATGGGATATGCTTAAAAATAGGAGGAAAGGATGAATTTCATAAATGCTTTTACAGTGTGATTTTGAAGTTCAACTGATAGAGTTTCTAAATCTGGGTCTCTTACACTTTGCAGATATCCAGAAATAGAGTCTGGAATTAACTTAACAGTAGGAAGTAATATTCATTATTTTAGCCAAACTTTTAAAGCAGAGCCCACATTTCACTCTGATAACAAGGTATTTCTCTGCTTTTCTGGGTCTGCTCAACAGATAAAGCAGTGTTACCCCATGAAAGGATTGACGGATCATATCAGTGTACTTTCCGGTATGGATTCCTTAAGATAAGGCTCTCTCTCTGGCTTTTCTTCGCAAACAAAGATTCAGGAAGGACTCATCCCGCACTTACTGCAAGCTCGTAGATGACTAAAAAGGCCAATCCGAGATAAACAAGTCCGGTTGCAGAAAGAACAGCAGAAGGTCTCCTTGGGTGATGTTTCCAGGTTGTGATTTTTTCTGCGTTGTCGTTCCTCCTCAAGACTTGTTCGGTGTGAGTTCTCAAATAAGGCTGCAGCATTCTGGATAGTGCGTCTCCATGCTTCCCGATGTGAGGCCAGGGCGGACCATTGTTGGTGATCAATTTGGCCGAGCCTGAGATGTTGTTTCAGGGAGTCCTTGTATCGCTTTTTTGGAGTGCCCCTCTTACGCTGACCCGTGGCGAGTTCACCATAGAGTACTATTTTGGGGAGGCGATGGTCCTCCATCCTAGAAACGTGCCCTGCCCAGCGCAGCTGTGTTCTCAATATCATGGCCTCAATGCTGGTGATCCCTGCTTGCTCAAGGACAGCAACATTCATCACATAGTCAGTCCAGTGTATATTTAGGATTGTGCATAAACAGCGCTGATGAAAGCGTTCGAGGAGTCATAAGTGGTGGCGATAGGTGACCCATGTTTCAGATCCATAAAGGAGAATAGACAGTACAATGGCTCTATACACACTGATTTTTGTGCTTCGCCTCAGGTGCTTATTACTCCAGATTCTTTTGTAAAGTCTTCCAAATGTGCTATATGCCTTTGCTAATCTGTGATCGATTTCTTTGTCAATCTTGGCATTTGAGGAGATGATGCTTCCCAAGTAGGTGAACTGCTGAACGGACTTAAGCACAGAGTTGCCGATGGCAATGTGGGGATGGTGGTGTTCGTCCTGTGGTGCAGGCTGGTAAAGGACTTCTGTTTTCTTCAGGTTGACTTCTAGCCCAAACAGCTCTGCAGCTGTTGCAAAGCAGGATGTTAGGCGCTGCAGAGCTGCTTCTGTGTGGGCAACAAGGGCAGCATCAACAGCGAAGAGCAGCTCACAGACTAGATAGTTTAGAGTCTTAGTGCAAGCCCTCAGACGGCTTAAGTTAAACAAGCTACCATCAGTACAGTAACGTATATAGATGCCGTCTTCTTCTTCAAGCTCTACCGTAGCCCTTTGGAGCATCATGCTGAAGAAAATTGTAAATAAAGTTGAAGCAACAACACAACCTTGCTTCACTCCATTAGTTATTAGAAAGGGCTCTTAAAGAGCATTGCCATACATATCTGACTTGACCGCGCTGGCCCTTGTGTAGCATGATAATCATTTTAAGGAATTTGGGGGAACATCCTAGTCTTTCCAGGATCTGCCACAGATCTTTTCTACTCACAGTGTCGAAGGCTTTGGTGAGGTCAACAAATGTTACATAGAGACCCTTGTTCTGCTCTTTACATTTCTCTTGCAGTTGTCTAATATCTGTAGTACTCCTATTGGCTCTGAAGCCACATTGGCTTTCAGGAAGAAGTTCTTCTGCAATGGCAGGAACTAATCTGTTTAGGAGTATCCTTGCAAGGATTTTTCCAGCAATAGAGAGCTAGATAAGGCTAGGCGATATATATACAGATATATATATCTATACACTATATATATATATAGTTTTCCTCCCTCATTCACAGACTGTAAATGCATACAGTCATGGACTCATATGATACTGGTGAGGGTAAGCAAAGGTTTTTCTATATTGTTGTTACTATGTGCCTTCAAATCAATTCTTGCTTCATGGCGACCCTATCATGGGGTTTTCTTGGAAAAGTTTATAGGCAGAGATACTATACTTTGCTATTGATGTGTTTTAAATTAAAATTGCTTTTAATTCAATTGTATTGTAACCAAATAGCTTATTTAAATGTTTTTTACTTATATAATTTTTATGCTATTATTAGTATCTTTTTATTTAATTATTGAGAACCATCAGGACTTCTGGTTTTGGCAGAGGGGTGGGATATAAATCAATGTATTAAATTAAAGTGTAATTATAATATAATGACATATCACGAGCAGAAACTTCTGCTGCTCAGTTATCATTAACAGCCATGTTTTTCAAAAGCTATCTCGCAAGTTTCATTGGAACTTCGTTGTTGGGTATGTTCATCGGAAACGTCTGACTCCATGACTGAAGCATTTGATGCTCATCTCTTTCAGGTATAGCCATAACTTTCCGGACTTAGCTGAAGCCTACAGAACTGCCTACAGCTTAGGCACGCTGTATTGGATCACATGAAGCTGAGCAGAAACTGCAAAGGTGAGGATACTGGGTACAGTGAAGAAAATACTAAAAATGATAAATCAAGGATGATGTCTAGTTTATGTGAATTTTGCCTTGAGACACATTTTTATTCCCCCAAGCCTCTTTGCTAAACCATTTATTACTGATCCTAATTCCTCGTGCAAACTTAGTTAATACTCATGGATATCTTTTGCATACAGAATAGCAAGTGTGCTGTTAGGATGACGTGACTTGCTGTCTGATGGGTAGCTGAGCAGTGAAAGCTACCAAATTGGAGGCAGGATAGCCCAAAGGGATATTCAGCTTAAAATAAAATTATATGATACCTTTTAAAAATGTTATGGTCAATGAATATTCCATTGTTTTAATTAAGCTGTAACATACCCACAATAGAACTTGCAGATATCAGACATCTTATAAGAAAATGGGCATTTCCTCCTTTACTTGCCTAGTTATCTTCCTTTTTAAAAAATGTTATTTTTCTCCTCTGGGGTAATAAGGCTCATTTACATAATTCTCTATTCTTGGATCATAACTTTTCCCCCACCACAAGATAAAACTCACCCACCCACCCCCCAACCTTCTGATACTTTGTTTTGTTTTTTGTTCTCTAATGATGTACAGGAAGTATGGGTGGTACTTTTGTATGGATAGTTCCTTTTGTACAGGAAGTATGGATGGCCAAATTGTTAGACTGGATGAAGAATCAAAAGACCACTTCAGGCTGCAGGTGGTGATTGCCTGTTTGTATGTTCCTCTGTTTAAATCTCCTGCCTCTAGACAACTAATATATCCAAGGGGATTGTTCTCCTCCTCATTCTGCCTTGAGTCCTTTCACTGGAATGATACCTTTCAGCACAGAGGGGATGTGTTGAAAAAATTGTGGAAGTAGGGTTCTTAGGGTTTGGTTTGAATTTTTGGAGCATTACAATGGCATCACTTTGTGGCAAGGGCAGGAGGCTGCAGGCCCACTCGGATGCTGCAGGCAGCCTGGGTTTCGAGGTATTTTACAATGGGCATTGGTGCTCCCAACCTTGGCCTAGACTGGGGGGAGGCTGGTATCTAACCTCCCTTGTGTTTCTCCCAGTTCTAGCGCTGTGATTATCTGGTGGGAGGAGTTCAAGGACAAAAAAGTCTGTTTCTGGTGCGATAATCAAGCTGTGGTGTGGATTATCAACAGGCAGTCCTCCAGGTCAGGGAGAGTAATGCAGCTTGTCTGAAGATTTGTGCTGGTGTGCTTAACTTCGGACACCAGCTTCTCTGCATGTCACATTCCTGGTGTTGATAATGAGATCGCGGATGCCTTGTCTCACTTTCAGGATGACCGGTTCCGTACACTGGCCCCGGATGCAGACCCAGCACCAGCCCCCTTCCCTGCAGACCTTTGGAGCCTTGGGAAAGAACAGTGATCCAAGGGGTTGTGGACTCCTTGGTGGCATCAACGCAAGCGAGTTACAAGCGGACAGCTGATCAGTTTTATGCCTTCTGGAGGAAACAGGGTTACGGGGGCTCTTGGCCAGCAAAGGAGTGCGAGGTTCTGCATTACCTAGCCTCCTTGAAGGACCAGGGACTGGCTCCGTGTACCATCTCCACACACATGGCAATTATTTCCTTCTTCAGCAAAGCAGCAGGCTTTGGCAACCCATGCGCAACCTTCCTCATTGGGAGGGCAGTGGAAGATTGGAGGCAGGAGGCACAACAGGCAGCAAATGGCAGAAGGCCAATTTCCTATGGTATTCTGGTCAAGTTGGTGGCCATGATGCAGGTAGTCTGCCAGTATCGTTATGAGATGCTGCTCTTCAGTATGGCCTACACAACGGCTTTCTTTAGCACTCTGCGAGTTGGTGAGTTGCTCACAGAGCGACACGTCTGGCAGGGCACTGCAGCTTGGCGACATATCCTTAGGTGATGACATGCTGTGCATACAAATTTGGTGTTCCAAGTGCGACCAGCGTTGAAAAAGGGTAACTCTGTGGCTGTGGAGTCTTGTCAATTCGTCGCCCTGCCCTGTGGCCACGATGCGCAGGTTTCTGAGGGAGCACCCTGCTGGTTCTGGCCCCCTGTTCCTGCACCGCGATGGGACTCCACTGTTTGTCAGTGTGCTTAAACTTGCATTGAGGCAGCTGGGATTGCCAGTTGAGCTCTTTGGAAGCCACTCCTTCCAGATTGGAGCAGCGACCACAGCGGCACAAGGGGCCTCCCTACAGAGACCATCAAGCATCTGGGCAGGTGGCACTCCAGGGCCTTTGTGGCATACATACGACTGGACTTGGCCATCCCTATGCAGACTGCCTGAGAGACAAGAGGGTAGGCCTCTTGGTGTGGGCTATCAACGGGTTGGCAGAAGGCAGGTCCCATTGAGGGACCGCCTTTTGTGGCAGATAGCATGGGTCCAGATCTGAGGATAACAACCGGGGGGGGGTCTCCATCAAGTACAAGTTCATGGAGACCCCCTTTCCCCTCATTATAACTTGTTTCACAGGGGTGGGGAGAGTTGTCAAGCAGGTGGAGCTTGGCTGGGGGCTCTCCCCTCCATGCGGTGAGGGTCAGTGGCTACCAACAGTGGTCCATTGACCAGCACTGGGCTGGTTGATGAAGGGATCCAGACCCATGAGATGATGCCAACCAATTACAGCTGTTACCAAAGTTGTGTCCTTTTTTTATTGCCAATATATTACTATACAACACATTAGTATATTAGCTATCATATAATTTTCCATGTTATTCGTTATGTACCTAATACATTTTCTGAAGATACCTTGTGTCTGTGCATTTTTTAAGGGAGGAGAGGGGGCATCCGGGCTGGGTCCGCAAATGTATTATGTAGAGTACAAATTAATATAGAAGCCAATCAAATGAATACAAGATTGAATCACGAATGTGTAAATCAGTGCTAACTAGTTACTAGTTACTATGGTGATACATAGGCAAAGGTAGTTCAATAGTGCAGATAAATATCTAAAGTGAGGAAACTAGTTTTTGTAACAAGCTAGTCACGACAAGGATTTGCTGAGACTGAATTATACAGTTTTATTTTGGCTAATGAATTTTGGTTCAACAGTTGCATGAAGAAAGATCACTTTTAACTCCTCATTATTTTATCCAATTGTCCCTCCTATGCTGCTTCAATATCAGTGGGTTTAAGTTACAAATCGGCTAGGCACTGGGCTCTTTCTGATTGGTCTAAAAACATATGAACTTTACAATATAGCTCCAAAAAATGTGCTAGTTTTTGCCAGCTGCTATCAACTCTGCATATGTTCTTTTTGTGCCAGTGACATATTTGCCTCATCTGCAGACCCCTTCTCTCACCTCTTAGAGTTTCCATTCTTGGAAGCCTGTTTGTTGCTGGATGTAGAGGTTTCTTATATCAGCATTAAAGGCTATCAGAGCGGCTTACAAACTGTTTTAAGAAATAGCAATTTACACATCTACACTGCATTAAGCAGTTTCCAATGTGTGTTTGCTAATTTTTAAAGGAACAAAAGAGAAGAGAGAGGATTAAAGAAGAATTAGGTAAGGGAAGTAGAAAGTTCAACAGTCTTCCAAACACTGCCACACGCATTATCATATACATCTTTTGGGGAAGTGTCCAAAACAACAACAACAACAACAACAACAAACCCCTGATATGAACCACAACTATTGATGTAGACAACCATCTGTTGCATTGAGCAGGGGGCTTGGGCCTGGTGGTCCATAATGTCCCTTTCAACTCTTTGATTCTATTATTCTACATGAGCACTTTTGGACTTTTTTTTTTTTTTGGGTACCAATAAAAACCCTGAAAACTACAAGTGAGCTGCTGGACTCAACTGGCAGCTCCTTTGTGGTCCGGAGCGGGCATGCAGCCATGTCAGGCATCTTCTTCCCAGCAGGCCATGTGGACCTGCTGAGCTGGGAGGTGACCTTTTCCTGGCAGCCAATCAGTACAAAGCCTCTCTCTTTGAGCTGATTGGCTGGAGTAGTTCCTTGAGCTTCCGGAGCAGGGAAGTGTTCTCTTTGGTCCAGCAGTCAGGTATAATATCCTGGCTGCCTCACAGTACTCTCCAGTCACTCTTGGCAAGCTCACCCACCTAGCCACCCTTGGTTCAATGGTTGTTGTGTTACGGTTGCTGTATGCTATTCACCTGTCACAACTTTAGGGGGTGGTTGCCACGGGTCCCGGATCCAGGAACATCAGTTTTTGTGTCCCTGGCACCGGGAGAAGATGGGATGTCACCCTGGGGATCCTGGGCCATCTGGTGGGACTTACGCCTTCAGATGAGGATTATTTGCCCCAGCTGTAGATTCCTTCTTATCTCACTTCTCAGGATATATGTACTTCCTCATTTAGGTGGCCAATTTGTCTTGATGAAACCTTATGCCAAAGTGCGTTGGTCTGTACTTTGGCAATTTTTTTGCAGCAACCAATTAACATAGGTACAACTCTGGAATTAGCAAGAGTAGGTTTCTCAATACATCCATCAGCTTCCAAACAAGTGATACTACCACCTACATCTCTGAAAACCAACAAATATTATCTCAGATGCAATGCCTCAATCAAGAGCCATCCCATAATAATTTTGATGCCCTTAGCAGTGAGAACTTTTTCATGGGAGATGGCTCCAATTAGAATTCAATTAAAAATCCATGCTTTTAATGTGCAATTTACAAATGTGCCAACTCATTCAATTAATAGCTTCAGCCCTTGCAGGTTACTTAGGGAAGTTAAAAGAAAAGAGTATTGAGCAGTGCGTGAATCACAGAATCTTAAAAGTTTGAATGGACTGCAAGGGCTATCTAATTGTACCCCCTGCCATGTACAACTAAAGCACACCAGAAATATGTCCATCTGACCTCTGTTCAAAAACCTCCAAAGATGATGAGTCCACCACCCTCTAAAGTAGTCCATTCCACTGTCAAATACTTCTTACAGTAAAGAAGTTCTTCCTAATGTTTAAATGGAATCTCTTTTCTTGTTATTTGAAATCATTGGTTCATCTTCTAGTCTCTGGAACAGCAGAAAACAATCTTGGTCCATCTTCTATTCGAAGATACCTATCATGTCACCTCTTAGTCTTCTGTTCTCCAAGCTACATGTGCCATGCTCCCTAAGTCATAAGGCTTGTAGTCCAGACATTTGATCATCTTGGTCATCCTTCTCTGGACAAATTCCAGCTTGTCATCCTTCTTGAACAGTGGTGCCCAGAAATGGACACAGTATTCCAGGTGACATCTAACCAAAGCAGAACAGAATGGCACTACTACTTCCCTTGATCTGGAAACTCTGTTCCTGATACACTAGCTGTTTCTATTTGTCTCCAGCTTTAGGAAAATGAATCTGTAGACCATTCATAATTCTACCAACTCAGATTAGTTATAGAAATAACCAGGGAAACTGCAGGGGGACACCTTCTAAACAACTTCAGAGCTAGATCAGTCAGCAAAGACACCTAGTGGTTCTTTGATTAAAGATACATCACTTTGAGGGATCCAGAAATAAGAAAAACACTGGCCACAAGTTTGACATTTTCCTCTCTGAAATACCAGTAGATGGTGAAAGTGGAAGAAAGGAAATATCACTGAGGGAAAGTCTAGAGAGATTAAAAGTAGAGCTGAAAGTGATACTTCTGTACTTTGATCACAATTTCCAGGTTTACCTCACATGCTGAATATAAAATTTCAAATTTAAAGTTTAAATGTGCTCTTTAAATATGAAGTTTTAATCTCATCATTTGAATACATTTTATTGCCATTTTTGTCAGGTATCAAAGAAGGAAGCTGCAATCTATCAAATATGAAACACCACCAGTTTCAGCATTCAAATGCTATCAAATACGAACTGTCATATACATGTGCAATCCTATATATTTCTAATCAGAAATAAGCCCCACCGGATTCAGTGAAACTTATTCTCAGCCAAGTATGATATGGGTTGCAGTGTTAATAACCATTTCATGTCCAGTGAAGATCACAGGAAGCATCCCTTTGGAATTTACAAAATACAATTTGAATACAATTTAGAAAGTGTTTCTCAGATCTGGAAAGTAAGAGAAAAATGTTGAGTCAGCAAATCTTTCAATCATAGAATTGGAAGAGATTATGAGGGCCATCTAGTCCAACCCCCTACCATGCAGGAATACACAATCAAAGTGCTCCTGAGAGATGGCCATCCAGCCTCTGCTTAAAAACCTTCAGAGAGGGATACTCCACCACACTCTGAGGCATCGTTTTCCACTGTCAAACAGCTCTTACTATCAAGAAGTTCCTCCCATTGCTTAGATGAAATTTCTTTTTTTGTAGTTTGAGTCCATTGCTCTGTGTCCCAGGTTCTGGAGCAACAGAAAACAAGCTTTGCTCCCTCTTCAATATGACATCCTTTCAAGTATTTAAACATGGCTATCATGTCACCTCTTCACCTTCTCTCCTCCAGGTTAAACATACTCAACTCCCTAAACCACTCTTCTTAGGGCATGGCTTCTAGACCTTTTGCCATTTTGGTCCCCCTCCTCTTGACATGTTCCAGCTTGTCAATATCCTTCTTGAATTGTGGTTCCCAGAACTGGATGGAGTATTCCAAGTAAGTCTGACCAAAGCATATCTAGAAACTATACTCTTGATGTAACCTAAAATTGCATCAGTTTTTTTAGCAGCTGCATCACACTTCACTCATGTTCAGCTTGTGGTCTACTAAGACTCCTAGGTCCCTTTCACATGTGCTGTTGCCAAGCCAGGTGTCACCCATCCTATAACTCTGCATTTCATTTTTACTGCCCAAGTATAGTACTTTACATTTCTCTCTGTTAAAATTCATTTTGTTAGTTTTGGCCCAGCTCTCCAATCTGTTAAGGTCATTTTGAATTTTGATTTTGCACTCTGGGGTATTTGCTACCCTTCTTAATTTTGTGTCATCTGCAAATTTGATAAGCCATGCATTCTATTCCATCATCCAAGTCATTGATAAAAATGTTGAATAGCATTGGGCCCAGGATAGAACCCTGTGGCACCCCATTTCTCTCCAGGATGAAGAGGAGCCATTGGTGAGCACCTTCTAGGCTTATTTGGTAAACCAGTTACAAATCCACCCAAGAGTAGCATTGCCTTGCCCAGTTAGTAGTTTAATTGCAAGAATATCATAGGGGACTTTGTCAAAGGCCTTACTGAAATCAAGATATACTACATCAAAAAGATACTGTTACCTGAATTGCATGTGGTTCATGGGAACCCACTCATGTCATTCAAATTATGATATTAATATGGGGAATTTTAATTAGTTCAAATATGGCAGCAAAAGGTTGGGTAACTATCAGGATATTTACACCTGTGTATACCAATACAAACTGAGGAGACTCCAAGCCAAAAGCTAAAATAAAAATGGTTTTTATTGGAAAATAATCATGGGACCATACACACATGCACTCAAGCTTTAAGTGGCCACACGAAGATAACAAAAGATAGGTGGTAGTATTTGGATAGAGGAATAGATTTTGGGATGATAGACTATACTATACCTGTCTGACAAGCAGAGATTCATGTACAGAAGACTACTCAGGCCTAATGCTGAGATCACACACAAAACAGGCAGAGTGATGGTACGTAGAACACTGCACACTTTTGTCATGTTTTGGAGAAATAGTTATACTGGATATTGTACCCTTAAGGGGTGTTTTGAGCAGAAGACAATATTTGAATAAGTTTCCCAGAGTTAAACAATGGAAGCACTGGCTTTGTTAATTGCTGTTAATGGTTGGACATTAAAGCTGATGGGGCTGAGGTGACTTTCAATTCTGGATATGCAGAGGTGTGAAGGAAGACCTTTGCAGAATAATGGGTTTTCCAATCACTTGTTTGTTTTGGATTGTGACTCATTCCCAGGTATGTCCAGGGTGAATTAGCACAATCCTTCCTAACAGCTTGTCTAAGAGGGGTTCACATAACTAGTCCTGGGCATGCCTGAGGTTTCAGCATTTTCTGAGATAATTTCATTTGGGTCTCTGGGTGACACTTCCATGAGCCCTTCTGTGGAGGTCCTAATCGACCAGAACCCACTTGAACTATCATTTAATGCCAAATCTATTAATTATTGCCAATTAATAAATTAATGTATGGGAGGGAGTGCAAGGACAGGTAACAATACCCTTATTTTACCAAGGTTGTAACTCTATTTAAAAAAAGAGATAAGATTAATCTGGCATGACTTGGTTTTGAGAAACTCATATTCAGTGTTTTCAGAAAAGAAAAAGGTTGACCATCCTGAGGATAATGGAACAGAGGACACAATAGGGGAAATCCCGCAAAGAATAAGCAAAGAGGCAGTACAGGAATACCTTCTTAATCTAAATGAATTTAAATCTCCAGGACTAGATGAACTACATCCAAGGGTTTTAAAAGAGCTGGCAAATGCAATCTCAGAACCATTGGAAATAATCTTTGAGAACTCCTGGAAAACAAGAGAAGTCCCAGCAGACTTCAGGAGGGCAAACGTTGTCCCCATCTTCAAAAAGGGGAAAAAAGAGGATCCCAACAATTATCGTCCAGTTAGTCTGACATCAATACCAGGGAAGATTCTAGAGCAGATCATTAAACAGAGAGTCAGTGAACACTTGGAAGGCAATGCCATAATCACAAAAAGTCAACATGGGTTTCAGAGAAACAAGTCATGCCAGACTAACCTGATCTCTTTTTTTTATAAAATTACCAGCTTGGTAGATGAAGGGAATGCTGTGGACATCGCATACCTTGATTTCAGTAAGGCCTTTGACAAGGTTCCCCATGATATTCTTGCAAACAAGCTTGTAAAATGTGGGCTAGACAAGTTAACTGTTCAATGGATTTGTAATTGGTTGACCGGCCGAACCCAAAGGGTGCTCAGCAGTGGCTCCTTTTCGTCTTGGAAAGATGTGACCAGTGGGGTGCACAGGGTTCTGTCCTGGGCCCAGTATTATTCAACATCTTTATCAATGACTTGAATGACGGAATTAGGGGAATACTTATCAAATTTGCAGATGACACCAAATTAGGAGGAGTAGCTAATACCCTTGAGGACAGGATCAAAATTCAAAATGACCTGGATAGACTGAAGAGCTGGGCCAAAGCTAACAAAATGAAATTCAATACAGAGAAATGTAAGGTACTGCACTTAGGGAAGAAAAATGAAATGTATAGATGCAGGATGGGGGAGACCTGGCTGAATGAGACTACGTGCGAAAGGGATCTAGGAGTCCTAGTAGACCACAAGTTGAACATGAGTCAACAGTGTGATACGACAGCTAAAAAGGCCAATGCGATTTTGGGCTGCATCAGTAGAAGTATAGTGTCTAGATCAAGAGAAGTAATAGTGCTACTCTATTCTGCCTTGGTCAGACCTCACCTATAATACTGTGTCCAGTTCTTGGCACCACAATTCAAAAAGGATATTGAAAAACTGGAGCATGTCAGGAGAAGGGCAACTAAAATGGTGAAAGATCTGGAAACGATGCCTTATGAGGAGAGACTTAGGGAGCTGGGTATGTTTAGCCTGGAAAAAAGATGGTCAAGGGGCAATATGATGGCCCTGTTTAAGTATTTGAAGGGTTGTCACATTGAGGATGGAGCAAACTTGTTTTCTGCTGCTCTAGAGACTAGAACACAGAACAATGGATACAAGCTCCAGGAACAGAGATTCCACCTCAACCTTAGGAGGAACTTTTTGACAGTAATAGCTGTTCGGCAGTGGAACACACTCCCTCGGAGCATGGTGTGGTCTCCTTCCTTGGAGGTCTTTAAACAGAGGCTGGATGGCCATCTGTCGGGGATGCTTTGATTTTATATTCCTGTATGGCAAGAGGTTGGACTGGATGGCCCTTGTGGTCTCTTCCAACTCTATGATTCTATGAGTCTATGACTTTTAGGGATGACGGCATTCCTTTCTATGTGCCTACAGGCTGTCTGTTTAATTATCTGCTCTAGAATCTTTCCTGGTATTGATGTCAGACTAATTGGGCAGTAATTATTTGGGTCTTCTTTTTTCCCCTTTAAAAGATGGGGACAATATACTGCTTGCCAGGCTTTGAAAGAGAACTTCTTTAAAATAAGTAATAGGTGGTATATGACCCCAACAAGGTTAAATAAAATGTTTGGAACTAAAGAGAAAAGCTGCTGGAGATGTGAAAAAGGGATAGGAACATTAAACCACATGTGGTGGACCTGCCCAAGAATACAGAGGTTTTGGTTAAAGATACATAACATTATTCAAAAAATATTTAATATAGAATATGAATTAAGTCAAAAATTATACCTCCTAAATATTACATCAATGTTAGTAAAGGAGGTGGAAAGGAAGTATTGGAGAATATTGCTATACCCTTGCACAGCGGCTCAGATTATAATAGCTGCAAAATGGAAGGGTAATGATGAGCTGAGGATAGAAGACTGGTTCAATAAAATACAAGAGATGAAAGAGAATGATAAATTAACACATTTACTAAATCAGAAATTGACACAAAGAACAGAAGAAGAGTGGTTACCTGTAACAAATTATTGTAGAAAAAGATGGGGTATACCGACGGATATAGAAATATAAGGGGGAAAGGAGGGGAAAAAAGATCTGGGAGGAAGAGGACATGATGTGTTAAATAATGAAGGAAATAATGGTGAGAAAGGATATCTTACTGGTACACTAGGAAAACTATAATAGAAAGATAATTTAGGTAAAAGGAGGGTTAGTATAAATAAATCAAGGGAGGAATAAACCCTTTGAGTTATTTTATACGAAGGAAGTCATATTCAGTTTTGTCTTAAAGGAATGTACTGTATATAAGTTTTGTGGGTGGGGAAGGATGGCATGGGAAGTTGTTTTTCCGCCTATCGGCACCCAAATATAAGCTATATGTGAAACAATAAAATATATATGAACGAAAAGATGGGGACAATATTTGCTCTCCTCCAGTCTGTGTTGACTTCTCCTGTTCTCTAGGAATTCTCAAATATTAATGCCAGTGGTTCTGAGATTATTTCTGCCAGTTCTTTTAAAATATTTTGATGTACTTAATCTGGCCCTGGAATCTTGAATTCATTTAGAGTAGCCAGGTATTTCTGTACTACTTTACCTATTTACCTGTGCTGCATTTCCCCCAGGATGAACACTGTTTTCCTTCTGGAAGAAGAACTAGGCAAAGATGGTGTTGAGCAGTTCTGCCTTTTCTCTGTCCCCTGTTAGCATTTTGCCATCTTTTCCACACAGTGGCTCTATCATTTCCTTGTTTTTTCCTTTTGCTACAGACTTAACAAAAAAAGAGATAGCCCTTTTTTGTTGTTGTTTTTAATCTCCCTTGCAAGCTTGAGCTTGTTCTGCACTTCAGCTTTTCTGACTTTTTTCCTACATGTGCTATTTGTTTGAATTCCTGTTTGGTTATTCCCCCCTTTTCAATTTCTTGTAATGCTCCACAATGCTGCAGCGTTATTTGAGAACTCACGCCGAACATGTCTTGAAGAGAAACGACAACGCAGAAAGAATCACAACCCAGAAACATCACCCAAGGAGACCTTCTGCTGTGCTTTCTGCAACCAGACTTGTTTATCTTGGATTGGCCTTTTTAGTCATCAGCGCACTTGCAGAAAGCATGGGATGAGTCCTTCCTGAATCTTCGTTTGCGGAGAAAAGCCAGAGAGAGAGAGAGAGAGAGAGAGAGAGAAAGAGAGAGAGAGAGAGAATGCCTCTTTTAAATCTTAGCTCAGTTCAAACTTCTTTTGACATTCCTCCTGGTTCCTTTAGACACCTCCAATTTTTCTCCCTCATTGGAACAGTACGAAGTTGTGCAATATCTCACTTTTCAGAAACTCCCATCCATCACAAACTCCCTTCTCTTTTAGTATTCCTGACCATGGGATCATATCCAGTATTTCCATAAGTTTACTGAAATCAGCTTTCTTAAAGTGTGTGTCTGACTATGCTTGGTTCCCCCTTTCTTCTGTTATCACAAACTCCAGGAGAACATGGTCACTCCCACCTAAGGATCCTGCCACTTCCATGCCACTAACCAAGTCATCACTGTTGGTTAGGATCCGTTCTAAAATAGTTGATCCCTTGTTACCTGCATTCTGTGGGATCCATGAGGATCCCACTAGTGTCCAAATCTTAATATGAGGAATATTCAATTAGCTCAAATGGATGGCTGCAAGAGGTCGAGTAACTTACGGGACCTTTGCACCTATGTATACTGGTACTAACTGCAGAGACTCTGAGTTAAAGTGAAATAAAATGGTTTTGATTGGAAAATAACACAGAAGCACTCATACATCTCTCACACACACTCACAAGAACTACACAAAACTAACAAAGAGTTAAGGCAGAAAGGTTGGATAGAAGAATATATTAAGGAGATAGTGACTATAATTACCAGTCCTGGAGATCAGAGTTCAGTGCTGTGAAGATATTCAGACTGAAATTTGAGGGAGGCACAGCAATCTGAGAGAGTGACAGTGTCCAACTGTAGAAGCATACTTTGCTATTGTTTGGGGCTAATATATATACTGTATTTCATGTCCTGAAGGCGTGCTTGTGTTTAGGACAAATCAATAAGAGGTTTCCCATCATTTAACCAAAGAAAACCGAATCTTGCTAATTGCTGTTTATGGCTGAGATATATCAAGTGATAGGTTTATGACAACTCTGTATTGTGGGATAGGAAAGGTGCCAAGGTACATTTCCTGAGGATAATGGTTGTTTCAGTCATTTGTTTGCTTGTGATATGACTCATTGCTAAGAGTGCCCAAGAGGGGATTAACACATACCTCCTTAATGGTGCTGTTTACTAGGGACTTCGCTTAATCCTATCTTGGGTGTGTCTGCTGTATTTTCCCATGCCATCTTCTTTAAGCCCTCATGCCCTCCATATGACCTCACCTTTGGTCCACCCCAGTCTGCTAGACCCTGTGAAGTGCCAATTATGAAATATTATAAAGCAGGGGTGTAAGTCATGGTAACATCTCATTCATAGGGTTGTCATAAATTGAAGCCAAATTAACAGCAGTTAACAACAACAATGTAGACATTCAAGTAGGAAAGATACAGTAGTAATGGGAGACTTCAACCTGGGTGGAACTTTGTTATACAGAGAAAGGGGGAAGCCAAATATGTTCAGGCACATTCTGGACTGCAAGAAGCTGATTTCAGGAAGCTTAGGGAAAATGTAGGTGATAGCCCATGGTCAGAAATGCTGAAAGGGAAGGGAGTCATGAGGCATGGGAGTTTTTTAAAAGATGAAATATTAAAAGCATAGTTGCAAACAACTCTAGAAGAGGAAGCAAAATAGCAGGTATCTAAGGAAATCATGGTGGATATAGAAGAACTTTCAGATTAGCTGAAATCTAAAAGGGATATGTATAAGAAATGGAAGAAGGGGGAAAACCACCAAGGAAGAATATTAACAAATAGACAGTACTTGTGGGAGAAAATCAGAAAAGCTGAGAATGAATTCAGGCTTGCTAGAGATGTTAAAAATAATAAAAGCAGGGGTTCGGTCTGTCTTAAGCAAGAGGAAGAACAAGGAAATGACAGGGCCAGTGCATAAAGATGGTAGAATCCTAACAGGGAGAGAGAAAAGGCAGAACTGCTCAACACTTTTTTTGCCTCAGTCTTCTTCCACAAGGACAGCAGTGTGCTATCTGGTGAAAATAGGAAAAATGATGCAGTAAAGGGGCTGCAGTACAGAACAGGTGAAGAGGTAGTAAAGGAATCTCTAGGAACTGTTGCTGTTGTGTGCCTCCAAGTCATTTCTGACTTATGGCGCCCTAAGGCAAACCTGCGTATGAATTCAAATCTCCAGTGTCTGCTGAACTGCATCCAAGAGAACTAAAGGAAACTGCAGATGTCAGAGCTGAGGTGGAAGGTGCTGTATTGGGGAAGATAATATGAGTGAGAAAATGAAGCACACAGCACAGGAATAACAAAATGAGCTTTTGTGGCAACTTCCATTCCTGCTAATTAGATCTGATTATCTATTATCTGGGGTTGACATATTTAGTCAATCTAGCTATGAGTTCAGGGCATGCCTGCTTGTTTTGTAAGGCTGTTTTAGTTCTAGTATGGTACATTGTGTCAGTATGTTCTTTCCTTTTAACAAAACTGCCTTCTAACTTTTCTCTGTGAAATTGCCAATTATATCTACTGTACATAATATCTACTTTAAAAAAAAGCATAAAATATCTACATAAAAGTGTTCAGGTTTGGTAATACGGATAGACATTTAAACTTGGTTGGCTGAAGGGCACATTATCAATTAACTACACCTTCTCTAACTGGCTGATAGTCCTAATTAATGCTACCTTTCTTATAAAATCATCCAGTAAAGTGTGTGTGCATGTATACACAAGAATGAAGCCTGTTGATGATTTGCCTGGAACAATCTGCTCCTGCGATACTAGTTGCCCGTTGCAGTCTCTGAAATATCTGGCTGCTGCAAGGAGATGCTACAGCCCATTCTGCATAGTTTAAGCACTCCCTGCTTTTGCTACTGCCATGAAAACAATTTAGCAATACTCCTGAGGCGACACAGAGATGATCTAAACACAGAATCGCTCTTCCTCAAGAGATAGGGTCGGATCTAACATAGCCTCCAGGATCCTTTTAATTCCAAGGCACAAAGAGTTTGATTGCCATTCAGCCCAACTGCTGGCAGCACAAAGAGACAAGAAGGAATTTTGAGCCAAGGAGCAATATTTCTGCCCTCCTGGGAAGAAATGTAAGACAGTTCATTGATACCCCTTGATTGGACTTCCAATACACAACACATGAGTTACCCTAATTCTCTTCTGGAGAATGGTGATGAAAACTGAATCCTCTTTATTATAATGTGGCAGGAGCCAGATTTTAAGCAATCTACAGCATAAAGGCAATGAAAAACAAAAAAGATAATATGTTTAAATGTTTATGCTGATGTAAGAGATGTAAGAAGTGTTCAACTTTCCTTCTGTTTTATCTAAGCCCAGAGGTAGACAAAGTGTGTTTTTGTGGCCCCAAGCCCCCCCCGCACCAAGCTAAAAGAAATTGTATTTTTTATTTTTATTTTATTTTTTTGCAAAGGAAACAGATTGCTCCAAAATGCCCCAAAGTGACATAGGGTGTATGGAGGGCATTTCCATCATGTCTGGAGCACCCCCCAGACACCTCCCAGATAAAAAAATGCATTTTTAAAAAAACCCTTCCCCCCACCCCCCAAAAAAGAAATTACCCAAAATGCCTTCTAGAGGCCCATGAAGGCCAAAAACAAACAAACAAAAGAAAAAACACCATGGTGAGAATGCCCCCATGTCTCCTAGAAGGTATTTGGGGCCAAACATTGATTTTTTTCCCCCAGGAGCAGATGCAGTGGGTGGTGTAGCCCTCCAAGGTTTCCCTGAGCTTAGCACACACATACATGATAGGAAAAACTTGTCCTGTCCCCCAAAATTTCCCATCTTATAACTTTGTTTGGAAGGGATATATTGTAGTGGTATATTTCAGTATCTAAATTGTTTCATAGTAATTTTACTATCTAAACTTATTTATAATGTGGTGATATACAACTGTTTTATACTGTGGTGGTACAATTTATTAGTGGTAAGAAAACATTGTTTGTATGTCCCAGGTGGACACTAAGGGGGAAAGCATAGCAGTACGCCAGGGAACTATACTGAACAAACAAATGAATGTTTGAGCAAGAAACTGAATTTTGGCTTTTTAGATCAGAGCCCACATAAACCATGGGGTCACAGTTCACTTGTTTGGGCTACAAAGATTGTAGCACTATTCACAGTAGTTGGGGTAGGCTACTATGCCAAATTAGGAGAAATAAGTGAAAATGGTGAAAGGTCTGGAAACGATGCCTTATGAGGAGAGACTTAGGGAGCTGGGTATGTTTAGCCTGGAAAAAAGATGGTTAAGAGGCGATATGATAGCCCTGTTTAAGTATTTGAAGGGGTGTCACGTTGAGGATGGAGCAGGCTTGTTTTCTGCTGCTCCAGAGACTAGAACACGGAGCAATGGGTGCAAGCTCCTGGAACAGAGATTCCACCTCAACATGAGGAGGAACTTTTTGACAGTAAGAGCTGTTCGGCAGTGGAGCACACTCCCTCGGAGCGGGGTGGGGTTTCCTTCCTTGGAAGTCTTTAAACAGAGGCTGGATGGCCATCTGTCAGGGATGCTTTGATCGTGATTTCCTGCATGGCAGGGGGTTGGTCTGGATGGCCCTCGTGGTCTCTTCCAACTCTGCAATTCTATGATTCTATGAATCGATGTCCTTAAATTCGTCTCCGCACATTCATGAATGTATGGAGGGGACATTGTGGTTCAATACACTAGCCCTACACCCAGTGTTGCTGCCCTGCTATGTCTGCCCTCTCCATGTTCAGCGGAAGCTCTAAGGGAGGAGTCTATAGGCATACACTGGTATGTCCATGGCATTTCATAAAGTTAGGGGAATAAGGGTGTTACATTTCTCAGGCTCTACTATATGGTGGCCAGCTTTCCCTGCATTTTACATCCCAGAGAACCACTTCTCTGGTACTGTTTGGTTGCAGGAGTTTTGTTTAAAGTCTACCTTTTAAAAGAAACATTAGGATGCATTCCAGTTTGGAAATAAAACAAGAATTGTACTGGTTTTAATTTGATATATGTATATTTTATGTTTGTATTTCTTAGCTAATCTGAAGTACATAGAAAGTGATTTTCACCAGCTCTATTTGTCTTTGTCAATAGACACAAATGGCTTCAAAAACAGCATGTAGTGGCTGCCACTGATAACAGTGCTGAAAATGGAGCTAGGTGTTCTCTCACACTTGACTTCCCAGTCTCTGGAGTGGGGATTAGGTTTTGCTCCAACCTCAACTTTACTTCTATGAAAGAATGAAAAGTGAAAACAATGCACCTCGAGATTTAGATAACACAGTGGAAAATCCTGAAGCTTGCCTAAGTAATGACCACAGTCAGTTGGCAATCCAGATAAGAAGCATCATTTTCATTCCTCTAATAGAAAATGTGGGTGATTGATAACTTATTAGTTCTGAAGTGAAATGGAATCATCAAAAATACAGGAATGCATCTCACCAGTGTCTTACTTGAGGATGGGGTAAGCAATTAGTAGCATGACTTTCTACGTTTTTCCTAATTTGGTGTTGTTGCTGCCACAAGAGACAACAGTCTGGCCACCATTTTGCATCTTTCATGATGCATGGCTTATTATTGTTATGGGGAATTGTGTCAACCACCACATACCGTATGTATCACCAAAAATGTCAACCAGCACACGTGCAAGAAGAATGGAGAATATTCAGAGAGAGAGAAAAATGCAAAATCACCTACTTTTCATAAAGGACTAAAATCTCGGAAACTTTCTCAGAAAAATGTCTACTGAGCACATTGGCTCAGCTCTATTAGCAGAAATACTCAGGTCTGAAACTAGTAGGCAATGGGAATTTTTTCCCCCAAAATATGAAAGCTGTATAACACATATACTTTTTAAGTGGAATATGTCTGGGAAGGGAAAAGATAACCTTCACCATGTATTGCATTCAAAAGAAGAAGCTGCCTCATATGTTTATAGTAGTTAAGGTATTCCCCCCCCCCACAAAAAAATCCTAAATCAAAAAATACTGCACAATATGGCACACAATAAGCATGTTGTGTTCTCTTCCGTACTGCCGGAAATCTTTTGTAGACGCAAAGGAAATAAATTATCAGAAATTAATGCACATTCATCCAGCCACAAAAATGCATGCAATATTCTTTTAAAATGCAAGCACTAAAATGAGTGGACAGCTAATCTGCTTCAAACATAGAAAATGAAAACAGTGCAAGAACTTTCATTGGAAAGGCACTAATGACTGACTGTAAATGACTTTATCAAATTCATTGCCTTGAGGAAGCTGATAACTGTTTGATGTGACCTCTTGGGTACTTTGCTCCCTTGTGTGCTGTTCTGTAAGGCCTTAATTGTACTAGGTTTGTTGGTTTACTCTTCAGAGGCCTAAATTCCCTGTGCAAGCCTCTAAGCAGGAAGTCTACATCCATTCAAGGCTGCCACAAGATGCAGACTGGTTTCTTTTTCATACTTCTAAGGCAGCCTTCACCAAACTAGAAGCCTCCAGGTGTGCTGGGCTACCACTTCCACCATCCTCAGCATGCATGATCATTGACTGGGATGGTGAGAGTTGTAGTCCAAGTACATGCAGAGGGAATAGTGCCAAGGATACCCTTCCTTTATACACTTCTGGTGAAAGGTGTAGTTTGATGAACAGGGCAGGTGAAGGATGTTTTAAATTGGTGTCACTGAGTGCTTATGCCAAAACTGCCTTACAAGTATTTTCTACAGATGATAAAGAGAATGAAAAAGGTCTGCTGGTAAGGTAACAAACATGCTCACCAGAAAAAAACCCTAATTGCAGTTCAAAAATTCTCAATGAAATTTGTCAGGACAAAACATTTGAAAGTCTTCTGTGTAGCTGAGAGCTAAAGTTTATCACACGGAGGCCAACTTTTGATTTCTGTACAAATCCTAATGATTCTTTACTAGACAATATCTTTGTACTGTCGTGACATACAGTGCTGTGAATCATGTGCTCAAATCCTCATTGTATAAAAGATGTTAAATGTGACATCTTATAATATTTTCATATTAAGTAACTACAGAGAATATTTTGGCAAGAGTGCTTAATCTCAAATGTTCCGTTTTAATCAGCTTGAACTATGGTCTGTCTTTCTCTGAACTGAAAACCACCAATCAATTCTGCTTTATCTTTCTCCCCCTGTTTTTCTTACCCAAGGCAATGCCTTTTGTAAAAGGGTATTTATTTTTAATGGATTTTTTAATGAATTTTTCAGTCAAGCTATTAATAATGCCATTAATTATAGGCAGCTTATATTAAAGAGCATACTGGCCTCTTAATCCTGACCCCCAGCTATTGGCTTGCAGCTAATCCAGCCTGGTGTTTGGGAGGGAGGGGCAGACTTTAACCAATGGCTGCTAAGGGACAGAATTGGAAGACAGAACTAAAGGATAAGAAGGTACATGGAAGGGAATAGAATTTTTCAGTGTATATGTTGCCAAAGGGGGTGAAGTTTAAAGCCAGATGATATGTTGGTGTTGTGGGGATAATCCTAGAGATGTGGTGCGAGCACTTTAGCAGGAACTTTCCCAGTGGAAGGTTTTGCTTTGCCTCCGAGGCCTGGCTGCTTGATAACCCACAGGAGTGCATTGCTAATTTACCTGAGGCTGTTTTGTATGACTGCTGTGCTCCAGCCAACTCTAAACTACCAGATGGATGATGGAATCAAATAATATATGGATTCTCTTCCTTGCTCATTTTATCTAAGTGCTATGAAAGGTATTAATTATCTGCATGTTTAGAGATAACTGAAGGGGCAATTTTCATTTCTCGGCAATCGATTCCTCCCAACCGCCCAGAAATGACACCCTATATCGCAGAGCTTTTGACTTGTTTAGCTTGATTTCCCCCAAATAACAGAGCTTGGAAATAACTAGTTAAACCTAGCTAGTTATGTGCTAATTAGTTAGCTCATCCCTTAGGGATGCTTAACAACTGGGGTGGGGTTGGGGTTAGAGGGTTGGCAGATAGGCACTCCAGAGCCGGTAAATAGCTAGTTAAATGTAATAGTCATTTGCTAACTCCTTTTCTCATTTCCTTAACAAGGCTTAAGAAGTAAATTATCTTGTTAACATCAATGACCATTCTTATGTTACGAGGAATAAGATGTTCCACCATATTATTTATTGCTTGTGGGTGGTCTCAAGAGGAGGAGGATGGTTGGAGAGCACTGGAATTGTTAGATACTAGAAATGGAGGGTTTGGGAATAAATTTGGGAACCCTGGCCCTTGGATGCAAAACGTGCTGTAGCATTGGTCTTTACAGATCACATTTATTGATATTAACTGAATGGGAGACAGAAGATGCAGTTATTCAGAAGTACAGAAAAAAGTTCTTCATATGCTCAAAAGCACTCAAAACATTTCTGATTAATAATTTGATTAGATTACTGCTCTTTGTAGCCACTTACTGCTGCATCCCAGTATTGCAGTAGACCAGAATCCCCTAATTGAAACCAACATGACATTGTTTATTCACCTTTTCAAACTCAGACAAACAATCCATAGTAGATTTTCTTTGGTTTTTTTCCGGGCTGTGAGACCATGTTCTGGAAGAGTTTACTTCTGATGTTTCACCTGCATCTGTGGCTGGCATCTTCAGAGAATGGTTGGGTAGGAGTGTGTGTGGAGTTTATATACTGTGAACCCCTGTTGGGGAGTATATGCAAATTTATGTATTTGACTGGTTAGTTTCTGGGTATAGAAATGAAAGCAGGATTAGTGTCTGTTTGGCTAATGGTTGGTTGATGGCCCATTATCTACTGGAAATCCCCCTGTGCCTGGGTGGAATTCCTTTGTAAGTATTGAGTTTTGATTCTATTGTTTTTTCAAAACTGGAAGCCAGATTTTGTTTACTTTTAGGGTTTCTTTTTCCTGTTGAAGGTGTCTAGGTGTTTGTGGATTTCAATGGCTTCTCTGTGCATTCTGACATGATTGTTGTTGGCCTGGTCCAGAATTTTGGTGTTTTTAAATAACATTTTGTGTCCGGGTTGGTTTATAACATGTTCTGCTACTGCTGATTTTTCTGGCTAGCCCAGTCTGCAGTATCTCTCATGTTCCTTGATTCATGTTTGCACATCACCCAGGACAAAAAAGCAGCACAATAAAAACATTGGTAGACTGCACAAAAAGGATCTGCGAACCCCACTACCTGGAGGACGAACTGAGGCACCTAAACTGGGCCCTACAAACGAATGGTTACTCCAGATCAGACATCACAAGAGCAGCCAGACCCAGAAAAAACCACAGGAATGAAGAATTAAAACAGCCACCCAAAGGGAAGGTATTTTTACCATGCATCAAAGGAGTCAGACAGAATAGGAAAACTGATGAGGAAACACAATCTCCAAACAATCTACAGACCAAACAAGAAAATCTAAGAAATGCTATACTCAGTGAAGGACAAAAGAGACCCTCTCATAGCTGCAGGAGTTTACCGCATACCATGCAGTTGTGGACAAGTTTACATAGGGACCACTAAACGCAGTGTGAAAACACGAATCAAAGAACACGAGAGACACTGCAGACTGGGCCAGCCAGAAAAATCAGCAGTAGCAGAACATGTTATAAACCAACCTGGACACAAAATGTTATTTAAAAACACAGAAATTCTGTACCAGGCCAACAACTATCATGTCAGAATGCACAGAGAAGCTATTGAAATCCACAAACACCTGGACAACTTCAACAGGGAAGAAGAAACCCTAAAAGTAAACAAAATCTGGCTTCCAGGTTTTAAAAACAATAGAAGCAAAACTCAACACTTACAAAGGAATTCCTCCCAGGGACAGGGGGATTTCCAGCAGATAATGGGCCCTCAACCAACCATTAGCCAAACAGACACTAATCCTCCTTGCATTTCTATACCCAGAAATTAACCATTCAAATACATAAATTTACATATACTCCCCAACAGGGGTTCATAGTATATAAACTCCACACACACTCCTACCCAACCATTCTCTGAAGATGCAAGCCACAGATGCAGGTGAAACGTCAGAAGTAAACTCTTCCAGAACGTGGCCTGACAGCCCAGAAAAAAACTAAAGAAAATCTATGGATGCCAGCTGTGAAAGCCTTTGAATCCATAGTATTTGATGGGTGAGTGAACAGCATTGGTTGGGATGGGTGAGCATGGGAATGCAAAAAGAAGAGAATGCAGATAAGTGATAAAATATAATTTATGTGGATGTAAGAGTCCATGTTTGATTATAGCTTTCCCCACCCTGGCAGTTTCCGGATGCATTGAACTGCAAATCCTATCATTCTTGGTCATTTCTGCTTCAGTGCCTCTGAAAGTGTCACACTTGGGACTTTTTCGGACAATGTAAAAATAACGGAAGCAGCGTCACCAGGTTGCGACGCTGCAGCGCAAGAGGGCGTCAGTTTCTTACGACGCTCCTTCCCAGCGGTACTGTTGCAGTACCGCTGGGACATTTGACCGTTATATTTTTGCTTTTACAGTCATATTTTACTCACGATCGCTGATCGTGAGTAAAATATGACGGTAGAAAGCAAAAATATCATGTTCAAATATCCGAGCGGTACTGCAACAGTACTGCTGGGAAGGAGCGTCGTACGAAACTGACGCCCTCTAGTGCTGCAGCGTCGCAACCTGGCGACGCTGCTTCCGTTATTTTTACATTGTCCAAAAAAAGTCCTTGGAAAGGCAACTTTAAAAAACAACAAGACCACTTTTGAAAAAGAGCAATATGAAAATGATCCCCATCAGGTTCATTTGTCAATACAGTGACAACTATATATAACATTCTCTGTAAATCTCATGCTTTGTTTCAAAAACTAACAAATTAAGCAATGAATGAATTAATTTAACTATTAAACTATTTCAGTTGCAAATGTTAATAACACTGAATTAATTTTCTAATTTCTAACAGTCATAACAGTCACTTAGCAGCATTGTTCTTTGGTGATACCCTCAGGGCTCAGTGACTCCTACTTAAGGGCTGAAAAAGAACAATAAGATAAAAGGGACCTTGCAGTTGGGCTTGTGGTGAAACACATTCAGAATGTGACAGAGAAAATATTCCAAGCAACTACGTATATGACAGTGTGCTGCAGTTTCCCCTCCTGTGCGCCAGGCTACCACCATTTCTTTGGTCTGTATTCAGTTGGAGGCACTGAGAATTCCCATCCTATGTTTTCTTCCACACCAGGGCAGTGAGGATGTCCTTATTACTGTTAAGGTGTTTGATTGGAAGGACCGTACAATTATACAGTAACATGATTTCATTACAGCTACAGTTATGTTTAACAATCCTCTGCATATTTTCTCAGAAGCAAGCCTCACAGTGCTCAGTGGCTTGCTCTCATGTAAGTGTGGTTAGGGTTGCAGTTTAGCCTGATTAATGCTAATTAGAATAAAAGCTGAATGTTTGAGCCTACCATTCTTGCATTTATTTAGTAGATACTGTAAAAATCTTCTTGCTTGTTTTAATTCCTGCTGATTCTATTTTGTTTTGTCTGTATTATTTTGTTTTTATTTCAGCTATATTAGTTGATTTTCAAATTAGTTTTTAATATTATGTATAATTAGTCACCGTTTGTTATCATCTAACAAGAATGGTGAGCTATCATTTTATATCTGTTGTATCCAGTTGTGTTCCTTTGCTCAGAGAAGGCCCTTTAATCCAACAGAAGGGGGAAAGGAATTTCTACTGATTTCCTCATTTCCTGTGCAGTCCTCTCCACACTCTCCCAAATTCACTCTTGAAAGTCCAGGTAGCCCTTTAGAACAGGAATTTGCAGAAATCATTTTGCTACTCTTTCATTCACAGGAACAAATAGGCTTCCTCAAAGTGACACAAAGGAAAACTGTTCATACAATCACACACACGAGGGGTGTTTTGCCTACCCCATACTGTCGCTTGGGACTTGGACGATTGGCTCAGGGTGTGGTTTGTTAACTAGGTGGTCACTTGGCAGGGAGTGGGGAGATCATGATCTGGCGATCACCTATGGCAACCTCAATTTGAGTGGAAGGATAGCCATCACCGAACTGTATCGGCATCTGAATGGATGGGGTGCAGCAAGGTAGGCTATCCTTAGGGCCAGCATTGGGTGGCGATCCTTCACAGAAGCTACACGGCTTAAGGATTTGCTGTCTGGTATGGGGCCCTCCAGCAGATGTCGCCCAAAGGGAACCCCGGACACCGGGATCCCCATTGGGGCTCAGGTGAGTCGCCCAGGGATGCTGGGAGTTAGGTCACTTGTGAACAACTGCCCAGCTGCCCCCGCAAGGGATCTCTCCCTTTGCAGGTTGCATACCCCAAGAAATATACAATAAATAGGTAAGGTATCAATAAAGTGGCCCATATTTCAACCCAATCTTCTGTGTCTGGTCTCGTTATTTCATGCGTCAATCATTAAAAGAGCAGGTACAGTTTTGCTGTATTTTGTATTCTGAAGATAATGAAACACTCCCCCCGCCCCGTTATTTAGAAAAGGGAAATGATTTCTTACTTTCCCACTAGATTATCTCCTGAAAAGTACATGGTAATGTACTTTTAAGGAACAGGCAGCTCCATTGCTGGGCATCTCCATACTTAACAGAAGGAGCATGTTCAATTAGTCTCTTTACCACAATCTCCCCAGTTAGTCTCCCTCTGGAAAATAGGTGAGAAATTCTTATATCCCTCTCAATATGTTAATCATATAACTGGTATCACAATTCTCTAACTGTGTAATACCAGTCCCCTTTGGCAGATATATTTTATTTGGATAATGATGTGAAATTTAAGATCTACGTTTCAATTGTACAGAGCCATAGGCAGTTGTCAATTTTAGTGACAGACATAGACCTGGAGCTAAATTCTGTGCACAAGCAAAAATTCCAACAAGCATAGCACAATCCTAGTCCATTAATAGAAATACATTTTCTCCCACTGTGGGGCAGCATTTTTAAGTGGCACAATACATCTCCCAGAAAGTGCTTACAAATCATTCAGACTTTCCTGTTTTTCCTTTCAGCTAGACTTTTAGTAACCTAAGTTATGGTTACTGAGCAGTCTGGGAGTGGGGGAAGGAAATGCAAAGAGAAATAATTTGTAATTACTTATCAATATAATTAAAACACAGAGGAAAAAAAGATTACTTGAGCCTTTCAGTATACACGAGCAAGTGCATGCACATGGTGTCTATATTTGTTTTTAGATGATGATGGTGGTGATCATTTGACTTTTTAAAGGTAGGGCCCTCTCATGTTATATTTTTCAAGGGGAGGTATGAAAACAGTGCCAAAGAGTACATGCTTTCCAAAGCCCCCAGGTTCAGCCTATAGCATCTGCAATAAGAAGAGTCTAATGCAGTAGGGCTGGAGAAGTCTTATATCTCAGGACTTGGAGAGTTGCTGCTTCAGAATGAGCAAAACTGGTATAGATTCTCAGTACACAAAGTGGTGGTTTTAATCCTTAAAATCCTGAAGTCCTTGTGAACTGCCTTCCTCCCATATCAACTGGCTCAGGTTTTACCAGTTCTTTCTTCAAGGTCTTTCTCCAGCTTGCTCCTCTAAAAGGAGGAGAGTGATAATTGGAGAAAAAAGCCTTCTTGCTCATGGCACCCAACTTTTGAGGATTGTTCTCAAGAAAGGTTCATCAGTCACCAAGTCTGCTGTCTTTTGCAGCTCCAAGTGAAAATGTTTTTATTTCTTTTTTTTAACCTAGGCCTTTTAGATTTAGATTTAATGTTCTTTTATTGCTGAAGGGTACCTGTGCTCCATTTATTGTCTTACTGATTTCTTATTGTTTTCATTGATTTTATGTAAGCTGCTCTGGGAGCCTTGGATGAAGAGCAAGGTAAAAATGTCTTAAATAAATCAAATATGTGAAGTACTATAGTTCTGTATTTGGAATTGGAAAGAAATTGATTCCCCATCAGGTTGTTTCATGGTCATTATGCTTTTGACTTGGGGTTTTCTTTTGTGCGGTGTCTAGACTAGGCCTTTGGCTCATTTGCTCAAACCATTTGCATTGTTTTCAAGTAATAACCAGTTCTTTTGGACATTGCACTTTTCCCTCAAGTTTATTTGTTTGGTTATTTATTTACTTCCTGTCAGAAGGACTCTGGTAGCATTGTTATCTCAAGGATATCTAACTATTCAGCATGTTGAAACATGATGGCCTTCCAGCATTTAGTACTCTTTAATTATTCCTTTTGATGGTTTTTAATTATTTTAATAATTCATTCATTCATTTAATTATTTATTTATAATAGAAGTTGAATTTTGATCAATGTAACTCATTGATTTATTTTATCTTGTTTTGAACCATGTAATTCATTGATTTTTAACTTTTTTTTTATAATATCCCACCATTAAGGATACAATTTCTGCTAAAGTGCTTACAATCAAAATACAAGATTAAAATTGCAAGAAGACATTGTTAAAATATAAGTTGTTATGTTCCTTTCCACAAAGCAACTGGTGCCAGTAGACCCTGTAGTAGGATGAAGAGCTTCCTCCCTGTCTCTCCTTTAGATAGCTCACATGGATACCACTAAATGGTTATGGAATCAGATCTTTGAAAGAACAAAAATGGGCAAAGGCTTTAGATTTATTTGAATCTATGAAATGCTTGCTGAAATCTGCTTAGAGAGAATTATTCTTGCCCTGGCAAATAAATATGTTTTCCCCCCATTGGCATCAATGGGAGTAGGATCAAGGCACCCAAAGTTTTCCCCTTGTATGTGTGGTTTAGAAAAAGACTATTCTCTCCCTTTCTCTCACCACCTCCACCCTGATGCTTCCATTAAGGACACATCCCACGCAGTGGATTGTTTCCCATGTTCCTAGAGAATTAAGGAGGCAGTAGGTTTTAACCATATTTACCCTCCTTTCAAACTAGATTACTCATTTCTGGTGTTAACATCCCTGTGCTACTCTGTGTCACGTTGGGAGTGTGATGTACTTTAATGCACTGGGATTTGAAAACAGAAGCTGACTTATTTTTTTGTTCACATTTGTTTTGATAGGTTCTTTTTGAGATTCCATCTCTATTGATCTTTAACGACTTCCAGATGGGATCACACTTGCCTGTTTTATAGCCTTTGCTCTGAGAGATTGAGAAATACAAAGGAGTGCAAAAAGGCAGCTCATTTGCTAATAAAAAAATTACATTGCATTATATTCTAATAAAGTCTGAAATGTTGGATTATATTAATGACAACTGCACAGGAAATAGACTTGGGCCAATGGAATTGAGCAATGTAAGCTTTTAAGCCACTTTACCATAGAAGCAACAGCTGTATGGCAAGGCTTCCTATCCATTTTTGCTTATATGTTTCTGTTGCAGTTAAAACAATAAATAAACTGGACGTCTGGCAAAGGCCTTTGATTGTCAGTTAATTTAGTATGATTCCTCTGCACAGAGTGCAAGGCTGAGTATGTCAACTTCAGAAATGTATTGCTGAGTTTATGTTTTCTTGTGCAACACAACATTATGATTCTTTTGTTTTGCTAAATTAATGTAGTCTTTTCTCCCTCTTTTTCCTCTTCATGTGGCTTTTGTGGCAACAACACAGAAAGATAACTGAGAACTGTAGTTCTTATTGAATTACAATCCCACAACTCGTGTTTATTTCAGATTTATCTGACTATCCCATAATAAATAGTTGTAGACTACAGTACAGAAAATTTGACTTAGATCATGACGGAAAGAACCACGTTCATTGACATCCTGTGCTGAGGTCCTTACTTACCAGGTCTTAAGTAATTTGTAATTACTAATCAATATAATTAAAACACGGAGGAAAAAAGGATTACTTGAGCCTTTCAGTATACACAAGCAAGTGCATACACATGGTGTCTATATTTGTTTTTAAATGATGGTAGTGGTTATCATTTGATCACCACCACGCTATGTGTGGTGCTCACAGGCCCCAGGAAATATTGGTCCTGGCCTAGTGGCATTTTCCTTTGGTGTCTGCACTGTTGTGTGGCATGTGGTAACCTTGCCAGCCAATCAGCGTGGCTGGTTAGTGGCCAGGCATGAGACTGTTGGCAGTTGTTCAGAACTAGGCATGTTCAGCCTGGTCTGCTCCTTGGATCTTAAACTGGACAACTGTTAGGCTCTATTGCCCAAACTTACTACCTCCCTGCCCTCTTTTTTCATACAGGATTTGCCAGGTGCATCTGTCAGCTGTCATTTACTTGTCTGGGAAGGAATTTCATCCAGTAGCAACACTGGCCTTTTGACCTTAGGGTGTTTTTTTTAAAAAAAAGAATCCTAGAGTTGGAAGAGACCACAAGGGCCATCTAGTCCAACCCCCTGCCATGCAGGAATAAACAATCAAAGCATTCCTGACAGATGGTCATCAGGACTCTGTTTAAAAATCTTCAAAGAAGGAGACTCCACCATGCTACAAGGCAGTGTATTCCACTTCTGAACAACTCTTAGGACTTTTTCAGATGGAGAAAATACCCCCGAGGAGGTTGGGAGAAAAACGGAGCTGTTCTGTTTACAGAGTCCTGTTTCAGACAACACAGTCCTCCTCCATCCTCCTCCTGACCTCCTCCCAACCTTCCCCTGTGGTGTGAGTGCCGCTTTTTATTGACGGAGGTTCTCCATCATCAGTATGACATCCTCAGTCGTTAAAGATCAATAGAGATGGAATCTCAAAAAGAACCTATCAAAACAAATGTGATCAAAAAAATAAGTCAGCTTCTGTTTCCAAATATTTAAACGTGGTTATCATAACACCTCTTAACCTTCTCTTCTCCAGGCGAAACATACCCATCTCCTTAAGCCACTCCTTATAGGGCATGACTTCCAGACCTCCCACCATTTTGGTTGCTCTCCTTTGGACACGTTCCAGCTTGTCAGTATACTTCCTGAATTGTGGTACCCAAACCTCTGTTATGTCAAACACATGGGACATGTTACGCTTTCATAATATTAATGCATGCTGTTTTTCTCTTGTAAGAACCTATAGTGCCAGAGGTATTGTTGGCATAGGGATGTATCATGAAATGAAGCAGGAGAGCAACTAATTGAATTTTGTGAGTCCAACAGTTTATTCACTGCAAACATGTTCTTCCGCCAACCAAAGAGAAGAGCATATTCATGGACATCATCTGATGGCAAGTATAGAAATCAGACTACATAATTGGAAGCAGAAACTGGAGAAGCTCTATTGTCTCTGCAAAAACAAGACCAAGAGCAGATTGTGGCACAGATCATGAACTGATAATATAAAAAATTCCACAGCCTGAAGAACATTCTTTTTAAATTTAAAAATAACATAAAATAGATTTGCACTATTAAGCCTAATTAACCAGGGCAATGGAAACAACACATAGAAAAACTATATGAGAGAGATTAAAGGATGACAGAGTCATTCAGGGAAGAACTGTTTGAAGAGGAACCCATAATTTTAGAAAGGAAAGTGGAAGCTGCAATCAGAGCACTTGAGAGAAATAAATTACCAGGAACTGGTGGAATACCAATAAAGCTGCTTGGAGCTACAGAGACAGAATCAAGTTCTAACTAAAATCTGCCAACAAATATGAAAAATAAAACAGTGGCTCACAGCTTGGGAACATTTAATATACATTCCAGGCCCCAAGGAAGGGGATTGCAGTAACTACTGGGCGTTTGCATTAATCTTTCATGCAAGCAAAGTGACACCCAACAGTTTACAACAAAGATTTTTACCATATAAGGAACAAGAAATGCCAGGTGTCCGAGCTGGGTTCAAAAAAGGAAGAAGCACTAGGGATCGTATTGCAAACTGATTGTTACTAAATTATTTTTAAACAAGATTGCATAAATCATGAAAAACTATGGATTGCTCCAAAAGACATGGTTGTGCCACCACATTTCATGGTCCTCATTCTCTTTGTAGAAGCCAAGATGACTAAATGGAGATTGTCACACTGTAAACATATTTTGAGAAGACATGATTCACAAGAAAAGACAATAATGATGGTAAGGTAGAAGGCAGTAGAAGAAGAAGATCACGTTATAGGTGGATAGACTCAATCAAGAAAGCCTCAGTTAGCAAGACCAGAGCAGGGCTGGTGATAACAGGGTGACTTGGAGTTCCCTTATTATAAGATCACCGTGAGCCAAGGTCAATTTGATGGCAATTAACAACAACAACAAAGAAAACTGTATGAAATTCATAGGGTTGTGATAGGTCGACAGGTGACAGCACACAGTATAAAAATGTTACAGAGGATTAAAAAACTGGAAAAATAAAGTTATTTGCCAGGTGCCAAAGGGACTGAAGCTCCTAACAGTCAGCAGACAGCACCTGAAGCCATGTGGGGTGTCATAAAGCGATCATTTGTGTGGGTTCTGCTCACTCCTTGCCTTTATTAATTAAAAAAATAAATAAATCAAAGCATCACCATGGCTCCTTAGCTTCATTCCACAGCAAAGAATGGCAATTCTTTTACATATGAAGGACCAAATAATTAACTATGCTGGAATGCAGATTGGTCAGCCTGCCGGCCTGCCTTCCTTCTTTCCATCTATCCATCCATTATTATTTTTTTGTTTGTTTTATTTAAATGTTTATATCATGCCCATTATTGTGGGATTTCAAGTAAGCAATAAACAGTTAAAACAATTCCAGATTAAAACAATAAAATAGTTTGAACAATATAAAAATACAGTAAACAAGACAACAAGTTACAACAGCATTAAAGGCTACAGCAATTTAAAAATATGTATTGAGGTCCCAAGCCATTTAAGGTTTTGAATGTCATCACCTGCACCTTGTATACAGACCAGACATTTATTAGTAGCAAGTCATGTCATGTCAGACTAATCTGATCTCTTTTTTTGATAAAATCACCAGCTTGCTATATGAAGGGAACGCTGTGGATATCACATACCTTGATTTCAGTAAGGCCTTTGACAAGGTTCCTGACATTCTTGCAAACAAGCTTGTAAAATGTGGGCTAGACAAGTTAATTGTTCAATGGATTTGTAATTGGTTGACCGGCTGAACCTAAAGGGTGCTCAGCAGTGGCTCCTCTTCGTCTTGGAAAGATGTGACCAGTGGGGTGCCACAGGGTTCTGTCCTGGGTCCAGTGCTATTCAGCATCTTTATCAATGACTTGGATGACAGAATTAGGGGCATACCTATCAAATTTGCAGATGACACCAAATTTGGAGGAGTAGCTAATACCCTCGGAGCGTGGTGGGGTCTCCTTCCTTGGAGGTCTTTAAACAGAGGCTGGATGGCCATCTGTCAGGGATGCTTTGATCATGATTTCCTGCATGGCAGGGGCTTGGACTGGATGGCCCTCGTGGTCTCTTCCAACTCTACAATTCTATGATTCTAGAGGACAGGATCAACATTCAATATGACCTGGATAGACCACAAGTTGAACATGATTCAACAGTGTGATGCGGCAGCTAAAAATGCCAATGCAATTTTGGCCTGCCTCAATAGAAGTATAGTGTCTAGATCAAGGGAAGTAATAGTGCCGCCCTATTCTGCCTTGGTTAGCCCTCACCTAGAATACTATGTCCAGTTCTGGGCATCACAATTCAAAAAGGATATTGACAAATTGGAGCGTGTCCAGAGGAGAGTGACTAAAATGGTGAAAGGTCTGGAAACAATGCCTTATGAGGAGAGACTTAGGGAGCTGGGTATGTTTAACCTGGAAAAAAGACAGTTAAGGGGTGATATGATAGCCCTGTTTAAGTATTTGAAGGGGTGTCACATTGAGGATGGAGCAAGCTTGTTTTCTGCTGCTCCAGAGACTAGAACACAGAGCAAAGGATGCAAGCTCCAGGAACAGAGATTCCACCTCAACATTACGAGAAACTTTTTGACAGTAAGAGCTGTTCAATCAGTGGAACACACTTCCTCGGAGCATGGTGGGGTCTCCTTCCTTGGAGGGATTTAAACAGAGGCTGGGTGGCCATCTGTCGGGGATGCTTTGATCAAGATTCCTGCGTGGCAGGCGGTTGGACTGGATGACCTTTGTGGTCTCTTCCAACTCTACAATTCTATGATTCTAAGGAAATTCATTTAAAACTGGTGTTAAGTGGTTTCTGTATGGTGTTCTGGCCAGTAGTCTAGCAGCTGCATTTGGCATTAACTGGAGCTTCCAAGTCATCTCCAAGGTCAGTCCCATACAGTGCACTTTACCATTGTATAATCAGGAAGTTACCAGTATATGGACTACTGTGGCTAAGTTATACTTGTTCAGGAAAGGTACCAGACAAAACAGGCACCAGAAACTCAGAGCCACAGAGCCCACTTTCAGTTTCAGTAATGGGTAGACTTAGGAGTATTCCAAGCTACATACTTGCTCTTTCAGATGACTGCAACCCCATCAAGGGCAGACAGTTTACTCAATTCCCAGGCTTGAGAACCACCAATCCATAGAGCCTTCATCTTATCAAGATTCAGCTTTAGTTTATTGACTCCCATCCAGCTCACTATAAGCATTCTGTTATTGCTGCAGCACCTTGGACAATTCCAACAACAAGGAGTAGAGTGAATGTCATCAGGATATTATGGACTTTATCAGACCACCCCCCTAAACCCCATTCTTTTGCCAGTACAACTTTGCTGTTTTTATGCTGGCAAAAGAACTCCCCATGCCACACTTACCTCCTTGCCACGAAAAGGCTTCCCCGGCAATGAATGAGGCGTGAACAGGGCTCCATTCACTTCCTCATTTGAAATCCCGTGTATTCTCGCAAGAATATATAGTGCAGGAAATTCAAAAATAAAAACAAAAACAACAGATAAAAAGTTACACAAAGTACCAAACAAAATCCCAAGCAAACTGGGGAGGGTGATAAGAATGTGTCACTTTCCTGGATGTCGTCATCTCACCAGGAAGTATTCTTGCTGGACGCTGCATTCATGTGAGTACAATGGTGCAAAGTTTCAAACACTGGCAGTGTTCCTAACCAATAGAAGAATGTATCAAAGTGATTCATGTAGGAAGTAATACAGTAATAGTAACTCAACAAGTAAGTTTTTCTGTATGGCAGTCAGAGAAGGTATGCTGGAGTAACATACTTGTCAGGATCAAACTTGTTGGGAAGTTTGACAACAAACTTTCCGACAAGTTTGACTGAGATCTTCACTGTAAAAATAGACCCAAAATTAAAAGGAGGGAAGGGTGGGTGGGTGGAAAGAAATATAATGTCCCTCTGATGTTTGATACACTTATTGAAGAGTCAGTTTAGGAGAGTCTGTTAGTAAATGACAAGAAAGCATTCAGTTAATCAAGAGAAGAGAACTATATTGGCATTAAGGCACTTGGGACACCTGACCCAATATCTGAAAATCATAGATGAACTGGGAACATTCATGTGCAAAATTTACCAATATTCATGTTTTATGGGGGGAAAATTAGTTTCCACCCTGCAGTTGCTTGCCCTGCAACCTTCTCTGTACAAGAGATGATGCGATAGGATGTGGATTGTGATATTAAGTATCTTGATGATGGCACCACCACAACAGGCTGCAAATGAGATGGTGTCACTATTAATATCCAACAACTACAGAAATTTATGAATTTAATGAAACCATCCTGTATGAATCTTACTATTTTTGCTATTTATTACTTGCATTCTTGTAGTATGTGGGGAAATAATCATTGTAATGTAAAAGCAATCTTGTGTACCTCATTCACAATCTTAGATAAGTCTAGGGTTTTTTCCCTGCATGCATTTTGTTCTCCCAAAATTCCCTTCTCTTACTTCACTGGGCACTTCTAGCCAACTAGAAGTGCTGGATGATTCACACATGACCTAATTTGAATTTTATTGCTTTTGTGTGACTTGTTTTTCTTCTGAATCTGACTCTCCATGAGAATGGAGGCATCTTAAGCTTTCCTGTAACCATGCCATGATGCATCGGAACCCAGCCAAGGCTGGTGAGTCTTTCCTACCCATTCCTAGTCAGTTTAGGGACCTTTTCTTATGTTTGTTTTAGTATGTAGATTGAGACTGATATACCTTCAGTAAACTTTGTTTTGCATTTTAAACTGACTCCTTTGTTTTGTAATGAGTCTAATTTAACTGGGGGATCCCAGATCTCTGAATACACTTTCAAATGATAATAGAGCTTAAGCCTGCTTCTTAATCTCACTCTGCATAAAGCGTGAAGTCAAATGTGACTGAATGATTTTACCTTTTTAAAAAGGAGATAATTCTTGTTGTTTTTAAAGGACTAGATTTTATGCAATTTTATTTTTAGACTCATTACCTTCCTACAATTCCTAAAGTCTACAAGGAAAGGAACAAAGACAACCACTCTGGAGTAGTTTAAAAACAAAGGATGAATGCATGCATCCAAAGATGAGACAACACCTTGCCCATCTACTGCCTAAGAGAGCATGCAGGAGGTCTCAAAACAGGGAGAGATGAAGGGGCTCAACAAGAAGTAAGGAAAAAGGAGCTGAGGAAAAGCCAACTTGGAAGGGAAACTAGGGCTGATACTTGACATTTACCCACCAATTAAGATACAATCTACCCCCCCTCCCTTTGTAGCTGCATCTTCTTGCTCATTCCCACTAGCTGACGAATATCTTCCTAGAAATGTGGGACCTTTTATCTCGCCTTCGCCAAACACTGCATTTTAAATTCATTCTCCTCTAACAATTTGCCCAGAATCCCATCTGCACTTTTTCCAGGGTTCCATGCCAGTCCAAAGGGAAGGCAAACCATTTTCCTAGGACTGCATGCTGGTGGCAAGGGAAGAAACTAAATCTGGCTCTGAGCAGCCTATTTCACCAATGTCTGACCTCATGTGCCCACAACCTTTCCCCTCTTGCTGTCACCACCTACACCACTGCATTACACCACCTACACCTATACCACTGCAGACATAGAGCACCAACAGATTTCTGGCCTTTATATGTAAAGTATGCATTTGTTGACAGGTAAAGTGTCTTCATAAAGTGTTTACAAAGCACTTTAAGTCATCAGTTAATTAGTTTAAGATTAGCAAACATTCAGCAAAATGCTACCTGCCTTGAAGGGACAATTAAACCATCGCCTTAGTTTATTGTTAATTATTTCTGTGATCTAGCACCTAAAGGTCTGCTTGGACTAGGTGTGGAAGGTGGTACTATGTGTGAGTGTGTACTAGGAGGGGGCATCAGCATTTAATGAGCATTTCCCCCCATGAAGTTCCTTTAAGGTTGTTTTTTGTACCCCTTCATGAAAGAATATGGAATGGCTTGTCGCAGGGGTGGGTGTCTGGAGAAAGAGACACTGTTTCACTTATCAGCTTAACTGGGCTAATGTTAAATCACTAGGGATGTGAACATCTACTAGGGCTATGTCTGGACACATTCTCCTTTTCCTGAATCCACAGGTGGTCCATGCCCACCTCGATCAGATTTTTTGCAGGGTGAAGGCAGTCAAAAAGTATGTATTTTTTTAAAGTGTGATTTTTGTGTGAATTTTCCAAGTCTGTATATTGCTTACACATGCCTCCCATGGGATACCCAGGGGAGTGCTGTGGATGTGGTATACTATAGTTTCAGTAAGACTTTGGCATGGTTCCCCCATAATATCCTTGCAGGCAAGCTGGTGAACCATGGGCTAGACAGTGCTAATGTCAGGTGGATTCCTACTTGATTGACTGACCAAACCCAAAGAGCACTCACCAATGGTTACTCTTCATCCTGGAGAGAAGTGACTAGTGAGGTGCCTCAGAGATCTATTCTTGGCCCAGTGTTGCTCAAAACCTTTATAAATGATGGAATACAAGGCATGCTTATCATATTTGCAGATGACACCAACTTGCATACTACATTTACTTTCCTTGAAATTCATTTTGTAGCATCCTTGTAGCATACTACATTTAGCCCCACTGAAATTCATTTCATTAGTTTTGGTTCAGCAATGCCATTTGTCAAGGGCTTAAGGCTTGGTTTCCAGACCTTTGACAGTCATGGTCACCCTTCTCTTGACACGATGAGCAGCTTAGGGAATTGGGTATCTTTAGTCTGAAAAAGAGAAGGTTAAGTGGTGATATGCCATCTTTAAATATTTGAAAGGATGTCATATTGAAGAGGGAGTAAGCTTGTTTTCTGCTGCTCCAAAGACTCGGACCCAGTGCAATGGGTTCAAACTATAGGTAAAAGAGATTCCACCTAAACGTTAGGAAGAACTTCCTGACAGTAAACGCTGTCTGACAGTAGAACATGCTACCTCAGAGTATGGTGGAGCCTCCTTCTTTGGAAGTTTTTAACAAAGGCTGGATGGCTGTCTGTCAGGTGTGCTCTGATTGTGTGCATGGGAGGGCGTTAGACTGGATGGCCCTTGTCGTCTCTTCCAGCTCTATGATTCTATGATTCTATGACATGTTCTAGCTTGATAATATTTTGTAGAACCTTTTCACAGGCTCTACTTTCAATATAGGACTTTACCCATCATATATTTGAACATTTCATTTTCCCTGCCTAAATGTCGTATGGTGCGTGTAGCATACTAAATCATAAATGTACTGTACTACATTTAGGCAGGGAAAATGAAATGCTCAAATATAGGATGGGTAAAACATGGATTGAAAGTAGTGCCTGTGAAAAGGATCCAGGGATCTTCATAGATCATAAGCTGAACATGGGTCAACAGTGTGATATAGCAGCCAGAAAAGCCAGTGTAATTCTAGGCTACATCAACAGGAGCAGTGTCCAGATCAAGGGAAGTAGTCGTGCCACTCAAATCTGCTTTGGTCAGACCTCGCCTAGAATTCTGTGTCCAGTTCTAGACACCACAGTTCAAGAAGGATATCAACAAGCTAGAATGTGAGCAGAGAAGGGTGACCACAATGATCAAAGGTCTGGAAAGAGAGCCGTATGAGAAACAGTAATAATAATATTCATTTCTTACGCTCCTCACTTTATGGATCAAGGTGGGGAACAACAGATTAAAATACAGCAATAAATAGACACACAACACAGTTAAAAACCAATTAAAAATACATAATCAGTTAAAAGAGCATAACGTCTGTTAAAAAGCATACATATTCAATTCATAATTTAAAAACTTGCAATTTAAAAACCATCTGGATAGGCCTGTTTAAAGAGATTGGTGTCAGTGAAACATAGACAGCATGTCCAGCTGTCAGATCTCTTTCCACAGTTTTGGGGAGGCTGATGTTCTCTGGTTAACAGTTGCCAGGCTGGTCCTGGCTGACTGAAGTCAATGCCCCCCCAACCCAGAAGACCTGATCGTACAGGGTGGATTATACAATTTAGGAAGCTTGGTATGGTTAGCCTAGAAAAGGGAAAACTGAGAGATGGCATGATAGCATCTTTAAATATCTGAAGGGATGTCATGTAGAACATTGAGTGAGCTTGTTTCTTGTTGTTTCAGAGACTAGAACACGAACCAATGGATTCAAATTACAAAAAAAAAGAGAATAACTTTTTTTTACTGTTCGACAATGGAATAGATTGTCTTAGAGGGGAGTGCACTCTTCATCTTTGGAGGTCTTTAAACAGAAGCTGGATGGGCATCTTTCAGGAGTGCTTTAGTAATACCTGCATGGGCTTGCATTCCCTTCCAGCTCTAAGGAGTTTATCAGATGGGGACAAATATAGCATCCCTGTCTCACTATCTCCTCTCCCACCCCACTCCTGTCCCTGTAACGTTTTAATTTTTCCCCCAGACCTACCTTTTTTGTGCTACAGAAACTGCGTCCCCTCCCCTCCGGCAGTCCAGGAGTGAATGCAGCTTTCATGGAGCTGCATTCACTTCCTGGAAAGGAAATCCCGTCCGTTCTTGCAAGAGGACGATTGCGCAGGAAATTCAAACTTACAAAGAAAAATAAAAGGTAAAAAATGATATCAAGCACAAAAACACATTTTTTAAAAAAACCAAGTAACCTGGGGAGGGTAAAAAAAAAGTGTGCCACTTACCTTGATCTCAACCAGAAGTGTTTGGCAGGGACCTCCCAGTGACGCTGGCATCGCACCAGCATAATGGGGCACCTTTTCACATGTACATTGTTCTGTTACAGAAAAGGAACAATGGGTCAATTCTCACCTTATCCTGTGAATAAGAAGAACTGCTGGTGGAACAGGAGCAGCATGGGAGCATAACGACATAGGGCCAAAGTTGCCTGAAAGAGAAGCCCTTTCGCGATCCCTTGGCGTCCCTGTAATGGTTTATTTTGGTCGTCTGATAATCTCCTAAGATTAATTGCATGTAATTATTTCACATTTGACTATCAGGACATAGCCAGATACTTCTCTGATCCTGTCTGCTCCCCACAAGGCTCAGAATGCCCTTGCAGGGTGGGGGCATTTCAGAGGATCTACTGGGGTAGTGGTGGTATTTGGCTCACCCTACAATAGGTCTGAATGCAGAACTACTGTGCTATGCTAAGTCACACAGAATAACAGCCCAATATGTTTAATGGTAATGATGACTGGCTCTGTGTCCCACCACAATGTGAAGCTAGATTGGTAGGTATTGCATGGCAGGGCTTGAGGAACTCCCTCCCAAGAGAGGCCAGACTGGCTCCATCCCTTCTGAGTTTCCTGCAAACAGTTCATTCTTAAAATTAGGATTGCCTGCTCTGGCTGTTTTCAGGGGTTTTTAACTGTGGTTTTAGACCTATTTTTAGTTCATCTGTTTGTTTTTAATTGTTTGTAATCATGTATTTAAGGTTTTAAATGTTTTTACCCATTGTATATTGCCTCAGGGATGTAGAATGTTGTGAAATATGACATATGGATGATTGAAATAAATAAATGTTCAGTTTTATTATTTATTAACTTATTATTTATGGTTTTATTTATAACTCTCCTTTTTCCTTCTACTAGGATGCATCAGCTCACAGTCTGGGAGCCAGTCTACCTCTCTTGGAAAGAGCTTGGGAGGAGCAACCAAGAAATTGTGGGGTCTCATTTCCCCATCAAATGTACCTACGGAGATTATCAGACACTGAAAACACTGTGTTAGAAGATCACAATGAGAACTGGAACAGGCAAGGTTATCAGACGACACCATCTTCCAGCATCCTGGGGGTGTAGTGTGGTCATGAGTAAGGCATCCCTTTTTATTCATGGCTTGTTCCCATCAATAAGAAAGGGAAGCCTCGTTTGTGGCAGCGCTACGCCCCCGGGATGGCAGAAGGATGTGGCATCAGATAATGTCACCATTCCTGTTCATGTTCTTCTAGTGTGGTTTGGAATGTGGGTTTTAGCCATGTTCCACCGCATCTGATAATCACTGTAGAAGTGGCATAACAGCCGTATTCACAGAATGGCAAACCACAGTATACTTGGGTGAGTGGGTGACAGGGTGACAGAACTGTGATGGGAAGTCTTTTGTTCCAAGGAAAACTGAAAAGTTCATCCATATGGTCCAGGGCATATCTGAATTAATTTTGTAAGCTGAAGCAACTGTCTTCAATCATGGTTACCATTAAACATATTGGGCTGTTATTCTGTGTGACTTAACATAGCACAGTAGTTCTGCATTCAGACCTATTGTAGGGTGAGCCAAATACCACCACTACCCCAGTAGATCCTCTGAAATGCCCCCACCCTGCAAGGGCATTCTGAGCCTTGTGGGGAGCAGACAGGATCAGAGAAGTATCTGGCTATGTCCTGATAGTCAAATGTGAAATAATTACATGCAATCAATACTGGCAAAGAGCGATGGGGGATACATGTTCCTTATCCCCAGTGCAGGTAATCACATAGAGTTGCAACAGTTCCCACCATACTGTGGAGCCACAAACAAGTTCTTAAAAAGACCATTCAGAAATGCTGGATCCCTGACTTACTTTCTCTCAGTACCACCATCACCAGAGGCACGTTTGGTAGGACACAGGAGAGAATCTTCTCATTGCCTGCTCCCAGGCTGCACCCTTCTATGGGAGGCCCAGTTAGCCCCCTCCCTATTCTCTTTCCACTGGCATTCAGAGACCTATATATTTAGGAGGGCCTTTGTTAGATTTTTAATCATATGCGAAAATCATATGATGAACATGGTGTGCTGTGTTTTTATCTTGGATGTTTTCAATTATGTTTTAAATGTATTTTAAACTCTTTTTAACCACTTGCTTTTAATAGTACTATTGTTTAATTCTTTTTAAAACCTTTGTATTATAACTTTTTAGCTAACTTCTATTTTAAATTATTGTATGCTGCCATACATCCATGGTAGGAGAAAGACGGGTCATAAATTGTATAAATAAAATAATAAATAAATAAATGCAAGGTCATGTTTTGTTTTATCTTCTGCATTATGAATATCATCATTCTTTTATATTATCCTCCTAATTCCTGTGTTCAGTACTATAAGGCACCTGCCAGTGAATAAAGCAATATCTTTGGGTATGAAAGTATTATAGAGGATTCCACTCATTTTTTCCATAGACATCTCAAGCAGGTTGTCTATGAATTCTTCCTATTGCGTATTTTCCTATTACTTAGGGCCACCCTGCCCCAGCCTGGCCCATCATGCTTCTATATAAAAAAAAGATATCTAGCAATGAGATTAAAAAGAAGGACTTGACTATATATAACAATAAAACATTAGCCAACCCTAAAGTATGCATTCTTCACTATGCATTCATACAGACAAATAATTGCTGAATCTAATTTATTGCTGTTTTGTTTTGAGCTGGAAAAAGATGTGCCAGAGGAGGGGGGGGGACTGAAGTCTGCATTAAAGTTGAAGAATTAAATAGAGCACTGTGGCTAATTAATTATAGTTTGATCATTTTGACACCTTCTAAAATGACTCAGCCACATACCTTGAAGCTTTGTCAGCTCAATTGCATCTTTATTTTTGTTGCCTTTAACCAACAATGAAGACTAATGCCACACTCTTTTCTGGTTTTCAATCACCTCTACAGAAGTGCTCCCCTGGCAATGTGTATGGACAGACCTAATTAATCCCTCATCTGCCCGGTCTTGTGTCTATACATCACACTGGCAGTTGGAACTGCTGCTTGTTTTAAGGCTATCACATGAATGAAACACTCATCTGTTTTTCCATAATTTTTACCAAGATGGTTGTTTGTAATTAGAAAGAACAAACTCACATTTTGAATGTTCCACGAACCTTCTTTTTCCTCCAGCTTCAACCTCTCTCTTGAGAAGGGGGGGGTTGCATAAATGATTTTTTTAAAAAAAACTAGCTAAACCAGAAAGAGAGAAACAGACAGTGGGGGAGGGAGAGATGTGACTTTAAAAGGTGAGTGGGCCATGGCCTGGCAGAGAAAAATAGCAGATGCTTCCATTAGTGCAAGTGTGTACAACAACTCAAGGATCAAATGGAAATGTATTTCCAAACTGCTTGGAAAGGCCAGAGTTTGTGGGGAAACCATTACGAGATTTAGGGGGTTGCAACCTCCATTGAGCTGGTCAGGGTGGGGAGACAAATAAATGTGATCCATTAGCAAAATAGAATTATTCTTCCTGTTCTGCCCTGCCCTGCCCTTCCCTTCCTTTTCAACCAGTGATGATTTCTTTTCCACTACTATGTCTTTTTGAAGGATGTGCAAGAAAATGTGTGATTTTCTTGGGAGGGGAAGTAGCCCAGGGAGCAGCAGTTCCAACAATAACAGGTGGAGGGAGATACAGAGTGGGGCAAACACTGCTATTGCCATAGGAGAAGGAAAAGCCACAGGATGTCAATTTGCTCCCAAACTGCTCCCCACTGTCATGCCCCCTCCCCCTGAGAATTTTACTTCTTTGGAAGAACCAGACTTACTGATGGTCTGATAGCCAGTCAAGCCTTCTTTTGGTTCAGCAGGTCAGGTTGGGTTCAGAGCAGGAAAAGGAGCTGGAGGAAAGGCCTTTGAGTCCCAGAGGAAGGCAGAGGCATCTGGCTCAGACCATACCCTACAGACAAAATGAGAGGCTGCAATCAAGGTGGAGCACAGCTGTGGAACGCACTCCATTTTGGTGCCAAAACTTATAGATCTTATAGGGGAATATTTAAGGAGAATATAGGAGGAAGATTTGAAACAAAAAATTGGAGATCATGAATGGGATAAGATATGGAAACAAAGACATCTGTGATGTCCAGCCAGGACTGTTTAAATCTCCCCTGCATTTTCCTTTATTTTCTTTTCAAGGCCTTAGCATGTCTGAGTATAGGAATACTCCATTGTATTAGACTTGTGGGAGGAGCTAAGAATTCCCCTGCATTTTTCTAGGTTTTGGTTTGTTCCTTCCCAGCAAGCTCTGTTCACCTAGAAGCTTTTTAGTTCCTTTGGGCAGTCTTTGCTGTGAGCTTGCAGAGAGCAGTTCTGGTGGCAAACAGGCCCAGACAGCCGGGAAGGACATTTCTTACACCATCAGCCAAATTAGTTGCCAACAACAAAGGAATCAGGAGCTGAAAGACCCTGCACCAGCTCCATTGAGTGAGGAGATCAAACCCAGAGAGATGTCACCCTGAAAACAGCTGAAACTCCAACTGTAAAGTACCTTTCATTTCAAGCCTTTTAGAGCTGGGGAGGAGAAAGCCTTTTTCTTTTGTTCTTAAAAATAAACTTCCCCCTTTTTTGAACTGGATATTCAGCATCAGAGCCTTTTTGGGTAAAGGAGTTTGATCTCACCAGGGTACTGGCGTTGCACACCCAAACCTGCCACCACCTTTAGTTGGGTGTGTCTTCACAACATCTAAAAAATATGTCGATGTGGATAAAAGAAAATTATTATAAAATAATATGGAGATGGTATTTGACACCAGCAAGATTGCATAATATAGATAAGAATAACTCTAAATATTGTTGGAGAGGTTGTCAAGAAATAGGTACATATATGCACATGTGGTGGAATTGTAAATTTGTACAGCAGTTTTGGGAAATGGTTTTTATAGAAATAGAGAATATTCTGAATAGAAATATAGAAAGGAAGCTGAGCATAGCATTGATGTCAATTTATAATGAAGAGAATGGGAACCAAGCAGAAAAGGATTTAATAACAAATTTATTAACGGCAGCAAGATTAATTATAGCAAGACATTGGAAAATGCAAATAAATGTACAAGTGGAGGAGTGGTATAAAGAAGTGTGGAAGATGGCAATAAATGATAAGTTAACATGTAGACTCAAAGTAAGAAGAGGAAGTTGGAAAGAAAGTGACTTTGATAACATTTGGAATATATTTGTTAAAAAAGTATTACAGACAAAAGATGGGAGGTTACCTCCACGAGAAGAAATGAGATTCTGGAAAGATTAGGTAAGGGATAACGGCTCCAGTGAAGGGGAGCACTGAGGTGGGGGGGTAGGGGAATTAATATTTTTGAATAGAATTATAATAAAGAATCTATGTTAACTTTTGAAACTAGTTAATAGAAAAATTGTGATTTTATAGTAATTTTATGTGTTATAATAACTAAGTATTGATTAGATAATATAATGTATGATTATAAAATTAATTAAAAAAAACTTATCGATCTATGCCTTTTCAACATGCCAGGGGAGTTGGTGAGGCAGGCTAATCTGCTTTCCCTTTTTCTTTCTGTTTTGCTCTTCACACATGCTCAGTAAGTGATTCTGGAAGTAACTGTTTTCCTTGCCCATTGTACATAAGCAAACACAGCTATGGTAGGATCATAAAGATTAGAATCCCATTCTTTTCCAGTGTTAAGGTCTATCTGGGTAACAAATAATGGAGGCTCAAGGTCGGTTCAACAGATGGCTTTATTTGCTAGCAAAAACGACACAGGGGGATCATTCCTGCCAAACTGTGTTCCCCGAAACAAGGCCCACATATCTTTTTATTATAGAGAATCAAAACCTAAAAATCTAAGGCACTGCGCATGTGTATTATAATGGTAACCAGACAGACCTTTTTGGAACAGAAATCATTTGTCAGTTCTATGTGTTTTCTTATTTTGATACCTTAGGCAGCCGAACTGGGCAATGCGCCCAGAAGAAGATAACACTTGCCTAGGTTAAATGAATGAACTATTGGGTACTAAATTTAGCTAGCAGGGAAGACCTTGTCTTTGATTTCAGAAGACAAACCATATTATTTTTTCAAGCACAGCATACTATAACAAGCATTGGTTATTAATCAATATAAACTATTTCAGAATCTTCACTAAATTTCATTTCTCCAAATGCACATCATTTCTTGTAACTGACTTAATATACTTTACATATGTCTTTAGCTCTTTGTTTTTCCAGGCATAAGCTTATCTCTGTGTCTGGGCTTCTGGTCAAGCTGGAGCAAGTACAGTTATATTTCTCAGCTTTCTCTGACACAGACATATTTTGGCAGACTAAGTCTTTTTCTTTACAGACTCAATATAACAAACTTTTGGGAAATCAATACAGACAGACCCTCTCACCAGGTCAAACTTTATTGCCTTATTTACTTCAGACACAGGAGATTTTCACACTGCACTGTTATAGTGTTACTATTCCACTTTATTTACTATGGCTGCCTCCTGTGGAATCCTGGGATTTGAAGTTTAGGGAGGGGCATTTACAACTCTCAGCCAGAGAGACCTTAGGCCTTACTAAACTACAAACCCCAGGATTCCACAGGAGGAAGCCAGAGCAGTTAAAGTTGAATAGTAACACTATAACAGTGTAGTCTGAAAATCTCCACACTGCTACAACTCAGAACTGAAAGTCTGTCTTCCTCCAGCCCCCCTTCACCATCCTCCAAAAGTGCAGATCAGCATATGCTTCCCCCATACTCCCAAATGCAGCATTTGCTCATGCAGGGTCTAATTTCCAAGAAAAGCATCAGAACCACACCCCATCATTACATCAGTTTACTTATGAGTAGATTAGCTGTTTGGACTACAGTGCACACCACTGGGAGCAGAAGCCTAAGTTAGTAAACTTAAAAAGTAAATCCCATTAAGTGCAATGGGTTCCAATACGCCCTGCACACAGGACCTAAAGTAAGGATGTGCAAATGTTTTTCTGGTGCTCAGGATTCTCAGATTCTCTGAAGGAGACTGATTCCCACTGAGAGTCATGGCATTTTAGTCACAGTCGCTGAGAGAGAGAGAGAGAGAGAGAGAGAGAGAGAGAGACTGTTTTGGAAAAGGCAATCTGTGCATACTTACAAATAAATCCCATTAAGCACAATGGGACTTATTTCCAGGCGAAATGAGGGTAAAATCCCAATCCCCTCTACTCAGAAGTAATGCCCATGGAATTTTGTTGAAGCTAACAATGAATTCTAAGTAGGTATACTCAGAAGTATGTCTTTAGTTCCACAGACACCTGTACATCTGTGGAATTCTCAATGAAGAACTATAGCCTTAAAAGTTTGGAAAAGCTTTCTGAAGAAATATTTGGTTTGGGAAGGGGGTCCTGTTAAGGCCTCAACACGTACAGATTCTATGAAAGTTATAGGCACCACCTAATGGTTTGACACAGCACACTATGCATATAGTGTTAGCATTGTAACTTGAGCAAATGTTCTCTGGGGATTTTCAACTTCTCATTCATCAGAAATTTGTGAGGAATGGTTTGGCTTCCCTGTGAGGGGCAACCCAGTTGAAATATCTCACTCTCCAGAGAGCAACAAAAAGATTAATAAAATTTCCTGCCCCCTTCTGGGTTGGGAAGAATAAAGGGAGAAATGTATATCACTAGTTATGAACTCCTGCTACCTCTCTAAGAACAATCTCAGTCTCCCTCTTTGAGTGCTCTGCTTTTCAAGTTGCTGGACTTGAAAATGTTAATGACTGGGTCACAGCTACTTCCTGTAATCCTGACTCTTATTTATGACTTTCTTGATCCTGGTTTGTTTGACACCAGCTATCTCATGCTCCTGGTAATGGTTAGTGACTCTTGGTTGAAAACGGAGGCCTTGCTTATGGACTCTGGATTTCTGTATCTTGTTCACAGTTAAGATCAGGACACCCACCTTGGATAAGTCTGGATAGGCTCAGCAACAGGCACCCTGGGCTGAAAATGCTGTCGATTAATGCCAGATTGGTGAATGGAAAAACCACCTTGATTCAGCCCAGAACCTAATCCAGAATGAGCATGTGGACCTAGCTCACATTACAGAGACCTGACTGGAAGAAGCTGTGGGGAGGGGTGGTGGTTTAACCTCACCCATATTTTCTGCCTGTGTTCCCTGTACAGCCCCAAGAGAGGCCTGTGGGGGTGGAAAGGCAAACTTACAGTCATCTATTGGGATTCCATTTCCTTACGACAGTAGGTGCCCTGTCCCACAGTCTGGGGGTATGTATCTGAAGGTGGGTGGCTGGGAGAGAATAGGGATCTTGTTAGTGTACTGCCTGCTCCTCAACAGTCTTCCTTCCTGACTTGGCTGAGTTGGATTCAGTAGTGGTTCTGGAATCCTTCTGTCTTGTAGAGCTGGGGGACTTTAACCATATTTGTCTCTGTCAAGAACTGCTCAGGATATCATGTCCTCTATGATGACCATAGGTCCCAATTAATATCTGGTGCCTCTCTTGATCCAGGATACACATTAGATCTAGTTTTCTGTGCTGGGCAGGGTGAAGGTAATCTGGGTGTGAAGGAATTTTCCATAGTTCCATTGTCACGGAATGATCACTCTATAGTGGAGTTTAGATTCACTGGGACTCGGAGCCTCTGCAGGGGTAGGTGATCAAATAGGATGGTCTTCTCAAGAATGCTTATGGATCTGGATGGATTCCTATGGCTCCTGGAGAGTTTCCTATTGCTTTGGCAGTTGATCTCTGGCTAATCCCTAGAACAGCAAAATGGCCAGGGTGGTGGATATGATCACTTGTCAGTGTCCCCTGCCATAGAGTGGAGCCAAGCAAGCACCCTGGTTTCCTAGGGAGCTAGTAGTGATGAGACTAGAGCATCAATGGCAGAAAACCCAGAGTGACTCCAACCAAACATGAATAGAACCCACTGGAAAGCTTAAGCTATGGCAATGGTGACAGTGAAGAAATCATTTTTAATCCACAGTGTTATCCAGTTGAACTGTCTCAAGTGGTCAGGAGGCTTTTACATTCTGCCCCACAGGACAAGCATGTAGATCACTTGGCAACCCACTGTGAAGAATTTACACAACATTTTATAGATAAAATTGTTCAGGTCTACTTAAACTTAGATACAGTGGTTGATAAAGGTCCAGTGGATGTAACTTTGGCTCCTGCTTGCCCTATGTTATTGGTACATTTCAATTTGTGTCACCTGATGACATGGGCAAGATCCTTGGAGAGATGAGAGCCACCATATCCTTGGTCTTTCTGACTTATAAAAGCAGCCAGAAAGGGACTGGCCAAATGGGCAAGGGTTGTAGGTTAATGCCTCATTGCAGCAAGAAAGAGTTCCTGGATGAAATAGATTATCTATATCAATTTCAGTCTGATCTCAGTCCTAGCTATAGGACAGAGACAGCTTTGTTGCCTGGGTAGATGACCTATGCTGGGAACCAGATAGGGGGTGCATAGTGGCTCTGAGCACTACATATAAACTCAAGGAGCAAGTGAAAAGAAAAAGAGCATGTAGATCCTGTCTGATCTTGGAAGCTAATCAGCACCAGTCTTGGTTAGTACTTGGATGGGAGATCAACAATGAATACTAGGTTCTGTGGGCTATATTTCAGAGGAAGGGACTGGCAAAACTACCTCTGAGTCTTCCTTGTCTAAGAAAACCCAATAAAATTCATAGGGTTGCCATAAGTTGACAGGAGACTTGAAGGCACTGTTATCCAAGTTGCATGAGGTCCATGGGACCCACTCATGACAGTCAAATTATGGGGAATTTTAATTAGCTCAAAATATGATCACAAGAGTTTGGGTATCTGGTGGGATCTTTACACCTGTGCATACCAGTACTCACTGAGGAGACTCCAAGCCAGAATAAAATAAAAATTGTTTGTACTGAAAAATAATCACAGTACGATTCACACATGCACTCATGCTTCAAGCAGTCACACAAAGCTAACGAAGAATTAGGAGAAAATATTTGGATAAAGGAAAAAAATTGGGGGTGATGGGCTATACTTTATCTGTCCAAACAGCAGGGATTTGTATAGCTGAGAAAGGAGATTTATCAGACAAGTGCCTAAAAACATAATTATGTCACTATATTTTACAGCGTTCATGTTCTGGCATAATGGCACACATTTTTGCATCTTGCTGTGATAATGATACAAAATTGCCCCAAGAATCCAGCAATACAAGCGCTTTTGCCGCTTACTTCCACATTTCTCTGTGAACGAGATATTGGAGCATCTCACAAGAAGATGCGAGCACGCTAAAAAGCCCCAAAACATCAAAATTATGTTTAAAAACAGCAAAGACAGTTTAAGACAATTTAAAACCATGCACATGAGCAGATTTGTTTGAAGTCAGTTAAGGTCCAAAGGCTTTAGTTGAATGATACCAACTTAAAAGATGGCATTTTATTAAAGCCTTTTGGGGCCTAATTTTTTTTAAAATGTATATGTATGTACATGGTTTTAACTATTTTAGCCTTTTCTGCTCTGTTAACTTGGTGATCTGTTCACCAAGGACCCATCTGTGTCATGGTGCAATTCTGTGGCACTTCAAGCATTTCAAAAGTACAGACTGACACAACTCTTGCTTTGCCCTCTCAACCCCTTCTTGAGCTCTGTGCCCTGGAGGAGGGGAGCTGGGGCTTGTCTGTGTTTCATAAGATCTTCTGGAGCATCCTAGAAGAACAGCACACTTCCTACAATCTGGGAAGGAGGAATGCGGCTCTACAATGCTGCACAGTTCTTTGAAGGCACTCTTAGCCAAGGCAATGATGAGCTCCACCCATTCTTGGCCTTGAGACCTTGGTGAGGAAGGCAGGGCCAGTTTTGGAAGGTAACCAGAGAACAATGTGAGGTTATGGACAGTGTTTTACTTCCTCCAACTCCCACCGGGGAGTTGCAAAATCTTGGCAGCCATACAGTTTGCCTAGCTATCAAGGGCAGCCAATTTATGTCCCCTTTCCCAAAAATAATGCATAAACACTGCAAAGCTGTATGGTGCACTGAAGAGAGCAGCCTTTCCTCATTCTGTGGCACCCTTGCTGTTTATGCTACCTACCACATTTATGTGATTTCCCCACCACCATCACAACTGAGGTGCTTGTTTTAATTTTCATGTTTAAGTGAATTCATTCCAGAGCTTTTGCATCCCCCTTATGGAAGAAATATTCTCTCAAAGCAAAGCACCATGATATTTTGATGTTCTTGGCTGCCAACCATGCCCTCACTACCATTATTGTTTTAATGAATATACATGGCTTTCCTTGGCTCTCTGCACACTAGCCCATCTGTTAAAATGGCATAGTTCCTGCTCACATGTAGGATCAGACCCTAGCCCTGGGGTACTGATTTTAAGTAACAATGAGCTGTTGTTCTGTTATTATTATTTTTTTAAAAAAGATGAACAGCAGGAGCTGCAGGAAGTCCTTCCCTTGTGTCATTGCTGAAGCACTGGCAACACTTGTCTCATTTCACATGAACACACCAGTTGGTGCATATGCTCCACCAGAAAAACCAAGCAAGGCAAAGCAGCCAGTAATAAAATACAATCAAACTCATTGCTATCGAAGTGCATAATGATATGGACAGAAAGTAGTATGTATGATAACAATGTGTGTGCAAAAATAAAAACTAAAAGAAAATGCCTGCACAATTCATTACAGCATATTTCTCCCACTGGTTGTTTGAGTTATATATTGTTTCTTCAAAATTATCATGCTATAATTTGTAATTAATTTTTTTAATTAAAATATTTTATTCCACCCTGAGACTTCAGGGGGTGTACAATGAACAAAACAATAAACAACGTAAAACAACTCCAGATTAATAAAATAGAATAGTCTAAACAAGATAAAAGCATATTAAACAAGACACTATATTATAACCCCCTAAGGGCCAACAACAATTAAAAACCATGGGCGTGCACTTTAAAAAGAAAATTAAGACACAAATGCTTTAAAAAATTCTTGACTTGGCAAAGGAAGGGAAATAGTGTTGGTGCCAATCAGGCCTCAAAAGGGTGGGTATTCCACAGTTGAGGTACAACAGTTGAAAAGGCCCACTCCTATGTCCTTGCACACTATATTTCTCCAGTGGTGGGGCACAAAGGAGAGCCCCACAAGATATACCTGTCTTGGGCAGGTATATGTAGAGAGAGGCATGCCTTCAAGTATTGAGGTCTCAAGCAATTTAATGTTTTAAAGTCATCATGAGCACTTTGAATTCAGACAAGAAGTTAACTGACAGCCAGTGCAGGTCCTTCAAGGCAGGATTGATGTATTGTCTATATCAGTAGCTCTTAACCTTTTCTTTACCAGGGATCCCCTTTAAATAGCTTTTGTTGCCCAGGAACCCCCCAAGACTTAATTCAAGATTTAAAACTCTAAAAACAACAACAACACAGTTGCCTCAGCCATTAAACCTTCCCCCAGAGGTACTGGAGGGGGAGTGAAGACTTTCTTCTGCTTCTTGCTGCCAGTTGTGCCTGAAACGGATTGAATGGCAATGTGCAGGCCAAGCCAGCCAGCCTTTGCCTTGACTTCTGTCACTTGGCCACTCCACTGCAGGGAGGAAGTAGGCCAAGCAGCCTTCAAGCCTTCGCGGACTGAACATTGCAGACCCCTGGGGGTCCCTGGACCACAGGGTTAAGAACCACTGGTTAGCAATCTTGCTGCTGCTTTCTGCACTTTATCTGGGCAAAGTACTTCAAACCAGAATAACCCTCACAGAGAGGTAAGGAGAAAACCCTCTCAGACAGAGTGGGAAGACAACTATTATTTTCATTTAATTAATGGGAAAGTTGGTTGAAAACGAACATTACCTGCTTCATTCAGTGAGGTGGGATTTCAGGTCAGATTCTAATACAGCACTGTACATAGCTACCAAACTGCAGAGTTAATTATTGTAGTTTATTTGAATAGAAAATGCTAATAGTAAGACAGTCATTATTGGCTATAATCCAGCAACAGTGAAATGAAATAATGTGTGAAACAAGATGTAATTATATAACTAGAGCTGTTTATGTGTGAGTGTCAGGGCTACCAAGAGTGAGTTTGTCAGGTGCTGGTACAACCAGCATACCTGCCATGAGATTTATCTTGTGGGAATGATGAGATAGAATCATAGAATTGGAAGAGACCACAAGGGCCATCAAGGATGTATTGTAGTACAGTGGATCTTGAGGAAGAGATATCAGATATCAATAAAAAGTGATGCCTCATTTTCCAGCGCGACGCAGCGGGAATGGGTAAGTGACAATGTCATCTGATAATTTCACCCATTTCTGCTATCACCCTTGACCTGGCGAGTTTTGCTGCATCTGATAAAGTCCTAAGACACAGAGTAATGGACAAACTACAGGAAAAGAGATTCCACCTAAACATTAGGAAGAATTTTCTGACAGTAAGGAGATTTTCAGACGCGATTTTCGGGTCTATATATTCCGAAACAGCTCCGTTGCTGCCGCGTGGCACGGGAGCAGTTTTGGACGACGCCATTCCTCTGCCGAACCCTTCCGTGTCACTTCCGTGACAGAATGGAGGAAGCCGCATCATATTTCATGCACGGGCAGCAATCGTGAGTGAAATATGATGCGGCTTCCTCCATTCTGTCACAGAAGTGACACGGAGGGGTTCGGCAGAAGAATAGCGTCATCCAAAGCTGCTCCCCTGCTGCATGGCAGCAACGGAGCTGTTTTGGAATATATAGACCTGAAAATCACGTCTGAAAATCTCCTAAGAGCTTTTCAGCAGTGGAATACACTGCCTCAGGGTGTGGTGGAGTCTCCTTCTTTGGAGGTTTTTAAACAGAGGCTGGATGGCCATCTGTTGGGTATGCTTTGATTTTGTGTTCCTGCAGGGCAGGGGGTTGGACTGGATGGCCTTGTGGTCTCTTCCAACTCTATGATTCTATGACTCTAAGAAGGGACTGTGTGGGATCCAAGGGCAGACTACTTCTGGTCTGGAATTATGTAAATAGTGCATTATGTAAATTCTTCCCTACCTTTTTGGATGTTTTTACTGCTTTGGGCTATGGATTGTCTGGCATATGCTCTGTTGGTTTTTATGATCATAATATATAATTAATAAATAAACTTAATAATAATGTACACTAATAAAGATGTTATTTTTGATTAAAACTGTTCTCTCTGTTTGAAGTTGAAGGCTTTCATGGCTGGCATCCATAGATTTAGGATCTATGATTTAGGACCAACATTAGGAGGAACTTTTTGACAGTAAGAGCTGTTTGGCAGTGGAACGCACTCCCTCGGAGCATGGTGGGGTCTCCTACCTTGGAGGTCTTTAAACAGAGGCTGGATGGCCATCTGTCAGGGATGCTTTGATCATGATTTCCTGCATGGCAGGGGGTTGGACTGGATGGCCCTCGTGGTCTCTTCCACCTCTGCAATTCTATGATTCTGTGATTTTTCTTGGTTTTTTTCTGGGCTGTGAGGCCATGTTCTGGAAGAGTTTATTTCTGACGTTTCGCCTGCATCTGTAGCTGGCATCTTCAGAGAATGGTTGGGTAGGAGTGTGTGGGGGATTTATATACTGTGAACCCTTGTTGGGGAGGATATGTAAATTTGTGTATTTGAATGGCTAGTTTCTGGGTGGAGATATGCAAGGAGGATTAGTGTCTGTTTGGCTAATGGTTCGTTAATGGTCCATTATTTGCTGGACCATTAACCAACCATTAGCCAAACAGACACTAATCCTCCTTGCATATCTCCACCCAGAAACTAGCCATTCAAATATACAAATTTACATATCCTCTCCAAAAGGGACTCACAGTATATAACGCCCCCCACACTCCTACCCAACCATTCTCTGAAGATGCCAGCCACAGATGCAGATGAAACGTCAGAAATAAATTCTTCCAGAACATGGCCTCACAGCCTGGAAAAAAACCAAGGAAAATCTATGTTCTCTCTGTTGTTTGTTGTGTGGTCTGTGTGGCTGCTTATGCTGCAGATGGGAGGGGGTGCGCACATAACTAAAAAGTTCTAACAGTTTTCTCTAGATGTTAGGTTTTCCCACCATTAGGCCGCCAGCCTATGACCATTCCAGCTTTTCTCATTCTCCCTGCTGGCCAGTAGATGTCCAAGATTAAGTTCACATATGGTTTTCATTGGGACCTTTAAAAATAAATCCCAATTGGCCGGTTAGCTGTGTACCCAGAATATGAATACTCAGTTCTTCCTTTATCTAGTAGTACTCAGAGTGACAGCATGGCAGCCCCCAGGCAAACCCATCACATCTCGTAATGGCACACTGCGGAGACCAACCTCCTCCTTGATACCCTGCTGCACATGGGTGCTGCTTAGACGATTTCGAGCACCACCAACAGGAGGAATCAGCACTTCTATATTGCTGGAACCTGAGCCCTGAAGCACCAGGTTACAACTGGTCCATGGTACAATACTGGACAAAGATAAAGTTCCTTAAGGGGCATTATTTTTTCAGTGGCAACCCACTGGTGGGGGAGGAGTAACGGGTGTGTGGATAACTGCTTATCTCTGGCTATACATCATGATCAACTAATCTGAAATCTGTTGGATTTCATCAGACTTTTCACTAATTTTGTGAAACTAATTTCAGCCTTGATATTTGTATTTTAAGGCAGCTAGCTCCTTCAAGGGTGACTGTGCACTTCTGTAGTCCCTCCCCTCATGTATCCCTTTCTTTCCTTCATGTGGACAAAAAAAAATGTTTCTCCTTTGAAAGAACTAAAAAGAGAGAGAAGGTACCCCTGAGAAAGAGTTTCACAGCTAAAGATATATCTGTCATTTTAAGAACAGAAAGTGGTTTTCTCTTAGTTTTGACTAGAGATATTGTCAACAGCCTCTAGGGGTGATTCATACAAGCATGTGTATGTGATGAAATCAGCCTAAGCTGACCTGTTTTGCAGCCCACTTCTAAGCATATTTATTTAGAAATAGGCCTCACAGAGTGTGATGGCTCTCTCTGGCAACAATGCCTAGGATTGCAACAATGCTTAAGACTGTGAATCCTTTGATATTCTTATGGTTTGTGACTATTAAGTCTGTCACTATCTGGATATTTATGAGATAGGACTTCACTGGGTAATCATGTGTTCAAATTTTCAAGTCAAACTAGAAATTTTTCTGTGGTGGAAACTACAACTCCCCTCCACATATAAATAATTACACCTTACCTGCATTCCCAGCTCTGTTTGGTCCATGTTTAAGAGAGCTGCTACTTTAAAACCATTTTTTTAAAAATAATAATGATTGCTTGTTCTTTTTTCCTCCTGAATTAGTCACATGGACAGACCAATCCAACCAATATTTAACGATATCCCATAATAGTTTTCGCCTCTAAGAAGTAAAGGAGCTTTCTTTCTTTCTTTTTCTTTCTAACATAGCATGGTTCCTGTTGTTAATTCAGGACACTGGAAAGACAATGGAAGGATTGCATCTTGGCAAGTCTTGCTTCCTCTAGCCGCTGGATAAGAGATTTGAGTGTGGTGGGTACTGCCAATTCTTTCAAGATCTTCCACATTCTTTAATTACCCTACAAATGAGAATAAAGGGAAAGAACAAAAATCCCAAGGGTTGCCTCTGCCAAATATATATTGGACTTCAGAGCTTGTTTTATCATTAAGCTAAGTATGGATAATCGTTCTAATGCTCAATAAATCAATTAGAAATTATATGCTTAATGGAAAATTGAAAGGGTGGCAGCCAAGTGAATTAGCCCTTTCTAATTCCTAGGAATGTGATATATCTGAGCATTGCCATTCCATCCCCACTAACTCATATGTTTCCTCCCTCTTTACCTAATACGTTTTCATTAATCAAACTGAGAATGGAGTCTTTTAAGAATTTTAGGGGGAAAGCATTACATAGGGATTCCAAAATTATGGGTAGTGGGAATGCTGTTCCTTATTCATCTCATTTTCACACTTTAACTTTCATTCTTACACTTTAAAAATCTGAATTTTATCCCTTCCGGGGCAAGATTACAATCACTTTTATGCATCTTTCTCTTTTTTCTGTCTTTTTTTTTTAAGGAAGGATAGAAAGAAGTCTTGTTTTAAAACTTAAAACAAAATAGTTTTAAAACAGTTTAAGACCATTTAAAACCATGCCTGTGCAGATTTTGATGATTTCAATTTGATCTCAAAAGCTTTACTAAAAAGCCGTGATTTTACTTGGCTCCAGAGTGAAGCCAGTGTCAGCAACAATTAGGCCCCCAAGAGGAGAACATTCTGTGGCCAGAGGACCATAGCAGAAAAGGCTGGTTCCCGTATCTTCACAAAATGTTTTGTTCCCACTGGTGAAACACAGAAGATAACGAGCTTTACCACACTACAAGGAAAAGCAGCAAAGCAGCGGGAAAATTCTGTTTTTCCTACTGTTTTTCCTACTGGCATGATGCCAGTGCCCTTCCTCCATCCTTTCATTTTGGTCCCGTAAAGGATTGAGCTAAAACCATACCTTTTTGCAAACAGGTTATACCTCAGTCTCTTACAGAACTGGAATGAATAAACAATGACGCCATGTGGGAAGGAAGCAAGAAAGACAGACTCATAGAATCATAGAATCATAGAGTTGGAAGAGACCTCAAGGACCGTCCAGTCCAATCCCCTGCCATGCAGGAATACACAAGCAAATCATTCCCGACAGATGGCCATCCAGCCTCTGTTTAAAATCCTCCAAAGAAGGAGACTCCACCACACTCCAAGGCAGTGTATTCCACTTCCAAACAGCTCTTGCTGTCAGGAAGTTCTTCCTAATGTTTAGATAGAATCTCTTTTCCTCTACTTTGAACCCACTGCTTCGTGTCCTAGTCTCTGGAGCAGCAGAAAACAAGCTCGCTCCATCCTCAGTATGACATCCTTTCAAATATTTAAACATGGCTATCATGTCCCCTGTCAACCTTCTCTTCTCCAGACTAAACATGCCCAGCTCCCTTATCCGCTCCTCATAGGGCATGGCTTCCAGACCTCATACCATTTTAGTCACCCTCCTCTGGACACGTTGCAGCTTCTCAATATCCTTCCTGAATTGTGGTGCCCAGAACTGGACACAGTATTCCAGGTGAAGTCTGACCAAAGCAGAATACAGTGGCACTTCTGCTTCCCTTGATCTAGACACTATACTCCTATTAATGTTCCTGCTGCTGTGCTGCTTTTCCTCAGAGTGTGGTAAGGCTCAGCCTCTCCAGCAGAGCAGAGTCCTCAAGCAGGCATATATAGAGAAAGGTGTTCCTTAATTATTGAGGTCATTTGGGGGTTTAAATCTCATCACTACTACCTTGAATTCAGACTGGAAGCATATTGGTGACCGGTTAAAGAGATGAAAGACACTCTTGCTCTGAAACAACATTTGCATCTACATGGTATAACTGAACTGTATCAGAGTATGCCTTGTGTGACTACCCTTGAGGCAGAAAACAACTAAGTAACTTAAGCTTTACTTCTTAACATTAGGTATTTGGGTTAGAGCCAGCGTGGTATAGGAGTGTAAGGTTTGGACTACAACTCTCAAGAACAGGCCACTGAGCTATGTCACAGTCTCTCAGCCTCAGAAGAAGATAAAGGCAACCCCCCTCTGAACAAATCTTGTCAAGAAAACCCTGTGATAAATTCTCCTTCAAGTCCTTTCCAACTTTTGGCGACCCAAAGGTGAACCTATCATGGCTTTTTTGGGGCAAGATTTATACAGAGGAGGTTTGCCTTTGCCTTCCTCTGAAGGTTTGGCTTAGAAACGTAAGCATACAACAAACAACAACAAGGCATTTGGGTTACTGCATTTTCCAGTGGTTTCCTTCTAGATGTTGTTGTATGTGGGGAAATAATCATTGTAATGTAAAAGCAATCTTGTGTACCTCATTCACAATCTTAGATAAGTCTAGGGTTTTTTCCCTGCATGCATTTTGTTCTCCCAAAATTCCCTTCTCTTACTTCACTGGGCACTTCTTAGCCAACTAAAAGTGCTGGGTGATTCACACATGACCTAATTTGAATTTTATTGCTTTTGTGTAACTTGCTTCTCTTCTGAATCTGACTCTCCATGAGAATGGAGGTATCTTTGCCATCTTAAGCTTTCCTGTAACCATGCTATGATAATCGGAACCCAGCCACGGCTGTAGGCTGAGTGAGTTTTTTAATTACCTAAATACCTTCAGTTAAGGACCTTTTCTTAAGTTTGTTTTAGTATGTAGATTGAGATTGATATACCTTCAGTAAACTTTGTTTTGCATTTTAAACTGACTCCTTTGTTTTGTAATGAGTCTAATTTAACTGGGAGGATCCCAGATCTCTGAATACACTTTCAAATGATAATTGAACTTAGGTCTGCTTCTTAACCGCACTCTGCATAAAGCATGAAGTCAAAAGTGACTGAATGATTTTACCTTTTTTAAAGGAAATAATTCTTGTTGTTTTTAAAGGACTAGATCCTGGAATTTTTTAATGCAATTTTATTTTTAGGCTCATTACCTTCCAACAGATGTCAATTCTTCTTTCTCCAACATTCCAAACGCACACAAAATTCCTACCTCTCCCCACTATTGAGCCTTCAAGTGGGTATATATAACTAGGCATATTTAGTTCACAGAGTAGTGGGCCTTAACTGGTGGCTGTGGCTTACACCAATATAAGCTTGTCAAAAATCCAGCCATAATAGTCAAAATCCTCCCTATGCATTTCAGCTTTCATCATCCTCTGTCACAAAACTACATTCCCTTCATTATTTCACAACATGTATCTTGAACTTCATTTCCTTTTCCTAGTTTTGATCTAGTCCCCATCTAGAGGTTAGGAAAATAATACAGTTTCTCTTTATAGATGAAGAACCAATGCAGAGTAGTTATTATTCAGATCACATTCAGCAGCACACATAAGAAATATTAACATCTATAGATGAGATGACAAAACCTTAAACAACCAGATTGCCTATGAGAAAACGAAATCTTTTCCTGCTGCATATGAAATGCTTCCCGTGAGTAATTGGTTGCAGTATTTTAAAATGTATTCCACAGCTGAAATTTTAATATTTGTATTGCCTATATACAATCTTATTTTAATTTAGATTGCTTCAGTAGTATCATTTAAAGTCATTGCATATTGACTCTGTCCCATTTCATTACAGGATTATAGACAATCTGCAGAAGAAACAGTGCATTCTGCACTAAACTGTTTAAACATTTCTCATGATTTTGCCTCTTTCAGTTCCTAGTGGCATTTTTAGGTATCACATTTGTCCTGGTTTTGATCTGAGATAACATGGTGTTTGTACAAAATTGCTCCTCTTTTATATCATCACTTCTGGTATGTAACCTGAACATCTATCCTGTGATATTGTCTACTGCCATATGAATATCACTACTTTTCTATTCTGGTAGATAGACATGAGAATTAGTGTGGTGTAGTGGTTTGAGTATTGAACTAGAATCCTGGGAGGCCAGAGTCTGAACCCACTGTTCAACCATGGGTACCCACTGACTGTGTTTGAGCAAATCACACTCTCTCAGCCTTAGAGGAAAGAAGGCAGTGGGAAACCTCCTCCAAATAAATCTTGCAAAACACACTCACACACAAACAACAACAGCAACACCCATGATAAAAAACCCACAATCATCTTAGGGTTGCCATAAATCAGAAACAACTTGAATGCACACAACAACCAAGAAGAAGATAGACATGAATTAATGGATAGCTTTCTCCAGTGCATGTTGTGTGCATTCAGTTAAACGACTGTTAATAGAGTTAAAATAGGTATGTGAAGTGGCAACATGGTTTGAAAATCCCAGATTGGCAACTGAGAGTACTTGTGTTAATATACCAAGTCATATGATGGTGCATAGGATTCGTAGTACCATGATGAGGCAGAGTGTGCACAGCAGCAAGGGGCTTTGGAAGGTTGCCAAGGACAGGGTGGTTGTGATCAATGTCAGCTCTTGCCTCTGCATGTACTGTATTAATACAAGGGCTACACAAATGTATACAAGCCACATAACTAAAAGTAATGGGGAGAGTTTAGGGCTTCCTGGCAAATGGAGAAAACCCCATTAGCAGATGAAACACATTCATAGGATCAGTTGCTTAACCAGAGATGCTGTCTCTGTTTTGCCTGGCATAATATGGGGAATTGGATGTGTTGGAGAGTAAAAGGAGATGTGAAGAATATTATTTAATATTATTTAAGAATGCAGGTATGGTGGGTTTACTGCATTACATATATTAATTCAATCTTTCTTGTCAAGAGGCTCAGCCTTCCTGCTGTTTTGAGTATCTTGTTAGTAAATTGACTAGTAATTCCCATTTTGTCTGAGAAGATAGCCTAAACTGGGATGTAGGAACCCAGGAAAAGAAGACATTAGGCATATCATAGAATCATAGAATCATAGAATTGCAGAGTTGGAAGAGACCACGAGGGCCATCCAGTCCAACCCCCCTGCCACGCAGGAAATCACAATCAAAGCATCCCCGACAGATGGCCATCCAGCCTCTGTTTAAAGACCTCCAAGGAAGGAGACCCCACCACGCTCCGAGGGAGTGCGTTCCACTGCCGAACAGCTCTTACTGTCAAAAAGTTCCTCCTAATGTTGAGGTGGAATCTCTGTTCCTGGAGCTTGCACCCATTGCTCCGTGTTCCAGTCTCTGGAGCAGCAGAAAACAAGCCTGCTCCATCCTCAGCGTGACATCCCTTCAAATACTTAAACAGGGCTATCATATCGCCTCTAAACCGTCTTTTTTCCAGGCTAAACATACCCAGCTCCCTAAGTCTCTCCTCATAAGGCATTGTTTCCAGACCTTTCACCATTTTAGTTGCCCTTCTCTGGACACGCTCCAATTTGTCAATATCCTTTCTGAATTGTGGTGCCCAGAACTGGACACAGTATTCTAAGTGAGGTCTGACCAAGGCAGAATAGAGTGGCACTATTACTTCCCTTGATCTAGACACTATACTTCTATTGATACAGCCCAAAATTGCATTGGCCTTTTTAGCTGCCGCATCACACTGTTGGCTCATGTTCAACTTGTGGTCTACTAGGACTCCTAGATCCCTTTCGCACGTAGTCTCATTCAGCCAGGTCTCTCCCATCCTATATTTATGCATTTCATTTTTCCGCCCTAAATGCAGTACTTTACATTTCTCCGTATTGAATTTCATTTTGTTAGCTTTGGCCCAGCTCTCCAGTCTATCCAGGTCATTCTGAATTTTGATCCTGTCCTCTAGGGTATTAGCTACTCCTCCCAATTTGGTGTCATCTGCAAATTTGATAAGTATGCCCCTAATTCCCTCATCTAAGTCATTGATAAAGATGTTGAATAGCACTGGGCCCAGGACAGAACCCTGTGGCACCCCACTGGTCACATCTTTCCAAGACGAAGGCTTTCCTCCATTAACATAGATCTCAGGAGTGATTCTTCTTAGTTCAAGAGTAGCAGTGGCAGAGTGGGGGAGACTACATCCAGAAAATATTGATGCCATATCTTATTCTCTGTTAGGTTTCTAATGGTTAGGTCAGCACAGTTACTGAGTGGGTTCTCCGGCACGTTTTAAAGGAAAGTACCATGAGGGAAGCACAAGGAAACCCACTGGAAATCACCTTATTGGTGCTTATTTGCCCATGCACACTCATTGGCATCCGTTAAGCTTAGGAACTGAAGACAGGTACGTAGCTCTCCTGGTGTACCTCGTGCTATTGCACCAGACATCCCTTGTAGGAAAATGAAATCCTGTTCTCATCATTTTCTTCTTCTTCTTTCTCTTTAGACCTGAAGGAAATCCCTTCCCTTAAATTATTATTTTAAAAATGAATTCTTTGCAATTAGGAGGAAGTTCATCCAGTTTGTCACCCACATTTGATTAAAACTTCTATGTGAATTTGTCCCTTTTCAGTTACTATCATTTTTATTCATGGTTTCTATGATGCATTGTTCATCTCAACTACAGGAGACCCACTGAATCCAGGACTGGTACCAGATTGACCATGATGGCAGCCCCATGCACTGGGCTGAATCTGGTACGATGGTGCATCATTGTCCGTATGGGTCAGCTGGGCCAACACTGCATTAGCTCTGCTGTCCCCTGTTTTCATAGCCACTACCTTGCTGGCTAAGCAGCTCCCTGCAAGAACCTGGTCAGTGATGTTGCTTCTTGTGTGGTCAGAACAGGGTGCCCAGACATGTGATCAACAAGGAAGAGGTTGCACTCTCCCCTCCTTGGTGATCACACTGGTGCCCCATTCTGACCTTGGAGGATGTGATCCTGCCAGCCAGGCTCTCACAGGGAGCTGCTTGGCCAGTGAGGTGGTGGCGGCAGCTCTGATGGGGATCCATCCTCTTCCCTGTGCTGCTCAGCACAGGGTAAGAAAGATGGCACCATGTTTGTTCATAAACCACTGAACTGAACCCAGTCCAGCTGTCCAGACAGAAAAATAATCTGAGGCCACTCCTGAGTTTTGGGGAAACCCTGGAGCTTTCCCCAACTTTGCTTAGTTCAGAGCAATGTTGGGTTAAGGGAGAAAAAACCATGGTAGCTGCATGTGGTTGGGCTGCGAGCACCGGATTTGGAGTGAGTTCACTTTTTTGGTGGGGGGGCTGGTGTAGACACGCCCCTAATATTTAGGTGGAATTTCTTTTCGTGCAATTTGAATCCACTGGTTTGTGCCCTAGGCCAATTCCCCACAATTAACAAATAATCCAGTTTGAAACGGGTTTATTTGCCATGGCTCCTTCCTATTGAAACCTGGGATTTGTAGTTTTACAAGCACTTCAGCCTTCTCTGCAAAAGAGTGCTGGTGCATCACCAAACTACAAATCCCAGGATTTAATAGGAAGGAGTCATGGCAAATAATCCAGTTTCAAACTGGATTATTCATATAGTGTGGATTTGGCCCTAGTTTCTGGAGCAGCATAAAACTAGCTTGTTCCATCTTCTGCATGAGGAAGGTTGTCAATTCTTCTTCAGTGCTCAGTGTCTATAGCTGGCACAGATCAAAAGACCAAAAAAGGAAGGAAGGAAGAAGAAACCTTTAGAAGTCACAGCAACAAAGTTGCTTTTTGAGTGAAGTTGCTGTTCTGCCAAGCGTGGTGAGTGGTGTGCTATGACAGATCCTGTCAGCTAGGCATTGGCCCAGCTTGCAGGTGTAAGCCTGACCTATCAAACTGAATGGGAGCTGACAGAAAGGATTTCTGTAACATGAAATGGAGAGCTGACATGAAAACAGTGATGTGTGAGGGACCAACCACAGCACCCCTAGCAGTGCTGTCACCAATGATGTCCAGAGAAATGACAGTGGAATATTAACTTTAGTTGATGTCAATTTAGTTGTCCTTTGTGTTAGAAAGAAGAAGGCATTATAAAAGCACAGAGAGATGGTTAAAAATATTCTCCTTGACATATAAAGCAACTTTGTATTTATTTCAGCATTGTTAGCCAAGGCAGTATGCTTATCCATGGCACTATGTGAAACCTCATGTCTGAGGCAAAGATAGGCTCTGAAGCTGTGTCTTAGACAAATTGGGGCTCATATGCACAGTCTCTGCAGGATTGCTGGTCCCAGGCTCTGACAAAATCAGGGCTGGTGGGAGGAGGGGGCTTCACCTGGATGTTTTGTTTTGTTTTTTTCGAGTGCCACATACAGCCAAGACTTCTGGTACACCTAATCCAGTACTGTCTGCTCTGATTCACAGCAGCTCTCTAGGTTGTCAGACTCCAAATGCCCTTTCCAGTTCTGCAGTAATGATGTGGAAAACTCTCTCAGTCTCAAATTTGTTGTTTCTCCCAAACCCACCTGCATTCATGTCCATGCCTTTCTTAATATAAAGTTACAAGTTTTTGTTAATTCTACATGGATGTTCATGTGCATTTCTGCTATGAATTTCTGTAATGCATACATTTATTTACACATTTATTTTCCTAATACACAAATTTCTGTGCACATGGTCTGCATTGGCTAGAGCATCCTTGAGTGTCTTTATCAGCTCTATTAACTTTTAGAGATTTATATTTTTAAAAGATATTTTTAATTGGGGGTGCGTATGTTGAATACTCCATCTGTGGTTTATTTGTCAACTGCTGCATTGGCACTTTCTATTGGTTGTATATATTGTGCTGTCTGAACATGTGTCCTAGGGAATCCACAGAAGGGAAAGGGATGGGGTGACCTTATCGATGTAATCTATGTAAGCTTGAGCAGAAAAAGGCACAGGGCTGACTGATGGACCTGCCAGGTAAAGGAAAGACAGGACAGAAGTTTTAAATATGTCCTGTGTTTCAAGCCCCCCCACCAAGATCCAGGTTGGCCTGTAGCCTGCTGGTGCTGCTGCTAAACACCAGGTCAGCCCATAATAAAGCAATCGCCATCCATGACTTGATTGTGGTTGACCTGGTATGCTAGGTATTACAATGAGCTGGGTTGATAAACTTGGTGGAGTTGATCTGTCCCAGCCTTGCCCACCTGGGTATTCATTGCAGCATCAACACAGACTGAAGGGTCCAAGAGGGAGGAGTAGCCATTATTCATAAGGATTTCTTCTCCTTCATGAAGAAATTAATCTTCCTTAGCACCAGCTTTGAGAGTCTGCCCATGTTTTGGGCCAGAGAGACAGAATGAAGATGTTACTGGTGTACTGAACACCCTGCTGCCCAGCAGTCTCCCTGCCTGAGTTGGTTGAGGTAGTCTCAGGAGTGGTGCTAGATGGTTGTACTGCAGGACTTCAACATCCCTGGTGGGGCTGTTCTGATAGTACATCACTGGCTCAGTCAAGACTACCATGACAACCTGGGGCTGGCCCAGTACATTGTTGGTCCAGCACATGAGGCAGTACATAACCTCTACTTGGTCTTTGTGGTTGGGTAGATGGAGTATAGTCTGGTTTTCTGAGGGTTTGCAACAACCCCATGGTTTTGATCCGATCACTTCCTTGTGAAATTTGGTTTGGCAGTAGCAGGCCTTCCCTACAGGGTGGAGGAGCAATTAAGATGGTCTGCCCCTGGACACCCATGGAATGGTAAGGATTTCCAAATGTTCTGGGGGATTTTCTAGCTGATAGACTGAAGATTCAGTTGAGGCAAAGGTAGCATTATGAAACCATGAGACGTTAAGTACCATTGCAACAGTCACCACTAAATCAACAGGCAGTGAAACTTTTCTTTACTCTCCTCTCTCCTTTCTGGGCAAGGGCATCGAGTGTGTTTTGGCTGGGCAACTTCAGATGTTCTTGAAGGAAACAGATAATTTGGGCCCATTTCAGTCTGGTTCTGGGCCAGGGCAGAGCCTGAAACAGCCACTTTGATTGACAATGTACTGGATGAAGAAAGGAAGTGTTACCCTGTTGATCTTACTGGATTTCTCAGTATCTTTTGATACCACTGATCATGGTATCTTACTGCACTGGCTCTACCAGATGGGAGTAAGAGACAAAATTGGACACTTTTACAATAATCTCAAAATGTTCACAATTCTTTTCCATCCCTACTATTCTGAGACAATTTCTCACAGAGGAAGAACTCAGTGATGGACCATATACTTTGTGTGATGTGGAAAGACCCCAGTTTTAAACTTTAGCATCTCTCATTGGTGCTTAAGCAGAAGAGTAGGAAGGATTGCTGTTTTAGAGCTTTCAGAGAACTAGTAGATTTAAGGGCATCATCATGAGTTTATAGGATAGACAGGCAAATAGTCATAACTTGCATGCACAGGCTTGGGAAATACATTACTGTAGTTGTAGATAAGTGAGGAAGATCAGAAAGGCAAAAATTGTCCATTGCTCTATATCGAAATAGACAGACCAACCTGCCTGTAGACCCCTTTCTGCTATAATGTTCAAGGGCTGTCAAGGTTCTGGAATTGCTGGGTCTTGGGCAACCAAATTAGTCCCTCTCTGCCTTATTCCAGGTAAAGAGAATATGAGTGTGAGCAATAAGCCCCGACTTCCTATCCCTGTGGTGATTAATTTCTAGCTTCTACTCTGCTGTTCTGCTCTTTCCATCAGACTGACCCCTGCCCTATTGAAAGCCTTTCTTGCATGGAGTGTAGGTCTGCTCTTGCTCCTATTATCTACTTGTATCTCATGAAAAAAGCTATAATCCACTGGAGGATATTGTGAATGCAGAGACTGAACTAAGCCACCTCTTCACCACTTTTTGCTGTATAACTCTGCATTCCTATGATGAGCACAATTTAGTGGCTTAATGAATACAACTGAGGAATGGGTCTCGCAAGCTGACTGCTTCAGTGACTGACCTTGCTTGCATGATTGATCTTAGGCAAATTGTTTTACCATTCCTCTCTGCATCTTTCCTCTTATGACATGTTTATATGCTGCGCAGCACAATGTGCACCCCTGATCTTGGATGGTATTAGACCTCTAGGTGTTACTATAATACAAATAATAAATCTAAAGCAGATCCAATTTTAGCATTTTGAGAGGGAAAGAAAAAACTTTCCTCCCCTTGAGCAAGAATTTGAGGTTTGGGCAATGGCAGATCTGATGATGGGTTCAACTAGAAGGCCCTAGAGGGAGGAAGAAGAAATTAGAACTTGTAGGAAATAAGACATGGGGAGAAATGAGAAGGGAGCATGAACATTTCAGAAATAGCCACCCCTTACAAATTCTGAAAATTCTCATTGTTTGCTTGAGTATATGAATTTGTTTCAGAGTATGCAAGTTAAAAATATTGACTAGTAGCGTAGCAGAGCTTTTTTGTTTAGTTTACGACTTTTCTTTTTTAAAGTTGCTTTCTACATTTCAAAAGCCTCTGCCTAGATTGCCCAGACAAATTATGGCACTGCTCCCTGACACCCTAAGCACCCCGCCCCAACTTGCAACACTGGGAATCCGAGCCATGCTAGGTATTTACAGCAAAGGAATGGCTGGAAAAAGCCATGGCTATGGCTCCTTACCTGGGCATAAAAGCTCTCACTTGAAGTGCACAGGGCCAGAGCCACACCAATGACTAGCAAGTGTGTAAGTGGTGGTGGTGGGGTTAGTGAGAGTGTAAGGCCAAAGAAAATTTAACAAAAGAGTTTTAAAAGTTGTTGTACCCAAAGTTAAGCACATTGGTCAGTCTATACTCCATATGAGTATAGCAGGAAAAGAATCCCATGGGATTCCCTGTGTGAGTGGATCTCTGAAAAACAACACCTTTGCTGGCTGTCATACCCTCCCCTGGATTCTGGGTATTAGAGTAGAATCCATGGAAGGCCCTGACATAAGTTTGGTTCCTGGATTGATTTCCCTGCCTGGGCCTCTCAGTCCCCAGAATACAGCCAGCCCACCTTTAGCCTGGGAATGTTTCTCCTCTTGAGACTTCAAGGCCACACCACCTGGTCCGATCTCTCCCCCTCCTCCCCCTGCATACCATTCTCACACTGGAAGGGTTTATCTATTGTCTATGGTTGTGGTAGTGTTAGTTCTGGCTTTTACATGTTACTGAAACACATTGCCTTGCTCAATAAAGAAATCTTGTTGGAGTTAATGTGAGTGTGTTATTGGTGCATCACACTGGCATACTATTAAATGAAGTACAATCTTGCCAAGAACCTGCAGCATTGAATACCAAATGAATACCAATCAAGTCATGGGACTTCATCAGACCACTCCCTCCCATTAATGTTCTTTTGCCAGCATATTTTGTGGTGTTTTCATGCTGGCAAAAGAACCCCACCACCACCAGACCTATATGTGTACAAAGAATTAACATCTAATGTCATTAAACAGAAACTACTATCTACCTCCGTGTTCTCAATTTTACAAATTAAATGAGATGTTTTTAACATAAGGAGTAGAAGAGGAAACATGTGGCACTAAAAAGGAATCAAGATATTGAGCCAAGGGTTCTAAAATAGAACCTAAACCTGATACAACAGGTTTACCAGGAATGGGAAAATTAAAAATAATTGTAGAGATACCCCTCTTTATGAACATTTTTCAATTCAAACACCATTACAATTCACTTAATTTTTTTGTTATTGAAGTAGTCCATTCAAAAACTTCTACTAGCATGAATTCACTTCTACAAAGGGAATGCTTTGGGTTTCACTTTAATCCCTTCTCTCCCTACAGAACTAAATGATCACTTACATTTTAATTGTTTTTTAAGGTATCCCATCTAGATCAATTAACATTTGAATTCACCTGAGCTCTGCCTTTCACCCCATACCTCAAAGGAGGGTCAGATTTTATATAAACCATTAGTTCCTTTACCAACAAAAGGTTGCATGCTAATTTTCTGCTCTGGGATTATTAAAATGTAAATATTATATTCAGGTTCTCTGTCTATATAAATAGGCATCAGCATATAACAGTAATAGCAACTGGTATATTGATTATTGAAGATAGTTAGTAGTTGGTATATATATCATTGACTGTATTAGCCATGGAGGTCAGATAAACCTACTGACAATGAGATGACTACAGTTGTCCCTTCATATTCATGGTTTTCACATTCACAGTTTTGTGTATTTGTGATTTGTAGTTGCTGCTCAACTAGCTCAAACTCCAAGGCCCCACCCTCCTCCCCTCTCCTCCTGTCCTGGAAACAAAACGACTCCAGCTTGCTTTTGTACCTTGCATTAAAACATCACTGCCCATTACTTTAAACCTTACTGTTTTAAACAGGCAGCACTGTTTTGGTGCAAGTTAAGAATGCAAGCTGGGGTTGTGTGGTAGCAAGGATTGGCAGTCCTGTTGGCAGGAGAGGAGTCTACAATACTGTAGTGTAGTATGCATGTTGGGGGTGGAGCTTAACTTATTTGCCAGTTTTCACTTTTGTGGTGGTGCTCTGTCCCTAACCCCAGCCAACATGAAGGGACAACTGTATTTGTAATGCACCAAAGGTTTGACAGTTTTCTTACACTATGTGTGAAATGTAGTAACAGTATATGGTTATTGTTTGCAGTATTCTGTGGTGGTAAAGGAGATTAGGACAAAAAGAACAAAGTTTCAGCATACTTCGTATTAATACATTCCCTGAGGCTTAGAAGCATACCAATATTAAGGTTACTTGTGAGGAATACTGACCCTGTAAGTAACCACATTCAACTAGCATTTGGTGATTTTTAGTTTAAAATAGAATCATAGAATCATAGAATTGCAGAGTTGGAAGAGACCACGAGGGCCATCCAGTCCAACCCCCTGCCATGCAGGAAATCACAATCAAAGCATCCCCGACAGATGGCCATCCAGCCTCTGTTTAAAGACCTCCAAGGAAGGAGACCCCACCACGCTCCGAGGGAGTGTGTTTCACTGCTGAACAGCTCTTACTGTCAAAAAGTTCCTCGTAATGTTGAGGTGGAATCTCTGTTCCTGGAGCTTGCATCCATTGCTCCGTGTTCCAATCTCTGGAGCAGCAGAAAACAAGCCTGCTCCATCCTCAGCGTGACATCCCTTCAAATACTTAAACAGGGCTATCATATCGCCTCTTAACCGTCTTTTTTCCAGGTTAAACATACCCAGCTCCCTAAGTCTCTCCTCATAAGGCATTGTTTCCAGACCTTTCACCATTTTAGTCACCCTTCTCTGGACACGCTCCAATTTGTCAATATCCTTTTTGAATTGTGGTGCCCAGAACTGGACACAGTATTCTAGGTGAGGTCTGACCAAGGCAGAATAGAGCGACACTATTACTTCCCTTGATCTAGACACTATACTTCTATTGATGCAGCCCAAAATCTCATTGGCCTTTTTAGCTGCCGCATCACACTGTTGACTCATGTTCAACTTGTGGTCTACTAGGACTCCTAGATCCCTTTCACACGTAGTCTCATTCAGCCAGGTCTCCCCCATCCTATATCTATGCATTTCATTTTCCCCCCCTAAGTGCAGTACCTTACATTTCTCCGTATTGAATTTCATTTTGTTAGCTTTGGCCCAGCTCTCCAGTTTATCCAGGTCATTTTTAATTTTGATCCTGTCCTCAAGGGTATTAGCTACTCCTCCTAATTTGGTGTCATCTGCAAATTTGATAAGTATGCCCCTAATTCCCTCATCCAAGTCATTGATAAAGATGTTGAATAGCACTGGGCCCAGGACAGAACCCTGTGGCACCCCACCGGTCACATCTTTCCAAGATGAAGAGGAGCCATTGCTGAGCACCCTTTGGGTTCAGCCAGTCAACCAATTACAAATCCATTGAACAGTTAACTTGTCTAGCCCACATTTTACAAGCTTCTTTGCAAGAATGTCATGGGGAACCTTGTCAAAGGCCTTACTGAAATCAAGGTATGCGATATCCACAGTGTTCCCTTCATCTACCAAGCTGGTAATTTTATCAAAAAAAGAGATGAGATTAGTCTGGCATGACTTGTTACTCTGAAACCCATGTTGACTTTTTGTGATTATGGCATAGCCTTCTAAATGTTTACAGACTCTCTGTTTAATTATCTGCTCTAGAATCTTCTCTGGTATTGATGTCAGACTAACTGGACGGTAATTGTTGGGATCCTCTTTCCCCCCCTTTTTCCAGATGGGGACAACGTTTGCCCTCCTCCAGTCTGCTGGGACTTCTCCTGTTCTCCAGGAGTTCTCAAAGATTATTACCAATGGCTCTGAGATTATATTTGCCAGCTCTTTTAATACTCTTAGATGTAGTTCATCTGGTCCTGGAGATTTAAATTCATTTAGATTAAGAAGGTATTCCTGTACTACCTCTTTGCTTATTCTGTGCTGGATTTCCCCTATTGTGTCCTCTGTTCCTTTATCCTCAGGTTGGGCCCCCTTTTCTTTTTCTGTAAACACTGAGGCAAAGAAGGTGTTGAGTAATTCTGCCTTATATACTTATTATACTGTTTGTCTTTGTTAGCTTAGAAACCAATTCCAAGTTAATGTAGCCTGTAAGACAGATAAAGGACTTGCATAATATTTTAGCTGAAGTTAACCTGCTGACGAAGATCAACCAGGTCGAAACATCTTGGCTAATATCTCGTGAATAAACGTCCATCAATATTTAATTTTTGAGCTTTTGTATATTATTGTCTGGTATCTATGCACATTGATAATTAATTTTTCTGAGTTTGTTGTACACTGTTGTCTGGTACTATAATATATGCATGATTAGCATCTTATGCAATTTTTGTTTGTAATTGTACCATTACATTCTGAAATATGTACTTTTATTTATATTTTCATGGTTTGGTCATTTCTGTAAGGTTCTGATGATAATACAGTTATATATCTCAGTTTATAAATAGTAGATTTTGGACTCTAATTGGATTACTTTTTTTATCCATTCTGGGGTATTCAGCTCATACTATTAAATAAAGCAGAATCTTACCAAGAACTATCATGATAGTCCAGTGCAATGCTGGCAGAACCTGGAAAAATATGGGAACTGCCAAGGCAAATCAAAATAACATGGAGGAATATGTAAGCTGTGGTGACAAACAAGATGTCTAAGGGCTTTTCTAAATGGTGAATATACTCCTCATTGAAATCGAGAATACCTTTTGTTCCAATGGGATCCTGCAGCGAGTCAACGTATGCTGAAGGAGGGGGACCAAAAATCCTAAATGCTCCTTTGTGGCTTTTCCTGATTTTGTTTTTTAATGCAAGTGGATAGTGAAAGGTCTGGAAACCATGCCACATGAGGAAAGACTTTGGGTATGTTTACCCTGGAAAAAAGATGGTTAAGGGGCGATATGATAGCCCTATTTTAAGTATTTGAAGGGGTGTGACATTGAGGTTGGAGCAAGCTTGTTTTCTGCTGCTCCAGAGACTAGAACACGGAACAACGTATGCAAGTTCCAGGAACAGAGACTCCACTTCAACATTAGGAGGAACTTTCTGACAGTAAGAGCTGTTTGGCAGTGGAATACACTCCCTCGGAGCGTGGTGGGGTCTCCTTCCTTGGAGGTCTTTAAAGAGAGGCTGGATGGCCATCTGTCAGGGATGCTTTGATCAAGATTCCTGCGTGGCAGGGGGTTGGACTGGATGGCCCTTGTGGTCTCTTCCAACTCTACAATTTTATGATTCTATGAAATGCACATTCCTGCTCATTGGGATAACCAATTTAATTGTTGTGCAGTCCAGAGAGGGCAAAACTGGATATCTGATTGGTTGGATGTGTGCAGGTGCAGGCTTGCCATCAGGTTCCCTGAAGTGCTTTTTTCTCTACCTATTGTGCATTTTTTGAACTGTCAATTCTTCATGGCAGCCACTGTGAGGAACAGGAGGGGAATCCAAGCTGCCAGCTCTTCACCCATCCCAGCGGCATCGGTGTCAAAATCCAGCTGCAATTAAAGGAATAGGAGGAGCCACCTGGCCAACTGCTGGTTGTGGAGAAGGAAAAGGAGGGCTTGATGTCAGTGGACTTTGGAGGGGACGGGACATGCATGACAGAAGAAGCAGCCCAGCCTGGGAAGGCGAGATGAAGCCGGAGTCTTGAAGAGCCACCCTCCTCTTCCTTCTCTGCAACCATAGACTCATAGAATCATAGAGTTGGAAGAGACCACAAGGGCCATCCAGTCCAACCCCCTGCCATGCAGGAATACACAGTCAAAGCACTCCTGACAGATTCCAGCCTCTGTTTAAAAACCTCCAAAGAAGTAGACTTCACCACAGTCCAAGGCAATGCATTCCACTGCTGAACAGCTCTTACTGTCAGGAAATTCTTCCTAAACCAGTGGCTGGCCAGGCAGCTCCTCCCCATCCCTTTAATTGCAGCTGGATTTGGATGCAGCCACCACCATGATGGGTGAAGGGCTAGCAGTTCAGTCTGTCTCCTCCTGTTCATCATGGTGACTCCCCTCCTCATTATCTCTGGGCGCTGCTGGGTTCCCTTCACTCTCCTGATGTCGCCTACCGCAAAACAAACAAACAAAGCAAAGCAAAACAAAACAAAACAAAAAAAGCCACAGCCACCAGCTTGATTCGTAGCTGGATGAATGTGAGATGTGGAGAACTTTGCAGCCTATTGCTTTTGAGAAAGACACCATGGAAACAAATTATGCTGCTGCAATTTTTTTTAATGCACAGGTATGAGCATTATTTCTTCTCGTCTAGACAAGCCCTAAGGATACTAATTAGAACCTACCATTGCTAGTTGCGCATCATAGTTTATTACAACTAACAAGTAATCTTTCATCAGAAGCTCTCTCCTCCAAGCACCCTTCCCCCAGTCAACAACTTTCATATTGAAAACTAAACATTACAAAAGCTTGGTGCAAACTGTTTGCACAAGTCTCGTACAGACAGTCCTATTTCTGAAAATAATGACTCCCATGTCAGAACAGAATAATGTAAACAAAAAAAGTGACGTTCAGTATTTAATAGGGAAAGGCTTCACAAATATGAGTCTGTCCCATTCAACTCAATGAGACTTATTTTTCAGCAGACGCATACAAGATTCCTGTGCATGGCAACATTAACTATCTCTTGCCTTCCTTAAGAAATGTGAAAGTAAAAAGTGGGTCACATACTTGGTTTCAGCTGCTCATAAATAATTTCCATTAAAAAACTGTCCTTATAAACTCTGTTATTAAACACTTTTTAAAAAACTCTTTTTAATTAAATATTTTACAACACATTACATAATCACATTTGTAAAAAATCTTTTTTTATTAAATATTTTACAACACATTACATAATTACATTTTTCGTTTGCTCCCTTCCCTCCCTCCCACTTTCTTCAACGGCTTCACAGAGGATGTATGTTTAAGTCTTCATGATACGTTTTCCATGATATGGGTAATAGTTGCATTCACATTGGTTATTGCGCTACTCCCCCTTGTTCATTAACTTTTTGAATCACCATTTTCCATTTATTGTTCCAGGTTTCTTCCTTTATCTGTCCTATATATTTCAATCTTCTTTCTCTATAAAAGTCAAATAATAGAAATTCTGCTATGTATTTTTCGAGATTTGATTTATACCACTTGGATTTTTCTTTCCAACCCAGGGCAATAACTGCATGTGCTGCTTTTAATATTTGCTTTGTCACATACTCTTCATTCTTATTCAGGCCCATTTTACTCAGATTAAGCGTAATACCATTTTCTTTACTGAGCTGTATATCTTTCCCTAGTATACTATTTATTTCTTTATTTACTTCACTCCAAATTTTCTGAATGAAAGGACAACCCCACCACATATGAATATAGGATCCTTTTATACCGCAGCCAGTTTGATGAACAATTACCATTTATAAAGGATAATTGATGTGGTGTTCTATACCATTGTCCCATCAGTTTCATTTGTTGTTCTTTTACTTTTGTGTTTTTATTCTTTACTATTTCTTGAGTCCATACTTTAATTTCATCTTTGGTTATTATTAAGTCTTTGTCCCAGCAGGCTATCAAACCCTCTTCAATATTAAATTTAGTCTCTAACTTAGCCCTATATATTTTGTCAATTTTACCTGGTTTAATTTTCTTTTCATTATTCCCTCTAATGATGTAATTTCTTCCTTAACAGTTAATCTTAATTCTTGCAAATTTTAAAAAATTCCTCTTATCTGAAGCCAATATTGAGTACCAATTAAATAAGTTAACTCATTCTCCTCTATAGGTTTCCCAGTTCCATCATAAATCTCCTATTTTTATAACCTTTAGCTTTTATTCTTTTTAATGTTCTCCCTATTCCTTCAACATTATTTCTATTTACACATTCAATTGGGAGCCATTTCCAATTTTCTATTAATAAACTTAATGCCATTTATCCCAAATCTGAAGATTTGCACACACAGGACCAATTTTTCGCTCTTTAATTTTTTTGCCCAGTTGCCTTAGTTTGAAATATAGATCTATATTCCATATTATTAATTTGCTTTTCCATCCCTTTTTTTTGTCATCGTATTCAAGATCTAATATTCTTAACAATTGTATTGTTTCAAAGTATATTTCAAGAGAGGGAGCCCCTCATCCTCCTTTTTCCTGATTTCCACAGAATAGCCTATTAGGAATTCTCGAATTCTTTTCCCCTAAGATCCATCTTTTAATTGACCTGTCCCAACTTCATATCAATTTTATTGGTATTATTTCAGGAATTGTTTGAAATAAGTATAATAATTTAGGTAGCAGCCTCATTTTGAACATTCTAATTCTTGATAACATACTCCATTGCTTACTAGACAATTTAGAAATTTGATTTTTTATTTTTTCCATACATGATTATAATTCCCTTGTATAATATTATTTATATTAGTCTTTAAACTTATTCCCAAATATCTCATATTTTTAACTCCTAATTTCATGTTTGAGATACTTGGAATTATTTTTTGTTCTTCCCATTTCGTATTCAAAAACATTATTTCTGTTTTATGCATGTTTTTATTTATTTATTTATTTATATTTATTTATACCCCGCTCTTCAGCCACAAGGCTATCAGAGCGGCTTACAAATTGTTTTAAGCAATAGCTATTTACACATCTATACTGCATTAAACAGTTTCCAATGTGTGTTAACTAATTGCCCGCACAAGCTGGGTACTCATTTTACCATCCTATGAAAGGATGGAAGGCTGAGTGAATCTTGGAGCCTGCTGGAATCGAACTTGCAATGTGATGACTTGCAGTACTGGCATTTAACCACTGCGCCACCAGGGCTCCAGGACTTTAAATGTAAGTCCTGAATTCCTTTGAAATCTTGGTAATATTTCTGTTAATTTGCTGATAGTCTGGTAAGGTTCTTGTGTTGTTATTAAGGCATCATCGGCAAAAAGATTTACTTCCAACTCTTCTTTCCCTAATTTATATCCTATTATTTCTTTTTCATCCCTAATATTGTTATCTACTGGCTCAATTGGCAATAGAAATAATAAAGGAGATAATGGGCAACCCTGCTTCATTCCATTATTTATTTTAATATTTCTTGATTTTTTACCGCTTAGTATCACTTGTGCCTCATGGTCTTTATATAATTCTTTAACTATTTTACTGAAATGGGATCCTAATCCATATGCCTTACATATCTTATATAAATATTTATGATTAACTGAATTAAAAGCCTTATACATGTCTAATTTGATAAATGCTACTTTGTTTTTATTGTGTTTTGCATGATGTAACACATTTATTACATTTCTAATGGGTTCCTCTATACCCCTTCCTTTTATGAATCCGTATTGATCTTCATCTATTAAATTTGGTAGGAACTTTTCTAATCTGTTAGCTAAGATTTTTGTAAAAATTTTATAATCCTGGTTACACAATGTTATGGGGCGATAGGATCCTGGATTTCTTGATTCTTTATTAGGTTTTAGTATTAAATTAATTTCTGACAATTTCCATGTTTTAGGCATTTCTTTTGTCTCTAATATTTCATTGAATATTCTTACCATATGAATACTTAATTCATGAACCCATCTTGGCTGGGGGATTTAACCCCTTTAAAACCCTCTATCACTTTTTCTAATTCTTCAGTTATAGGGGAATTTAATTGAGCTCTCTGAATTTCAGTTATTTTTTTTAATATTTATATTTTGATCATCCACCTCTCTTTCATTATATAAATTCTCATAAAATTTGGCCATTACTTCTCTTATTTTTCCTTCTTCATTTATAATTTCCCCCTTTTCTCCCATAATTTTATTTATACCTTTTTTTCTCCTTTAAAAAAAAAAGAAACTGGCCCAGCTGTTAATACTTTTTGTGTCCCATGCCTGAAATTCATTCCTTATATACAGTTGGCTTCTGGTATTTATTTCATTATCTAGATCTTCAAGTTCTTTTTTTATCTTTTCCCATTCTGCCTTTAACATCTTATTCTGGTGTTTTTGATATTCATTTTGTAACTTCTCCACCTTTTTATAAGGGTTTGCTTATACTGATATTTCTTCTTCTTTATACCAATTTCCATATGTAAACATTTCCCTCTTATCACTGCTTATCACTGCATCCCATACAATCTGCTTTTTTATATTGTCTGTATCATTCATTTCAAAGTAGAAATTAATTTCTTTAATTATTGCTTTTCTGTTCTCCTCTTTCAAAATGACTACTGGGTCAAAATTCCCTTTTTAAAATACTTTTAGTACCAGGTATTTTGATTGTTATAGAGAGAGGTGCATACCCTCTGTACTTAGTTCATTTATTTGAATGAAATTATCCTTTTTAACTAAGAAATAGTCTATGCGACTAAATTTCTTATGTCTGGCAGAATAATGTGTATTGTCATAGTTATTTCCCACACTTTCATATCCCCCTATCATATTCCATTTTGACAAATTAATTTTAAAATTTCCTTTTCTTTGTTTTCCTTTCTTGTTTCCAATTAAATTCATTTTTGCTATTTCTAAGTGAAATCCCCACCCACAAATATATCTTCTTAGTTAATACCTTGTCTGTGAAACTACTTTGATTTTTATTTGGTGCATAGATACAAGCAAAAGTAACTTTCAATTTCAGTAATTTACCTTTACCAAAAATATACCTCCCATCTCTGTCTTTCAATATTTTATTTACTTGAAAATTAATATCTTTCATTAATATTGCCACACCTCTTGCTTTATTTGTTCCCCTTGACTCAAATTGCATACTTCATTTTTTATAGTTAAAGAGCAATGATTTATCTTGCTTTTTATGTGTTTCCTGAAGCAATTACTAGCACTAATTTTTTTTCTCCTTTAAAGTTCTGTTCAATCTATATCTTTTTAATGGGGTGCTTAATCCATTTACATTTATTGACATAATATTTATATCACACATTACTAACCAATACCCTTTTTCAAACTACTTTTCAATACCCATAATGTAACCCTCTTAACAGCCATTTCCCCCTCCCCATTTCTGAACTTTGGTTCCTCCTCTTCCCTAGAGGAGGCATGAAACAAAATATGCCTGCCACCATTTTCAGTTTTCTTTCTGGGTTGTGTTCTTCCTTAATCCCACCACGCCCTCCCTTTGTTTAACTTATTATTTATTTCATTTTCCCTCCCTTTTTTAAACATCCAGCTTACCAATACATTGGCTCGTTATCACTATACAGTCATCATACTTATATTCCCTCTATAATATAACAGTTTCAACTCTTATTTTTTCCCTTTTCAGTAATCATTTACACTTACTTCTTAAGACTCTATCATGTCTTTCCCTCTTTCTTTCTTTTTCCTTCTTCCTCACATCAGCCTCTCTTTTCTCCAACTCTTCAAGACTCAGAGCTTCATTTCGTTCCTGTGAAGTTCCACTCTCAGTTTCCTTTCCACCCTCATCCTTTATTCCCAGCTGTTCCAACATTTTCCCTCCTTCTTCCAGATTTGTCACCTTGAATAGCTGCTTGTCCTTGAACACCAGTATGGTGGCGGGGAAGCCCCAAGTAAACTTTATGCCAGCTTCAATCAAGGATTTAGTTATACCTCTGAGCAAACCTCTTTGTTTTATAGTCTCTAGTGCCAGATCTTGATATGCCTGGTCATTGTAGCCTTTGTATTCCAACTCTGGGGCAGCCCTTAGTTTTTTCAGGACCGAGTCTCTGACTCTCTCCTTGAAGAAGGCTATAATCAAATCTCTGTTTCTGTTTTCCTTTAAAGCCAAACTGGAATGTGCTCTCTCCAGCTCATTAGAGGTTATTTCCACACCATATGTCTTCCACCAAGACACTAGAGTTTCAATTAAATCTGCAGATTTAACATATTCAGGAAAACCTTTCAATCTTATATTTTTCCTCCTTTGGTGATTAGAAGTGTCTATTATTCTTGTTTAAGTTCAGCAGTTTCTTTTTTCAGTTCAACTATCTCCTTTTCATTCCCCTCAGCTTTCTCCCACACCTTGTTTGCTGTCTTTTTAACTTCTTTTAAATCATTAAACATAGTTATAATAGTTGTTCCACACTTTGAACAGCACCCAAGAGTGTGTCTATCTTATGATCTAAAGCTTCAATTGTTACTTTAGTTGGAGAACTCACCACGTTGCTGCTAATCTCCATTTTAATTGTTTAGATCATTAGCTGTTGCTGGAGCTGAGGGAAACTGTCTTCATCAGAGTTACTGTTTAATTTATTATCCAAGATAAGAAAAATTTTAAAGTCCAGAGTGCTTCCCACACACTCCTTTTAGCCTTCCGATTATATATTGTTGCAGGAAGGAAAACAAGTCTTATTTTAAATTATTGCTAGGGAGGAGAAGATCAGAAGGCAACTATCTCCTGTCTTGGTGCATGCGCAACCTGCTGCTGTTAAACACTTAAGTCTGTCTCGACTGTTAATAGCAGGTGGAGAAAGGTGCTAGTTTTATAAGGAACAAAGACAAGAACAGAAATAATCTGAAGAGCATTCATTTCAAGCTTGAAAACAAAATCGGTAATTAAATAGGATACAATATATCACTCCAATGAAATGATCCATTCTTTCTATGAACAAACATTACATAAAGACATTCTCTTCCTCATAGAATCAAACAGTTGGAAGAGAACACAAAGCCCATCCAGTCCAACCCCCTGCCATGCAGGAATACACAAACTATTCCCGAAAGATGGCCATCCAGCCTCTGTTTAAAAACCTCCCAAGAAGGATAGTCCACCACACTCTGAGGCAACAGCGTATTCCACTGTTGAACAGCTCTTACTGTCAGGAAGTTCTTCCTAATGTTTAGGTGTTCTCGTCTCATTAGGGACCAAGATAAAACCATGTCTTTTTGCTAATGGGTTTTTCTGGTTAGCAAAAAGACATTTAGCTTGGTCCCTCACAGGACAGGAACAAAAAATGATGACACCATCCAGAAAGGCCACATGGGAGATGGACTGTTCCTGCTGCCTTGCTGCTTTTCTTCACAGTGCAGTAAGGACTTTTTCAGATGACTTTTATTCTGAGAGAAGATGTCGGGAGAGGTTCGCAGCTATCCCACGGCAGGGGGTCCTTTTCAGATGCCGCTGTCCCTCTCCCATCGCCATCCGTGACAGTTCCAGCATGGATCTATTGCCACCGTGCCATTTTTTATTCATGGGCAACTTCCATTAGTAAAAAATGGCGCGGTGGCAATAGATCTGCACCAGAACTGTCATGGTTGGTGATGGGAGAGAGACGGTGGCATCCGGAAAGGACCCCCTGTAGTGGGATAGCTGCGAACCTCTCCCAATGTTTTCTCTTCAAATAAGGGTTTTCTGAAAAAGTCCTAAGTCCCTGAGGATTCCCTTCACAAATTTAAGGCCCTGACCTCTCAAGGGTCAAACCCAAGGTTGCTTTCTTAGAAAGACTGCTGTCCAACAGAACCTGCAGAATGAGAGGAACTGGTAGGATTCATCCCTTCTTCCTTACTCTGGAATCACTACAATCTTTGCCGCCTTTCAACAGAACCAATGGCAATGAGCCTAATCCAAAATTTAAACAGACAGCATTGTGTGTGCTTGGAGGTATAAAGCACCACATTTCAGAACCCTATTCTGAGTAGTACACATGCATGAGAAACCTGACTTCAAAAGCTCAATTGACTGCCAGCTATCATTAGTTGTCCAGTCAAGTGTCTGCTTATTATTTGATGGTGACCAAATATTTCCTAATATTCAGTGAAGCCAAGAACATCACTGTATAAGTGGCAAATTACCTTTCTGATTTTATTATGGCCCAATTCGTTAACAAGAGCAGGATTGTGTGGGATGCTGTGCTTGCTCCCTATTTCTGCCCCAGTCAAAAACAAAGTAGGACTATTGCAAAACTTCTGCTCCTTGGCCACACATTGTTTTGCAGGCACTTCTCAACAACAACACCATCATCAGAGGCAAATGTCTAGGACAGAACATGACTCTATTTTGTTTCCTGCAGGAACCAGAGTACATTTTCTACATGCAAGCTGGTTATCATTCTCTAAGAACTGGCCTATTGCCAATTTTCCAAAACACTCCTACCATTAGCTTTTTGATAGTTATTACAGGTCAACCCCCACATTGGTGGGGGATATGTTCCAAGACACCCCTTCCCGTAGATACCTGAAACTGTGGTTAATAGGGAACCTTATTATTTTCAATGAGACAAATGCCAAAAGTTGACCATAGAATCACACTGGGGGACCTAGAAATGCCTAGCAAGAACATATTTTTTCCAGATGTGGATAAGTGAAACCATGGATACCAAATCTGTGGATATGGGGGTTGACCTCTACTTTGTTTCTGTTTTATTTATTTATTAATTTATTTATTTTAAAATTGTGAAATTTGAAGCTCATCTTATTATTCCAGGGGGAAAAAACCCAGAGAAAAGTATTCAGTGAATTCTTTACAAACCTGTTTATGAATTGTTTTTATTGATCTAGGAACATCAAAAACATTGAACACTAATAAAAAGTTGTCCTGAAAAGTTCATGCTTTTAAATTACTTGATCATTACTTCACTAGTCAGTTCGGAGGAGGGGCAAGATGGCGACGGACTAACAACTTCTGAATTGTCCTCCCACTAACATCTGGCATTACCACCTACATATACCTCAAAAATGCCATCCAAAGGCAAGAAAATAAATTGGATGATAATAATGACAATCAGGAATCCTTCAAAGCAGAAAAACAGATGAGGATTGACTCACTCTTCCCAGCGGCAGAGACAACACAGCTCGTGAGTAACAGACCTGTAACAACAGTTCCTTCTTTACTTCCTAAGCCATCATAGACACTTGAACTAAACAAAACAGCCTCCTCAATTCCTCAAAGTGTAAATATAAATTATGGGACAGAGCAAGTTGAAAACAAAGTCAAACTCTCGGAGCTTGGCAGCATTCCCTACAATAACAGCGCTCAGCTCTTTTATGATTTCTGCAAACTGTCCATAGAGACATTGATTCTTATTTTGCAATGATTAAATGACATTACAAATAAGCTTTCCCAACAAGCTTTTCAAAGGCAAAACCCATATGGTACACAGGGGGTTAAAAATGTAGCAGATTTGGAGGAAATGTGTCCTGCCACGTCACAGGATGCAGTTAATCACTGTCGAGTGTTACAGAAAAATCAGCTCCTGCTGCAAATACATCACAATGGTCATATGTGGAACAGACAGAAGTCAGTTATGAGATATCTTTCCCAACTTTTAAACATGCACAGCAGAACAATTGATTTACTAGACTGCCACTTTTTACCCAGCTCAAGAGCTACTAAGCGAATTTTTCTGACCTTTAGCCAGGCAAATATTCCTAACAGGCTGTTACGGAAAATAAATTTCCTCTGGAATGCACATTGTATAGAAATTAACAGAATTTTTAAGGATGAGATAGTCCGTGACCTCATCACAGGGAAAACAGCAACAATAACACAAAGAAGCAATAATAATTCTGCACACCAAGAGAGAGGACCTAAACATACCTCAAAGGAAGAAACTCAGGCTATAAATCAAGAAGTAATTAAACTGAGAGAAAAACTCACAGAAATTTGGGAACACACTCCCACAATACAGCTGATGAGAGATACCATCCTGAGTCAATCTAACAGCAATCCAGCCCCATTGAAAACAGCCCCCCCTCGCAGAAAACTGACAGTGCATTTCTTTGATTTTTCTGGCAATGAAAGCGAAAGTGATGACTCTCTACTTACCATCAAGGAAGCCTTGAAATCCCGAGTTGTAGCCAACACCCCTTCAAAAATGCAATATACTGCGGACACCCCCATCTACAATTAAACCCCAGGGGACTCAAACATCCCTATGCAAACCTAGTTCAAGGGAAAAACAGTCTTCACCGCCACCTACCTCATCTAAGCCAAAGAATGCCCCACTCACTAAAGAGATGGGACTCTTGCTTGCTTGTGATCCTCATTTTGCTTCCCATGCTGCATTGGTTCTTCCAATCTCCCTTCCAGAACAGGCAGGGCAAGAAGAACAGGAATGTGATTCACTACCCCTCCATCCACAGAGGAGGACACAGCCACAGTCAACCCAGTCATTTAACCAACTGCCATCAGATGAATTACCCATTCAGCCTGTGGGCTGCAATGCGACTGCCTGACTTCCAACAGACCAGCACAAGGTTACCCTTATGACCTGGAACATCACTGGGTGGCCAACGGCCCACAGAGATCCCTGTCTTAGTGACTTCCTCACCCAATATGACATTATACTGATCCAGGAAACATGGATTAATAAAGATCTGTTATTAAATGGCTTTCACTCATTCTCAATTCCGGCAGAGCCAGGGAAGAAGCATGGAAGAGCTAGAGGCAGCCTGGGCGTTCTGGTTTCCACCACCCTACTGCCATAACAAGGCCTCTTTCCACTTTTAAAACATATGCCATGGCAGTGCTAATTCAATTTAACCATTGCACTTTGCTGATAATAAATGCCTACATGCCTCCAATGAAGAAGAAATCTCAAATCAGAGGCCTGTGGGCTGAATTGGAATCATACACTGCTAATCTCATGTTGCAGAACCCAAATGCATTTGTAATTTTGGGGGGTGATTTGAATGCCAGACTGGGAGCCAACAATCATACCCTATATGCCCAGCACAAATGCCCTCCTCCTGATTTTGAAGATGATGGATCCCACGTCATCCGATGCTCAAAGGACAAGAAATCAAATTTTGCAGGACTTTGTCTGGATCAAACAGCATTCAGGCTGAACCTTCAAATCCTAAATGGTGCCCTGAAAAATAACTGCCCAGCTGAATTCACTTATCTCTCTGCATCCAGAATGAGTGCCATTGATTACACAATCATTTCTAAGGACCTTCTTCCCTATGCCAAGGAAATAGAAGTTATGCCCAGATCTGAAACTGATCATTTTCCAATTAGGCTACATCTTAGCGACTTCACTCAGGAGACACACACCAGGGAGCGCTATCATCTCTCTGTGAAACCATCAGGAAGGACTTATTGACGAGCTAAATGGACCCCCAACTAAACCAAACAATAAGTGAGGTATTGGCTTCAGACCAGCTTCAGCATCTTAGGACTGCCCTGATATCAGCTGAGTCTACTGATGAAATCTTGGAAAATTACAATACACTTGCCCAAGCTCTACACCAATATCTAATCTGTCAAAATAGCGTACATCAGTGGAAACAACAGCAGCACCACTCCAAACCATGGTTTGACAAGGAATGTGTTAATGCTAAAAAAGCCCTCATTGATATTTATCAGGGTTACCTATCTAATACCATTCCAGATGCTGCACCAATGTTGCTTCAGCAGAAAAGAGACTACAAAAAGCTGCTGATGAACAAAAAAAAAAAAAAAAAAAAAAGCCATGAAAAATAACTGGACACAACTTATCCAGGCAGTCAGATCCTGGCATATTACATCAAGTTCCCAGAGAAATGGGCCAGCTACAGTGGATTGTCAGATCCCTCCAGGGATATGGGAGGATCACTTTCAAGCACTTTATAAGGACAACTACATTGAAAGTGGATGCACTAGCCAAAATATAGAAAATATCCAAGGGTGGCCACCAGTGACAGCGACAGAGATCCAGAACCTTGTAGCCCAGCTGAGAATGGGGAAGGCTCCAGGGGAAGACCTAATACCTGCAGAAGCCATTAAAAGCAACCTTACGTTTTGGGCCCCTATCCTGGCCTCACTTTTCACCTGTATCGACAAATATGGTTGAGCACCCAAGGATTGGGGTCTTGCAATCATCGTCCCCATATATAAAAAAGGAAGCAAGGATGATCCTGTAAACTACAGACCAATTAGTCTCCTCAGTACAATCAGCAAACTCTATGCAAGACACTTACAGTGGAAATTTCAAACCTGGATGGAACAAGAAAACATACTTGCAGAAGAGCAAGCTGGCTTTAGGGAAGGCCGCTCCACCATAGATCAGTGCCTTGTACTCCACCACCTTATTGAAAAATACTCCACCTGCAGCACAGTTTCACTCTATGCTGCCTTCATAGACTTTAAAGCAGCTTTTGACTCTATATCCCGAACCAAACTGTGGAATAAATTAGAGGCTTCTTCGATCGACCGATGTTTACTCCACCTAATACGTATGCTGCATGAAGGGACCTCATTAAAAGTAAGATGTAACCCCCAGGGACATCTCACCAATGACATTGTCACTGAGAAGGGTGTCAAGCAAGGCTGCATTCTAGCTCCACTTCTGTTTAACTTCTACATCAATGATTTGGTGGATCACCTCAACAACACTAACTTCCACCCCCCAAAATTAGAGGGAAGGCATATCTCAACGCTGCTTTATGCGGATGATGCAGCAGTACTTTCAAGAACTCCCATTGGACTAAAAAGAGCCCTAAGAGCACTAACACAATATTGCAGAGTGGAACAGCTAGAACTCAACTATCAAAAAACTAAAATCATGGCATTCGCTAAAAGGCCTAAGAACTACAATTGGAATATAGATGGCCACAAGATTGAGCAGGTCTCTTGCTTCAAATACCTGGGGATAATTTTTCAAGCCACTGGTAGTAGGAAAGCACATGGGGAGTATGCTGCTTGAAATGTGCAGAGGCCATTCTCAAATTTCTTAAGACAAGAGGAGGCCACTATTTACCTGCAGTGCTCAAACTTTTTTGAAGCCAAACCAGTAGCTCAACTGCTTTATGGATCCCAATTGGGACCCTTCCTCAACCCTGCTTCATTAGAAATTGTCCAATCCAAATTTTTAAGATCAGCTTTCCAAACTCCAAAATGTGTCTCTAACGCAGCTCTGAGACTGGAGTCAGGATTTATGAAAGTGGAGGCCAGAGTGTGGGTGACCATACTCAGCTACTGGCTCAGACTATCCCTCTTTTCCACTGGCCTTGTTCCACTAACCTTAAGAGATGATTTCCAATCCAGCTTGAAACAGACAGTGATGACTAAAATTTCAACGCTGGGCCTTTCTCCAGATCTTCTGCTTAGCCTGGGGTATGATAGGGCGAAAGCTATTATCAAACAACGGGTAGTAGATATAGAGCGACAACTGCATCTAGCCAGTACTCGAACCTTCATTGCTAGTGACTCCAATAGATATCTGGCCTCTCCTTTGGCATACTTAGCAACACTTGAAATACCTAAACATCAAAGGGCCTTTACTCTTGCACGGTGTCGTGCCCTCCCTTCAGCTGTCCTTGAAGGCCGATACAAGAAGATCCCCTTCTCAGACAGACTGTGCCCCTGCAATTCGGGCCAAATAGAAACAACAGAGCATGTATTACTCCAGTGCTCATACTACAGGGACATACGTCTCAGCCTAATTTCACCCCTGTTGCATAAATATCAAGGGCACACTGGACAATTCTACATAAACTTGCTGCTTTCAGACACCAACCCAGGAACAACTTATAATGTTGCCAGATTCTGCGCAGCTGCAGTTAAAATTTGACAGACAATGTCCTCAACAGTAGAATAGTATCAACCTAGTCTTGTTATACTGGAGCTAATATTTTAAATACTGCTTTTAGCCTGTTTTTATCCTGTGTTTTTATCTTTATTCTGTATCCCCTTTTTACCTGTGCTGGTCTATGACCGTAATAAAGATTCTATTCTATTCTATTCTATTCTATTCTATTCTATTCTATTCTATTCCATATGGCCTCTGATTCCTTCCCCCAATATCAGCGCAAAGTGATAGAAGTGTCACTTTCCAGTCCTGCCTCTTCCGTATGTGCATGTGCGCAAACCCCCCAACCTCAGCAAACCATAGTGTTGCAGGAGCAGAGCAGCAATTTAACTCATAATGTACTCCAAATAAGTGGTACTTCTACTTCTCCAACAGCTGCAGTGAATCCCAGACGATGCCTCAACTGTATGCTGTAAGAGTAGCAGTATTAGGTTCACTGCATAGTGTCAAAGACTTTCAGTCTCAAAGATCTCAAAGGTCCTGTCTTATGACTTACTTTATTAGGAAAAAGCTGATGGTTTATAGATTTGATAGGGAGATGGGTGAGTAGGAAGGCAGGCAGCCACTCCATTTTATTCCCTAGCATTTTGACTGTGCTGGGTGTGCAGTGGTTATATGCCAGTGCTGCAAGTCACCACGTTGCAAGTTCGATTCCAGAGGGCTCCAAGGTTCACTCAGCCTTCCATTCTTTCATAGGTCAGTAAAATGAGTACCCGGCTTGTGGGGGCAATTAGCTAACACATATTGGAAACTGCTTAATGTAAATTGCTATTGCTTAAAAAAACAATTTGTAAACTGCTCTGATAGCCCTGTGGCTGAAGAGCAGGGTATGTATGTATAAATAAATAAATAAATAAATAAATATATAAATAAATAAATGTTTATTCATCCCCAACAGTATTTCCATTCCTCTGGCTAATATTACTACAGCATTTAATTTACTGGAAACCCCTTAACAATGGCCTTTGTATGAAAGGCAGATATAACTTCATCTTTGGTATGACTCAACTCTTCTTTGCTCATATCCTAATTGACATCTACACACAGTCAAGTAACTGCTGGTCAGAACCTTGGGATATGTATATCTCTCTACACTGTGAGCAACCAGCACATGAGAAAACAGGGTGGAAATGAGGGTGGGTGGTAATGTTCTTAGGTAATGTTCCTAAACCATTTGAGGTCTTAAGACTGTTTAAACTGTCCTCTTGCATACCTTCCTGATTATTACTATTTTTTTTGAAGATCCAGTGTATCTCTTTAAATCTCATCTGTCTCACTGCTATGATTCCACTACCCTCTTTCTTTAGACCTTTACTCAGCAACAATCCTTCTCCTAAGGTTGATGAGTACATGTCCTGCCCACCTACTCCAACATCCATCCATAATAGATTATGTTTGCCTTCTGTGTGGGCACCATATGCAAAAAGGCCAGAATCACAGGATGCTTCTCCCTTAAAAAAGAGAGTAAGATTATAAATCTGTCTACAACTATCCACAGTAATAGCCTGCCTTCCATGTAATGTTATGAGCACAATGGAGGAAGAACTTACCCTATTACTTCATCTAAGAAGCAGCAATGGACCAAGCAATTGTCTTTCTTGGACCAAGGTACGTCTCATATGTTAAAAACAACCATTTGTCCCAATCATATCTATACTGAAACAGAGAGGATGGAACCCTCCCTCTCCCAGCAAGCCCCTAAGATATTATATAAAAGATACAAATCCAGTTTCCTTTTAACTGGTTTACTCACTTGAGTAAATAGCCTGCATTGTTCTGTTTTTAGCTTGTATTTTGTGTGTCTAGTTTTCTTCTGAGCGAGTTTTCTCTTTCCTCTTATAAAAGACATTCTGATATTCCATAACCTCTAACATTTCACAGATGAAAGCAGGACAATTCTTGTGCATTTGCAACACCCATATTCTCTCATCAAGTAAGGCTCCCTGCCAGAGCTTCCAGCCTCACACATTGCTGGAGGCTTTTCTTTTCCTACTATTCATTTACTCCACAATATCCTGTTGTGAACCAGAGTATATTAATTAACTGATCATAGCAGTTCACTTTTTTTTAAAAAAAAGCCTTTAAAATAATTAATATTTCATAATGGAAATCCTTCTTAAACAATTTCTTCAACTCAAGCCTACTTGGCAACATTTACTATCAGGGCAGCCATTACATCAAGTGATTGAAGGGAAGCAGCAGCTTACTGGGTTTCTCCTCTCCTCATGTCTATGCAAGTGGATTTACAAGCAGGTGCACTAAAGTCCAGATGTGCTCCTCGCCCTGCTTTAAAGATTAATTTGTAGTAATATAGTAATGAAAAGAATGGCAACATCATAGAATTTTGAAAAGCCAAGAGCAGAATCTTTCAAAAAGTCAAAACAGAGCCAGTGATTTACAAAGGACAGGTACTTACATATAATCGTCTTCCAATATATATTTTTATGGAGTGCTTTCCTCTTCTTATTCCTATGGGGAATGTATGAAAGAGTAGTGTATCTCACAGGCAGAGTAATTAGTATTCATAAGTTGAAGGTGAACAACAACCACTCCCACCTCTATACACTGGGTCTTCTAGCAGAGAAATACAGCAGGCTTAGACTTCTTCGTAAAAACATATAAAGTAGGCTTATAGAGAAATAATAAAAGTTATATAACATCTCATGGTGGGATGCTCTGTAACATGTGTTCCTCAAACATGGAGGAGTAAAATTGTACTCCTCCACATGGGGAAATAATGGGTTCTTTTAATTTTTTTTCTTTTCTATTTAATTTTTTTTAGAGAGCATAGCTAGGAAATTAAAGGAATATATGGTACAGCTAAACTGTTACTGTGACATGCAAACCAGCAACTGCTGAAAGGTTTCTACCTCTAACAATTGGTGTGTGTGTGTGTGTGTGTGTGAGAGAGAGAGAGAGAGAGAGAGAGAGAGAATGAGAATGAGAGGGAGGCAGCTAAAGGATAGCAGAAGAACTAGTAATTTGATGAGTGTGTATATTATACCAGTACTTCTCAGTACTATCTGATGTGGGGGACCAGCATTTTTTTTTTTAATATGCCAGGGGTCAGTTTTAATAACTTTTAATAACTTTTTCCTCTCCTGCCTTTTTCCATGTCATAGACCAAACCAGAAGTGAGGTGGAATAGAATTATACATTAAGGATGTGTACACCTGTAAACTGATCTGATCTCTTTTTTTGATAAAGTTACCAGCTTGGTAGATGAAGGGAACGTTGTGAATATTGCATACCTTGATTTCAGTAAGGCCTTTGACAAGGTTCCCCATGACATTCTTGCAAACAAGCTTGTAAAATGTGGGCTAGACAAGTTAACTGTTCAATGGATTTGTAATTGGTTGACCGTCCGAACCCAAAGGGTGCTCAGCAGTGGCTCCTCTTCCTCTTGGAAAGATGTGACCGGTGGGGTGCCACAAGGTTCTGTCCTGGGCCCAGTGCTATTCAACATCTTTATCAATGACTTGGATGAGGGAATAGAGGGCATACTTATCAAATTTGCAGATGACACCAAATTGGGAGGAGTAGCTAATACCCTAGAGGACAGGATCAAAATTCAGAATGACCTGGATAGACTGGAGAGCTGGGCCAAAGCTAACAAAATGAAATTCAATACGGAGAAATGTAAAGTACCGCATTTAGGGCGGAAAAATGAAATGCATAAATATAGGATGGGAGAGACCTGGCTGAATGAGACTACGTGCGAAAGGGATCTAGGAGTCCTAGTAGACCACAAGTTGAACATGAGCCAACAGTGTGATGCGGCAGCTAAAAAGGCCAATGCGATTTTGGGCTGTATCAATAGAAGTATAGTGTCTAGATCAAGGGAAGTAATAGTGCCACTCTATTCTGCCTTGGTCAGACCTCACTTAGAATACTGTGTCCAGTTCTGGGCACCACAATTCAGAAAGGATATTGACAAATTGGAGCGTGTCCAGAGAAGGGCAACTAAAATAGTGAAAGGTCTGGAAATGATGCCTTATGAGGAGAGACTTAGGGAGCTGGGTATGTTTAGCCTGGAAAAAAGACAGTTAAGAGGCGATATGATAGCCCTGTTTAAGTATTTGAAGGGATGTCACGCTGAGGATGGAGCAGGCTTGTTTTCTGCTGCTCCAGAGACTGGAACACGGAGCAATGGGTGCAATCTCCAGGAACAGAGATTCCACCTCAACATGAGGAGGAACTTTTTGACAGTAAGAGCTGTTCGGCAGTGGAACACACTCCCTCGGAGCGTGGTGGGGTCTCCTTCCTTGGAGGTCTTTAAACAGAGGCTGGATGGCCATCTGTCGGGGATGCTTTGATCGTGATTTCCTGCGTGGCAGGGGGGTTGGACTGGATGGCCCTCGTGGTCTCTTCCAACTCTGCAATTCTATGATTCTATGATTCTCTGATTCTATGATCCTGGGAACCAGGTTTAGAGCATCAGGGTAAAAATCAAAGGGGAGAGAAACAGTAGGGATGTCCTTGTGGGGGTCTACTACAGACCTTCAAGCCAAACTGAGGACTTGGATGATGCCTTCCTGGAACAAATTACTGCACACTCAGAAAGGAGAGATGTAGGACTTTTTCGGAAGCGAAGAAAGTAACGCAAGCAGCCTCGTCAGCTTGCGAGGCTGCTGCGCTGCAAATCATCAGTTTCGTATGACGCTCGCCCCTGCCGGTACTGTTGCGTTACCGCGGGGAGAGTTGAGCGTCATATTTCGTTGATTTTTACTCACGAAAGTTGATTGTGAGTAAAAATCAATGAAATATGACGCTCAACTCTCCCCGCGGTACCGCAACAGTACCGGCAGGGGCAAGCATCATACGAAACTGACGTTTTGCAGCGCAGCAGACTCACAAGCTGACGAGGCTGCTTGCATTACTTTCTTCGCATCCGAAAAAGTCCTTAGTAGTAATGGGGGATTTCAGCTATCCTGATATTTCTTAGAAGTCCAACTCTGCCAAAAATTTAAGGTCCAGCAAATTACTCCCTAGCCTTTCAGACAATTACATTGTCAAGAAGGTGGAAGAGGCAACTAGGGGATCAGTTATTTTAGATCTGATCCTAACCAACAGAGAAGATCTCGCTAATGGGATGGAAGTGGTGGGGTCCTTAGGGGGGAATGAATATGTTCTCCTGGGGCCCGTTTACACGGGCAAATATTCCTCTAAATATACCGCAAAGATAGCTCATTGTTCCCATGAATCGCACCACAGCATCGCCTCATTCAGAAGGGGGGAAGGTAAAACACCCAAATATAGCGTGGCAAGGGATGTCGCTACTTTTGCCGGTATATTTACAAAGTAGCACATTATTGGTAGTGTAAACAACCATTCTGCTAAGGGCTGCAGCAGAGCTGCACTGTGATTGGTTGCTATGATGAAAGGGTAGGCTTAAAAGAGGGGGATTGAGAGAGGAGATTCAGTAGCGATCAGGAAACTTTGAAAAATCCTCTCTGCTATTTTGCAAGCCAGTTTGCAAACAAAAAGGATTCCCAACAATTTAAAGTCAGGGGAGATCTATTCCCCACATAAAGAAAGGAATTCCTTCTTCTACTCAGCTGCGATCTCGCTGTCTCTCTGCTTCGGGGAGTGGGTTCATTTACAGGCAGATTTACAGAGACAGAGACACTTCTTTGATCCCCCCCCTGCTATTTTGGCAGTTTGTGAGTCTTTAGCTAGAAAATGCAGGGCTTCAAATTCTTTCACTCACGATCTGCCTCTTCCCCATAAAGCCTTCCTCTGCTTGGCAGGCCACGCCCCCCGCACTTTTTCAAGTCTGAACAAAAAAGCAGCATAATTAGAAAAAAAAAAAACCTGACTGGCACAGCTGCGGAAAAGAATTAAAGTGCAAGTTGCCACAATAAATCTGCCGTGTAAACGAACCCCTGGAGTTTGTTATACAGAGGAAAGGGGAAGCCAACTGTAGTCGGACATGCCTTCTAGACTTTAAGAAAGCTGAATTCTGTAAACATAGGGAATTATTGGGGGTGATCCCACGGTCATGAATACTAAAAGGGAAGGGAGTTCATGACGGATGGGAGTTTCTTAAAAGTGAGACACTGAAGGCACAATTTCAAACAGTTCCAATGAGGGGAAAATGGGAGCTGTCTAAAGAAACCAGTATGCATGTCTAAAGAACTTTCAACTGAGCTAAGTTTTAAAATACTTGAAGGGATGTCATACTGAGGATGGAACAATGGACTCAAACTATAGGAAAAAGATTCTATAGTTTTTCCCAAACTATAGGAAAAAGATTCTTCCAGCTCTATGATTTTTTTAATTATTAAACATTTATTTGAAATATAACTTAACATACACCGACAACAATGACAATAACAATAACAATGACTAATCAACACAACTAGACAATATGTCTAGCTGGACGATTCTATGATAATTACTTACATTCATTTTTAGAGGCTTTCTCCACAAAGTGCCAGTGCTAAGATGAACATTAGAATATACAGTACCAGGTAAAATGAGGCAGGACAATGATGGGACCACCACACCTGTCCCACTAGATCACCATGTCTGTGATTAAAGTTTGAGTCATACATTTACCCAGCATTTACCCCTTATTAGTACAATGAAGGTCCTTAATAAAGTCTTTCAAGACACAAAGACAAGAACAGAATCAATCTGAAGAGCATTTCAAGCATGACAATAGAATCAGTAACTAATAAAATGCAATATATCACTTCAGTGAAACAATCCAGTCTTTCTATAAACAAACATTACATAAAAAGATCATGATTCAGTGTCATGGTTTTATATTTACTTGTTTGGCATATGTATTTTATTTTTCATGTATAAAAGCATTCAGACTCTGCATGATTGTTCCATGAGCCAGGCATTCCCAATGGTCAGGATGGGCAGGTGCTATCTCATCTCCTATTCCTTATTTCCCTTTTATTCACCGTTCCATTTACAGTGTTTTGTTTAAGGTAGTGGGTGGAATACAGGAGATGGACCTGGTAAGGAAGCAAGGTGTTGGGAGACAGGCTATTAGAAATAGGAAATGGTTCAGAAGAAGGATGTTGACAAGTTCAAGTGTGTCCAGAGAAGGGCAACCAAAATGGTGAAATGTATGGAAGCCATGCACTTAGGGAGCTGGGTATGTTTAGCCTGGAGAAGAGAAGGTTGAAAGGGGCATGATAGCCATGTTTAAATATTTGAAGGATTGTCATATTGAGGATAAAGCAAGCTTGTTTTCTGCTGCTCCAGAGGACAGGACACGGAGCAATAGACTCAAGTTACAGGAGCTCTTTGACAGTGGGATATGCTGCTTTGTTTTAAACAGAGGCTGGATGGACAGCTGTCAGATGTGCTTGATTGTGAGTTCCTGCATGACAGTGGACTGGATGGACTTTGTGATCTCTAACAAAACTATGATTCTATGAGTTGTTGCACTGTCAATGTCCAGGAAACAAGTGAGAATTTTTGTAGGGCTAATCATTTGGCCAATCAAGATCTGGTGAACTGACCAGAATAGAATAGAATAGAGTAGAATAGAATAGAATCTTTATTATGGTCATAGACCAGCACAGGTAAAAAGGGGATACAGAATAAGGTAAAAACACAGGATAAAAACAGGCTAAAAGCGGTATTTAAAATGTTAGCTCCAGTATAACAAGACTAGATTGATACTATTCTACTGTTGAGGACATTGCCTGTCAAATTTTAACCGCAGCTGCACAGAATCTGGCAACATTATAAGTTGTTCCTGGGTTGGTGTCTGAAAGCAACAAGTTTATGTAGAATTGTCCAGTGTGCCCTTGATATTTATGCAACAGGGGTGAAATTAGGCTGAGATGTATGTCCCTGTAGTATGAACACTGGAGTAATGCATGCTCTGTTGTTTCTATTTGGCCCGAGTTGCAGGGGCACAGTCTGTCTGAGAAGGGGATCTTCTTGTATCGGCCTTCAAGGACAGCTGAAGGGAGGGCACGACACCGTGCAAGAGTAAAGGCCCTTCGATGTTTAGGTATTTCAAGTGTTGCTAAGTATGCCAAAGGAGAGGCCAGATATCTATTGGAGTCACTAGCAATGAAGGTTGGAGTACTGGCTAAATCCAGTTGTCGCTCTATATCTGCTACCCGTTGTTTGATACTAGCTTTCGCCCTATCATATCCCAGGCTAAGCAGAAGATCTGGAGAAAGGCCCAGCATTGAAATTTTAGTCATCACTGTCTGTTTCAAGCTGGATTGGAAATCATCTCTTAAGGTTAGTGGAACAAGGCCAGTGGAAAAGAGGGATAGTCTGAGCCAGTAGCTGAGTATGGTCACCCACACTCTGGCCTCCACTTTCATAAATCCTGACTCCAATCTCAGAGCTGCATTAGAGACACATTTTGGAGTTTGGAAAGCTGATCTTAAAAATTTGGATTGGACAATTTCTAATGAAGCAGGGTTGAGGAAGGGTCCCAATTGGGATCCATAAAGCAGTTGAGCTACTGGTTTGGCTTCAAAAAGTTTGAGCACTGCAGGTAAATAGTGGCCTCCTCTTGTCTTAAGAAATTTGAGAATGGCTGTTGTACTCCTCTGCGCATTACAAGCAGCATACTCCCCATGTGCTTTCCTACTACCAGTGGCTTGAAAAATTACCCCCAGGTATTTGAAGCAAGAGACCTGCTCAATCTTGTGGCCATCTATATTCCAATTGTAGTTCTTAGGCCTTTTAGCGAATGCCATGATTTTAGTTTTTTGATAGTTGAGTTCTAGCTGTTCCACTCTGCAATATTGTGTTAGTGCTCTTAGGGCTCTTTTTAGTCCAATGGGAGTTCTTGAAAGTACTGCTGCATCATCCGCATAAAGCAGCGTTGAGATATGCCTTCCCTCTAATTTTGGGGGGTGGAAGTTAGTGTTGTTGAGGTGATCCACCAAATCATTGATGTAGAAGTTAAACAGAAGTGGAGCTAGAATGCAGCCTTGCTTGACACCCTTCTCAGTGACAATGTCATTGGTGAGATGTCCCTGGGGGTTACATCTTACTTTTAATGAGGTCCCTTCATGCAGCATACGTATTAGGTGGAGTAAACGTTGGTCGATCGAAGAAGCCTCTAATTTATTCCACAGTTTGGTTCGGGATATAGAGTCAAAAGCTGCTTTAAAGTCTATGAAGGCAGCATAGAGTGAAACTGTGCTGCAGGTGGAGTATTTTTCAATAAGGTGATGGAGTACAAGGCACTGATCTATGGTGGAGCGGCCTTCCCTAAAGCCAGCTTGCTCTTCTGCAAGTATGTTTTCTTGTTCCATCCAGGTTTGAAATTTCCACTGTAAGTGTCTTGCATAGAGTTTGCTGATTGTACTGAGGAGACTAATTGGTCTGTAGTTTACAGGATCATCCTTGCTTCCTTTTTTATATATGGGGACGATGATTGCAAGACCCCAATCCTTGGGTGCTCGACCATATTTGTCAATACAGGTGAAAAGTGAGGCCAGGATAGGGGCCCAAAATTCAAGGTTGTTTTTAATGGCTTCTGCAGGTATTAGGTCTTCCCCTGGAGCATTCCCCATTCTCAGCTGGGCTACAAGGTTCTGGATCTCTGTCGCTGTCACTGGTGGCCACCCTTGGATATTTTCTATATTTTGGCTAGTGTATCCACTTTCAATGTAGCTGTCCTTATAAAGAGCTTGAAAATGATCCTCCCATATCCCTGGAGGGATGTGACAATCCACTGTAGCTGGCCCATTTCTCTGGGAACTTGATGTGATATGCCAGAATAGAGCTGTGTTGTTGGATCTGACTGCCTGGATAAGTTGTGTCCAGTCATTCTTCATGGCTTCTTTTTTCTTGTTCATCAGCAGCTTTTTGTAGTCTCTTTTCTGCTGAAGCAGCATTGGTGCAGCATCTGGGATGTTATTAGATAGGTAACCCTGATAAATATCAATGAGGGCTTTTTTAGCATTAACACATTCCTTGTCAAACCATGGTTTGGAGTGGTGCTGTTGTTGTTTCCACTGATGTGCGCTACTTTGACGGATTAGATATTGGTGTAGAGCTTGGGTAAGTGTATTGTAATTTTCCAAGATTTCATCAGGAGACTCAGCTGATATCAGGGCAGTCCTAAGATGCTGAAGCTGGTCTGAAGCCAATACCTCACTTATTGTTTGGTTTAGTTGGGGGGTCCATTTAGCTCGGCGATAGGTCCTTCCTGCTGGTGTCACAGAGAGATGATAGCGCTCCCTGGTGTGTGTCTCCTGAGTGAAGTCGCTAAGATGTAGCCGAATTGGAAAATGATCAGTTTCAGATCTGGGCATCACTTCTATTTCCTTGGCATAGGGAAGAAGGTCCCTAGAAATGATTGTGTAATCAATGGCACTCATTCTGGACCCAGAGAGATAAGTGAATTCGGCTGGGCAGTCATTTTTCAGGGCACCATTTAGGATTTGAAGGTTCAGCCTAAATGCTGTTTGATCCAGACAAAGTCCTGCAAAATTTGATTTCTTGTCCTTTGAGCATCGGATGAGGTGGGTTCCATCATCTTCAAAATCAGGAGGAGGGCATTTGTGCTGGGCATATAGGGTATGATTGTTGGGGCCCAGTCTGGCATTCAAAGCACCCCCCAAAATTACAAATGCATTTGGGTTCTGCAACATGAGATTAGCAGTGTATGATTCCAATTCAGCCCACAGCCCTCTGATTTGAGATTTCTTCTTCGTTGGAGGCATGTAGGCATTTATTATCAGCAAAGTGCAATGGTTAAATTGAATTAGCACTGCCATGGCATATGTTTTAAAAGTGGAAAGAGGCCTTGTTATGGCAGTAGGGTGGTGGAAACCAGGACGCCCAGGCCGCCTCTAGCTCTTCCATGCTTTTTCCCTGGCTCTGCCGGAATTAAGAAAGAGTGAAAGCCATTTAAAAACAGTTCCTTATTAGTCCATGTTTCCTCGATCAGTATAATGTCATATTGGGTGAGGAAGTCACTAAGACAGGGATCTCTGTGGGCCGTTGGCCACCCAGCGATGTTCCAGGTCATAAGGGTAACCTTGTGCTGGTCTGTTGGAAGTCAGGCAGTCGCTTTGCAGGCCACAGGCTGAATGGGTAATTCATCTGATGGCAGTTGGTTAAATGACTGGGTTGACTGTGGCTGTGTCCTCCTCTGTGGATGGAGGGGTAGTGAATCACATTCCTGTTCTTCTTGCCCTGCCTGTTCTGGAAGGGAAATTGGAAGAACCAATGTAGCATGGGAAGCGAAATGAGGATCACAAGCAAGCAAGGATCCTATCTCTTTAGTGAGGGGGGGCTTTCTTTGGCTTAGGAGATGAGGTAAGTGGCGGTGAAGACTGTTTTTCCCATGAACTAGGTTTGCATAGGGATGTTTGAGTTCCCTAGGATTTAGTTGTAGATGGGGGTGCATCTGCAGTGTATTGCATTTTTGAAGGGGTGTTGGCTACAACTCAGGATTTCAAGGTTTCCTTGATTATAAATAGAGAGTCATCACTTTCGCTTTCATTGTCAGAGAAATCAGAGAAATGCATGGACAGTTTTCTGCGAGGGGGGGCTGTTTTCAATGGGGCTGGATTGCTGTTAGATTGACTCAGGATGGTATCTCTCATCAGCTGTATTGTGGGAGTGTGTTCCCAAATTTCTGTGAGTTTTTCTCTCAGTTTAATTACTTCTTGATTTATAGCCTGAGCTTCCTTTGAGGTGTGTTTAGGTTCTCCCTCTTGGAGTGCAGAATTATTATTGCTTCTTTGTGTTTTTGTTGCTGTTTTCCCTGTGATGAGGTCACGGACTATCTCATCCTTAAAAACTCTGTTAATTTCTATACAATGTGCATTCCAGAGGAAATTTATTTTCCGTAACAGCCTGTTAGGAATATTTGCCTGGCTAAAGGTCAGAAAAATTCGCTTAGTAGCTCTTGAGCTGGGTAAAAAGTGGCAGTCTAGTAAATCAATTGTTCTGCTGTGCATGTTTAAAAGTTGGGAGAGATATCTTATAACTGACTTCTGTCCGTTCCACAAATAGGCATTATTATGTATTTTTATCAGAATCTGATTTTTCTGTAACACTCTGCAGTGATTAACTGCATCCTGTGACGTAGGACACATTTCCTCCAAATCTGCTACATTTTTAACCCCCTGTGTACCATATGGGTTTTGCCTTTGAAGATCTTGTTGGGAAAGCTTATTTGTAATGTCATTTAATTTTTGCAAAATAAGAATCAATGTCTCTATGGACAGTTTGCAGAAATCATAAAAGAGCTGAGCGCTGTTATTGTAGGGAATGCTGCCAAGCTCCGAGAGTTTGACTTTGTCATCAACTTTGTTATCAACTTGCTCTGTCCCATAATTTATATTTACACTTTGAGGAATTGAGGGGGCTGTTTTGTTTAGTTCAGGTGTCTGTGATGGCTTAGGGAGTATAGAAGGAGCTGTTGTTACAGATCTGTTACTCATGGGCTGTGTTGTCTCTGCCGCTGGGAAGAGTGAGTAAATCCTCATCTGTTTTTCTGCTTTGAAGGATTCCTGATTGTCATTATTATTACAGGGGCTCGTCCGATTTCTTTTCTTGCCTTTGGATGGCATTTTTGAGGTATATGTAGGTGGTAATGCCAGATGTTAGTGGGAGGACAATTCAGAAGTTGTTAGTCCGTCGCCATCTTGCCCCTCCTCCCAGAGGCCATATAAGCCTCAGCTGCCCCTGGTTTGGCCTCTTTCCTGGTGCATGCTCAGTTGAGGAGGTCACAAGCACAGAGACTTCAGGGTGGACTTCACCATGGGATGGAGTAGCTTGGCTTGGTATAGTGGCACCAAATGGGATAAGTCATGGTGAGATGGCCTAATGCCTTCACCAAGAGCAAGGAGATAGGAGCACAATTTGGTCTGGATCCCCCACTGTTTGACAGAGGCCTCCCAGCCAGGGTGGTTGTAGCAGTGCACCCTTCCTCCTTGAGCATGAGACACTCCTGTGGCATTAGGTGCTGGGCTGGCTTTGGATGTCCTCTAGTTAGTGAATGAGCCTGTGTGTAGTCAGCTTGGGGTTGGCCAAATCCTTTAGCAGACCAGTTCAATCCTCAGCAGCCTGCCATTCTGGTGTTTGTTGGGCCTTATAGGCCTGCATTGGCCTATCTAGACCTATAGATGCAGCATGGCTCACTGCTGATTGAGCCTATTTGATAAAGGACTAGCACATCCTTGGTAGGCCTGTTAGGTGGCAAGGGCCGGCCCTTCCTTTGCTGGGCTGCCCAGGCCTTCAGCAGCCTACTCCCTTAGACCTGTGGAGCCTTCATGCCCCTCCCATTGTTTTGTTTTTCATTTTCAGCCTCCTGGGTACTATATATAGGACCATACATATGGGTCCTAGTATGTATGTATGGTATTATCAGTTGCACCATGTTGGTATTATCAGTTGCACCATGGTTGCAGTTTAAAAGTCTCACAATTACATTCTCTTATCCTTGGGGGGTGGCAAGACTTGATTGGTTTGGAAGGGCCCATGGCATTACTAAGGCTAGTGTCATCTCTCCCTCCAATGGTGTCACCTGGTACAGTTTGGCCTCTCCTTAGTTCTGCCACTGGGAATGGCAACTAAGAAGGGGCAGTGCATGAATAAGGACAAATAATCAGATAATCTCCCTTCATGAAGGAATTGTTAGTGCCCCTAACAAGCCTCACCTCCAGAAACCCCCAAAATTGGCTTAATAATTTGGCCTATTAATGTGGTCTTCCATGGGGAAGAGCAGGATCATAGAACAAGTCTGCTCCATCCTCAACATGACACCCCTTCAAATACTTATACAAAAGTGGTCAGGCTTGTTCCCTCTGTTGCTTCAGAAAAGGAGGAGTGTGGTACCCAATATACTCATTATGTATCTGGGGGGAAATGACCTTGGTTCGATCAAAGCGAAGGCCCTTATTACCCAGGCAAGGGAGGACCTGACAGAGTTACAGGAGAGATGGCCTAGTGTGGTCTTGGTTTGGTCAGCCCTCCTTCCTAGAAGGACTTGAAGGGGGAAAGAGGACCCTAGATGATTAGATAGGGACAGCTGTAAAATCAGTAGGGAAATGGGGAATGCCATGGCTAGGGGCTTGGGGAAATTTTGCTGTATCTGGAGATCAGGTATTACTGGCAATAGGAATATTACAGTGATGGGGTGCATCTGTCTGATGCAGGAAATGACTTACTCATTAGGGACCAGCAGTGGCCTTAGGGATGCTTTAGGCAGCCATATGCAGACCAGAGGCTAAAGTAAGCCTTGCCCCTAAGGGTAGGGGGACAGTGCAGAAAAGGAGGATGTTTGGGTTCCTGTTGAGCACTCCTGGGACTCCTTCTGGATAAAAGAGGGTTCTTTGGCTTATGTTTCTGGTTGTGTGGGGCTTGGGTGTAAGTGGAGAAATCAACTTTGGGAACAGCTTGGGCTGACCCTTCTTCAGAATTACAAAGTCACAGGGCTTGCAGGAGGGATTAACCTGGGAGAGTCTGCCCATGGAAACATTGTTGTGTATGTGTGGAGAATCAAGATCTGGGTGCTCAGCTGAGGAGGTGGACAGGAAGGACCTCCTGACTCCAGCTGATTCCCACACTTAGAGGGCCCACTGCAGGCTTTGAGGGGTTTGAGTATTAATAAATGTGGCCCTGATTTATACCATCACTTTTGTCTTCCTCTTTGTTTCTGGATGGATGTGCAATATGATAGGGTGACTGTATTTCGTGAAGAGTGGCCCATGCCTATGCAGCTTAGAACTGTTATGGTTGCTCTTTCCTGGACATTGGCAGCTGTATCTTATTGATATTTCCAGCTAGAATAGTCCCATTGAACTAATAGGATTTGCCTAAGTGTAGATTCACCGTTGAATGGTTCTCATCTATCCAGGACTAACCACTAGAATTCAAACCTAGATGGCCCAGCCTCCATTAACAAAGATGCCATGAGAACTATGAGTTCTCCATACAAGATGCACTGTATAACCTCTCCTTCTGTGAGTGCCATGTATACAGACACACACCCACATGTTTCCCTGGAGACATAGATTAATGCTTTTTATACCAGCTGCCTCTTTGGTATCATGGTATCAATTCCCCCAAAGAATGTTTTTAAAAGTAAAGAATATGCTAGTTGAGTACACACATTCAGCACATCATTCCAACTCCTCCCCCACAATAGACAAAATATATTTCAAAAATCAGCTTCAGCTCTACTTAACATCATGGGTGGGTACATCTCACAGGGAAATAAAGGTGAACAGCCAGACATGTGAGTCTCGTATAGAGAGTAGTCAATTTTGTCCAGTAATGTCTGCACTGCAGTCTTAACAATTTTATTTGTTGATCATTTTCAGTGTTAATGGTAATGGGCCCCAGTGGTATTGGGATATTTATGTGTGATAATGCAGTGCAATTTGCATTAATAAGGCTCATTAATTTTGGTGTCTACCATTCAAAGTGGGTGGGGTTGGATTAGAGACAAGCATCTGTATTGTGATTCTTCTTGTCTGGTGTTCTTGGATCCACTAAGTACATTTATACCCAACAATCAATGCTCTCTTGTTGTTATTGATTATTTGTTTCCTTGCCAAGAGGAAGGAAGTTTTTCCCTTGGAAGAAAGAACTTCCTTCCACACATTGTGGTTATTCTTATTCCTGTGCTACGCCTGTCATTTCACATAAAACTGGAAGCCTTTTTAATTTCATCCTTGCATTTGCTATACTCTCTTTGTCTCTGATTGTGGCAATCAGAGAAATTGGGATGTCAAAATTATGGCCAGCACTAAAAGGGAGAGCTATAAGACAAATAACAGTCCCTCTTTTAATCATGATACAAATGACTCAGCCCTTCAGTCATGTCCAATCTTTGTAACAGGAAATAGAAAACTAATTACTGGCTATTTTGGTCTTTCTAAAAAAATATATTGGTAGGACAATGAACAGCTACTCTATATAAGAAGAGAGGTTTCAAAGCAAATAATTTATTGGGCCTGATTTCCATAACGGCTTTTCAGGCCACAAACTGGTATGGGCACAGCTGTCCTGACCTGGTATCAAAATATATTTACACCTTTTCTCTGTAAATTGTGTTCAGAGTTTTAGTTCTTCCAAGTCCCTTGGAGGAACTGGAGCTGAATATACATATGGAATGAAAAGGTCCAGCTTGATAAAATAACAGTAAACTATGGGCATTTAATACACTTGTGCATTTTATTTTTACCTATGTAATTTAGGAATAACAAAGGGCTAATTTAGACAAGAAGATCTAATGCTGATTGCTGCACACTAAAGCAAAATCACAGCAGCATTTGCTTGTCTCCATGTCCTTTGGCAAAATCACTGGTATGAGAAGCTACCCATGTTTGAAGTTCACATGCAGCCATGCCTGTGAATCAAGATGGTGGCCAAGAGTGAATTCATAGAATCATAGAATTCCAAAGTTGGAAGAGACCACGAGGGCCATCCAGTCCAACCCCCTGCCATGCAGGAAATCACGATCAAAGCATCCCCGACAGATGGCAATCCAACCTCTGTTTAAAGACCTCCACAGAAGGAGACCCCTCTTGTATTATTCTCCATAAGTTGTTGCCACTGCACAGTATTATTTTTAACTGAAAATCAAAGGTGTGCAAATGTGAACTTCTGCTTTAAAAAGCTGTTTGGTTGCCTCAGTGCAGTGAAAAAGTGCATGATTGGCAATGCAAAACTTCAAAATGTTGCTTCAGGACAAAATGTTGCTTCATTGTCAGCGAATCTGCCCCCCGCGCACGTCCATCCTCACTGAGAATACACTGTGGTGTGAATTGGTTGTCTAAGCGAGCAGTAATGCGCATTTCCATGCATTATTTTAAAAACTTTGGGAAAAGCCACGAAGGCTTCCCCCACTGTAGTTTTTGCCCCCACTCCTTCTGAATAAAGCAAAATACTGCAGGATCTCGTTGGGACAAAAGTTATTCCCTGCAAATTCTATTAGGGTCATTTTCACTGTCTGGATAACCCCAAAGTCACCTCTACTTTGCAAACAAAACAAAAGCAACAATGGCTTAGATTTGATTTATTGTGTAGAATTGCAAACTGATACAAAACTGTGATGTTGAAGGCTTTCACAGGTGGCATCCATAGATTTTCCTTAGTTTTTTTCTGGGTTGTGAGGCCGTGTTCTGGAAGAGTTTATTTCTGATGTTTCACCTGCATCTGTGAATGTCATCTTCAGAGAATGGTTGGATAGGAGTGCATGTGGGGTTTATATACTGTGAACCCCTGTTGGGGAGGATATGCAAATTTGTGTATTTGAATGGCTAGTTTCTGGGTGAAATATGCAAGGAGGATTAGTGTCTGTTTGGCTAATGGTCCATTATCTACTGGAAATCCCCCCTGTCCCTGGGTGGAGCTCATTTGCAAGTGTTGAGTTTTGATTTTAGTCTTTTTCAGGACTGGCATCCAGATTTTGTTTACTTTTAGGGTTTCTTCTTTTCTGTTGAAGTTGTCCAGGTATTTGTGGATTCCAATAGCTTCTCTGTGCATTCTGACATGATAGTTGTTTTGTGTCCAGGTTGGTTTAGCAAAATATGTTATAAATCAACCTGGACACAAAATGTTATTTAAAAACACTGAAATTCTGGACCAGGCCATGTAGAAAATGACTGCAGTTTCTCAGTAGTGAGGTGACATCCTCTCTTCTTTAATATTTCTTAAGATGTCATGAAATTAGTTTATGGTGCTGACCACTGACTCAAATTTACACCTGGAAATGCTCTAAGTGGAAACAAAGGAGCAAGGAGTATCTTGAAACGAGTCATATATCTCATTCCCTTAAAAACCATGTATAGTGTGTTAAGGAAAATGCAACATGGGACATACAGTGAAAGAAATAAAATATGTATGTGAAAGTCACAATGACTAAGCAAGAGCAATTATGAAGCTACACAGGTGAAACTGCTAATGTAATCTAGAAGGCCTGAGAGCCAAGGACAGAGGTACTGAATGCAGATTGGAAACACCTGAAAATCATTAAGTGTACAAGGTGAAATGTTGAAATACATGGGTTGGTCTTAAGTATGGGTGGAACTACATGGACCAATCAGAATGGAAGTTCACACCCACTGGGTGGAAACTAACTAGTGGGTGGTGATAAACAATGGCTATAAAATTGCAATGTTTGCCAATGTATTGGTGTGGAGCAGAGGTGGAGTAGTTTGGAGATATTGTGGAGTAATGTGTAGAGATTGTGATTTGTTGACCATATAGTATATTTATATAGAAGAATAAAGTAGGTTTTATATAAAACTACTGAGTTGCCTGAGTGAATCCTGGAGACGTTTTGGAGACACCTGGAGAAGAGTGAGAAGGCTTGGAGAGTTTGTCAGGATCTTCAGCCTATTCTCTGAAACTGCTGCTTTGGAGGAAAGCATTAACCACTGATCTAAGCTGGTTTGCTCTGCTGCATAACAAGGTGGTGAGTTTGAGCCAGAGGTGAAGAGCTACAACTCCCATCATCCCTGACAAGGGTTATGGGCCCAGTTACTAGAGCACCCAGCATCCACAGAAGCTGAAAGTTCCAGAGAGTGGGAGAAAGCTTTGTGGACGATAGATCAGAGCAAGCTGTTTGTGCTGCACTGATAAGCCTCGGAAGTAAATCATTTTGTGTTTTGCTTAAGCCCAGACGGGTCGGCTGTGCATACTCAGAAGGACTGTGTCAAACTGAGTCACTGCACAAATCAAGATGGAAATTCTAAAGTTTAGTAAATTAAATAGAAACAACTACTCTACCTGGAAGATTTATGCCCAATCTCTACTAGTAAAGGAAGGTCTGTGGTCAACAGTTGAAACAGGGCTGGCAGCCGATGCTGATGAAGCCACTTGAGAAAGAGATAATAAAGCAAAAGCCTGTCTTTATCTCATGCTTGAAGAAGACTTGATTAATGACGTCAGAGATAAAACGTCCGCCAAGGATGTGTGGGATACCTTGCAGAGATTACACACTCCTTCAACTGCTTTTGCAAAAATGCTATGGTCTAAAAGAATATACAGGCAAAAGATGGCTAAAGGGCAGTGTGTGATAGAACATTTAAAAATAATGCAAGATTTGTTTGTGCAAGCTGAACTGAGTGGAGTGCAAATTAGCAAAGAGCAGCAATGCTACATTTTAGTAGAATCGCTAGACTCTTCGTGGGACAACATAACGAACAGCCTGCAAAACCTGCAGGAAGCTGAACTTAATAGAGACTTAGTTGTGGCCAGAATACTGGAAGAGAACCAGAGAAGAATGTCTGAGCAGGGTGACTCAGCAAGTTTAAAGACTGTACCAAAACAACAAACAACTCCTGACTGGCGAACGCAGGAGGAAGCAGCCTCTACAAGGGAGCAACGGAGGTGCTTTTATTGTAAGAAGATTGGTCATCTGCAGAGACATTGTAAACATTTTGCAGCTGAGAGACGCAAGCAAGCAGAGAGCAGATGGCAGCCGCGGCAGTATCAAAAACAGTCCAGACATCCATTTTTGAGGGACAGTGGTAATAAAAAGGGGGTTGCCACCATGATTAAGGAAAAACAAAATGCAAATTCTAAATGGCTAGTTGATTCAGGAGCCACATCTTTGATGTGTAATGATATAAATTTAATAAGTAATAGAAAATCAGCTAATGTAAATGCTGTAGTTTTGGCTGACAGGAAAGAGCTAAGTACTGTAAATCAAATGGGTACTGTGTACATTCCAGGGCTAAAAGAGAATTTTAATGATGTCTTACATGTAAAGGAGTTAGAAAATAATTTGTTATCAGTAAGCAGATTAACAGAAAGAGACTACACAGTCATCTTTGAAAAGAACATGTGTAAGATAAAAATGAATGGGGAATTGCGTGGCATAGGTTTGAAAAAGGACAAACTTTATTATTTGGAGGACAATATTGATAGCTACAGGGTTGAAGAAGCTAATAACATAGAAAATATTCCAATCCACAAAGACTGCATACACGAGCTTCACAGAAAATTCGGCCATGCGAGCTTCAAATGTTTAAAGAATTTAATCAGTATGTGTCCAGATTTAAAAGTTGCTGAATGCAAAAACCACTTAGATTGTACGGTATGTCATCAGGTAAAGGTCAGAGCTTTTCCAGTAGCTAAGAAAACAAAAAGAATTGCTCAAAGACCATTTCAGTATGTACATGCAGATGTCGCCCAAGCTAATTGCTTGTCCTTAGGGGGAAGCAAGTATTTCCTAGTCATTGTTGATAGGTATACAAGGTTTGCATTTGTGAGAATAATGAAAAACAAATCTGATGCTGGGCAAAGTTTAAAAGCATGGGTAAGAATGGTGGAAAGACAATTTGATAGCAGAGTAGACACCATTATTACTGATAGAGGAGGAGAATTTTTAAATAATCAATTGTTTAACTGGTTTCAAAAGGTGGGAATAAGGCATGAAACTACAAACCCTGCTTGTCCTAGTGAGGATGGGTTAGCAGAGAAGAAAATACAAGATATAAAAAGAATTACTGCTTGTATGATGGCAGATGCAGGGGTGAAAGATAGTTTTTGGGCAGAAGCAACTTTGACTGCAATACATATCAGTAACAGATTGTATCATTCAGAAATTGAAGACATTCCCTACAGGGTACTGTATGGGAGAATGCCAAATTACAAGTACTTAAGGGTTTTTGGACAATTTGCTCATGTTTACACACCTGCTTGTTTCAGGAGGAAAGGAGAACCCAAAAGCAAAAGGCTTAGGTTTTTGGGGTATTCTGGAAATAGCTACAAGTTTCATTTGGGAGGAAAACAAGTGCAGTATTCTAGGTCTGCAAATTTCGAGAGACATGCTGGTTGGGACAAACTGCATGCCAATAAAGAAGTGTTTTTGAGATTAGGGAGTTCAAATGAGCCAGAAGCACAAACTGAACCAACCTCAGGAAACGGAGGGGTTTCAGTTAAGCAGGAAGCATCACCTAGCAGCAGTGGTAGTTCTTCTGATGATGAGATAGCATCTAGGCTCACTACTACTCGAATGACTGAAGACAAGAGATTTAGTCATAGAACTACAACTCCCAGTAGGGAAAGTGAGGATGAAAGAGACAGAACAGCAGATTTTATTCCCAGGCGTAGTCATAGAGTTAGAAAGCCTCCAGATAGGTTTGTTGTGACAAAGGCAAGAGCTTGTTTAGCAGTAGAGGAGCCTGAAAGTTTTGAAGAATTGGAAAGTTATCCTAGTGAAGAACAGGAAAGATGGTTTGATGCAATGGATAATGAGTTTGGTTGCCTGGTAAATAAAGATGTTTTTGAAATTGTTGACAGACCCAAAGACAAGAAAATAATTGGTTGTAAATGGGTATACAAAAGGAAAGAAATGCCAGATGGAAGTATCAAATATAAAGCTAGGTTAGTGGCTAAGGGTTTTGCGCAACAGCAGTATGAGAACTATGATAAGACATATTCTCCAACTGCAAAGCCAGAAAGTCTGAGAATGGTTCTAGCTGTAGCAGTAAAAAGGAATTTAGTTGTAGAACATTTTGATTTTGAGACAGCTTACTTGAATGCGGTTCTGGATGAAGAAATATTTATGGAACAGCCACAAGGTTTCGAAGAAAATGGTAGTCAGAGAGTATATAAATTAAAGAAAGCGTTGTATGGTTTAAAACAAAGTGCCAGAGCGTGGAATCTGTGCATCAATGATGAGCTAGTTAAGCTAGGTTACAAGAGGAGCATTGCAGATGCTTGTGTTTATACAAAAGGAGACATAGTATTAGTGATTTATGTAGATGATTTGTGCGTAGCAGCAAAGTCAAAACAGGAAATTGAGTCAGTAAAAAGAGAATTGTCTAAGAAATTTGTTTTGAAGGACTTAGGTGTATTGAAGTCTTATTTAAGTATTTGCGTTGAATGGACAGAAGAAGGACATTGTTTGTTAAGTCAGAGAAATAAAATTGAAAGATTGATTGAAAAGTGTGGATTACAGAATGCAAAAATAGTAAGAGCTCCAATGACAACTGGTTTTGTGTCTGAGGAAACAACTAGAGAGTTTGAGGACAAGATTCTGTTCAGAAGTATAATAGGATCTTTACAATTCATATCTTGCCACACCAGACCAGACATTTCTTATGCTGTAAATGTATTGTCTAGAAGGGTTAATGATCCAAAAATTGAAGACTGGACAGCGGTAAAACATTTATTGAGATATTTGAAAGGAACCTTAGATAGGAAATTGATTATAAGAAGCAGTAGTTCAGATCTAGATTGTTATGTAGACAGTTCATTTGCATCAGAATTAGGAGACAAGAAGTCAGTTACAGGAATGATAATTAAATATAGTGAAAGTCCAATAGTTTGGAGAAGTAGAAAACAAACTAATGTAGCGTTAAGCACAACGGAAGCAGAATTCGCTGCTTTGAATGAGATAGTAAATGAGGTAAAGTGGAATAAGCAATTGTTAAATTGTTAAATAGTGCCATGACTAGCTTCCTGGTAGACAACAGCGACCAATCATTATCCAGTATTGAGAACCAGCATGGTAGCTTTTCTTATACTAATTCATTCTACTGTGTTGCTGGGACAATCCCTATATTTCAGACTGAGATCCCTTGGAGCCAAAAAAAGAGGGGCATAAAAAGGAAAAAAAATTACTGAGAATTTAGGAAAAATACACTCTTGAGTTTGAAGTAAGAGAAATAATGTAGCAAATGCCATTATTTTTCTATTTCATTATTAATCCTCAGTTCAAATCTGAAACAAAGGTTAAAGACCCTTTCATACTACATTGTTACAGTGCTATGATTCCACTTTAACTACTGGCTGTATCTTGTGGAATCCTGGGATTTGTAGTTTGGTCAAATGCAGTAGAGATGCTTTCTGGCCGTGAGTTCTAAAATGCCCCTCCCTAAACTTATTCTTAGGCAAGCGTGTATAGGATTTCAACATGGATTAATCTGCATCCAGGTGGCATTGATTTTTTCAGCCATTCTAACATTTCCTTTTGGAAATGGAGTTGGCAGGGTTAGAAAAGATTGGAGATAGGGTACCAATAACATGGCAAAGGGGACAAAACACACACATCCTTTTTTGTGGTGGTGTTGCAGCCCACCAAGGTCTCCTAGGAGGTTAGCGCAACCCTTGAGCCTCCCACAGTTGCCCACTCCATCCTAAAATGTAAATTGGCTAAAGAGGGAAAGAGAGACTAAGCAACATGATGGAACCTTAAATGCAAAGTCAGTTCAATTGGCTGCTGCATTGATGAAAAAGTGTGATGTGAACAACAAGGCCTTTTGCTTCTAGTATCCTAAAGGCCCCAGATCCTGTCTGATTCTGGAAGTTAAGCAGGGTCTATCCTGGTTACTACTTGGATGGGAGACCACCAATGCATATCAGGTGCTGTAGGCTATATTTCAGAGGAAGGAACTGGCAAAACCAGCTCTGAGTATTCCTTACTTAAGAAAACCCTATGAAATCCATGGGGGCACCATAAGCTAACAGGCAACTTGAAGGCACATACACACACACAAAACCAAGACCCGTTGCATTTAATATGAGGTGATGTCCCCTTCATATGGCAGGTGAAGAGGGTCAAGGGAAATGGGAGGGGGTAGTTCTGTGGTAGACTAATGTGGAAGGATATCAGTCAGGTGATACAAATCAAAGAGATAGTTCGATATAAATATGACATTTGCATTCCTGGTGCACACTAGAAAACTTCCTCCTCACTTTCAGAACAGTGTGAGTACCCTCTTCCCCATTTGCCCTGCACATTTGCCATATTGTTTCCATTTTTCTCAACCAAACAATTAAAGTAAAGTAAAATAATTTGGAAAGAAAATAATTATGAAAAAAATACCTGAAACAATAACATTTTAATTTAGAATTAATTGATTCAAATTCAAATTCAGTTGGATGTGTATTTTTTCTGGATTGAGCAAATACACACCACTAGCAAATATGTCTAAAGCTGGCATGATATAATTGATAGTCTTTTCCTATTGTCTTAACATATCTCTCAATAAAACTCTTGGGTATGCACAATGGCATTAGGTATGTAAGTATGTTGCCTCTTGTGTATGTACAATGGGTTTAGGTATGTTGCCTCTTTCAATGTGCTGATTGGCTGCTCCTGTCACTCCCTCAGCCAATCAGGATACTGGAAGCGACCAAACAATGTGCTGCGGTGTTGGCTATAGTTACTAAGGCTGCAAGCCTTTCCAGTTCACCCAGTCCCAGGGCTGCACAATTCTCACTTATAATTTAAGTCTACACAGTAATATCATTTCTATTCCCACTGCAACAAGACCCAGGCAGTCAACTGGCGGTAGTGGCAGGACCCAGGCAACCGGCCGTGAGGTCTACAGGATGCTTTTTCGGGAGTTTTTTTTAATGGCATATGGTATGCCGGGTCCAGCTAGATTTATATAATCGGTTATAACAAGGGCACCAGTGCCTTTTACCTAGAGTGGGATGCCACTGAGGTATTTGTGGGTGAATTTAGAGGTTCCCAAACCATCCTGGGAATTTTGAGCCAAGAAAGAAGTTTTGAATACTGGTAGTATTTTGAAAGGTGGATGGTATAAACTATCATTAAGCATCATCAAAACTGATATCCATAGACAACTCTGGAAGAGGTTGCTTGGTCAAAACATCAGAGGAATCTTCAAAATAACACATGTGCTTCTGTAGATATAGCAAAATGACACAAAAGGGCTCAAGCAGGTCTTTGCTATTGACTAAGATTGCCATATTCCACTTCCTCAAATTAGCACCTGGTTTGTATATTATGAAAATTATTCTAATTCCATAAATTTCTCTGATTTGTGTTATAATTATGCAAATTAGGTACATTAATTATAGCCCTCCCCTCATTATGTTTCAAACAGCATACCATTTTTACAGTTACAACTGATCTGAGACAACTGGTACAGTGTAAGGTTTAAAGTGCTGAACTTGGAACAGGGAGACCCAAGTTCAAATCTCTGCTCAAGTCTAGAGTTGGATAGGTCCTCGTGGGCATTCTAGTCCAACCCTCTGCTCAGTTGAAATCTACTCTCCTTTAGCTTCAAACCACTAGACCTGGTTCTACCCCCTGGGGCAGGAGAGAACAGGCCTACCCCCTCCTTTCTGTGACAGCCCTGGAGGTATTTAAAGAGTGCAATCTTGTCACCTCTTAGTCATTGTTTCACCAAGCTGAACATGCTCAGCTTTTCCAACCTTTTCTCATATGTTTTGTTCTCCCTACTTCTTATTATCCTTGTTGCTCTTCACTGAACCTGCTCCATCCTCTCTATATCCTTCTTAAAATGAGGTGCCCAAAACTGAACACAGTAATCCAGATGAGGCCTGACCCACACAGAATATAGTAGGACTATTACTTCCCTTGACTTGGAAATTATGTTTTTATTAATGCAGGCTAAAATAGCATTCATCTTTTTTGCTGCAGCAACACATTGATGATTCCTGATTCATTGTAGATCACTTCTTGACTCTATGCAAAATAGCCAATTTCTTATTTTTCTCTTATTGATGCCCATAGCAGAATTCAGCTCAGGAAAGTAGTAACTATGTAGGAGATACTGTAAGTTTGGTTTCAGTTGATTGTTGCTCATTTCCCTGGAAGTGCTGGAAGACAGTCATCTGGTAGAGTGGCAATTCATTTAAAGTACCTTAGCAGGTATAATCTATTCTTGTTTTAACAGACAGCCAACCAGATTCAGTATACAAAAACTCTGCAAGTATCCCAAGTGGGAGAGAAGAATATTTTCAGAAGAATTTGTTCTGTAAAGTTTCCAAGGCTTTGCAGGTATTAATGTCTAACCTGCAGATTTCAGCACTGTAAAGCATCTGTGTGATCACTTGAAGTCATCTAAAAGTTTTTAGAACGGGTTCAATCAACTGACCTTCCTTGTTGTAATAAAACTTCATCAGTGCCCCTATTGTTTACTCAGTTTTCAGCTTCATTGCCTCCCTGTGCCATTTCCAAGAGGGAGATTCACTGAAATCAATGCCCAGGTATCTATATAAGCAGGTTTGCACTATGACATGTTGATCTAAAATTCATTTGTGCCTTGGACAATTTCTACCAAAAAAAATTGTCTTGGTCTTAGAATAATTTATTGACAGGTATTTATGTTGGCAATAATCACTAAATCCATTCAAAAGGTTTTTGAGACCCAGATGAAAGAGGGAGATGAGCACTAAATCATCAGCACACATCAGGATGAAAATCTTTCTGTTCCTGATTACTGGAGAAGGAGAATCAACTTGAGCTAAATGAGGCACCGTATAGTTGACATAGATATTAAAAAAAAGTGGGAGCTATTACACACCCCTGTTTCACTCCCCATGTTGCTCTTTCAGAGAACTACTTAAACCTCATTTCTGTGTGGCTGTATAGTTCCTGGATCAGTCTTAGAAGTCTTCAGTCAATGTCAGAATGCTGTAGTTTTTCCCATAGTCTATTTCTGTGGATAGGAATCAAAAGCAGCAGAAAGATCAATGAAAGCACCAAAACATGTTTCTTATTTTCCATAATATATTTCCTTATGATGTGACTTAATTTGAAGCACAGACCTATAGTACCATATCCACTTCTAAATCCTGCTTGTACTTCATGTATGATTTGATTTTCTTGTAGCCAGTCTGTTAATTTTTGAGGTTTTGAGCATATAGCTTTGAAGTGATGTCAAGCAAGCTAATTGGCTTATAATTTTGTGGTTAGCTCCTGTCTTTTTATTTATATCTTGTATTTTTATCTGTTGCTGTTATCAGATAAGGTTTAAGTTCTGTTACAATCTGTTGGTAGATATCTAAATGATTCATTGTTTTAACATAGAATAGTAGGTACATACTCTCCAGATAATTACTATGTAGTACTACTCAGTCCAACAGACCACTTCATCCTCCTTTCCTCCAATAATTATCCAGTAAGATTGACTGTTTTGGCTAGTGGTGCCCATTCATGTAGTGGTAAGGACACTAGTAAAAGGAAACAATCACTTCCTGTATGTTCCAGGATTTCAAAAGTATTTGCTAAGGGAAATAATAAGGCTGAGACCATTATGTGATCGATGACACTGCCACCTCATTTGCTCAAATAGTTATAATAACCCCTAGATATAGTAATTGGGCACCCATGCAGAGTGAATATATTGTGATGGTATATACATTCTAAAAGTTGTAAACCTTACTGATTATATTTATTATTCATGGAAGTATGTGATGTTACTCTCTGAAGCTGTTCCAATTCAGGCACTGAAATCCCCACATGTAAGAATAAATGCATTAGGAAATTTCTGATTCATCTGTTCTAACAGAAATGTTAAGTCTTTGCATATCTTGGGAATTGCTAGCAGACCATCAGTAGGAGGTAAGTAGATATTTATATAGGAAAACATATTCCCTGTATTTACATTAATTTGCACTGGCAAAAATATAGTAGATTTTTAAACCAAAATCTACCATCTGAGATTCTTCTGCTGATTATATTGGAATAGAGGACACCAGACCATTACTTCCTTGACCCTTCTTAGATTTCTTTACAGCTGTCTGACTGCATGACTTATAATCCTGAAGGTGTGCAGGGTTAAGTTTGTGAGTCCAGGTCTCTTGCAGGCAAACTATGTCATATTTTTGAAGATTTCCAATAAATTCCTCATCTGCCATTTTATTTTCCCAGCCTGCCAAGTCCCAGGAAATTATATCAAACCTTCTTTGCTTTATGTCTAGTCCATTGCAATTTCCTGAGAATGATCTGAAAGGATCAAAATTAGTCCTTCAATAAATGTCCTCGTTTCTGCTGAGCTCTCTGAGTATGATGATCAGTCAGGTTTCTGGGAAAGGACCTAGTTGTCCTAGGGATATATTTCTGTTCAGCCCTATCCAGATATGTCCCATTTTGCATTTGAAAGCCAGTGTGTTTGTTCTTAATTTCTTCTCTGTCAAGTCCTAACTGAATGTTATTTGGATATGTAATGAAGAATCTTATAAGTCTGATTCTTTCACCCCTTTACTCCAATTACCATTTCTAAACTTCCTTTCCCTTTCTCTTTTTAATACAGGTGATAGAGGGTTAGGAGATGATTGACAAGATTTATTTTGTTGCTGCTTTAGTTCAGTAGCAGGTTGCTACTGATGAATACATGTAATAGGGACCAAAATTTACACTGCACATCAGGATCTTGAAATGTTAATTCAGTGCTGCCTCTCTGTCCATACTGGAGCAGATGTTTGCAAAAAAACCCCACCATTGCTTAAATCCAGAGCAATCCCCAGAGCAGATTGAATTTCTGTTAAGTGTTCTTTTGCGGATATCATTGCTCCACCTAATTTCCTCACTGACCAGTTATGTATAACCTCTTACAATCCACCTAAATGTAGGAGGAATGAGTCTAAAAATAAAATGTATTAAAAATTCCAAGATCTAGTCCCTTTAAAAAAGCAATAAAAATATCTTCTTTAAAAAGGAGTTAAAAATAATTTACTTTCAAATTCATGCAGAGTGATGCTTAGGAATGCTGAGACAGTCAAGCTCAATTAACATTTAAAAGTGTATTCAGAGGTCTGTGATCACCCAGTTAAATTAGACTCATTACAAAAACAAAGGAGTTAAAAATGCAAATCAAAAGTTTACTGAAGTTATATCAATCTCAATCTACATACTAAAACAAACTTTAAAAAGAGTTCCTAACTAACTAGGAGGATTTAGGGTAGAAAGACTCACCCAGCCTTTAGAGGTAGAGGCTGTATAGTGAACATCATGGCATGGCTTCATATCAGCAGCATGGTTACAAAAGAATGGCAAAGAGAAGATGGCTACAGTTGCATGGAGACTCTAACTTAAAAGAGTCTCTCAAAGAGCAATAAAATTTAAATTAGGTCATGTGTTGAATGACCCAGCACTCCAGTTGGCTGGAAGTGCCCAGTGAAATAAGAGAAAGGGAGTTTGGGAGAACAGAAGCATGCAGGGAAAAATTCCTAGACTTATCTTAGGATGTGAATGGGGTACACAAGATTGCTTTTACATTACAATAATTATTTCCCCACATACTACACTAAAGATCTGCAAGGTGACATGATAGCCATGTTTAAATATTTGAAGGGATATCATACTGAGGATGGGACAAGCTTGTTTTCTGCTGCTCCAGAGACTAGGAGGGTTCAAATTACAGGAAAAGAAATTCCACCTAAACATTAGGAAGAACATCCTGACAGTAAGAGCTGTTCAGAAGTGGAATACACTGCCTCGGAGTGTAGTGGAGTCTCCTTCTTTGGAGGTTTTTAAACAGAGCCTGGATGCCCATCTGTCAGGAATGTTTTGATTGTGTGTTCCTGCATGGCAGGGGGTTGGACTGGATGGCCCATGAGGTCTCTTCCAACTCTATGATTCTATGATTCTATGATCTGTACCTGACCTGAACATAATTAGGAGCAGATCTTATACTTTTATTCATTCTTTTTTTTTAATGTACTTGATACTTCTCCTATGCCCTCTGCCATTTTCTTCAGTCTGTGTAGCAGGGTAGATGGAGAACCTACTTGAGATGTCCAAAGCCTCACTTATGTTGGAGCAGTTTCTGCACTTCTCCTTGCTTCTCTCTTGTCCACTAGGGATGAGATGGCTTAGACAGAAAGGGATTTAGGATCTTTTGTCTTAGTTTCCTGCTTGATTTTGTTTCTTCTGTCACACACCTGTCCAAGAGCGTCATGGCCAGACAACATTGTCTGGGTCAGTCAGAGTTCATTAAGTGATTGCTTTCTGTTGTAAAAGGAAAAAAACCCCAGCTCATACTGAACCATCCACTTCTCTTCCCTTCTGCTCTTTGACAAGGGACAACATGCCACAACATGTCTCCCTCCCATCCTTTTCTCTTTTAGATTAGTTAAGAAAGATCAGACTATTTCTAACCAAGAATGTATTTCTTTAATAAATGTTCCTCCTGCTGGGAATTCTGAACTTATTTTTCTACCTGAAATTTGGTTCTTTCAAACTCACCATCCTAAGATGGGTACCTCCACTGTGAATTAAGTAAAAACTCTAATAGGCCTTCCATTCCAATAATAATCTCTCACCGGACATCCCCTCTAGCAACTTAAGGATGACCTATTAGGCTTTGTAATGCAAAGTTTAATAGAATATTATTGTATTTCCTTTGTTCAGATCGAGGAACAGTATCTGAGAACTCATCTGGACACTCAGCTACTATCTGGAATCATGAGTCAGAAGGAGTAAGACTAAGAATAGAAGATGCATTATCAGTATTAGGACCCTGTTTATTATTAACAAGTGTTTCTCTTGGTTAGAAATAGTCTGATCTTTTTGTAAAGTAATCTAAAAGAGGAAAGGATGGGAGGGAGACATGTTGCGGCATGTTGTCCCTCATCAAAGAAGGGGCATCAAGTGTTATGCTGCCCCTTCTCTCTGTGCATACACACCAGGACAGCGTGGAGAGGAAAGGCTTGCATGTGTTTACAACCAGTTCCGGAGTGCTCCTGCTGAGAACTCCTACACTGATCCCTCCGAGACACACTCTAAGAGTTCCTCTAGCCTAGAAATGCCTTAGAACTATATCTCTCTAACAATCTTTTATCAGCCTGCCGGAAGACTGAATGAAGTTGTATGGTTAACCAGTGGAACTGCTGGCTCTGTTAAAATGTTACCAACTGCCCCTTCTCTATCCCCAGAGAAGAACCAAAATAGCCAGGACTGAAATAAGGCACATGTGGGCTTGGCTTAGTAGGAAAAATAGAAAAGCTTATATTTATTCAAGCAAGTTTAAGACAAGTTTAAGAGGTAAATCATTTCATGAAGTAAACACTTTTTTTCTCTAGGTTAAAGCTTAAGGTTACAGAGATACAAAGCATTCATACATTCAGTCAAGGAAGAAAAAAAGTAACCCCTGACGCAAGCTAGCTAAACTGTTCCCTACACACACACACACACACACAAACTACTTACATTATAGAAGTCTATGAGGATTAAATCTGGTGTCCAGGTTTGGCTGGACCATATGCTTATCCTAAGCCAGGCCCAAGCCATGTGCTCACTCAGAGCATTCTCCTGTGAGGTACATCCATCCCCTCAGAGTGCTTTCTTTGTCTCTCCTTTGCCTCATGGCCAAGGCAAGTATAAAACCTTTTCAAATTACCATTCCCAAATTCTCATTGGTCAGTCCAGTGTCTGGTGATGTGATGTCATGATGATGTTATCTCAGGAGATGACCTCCACCTTCCACCTTGGTCTTAACCCTTAGTATACCTGGTCATGCTGATCGGACAGTCACTGTTTGCAGATAATGGAAGATGTAGTCTTTCACAATGATGGGAGCTCCACCACCTTTGCAGGATGATGGGACTGCCTTCATGACACCAAGGTTGAGGGTAAGTTTCAGAATTCAAGTTCCAGTCCTCAATAATATCATGTAGTTGCTTGGTTTGATTGCTTCTGACTTATCCTTATCTTGATGCTCTTCCAGTTCAGCACTGTCCTCCTTTCCCTGGGAAATAAAACTTGTGGGGGCGGGGAGAGATGGGGTCAAAATCCAAAGCTCTACCAATCCAACTAATGTTCCAATAATAGATTTTAAATCAGAAACTTGCTTTTGCAATACTGTGTGTTTACTGTTTTTTCATATGAAGAGAACTGTATTTGCATAGATGGTAAGTGATTTGCTTCAGCTAGACCCAGGTCAATTGACCGTAGGACTTTCATTAGAGAAATAAAAAGATGACTTTCCTAGCTCTGCTACATCATCTCTTACTTCAGCTGAGATTATCTCATCTATGCAAATACAGTTCTCTTCATATGAAAAAACACTTCTTCGGAGTGTGGTAAGCCTCTCAATCCAGGGCCAGTCCAGAACATTTTGTTCCAGACTGCCCTGAATTCACAATGGTGGCCACACATACCTGAGGCAAATTCTGGTCGGCGTCCAGTTGGGCTAGATGAGTCGACACTTCATTGACCTTGCTGACCTATCCCCTTATCCCCTGTTTTACTACATGGCATCAGCATTCTTCCAGTGTTCATTTGTTCCAGTCCCATGGGGATCAAGCTATAATTTGCATCTTTTTACAAAGGGATTTTTCCAGTTAGCAAAAAAGATGAGATTTCATCTCAGTCCTCCCACAGGACCAGAACAAAAGAGCACTGGCATCATGTAGTGGCAGGGAAGAAAAAAGCTTTGCTGCTTTTCTTTGGAATGCAGTAAGGACAAAAGGCACCGGTGTAGATGAGCCCCAACTCTCAGTCAAAATCAACCTCTTCTAGTACATTCTTATTCCTCCTCCTCCTTTGCATCTAGGTCATTGATCTTCTTCCCTTTGGGCAAATATAAACATTTGAACTTGCCATATATATGTGGAGAATGTTACCCGAATTGTGGGGAGGGGGGGTCTTTGGGGGCCCTCTAATGTCCCAGTATTAATTTGGGGAATTTAATTAACTCAACTTGGCATGCAAGAGGCCGGGAAATAGCAGGATCTTTTAACCTATGTATACCTGTTGTAACGGAGGAGATTCCAAGCCAGAATGTACAATTAAATGATCTTTATTGGAAATCAATATCAACAGCATTTACACAACCACTTTGGCTTCAGGCACTTACACAAAGCTGTTGAAAATAGTAGGAAATATTTGGATAGAAGTATAAAGTAAGGGGGTAGTGGGTTATACTGTACCAATCCTGCAGAGCTGAGGTTGTGAAGTACACCAACCATGCAGAGGTCCAGAAGATGGGATAGCTAAACAGTCTGGCATGAATTTGAGAGGAAGTGGAACTGTGCATACCTGGGTGGCATTTTAGGGTGATATCTATATGAAACAATTCCCCTGAATGGATAGGCTTTTGAGTGGAATACAATGTTTCTCGGAGGTTCCCAGAGTTAGACAAAGGGTGTTCTGGAAGAGTTCATGATCATTGATCATTGATGGGTGCTGCATTTGGAATTGATAGGAGCAGGCAAGGTCTTTTCTTGCAAGGGGACGAGGGAAGGAAGGACCTGTTTTATAAGCATCAAGGACTCTGCTATCATTGAGTGGATTAGTGAATGACTCACTTCCAGGTGTTAAGTTCTGACTGGAGTATTTGGTTTTGGGGAAATTCCAAAGGCCCCTCCCTTGGTCATACATGATTCCAGGCTTGGTATTATGGAGTCCCTGATTTACCTCCTAACCATGTGGATGGCCCCATTAAGCCAAATTATTAAATATAGCCAATTATTTGATATTCCAAGATGGGGGCTTTCAGGGTAGGTAACAAGAATACAAAAATATAAGCAGAAGGAAGAAGTATACTCAGACTTTTCTATACAGGCTATAAAATGTGGATTGATGCACATTAATGCCAATTTGCAGCAGCTTTCATTTGTCTCAATGATTTTTTGACAAGATTACACATACAAAACTATCCACATTTGTTGTTCAAATGGGCATGCCTGCGAATCATGATGTCAGGCATGAGTGAATTACTAATGTTTTTATTCCCACCAGTTGCTATCACCAAACAGTATTTTTTAAAGAAAAGCATATCCAAGGTGCAGAAGTGTGATATTCCGCTTAAATAAATAGAAAAAAAGTAGTTTCTTCCCCTTAGTGCATGATCATTACAGCAAAAATACAACATGGTGGTTTGGGGCACTTGACTTGCCATCAAGCTCCGCCCTTGCACACCTCCAGCCAATCAGCTTTCCACTTTTGCTGTTATTGAGAATGCACAGCAAAGCAAATTGCTTGTCCCAGCAAGTGGGAATGCACGTCTCTTTTGGAGGGTTTTTTTTAAAAAAAAAATACAGGAAAAGCCACAAAAGCATTTCCCACGGAGTACTTGGCATTTTTGCCACCCCTTCCAAACATGGCAGATTGATGCGGGAACTCATTAAGACAAATTGTATTCTCCTCATATTTTCACTGTATAGATAACCCCAGCAAGTATAAGAATGTAGAGGTTGTAACTCTAACAGAATATGAAGTGAAGGCAGTACAAATTTGACAGCACCTAATCTTTTCTACAAAATCCAGCAGTATTTTCATTCCTTTTTTAAAACAAAGGAACTGCTTGCAGTAAAACCTTCATTACTAAAGGAAATAATTCCTAGGAGCAGAATTAGAGCAGATGCTCTTTATTGTTTGTGATTAAATTGCAAAGAGAGAGGAAAGCTTGTATAGCAAAGTATTTCCCACAGCAGAGATATGAATCACACAACTTAGCATGCAGTTGTTAAGTCATGTGAAGTTATATGCTTTCTGTAACACATCTGCACACACTTACACACACATATAATAAAGTCTCAACTAGGAAGCCTGGCAAACTTCCAGAGAAAGGTGTACATGGTGCCAAACCTCTGTAAGAATAATGATAAAATCATCAGCCCCATTGCTTTAATGACCTTAGCAAAACTCACCACTTTCCCCTTTGTTATAACTAATCTCATTAAATAGACTAATTGTTTTGCTCTTACTGTCAGACAGCAGGCTCTTTCAAGAAGAACTGCACCATCTATTGTTCAGTGAGATTTGAAAGATGCAATGGTAACATCATAAAAACAGTTTGGATTGAATACCTCCTGCTATTAAAAGTTGAAGTGAATGTTTCACTTGTTTATCATTCCACGTCATTTCAGCCTGGTTCTTGGAAATTATTTTGTAAAACTTGCAAGTCTCTGTTGAAAGGTGAGCAACAGAAGTGACTGGTGTGTGCATGATGATATAAACTTTGTGGCAACATGATGAATCAATGGCTCATTCACTTATGTTAATGTAAGGAAGAATGTGGTACATACAGAACGAAACTGTGAAGCCAGATCCTTTCACTACTAAAGTCATAGGGAAGGAAGGGTCTTGGGGTAAATTCAGATGGAATTAGGGAGTGGTACAAAACAGGCTGAAGCCACCACTCCATATTCATTGGTTCAATGAAAGCTTTGACATGTCAGAATTGTATTGCGCTAGTTTGAACCATAAATATGTAAAAATCACCATCCTCGACTGATTTTTGGCCTCATTGCTCCCTGAGGTTGTCAGATCCTAATGTTATAGAGTTAATATAGAGGGAGCCCTGGTGGCGCAGTGTTTAAATGCCAGTACTGCAAGCCACCACATTGCAAGTTCGATTCCAATGGGCTCCAAGGTTCACTCAGCCTTCCATCCTTTCATAGGTTGGTAAATTGAGTACCCAGCTTGTGGGGGCAATTAGCTAACACACATTGGAAACTGTTTAACGCAGTGTAGATGTGTAAATAGCTGTTGCTTAAAACAATTTGTAAGCCGCTCTGATAGCCTTGTGGCTGAAGAGCGGGGTATAAATAAATAAATAAATAAATAAAAATTAATAGAAGCAACAAAATTCTTCAAACCATGGTCTGTGTTTGAGAACTACCAAACCTATGTTCTGTTATTGTTACCTACCCAAACATCTCCTGTCCCATATCTGTAATAATTGTCAATATTTAATAATTTGGCCAAATGTGACCTTCCATGTAGTGTGGCCAGTAAACTGGGGAATCCCAAAGACCAGAAATCCCAAAGCCTAGCTCTGAGACTCAGTTAGGTATGCACTAAGGAAGGGCCAGCCCAAATTCCAACAAAAGGTAAAAAAAAAAAACAAAGGGCAACTTCTTGCCTGAACCTCTGGCTAATCCCATCAGATACTCAAGTTTGTGAAGAGCTATCAGTTTCATTATGTAATAGACAGACCCCATATGTCCATGCTGATGCCCAGTCCTTCTTTGAATGAAACTAGAACAGCCTAACTTGTTCAGATCAATGGCCAATTTTGCTATTAGAATTATGGAGCTGGAAGGACCTCAAGCCCACTCCTCTTCCATTGCAAGAATCCATAGCTATAGCAACCTTGGGACAGACCATGCATCTTTTTTTAAAACCTCCTGTGAAGGAGAGTATGTCTGAAGCAGTCTGTCAAGTAGTTCTTACTGACAAGCAGTTCTTCCTAATGTTTAGGGGGAGTCTGGTGATTTGAATGCATCCTATCTCCTAGAGCAGCAGAAAACAAGTTTGCTCATGTTTTAATGTTATAGCCCTCAGATATGAAAAGGCAGCCATGTCACCTCTTAGTCTTCTCTTTTCCAAGCTAAACATGCCCAACTCCCTCAACTAGTCTCTTATTATGTATCCCCCCCGAGATCACTATATTGTCCAATGATTTTGTTTGCTCATTACCATAAGCATTTTTATTTTAGAGCTTGTAAAAAACAAGTAGGCAGCTTGAATCAACTACATATGATAGATTTGAGTGATTTAATTTACTTAGGATTTATAGTCCACCTTAATCAAAGGCCTTAGGGGGGATAACAGTATGTTAATGTTCCTGTTCTGCACCTGACTAACAAAAGCTAGTTTTGATAAAACCAATACCTTATACATTATTTTCTCAGTATCTGATAAAATTATACTGTGGAAATGATAAGAACTCTGTCTGTCAGGAACCCGGAGTGGCAAATATAACATAGAAATAAATAATGTGGAAATTAATTTTTGGGTTATTAAGTTATTCAATTCTATTTTGAATGTTTAGGAATTACACTACAGTGTTAGTTGCATATGAAGAAATGCTATGTGCTTGTTGATAGTGTTTGAGTCCCATTTTGGGGAAACGGTAATAATAATAATAATAATAATAATATTTATTTTTATCCTGCCCCTCTGTTAAAACAATCAGGGCAGCTTACAAAAATGAAAATACCAATACAGATTAAAATCCCCAAACACCACCCACCCCCACCCTCCCTCATAAAAATACATTAAACCAAAATACATTAAAACAACTGATCTAAAATCACATTAAAATAATAAAATAATAGAATAATAAATAATAAATAACCAGCAGACTAAAAAAGTCCAGGAGCTCCTGAGGCCGGGATCTAATTAGGAAAGGCCTGCCGAAAGAGATCCATCTTTAGTGCTTTTTTAAAGCTACTCAGGCTCGTCATCTGACGGATCTCGTTCGGCAGGCCATTCCACAATTTGGGGGCGATTACCGAAAAGGCCCTCTGGGAGGTTGCAGACAGCCTAGATTTTTGTGGCTGAAGCAAATTCCTCCCAGAGGACCGGAGTGCGCGGGGAAGATTGTATGGGAGGAGGCGGTTCCAGAGATAAGTTGGACCCAAGCCATTTAGGGCTTTAAAGGTAATAACCAACACCTTATACTGGGCCCAGAAACTGATAGGAGCCAGTGGAGAGATTTTAATACTGGAGTTATATGGTCTCTCTGAGATGTTCCCAAGACCACAGTAGAGTGTAAATCAAAAAATAAAAATAAAACAATACTAAGGTGATTTGATTGAGATTAACGTATGCATGTTTATATGTTTTCAGTTTTTTGAATAAAAATATATTAAAAAATAAAACAATGCAAGCTGAAAAAAAAGTCAAAGAAGTTGGAGGTTGTTGAAAATTAAAATATCCATTGCAAGTCTTTTAAAAATCATTAGATTTGTGAGCTACACTATTGTTGTCAAAGGCCACTGGTTTCCACACTGGACATTTCCTGGAAGCTTTTCAGGGGTCCTTCAGGGAGATGACTATTTATTTCATAACCAAGGTGGGAAAGGTTCCTTCAATGACAGTTTTTGATCTTTGCCTGGAGTGTGCAGCTTCCAATACTGAAACTCAATGGGCTTGACTGGCGTTCCTCCTGTACCAGCTGTATGGCCATATACAGTTGTCTCTTTATATTTGCTGGGGTTTGGTTCCAGGACCCCCGTGGATACCAAAATCCATGAATACTCAAGTCCCATTATATGCACTGGCATAGCAAAATGGTGTCCCTTATATAAGATGGCAAAATCAAGGCTTGCTTTTTGGATTATTATTTTTTAAGAATATTTTCAAGCCGTGAATACTTAAATCCATGGATACCAAATCTGTGGATATGGAGGGACAACTGTACTCTCTCTGCTCTACAATTCTATGATTCTATGCTATAGAACCTCATTCACTATTTAGGGTTTCTTGGCAGAAAGGTCAACTTGGAAAGGATTCTCAAAAGGTACCACTGTTCTGAGTAATGTTATATCTGCAAATAATACAATGTGCAACAATATAGCTTCAGCTTTCTTTACATTTGTTATATGCTTTGGAGAACAAGCTGTTTGATTCAGGAAGCCATTCAATGAAGATGGTGAGAGAGAGGAGGGGGGAAACACATTAATGGAAAATGTAGAATTTGAATCCTAGAGGAAGCTCTTGCAACAACAGGAGTAAACCACATAGATTAAGCTGATTAAGATTGTCTTGTTACATCACTATAGCTTTATCTTTCCAGACATATAATTTAAGGAAAAAAACAGATCAACCTTTTAAAATTTCTACATAGGTCAGCTTTTCAACAGTTCAAACTGAAACATGACAGAAATCCTGTTTTAAAGATGCAATCTCTTTTCCAATATGACTAAATAGCTAGAGCTTGTTTAAGGAGCTAGAGCTCCTTGAAAGATCTGAGGCATACCGTATATTCCAGCGTATAAGACGACCCCCCAATTTTTAAGTCAAAATATAGAATTTGGGATATCCTCGCCATATAACCCCTCCTTCTCTTATATGGTGAGTATAAACTCAAGGGGGGAAAAGAAAAGATATTTATAGTTTAGTCTTGTGGAGAGAGAGTTTAACTACAGCTCTTGAACAACGTACTTTGGTCCATGAAGTAGATGTATTACCACTAGGCATATTTGTCAATGCATCCCTTAATCATAATTACATTAATATTGGCAGGTCCTTGACAATACCCACTTTACTATTGATATATTTCTGTCAATAATGCATTTCTATATAAAATATATTCATTCATAATTTGTACAATACTCAGTAAGCAATGCTAAAGTATATTAAAGTATATTAGAAGAAACACCTATTGCTGAATAACACCAGTTTCATTGGTGATACTCAGCAATTTGTTTTCTTGCAGTTTGTGTTTTGTAGGCAGTTCTCCTGATTTTACTAAAATAAAAATAGATGAAATATTAGCTTATTAAAAATAATTTTGAGACATATAAAAACGTTATTTATACAGTACTTTTATTTTCTGGAAGGAGAACAGTGGGACATTACTATAATTGGCCAGAAATATTTCAAATAGATTTTAAAAGTTGACCACATTCATTCTTTATTTTTTTTAAACCTTAAATATACTAAGATTTGACCTGTAGTGTATAATGTTTTCCCTTTTATCAAATCATGTAAATTGAGAGAGATGGTCCAGAAAGCTAAATGGCAGGGGTGGGGAATGCCTGGCCTTCCAGATGTTTGCATGGGGGGGGTTGTGTGCAAATCGCATGTGGCGCAGCCAGCAGGGACTCAACGGCGGTGGTTGGAAGGAAGGAAGGGTGAAAAAAGGCCAGTCAAGTCATTCGCGTGCGCACGGAGAAGGGGGAGGGGGAGAAGAGAGAGCGCGTGTGAAGGGAAAGAAAAAAAAGTCCACTGCCACATGGAGGGTCCAACTTAAGGCGACGTCAGAAGTGCCATCACCTGAGAGTGTGGGCAGGCGGGTGAAGGAGGGCTGGGAAGAAGGACGCAGGCTTGTTCCGGCCTCCTGAGTGGGGAATAACAGCTGCAATGGCCAAACCCCCTCGGCCCTCCTCTCTTCATTGTTGCCGTCTTGTGAGGGAGGGAGAGAGGGAGAGGTATCTCAGACCTGAGACCTTGGTAGAGCCCCTAGTTCGCGGCTGCTTTGGTGGGGGTGGGTGGGAAGGAGAGGCCGAGGTGTCAGCCCGTGCTTGGAGGCCGACGGAGCGGGAAGCACCTCGGCTTCCTGGAGGACGGAGGACCTTTGCTGTGAGGGTCTCTGCCTTTCCCCCCCCCACCCAGTGTTTGCTGAGGGTGGCGGCGTGTGGAGTTTTGTGTGGGCTGAGAAAGGCCCCTCTGGTAAAAGCCCGTCAGTCCTTAAGGTGACACAGGAGATTAGGCAGTGGCCAAGACAAGCCGCTACAATCAGGGGCGAAGGCAGAGGAGAGGCGCAAATGTAACCGCTTTTCCTCACCTCTTGACCGATTTCCTGTGTGTTTGTTCCCTTTGGGGAACGAAGACACAGGAGATCGGGCGGCAGCCGAGGCAAGCCGCTACATTTGCACCCCTCCTCTGCCTTCGATTGCTCCCCAAAGGGGACGAAGGCAGAGGAGAGGCGCGAATGTAACCGCTTTGCCTCCACCTTCGATTGCTTCCCAAAGGGGGTGAAGCAGAGGGTAGGGGAAATGTACCAGTATACACTTTGCCTCACCCCCCCCCCCGCCTGATCTCCTGTGTTTTCGCTCCCTTTGCAAAGGGAGCGAAGAGGCAGCAGATTGGGCGGCGGGTTACATAGAATACATAGAGTAACTTGCTGAGGAGAATCCTAGGAAACAGATTGGACCAAGGTACAATGAATGGAGAAGTAAGGTCCAAACTACAGCATTGTGTGCCTCACAAAATCACAGCCACATGAGGGACAAAGTAAGGCAATGCTTGTGTCTTCTCACATCACTATCTATGTATTAGGGAGAAAATTGCTGTAGTTTGGGGCTTACTTCTTCATTTATTGTACTTTGGTCCAATCTATTCCCTAGAATTCTCCTCATCAGGTTATTCTGTGTATTCATCTCCATGCATATTTTACATACTGTGCCACCTAAATTTAGCATTTTTGACTCCTTTCACATAACACAATTACAGCAGTTTGATGCCACTTTAATTGCCATGGCTACCTCCTATGGAATTCTGGAATATGTAGTTTTATGGGGTGTTTATAATTCTCTTCTAGAGAACTCTACCACTTTGTCAAACTACACATTCCAGGATTCTGCTGGATACAGCCGTTGCCCTTAAGGTGGTATTACATTGCTATAACTGTGTAGTGTGAAAGGGACACTGGACTGGTTTAGTAGTGTTGCGTATAGCTCAGGGGCAGAGAAGTTCAGTCTGTGGGCTGCATGCAGTCACCAAACCCCATTTTAGCAGGCCTTGAAACCCACATCAGTCCCCTAAAGCTCCTCAAGACAACACAAGTGCAAATAAAAACTTGATGCCAATGTTCAGGTGATTTTTCACCCTCAAATGCCCCTTAGGCCTGAAACCATAAATAAGACAGTTTAGCTTCCCTGCTGGCACTGTTAACTCCTGTTCATGTGTGTACCTGCATCATGAAGTTTGCTCTAGCCCGAGTTTAACCCTCAACGTTCCTACTGACTGGCTACATTCACTAGTAAAACCAAGAGTCCCCCTTCCTGCCTCAGTAGCTACTCTGCAACAAAAATATTGAATTCGGCATGCTTCCCATCCCTGCCTCCACCAGCACTGGGCCTCTGAATGAATGTCCTTTTCCTGTGGATGGAGATGCAGGATGGGTACCATGCTGCCTGCAGTCAACTCCCATGGACACAGCTATAGCAGCACCCATTTGAATTTAGTTTATCACTTTTTTTCTCAAATATTTCTTTTCTAGTAACAAAAAAAGCTGTCAGTGAGCAGCCAATGATTCTGTAGCCCATCCATGATGATAAAAGTTAAAAATATAAAGGAATTTTCATACTTTATTCATCATTTCGGTCCACTGCTATAATAAACTTATGTTGATTATCATATTCTTCTAGGCATATGAGCAATGTGAGAATGTCAGCTTTACATTAAAAGGACACAGTTTGTAAACACTAAGCACTGAAATAAAATGTGTGTTTAATTAAGACTTTAATCTTTCCTGAGCTCAATTAAAATATAAAAAGGTTGGAGGGAATTGCATCCCTATAGGGGCTGATAATACTTTCCTAAAATGGTTCCTATTCTTATGATGTATATTAGTAAACATCCGTTTGGGTGAGTAATTAACTAGAATGTTTGGAGATTATTTTACTTCTGCTAATTGCACTCTCAAGTCTAGATGATCATTAAACCAACAATGCAATCTATTTATTCTGCTGAGCCAAATTAAACTGACTTCTTATTCCATCAATACTGAGATAAACAGGACAAGAGTACCGCTCAAGCTGAAGGTTGCTGCCTTATGTTGGTTTGAATTCTTTATTATCTGCCTCTTTGCTGGCCTAAGGATATAAAGTAATAGTCACAATTCCAATTGGAAAATGAATGCAGGTCCTCTTGTATTGTCCTAGCTTCATTTACATGAGAACCTAAGAATAGCTGCATTGGATCAGATCAAAGGCTTTAGTAGTCCAGCATTGTGTCCACACAGTGGCCAAGGAGATGCCCCTGAGAAGCCCATAAGCAGGATGTAATGAGTGCAAGAGCACTCTCCTGCTTGTACTCTCCAGAAACTGGAGAGTGGTATACCATTAGTGATACTGGAATCATCATAAGAGCCACTGATATCCTTGGAGTTGTCTAGATAGTGAAAATACTCCAAATGAGATTCATAGTATTTGGAAGGACGGGGGCCAAAACTGCCATATACTGCATGGGAAGAGCTTCACAGATATTTGTGAAGTTTTTTGAATAATGTGCAGATATATCTCAGCAAAGGCGGAAGTCAATAGTGGATTGGTTGGATGTGTGTGGGGGGCAGAGTTTCTGGCAAGGAAGGGGCTGGAAATGCCATTGTCATGTTTCATATTATTAGTGTGCACTTTTTTTTTTGCTGTGCTGAGGTGACCAAGCGGAAGGTGATCAAGCAGAAGATTGCACTTGTGCACCTTTGATTTACAAGTTAAAAAAACATATTGTGCAGTGGCAATAACAAGGGTGGAGAATAATAAAGAGTTGTACTCTCAGCCACCATCTTGGGTCATAGGCATGGCTCCATGTGCACGTCAAATGCAGATAGCTTCACGTACACTTGATTTTGCCAAAAACATGTAGAGACAAATTAGCGTTGTTGAGAATTTGTGAGAATGCATATCAGTCTGCATTATTTCTTCCCATATAGACAAATCCCTTATCAACCCCCCCCCTTTATTTATTTAATTCCAACATTTGTAACTCATGGATGACTGACAGGGTTAATAATTAGGGAAATGCCTGAGTGAGTGATTAGTTCCTCAATTGAGAGTGGAAACACTCAGCACTAGAAGCCCAGCTCATTTCAATGGGAAGGTCATCCCTCATGGTGGAGACACAGGAAACAAAAAAGGCCCTCTTCTGCACCACAGCCAAACGAGCCTCACTAGGACAGAGCTCCTCCATGCCCGCAGATTGTAAGGACCAGGCTGGTCTATGTTGGAGAAGATGATCTCTTAGATAAGTAGGTCCTAAACTGTACATGGCCTTCTTGTGCACCAAACATGAACACCTTTAATTTGCTCCTGCCTCACACTGCCCTTTAGATGGTTCTATCCACCCTTCATATTCTGTGGACATGATCCATTAAACCAGTGGTTCCCAAGCTGGGGTACACTTACCCCCAGGGGTACACAGAAGGACATTAAGGGGTATGCAAAAATGTTTTAGTAATGGCAGAATAATCAATAATGGAGGAGGTTGAGAAGCAGGAGCTGCTGCTTCCGGTGGTTATATGTGTGAGAAAGTGAAAAAACAAGAGCCAACAACAGGACAGGGGGAGAGTGGGATGAAGCTGCAATGGCTCAATGCAGTGCCATTAATTGGATAGCTGCCTCCTCCAAGCCCACCTTCCCACTCCCTCCTCCATGCTCTTACCACTTCCTCCTTCCCATGGCTGAAGTGGGGATAATTGGCACAGATAGATGGAAGGAAGAGAAGGAGGCAAAAGGAGGGCAGAGGGGCAACTCTCCAGGGTGCCAACTCCTCCACGCCTGCTCTTGTCTTGCTTGTGGCAGTTCCTCATGGTGGCTTTCCACCATTGCTGGCAGGCAGCGGTGGTGTCTTCTTCAGAAATATCTGTTGGGTTGGCTGCCCTTCAGGAGGCAATGAACTGATGCTTTCATTGCTGCTTTGAGTAGTTACTGATAGTGGTTGCTCATCTTGCTGGTAAGCCTCAGGTAGAGAAAGATGGAGAGTCCACCACCCTCCAAAGCAGTTGTTAATGGCTAACAAATTTTATCCTTGTTAGCTCTCTTGTCTTGCTGGAAGAAGGGTAAGGTATAAATATTTTAAATAAAATAAATCCAGCTCAGTGCTATTTATGTATGTTGTTGTTGTTGTTGTTTATTAAAATGGTTATCCCCTACCCCATGTTCCAGAATTTATGAACAGAGTCTAAAAAAAGCCATTTTTAACAATTTAAGTACAGTCAGCCCTCCACATTTGTGAGTTTGCCGTCACCACCCCTTGGTGATTCTTCCTGCTTCCAACTAAAGCTGGAGGCTGTTGTGTGAATGTGTGCATGGCAGCCTTGGGCTTCAGGAGTGGGGAACACAAAAAATCAAGGTCGCCAACCTCTCTCCTGTAGCCTGAGGCCACTGCCTCATTGTGCACACAGCAGCCTCCTCCTGAAGCGGGATGCTTTTGTGTCAATGGGCATACAAGACTCTCCAACTTCAGAAGTGGTGGGGGGCATCAAATGATCACATGAAACATTCATGTATAAAATATTTTTGTGTGTGTTTTTATGCACTGTGTGTTCACCTTATTATTCAATAACTTTTAAATTCCATTGTTGAGCTATTTATTTACAGTTAGAACATATAAATTTGAAATAACAACTATATTAATTACAAACATTTTGCTAGAACAATGTATGAAAACAGGCTGCCAAGGAGTATGCAAGTGCATTAAACTGTTGATGTAAAGGATTCTCATCAGGAATCAGCAATAGAGCTCAAGAAAGCCCTTATGTCCCACTGCCCTGTAGTACCTCATCAGCTCTGGAATACCTTTGCAGCGTCTCCTTGAATGGGTGGCTTTTCATGACATTAATATATAGGCCTACTTCAGTAGTATTTATTTATTCATTAGCTAGCAACATTTATATCCCACCTTTCTATCTTAGATATCCAAAGCAGTGAAACAATGATCCAATAAAATTACAATAAGAATGATGAATTCAAAAGGACAAGATTAAAATTAATAATACATCACTCTAATCTGAAAGTAGAACAGCAGCAGTCAGATTTTAAAATCATTTTAAAGTAGTGCCTAAATCATTTTAAAACAGTATTTTGGAAACCCCAATGGATTTTTTTAAAAAAATGTATGAGCTGCCCACAAAAGGTGACAAATGATGTGGCCAGACTGAAAGCCAATGAAGATGATATAAAATCAGTGCACTATTCTGTAGACAGCAGGCTCTGCTTAATGGGAAGCTGCCTTTTGGATCTATTGACACTTTTATTCAAGCATAGAAACATAGAACACATTAAAGTAACCCTATCTGAAAATAGTGTGCAAATTCCTAAGGGCAGGTGTGGCTTTTCTAGGAAACAACACCCCAGAAGAAGTTTTGTACTGGTCTTGGGAAGATCCATTGTCTTTCTTACTTAACTTGTTGATGAAGAAATCCATGCATGGGATCAAAGAGGCAGAATACAGGCCATACTAACTGCATTGGGGCCTTTGACATGCCACATCAAACCACCTCAAAATTGTTATGTGCCTTTGCAAGCCAAAAGTTAGGCTAAATTAAGTCTATGGTATACAAATATCACCATGCTGAAACAAGTGGAATATGAACTAGTTTTTACAAAATTCTTGTCACTAATTGTGATGCTCTGGAGCTCTCCTATGTGCATACACACGCACCCTGGGAACTCCAGGATTAATCTTAGGAGATTATCAGACACCCTTAATATGGTGTTCCAGGAAAGCCAGGAGATGGCTAGGAGATCACCAAAGGGCCAGCTTATCATATGACATCATCCCTGTCCTGTGCCCCTTCCGTTTAGCCCTCATTCTTTTTTAGTGATAGCTTAAGCCATCAATAGATTGCCCATTCTGCTTCTGTCACGGAATCATGGGTGTCTGAAACTGTGCTCTGTTATGCTGGTGCAATGCCAGCTGCATTGGGAGGTTCCTGCTGAACACTTCTGGGTGCGATCGGGACATCCAAGTAAGTGTCACACTTTCCCCCCCTCCCCGGGTTACTTGGGAGTTTTAAAATGTGTTTAGCTGCTTTGGTTTAATTTGTATTCTGCATGTGTACTCTATGGTGAACTCGCCACGGATCAGCGTAAGGGGGCGCTTCAAAAAAGCAATACAAGGATTCCCTGAAACAACACCTCAGGCTTGGCCAAATTGATCACCAACAATGGTCCACTCTGGCCTCACATCGGGAGGCATGGAGATGCACTATCCACAATGCTGCAGCTTTATTTGAGAACTCACGCTGAACAAGTCTTGCAGAGAAATGACAACGCAGAAAGAATCACGACCCGGAAACATCAAGGAAACCTTCTGCTGTGTTTTCTGCAACCGGACTTGTTTATCTCGGATTGGCCTTTTCAGTCATCAGCACGCTTGCAGAAAGCGCGGGATGAGTCCTTCCTGAATCTTCGTTTGTGAAGAAAAGCCAGAGAGATTATTGCTTTAAACATTGAATTTCTCGCATGCTCGTTCTCTCACAGAACAGCCCAGGATTTCAAATAAGGAAGTGAATGGGGCTCGGCGAGAGCTCCATTCACTTCCTGGACTGCTGGAGGGGTGGGGAGCCATTTATGTTGCACTAGAAAGATAGGTCTGAAAAAAAAATGTTTTTAAGTACAACAGGGATGGGAGTGCGGTGGGAAATAGCTAGCAAGACGGGGATGCTATATATGGTCCCTATCTGAAAATCTTCATAAACTCACCACCACCACCCTTTGACTTTAACCCTCTCAGTGCAACCCAATGGGAAGTTACAGGGTTCAATTTGTGCTTCCCACTCTGACACTGCAGAGCTTCACCTCCCCTGCCTCACCCCTATGGAAGGAAGGCCAAGCAAGGCACATGGGGGAAAAGTGTGCAGAAAGGAGAGATTTAAAAGGAAGTTTACTCTAAGCAGATTACAAAGCATAGCAGAGATACTTTTCCATAGAAGGCTCATTCCTTCCAGGCATACTTTGGAAATTACAAGTTACAGGTAAGTCTTGTCATTTCAGCCTAGTTTGTAAAATAAACATAAGCCCTAATGTGACTAGCTAGAAAGTTCCCTAATCTACTTACAACGGTACAGTCCAGATGTGCTGGATATTCATGGGAAGTGGGAATCTGGGCCTTTCACCCAGCCTCTACCAATCATTCCCCATAGCTGGTATGAGAGTCACCCAGGTTCAGGCCTCTCTTTGTTCTTCTCCTTTGTTTTTCTCCATGCCACATGGCCCCAGGCAATATTTATCACCTCTTTTAAGAAGCATCTCAGAGATTGCTTCTGCTGGACATCTTGGTTGGTCAGCTATCCCTCCTGACCTGTGACTCCTTCATGATGCTGACCCCAATAAAGTATAACTTTACTTTCAACACCTAGTTAACCCTTTGTTTACCTGGTTGGCTGTGCTGCCCAGATAGTGGGAGACCCCATTATCACACTGATACTTTTTTGGAAATTACTATTTTTATGTTGTTTATTTCTATTTAATATGTTTTTATTCAATTTATAATCTACAATTTCCTATTTTCTTAAAGTTATATTAAAGTCTCTTACATTTTCAGTACTATTTTAAGCTGTTGGAAACCCATTCACCCAGCTCACATGCTAGGTAGTGCTGGAATGGCAGATGCAGGAATCCATGTGGGTTGAAACCAATGTCTTGTGCTCCTGCTACCTGGGAGTGAGATAGAGCCATCTGCCCCCAAGCTGGGTATGACTTGGTTACCTACAGCCCCAAGGTGCCTTAAGGGGACTCCCCATATCATGGGCACATGGGTCTCCTGCAGCCCCAAACTGAATTTGGCTCTATGCCAAAACTGCCCAGAGGTATGCGAATCAATATGAGCACTGTGATAAGCACTAACAAAACAATAATCTATACCAGTGCTTCTCCAAGTTGTGCTCCATTTTATTTATTTATTTATTTTATTTATATGCTGTCTTTCTCCCAGAATGGGACCCAAGATGGCTCACAACATGTAAAATACAATTAAAATACAACAATTAAAAATTAAAAACGATTAAAATCATGATAATTTAAAACACATAATATAAACATCTAAAAGTTAAAAGAATAACAGTAGAAAACACCTGCAGCTACACATTAAATCCATGAAACCATGCAGGTCCCCAAGCCATTGGCTGCTATTTCCTAGCAACTTTCCAAGGGAAAAAGAGCAATTGTACCCAATGGATGCAAATATAGTACAGCTCCCTGGCACATGGGGGGGGTAGCATCCCCCCACATCAGATAGCTTGTGTTGCACTGATCAAAATTACAACAGAAACATTAGGGGAGGCTGGATAGGGATGATGATTGAAGCGGACTGACTGTTGCCATAGTGAGAGTAGCTTTTATGGGTCAGAAAAGAACATGAGTGAAGCTTTCCATTGCTCCTGAGCCTTGCCCCTTGCCAGTTAACCAGGCTTCCTCTGATTGGCCTTCCCTCTTTGTACCAAAGCCCAGGAAAACCATATAGACTTCTGGGAAGGAGAAACAACCCCAGTGCCTGCAACGTGACTCCCACCCTCATTTTGCCTGCAACTGCAGCCACAAATTCTCACACCTGAGGAACTAACTTAGGTCTTGTCTATACGGTCAAAATAATACAAACACAATGTGAAAGATTGGCAACCCGTTCAAATGGCCATTCACATAAATATATGTCATTCAGAAGGGGGGCAGCCAAATCCACCACAAAGTCCATGTGTGTTGCATCTGGGGCTTCATATGGATTTTCTGAAAAGCTCCATATGACTTCCAAACGTGTGACCATTTGAACATTCACTTTAGCACAGATACAAACAGGCAGTGCGAACTGATTGGCTGGATTAGCACGGGGCAGGGTAGTAAAGAGGGAAAGCGGCTGTGACCACCATGTTGGATTTTTGGCTAAGCAAGGGTCTGGTAAGTCAAACAGTGATCTCATATTCTTATTTATTTATTTGTAAAAACAAAGTGTTGCTTGTGCACACCCTGGGAATCTGTTTTTTCTTTTTAAGTGGCAGTGGCAGATTTAAAATTGCAAGTAAATCACTCGTGGCAGCCATCTGGCTAGGGTGTCATGCAGAGTTTAGGGGGGGCTCTTTTAGCCGTGTAGACAGGTCGCGTCATTACAAATGCCTGCCTTTCTGAACGTGTTCGTATTTTCACTCCTCGTATAGACAAGGCCTCGGTGTTGATACCATTGTTGAAAAGCTTGGTGTCAAACTTCACATGATGCAATGTAGCATGAGCCACTGCCCTGACTATAAAATACAGCTTTGGGGGCTTCAGTCTTGAGCAGAAAACAGTATAGAACACATGTTTCTGTAGGCATGTGTGTGCACATGTGCTTAACCCCTTCTCTTCAGGCCTGTTCCCATTCAAAATAATCCGAGCTGTTATTCTTTCAAGGAAGGACAACACTGAAGATTTCTCACCTGAGAAGAAAGGACAGTATTTTAAAAATATACTGTATTTTTCAAAATAAATTTAATTTGAAAGGTATTCCCACTTTTTCTTAACACAAGAGGCAAATGGAAAATATTTTAAAAGAAACAAGCATGAATAAAAACAATAAAAGAATAAAAGAAAGTAAGTACAGTAAGCATAAAGTTGCTAAAATCAATAGTATAGAATGTGAAACTACATAAAGAAACAAAAAAAAATCATGCATTTTTTAAAAAAACACACAGACTGTTGCAAAAATTGCGTGGAAAAGACAACTGGCCTGGGTCAGAAATAATGCATATCCACACTACATCATAATAGCAAAGTGATATCATCATATGGATTTGTAGTTTCCTGGGGGACTTAGAATCATTTGCTAGGGAGCTGTAATGCTGTAGTTCAGGGGAGTGTGCTAAATAATTCTAAGTACTTCACCAGATTATAAATCCCAGGATTCCATACAATAGACCAATGACAGTTAAAGTAGGGTTGGCAAATTCCATTTCCTGAAATTCAAGAATATTATTATGCAAATTACTCTGTTTGGCCTTCTAATTGTGCCAGTTATGCTCATTAATTGTTGCATTTTTTCACCCACTATGTTTCAATCTTCATATCATTCTGTAAATGTTATAACTGATCTGAGAGAACCAGTATAGAGTAATGTTTAAAGTGCTGGACTTGGAACATGAAGAACCAAGTTCAAATCTCTACTTACTCATGGAATTAACCATGTGATTTTGGGCTACCGCTACCTCTCAATACACCTACCTTACAGGATTGCTGTGGGGATTAAAAGAGAGAGGGAAACCACATAAAGTGGACATGTACATTAAAGGCATAGCACAAAGAAAAGAACAACAATAATGAACATCCTCCCCAGCACAGTGTAGCATTGTGTGGGGGAAGGTGCTTTGATGGCCCCACATGATCAGAGGCCTTTAATTAGGTCATGGCGCCTTATGTCATGACATAGGTGGTTTGGGGCAGGAAGGAGACTATTTAAGCAGTCTGCCCCTTCCCTCCTTCTCTTTTGCTTCAGTTCAACCCACCCTCCTGCCTCTGTCACAGTGTGAGTTTACTGGTGACTTACAGTCAGGTAGGAATTTTTTTCCCTTTTACCAAGAGGTTTTTTGGTACCCCACACTGTTGTAAGGAAACTGGAGAATGGGCCTTATGGTGGTGTCATAAATAGATGGTCACCTGGCAGGTTGTGAGGGAGATGGGGATTAGTTCAGTGTACACCTACTGTACCCCTTTTGGGTGAAGGATGGCTCTACCCTTACAGGTCATGTGACTTGAGGGGGTGGGGAGCAGACTATCCTTGAGGCTGGCCCAAGGGTTGAGCCCTTGCCAGAAGTCATGCAACTTGATGCGTCTCATCCTGGGGGTTTTGCCTTCTGGCAGATGGTGCCCAGTGGGTAGCCCAATTGATAGAACCCCTGCCAGGGCTAAGGTGTTTCACCCAGGGAAACTGGGAGGTCGGTCTGGGTGAGACCATCAGCTCCAGCTTTTCCTGCATTGGGTCTCCCCCATATTTGCTTATCCCAAGGAATACAAATTAAATAGGTGATAGAATGATTAAAGTGGTCCCTGTTTTAACCCAAGCTTTGTGTCCGGCCTCGTTATTTCATGTGTTGGTCATCAATAACATTTTTCCATGCAGAAACACTTCTAGTGGTGTTCTTAGAGCACTCTTTCTATCAATTTTTCACTGAAGGTAAAAAGCTAAGCTCCATGAAAATACCACAGGAAGCTCCTGAGAGTTACTGCCATTTGAATTACAAGGCAAACTTTGGCAGAAAGTATTGACAAATAGCTGTAACTGAAGGGGGGAAGCATGCTCTGATTTTCTTCAGAGATCCAGAATAAATATTTTATTATAAGTAGAAAGCAGTCTTTTTTAAACTCTCACATATTTGACTTTTGTTCAAAATTAACATGATAGGCAGATAATTTATAGATTTTCCTTGGGTTTTTTTCCAGGCTGTGAGGCCGTGTTCTGGAAGAGTTTGCTTCTGATGTTTCGCCTGCATCTATGGCTGGCATCTTCAGAGAATGGTTGGGTAGGAGTGTGTGTGGAGTTTATACCTGTGAAACCCTGTTGGGGAGTACCGTGTATTCTGGCATATAAGATGACTGGGAGTATAAGACGACCCCCCCCCCAATTTTCAAGTAAAAATATAGAGTTTGGCATATATCCGCCATATAAGACCACTACCACCCCAATTTGGTTGGTTGGCTGGCTGGGGGAGCCTTGCCAGCTGATCCTCTTTGTTTCCCAACTCACAAGGATCTCCTTGTGAGTTGGGAAAGTGAACAGGATCAGCTGGCAGGGTTCTCCCAGCCAGCCAGCCAGCCAGCCACAACATTTGCCCCTCTCTTCTACCTTCGGTTGCTCCCCAAAGGGGCGAAGGCAGAGGAGGGGGCCGAATGAACCCGGTTTGTCTCGGTCACTGCCTATTCCCTCCATCTTCCTTCCCTTTGTGAAGGGAATGAAGACGGAGGGGATGGGCAGCGTCTGTGGCAAACTGCAACATTTGCCCCGCTCTTCCACCTTCCAGTCACCCTTGACTTGAAGGTGGAATAAAGGAGTGAATATACCCGGTTTGCCTCGGCGGCTGCCCATTCCCTCCATCTTCTTTCCCTTTGCGAAGGGAGGGAAGACGGAGGGAATGGGCAGCCACCAAGGCAAACCGTGACGTTCGCCCCTCTCTTCCACCTTCCAGTCAAACTTGACTCGAAGGTGGACAAAAGGGGCGAAAATACCTGGTTTGCCTCATCCGTCCCCCCCCCCCTGTCTTCATTCTCTTTGGATAATCTTTGTGATTATTAACGATACTGCTTTCCAATGTAAGAAAGAACTGGAATGAAAACAAATTGCTGGTCTTTTGTAGTTCAAAGAATTAAGATTTCCCTTCGGCCAGATTTCCATTAAAACTCCCTGCATATACACAAGAAGCGATATGGCTCAATAAACAACTTGGTGTTTAAAGCACTATTAGTATTTGGTACCTCAAGGACCAACTTTCTTTAAATTGGAGGGATGGGATTTTTGAGGGGTTTCTTAATACGTGTCATCCTGAATATAAATGGAGAGGCTAATTGAAAATGTGGTGGAAAAGAAATTAAACATTCAAAAACTAATAGAAGTTCTCACTGAAAACTGGAACAGCAGTTTGCAGTCCAACTGAATCAAGTGCTGCACAATAAACCTACATTTATTGATGGCTTGCATATTATTAGAGCTTCATTGCTCACCAATATAATAAGCATTCACTCTCTGCACTAGTCTCAATTCCTTTCTAGTATGAGAACAATTTTGTCCATTGTTCAAGGTTACATATCAAGAGCACCACAGGCTTTTAAGACTTTTCCAAGTGGAGAGCCTTGTGCATAGGAGGGCGGGGAGACCTGGTGAGCATACATTGGAAAAATCAACACTGGAACACCACCATGTTCTCCTGCCTACAGCTTAGTTGTACACATCCATGTAGAAAGCAATAGACCCGCAAACTTGACTTGAAGGTGGACGACAGGGGCGAAAATACCCGGTTTGCCTTGTCCGCCCCCCTCCCTCTGTCTTCATTCTCTTTGGAAGGGAATGAAGATGGAGGGGATGGGCAGCATCCGTGGCAAACCGTGGGATTCGCCCCTCTCTTCCATCTTCCAGAAAGGTGGACGAAAGGGGCGAAAATACCCGGTTTGCCTTGTCCGCCCCCCTCCCTCTGTCTTCATTCTCTTTGGAAGGGAATAAAGACAGAGGGGATGGGCAGCATCCGTGGCAAACCGCAAGATTCACCCCTTCCTTCCACCTTCCAGGAAGGTGGACGAAAGGGGCGAAAATACCCGGTTTGCCTTGTCCACCCCCCTCTCCATCTTCATTCTCTTTGGAAGGGAATGAAGATGGAGGGGATGGGCAGTGGCTGCTGCAAACCATGGGATTCACCCCTTTCTTCCACCTTCCAGGAAGGTGGAAGAAAGGGGCAAACGTACCCGGTTTGCCTCGGCCACTGCTCGATCTCATTTGTGTTCGTTCCCTTTGGGGAACTTACACACAGGAGATCGAGCGGCGGCCGCAGGAAACTACAATGTTTGCCCCCCCCTCCTCTATCTTCGGTTGCTCCCCAAAGGGGGAGAAAGCAGAGGAGGGGGGAGAATGAACCAGTAAACACTTTGCCTCACCCCCCACCCAATCTCCTGCCTCTTCGCTTCATTTGCGAAGGGAGCGAAGAGGCAGAAGATCGGATGGTGGGTGAAGCAAAGTGTATCCAGCGTATAAGACGACCCCTGATTTTGGAGCATATTTTTTCAGGGTTCAAAGGTCGTCGGAATATACGCCGGAATATATGGTATATGTAAATTTGTGTATTTGAATGGTTAGTTTCTGGGTATAGAAATGCAATGAGGATTAGTGTCTGTTTGGCTAATGGTTGGTTGATGGCCCATTAACTGCTGGCAATCCTCCTGTGTCAGGGGAAGATAGGACATTCAATACCCGGCAGAAGCCAAAAACTGTCTCAGCATACAAGGTAGCAACCCTTTCCCAAGAATACTCTCACACACAGAGTGTTTGGCATCCAGAAAACAAGAAGTGCTTTTAATCTTCAGTAGTTTCAGTATGTACAGAGACAAAGTTCTACGCCAGGCATCAGAGGATCATAGGAAGAGAATGAACACTGATCTGGCTTTCTTATATACAACTCAGCACAGCATTGGCTTACCCAAGCACATGGTTACATTATATCAGATTTTCATACTATATGGCTTTGTACTCTAGTAACTCTTCTTCTGATGGAATCCTTCTCATGTAGCTGTAGCATGATTAGCATGACTGGCAGTTCATGGAGTCATGCAGTCAGTCATCATGACTCAGCATGATTTCTGCAGTTGTTTGCCCATTTTAAAACTTTAAAATTTTAAAGGGTCCAGTAACCAATTCCTGACATCCTGTCCCTAGGAGGAATTCCTTTGTAAGTGTTGAGTTTTTATTCTATTGTTTTTCAAAACTGGCAGCCAGATTTTGTATACTTTTAGGGTTTCTTCTTTCCTGTTGAAGTTGTCCAGGTGTTTGTGGATTTCAATTGCTTCTCTGTGCATTCTGACATGATAGTTGTTGACTTGGTCCAGAATTTCGGTGTTTTTAAATAACATTTTGTGTCCAGGTTGGTTTATAACACATTCTGCTACTGCTGATTTTTCTGCCTAGCCCAGTCTGCAGTGCCTCATGTTCCTTGATTTGTGTTTGCACACTAAGTTTAGTGGTCCCTATGTAAACTTGTCCATAGCTGCATGGTATTCTGTAAACTCCTGCAGCTGTGAGAGGGTCTCTTTTGCTTGGAAATCTGTGCTCTCAACTAATTATTATTTGGTACCAGGTAAGGTAATGATAAATATCTGTACTTTTAAATTTCCATTCACTTTCACCTCACTAATTATATCCTCTCACTGCAAACATTTGTATAAATATCTGACAACTGATACAGTTCTCTGTTCAGCTTATGAAATGGGCTGCAGCCTGCAAAAACTTATAATAATAATAATAATAATAATAATAAAATTTATTTATACCCCGCCCCTCTGTTAAAACAATCGGTAAAACTTGTTAGATATGCGATCCTGTTGCTGTTGTTGCAAAAGATTAACATGGCTACCCCCTTGAAAACTTCAAAAAGTACATATTCACTGGTGTAAAAAAAAGTTTCAAAGTAAGTTCTAATCCAATGTGAAGGATGTGCCCCCCCGCCATTACCACTATTCTTGTACCTCAACGTCACATAAATTCTGTCTACATCCTCACCCTTGTAAGTGTTTGTTTTGGTTCCCTAATAGAGTTCACATTATAAAGGTAAATTCTCTTCTGAGTGTTTAATTTAGCAGGACATGTGTGAATGTAAACAGTTCAAATTCCCATACCATAATCCCAAAACAGATAAATGTGGAATTAGTGCATCATAACAAGATCGTGTCTTTTCTTCATAATTTTTTGGATTGCGTTTCCCAAAATCTAAAGATTCATGTCAAGCCTCTACCTTAATAAGCTTCTATCTGCCCTCTCCGCTCACTTTTCCCCAGCTGCCTCTTTCCTCAGTGTTATCATGAGGTGGTAGCTTCAGGAAGTCGAGCAATGGAGCAGTCGCTTGCACCGTTCCTCTCCTCCTGAGGGCCGCTGTGGCTCCTGCCTTGATCCTTCACTGTGCTAATTTGTCTAACTTCATAGAATCATAGAATTGCAGAGTTGGAAGAGACCATGAGAGCCATCCAGTCCAACCCCCTGCCATGCAGGAAATCACGATCAAAGCATCCCCGACAGATGGCCATCCAGCCTGTTTAAAGACCTCCAAGGAAGGAGACCCCACCACACTCCGAGGGAGTGCGTTCCACTGCCGAACAGCTCTTACTGTCAAAAAGTTCCTCCTAATGTTGAGGTGGAATCTCTGCTCCTGGAGCTTGCATCCATTGCTCCGTGTTACGATCTCTGGAGCAGCAGAAAACAAGCTTGCTCCATCCTCAACGTGACACCCCTTCAAATACTTAAACAGGACTATCATATCGCCTCTTAACCATCTTTTTTCCAGGCTAAACATACCCAGCTCCCTAAGTCTCTCCTCATAAGGCATGGTTTCCAGACCTTTCACCATTTTAGTCGCCCTCCTTTGGACATGCTCCAATTTGTCAATATCCTTTTTGGATTGTGGTGCCCAGAACTGGACACAGTATTCTAGGTGAAGCCCGACCAAGGCAGAATAGAGCGGCACTATTACTTGCCTTTATCTGGACACTATACTTCTATTGATACAGCCCAAAATCGCATTGGCCTTTTGAGCTGCCGCATCACATTGTTGATTCATGTTCAACTTGTGGTCTACTAGGACTCCTAGATCCCTTTCGCACGTAGTCTCATTCAGCCAGGTCTCCCCCATCCTGCATCTATGCATTTCATTTTTTCGCCCTAAATGCAGTACCTTACATTTCTCCGTATTGAATTTCATTTTGTTAGCTTTGGCCCAGCTCTCCAGTTTATCCAGGTCATCTTGAATTTTGATCCTGTCCTCCAGGGTATTAACTCCTCCTCCTAATTTGGTGTCATCTGCAAATTTGGTAAGTATGCCGCTAATTCCCTCATCCAAGTCATTGATAAAGATGTTGAATAGCACTGGGCCCAGGACAGAACCCTGTGGCACCCCACTGGTCATGTCTTTCCAAGACGAAGAGGAGCCACTGCTGAGCACCCTTTGGGTTCGGCCGGTCAACCAATTACAAATCCATTGAACTGTTAACTTGTCTAGCTCACATTTTACAAGCTTGTTTGCAAGAATGTCATGGGGAACCTTGTCAAAGGCCTTACTGAAATCAAGGTATGCGATGTCCACAGCATTTCCTTCATCTACCAAGCTGGTAATTTTATCAAAAAAGAGATCAGATTAGTCTGGTATGACTTGTTACTCTGAAACCCATGTTGACTTTTTGTGATTATGGCATTGCCTTCTAAATGTTCACAGACCCTCTGTTTAATGATCTGCTCTAGAATCTTCCCTGGTATTGATGTCAGACTAACTGGACGATAATTGTTCGGATCCTCTTTTTTCCCCTTTTTGAAGATGGGGACAATGTTTGCCCTCCTCCAGTCTGCTGGCACTTCTCCTGTTCTCCAGGAGTTCTCAAAGATTATTGCCAATGGCTCTGAGATTATATTTGCCAGCTCTTTTAATACTCTTGGATGTAGTTCATCTGGTCCTGGAGATTTAAATTCATTTAGATTAAGAAGGTATTCCTGTACTACCTCTTTGCTTATTCTGTGCTGGATTTCCCCTGTTGTGTCTTCTGTACCTTTATCCTCAGGTTGGTCCCCCTTTACCTTTTCTGAAAACACTGAGGCAAAGAAGGTGTTGAGTAATTCCGCCTTTTCTCTGTCCCCTGTTAGCATTTTGCCATCTTCTCCACGTAGCGGCCCTACCATTTCCTTCTTCCCCCTTTTGCTGCGGACATACCCCCCCAAAAAAACCCTTTTTATTGTTCTTAACCTCTCTAGCAGGCCTGAGCTCATTCTGTGCTTTAGCTTTTCTGACTTTACTCCTACATGTGTTCACTATCTGTTTGAATTCTTCTTTGGTGATTTCCCCCTTTTTCCATTTCTTATACATGTTCCATTTAAAACTTAGCTCTGTTGATATTTCTTTATTATTCCATCCTGGTTTCTTGAGACACCTCCCATTTTTCGTCCTCAATGGTACTGTTTGAAATTTTGTGCCTTCAGTATCTCCCTTTTGAGAAAGTCCCATCCGTCTTGAGGTCTCTTCTCTTTTAGTATTCCTGACCATGGGATCACCCCCACTATTTCCCTGAATTTATTGAAATCAGCTCTGCTAAAGTCAAGAATGCGTGTCTGACTATGCCTGGCTTCTCCTTTCCATTGTATAACAAACTCCAGGAGAACATGATCACTCTCACCTAAGCATCCCACCACTTGCACCCCATTAACCAGGTCATCCCTGTTGGTTAGGATCAGATCTAAAATAGCTGACCCCCTTGTTGCCTCTTCCACCTTTTGGACCATGAAATTGTCTTCCAAGCAAGTAAGGAATTTGCTAGACCTTGAAGTTTTGGTTGAGTTAGATTGCCAGCAAATATCAGGATAGTTGAAGTCACCCATCACTACTACATCTCTCCTTTCTGCGTGTGTGTTTATCTGTTCTAGAAAGGCATCATCCAATTCCTCTGTCTTACTTGGGGGTCTGTAGTAGAGTCCCACAATAACATCCGTGTTGTTTCCCTCCCCTTTAATTTTTATCCAGATGCTCTCCACCTGGCTTCCAGTATTGATGTCATGGATCTCTTCACTGGTGTAAATATCCTTGACATATAATGCTGTTCCTCCTCCTTTCCTGTTTGGCCTGTTTCTCTTAAAAACGTCATACCCCTCTATTCCTACATTCCAATCATGAGACTCGTCCCACCAGGTTTCAGTAACGCCTATTATATCATATTTGTTTTGTAGTGCTAGGAGTTCAAGTTCATCTTGCGTATTTCCCATGCTCTGTGCATTAGTGTAGAGACATCTGAGACCATGTGTTCCCTTTACTTGCTCCCTGTGCAAGTTTTTTTGCCTCCCACTGTTGGGTCCTTGCGCTGTTTGCCTTGTTCCCTCTATGACAGTTTGACTATTTTCTCCAGCCCTTTTGCCTTCCAGAATACTGTCTCCCTCCCCCATTTGACTCAGTTTAAAGCCCTCCTGATCAAATTCTTGAGACTGTTGGCAAAAATGTTTCTTCCAACTGTTGTAAGATGCACCCCATCTCTTGCCAGAAGTCCCCCCGCATGGAAGCGCAGTCCATGATCCAAGAATCCAATTTGTTCTCGGCGACACCATCTACGGAGCCAGTTGTTTACATCGGCTATTTTCCTCTCCCTTCTTGGACCATGCCCTTCAACTGGCAGAAGAGACAAGATGACCACCTGTGCGTTCATTTCTTTCAGCTTCCTCCCCAGGGCCTCATAATCTCTTCTGATCTTGGGAAAGCTGTGCCTTGCAGTATCATTGGTTCCCACATGGACCAAAAGGAAGGGGTAATGATCCGTAGGCTTGACGAGTCTTGTTAGCCTCTCGGTCACATCACAGATCTTTGCCCCAGGGAGACAACACACCTCCCGAGTCATCTTGTCAGGCCCACATACCACTGCTTCTGTACCCCTCAGCAAGGAGTCCCCCACCACCACCACACGCCTCCGCTGAGGCTTCGCAGCTGCTGTTCCTTGCGGTGGTCCTCTCGAGGTCCCCTGCTCTACCCCTGAAGTCTGTCCATGCTGTTCTTCCTCGTTGTCCTTGATAAGGGAAAGGGCTTCGAATCGATTCTGTAGCTGCAAGCTGCTGGAAGAATCCCTGGATTTTCTTGTTCTGTGTGTGACATTCCTCCAGCTGTCTACTTCCTGTGTCTGTGAAGTGACCCTCTCCTCCACAGCCACTTCCTCTGTGCGGTCCCCATCCAAGACTGTTCGTTCTGTTCTGTCCAGGAAAACCTCTTGCTCACGAATCTGTTGAAGTGTAGCTACCCGTGTCTCCAGCTGCTGTACTTTCTCCTCCAAGAGGGCTACCAGCTTGCATTTGGTGCATGTGAAGTTCTCCACGTCTGTAGACAAGAATACAAACATCGCACAAGTGTTGCAAGTGACTGCTGCAGTCCCCTCAGTGTCCATGATGAGAGCTTTTAGGTAATCTAAGAACGCTTAGTTAACGCTGAGAATGCTAAGCTGTACTTTTGAATCACCAAAGAAGAGTACAGATGTATAGCCCATCTTGTAGAAATAATATAACTTAACGCTCAGAATTAGTTGAGACTGGCTAGGGAAGCAGGGAGCAACAAAATGGGGGGGAGCAACAAAATGGGGGGTTTTCAGATATGTTCAAAGCAAAAGAATGACCAAAGAAATGATGAGGCTGCTGCTCAGTAAGGATGGCAAAATATTAACACAGCACAATGAAAAGGAGGTACCACTATTTTGCTTCAGTTTTCTTCCAAAAGGAGAACTGTCTTGGTAAGAGATCCAAATGTTAACCTAAATAAATTCAAATCAGCAGGGCTAGATGGATTTTGTAAATTAATGTTTTAGCTGCTTAACCTCCAAGATCAGACAAAATCTGGTGCACTGTACGAATTATTAGTAGACAAGTTCAAGCCTGCAAGCAAGCCTTCAACAGTGGTCTCCCATCCAAGAACCAACCATATCTAACCCTGTTTAACATCCAAGCACACAAGTGTTAGACCAATGCTCAAACTACAAATGACTAATGGACCAAGACGTAAGGCAAAAAAGTTGATAATGTAAGGGATAAAATAAAGCCTACAACCAAGCCTTCACGAGCGGTCACCCATCCAAGCATCAACCAAGACCAACCCTGCTTAAACTTCAGTCAAGATCTGGTGCCCTGGATGAATTGTTAGGACCAATAAATGTGACGATTTCAGCAAGAAAAGAAAACCTACAACCAAGTCTTCATCAGCGGTCAGCCACCTAACCCTAAGCACCAACCAGGTCTGACCCTGCTTAACATCCGAGTGGTTTTATTAACTTGTCTAGTTGTATCATAGCTACCTTACCCAGACCTACTGTCAGGAAGTTCTTCCTAATGCTTAGGTGGAATCTCTTTTCCTATAGTTTTAATCCATTGCTCCATGTCCTAGTCTCTGGAGCAACAGAAAACAAGCTTGCTTCCTCTTCAATATGATAGCCTTTCAAATATTTAAGCATGGCTATAATGTCACCTCTTCACTTTCTCTTCTCTAGGCTTAACATACCCAGCTCCTTAAGCCACTCCTCATGGGGCATGGTGTCCAGATCTTTCACCATTTTGGTCACTCTCCTCTGGACATGTTCCAGCTTGTCAATATCCTTCTTGAATTGTGCTGCCCAGAACTGGATGCAGTATTCTAGGCGAGGTCTGACCAAAGCAGAAAAAAATGGTACTATTACATCTCTCGATCTAGACACTATACTCCTATTGATACAGCCTAGAATTGCATTGACTTTTTTAGCTGCCACATCACACAGTTGACTCATATTCAGCTTGTGGTCCACTAAGACTCCTAGATACCTTTCGCACATGTATTGTCATCAAGTCAGGTGTCACTCATCCTATATCTCTGCATTTCTTTTCTTTTTTTTATGCCTAAACATATTATCTTACATTTCTCCCTGTTGAAATTCATTTTGTTATTTTGGACCAGCTCTCTAATCTGTTAATGTCATTTTGAATTCTGATCCTGTCTTCTGGGATATTCACTACCCTCCTAATTTGGTGTTATCTGCAAATCTGATAATAATACCCTCTATCCCCTCATTTAAGACATTGATAAAGATGTTGAATAGCAATAGGCCTAGGATAGAATCCTGTGGCACCCCACTGGTCACTTCTCTCCAGGATGAAGAGGAGCCATTGGTAAGCACCTTCTAGGTTTGGTTGGTAAACCAGTTAGAAATCCACCCAACCGTAGCATTGTCTTGCCCCTATTTTACTAGCTTAATTGCAAGAATATCATGAGGGACCTTGTCAAAGGCCTTACTAAAATCAAGATATGCTACATCCCTCCCTTCATCTACCAAGTTTGTAACTCTATCAAAAAAAGGAAATACGATTAGCCTGGCATGATTTATTTTCAAAAACCCATGTTGACTTTTAGTGATCATGACATCCTTTTCTAAGTGCTTACAGGCTGATTGTTTAATGTTTCTAATGGTTCTCAGTAAAGTCTCCAATGCCAAAATAAAAAGTAAAGGTGAAAGGGATCATCCTTGTCTGGTTCCCTTTTATATCTCAATCAGTGTTGTAAAATTGCCATTTACTCACATCTGAGCTATTTGGATTGAGTATATTGTCTTTAATGCCCAGATGATATTTCCCCCTCAAAACATTCTCTCCAATACTTGAAATAAGTAATTCAGGAAATATTATCAAAGGCTTTCTCCCATTTATTCTTCCTTAACTGGTAAATTTGGTAAGCATGGCTGTCTGAAATGTTGGTGTTGTGTGTTATTTTCCAGGAATGAAAATTTTCCAGGAATGTTTTTCCTGGAATGAGTAGGAGAAAGTATTCCTGAGCAATTTTTCTGAGTTGTGGCATCACTCCCACCTAGTCTTGTGCATCTGCTCAATTTGATGTCCTCAGCTTCCTGAAAAGTTAGCATCTCTAGTTATTTTCTGGGTGTTTTGCCTGGAATGGGCTGGAAAGGGTAATTTCTGTGGAATTTTTGTGGCTTGTGCCCTCACTCCTATCTTGTCTTGTGTGACTGGTGAATCTGCTGGGCATGGCACTTTTACTCCCACATCAGACAGTAGGACAGCTGAGGACAGTGTCATCAGTGTCAAATAAATGTGCTAAGCTTTAAGGTTTAAGATACCACAAGACTCTTGTGTAGTTTTTCCTCTAAAAGATTAATACAACTTAGTCCCCGAAAAGTCTGTTTTCCTTTGTACATTTTTCTACAAACTCTGTAGTGATTGTCATGTCTTTGCACTGTGTGCTGGTATGCTTATAGCTCTGTACAAACAAACAAACAAAACCAACCAACCAAACAAAACCAACCAACCAAACAAACAAAATTCCAGCTCTGCTGTTTCCACCAAAAGCAACTTCTTCCCCCCCAATACTAGAGGGCTCTCCTTTTCTGCATTTTCTCTTTGCTCCCTGATAGGCTGGATACTTTTTTTTTAAATAAATCTTAGAATCTGGGTCAGCTGATGAGCCTATAGGTACCAAGTACAATGTCTACAACCTGGATGCAATCGGCCCAGTCTGCTCACATGGGAATCTTACAATATGAGCCTCCCTTCAAACTCTGGGGCACTGTTTACATGATGACAATGTAGTGAGATGGATTCGTGTTGATCCTTGGTAGTTCACACATCCTGCGTGACAGTCTTGGGCTTTTTGGAAGGGGGGCCACCTTTTATCCTTCAACCTGCAGGACTCTCTGTCCCACAGTTTGTCCCATGTTTTTAAAAAAGTCACAAGAGGATGCAGAAAATCAGATATGTGAACAGGTCGGGACAAAATATCTCGGGAGTAGGTGGTGGCCGGAAATTGAGATGTGCAGGGGTGGACCCATAGTTCTGAGAAGGAGGGGTCAGTTACTCTCCCTGTCCCCTGCATGGAGGCTTTTTTTAAAAAAATGGATCCTCTCACTGGCAACCTCAGCTGTTCCCTGCACCAATGAGGCTTATGCTTTTCTTAAAGGTTTGTGAACCTGTGCCAGCAATCTCCGTTTAAAGGGACATGTTCTCTTTAAATGGATTCTCTCATTGGTAACCTCAGCTCTTCCCTGCACCAAGGAGGCTTGTGCTTTTCTTAAAGGCTTGTGTCCCTGTTTTTTTCCCCTCCCCATCTTTCCTCTAGGCTGAAAGCAAAGCATGTGTGGTGTGTGTGTGTGTGTCCCTCAGTAGCTTGCAAACCACTCTCTTCCCTCACGGCTGAAAGCAAAGCAGGCATGTGTGGTGTGTGTGTGTGTGTGTGTGTGTGTGCGTGCACCTTCAAGCTGCCTAGGTGGCTTTACAAGTTCCTTCCTCTGAAATATAGCCTACAGCTCCTGGTATTCAAGAGTGATTCTTGTGGGTTCTTTAAGACAAAAGTTTTATTTTGCAGTAACCTCTGTGGATTTACAGCCAAGGCAAGCCTATCAGTGTTTTTTTTTAAAAACAGTAATTATGCAGAGGGGGTTGCCTTCGCCCTCCTTCTCTGACCAATGCAGACGCTTTAGCAGCCAATAGCATTACTCACGGTAGGAAACTCCACAGGAAATGCATCATCAAGGTTGTGAAAAATAAGTAATTGCATCCTTGACTGACAGCTAAAATAAAAATAATAATATCCTGGAATCTTTCCCCATGTAAACAAAAAACAAACAAACAAACAAAAAACCAGGATGCGATGTCTCGGGATTTTGCTTTTGTCACGGAAAAGGTTGTCGTGTAAACAGCTATCCTGGGATATTGCTCATCCAAGGACAAATCGTTTAAACAACAAGGGATGAACTCGGGATCAGGAAATCCCATTTCTCCCCACGATAAAAACTGTCACGTAACTGGCGCCTGGAAAATCTTCATTGGACTCAACATTCTGCAGAGAAGAAAAGGCACTGAAGAAGGAAAATTATAACTCACATTTGAGGAGAAATGCAAATGAAAAAGAGAGGGGAGAGGGGAAGGGAAGAATCTACAGTTTTTTAAAGACTAACTGATTTATATTTTAGCACCAGCATTTGTGGATATCAACCCAATTCCTCAGTCATTGCATCTAAAGAAGTAGATTGGTATCCCCAAATGTTCATGCTAAAATATAAATCAGCCAGTCTTAAAAGGGCTTCTAGATTCCCTTTTGTTTTCCTCTCTTTTTCTTTCTGCAGCAACAAAATAACAGGGCTACTTCTTTAGGATGAACAGTTTCATTTTCAAAAGGAAGCAGCATTTATTATTGCCTCATTTATCTCCTCCCTTCTTTTCTACCTTACTTACTCAAGGAAATTCCAAGTGGAAGGGAGGAGGAGACAGGTTTGACTTGATGCAGATTTGGAGTGTCTCCTGCCCAGCTAATGTTTGTAGAAAGAAGCCAATATCTGCTTCCCTTTTCTGGTGCCTCAGTGAGGTATTGGGGGGGGGGACTCAACATTGTACTGGGGTTGGAGCGTTCCTCACCCCCACCCCATTAGGATAAGCACATGTGGAAAAAAACTTGGGATTATTTTTGCTGATAAGCTGATCATGACCCAACTATGTGATGCTACAGCAAAGAATACAAATGCTATTTTTTTCCCCTGCATTAATAGAAGCATGTTTTCCAAGTCTAGGGGAGTAATAGTCTCACTGTATTCTGCACTGGTTAGGCCTGTTCAGCCTAGAGAAGAGAAGAATGAGAGGTTATATGATCATATTCTTTAAATATCTCAAGGGCTGTCACAGAGAGGAGGGTATGGCCAGGTCTAGTGGTTTTAAGTTACATGAAGGTAAGTTTCATTTGAACTTTAGAAGGAATGTCTTGATAGTAATAGTAGTCTGGCTATGGAATTGGTAACTTAGAGAAGTAGTGGGGTTTCCTTCTCTGGACATCATCAAAAAGAGGGTGGAAGCTACCTATCATAGAATCATAGAATTGCAGAGTTGGAAGAGACCACGAGGGCCATCCAGTCCAACCCCCTGCCACACAGGAAATCTTGATCAAAGCATCCCCGACAGATGGCCATCCAGCCTCTGTTTAAAGACCTCCAAGGAAGGAGACCCACCACGCTCCAAGGGAGTGTGTTCCACTGCCGAACAGCTCTTACTGTCAAAAAGTTCCTCCTCATGTTGAGGTAGAATCTCTGTTCCTGGAGCTTGCATCCATTGCTCCGTGTTCCAGTCTCTGGAGCAGCAGAAAACAAGCTTGCTCCATCCTCAGCGTGACATCCCTTCAAATACTTAAACAGGGCTATCATATCGCCTCTTAACCGTCTTTTTTCCAGGTTAAACATACCCAGCTCCCTAAGTCTCTCCTCATAAGGCATCATTTCCAGACCTTTCACCATTTTAGTCGCCCTTCTTTGCACATGCTCCAATTTGTCAATATCCTTTTTGAATTGTGGTGCCCAGAACTGGACACAGTATTCTAAGTGAGGTCTGACCAAGGCAGAATAGAGCGGCACTATTACTTCCCTTGATCTGGACACTATACCTGCTGGGGATGCTCTAGCTGGAGATCCTGCATTGAGCAGGGGGGTGGATTTGATTCCCTATCAGGCACCTTACAACTCTATGATTCCATTATTCTATGAACAATCTATCAGCATGGTCTCTAGGTGGGTCAGCCATTTGTAAAGAATTTGTAATTGTGAGTCTCTAACTCATCCTTTCCCTCCTGTTCCAGAAAGACACATTTTAGGAAGTACCTCATAAAAAATTATTGAGAAAATGTATTGTCCTGCCTTTCTTGGCATACTGAATTGTAAAAGATTATTTAAGAGAAACAAATAATCACTTAAAGTTTACCTCCTTAATGGGTTCTGGAAAAGCCATCTCAGAACAACAGGGTCTTCTATTTAAAAACAAACAAACAAACTTATTCAGGAAATTTCCCTTTTGCCAAAGCACTTGCCTGGCCCCCTCTTATGAAAAGAATAGTAGGAATAAGCCAACACTATTATAAGGTGCAGCATCTTGGGGTTCCTGGGAGGAGGCCATAACTCCATTTTATTTAAATGGCATTGTAGGGCTGTTTTGTTAAGCCTCTATGGCTTAAGCAAAGCCAGAATTTAAAATGTGCCTAGAAGCTACTAAGTGGATGCTTGAAAACATTAATATTATTATTTATATCATTATTTAGTTAGCTTTGCTGGAAGGTATTAATATTACCATCACCATTATTACTCTGAAACAAATACTGTGAAACATTGGCAGTGACAGAATTTTTTTTTAATAAGGAGTCTAAATAGTTTCTTTCCCTGACAATAAAACCTATAAATCAAAGGGGGAAATAACCTGTTTAAAATAATAACCACCACCAAATATACCAAAAGACCGAAAGTAGGGTAATTAACATTGCTCTTATCTTAGTGCATTAATTTGAATTTATGCACATTCCTTTTCCTCTGTGCCCCCTGTCTTGGTGCCCTTTATTTATCTTAGTCTAGCTTTATCTGAGAGCTTTTTATTATGACTGTTATTTATTCATGTTGCAGCTCCCCATCAAAAAACAAGCGTGCCGTCAACTTCCAACTGGCCAACATGGATGCTCCGGATCACATGGGGATCAAAGAGAGATGAGGACAACAGGGGTTTCATTAAAACATTGAGTTTTCTGCCTGAGGAAAGAGCAGTGAGGACAGGGTTGAAGAGTGGAGGAAAATATCATCTGGCCCAAACAGGTTTTAGCTGCAGAAAAAAAAATCTGAGTGAACCACCTGTGGTCTCCTTGGAAACTGGCACGCAACCCCTCCAGCCACCTTTTAATGAAACCCTAGAGCCCCTTTATTAATTTATTAAAGGATCTATTTTCTGAAGATTCATAAACCACGTGTAACTCATCCTCCGACACATCTCATCTATGCTAATAGTGCTTGCCACTATGAATAATTAATTTTTTAATTAGTAATAATTAGATGCTCTTGTATGGGTCGGGCTGCTGGACTGATGGTACACTATTGTTAAAATGTCACTGATGTTAAAAGGGCAGGCCTGTAAACCAAGAGTGAATCCATCAGTTTTGGTTTATTCACACCTGTTTCATACAGCAGCAGGATCCTCTTATTCTTTTCTGAAAAGGAAATTCGTATAAAATACTGTCCCAAAAGCACTAAATCTAGAGGACTGAAAAACTTTGGATTGTTGTCAGTTTGTAAGGGCCATTTCTGAATATGTATGAATACGTAAACAAATAGTCCAAGGACACTGTTCACTTTTAAATCTGCATGGACACGAGGAATAGTTTCTAACTAGTATTCTGAGGAACATGAATTACCTGGATTAACTGGACCACTGGTCATTTTCCATATACCAAGTCTCTACAGGTAACACATTAGTCATGATAACTAAGTCATCCTGTCAATTTTGCATAGTCATCCTTTCATTTAAATGTGCTTTCACATGGTAAGAGACAATATTCAGCATGTCAAGTAAACCCAAGCAATTATCTTGGAAAAATCACTTCGTTGTGGGCTCTTCATGTCAGGAATTAATATGATTCACCATCTGGAGAGGTATAAAAACAATTCAGCTTAACAGGTCTACATCAAGAAACCTCCTCCACTGAGAAAGGGGAACAAGGATGCAGGCAATAGAAAATATTGCTACAAATCATTTTATGCATTTCCTTATTCCAAATATACCACTCTATTTTCCTCAAAGGAAAATTAGCAAAACACAAAGCAGAATGTCAAAATAAACCAAGGACAGGTTGCAGTCCTCAGGCAAACATCACTTATGCAAAAGGGATAAATGTAAAGTACTACATTTAGGCAGGAAAAACAAAAAGCATAAATATAAGATGGATGACACCTGACTTGAAAGCAGTAGTTGTGAAAGGTGACTTAGTAGACCACAAGCTAAACAGGAGTTAACAGAGTGATGCAGCAACCAAAGAAAGAAAGTGCAATTCTAGGCTGCATCAACCAGAGTACAGTGTTTCTATCAACGAAATTAGTTGTACAAGTCTCTTCTGCCTTGGTTAGACCTCACCTGGAATACTGAGTCTAGTTCTGGGCACCACAATTCAAGTAGGATATTTACAAGCTGGAATCTATGCAGAGAAGGGTTACCAAGATGATCAAAGGTATGGAAAACAAGCTTTATGAAGAATGATTTGGGGAGCTTGGAGAAGAATAGACTGAGAGGTGACATAATAGCTATCTTTAAATATCTGAAGGGATGTCATATAGAAGATGAAGTAAGCTTGTTTTCTTCTGAGACTAGAACATAAACTAATAGCTTCAAATGACAAGAAAAGTGATTCCACCTAAACATTAAGGTGTTTTTAACTGTAAGAATCATAGAATCATAGAATTGCAGAGTTGGAAGAGACCACGAGGGCCATCCAGTCCAACCCCCTTGCCACGCAGGAAATCACAATCAAAGCATCCCCGACAGATGGCCATCCAGCCTCTGTTTAAAGACCTCCAAGGAAGGAGACCCCACCACGCTCCGAGGGAGTGTGTTCCACTGCCGAACAGCTCTTACTGTCAAAAAGTTCCTCCTCATGTTGAGGTGGAATCTCTGTTCCTGGAGCTTGCACCCATTGCTCCGTGTTCCAGTCTCTGGAGCAGCAGAAAACAAGCCTGCTCCATCCTCAGCGTGACATCCCTTCAAATACTTAAACAGGGCTATCATATCGCCTCTAAACCGTCTTTTTTCCAGGCTAAACATACCCAGCTCCCTAAGTCTCTCCTCATAAGGCATTGTTTCCAGACCTTTCACCATTTTAGTTGCCCTTCTCTGGACACGCTCCAATTTGTCAATATCCTTTCTGAATTGTGGTGCCCAGAACTGGACACAGTATTCTAAGTGAGGTCCGACCAAGGCAGAATAGAGTGGCACTATTACTTCCCTTGATCTAGACACTATACTTCTATTGATACAGCCCAAAATCGCATTGGCCTTTTTAGCTGCCGCATCACACTGTTGGCTCATGTTCAACTTGTGGTCTACTAGGACTCCTAGATCCCTTTCGCACGTAGTCTCATTCAGCCATTTATTCATTCATTCAGCCACTCATTCATTCAGTAAGAGCTGTTTGAGTGTGGAATAGATTGCTTCGGAAGGTGGTGGACTCTCTGTCTTCGATGGTCTTTAAACAGAAGTTGGATGGATGTCTTTTGTGAGTGCTTTAGTATATCCCATATAAATATTACAGGGAGGAAAGGGGGAGAAATAACTGCAGAGATGGAGGCAGAAGATCCATAATTGTCTGATGCAATGTATGTGCAATGTTTGTCTTCTTGACTGAAAACCTCACTATATCTGCAGCAAGTGCAAACTGGTGGTTCTCTTAGAAGAGGTCAATGCGCTACAGCTATGTGTTGAGTTCTTTCAGTGCATCAGAGAACATGAGGACTTCTTGGATGAAACACAGGGAGAATTGATCTTACAGAACCAACTGGTAGAAACTGCCAAGGAAAATGAAGAGGCCTATAACAGTGAGGAAACACTCTGGAGGACAGTCACTATCAGGAGCAGACCATACAGAAGGGCCTCAGAACACCCAGAAACTAACCATTCAAATACACAAATGTACATATACTCCCCAACAGGGGTTCACAGGATATAAACTCCACACACACTTCTACCCAACAATTCTCTGAAGATCCCAGCCACAGATACAAGTGGAACATCAGAAGTACACTCTTCCAAAACATGGCCTCACAGCCCGGAAAAAAAACCAAGGAAAATCTATGGATGCTGGTTGTGAAAGCCTTCAACTTCACATGGGCCTCAAAACCTCTCCAACACAGCAATCACTTCCTACATCTTCATAAGGATAGCAGCAGTGAAGATGCTGAAACAGGAAACCAATAACAAGGCGTACTGTGAGGCAAGAAAGGAATCAAGGTACCAACCAACCATAACAAGAAGGAAAGAAAGGTTCTGTAGTTGGGTATTCATTGCTCAGGGGTATAGAAGCACCTGACAAGAGGAAATGGAAAAGGCACGGTCTTCCTGTCACATGTATCTGGGATGACAACTTGCCAAAACTTACCAAGAACATGGATCACTTCCCCTTTTTCTTTATTCATGTGGGCTTCAATGACATGGCTAAGAACACCTGTGAGCAGATAATCTCAAACTATGAAGCTTTGGGCAGGAAGCTGCAGGGGTTTGAAGCACAGGTGGTATTTTTGTCAGTTTTGCCAGTGAAGGATAGAGGACTACACGGGGACAGGAAGATAGTAAATGTGAACAACTGGTTATGTAGATAGTGTAGACAGGAGAGGTTGGGTTTCTGGGATCACAGTCTTCACTTCTTAGACAGAAGACTACTGGCTACAAATGGGCTGCACATCATGAAGACTGGGAATAATGTATTTGGTAGTATGAAGCTGAAGGCTTTCACAGCTGGCATCCATAGATGTTCCTTTGGGGGTTTTTTTTTTCGGTCTGTGAGGCCTTGTTCTGGAATAATTTCTTTCTGATATTTTGCCTGAATCTGTAGCTGGCATTCTCTGAGGATGCCAGCCACAGATGCAGGCGAAACGTCAGAAAGAAACTATTCCAGAACACGGTCTCACAGCCCAAAAAAAACCAAAGGAAAATTTATTTGGTAGTAGCATGGTAAGACTGATCCAGAAGGCTTTAAACTAAATCCTTGGAGTGTTGGAGACGTCAGCTCAAACATCAGCCTAAAGGCAAGCTGTAAACACAAAGATGTGAATTTTAGAGAAGAAGGTAAGGGAGACAATATGATCCACAGAAAGCCTGACACTAAATTAGTAGGTGAGAGCAAGCAAAGCTTGAGCTGCCTATACATCACTGCACTGAGATTGGGAAACAAACAAGATGAGCTTGATGTCCTAGAGCAGGAAGGTAAATTAATGTATTAGTTTATAGGCATAATGGAGACCTGGTGGGATTACTCCCATGATTGTAATGTTTCAATTGAAGGGTTTAACCTATTCAAAAAAGAATACATCTGGCAGAAAAGGAGGGGACTAGCATTATATGTGAAAGACAAATTCACTTGTACAGAAGTTCATGCGAGTGATCATAGAGGACTAGTTGAGAGCATTTGGGTAAAAATAATTGGAGAAAGAAAGAAATACAACACTGTGGTAGGAGTTTACTGCATGCCACCAAGCCAAGAAGAGGTAGTGGATGATGCTTTTCAGAAACAAATCTCAGGAATCTCAAAGATGCAAGAATTTTTAGTTATGAGGGGCTTCATATCCCTGATATCTGCTGGGAGACTAACTCTGTTAAGTACACACTATCCAACAAATTCCTCATCTTCCATGCAAATAATTTCCTATTTCAAAAGGCAGAGGGAGGAACAAGGGAATCAGCAATCTTGGATTTGATCCTAGCCCATAGGAAGGAGATGGTCAATAGAATCAAAGTAGTTGGTACTTTAGGGGGAACTGACCACGTAATGCTAGAATTCATGATTGTGGGATAGGGCAGAGAAGAATATAGTCAAACATGGACCTTGGATTTCAGGAAAGCCTATTTTAACAAGTTCAGGGAAATACTGGCTAGAATCCCATAGCTAGAGATGCTAAAAGAACAAGAGACCTAAGGGTGGGAGTTCTTGAAAAGAAGTTGCAAAAACCACAATCACAAAAAAAAAAACCCATGAAAGAAATAAAATGGGAGACATCTGACAACGCTGCACAACAAACTCAAGTAGAAAGTGGGAAGGGGGAAAACTATATATGGGTCACCCCCACTCCATTTACAAGGGATTGGTATCTGTGGTTTCACTTACCTGCAGTTGGGGAGGGGAGGGCTCTCTAGGCAACTGAAGGACCATAGAGTCATACTGGAGGTGGTCTCTCCAGGCATTGAGAGCTCCTCCAACATGACTCTATAGTCACCTTCTGCTGGAAGTTGACCATAAAGTTGTGCCAAATGCCTAGAGAGGCATCCTCTCTAGACATTTTCTAGGTCCTCCAGCATGTTTTTGTGGTATTCTATGGCAGTTCACTATTATACATAGTTTCGCGTTAGTAATAGCATTTACTGTCATCTCCCAGCCCTCCAAGGCCCCAAGGCCATCTGTCCATATGACTGTGCCACCACTGGGTGTTTTTGGGGAAAGGATGTTTTTGCTGATCCTGAAAGGAAGTGAAACCAGCATGAATAGTGTTGTGGCACAGTAGGCTGTGGCATGGGGACATAAGGGAGCTGGGAGGCCTTAAAAGTGCCAATTGCCCTCATGACTCCCTCTTTCCCATTCCTTACTACCATCTTGTGTAGTTCAGAGGCTAGCTGGTCACTTCAGGGTCAGGTAGGAATGCTCTCCCTTTTCCAGGGTTTTTAGCCCACCTTGCTCTGTATCTTGGAGAATTCAAGCATTGGCTTTGGGTGGTGTTTGTAAATAGGTGGTCACTTGGGAGGGAGAAGGAGCAGGGTCCCAGCGAGTACCAGTAGTACTCCTTTCCCAAACTAGACAGGGTGGTCTCAGGGCTGGTGTTGGAGTCTCTTTGGCTTGTAGTGCTGGGGTACTTCTGCATCCATGCTGAGATTGGCTCAGGACTTCACATCTGCAATGACATCCATCTGTCTATTCCAAGTGATATGTGGCCCTGTTCAAGCTGCTGGGCACACTCTGGACATCATTTTCTATGATGGGTGGGGTGATGGTGAGCTGGGAATGGAGGATCTATCTACAGTTCTGTTATCATGGAGAGATCACTACCTGATGGGGTTTTGAGTTGCTGGGATTCAGAACCTCTGCAGGGGTGGGGCCCCATTAAGATGGGCTGCCCCAGGAGATATAAGGATCTGGGTGGATTCCTGATGGCTCTTGGGAGCTTTCTGCTACCTTGGTAGGTGATTTTGTTGAAGTTTTGGTTGGCCTCTGGAAGAAGAAGGCCAGGGCAGTGGAAAAGATTTCTCCCAAGCATTCCCTCTCATGGAATGGAGACAAAGCTGCCCCCTGGTTTTCTAAGTAGCTGGTGGTGATGAAACAAATGATATGGCAGAAAACTCAGAGCAGTCCAATTGAACACAGGCTAAAGCTTATCTGAGGACCTACTTTGGGGAAGAAAGGCAACAAAGATGCATTTATTTTCTGCCTCCATTGCATCTGCAAAGAACTAACCAGCAAAGCTGTATCAAGTGGTCTGAAATCTTTTACATGTGAGCCCTTGAGAAGAGAATCCAGACCACTCAGCAGTCCACTGTGAACAACTTATCTGACACTTTGCAGTCAAAATCACTTAGATGTACTCTGATACAGGTCCAGTGGATGTAACTTTGGCCCCTGCTTGTCCAGGACAATGGCTGCATTTCAATTTGTGCAACTCAGGATTTGTGGAGAGATAGAAGAGCCAGAGGAGAACTCGCTGAGTGCGTAGCGAGAGTTCCATGCCTAAATGAGACGGTTAGGAAACCATTCTGAAAAAAGCCCTCCCTGGATCCCACTGCATTGCATAATTATTGGACAGTCTCCACCATTACTTTTTTGTGCAAGGTACTGGGCATGTAGTGGCCACCCAGCTCCAGTGGTTTCTGAAAGGAAAGAGACTCCTCTTTGGGTTCAACCTCACTTCAAGTCATGGGAATTGGGAGGGGGGGTCCTCTGGTTGGCTTTCCTTCAACCAGCACAGGCTGAGAAGCAATCCAGTATGATGAGTACTCCTAGGGCTCAGGTGCTTTGCCCCAGGATGGCTTAGGAGTCTGCTGCCTTAGCAAATCCCAAACTAAGTGCTCCCCCTGTTTGTAGTTCAGGATTAAAGTTACAAAGGTATATAGTTTAAATAAAATACCAATTTGTGTCTGGTCTCTTTTTTTCCAGAGTGAGTCAGCACAAATTAAAAAGTAAACAGAAGGCCCAAGGATTCTGATCTAGATCAGATCTCTGTAATGGGGATTTGTTGTTAATTGCTGTCAAATCAACTGTGATTTATGGTGACCCTATAGCCTGCATCAAAGGTGCCAAGGAGTCCCCTACACCCTGGATCACTATCAGTTCCCAAGGTTCCATAGGTCTGCCGGGAATGGGACCACCTCCACATTGGCGTTTGGGGCCAGCGAGCGGAACCAGTCATCCTGAAATCGAGACAATGTGTCTGCTATCTTGTTATCCATGCCCGGGATGTGCCATCCGTGGAAACTGACGTTGGACTCCAGACAGATTAGTATGAACCTGTGCACCAGTCTCATTACCTGACTCTCTCTCCTCCCCTGAAAACAAGGAACTGTTAGCGTCTAGAGACGTGGTCTCCCTTGAATTTGAACTTGACTTAGTGCTAGAACTTGAACTTGACGGAGACCACCCTATGCCTCACCCCATGATCACGATCCATGTCATCCGCCCAACAAATTGCAACATGGATAATATGTGATAACCCCAGGGGTGGGCGGGTCTTCGACTCCCTGGAGCCAGAATGCTAGGCGCCTGTGTCGGAGCTGCCTATTTAACAGCTCCGTCGCAGGCCACCTTCGTCATCCAGCCATGCGGCTACACAGCCGGATGACCCTCCCCTCGGACAGCCGGACAGCCAATCGGGGCCAGGCAGTCCCGTCCCGATTGGCCACTACCTTCCTGCCTCCTCCAGCAGAGGGGGGAAGGGGGGCACCCCCAGGAGGGCTCCTATTGGGGGTGTGCCAGTCGGGCTGCAAAACGGCCCGCCGGCAAGCGGTGATCCCCCTTGTTGTTAATTGCTGTCAAATCAACTGTGATTTATGGTGACCCTATGAATGAGAGACTGTCAAGTCACCCTGTCATCAACAGCCCTACACAGGTCTTGCAGACTCAGGGCTGTGGCTTCCTTGATTGAGTTCACTCACCAGTAATGTGATCTTCCTATTTGCCTACTATCTTCCACTTTATAAAGCATTATCATGTTTTCTAATGAATCATCTCATCTCATGAAATGGCCAAAGTACAATAGCTCAATTTAGCCATGTTGGTGTCTAGTGAGTGTTTTGGCTTAGTTTATTCTAGCACTCATTTATTTTTTTCATTTTGTCAATCTTTGGTATCCACAGAAATTCCCCCATCACCATATTTCAAATGAGTTGATACTTTTCCTGTCACCTTTCTTCATTGTTCAGCTTTCACAGCCATGCAGGGAAGTCAGAAATATTGTGGCATGGATGATCTTAACTTTGGTATTTAGTGGTGTACCTTTAGACTTGCGGATGTCATCATACTGGCCTTTCCTTCATAGTGGCCTTTCCAATTCATAGTCTTCTTCTGATTTCTTGACTACATTTTGATTTAGTACTGAACCAAAGTATAGAAAATCTTTATTTCAATGTCTTCATCTTCCTCTTTAAAGTTATGTAAATTATCTCTGGTTATTACTTTTGTTTTCCTGGTATTTAACTATAATTCTGCACTTTCTTCTTGACTTTCCTCAAGATTTGTTGCAAGTCTTTGCTATTTTCTTCTAGTAATATGGTGTCATTTGCATATCTTAAATTGTTGATGTTTTTTCCTCTAATTTTCACATCTTCTTTCTCCAAGTGCAAGCCTACTTTCTATATTTATTTATTTATTTGTTCAATTTATATCCCACCTTTCTTCCAACACGGAATCCAAGGCAGTGTATATTTTAAAAGCACAATACAATTAAAAACTGTTAATACAAAAGTTAAAACACAATTAAACTAAATTTCTATTTAAAAACACAAAAAGTTAAAAACAGAATTACTGTAAAACAAGATAAAACAACATTAAAAGTTACTTAAAAACATAATACAAAAATAAAAACATTGCATCCCCCATTAAAAGTTTTTTCCCCTACTGCATACACTAAAAGCCAAAAGCTTCCTTAAATAAATATGTCTTTACCTGCCAGGAGGCCAACCAGACCTCCTAAGGAAGGGAGTTCCATAACCAGGGAGCAGCCACTGGGAAGACTGTCTATATGATGTATTCTATATATAAATTAAACAGTTAGGTTGATAAAATGCACCCTTGTCTGACCCCCCCCCTTGTCAAATGGAAACCATTCTGTTTCTCCATATTGTGTCCTGACAGTGGTCTGTTGTCCTGATTACAGGTTATGCTTCAGGACAATAAAATCTTGTGGCACATCCATTTCTTTTAGAGCAATCCATAGTTTTTCATTATTTACACAATCTAATGCTTTGTTCTAACATATTTCCATGCTAAAACAGTGCCTGGCATCTGTAATGGACTGGATGAAGTCAAATAAATTGTAGCATAATCCAGACAAGGTAGAGGTGCTACTGGTCCTTCAAAAGGCAGATCTGGGAATAAGGATTCAGCCTGTGCTACATCAGTTGCTGGGGAGCATGAGATGGATGGTGCACATTCTCCAGTGGGAATGTGATTCCATTGTATACATGTTCATCAGGGGCATTTGGGTTCAGCTCCCTGTCTCCTTGGAATGACCATTCAAAGAGTTCCTGATCCACTACTGCACCTTGTGCTGTAACTGAGGTTTTCTGAGCTGAGGGTGAGGGGAGGTCAGAGTGTCAAGAAAAGAGAGTAGTCATGGTTGCAATGGTGGGTGCTTAAGTTCCAGGTCAAGCAGGACTCATTCATGGTTGTTCAATGTACAAATCATTAAGTCACAGCTGAGCAGCTGTGGCCCACTACATTTTTTTGGCCTACAACTCCTTAGCTGCACTAGCCAATGGAGATGATGGTGATACACTATACAAGTTGCAGTCTAAAAACATCTAGAGGGCCATGGCTGCCAGCTCCTAAAGATTTTGAAAGTGCTATTTGGTTTCTTATCACATCGCTATAGTAGTTCAAGAACCTGAAGACCAGCACCCAGCTTTGGCCCATTTTAAGTGCACTTGTGCCACTGGTATAATGTCATTTCTAATGACATGCCTATAGATCTTTCTTGTGTTTGGCTGTATGTTCTAAAACAAACTCTGGAATTCACTTTAGGTAAAGATCCGTGCTCTTTTTTTAAAAAGGAAAGGAAACAAAAGCAATCTTCACTTCACATAATATTTTTGAAGTTTTGGACATACACAATAGTTCTTGTGTTGCCATGGAGCTAACAGGGATTGTACAAATAAAAGAGGAAATTTGGTGTTTTGAAAAGCTACATTTCCCCCCCACTTATGTAAACTCAGGTTGATAATATAATATGTTTTAACCATTTTGTTTGGGAGCGAAACCAGATAACATCCATGTTCCACTAATGGAACCTATGCTTTTACTTTTTAAAATTCTCAATTTTTTTATCTTAGTAGTCAATATAAAATGAAATGCTTAAAACAATCATTTGATGAGACTTTGATATAGAAATGAAATTTGTGTGGAAGTCAGTTCTTTGTGCACATATAAGGCATTCCTTTATTGTTTTGCTTTTAATTTTTGCTTTGAATCCTTCTTTTCTTCTTTAAAGAATATGTAGATGCAATGTAAATATTATGCAAATGGCATCCATAGACAATTAATGTGCACTATTGTATCTGTTAATACCCTATAGGCAATGTCACATCAACCACCCATAGTTTGTTTGATCTTTGTCAAAGTCAGTCCTGTTTTTTCCTATTTTCTTTGCTGGCCATTTCAATCAATCGTGCTATCATATCAGTTGATCTGGACCAAGATGTTTTGTTTCTGAGACAACAGGAGAGCCTTCTCACATCCTATTCTATGTACAGAAGCTAATCAGATAGATAATAGTATCTCAGCTTCCTTCATTGTACCGGAAGGCAGCAAACTAGGTTAGGGTAAACTATGTGGTGCATATACAGTTTTGTCCTTCAATCATTTGTAGCTATTCCCTGCACCTCAGCACCTGGCACCTGGACTGACCCTTCCTTACAGTGGTGCAAGAATCCTAGCACCTTATAGCATAATATTGGCTTTCTGGCCAAACTCAGTTCCCTCTTATTTGATTCCTAGAAAATATTTCTGGTTCATACATTTTGAGTCTTGTTTGCAATTTTATATTTTAATGCGAATGAATGAACCTTACAATAGAACATTTCTTGCCCCTGCCTCCAAGGTAGCAAGATATAGTTATTTTTAACAAGAAATTCTAGTTTTCACTGAGAATTATCTTTCAACCTAATCAGAAAAGTATGGTGTTTTGTCTTTTAATGCAAAACCAGGGTAAGCAATAAAAAACAACAACAAAAAAACCCTAGCTGGACCCAGCATACCATACACCAATTAAAAACACCCCCCCAAAACAGCCGGTAGACCTCTCACCCGGTTGCCTGTGTCCTGTTGCAGTTACAGCATCCCACCACTGCCAGTTGACAGAACATGTATAGGAAATGGAAAAAGGGGGAAATCACCAAAGAAGAATTGAAACAGATAGCGAACATGTGTAGGAGTAAAGTCAGAAAAGCTAAAGCACAGAATGAGCTCAGGCTTGCTAGAGAGGTTAAGAACAATAAAAATGGTTTTTGGGGGGTATGTCCATAGCCAAAGGAGGAAGAAGGAAATGGTAGGGCCACTACGCAGAGAAGATGGTAAAATGCTAACAGGGGACAGAGAAAAGGCAGAATTACTCAACACCTTCTTTGCCTCAGTGTTTTCAGAAAAGGAACAGGGTGATCAACCTGAAGATAATGGGACAGAGGACACAATAGGGGAAATCCCGCACAGAATAAGCAAAGAGATGGTAGATGAATACCTTCTCAATCTAAATGAATTTAAATCTCCAGGACCAGATGAACTACACCCAAGAGTATTAAAAGAGCTGGGAAATGTAATCTCAGAGGCATTGGCAATAATCTTTGAGGGGAAAAAAAGACGATCCCAACAATTATCATCCAGTTAGTCGGACATCAATACCAGGGAAGATTCTAGAGCAGATCATTAAACAGAGAGTCTGTGAACATTTAGAAGGCAATACCATCATCACAAAAAGTCAACATGGGTTTCAGAGAAACAAGTCATGCCAGACTAATCTGATCTCTTTTTTTGATAAAATTACCAGCTTGGTAGATGAAGGGAATGCTGTGGATATCACATACCTTGATTTCAGTAAGGCCTTTGACAAGGTTCCCCATGACATTCTTGCAAAGAAGCTTATAAAATGTGGGCTAGACAAGTTAACTGTTCAATGGATAGTTAACTGTTCAAGTAATAGTGCCACTCTATTCTGCCTTGGTCAGACCTCACTTAGAATACTGTGTCCAGTTCTGGGCACCACAATTAAAAAAGGATATTGACAAATTGGAGCATGTCCAGAGAAGGGCAACTAAAATGGTGAAAGGTCTGGAAACAATGCCTTATGAGGAGAGACTTAGGGAGCTGGGTATGTTTAGCCTGGAAAAAAGACGGTTAAGAGGCGATATGATAGCCCTGTTTAAGTATTTGAAGGGATGTTACGCTGAGGATGGAGCAGGCTTGTTTTCTGCTGCTCCAGAGACTGGAACACGGAGCAATGGGTGCAAGCTCCAGGAACAGAGATTCCACCTCAACATGAGGAGGAACTTTTTGACAGTAAGAGCTGTTCGGCAGTGGAATGCACTCCCTCGGAGTGTGGTGGGGTCTCCTTCCTTGGAGGTCTTTAAACAGAGGCTGGATGGCCATCTGTCGGGGATGCTTTGATCGTGATTTCCTGCATGGCAGGGGGTTGGACTGGATGGCCCTCGTGGTCTCTTCCAACTCTGCAATTCTATGATTCTATGATTCTATTCTATGGATTTGTGATTGGTTGACTGGCCGAACCCAAAGGGTGCTCAGCAGTGGCTCCTCTTCCTTTTGGAAAGATGTGACCAGTGGGGTGCCACAAGGTTCTGTCCTGGGCCCTGTGCTATTCAACATCTTTATCAATGACTTGGATGAGGGAATTAGGGGCATACTTATCAAATTTGCAGATGACACCAAACTGGGAGGAGTAGCTAATACCCTAGAGGACAGGATCAAAATTCAAATTGACCTGGATAGACTGGAGAGCTGGGCCAAAGCTAACAAAATGAAATTCAATACGGAGAAGTGTAAGGTACTGCACTTAGGGCAAAAAAATGAAATGCATAGATATAGGATGGGAGAGACCTGGCTGAATGAGACTACGTGCGAAAGGGATCTAGGAGTCCTAGTAGACCACAAGTTGAACATGAATCAACATTGTGATGCGGCAGCTAAAAAGGCCAATGCAATTTTGGGCTGCATCAATAGAAGTATAGTGTCTAGATCAAGGGAAGTAATAGCGCAACTCTATTCTGCCTTGGTCAGACCTCACCTAGAATACTGTGTCCAGTTCTGGGCACCACAATTCAAAAAGGATATTGACAATTGGAGCGTGTCCAGAGAAGGGCAACTAAAATGGTTAAAGGTCTGGAAACCATGCCTTATGAGGAGAGACTTACGGAGCTAGGTAAGTTTAGCCTGGAAAAAAGATGGTTGAGAGGTGATATGATAGTCCTGTTTAAGTATTTAAAGGTGTGTCACATTGAGGATGGAGCAGGCTTGTTTTCTGCAGCTCCAGAGACTGGAACACGGAGCAATGGGTGCAAGCTCCAGGAACAGAGATTCCACCTCAACATTAGGAGGAACTTTTTGACAGTAAGAGCTGTTCGGCAGTAGAAGACACTCCCTCAGAGTGTCGTGGGGTCTCCTTCCTTGGAGGCCTTTAAACAGAGGCTGGATGGCCATCTGTCGGGGATGCTTTGATCAAGATTTCCTGCATGGCAGGGGGTTGGACTGGATGGCCCTCGTCGTCTCTTCCAACTCTACAATTCTATGATTCTATGACTGCCTGGGTCCTGTTGCAATGGCAGCAGTGGCTTCCTGCCTCTGCTGTCACCAATTGACTGCCAGGATCCTATCACAGCGGCAGTAGCAACATCCTGCCACCACCACCAGTTCACTGCCTGGGTTCCATTGCAGCAGCAGCTGCAGTGTCCTACCATTGCCTCCATCACCAGTTGACTGCCTGGGTCCTGTTGCAACAGCAAGCAGCGGTGTCCCCTGTTGCCACTGCCACTGCCATTTGACTGGATGATGATTAGAGTTCTTGTGTAGGTATCTGTCCATGTATGGGGGGTTTTCTGTATACCTTGTGGCCCAATCATTGGTTTGTGGATGACTAGGGCATCCAAAAATGGCAATGTTCATTCCTTTTCTTTTTCCAACACATTGTTTGGTCCCTCCCAATATGCAGATTGGCCATGAGTGGCAGGAATGGATTTTGAGGTGGAGAGGGAATTTGCATGTGGGTGGTGATTGGCTGAGGAAGTGACAGAAGTGACCAATGAGCACACTGAAAGAGGCAATATACCTAAACCCATTGTACATACCCAGGAGGCAACATACTTACATACCTAAGGCCATTGTGCATACCCAAGAATTTTATAAATATAGATGCTGCTGATACTTAGGAGAATAATCTCTTTTCTTTGTCCAGGATCCTCTGAACTACCTTCTAAATCCTCTTCTCAGTTTTCTCTTTCATCTTTGAAAATCTTTCACATCTTATTACAAGAGCTGAAACAACACACAATCTTCTTGATTACAAAATTTAATACTAGAACGTTCTCTAGTTGTTGTTTCAAACATTGTTGAGGCTGGAAGGAAGGATTTCCTCCTACTTGCTCAGATGGTGGAGTTATGATGGGGTATGAGCAAGTAGATAACACTAACAATGACAAACTCTACGAAACACATTACAGTAAAATAAGACAACCTTGTGGCACCTTAAAGTCTGCTTATCACCAAGGAGTGAGTAGGAAAAGAGAAACCAGTGGGAGTTTTGTACAAGGAGGTCATCTATACATTTTTTTTAATTATTAGTTATTTATTCCTCACAGAATTCCTCACAGAATTCACTCAGAAAACAAGCTGTCTTAAGGGGATCATTGCATTGTGATGGAGGGGGGGGGCAAAAAGAGGAAAGAATTATGTGATAAAAGCATTTGCTGTTTTTTCCAGTCCAGTGATAAGTGCAGTTTGCTCATTAAGACAAGCAATTTAACTTGAATCATTTCACAATACAAGACAAAGTGCAAACCTGATTGGCTGGATAAGTGCATGGGGAGGAGCTGGGTTACAGGGCCCACTGCCACCATGTTGGATTTTCACCTTAGCAAGGAGATAAAATGGGGATTTGTGCTGTCTTTCTCTCTCTCTCTCTTTGGAAAGGTGGAATATCACTTGTGTGGAACATAGAAATACACAACATAGAAATACATTTTTTAAAAAAATTCACCAGTGGCAGATTTAAAAACACGAGTAATCCACTTGTGGCTGCCATCTTGGCTACAGGCATGTGATGTTCATGGGGGAAATAAAACCTTTAAGACACGTTACAGCTGTTGTGACTTTCTAATACTGTGGAGCCATCCATTTTTTTCCTTCGTGTAGAGAAGCCCTATATAGATGTGCTGCCTCTCCTCTTGTTACGCCCTTTGCATCTGCTGCAGAAGACACAGCTGGAGATTTGCTGCCTCTCTCTCCTCATGTTCTTTCTCCACCAGCAAATCCTTCTGCAGAAAACACAGCGGATTAACACAGTTCTTTCCAGTTGCTCTCAATCTCTGTGCTCCTCTGAAGAAGAACTATTCATAGAATTACAGAATCATAGAACTGTAGAGTTGGAAGAGACCACGAGGGCCATCCAGTCCAACTCCCTACCACGCAGGAAATCTTGATCAAAGCATCCCCAACAGATGGCTATCCAGCCTCTGTTTAAAGACCTCCAAGGAAGGAGACCCCACCACGCTCCGAGGGAGTGTGTTCCACTGCCGAACAGCTCTTACTGTCAAAACGTTCCTCCTAATGTTGAGGTGGAATCTCTGTTCCTGGAGCTTGCATCCATTGCTCCATGTTCCAGTCTCTGGAGCAGCAGAAAACAAGCCTGCTCCATCCTCAGCGTGACACCCCTTCAAATACTTAAATAGGGCTACAATATCGCCTCTTAACCGTCTTTTTTCCAGGCTAAATATACCCAGCTCCCTAAGTCTCTCCTCATAAGGCATTGTTTCCAGACCTTTCACCATTTTAGTTGCCCTTCTCTGGACATGCTCCAATTTGTCAATATCCTTTTTGAATTGTGGTGGCCAGAACTGGACACAATATTCTAGGTGAGGTCTGACCAAGGCAGAATAGAGCGGCATGATTACTTCCCTTGATCTAGATACTATACTTCTATTCATACAGCCCAAAATCGCATTGGCCTTTTTAGCTGCCGCATCACACTGTTGGCTCATGTTCAACTTGTGGACTACTAGGACTCCTAGATCCCTTTCGCACGTAGTCTCATTCAGCCAGGTCTCCCCCATCCTAAATCTATGCATTTCATTTTTCCGCCCTAAGTGCAGTACTTTACATTTCTCTGTGTTGAATTTCATTTTGTTAGCTTTGGCACAGCTCTCCAGTCTATCCAGGTCATTCTGAATTTTGATCCTGTCCTCTAGGGTATAAGCTACTCCTTCTACTTTGGTGTCATCTGCAAATTTGATAAGTATGCCCCTAATTCCCTCATCCAAGTTATTGATAAAGATGTTGAATAGCACTGGGCGTAGGACAGAACCTTGTGGCACCCCACTGGTCACATCTTTCCAAGATGAAGAGGAGCCACTGCTGAGCACCCTTTGGTTTCAACCAGTCAACCAATTACAAATCCATTTAACAGTTAACTTGTCTAGCCTACATTTTACAAGCTTGTTTGCAAGAATGTCATGGGGAACCTTGTCAAAGGCCTTACTGAAATCAAGGTATGCGATGTCCACAGCATTCCCTTCATCTACCAAGCAGGTAACTTTATCAAAAAAAGAGATCAGATTAGTCTGGCATGACTTGTTTTTCTGAAACCCATGTTGACTTTTTCATAGAATCATAGAATCATAGAATTGCAGAGTTGGAAGAGAGCACTAGGGCCATCCAGTCCAACCCCCTGCCATGCAGGAAATCACGATCAAAGCATCCCCGACAGATGGCCATCCAGCCTCTGTTTAAAGACCTCCAAGGAAGGAGACCCCACCACACTCTGAGGGACTGCGTTCCACTGCCGAACAGCTCTTACTGTCAAAAAGTTCCTCCTCATGTTGAGGTGGAATCTCTGTTCCTGGAGCTTGCACCCATTGCTCCATGTTCCAGTCTCTGGAGCAGCAGAAAACAAGCCTGCTCCATCCTCAGCGTAACATCCCTTCAAATACTTAAACAGGGCTATCATATCGCCTCTAAACCGTCTTTTTTCCAGGCTAAACATACCCAGCTCCCTAAGTCTCTCCTCATAAGGCATCGTTTCCATACCTTTCACCATTTTAGTTGCCCTTCTCTGGACACGCTCCAATTTGTCAATATCCTTTTTAAATTGTGGTGCCCAGAACTGGACACAGTATTCTAAGTGAGGTCTGACTAAGGCAGAATAGAGTGGCACTATTACTTCCCTTGATCTAGACACTATACTTCTATTGATACAGCACAAAATCGCATTGGCCTTTTTAGCTGTGTTTATGGCATTGCCTTCTAAATGTTCACAGACTCTCTGTTTAATGATCTGCTCTAGAATCTTCCCTGGTATTGATGTCAGACTAACTGGACAATAATTGTTGGGATCCTCTTTTTCCCTTTTTGAAGATGGGGACGTTTGCTCTCCTCCAGTCTGCTGGCACTTCTCCTGTTCTCCAGGAATTCTCAAAGATTATTGCCAATGGCTCTGAGATCACATTTGCTAGGTCTTTTAATACTCTTGGATGTAGTTCATCTGGTCCTGGAGATTTAAATTCATTTAGATTAAGAAGGTATTCCTGTACAAACTCTTTGCTTATTCTGAGCTGGATTTCCCCTATTGTGTCCTCTGTTCCATTCTCCTCAGGTTGGTCCCCCTTTTTCTTTTCTGAAAACACAGAGGCAAAGAAGGTGTTGAGTAATTCTGCCTTCTCTCTGTCCCCTGTTAGCATTTTGCCATCTTTTCCACGAAGTGGCCCTATCATTTCCTTCTTCCTCCTTTTGCTGCGGACATACCCAAAAAAACCCTTTTTATTGTTCTTAACCTCCCTATCAAGCCTGAGCTCATTCTGCGCTTTAGCTTTTCTGACTTTACTTCTACACGTGTTCGCTATCTGTTTGAATTCTTCTTTGGTAATTTCCCCCTTTTTCCATTTCCTATACATGTTCCGTTTAAAACTTAGCTCCATTGAAAGTTCTTTAGTCATCCATCCTGGTTTCTTGAGACATCTCCCTTTTTTCTTCCTCAATGGTACTGTTTGAAATTGTGCCTTCAGTATCTCCCTTTTGAGAAAGTCCCATCCGTCTTGAGGGCTCTTCTCTTTTAGTATTCCTGACCATGGGATCACCCCCAGTATTTCCCTGAGTTTATTGAAATCAGCTCTCCTAAAGTCAAGAATGCGTGTCTGACTGTGCCTGGCTTCTCCTTTCCATTGTATAACATACTCCAGGAGAACATGATCACTCTCACCTAAGGATCCCACCACTTGCACCCCATTAACCAGGTCATCTCTGTTGGTTAGGATCAGATCTAAAATAGCTGACCCCCTTGTTGCCTCTTCCACCTTTTGGACCATGAAATTGTCTTCCAGGCAAGTAAGGAATTTGCTAGACCTTGAAGTTTTGGTTGAGTTAGATTGCCAGCAAATATCAGGATAGTTGAAGTCACACATCACTTCTACATCTCTCCTTTCTGCATGTGTGTTTATCTGTTCTAGAAAGGCATCATCCAATTCCTCTGTCTGACTTGGGGGTCTGTAGTAGAGTCCCACAATAACATCCCTGTTGTTTCCCTCCCCTTTAATTTTTATCCAGATGCTCTCCACCTGGCTTCCAGTATTGATGTTGTGGATCTCTTCACTGGTGTAAATATCCCTGACATATAATGCTATTCCTCCTCCTTTGCTGTTTGGCCTGTTTCTCTTATAAATGTTATACCCCTCTATTCCTACATTCCAGTCATGAGACTCATCCCACCATGTTTCAGTAATGCCTGTTATATCATATTTGTTTTGTAGTGCTAGGAGTTCAAGTTCATCTTGCTTATTTCCCATGCTCTGTGCATTAGTGTAGAAACATCTTAGAGCATGTGTTCCCTTTACTTGCTGCCTGTGCAAGTTTTTTTGCCTCCCACTGTTGGGTCCTTGCACTTTTTGTCCTGTTCCCTCTATGACAGTTTGACTATTATCTCCAGCCCTTTTGCCTTCCAGAATACTGTCTCCCTCCCCCATATGACTCAGTTTAAAGCCCTCCTGATCAAATTCTTGAGACTGTTGGCAAAAATGTTTCTTCCAACTGTCGTAAGATGCATCCCATCTCTTGCCAGAAGTCCCCCCTCATGGAAGCGTAGTCCATGATCCAAGAATCCAATTTGTTCTCGGCGACACCATCTACTGAGCCAGTTGTTTACATCAGCTATTTTCCTCTCCCTTCCTGGACCATGCCCTTCAACTGGCAGAAGAGATGAGATGACAACCTGTGCATCCATTTCTTTCAGCTTCCTCCCCAGGGCCACATAATCTCTTCTGATCTTTGGAAAGCTGTGCCTTGCAGCATCATTGGTTCCCACATGGACCAAAAGGAAGGGGTAATGATCCGTAGGTTTGACGAGTCTTGTCAGCCTCTCGGTCACATCACGGATCTTTGTCCCAGGGAGACAACACACCTCCCGAGTCATCTTTTCAGGCCCACAAACCACTGCTTCTGTACCCCGCAACAAGGAGTCCCCACCACCACCGCACGCCTCCGCTGAGGCTTCGCAGCTGCTGTTTCTTGCGGTGGTCCTCTCAAGGTCCCCTGCTCTACCCCTGAAGTCTGTCCATGCTGTTCTTCCCCGTTATCCTTGATAAGGGAAAGGGCTTTGAATCGATTCTGTAGCTTCAAGCTGCTCGAAGAATCCCTGGATTTTCTTGTTCTGTGTGTGACATTCCTCCAGCTGTCTACTTCCTCTGTCTGTGAACTGACCCTTTCCTACACAGCCACTTCCTCTGTGCGGTCCCCGTCCAAGACTGTTCGTTGTGTTCTGTCCAGGAAAACCTCTTGCTCACGAATCTGTTGAAGTGTAGCTAGCCCTGTCTCCAGCTGCTGGACTTCTCCTCCAAGAGGGCTACCAGCTTGCACTTGGTGCATGTGAAGTTCTCCATGTCTGTAGGCAAGAAGACAAACATTGCACAAATGTTGCAGGTGACTGCCGCAGCCCCCTCAGTGTCCATGGTGAGAGCTTTTGGGTAATCTAAAAACTCTTAGGTAATGCTGAGAATGCTAAGCTGTACTTTTAGGTGTGCTGTATTTTTGTTTTGTCACTGAAATTCGCACGCCGTTAGGCGCTTACCTCAGCAACAAGCAGTCTCTCCCAACAGTTAAAATGGCTGTCCAGAAGCTGCTCTCTTTCTTCTCTCTGGCAGGAGACTGGCCTGGAAAGCCTCTGCAAGGAGTTATATACAGCTAAGCTCCCAGCTCCATGCCCTAGTGACTCACAGGTGTGACTCACAGGTGTGACTCACAGAAGCTCCACCCCCTCAGCAACAAGCAGCCTCTCCCAACAGTCAAAATGGCTGTCCAGACGCTGTCTAATTGCAGCACAGTTCATCCCAACCAAGCGCTCTTGGGATCAACAGTAGCTGCTATTTCTGGTCCCTCTGGAAGCACCTGCATATTTATCTAGCCTGGAAAAGGTAGACTCTGATGTTTTATGCTTTAAACCTCTTTAAAATTGGTGGTGGGCTGAGTAAAATTGCTAACTTTGTGCTTCAACACTGTTGAAAAATATTCCTACTCTCTCCAATGATTCCCAATGGAACTGGTTCACCCTATTTACATCAGTCTAAATTTACATTGTAAGTCCAGGGAAACAACCCCAACATAAATTGAGACCAACCTGTATATTACTATTTTTCATTCAACAGTCTTAATCTCTAAATTATACTATATTGGTATGATCCTCAATTCTAAAATTTACTTTGAACTCAAGGGAGCACGTGTACACACATACTTTGTCCACATAAGATGTGGCATGGGGATCTGTGGTTAGTTCATATGCCTGCATTACAGATTGAACTCTGGGAAAGTGTGTTTATTCTCATCTGTAATTTAAACTTCCTGGTAACCTTGATGACACTGCCACCAGCCAGATGGTTTGGGGTGTTGTTGTTTTTTTTACGTACCTGGGCAGCATCACATACAACCTATCACAACTGTCCAGTCACATTGTTTCATACCCCTGTTAATCCTCACAGTCTATTCCCACAGATGAGATGAGCAAAGCACCTACTTTCTTAGGAGAATTGTTTTAGCTTAGCTTGGAGAGGAGGGGTGTATGTCTTTTCCCCCTTACCATTTTACACATTGGCACCTGCATCTCTGTGCTAGGAATTCCTTTATTTAGATTTTTATCATAAAAGGCATTCTGTATCCACAGAAATCCACACATTTGACACATAGAGTGGAAGACGTGCACACATACCAGTGGATCAAAACTTCTAGAAAGTGCACCCTTCCCATAGTCTTGGGTCTCTGCTACTCTAGTCTGGGGAACAGGCTTTCTCCTCTTTAAATATTGCTTGCATTCATAAATTTTCAATAACTGCTTTTATGCAATGGCTTTGTCTCATTAGGATCATCCCTGGATCTGTTTTGGCATGGTAGCCTGATCATGCCCTAATCAGGACATGCCTAAAGCTACTATTAATTTGATAATGTGCATGGGGGTGGGATAACATTGCTGTCCTTTGTCATGTCTGTTTTGATATTTAGTCAAGCAAACACCATAATTAAACAAAGCAATCAAATGTTGCTTGTATAGCTATATCTTGCCAATATGAAACATCTATTATAATTTAGTTGGTAGCTATCATCATTGAGATAAATAAAATAAAATAACACATTCAACAACCATCATAAACTATGCCAGCTAATGCAATGCAATTCTTATATAGAATCATGTTGAAAGCAAAGGACATGCATATCAGCTTATTTAAGTGATTTCATCTTTTGCCTGATTTATTGCCATGGCAGAAAACTTCCCTGCACATTCTGCAGACTCTGAACATGTGCCCTTGTCAGTGCATGTGAGGTCACAGATATTGTCAAGGGCAATCTTTGTCAGTTATTGAAATGAGAACTAATTTGACCTAATCTAACTTGACAGACAAAATGGTTCATCGGTGAAATAAGTCATCTCCAGAAGCTGGTGTTAAAGATGAAGAGGGTAAAATGCATCACCATTTAATCTGCATGCAGGCTGTAACAATCGTGGTTTTTAAAGAATGTCCTATCTTTTCCTCCTCCCCCACCTCCTGATTACAGATTTCATGTCCAACCTCTGCTAAACAATGAAAACAGCAAGGCAGGAGAGGTTCAAGGAACTTTATTTCATTTGTTAACTTGAAAAACCTTGATGATAGTTAAAATTGTTATCAACCAAAACATGTAGGTGATGTTGCCTCTTTGTTGTCCCATTGTTACAGCACACACAAAGTCCCTGATTATTCATAGAATCATAGAATCATAGAATTGCAGAGTTGGAAGAGACCACGAGGGCCATCCAGTCCAACCCCCCTGCGACACAGGAAATCTTGATCAAAGCATCCTCGACAGATGGCAATCCAACCTCTGTTTAAAGACCTCCAAGGAAGGAGACCCCACCACACTCCGAGGGAGTGTGTTCCACTGCCGAACAGCTCTTACTGTCAAAAAGTTCCTCCTCATGTTGAGGTGGAATCTCTGTTCCTGGAGCTTGCATCCATTGCTCCGTGTTCCAGTCTCTGGAGCAGCAGAAAACAAGCTTGCTCCATCCTCAGTGTGACATCCCTTCAAATACTTAAACAGGGCTATCATATCGCCTCTTAACCGTCTTTTTTCCAGGCTAAACATACCCAGCTCCCTAAGTCTCTCCTCATAAGGCATCGTTTCCAGACCTTTCACCATTTTAGTTGCCATTAAAGATCATTGTTTGAAACCTTGGAATGTGGGTTAGTACAGACAATACTAAGCTAGATGGACTAATGGAATAATAGAACGATAAAATCTTAGAGTTGGAAAGGGCTGCAAGGACCATCTAGTCCAACCCCCTGTCACGCAGGAATACACAAGTAAAGCATTGCAATTTTCCCCCCTTCCTGAGCTGGCTGAGTTGGTCTTGGTGGTGGTGAGTTGGTCTTGGCAGAGTCCCCTTGACTTGTTATACTTAGGTACTTCAACATTCATGCTGAGACTACTCTATCAGGAGCAGCTCAGGATTTCATGTCCACTATGACAAGATGGATCTGTCCCAAATAATTTCTGGTGCCCCCCCCCCATGCTGGAAGATACACTCTAGACCTGGTTTCCTACACTGGGTGAAATGCTGAGGAGGAACTTATGAGGAACTTCCTTTCGTTCTGTTGTCATGGACTAATCACTACCTGAGAGTGTTTAGAGTAATTGAGACTTGGAGCCTTTGTAGGGGTGGGTGGCCGATTAAGCAATTAAGATAGTCCATCCAAGGAGGCTTATGGATTCTGATTGATTCCTGATTACTCCTGGGGTGTTTCCTGTTGCCTTGGCAGGTGATCCTGTTGAAGCCCTGGCTGATTTCTGGAATAAGGCAATGGCCAAGATGGTGGATAAGATAACTCCTAAGCATTCCCTCCCACAAAATGGTGCCAAGCAATCCCCTTGGTTCACTGGGGAGTTGGAGGGAATTAAATGAGTGGGACTGGATAAAGCTCATTGAAAAGCCCATGCCATGGTGGTGGTAGCACTAAGAAATCATTCTCCTATGCCACTGTGGCATATGCCCAGTGTCATCCAGTGGAGATGTCTCGAGTGGTCAGGAGCCTTTTATGCTCTGCCCCACAGGAGCAGCATGCACACACCACTTGGTAACCACTTTGAAGAATTTGCATGACACTTTGCAGATAAAATTGCTCAGATCTACTCCAACTTGGATTCTGTGGTTGATACAAGTCCAATGGACATAATCTTGGCTCTTACTTGTCTCATGTAGTGGATACATTTCAATTTGTGCAGCTTGAGGTTGTGTGCAGGGTCCTTGGAGAGGTGAGAGCCATCACATGTGCACTGGATCTTTGTCCTTCCTAGCTTATAAAAGCAGCCAGAGGGGCACTGGCTGAGTGGGTGATGGGAGTAGTGAATGCCTCATTGCAGAAACGCAGTGTTGTCTAAAAGAAGATGTTAGTGAGCCCACTATTAAAAACAAACAAACAAACAAACAAACAAAAAACCCACCTCCCTGAACCCTATTACACTGGGTAACTACCAGTCAGTCTCCAACATTCCTTTTCGGGGCAAGGTTCTGGACTGTGTGATAGCCTCCCACTTTCAGGAGTTGCTGGATTAAATGAATTATCTAGATCTATTTCAACCTGGCTTCAGAACTGGTTATGGGACAGAGACATGGGGTCACACCCCTGTGAAATCTTGAGTTCATAGCTTGGGTGTTCTCCTAGACTCAGATCTGTGTCAGGATGCCCAGGTTTCAGGAGTATATTTGCACAGCTAAAACTGGTACACCAGCTGCCCCCATTCCTTGAGATGTCAGATCTGCCTATGGTAATTTGGTTATATCCTGCTTGGATTAGTGTAATGCACTCTACATGGGGCTGCCTTTGAAAATCATTTGGAAACTTCAGTGTGTCCAAACTGCCAATCAGGATGCTGACTGAGGCAGGTCATAGGGATCATATAATCTGCTTGCTGAAGCATGTCAAAGCTCTAAGATTTGCAAGGGAAGGCTTTCTCTTGTTCCCACTACAGTCACACTTGGTGGCAGCTCTCAAGTTGTGCCACTTCCTTCCTTAGGAGGTCCAGTTGGCCCTCTCCCTACTTTCTTTCTGCCAGCAGGTAAAGAGCTTTTTATTTAAGGAGGCATTTGGTTTTTAATATGCTGCAGAAGATAGAGCTTTTAATGGTGTGTGTGTGTTGTGTACCCAATGCACTGGGTATAGTCAATTTCATAGAAAGTATAGAACATTTGGTGGGCAACCATGTATACCAAATGGTCTGATTTTTTCTGTGTGGGTAAAAGCTGTGGAAGTCTTCCCTACAAAGAGTTCATCTTGAGCCAGACTCTTCGCTGTATGTATCTGCAAGTGTCTGTGCATAACTAGACAAACATTTCTGGGAACATGCCTGCTCTGGTAACTAACCTATTGTCTGAACTAGGAGTTAATAAGGATATGAACAAACATAGCATGTTTAATGAAATTTCTCACATGATTTAAAGTTAAGAGATCTTTGTAATATTGCAGGATGGAACCCATAAATATGAGATTATTCTGATGGCATTGTGTTTTCTCATAGTGTGTGTGTGTGCGTGCATGTGCGTGCGTGCGTTAATCTACTACTGGGCATGCTGCATTGTATTTGCTATTTTATGCTTTCTGTATTACCACCTAGACAGATTCATTTATTATGCTTGAGAGCCACTCTCCTTCCTGTTTTTTCAGGGTGTAATTCAAAATTGTTGTTTGTTGCTGTGTGCCTTTAAGTCGTTTCTAACTTATGGAGACCCTAAGGTGAACCTATCTTGGCAAGATTTGTTTAGAGGGAGTTTGTCCAATAACAGCAAAATAGTCAGTTCATCATTCAGATGCATCTAGTTCTCAGTTATTTGCACTGGCCATGCTTCCTTATCTCTCCCCCTTTGCCCCCTTTTAAAAAACTTATCTGTCTGCAATAACTGACCATATAAAGTGAAAGAGGTTAAAATAATCTCACCCCAATCACTGCTGAGTGAGTTGGATTTTCTGTACTCTCCCTGTGATCATCTATCTCACCTGTAAAGAATGAAGATGTTCTATAAAGGGCGAATGCTGAATGCCGTGCTCTTGAGTTATGGGTCATGAAAGAAACCGAATGCTTGCCCTTGGGACATGAGCTTTCTCACATGTAATATATTTTCCAAAAGTGCAGTGTGCTCATGATTTGTGAATGTCTGTAAACTCAGAATTATTGCTACTGCTTCAGTTTGGTTCAGGATTTCTAAGCAAACTCATAATATCTCTGTAAAATATCCATCTCACTGTTTGTAGCCCTGGCTCTGTATCATTCTCATGCTCTGGGTACTTCTGCCATAGGTCATATGGGCAGTTCATCACAAAAAGAACCAAACAGCTGCTAATAAACTACCTATTTGTGGTTCTTGGGTGCCCTCTATTACCATAGCATCTTAAACAGCTATCGTTTGCAACAGCCCCATGAAGTAGAGAAATGCTGCCCTTGTAATTTGAAGGAAGTGACCCAAGGCACAGGAAGGTTAAATAACCTTTAAGCATATCCAGCAAACTTCACTGGAGCATGGGCTTCAAGCAATGGTACAAAAAGTAGAACCCAAATGCTAAAATAATAAGAACACTTGCATCACTCCCCCTTTCGTAACACAAACATATTCCTGTCATCAAAGGAGGAAGTCTCCCACACTGCCCAGATCTCTCACTTGAGAGTGACTACCCTCAAACTTTATGTACTATCTCTTGCACTATATACACAATATTCCCAGCTTCTGATTTGTTTTCATTTTCCAGGTTTGCCTTGATAGAAGAATCCTGGAAAACATTAGGGGATTACCTCCTATACTTCTTTGATAAGAGTTAATGTAAACAGTACACGAGACATAATTTTCAAAGAGACATTATGACAAGGGTTTTCCTTGGGTTTTCTCCAGGCTGTGAGGTCATGTTCTGGAATAGTTTCTTTCTGATGTTTCACCTGCATCTGTGGCTGGCATCTTCAGAGAATGGTTGGGTAGGAGTGTATGTGAAGTTTATATGCTATGAACCCCTGTTGGGGAGTGTATGCAAATTTGTATAATTGAATGGTTAGTTTCTGGGTATAGAAATGCAAGACTCTTTAGTGTCTGTTTGGCTAATGGTTGGTTGATGGACCATTGTCTGCTGGAACTCCCCCTGTCCCTGGGTGGAATTCCTTTGTAAGTGTTGAGTTTTGTTCACAGCATATAAACTCCACATATACTCCTACCCAACCATTCTCTGAGGATGCCAGCCACAGATGCAGGAGAAATGTCAGAAAAAAACTATTCCAGAACACAGCCTCACAGCCCGGAAAAAAACCAAGGAAAATCTATGGATGCCGGCTGTGAAAGCCTTCAACTTCACATTATGCCAAGGCATATATTAAGAACTGGCATATACTTAAAAAAAACTCCTGCTCATCTAAGCTTTTTTGCTCCATTAATTAGGTTAGATTAGGAAAGTGGCATTCCCTAATCATGGTAGCTTCTGCCTCTTCCTTAAAAAAAAATTGAACATTTTAAAATGCATTAATAATTGTAGAATTATGTGAAAAAAGAAATAGAAATAGAAAATAGAAAACTAAGGTACAATAAAAAAATTTAAAAGTGCAGCACAAAAATAGAAAATGGAAAGAAAAAGAAAAGGAAAAGAAGAAAAAAGTTACTTCTGATCTTCTTTTGGCAGTTATATATGCATATTCATCTCTCTCTCTCTCTAAAATTACATATTCCTTTCTTCTCCAATAGTCTATACTTTCTAATTTTCAAAACCAAATATTACCAGATCATTTTTTCCCCTGAAAAAAAGTAAAGCGTTTCCATTCTTTGAAAAATGTGACTAATGATCTTTCTCTAGTCAAACCTGACAGTTTATCCATTCCTGCTAGATCTGTCAGCTTTCACAGCCATTCCTCCATGGTAGATAGTGTTGGCATCTTCCATCTCTACACTTAAAACAATCTTACTGCTGTGGTCATGTGTTAAAATAATTTTCCATGACTTTTTTTTCCAGCTGTGCATTCATCAAACCCAAAAGAAAAAAAGTTAATTTCTCTAACACCAAGGATGCATCATTTGGGAAAATTATATTTAAGATTATGTCTAAAATTATGTTTACGGAGGAAAGGGAATGGCAAGCATAGTCAGGTGATCCCATGGTCAGGAATACTAATAGAGAAGGGGGTTCAGGTGGATGGGAGTTTCTTAAAAATGATCTATTGAAGGCACAATTTTAAACAGTTCCAATGAGGAGGAAAAAAGGGGAAGTGTCTAAAGAAGCCAGGATGAATGTCTAAAGAACTTTGAAGTGAACGAAGATTTAAAGGGGATATGTACCAGAAATGGAAAAGTGGGGGAATCACCAAAAAAGAATTCAAACAAATAGCCAGCACATGTAGGGAGAAAGTCAGAAAAGCTAAAGGGCAGAACTCGCTTAGGCTTGCTAGAGAGGTTAAAAACAATAAAAAGGGGCTTTTTTGGTTATGTCTGTAGCAAAAGGAAAAGCAAGGAAATGGTAGTACTGCTGCATGGAGAAGATGGCCAAATGCTAACAGGGGACAGAGAAAAGGCAGAACTACTCAACACCTTCTTTGCCTTAGTCTTCTCCCAAAAGGAGAACAGTGTTCAACCTGGGGGAAATGGAGCAGATGATATAGTAGGGGAAATGCAGCACAGAATAGGTAAAGAGGTAGTTCAGGAATACCTGGCCAGTATAAATGAATTCAAGTCTCCAGGACCAGATGGACTTCATCCAAGGGTCCTAAAAGAACTGGCAGAAGTAATCTCAGAACCACTGTCAATAATCTTTGCGAACTCCTGGAGAACAGGAGAAGTCCCAGTAGACTGCAGGAGGGCAAATGTTGTCCCCATCTTCAAAAGGGGGAAAAAGAAGACCTTATAATTACTGCCCAGTCAGCTTAACATCAATACTAGGAAAGATATTAGAGCAGATCAGTAAACAAACAGTCAGTAAGCACTTAGAATGGAATGCCGTGATCACTAAAAGTCAACACAGGTTTCTCAAAAACATGTTATGCCAGACTAATCTTATCTCTCTTTTTTTTTTTACAGAATTACAAACTTGGTAGATAAAGGGAATGCTGTGGATGTAGAGTATCTTGATTTCAGTAAGGCCTTTGATAAGGTCACCCGTCATATACATGCAAACAAGCTAGTAAAATGTGGGCTAGACAATGTGACAGGTGGATTTGTAATTAGGTGACTGACCGAAACCAAAGGGTAGTCACCAATGGCTCCTCTTCATCCTGGAGAGAAGTGATTAGTGGGATGCCACAGGGTTCTGTCCAGTGCTATTCAACATCTTTATCGATGACTTCGATGATAGAATAGAGGGTATTCTTATAAAGTTTGCGGATGATACCAAATTAGGAGGGGTAGCTAATACCCAAGAGGGCAGGATCATAATTCAAAATGACCTCAACAGATTAGAGAAATGGGCCAAAACTAACCAGATGAATGTCAACAGGGAGACATGTAGGATACTACACTTGGGCAGTAAAAATGAAATGCACAGATATAGGATGGGTGTCAACTGGCTTGATGCAGTACATATGAAAGAGTTCTAGGAGTCTTCATGGGCCACAAGCTGAGCATGAGTCAGAAGTGTGATGTAGCAGCTAAAAAAACCAATGCAATTCTGGGCTGCTTCAATAAGAGTATAGTGCCTAGATTGAGGGAAGTAATAGTGCCACTCTACTCTCCTTTGGTCAAATGTCACCTGGACTACTGTGTCCAGTTCTGGGCACCACAATTCAGGAAGGATATTCAGAAGCTGGAATGTGTCCAGAGGAGGGAGACCAAAATGGTTAAAGGTTTGGAAGCCATTCCCTATGAGGAGTGGCTTAGGGAGCTGGATGTTTAGCCTGGAAAAAGAAGGGTAAGAAGTGACATGATATCCATGTTTAAATATTTGAAGAGATGTCATACTGAGGATGGAGCAAGCTTGTTTTCAGCTGCTCCAAAAACAAGGACATGGAGCAATTGACTCAAATGACAGGAAAAGAGATTCCACCTTAACATTAGCAATAGCAATAGCAATAGCATTTATATTTCTATACTGCTTATCAGTGCAAAGCAGTCTCTAAGAAGTTTACAAGCTAATTGCCCCAAACAAGCTGGGCACTTATTTTACTGACCTACTGAAGGATGGAAGACTGAGTCAACCTTGGAACCCTGTCACAATGTTGGGGCTGTAGTACCAGCATTTAACCTCTGCACCACCAGGACTCCTTTCACTTCCTGACAGTAAGAGCTGTTCAGCAGTGGAATACTCTGCATCAGAGTGTGGTGGAGTCTCCTTCTTTGGAGGTTTTAAAAAGAGGCTGGATGGCCATCTGTCAGAATTTCTTTGATTGTGTTTCCTTCAAGGGCAGGGGGTTGGACTGGGTGGCACTTGTAGTCTCTTCCAACTCTATTGTTCTAAGATATTTATTCTTTCTTTTAGGTCCTGTCTATATGGTCAAAATAATACGAATATGATGCGAAAGATCGGTGATCCGTTCAAACACTCATTAGCACAAATATGTGTCATTTGGAAGTGGAGCAGCCAAATCCACTACAAAGTCCATGTACATTGCATCCGAGGCTTTGCAGGGATTTTCTGAAAAGCTCTGTATGACTTCCGAATGTGTGACCATTTGAACACTCACGTTCGCACAGATACGAACAGGCAGTACAATCTGATTGGCTGGATGAACACAGGCGGCGAGGCTAACAAAGAGAGAAAGTGGCTGTGGATGCCATGTTGCATTTTCGGCTAAGAGAGACTCCAGTAAGTTGATCAAATGGCGATCTCATACTTTTTTTATGCATTTATTTGTAAATACAAAGTGTTGCTTGTGCGCACCCTGGGAAACATTTTTTTTAATAAAAAATTGGTGGTGGCAGATTTAAAATCGCAAGTAAACCAGTCGTGGTGACCATTTGGCTGGGGGCATGCAGAGTTTAGGGGGGCGTGTGGACATGCAGAGTTTTGGCTGTGTGGACAGGATGCATTGTTGCAAACCCCTGACTTTCTGAACATTTTCAAACCCCCCCCCCTATAAACAAGACCTCGCCACGGGTCAGCGTAAGAGGGGCACTCCAAAAAAGCGATACAAGGACTCCCTGAAACAACACCTCAGGCTTGGCCAAATTGATCACAAACAATGGTCTGCCCTCGCCTCACATCGGGAGGCATGGAGACGCACTATCCACAATGCTGCAACCTTATTTGAGAACTCACGCCAAACAAGTCTTGAAGAGAAACGACAATGCAGAAAGAATCACAACCCAGAAACATCACCCAAGGAGACCTTCTGCTGTGCTTTCTGTGACCAGACTTGTTTATCTCGGTTTGGCCTTTTTAGTCATCAGCGCGCTTGCAGAAAGCGTGGGATGAGTCCTTCCTGAATATTTGTTTGCGAAGAAAAGCCAGAGAGAGAGATTTATATGCTGCCTTTCTACTGGAGTGGGACTCAAGGCAGCTCACAAATGAAATCAGTGTAAACCTCATTAAAAACATAAACACAGCATGCACCCCAAAAAAAGGCAACCTGTAATATTAACAGCCTGCTTGAACAAAAACACCTTTGCCTACTGGCAAAAGGAACATTGTAACATAATACAAATTTCAGCCCCTTAAATCACATATTTTCCTATTGATCCATCTGTATATTATAATCAAAATGCTTAACCCATTTTATCATACTCTGCTTAACTTGCTTTTCTTCGGTTTCAAATTTCAACAAAAAATTATACATTTTAGCAATTATCTATTCATCTACTATACAGATTTGCATCTGTAATTCTGACCTTTTTTAACCTATACATTGTTATATAACTGCCAGTAAAGAAAGCCATTGAAAACTATATCCCTCTATTACTAACTACTCTCTTAGTTTGATTTTATATTCCCCTTAACAAATCTTCTAGAGGTCTACATACCTTAAACATCCTTCTTTTACAATCCCAACCAAACAGCAGGCTTCAGGCAAGCCCAATCCTCCTCTTTCACTTGCATTTATTATTCTTTGAATTTGATTTGTGGTTTTTTTACTTTACCATACAAACTTAAATATATCTTTTTGCCAGTGTTTACATGGTACATCCATTGTCAAAACAGATACAGTCTGAGATAAAAATTTCTAAACAAAACAAAGCAAAGAAGGGTGACTAAAATGGTGAAAGGTCTGGAAATGATGCCTTATGAGGAGAGACTTAGGGAGCTGGGTATGTTTAGCCTGGAAAAAAGATGGTTAAGAGGCGATATGATAGCCCTGTTTAAGTATTTGAAGGGGTGTCACATTGAGGATGGAGCAGGCTTGTTTTCTGCTGCTCCAGAGACTGGAACACGGAGCAATGGATCATAGAATCATAGAATCATAGAATTGCAGAGGTGGAAGAGACCACGAGGGCCTTCCTGTCCAACCCCCCTGCCACGCAGGAAATCATGATCAAAGCATCCCCAACAGATGGCCATCCAGCCTCTGTTTAAAGACCTCCAAGGAAGGAGACCCTACCACGCTCCAAGGGAGTGTGTTCCACTGCCGAACAGCTCTTACTGTCAAAAAGTTCCTCCTAATGTTGAGGTGGAATCTCTGTTCCTGGAGCTTGCATCCATTGCTCCGTGTTCCAATCTCTGGAGCAGCAGAAAACAAGCTTGCTCCATCCTCAACGTGACACCCCTTCAAATACTTAAACAGGGCTATCATATCACCTCTTAACCGTCTTTTTTCCAGGCTAAACATACCCAGCTCCCTAAGCTCCAGGAACAGAGATTCCACCTCAACATTAGGAGGAACTTTTTAACAGTCAGAGCTGTTAGACAGTGGAACACACTCCCTCGGAGCGTGGTGGGGTCTCCTTCCTTGGAGGTCTTTAAACAGAGGCTGGATGGCCATCTGTCGGGGATGCTTTGATCAAGATTTCCTGCGTGGCAGGGGGGTTGGACTGGATGGCCCTCGTGGTCTCTTCCAACTCTGCAATTCTATGATTCTATGATTCTATGATTCTACCACCAAAATTCTCCCACACAGTAACATATTTAATTTCTCCCATCTTAACATATCCTTCTTAATCTCCTTCGATGTCTTAACATAATTATTTTCAAACAGCATACAATTCACATTCATCAAAACAATGCCCAAGTATTTAACTTTCTTCTCAGTTTTAAAACTAGTTTGTCCATCAGCTCAGCTTTATTTTGTACATCCATATAATCTTCATCTCTAATCTTTTGAGTAATATCATCACCAGGATCTTCTAAAATCATTCCGAATCCCAAACAAAAACCTCCCTCTCTCAAGCTCAGCAATGGCAAATTGTCCAGATCTTTTCCTATCTATTCATTCTCTCCTATAGAATGGCTAAGCTTATTCTCAAAATTTGCAGTAAGTCAGCAATGGTTTCAAACAGCTAAAAAGCAGGAGTGATTTTTTTCCTGACAATGCTCACTATTTACCATGCTAGCTGAATGGGAAGCAAGGAAGAGAAGGATGGAAAGTTAATTATTACTTCCCTAACAATGACAGATGTGGGGAACTGAGGACCAACAACACCTGGAAACAGGTGTCCCTGTAGAGGATAGATGATCTGCAAAATGATGATGCTTCTAAACATATGCAGAGTACATTTTCTCCACACTCCACACTCTTAGCCAGTTCAGCCCTAAGACCTTGAAGCCCCAAGACTATCTTTGGCAGGCAATTCCTTCATTTCTGTATGCTTTGCTCCTGAAAAATATAGGAAACAAACAAGCAAAAAAGTCTTGCAATATTCATTGAGCCAAATGCAGAATGTGGAGAATTTTTCCTCTGGTTTTTCAACCCTGAAAAGGCACAATAGAAAGTGAAGGAGTGTCTCTCCAATCTGCCCTAAAAACACTGAATAAATAAAATAAAATTATAGACTGAGAGAGAAGGAAAGGAAAGGCATTTGGAGTTATCGCTGCTGCTTCTGGCCATGGTGTTGGATTTCTCTTCCACTTCAGAAGAACAACCTGGCATTTGAAAAAGAATAGCAACTGGAGAGCCTGTATGTGTATATGTGCCTGCACTGGGGGCGGGGATGAAAGAGGGGGCTTTGACAGATATTAGAAAGAGAGATAAAATGTTTTAATCGTAGCAGGTGCAGCCACAGCCACAGTAGACTGTGATGTACTGAGAACACATGCTCGCATTCACTCAATAGAAATTCTTTATTGGTAAGGAAACATGTGTCAGGAACATGAAACAAAGCCGAGACTGAATACAGCCAGCACAAATCTCCAGATAAACCCCCACAGCGTGAGGATGGTGTGTAGGGAGGTGGAACAGCCCGGCCTGCACCTAGAGAATTGACCTTGAGCCGCGGTGGAGAGCAGCGTTCCCAGGCCAACAAGGCGGGCTGGCCCATCTCCAAAACTCCAGGGGCCTAGGCAAGGGAAACAGGCCAGAGGCAGCCTCATGTCAGGGTCCTCCATGAATTCCACTCTCAATTCCAGAATTCAGGGATGAGCCTGACATACCACCCCCCAAAGAAACCCCCCCTTCAGCCCGCCATCTTAGGAAAGCGGGCATGGAACTTTCATAATAAGCGTGGAGCATTCACATGTTCAACATTGACCCATTCAGCATGGCCCAAGGGCAAGTGTTTCCATTTCACCAAATACTGCAAACCCCCCTTGTGCACCCGAGAGTCCAACACATCAGATATCTCAAAATGCTGATCTTTGTCGACCAGGATAGGACGGGGTACAGGTCCTGGGTCTGGATGATGGCGATCTGGAGGGCACGCCGGTTGAGCAAGCTAGAATGAAACACAGGGTGGACATTACGGTACAGCTTAGGCAGCGATAGTTCAAACGCCACAGGGTTTATCACCCTAACAATGGGAAAAGGACCAATGTACTTAGGCCCCAACTTCTTCTAAGGGTGAAGGCTCTTAAGGAACTTAGTAGACAAAAACACCAAGTCCCCTACAGTGTACCCTAGGGCGGGGTCCCGTTTTTGGTCAGCATGATGTTTGTAGCGTGCTTTTGCAAAGTTCAAAGCCGATACAACTTTTGGCCAAGCCTCTCTAATCTTTTGACTCCATTGGGTCACTGAGACCGGGTCCTTTGAAGCCCCTTCCCCTAAAGGTAGAGGATTAAAGTCTTGCCCGGAAACAACCTTAAAAGGGGAGAATCCAGTACTCTGGTGAGTGGCATTGTTATATGCGACCTCTGCAAAAGGCAAGAGGTCCACCCAGTTGGATTGCTGAAAGTTGACATAGCATCTCAAATATTGTTCCAGAACCTGATTAGTACATTCGCTCTTTCCGTCACTCTGTGGATGATGGGAACTGCTTAGCCCCAACTCGACTCCCAGAAGTTTTGTGAACGCCTTCCAAAACTGGGAAGTGAACTCAGCCCCCCCCCCGGTCAGATACTATCTTAGCAGGAATCCCATGCAGCCTGTAAATGTGTTGCAGGAACAATCTGGCCAACTGGGGGGAAGTTGGGAACTTCTTACAGGCCACAAAATGTGCTTGTTTTGAGAACATGTCAGTCACCACCCAAATAACAGTCTTTTTCCTACTCTCAGGCAGCTCTACTACGAAATCCATACTGATGACCTCCCAAGGTTTGGACGGGGTAGGCAAAGGCAACAGCAAGCCTTTTGGCTTTCCCGTCCCCCCTTTCGCCATTGCACACATGGATCACCCTTTGACATACTCCTCCACCTCCCATCTCATTTTTGGCCACCAAAACAGCCTCTGAGCCAAATGCAAGGTCTTAACATATCCAAAATGTCCAGTACTCTTAACATCATGGCATTGCTTGAGAATGGCAGACCGCATGGCCTCTGGGACATAGAGGCACTCCCCCTTCCAAGCCAGGCCCTCCCAAAGGGCCACCTCCCCTGGGTGAGCCAAAAAAACATGGGTCCTTGGGGATGGCTGTCACCATTTGGGCTTGCCACCCACCCCCATCATCCTAGGAAGGGGAGGAAGAGGGTGGCAATGCAGGCGTGGCTGGGGCCCCACTGGAACCTGAGCTCCCCGCTGCTGGGACAGCATTTCCAGTTGCCTTAGGGTCTAACCTTGGTTCAAAGAGGGGCTGGCTGGGGCCTCCTGACACTTGGCCTTGCTGCGCGTCAGGACTGCCAACCCCAGGTTGGAGGGGGAGAAAAATGTGTCAACCGCCTCCTTCTGTTTGCTGTCATGTTGGGGGAGTCTGGACAAAGCGTCAGCTAGGAAATTCTTTTTTCCTGGGATAAACTTCAGGGTGAAATTGAACCAGTAAAAGAAACTGGCCCACTGAATATGTTTGGGGTTCAAATGTCTCGGGGTTTTCAAAGCTTCCAAATTCTTGTGATCTGTCCAAACTTCAAAAGGTTTGGAAGATCCCTCCAGCAGGTGACGCCAAGTCTCTAATGCCAGTTTGATTGCACCCGCCTCCTTTTCCCACACAGGCCAATTTCGCTCAGTCTCATTAAATTTCTTGGACAGGTATGCACAAGGCCTAAGCTCCCCCTCCCCCCCGTTGCAACAGCACCCCTCCCATTGCTACATCTGAAGCATCAACTTGGACTACAAAATGTTGGGAGGGGTTGGGGTGCTTAAGAATTGGTTTACAGGTGAAAAGTCTCTTCAGCTTATCAAAGGCCTGTTGGCATTTGTCAGGCAACACAATCTTTTGGGGAGGCTTCTCTGCCTTCCCCGTTCCCTTTCGTTTCTTTTCACCCACCCCTTTGGTTTTCAGCAGGTCGGTCAGTGGAAGGGCTACTGTAGCAAAGTCAGCCATGAATGACCAGTAAAAGTTAGCAAACCCTAGGAAGCTCTGCAGCTGCTTCCTGGTCCTAGGGGCCTCCCATGCCAGCACCCCCTTTACTTTTTCTGGGTCCATTTCTATCCCATTGTTTGAGATGCGGTATCCCAGGTAATCTAAGTGGCTCTGGTGAAATTCAGACTTTGACATTTTTGCATACAGATGGTTCTCCACCAATTTAGTAAGCACCTTCTTCACCAGTTTCACATGGGATGTGTAATCCTCAGAATAAATCAGTACATCATCTAAATACACCAAGACCCCCTTGTACAAAAATTCTCTTAGTACATCATTAATTAGGTTCTGAAAAATTCCTGGGGCTCCACTTAATCCAAAAGGCATTACCAGAAATTTGAAAGCCCCCAGGGGGCAATTGAAAGCAGTTTTCCATTCGTCCCTTTCCTTGATCCGCACCCTGTAATAGGCCTCCCTCAAGTCCAATTTGGTAAATATCTTCCCCTTGGCCAAATGGGCCAGTATGTCCTTCATCAATGGGAGGGGTATTGATTACAAATGCTGAACGCTTTTAGGCCCCTGTAATCTTGGCAGAGGCGAAGGGTCCCATCTGCCTTACGCTGGAACAAAACAGGGTCCCCAAAAGGTGAGGTCGAGGGCCTGATGAAGCCCTGAGACAAGTTTTTATCTATGAACTCCCAGAGGGCGTCCATCTCAGCTGGCATCATGGAATAAATCCTGGGTTTGGGTAGCGCAGTTTCAGAAAGTATCTCAATGGCACAGTCAAAGGGTCAGTGGGGTGGCAAAATGTTGCACTCCCTCTCCTCAAATACAAATTGCCATGGCTTACATTCCACTGGTACTAAAGCGGTTCTGCAGTTCTGCACATTGGCCTCTAGTGGGACCCCCCAGGGAAGCTTCTCCCACTCCATGCTCCTGTACACACACAGGCTCTGAAAAAGTTACTGTCTCTTTCACCCAGTCTATGATGGGGTTGTGGAACTTCAGCCAGTTTTACCCCACCACTGCAGCAGGAATGAAACCTGGGGCTATCACAAATTGAAGGTCCTCCAGATGATTCCCCATTCTCATGTGTACTGGACCAGTCATTCGGCTTGCAGGGGCCCCCTTCATCATCCCTCCGTCCATTTGAGACAGCCACACTGGTTTGTCCAGCTTGATAGTGCTAATGTCAAGCTCACTGACCAGGGAGGGGTGAATTAGTACTTGGGTACATCCACAGTTAACCACTAACATTACTTTTTGGGGGACCCCCCTTTGCCAACCCCTAACTTGGCTTTTATAAAGAAGGGGCCTTTCACCCCACTCACCACAGCACTTGGGCACCCTTCAGGATTAGCCCACCCTCGGGTGCTTAGTAGGGCAGGCTGGAGCTGTTTCCCACCGGCTCCACGTTGGAAGAGTAAGATCCGCTGTCATGTGGTTCTTCCGAAGACTCCCCTGCCACGTGGCCTGGTACCAAGGTGCTCACCGCTGCTTTAGGCTTGGGCTTGGATGTGGTCTTCGGGGCCGTCGGTTTCCCCTCACTCCTCTGGGGCTTCTTGGCTGCCATTGGTTCCCGAGGGCTCCTCTCTGGGCATTCGGCTATGCGATGGCCCCCTTTTCCGCAGTGTAAGCACAAGCATTTCCTCATCTTTCGCTCCCTCTCCGACTCCCCTGTCATGGTTCCACCTGGGCGGGCTGCTTTACTTTTCTTTCCGGTAGACCCAGTGGTCTTCCCCTCGGAACCTTGCTGGCGCCGAGCCAGCTTGATGCTCCGTCTCAGTGTCTCCACTTCTCCTGCAAGCCATACCCACCCCAAGAGGGTCTCGGGGTTCCCATGGAACAATGCCCATTGGAGGATGTCTGCGTTCAGGCCATCCTGGAAGAACTGTACCTTTATGGCCTCCGTCCAGTCGGGCACCTGACTGGCCAGGCAGCGGAATTCAGTGGCATACTCCCCCACGGTCTTTGAACCTTGCTTCAGTTGCCTGAGGTCCGCACAGGTCCTTCTCACTCTCAGGGGGTCTTCAAATTGGGCCCACAGAGCCAGCAGGAACTCATGGGAGTTTCCTAGATCTGGGCCTCCCATATCATAAAGCCCCACCAACCACTGTGCCGCCTCTAGCTGGTTGGACACATACTGCACATTCTCAGCCCCGTCTGGAACTCCTCATCCCACTGGGACATAAACCCCTCCACCTGGGTCAGGAAGTACGGCAGCTTCGCCACATCTCCATCAAAGGTCGCCTTTAAGTCTCTGTGCTTTAGGCCCCAGGGTCTTTCCCATGGCTCGACCAGTCCAGCCCCTCCAGGGGGGGCTGGTCCAGGAGCTGGCGGGCCAGGAACCTCAGCCAGCATGGCAGGGACCCCTGCCCCAGGTGCCGGGGCAGCCGCTGGTTGAACTTGGGGAGGCTGGTCCCCTCCAGGGGCAGGTGGTGGCTGTGGCAACCTCTGCAGGATCTCTAGGAGGCTCGTTTGCATCATCCCCATTTGCTGCTTCAACTGCTGGACCTCAGCTCCTACTTCTGCCAGCGAAAATGCACCCCTGGCTCTCGGTGCCCCTCGGCCAGGGGCCTGTCCCACCGATGGGACCGACGTTCCTCCCAGCTTCGGTCGCCTGGCCATGGCCAGCTGGCTCCGAGGGCTGTTCCAGCTCCTCACTCTGGAGTGCAAGAGAGTGGCAGGCTGCCCCTCCCCACGGCTTGCTTGGCTCCCAGCTCCATTAGATCGAAGGGATGAGTAAACCTCCCAGCCCTCTGGCGGGACCGGCTCGCGTCTTCTTCAGACACTCCTACAACATCCCCTGATGCGCCGGCCTCCTCCCCCAGGGCCCCGGCTCCCTGGTCACCACTTGCAGCCAGGTCTTTCTCCATCTGGGTTCCAGCCTCCACATCTTCTGACATTGCGGGTAGAACCTCTCAAAAAGGATTAGGTATCGAAGTTTCGGCTTACTGTGATGTACCAAGCACACACGCTCACATTCAATCAATAAATTTCTTTATTGGCAAGGATTCGTGTGTCAGGAATACGGAACAAAGCCGAAACTGAATACAACTGAAACAAACCCCCAGATAAACCCCACAGCACGGGAAAGGCATTGGGGAGGAACAACGGCCCGGCTTGCACCTGGAAGAATTGACCTTGAGCCACAGTGGAGAGCAGCGTTCTCAGGCCGACAAGGTGGGCTGGCTTCCCTCCAGAACCTCTAGAGGCCTAGGCAAGGGAAACAAGCCAGAGGCAGCCTCATATCAGGGTCTTCCATGAACTCTACTCCAAAGCCCAGAATTCAGGGATGAGCCTGACAGCAACCATGGCAGTCTCCACTCCATATCCCATCCTAAAGCCAGTTTGAAATGGATCTAGATAATCAGTTTCATCCAAAACAGCTTGGAGTTGGGAAGCAACCGTCCTCTCGATCACCTTGCTTAAAAAAGGCAGCAAGGAGACTGGCCTCTAGTTGTTCCTGTCCAAGGGGTCCAGGGAAGGCTTTTTCAGGAGAGGCTTAACCACTGCTTCCTTCAGACAGGGTGGAATGGACCCCTCCCTGAAGGACGCATTGATAATATCCCTAAGGAGTACTCTCAATGCGTCACCCCCTTGGGTGGCCAGCCAAGATGGACAGGGATCGAGGGGACAGGTCATCTTCCTCACGCTACCAAGGAGCTTGTCCACGTCATCGGTACTCACAGATTGAAGCTGATCCAATAAAATTTCATCAATGGAATTGCTGGACACCTCATCTATAGATTCTGTCATAACACTGGCATCTAAGTCGGCTCTTATCCGAGAGATTTTATCTGCAAAGTGGATATTAAATGCGTCACAGCAGCCCGTTGTTGGGTTGAGTAAGGGGTTCTGCACAGGTGGAATCTGCGTCAGCTTCCCCTTCACCCTAAACAGTTCTGCTGGACGGGACTCTGCAGACACAATACGTGCAGAGGAGAAAGACTTCTGGGCTGCACATATCGCCTCTCGATAAGAATCAAGGAAATTCCTATGACAAGTCTTGTCGGATAAGGGTCGAGTCTTCCACCAGCCCGCTTCATCTTCCTAAGCTCCTCTGAATACCAGGACTTATGGTTAGGAGAAGGCTGGAAAGGATGTTTGGGAGCTATTGTGTTGATAGCCTTGGTGAGGTCGGTGTTCCAAATATTAACCAAAGCTTCAACAGAATCACCGACGTTACCAACCATTAACCCCTCCAAGGCTTTCTGGAATCCAATTGTTCCATTAGCCTTTGAGGGCGGACCATTCTAATAGGTCCACCACCCCCAGTGGGGCAGACTGTGGCTCTTAGCTCCATCTTGACCAGGAAATGATCTGTCCATGACAATGCGGAGGTTTTAATAACCTCTGCCCACAGATATTCCTGTTCCGTACTAAAGGCCGTATCAAGGGTATGACCTGCACAGTGAGTAGGCCCGACAACCAATTGGGATAAGCCCATGTTTGTCATGGATTCCATGAACTCCTGAGCTGCGCCAGTTAGATTTAGCAAGCTGGTCTCGAGTGGGATGTTGAAGTTGCCAAGAACTAAAAGTCTGGGCGATTCCAGCAACAACTCTGAGACCAGCTGTGTTAGCTCGGTTAGGGAGTCTTTTAGACAACGGGGTGGCCTGTATACTAACAGAATCCCTAAGCTATCCCTGAACCTCAGGCTTAGGTACATACACTCAATGTGGACTGTGTTCTGGATAGGCTTCCTAGTCAAGGTTAGATTGTTTTTATGAATGAGAGCCACTCCGCCCCCCCCCCGTCCACTTTTCCTTACCTGCTCACTAACTGAGTACCCAGCCAGTAGTGCCTACGCCCAAGTCACAGCACTGGCCTCTCCCAGCCAGATCTCCATAAAGCATGCCAGGTCGGCAGCCTCATCCAATGAAAGGTCATGGATAATATGTGTCTTGTTTTTAACTGACCTGGCATTGCAAAGGAGCAGAGTAAGGGTCTGTGGAATGGTTGGTGCGCTCTCCAATTTATTCTGGGAAACAGAGTGAACTGAAGGCAGGATAGATATTAAACATTGATCCTGCCTTCTTTTGTAACAATTCTTCACTCTGTTGCCGCCATACCTTCCTTTCCCCCACACAACCTCAATTCCCGCTCCCAGATCACTCCCAGCCCCTGGTAGGTGTTCCTGGGGTGGGGTGGTGGAATGACTTTTAAAGCCAGTCACTCCCCAGCTCCCTGCTCAGCTGCCTCAGCTGCCTTTACCCCAGTATAATGGGAAGGAAGGCTTCCTCACAGTCCTCCAGAGTCTTCTGGCTGGCTGGCTGGTAGAAGTATTCTCTATTTAGACCAAAGGTGGACAGTTATGCCCGCTCTGAATGCCCCTTTCACCCTCTACCCCTTCACCCACACAGAAAAAGCCTCTGGGGATGGAACTGGCAATTTACAAGCCATTTCATTCCACTGGCCATTTAAAAGTCTGAAATAGCTTTTTTAAAAAAGGAACAGCAAATGTACAGGTATAATTAGCCATTTTCATGCCAAATATGTGCACTTTACAGACCTTGATGTAGAGCCTCTGGATTAACAAATTCTGCTTGAAATGGTTGAGATTGTATCATAACACCTGAAGAGCCAGTATCTTCACATGAGGAAAACTAAACTATGTAACACCCTGCTACATGAAAATAATTGTGGCAAAGAATCTAGCAATTCACAAGAAGGATTAGGTATCAATATAAAATATCTGCAATTGCCAGTATGTTGATTAGTCTGCGGAGGCAACTGGCCTCAGTTCTGTATCATAGTAGTGCAGGCAAGAGGGTGCACATGGGAATCAGGAAAAACATGGGGTTGGAGGTATCGTAATGGGAAACCATTGGTTTCATTAAAATAAAAAGTATCTGGATTCTGACTGGATTCTTCTAGTCTTAGAATTGGATCCAGACTTAATAATCATTAGACTTCTTGAAATCATTCACTAAGTCTCACTGACTGACAATGAGTGTCTCAATGACTGACTTGGGACTTTATCAGACAAGTCAAATACTGCATCATAAGGACATCTAATGATTGCAAAAGGGCACATGTACCAGATGACATTGAGTACCCAGCTTGTGGGGGCAATTAGCTAACACACATTGGAAACTGCTTAATGCAGTGTAGATGTGTAAATAGCTATTGCTTAAAACAATTTGTAAGCCGCTCTGATAGCCTTGTGGTTGAAGAGCGAGGTATAAATAAATAAATAAATAAATAAGTTTAAAACATGTATTTTTTATTGATGGCCCAAGCCATCAATCCGCCATGCCGATTTGTTGCTGGTATTGCCGACATTTGAATCCCTATGCCATTGTACTCACGTGAATGCAGTGTGAATGGCTGGACCGGCCAGAACACTTCTGGGTGAGATTGTGACATCCAGGTAGGGGACACTCTTTTTATGACACACACACACACACACACACACACACACATTTTAAAGAGTGTTTTGGTGCTTTTCTGGACGTTTTGTGACTTTGTTTTTTGTTTTTTGAATTTTCCATGCTAACGTCTTCTTGTGAGATTTGATGAGATTTTAAACCAGGAAGTGAACAGAGCTCCGTTCACTCCCCGTTAGTGCCTGGGAAGCCTCTTTAATGTGAAGAAGGTAAGGTCTGGTTGGGGGAGTTTTTTTGGCAGCATAAAAATGTCACAATTTATGCCAGCAAAAGAACTTTTGAGGAAGGTGGTCTGATAAAGTCCTAGAAGTCATTGACTAAGGAGTTCTGCCCTGCCACCTCCTCTCCTGTTCCTGTAATGGAATGGAGGTAAATGTTCGCACACTTACCTCCATTCTGCTGCAGGAACAAGCATCCTCCCTCCTTGCCCAGTCAGCTGTAAATGCAGCCATCATAAGGCTGCTTTTACGACCGGCCAGGGGAAATCCCGCTCATTCTCTCTTGAGAACGAGTGGGAAGGAAATTCAAATTTAAAACCCCCCAGCTGTCAAATAATTTTTAAAAAAAGCATTTAAAAAAATACAAGTAACCTGGGAAGGGGAGTGGGAAGAGTGGCACTTACCTGGATGTCCTGATCATGGCAGGAAGTGCCTTCCACGGAGCTCCTCCCCCATCCCTATCATTCCAGAACAGGGACGAGGTCCTATTTGCACACCCGTGATTCCGTTACAGAAACAGAACTGGGTGGTTAATGATGACTTCTGCCCGTAAATAAAATATCATGGGGAGAAAACAGGATAGAGACACTTTGGGCACGGAACAGGGTAAATTGTCTGAAAGGAAAATCTTTCAGTGACCCTGTTTCGTTTCTGTTATGCGATGATTTGCCTATGTGAAAATCTCCTAAATCTTAGTTATTTCAATAGGTCTACATTGATTTGTGTAACTCCAGAAAGAATTCTGAGGTGAAAATGTGGCCACCTACAAATGACTGAACATTGTTTGGAATAGAATGTGTGCATGCCATAAGATGGAGGGAAATCCCAGAGGAAAAGTAGTGTGTTATAACTGACAGCTTAGCATTACTTATGACAGTTTCTTTCATGTGCGCTGGTCTTTGATTATCCTATTTTTTTCATTCATCTATCTCTAGTACCTGCTGGTTTGGTCTTAGCCTTTTCTCTCCTAGTTGGTGGGTTCCTGCTCTCACATAACATGCATGTTAGTCTTACCCCTCAACTCTAGTGTCAATCATAGGAATAGCCAGTCTGGAATATGAAGAGGATGGGAGAATACAAAAACTTAAAGATTGCTCTGCACTATAGGAACATTATAAATGAACAACAAATCTGTAAACTGGAAGTGAAATTTTGTGTTAGAATTGCCAGCTTTTCAGCTAGTAACTATGGCTTTGCCTTTAACAGACGTTTGATGTGCAAATATCCATAACAAGTGAACTTGTTTAGTTCCAAGCTGTGAAAATCTGGATTAGGCAGTTCTTTTATTATAGCAACAAGCCCTAGTTGTGGTTGCAGTATGAATTCAAGTGCTTCCATATGTATTTAATTCAATTCAATAGGGCTAATGAATGCATATAATGTAGAGAGCCAGCATGGTGTAATGGTTTGATCATTGGACTATGATTCTGAAGACCAGTGTTGAAATCCCCACTCAGCCATGGAAACCCAGTGGGTGGAATTTGGCAAGTCTCATTCTCTCCGCCTCAGAGCAAGGCAAGGACAAACCTCTTCTGAACAAACATTCACGATAAAACCCCATGATAGTTTCACCTTAGGATTACCATAGGTCAGAAATGACTTGAAAGGCACACAACAACATAGATATAATGTCTTCTTGAGGTAACTCTTCCAGAGTTAGGATCCAAATAAATGTCAGCACTTTTTTAAAAAGTAAACAATTTCACTATAATATCACATTTAACAACTGAATACTGTAAAGCTTTGGACTTTTTTGAATGTTGATTTACCGTGCCAGAAGGCTCCTAACACTCATGATGCTGCTGTGTGGCAGGGGCCCCGTTTCGTACGACGCCATCCTCCTGCCTCAATCAACCATTGCAGTTCTGCGAGAGATTGGAGGCAGCCCATTGCCCATGAATAAAAGTTGCCCGTGAATAAAAAATGGCCAAATATGGCACACCTGCCTCCAATCTCTCGCTTTACTGAAACAGCGTTGTATGAAACGGGCCCCCTGCCATGCAGCAGCATCGCAAGTGTTATGAGCTTTCTGGCATAGTAAATCAATGTCCAAAAAAGTCCTTTGTCTAAAGTAGTCTATCCAAAAGAGTTTGGGCAGGTGACAATAACTTAAAAGAAAACTATCAATAAAATATCTATGCAAAAGTATTGTGCTTTAGGGATGTTAAATCTAAAAATTTTCTAAGTTTTAAACAGTGTAAAATGTTGAAATATTAGGAACAAAGCTCAAATATGATCTGTTGGTTAACATGACTTTTTTTTCCTCTTTATGTTGAAAGAACAAATATAAAATGGGAAATTGACACACACATCAATTGAATACATGTATTTTTGTATTCATACATGCATCTTTTTAGTCAAACACAAAATATACTGTACATTCATCTCTGCGGAAATAATGAACAATTAAATAACCTTTTGTGCAGTAAACATAACACAGTTATAATGACAATGAAATTACATGCAGTAACTCCTAACGAGGGTAGGAGTTTATGAAGAATGAGTTGAAAAAAAGCACAGTGCCAAACATGGTGCTCCTCTGGGGCAGAGCATGCAAGGCATTGGAAGACTAAATGAAGTCTTCCAAGGTTTCTTCCAAGAAGAGAACTAATATACAAAGACATGCATGGTATGCTGCATATTTCCTCCCCTGTTGTGCTATGACATGTGATCAAAACAGCACTTACAGAACAAAAATGTAGAGAGGATGTGGATTTAAGAACCGAGACTAAGTGCGCACAGTCCTCAAGGAGAAGAGAGAAATGGAAAATTTGAATTCCATTAAAAATAGCATAGGTGGGTATAAGAGGAGGTTGTAAAACATCCTTCCATGATGGTATAGGAGCCAACCTATAAGTGCCTCTGACACTAGCACAACTGCTACTACAAGAACAAAATGCCCAGGATCATAGCTGCACTTGGTTGAATAAGACACACCAATTTACTATCAGCTAGAGTTTAAAAGTCCTTCATATTATTACCTTTCTCAATCCCCTCATACTTTTCTAATGTACACATTGGACTTCATCAGGTGCAGCAAATATGGCGTCATAACGATGCTTAATGATCACGAAAGGGCATCCCTTCATGATCATGTCTTGTCAAAAAGCTGTTTGTTTTTTTTTAATTGACAGACCAGACTGTCAATATTCTGCTTTTTTGTTAGCATTTGAAACTTCATGCCATTGAGCTCTCGGGAATACAGTGTTAATTGTCAGAATACTTCCAGGTAGGGGATGCTCTTTTTATGACCCCCCCCCCGGTGTACTTGGGACCTTTAAAGTGTGTTTCTGTGCTTGTGTAAATGTCTTATGTGTTTATTTTGCCTTATTTTTTGAATTTGCCACACTCATGTCTTCTTGCAGTGAGATCTCAAATCAGGAAATAAACGGAGCTCTGTTCATGCTCTGTTTATGCAGGGGCTGTCTCTTCAATGCAGTTCAAGGTAGGTCTGGTATAAGGGGGTTCTTTTGCTGGCATAAAAATGTTTCAAACTATGCCAGCAAAAGAACATTTCAAGAGGGAGGTCTAATTGTTTGAGCATCTAGCTCTAGAGATATGAGTGTTTTTCTGACCATTTCATCTTCACCAGAAGCGTGCAATTTACCATCACCTTCTCCAAATGTACTATATTCTTCTTTATGAACCTGCCTATGTTTTAAGATCTTCTAGGGAGGCCCTTCTCTCTGTCCCACAACCCCCACAGGTACATCTGGTGGGAACACAATAAAAGACCCTCTCAGTGGCTGCTCCCAGGCTCTGGAATTCCCTTCCCAGAGAGACTGGACTTGCACCTTCTTTGCTATCTTTCTGCAGGTGAAGACCTTCTTGTTTTGGCAGGCCTTTGAAAACTGATTCCTTAGGGGAATGGGCCTCATATAAGGTACTGGATTTTCTATTTGCTGATTTCTTTTTAATAGGTTTTTAAAACAGATTTTAATTATTTGATGGTTTCATTACATTTTTAGCTTTTGTATGTTGTTAATTTTTAGCTATATTTTTTTTAACTCTTCCTTGCCCCTTCTCAGAAGGATGTAAGTCTGCAAAGGCTTGATGTTAAATGCTGGCTGATGCTGTGTAAAAAAAAAAAAAAAAAAAGCAAACATCCCTTCAGAATGACTGTTTGGCCAGAGCAAGGGCTGTGATGTTACTAAAATCTCCTGTCCACCCTTTTTCATATGGAGGAAGAGCCAGCTGAAGCCTGTCACTCTGAACACTTAACAATTCAGGTTTAAATTTCAGCAAGTGCTTTTGAAGCTTTCAGTAATATCAGAGAAGGGTTGTTGCCAGTTGTCTGTTATTCTGTTACTAATTCCAGCCTGGCCAGGTGTTTGGCCTCCAGGCAAGGTATGGGATGCTCCTGAATACCAAATCTCTTTGTTGTATATTATCTTGTTAACTAAGCTGTCATGAAAGTTCCCTGTGTGTGTATGTGTGTGTGTGCATGCGTGCATGTGCGTGCTTGTGTGTGTGTGTGCGTGCGTGCATGTGCACACCTGCCTACCTCTCTGTGTTTATCAAATACAGAGCTTGATCCAATTACACCTCTGCTTAATCTGCCACACAGTCCTTCAGTAAAATGAGCCTCAAGAACCAGTTAAAAATTGTGTGCCAAATATAATATATTCTGGATGATAAAACTAAGTCTGCTTCTACACTGCAGAAACAATCCAGTTTGGCATCACTTTCACTGCCATGGCTCAATGTAGAGAATTCTGGGATTTGTAGCTTTGTGAGCTATTTAGCCTTCTCTGTCAGAGCTCTGGTATCACAACAGACTACAAATCCCAAGATTCCATAGCACTGAGCCTGTGATGAACTCGGTCAATTCCCAATCACTCGAACAATAGACATTAGTTCTTGGGGTTGCCCTGGACCAAGGTCCACTCTAAAATGTCGGCCTTGAATCCATCCCAAAAGTACTAGACTTTGGTGGCTTCTGTCCAGTCCGGGATATGACTTGCCAGCCATTGAAACTCGATCACATACTCTGCTACGGGCCGACTGCCCTGGAGCATTTGTTGCAGCTCCATTTGTGCTCTCTCTTGTCAGAACGGGTCTTCAAAGCGGGCTCATAAGGCCATCATGAAATCACCCAGACTGTCTAGCTTGGGGGCTGCCATGTTGTACAGTCCCACGAGCCACTCTGCTGCCTCAACCTCAAGTTGGCTGGACACATACTGGACCTTCTCCTCCATCTGAAATGCACCTTCCCATTGTCTCATGAATCATAGAATCATAGAATCATAGAATCATAGAATTGCAGAGTTGGAAGAGACCACGAGGGCCATCCAGTCCAACCCCCTGCCACGCAGGAAATCACAATCAAAGCATCCCCGACAGATGGCCATCCAGCCTCTGTTTAAAGACCTCCAAGGAAGGAGACCCCACCACGCTCCGAGGGAGTGTGTTCCACTGCCGAACAGCTCTGACTGTCAAAAAGTTCCTCCTCATGTTGAGGTGGAATCTCTGTTCCTGGAGCTTGCACCCATTGCTCCGTGTTCCAGTCTCTGGAACACGGAGCAATGAAAGTGAATCCTTTCACTTGGGTCAGGAAACAGGGCAGCTTCTTAGCCTCCCTGTCAAACGTAGCTTTCAACCCTCGGTTAGCCAGTACATGTTGTGGTTCTACCAGTGCTGGGGATGCTGGACGTCCTGGAGCCAGGGCTACCAGACTGGGTCTGGGTAGAGTGGGGACCACCTCACCTTCCTCCTCCAGTTCCTCCTTGAGCACCTCAAGCCCTGCAACATCTGCTGCTGCCGCCACTGGTGGAATCATGGTCGCTTTTCCCCAGTCCATGGAGAGACCTCCTCCTGGGGGTCCCATCTCTTTTTGGCCCAAATAGCCTAGGATCTCATTCAGACAAGTTTGGATTCCTTGCAACTCCCTCTTCATGAACTCCATGTCCATCTCTAGGTCGATATGGCTTCACCCTGGCATGGTGTATGGCCCATTCGCTGGTATGTCCCATCTCTCGGAGCCTCTGGAGTCTCACCCTCATTTGTCGGGACAAGGGCACCATGCCCACCTGTTCTTCAGTACAGCTCCCATCTCTCTCACTGGCATAAAGGTGAACGAGGAGACCATCTCCTCCACAGCCTTGGCCTCCTCATGTCGGGTCTGCACACCTGTCTTATGGCGCTCCCATTTCCAATCAGGTTTACCTTGGGAGGCCTTGCCGCCACTGTCACCCCCCTACTTTGGTGGTTTCCATCTTGTCTGGGACCAGATCCCCAGGCACACTCTCCCACACCTGCTCATTGGTTCCCTGGGACATTTCACACCAAGGATCACTGCAGGGACAAGTCAGAATTATCAAGCTGTGATGAACTTTGTCAATTCCCAATCACTCAAACAACAGGCATTAGTTCAAATTGCTTTATTGCAAGCCAGTGGGTATGCACAGGATCAAGGCATTGACAGTTCTGAGACAAAGGTGCAAAAAGCTCATTGTTAGTATGGTATGTTTCTACATTTCAGTTTCCCTCACCCACCTGGCTAATTGGGACTGTCTGTACCATGCTTTTACTCTCTAAACTTTCTCAAGGGAAGCAAGCTTAGCTTCACAGTAAATCACAACCACCACATTCCAGCCCAACCAGCCTCCCATAATGCACTCCATTCATGTCAGGTCACTGCTGGAAGTAAACTACTAACAGCCCCATCAGTGCTAACTAAAACTATAACATAGCAGCAGGCTAACAGCAGAGACCTGACAGAGCCATGGAAGTTAAAGTGGTGTCAAATTGGATTATTTCTGCAGTGAGGAAGCTATCAAGGGAATGAATTAGCCTGGATTAGCCTAAGTACTTCAGATTTGGTCCATAAAAGCAGTACTGCTGAGGTGATGGTGCCTAGGATCACATGGATTATGCTGGGTTCTGATCACACATGCAAACACTTCACAGAGCCACAGTTTTCATAGCTCTTTCGACTGGCACAAATCACAGCAGCTGGATGCCAATCTCACATGCAGTCACTGGTTCATACAGCCTATACCTGCCTGCAATCCTGCCTGTCTGAGTCAAGATTGTACCAGCAGCTCCCCTTTCCTCCGTGGGGCCACTACACAATTAGGGCTGCAGACTTTGTGTACTGGTGTTTTGTGTGCAAAATTGTGCTAGAATAGGTAAAAATCCAGTACGGTGCTCAAGATATCACCAGTCTGTACTGTTCATCTATTTGGACAGAGCACTGATCCCTGTTCATGTCAACAGGCCATCAGTATTGTCAAAGTTGGTACTCTGAGCTACTGTTTGCCAGGGAGAATCCAAACATGTAGCCCATTATTGCAGGAAAGACTGTTAAGGGATAAATTACTGTTACTCTTAAGATCCACCACTGCCTGTCTTCCCATCAGAAACTAATGGGGAGGAAAATCTTCCCATTTTCCTACATTTATCTTAAATATGCAATCAATAAAATAAGCTCTTAGTTTATTTTTGTACAGTGGTCCAGAAAGAAAAGCAGATTTAAAATATAAGAAGACCTTCTCATTACAGCAATAAAACTTTCATATATTAAAGGCAAGAATCCTGTGACTCTCCAGGTGTTGTGCGACCACAAGTCACATCAGCCTTAGCCAGCATCGCCAATCTGAGTCAAACAACATAGGAAGGGTCACAGGCATCCCACTCTTGAATTACATCTGGTAATTTTACCAGATTTGATTTAAATCTGGTAAATTTACATTTAGTTCTGGGCACCACAATTCAAAAAGGATATTGACAAATTGGAGCGTGTCCAGAGAAGGGCAACTAAAATGGTGAAAGGTCTGGAAAGGATGCCTTATGAGGAGAGACTTAGGGAGATGGATATGTTTAGCCTGGAAAAAAGACGGTTAAGAGGCGATATGATAGCCCTGTTTAAGTATTTGAAGGGGTGTCACGTTGAGGTTGGAGCAAGCTTGTTTTCTGCTGCTCCAGAGACTGGAACATGGAGCAATGGGTGCAAGCTCCAGGAACAGAGATTCCACCTCAACATTAGGATGAACTTTTTGACAGTAAGAGCTGTTCGGCAGTGGAACACACTCCCTCGGAGCGTGGTGGGGTCTCCTTCCTTGGAGGTCTTTAAACATAGGCTGGATTGCCATCTGTCGGGGATGCTTTGATCAAGATTTCCTGCGTGGCAGGGGGTTGGACTTGATGGCCCTCGTGGTCTCTTCCAACTCTGCAATTCTATGATTCTATGATCATGAGACTTCAAAGGCAGAGGTTTCATGTCCTGGTGCTACTGAAGACTGGATTAAAAAATAAGTTTCCACATGGAAGAGTCACAGGGAAGAACACAATAATAAATTATTCATTCTTGAAGAAAAACAGTTCTGTTGGGACTCAGAGAAAATGTATTTATCAATAAATATTTGACCACAGCAGAAGTCCAGAATGCCTCAGTAAAGCAGTGACAGACAAAACTCTCAGGAAGCATCATCATAAAATTTTCATCCTGTCCAGACTCAACTATGTTTCTTTACAGAGAACATTATATCATATTATTCTCTTCCTACCTGTCCCCTTCAAACATTACTCCTACACGCCTGCTACACACTTTGCCCACAATGAAAATTAATAACCCAATTCCTTAATTGGAAATTAATCCAAACATAGCCAAAAACTATTACCTGGACCATGACATCCAACCCACCACTGGCTGATTAAATCTGGGACCAGTCTGGAACATTATGCTCTGCAGTGGCCCTGGATTGACTATGATGGCAGCCACACACACCGGGCTGAATCTGAGGAAGTGTCCCCACCTCCGCCTTACCAGTCAAGAAACTCCCTGTGGGAACCTGGCCACTGGTAACGCTTCTGCTGAGGTCAGAACAGGGCACCCAGACATAGAATCATAGAACTGTAGAGTTGGAAGAGACCACGAGGGCCATCCAGTCCAACCCCCCTGCCACGCAGGAAATCTTGATCAAAGCATCCCCGACAGATGGCCATCCAGCCTCTGTTTAAAGACCTCCAAGGAAGCAGACCCCACTACGCTCCGAGGTAGTGTGTTCCACTGCCGAACAGCTCTTACTGTCAAAAAGTTCCTCCTCATGTTGAGGTGGAATCTCTGTTCCTGGAGCTTGCATCCATTGCTCCGTGTTGCTGTCTCTGGAGCAGCAGAAAACAAGCCTGCTCCATCCTCAACGTGACACCCCTTCAAATACTTAAACAGGGCTATCATATCGCCTCTTAACCGTCATTGGTGCCCCATTCTGATCTCAGCCAAAGCAATGCCACCAGCCAGGCTTTAACAGGAAACTGCTTGGCTGGCAAGGCAGCAGGAGCAGCTCCAATGGAGATCCATCCCCTTCCCTGTGTTGTTCAGCACAGCGTAAGGGAGATGATGCTACATTTACATGTGACAACTTGACTGGGCCAAACTGGACCCAATCCAGCTGTCCAGACAGCAACATTTTATTTATTTGTTTATTTGTTTATTTATTTATGATATATGCTGCCTTTCTTCCAAAGTGGCACCAAAGCCAGCTTCCAAGAATTTATTGTAAACAATTACAATAAAATTTAAAACAGATAAAATCATAGATAAAACATTTTAAAAGTATTCATCTAAGTGTATCTTGATTTCAGTAAGGCCTTGGACAAGGTTCCCCATGATACTTTTGCAAAAAAGTTAGTACCGTAACCTGTGGGCTAGACAATGCAACTGTTAGGTGGATTTGTAATTGGTTGACTGACCAAACCGAAAGGGTAGTCACCAATGGCTCCTCTTCATCCTGGAGAGAAGTGACTAGTGGGGTGCCACAGGTTCTGTCCTGGGCCCAGTGTTATTCAACATCTTTATCAATGACTTGGATGAGGGAACAGAGGGCATGCTTATAAAGTTTGCAGATGATACGAAATTAGGAGGGGAAGCTAATACTCCAGAGGACAGGATCAGAATCCAAAATGACCTCAACAGATTAGAAAGCTGGGCCAATACTAACAAAATGAATTTCAACAGGGACAAATGTAGGATACTACACTTGGGCAGTAAAAATGAAATGCACAGATATAGGATGGGTGACACCTGGTTTGATGGCGGTACATGCAAAACGGATCTAGGAGTCTTAGTGGACCACAAGCTGAACATGAGTCAGCATCGTGATGCAGCAGCTAAAAAAAAGTTAATGTGATTCTAGGCTGCATTAATAGGAGTATAGTGTCTAGATCAAGGTGCCACTCTATTCTGCTTTGGTCAGACCTCACCTGGAATACTTTGTCCAGTTCTGGGTACAACAATTCAGGAGGGATATTGAGAAGCTGGATATGTGTCCAGAGGAGGATGACCAGGATGGTGGGAGGTTTGGAAGCCATGCCCTATGAGGAATGGCTTAGGGGGCTTAGCATATTTAGTCTGGTGAAGAAAGGGTTGAGAGGGGACATGATAGCCATGTTTAAATGTTTGAAGGGATGTCATACTGAGGGTGGGGCAAGCTTTTTTTTTTTTTTTGCTGTTTCAGACAGAGCAATGGCATAAACATTAGGAAGAACTTCCTGTCAGTAAGAGCTGTTCAGAAGTGGAATACACTGCCTCGTCGTCGTGTGGTGGAGTCTCCTCCTTTGGAGGTTTTTAAACAGAGGCTGGATGGCCATCTGTCAGGAATGCTTTGATTGTGTATTCCTGCATGGCAAAGAAAAGCCAGAGACTGGATAGCCCTTGTGTTCTCTTCCAACTCTATGATTCTATCCATTTAAAAGCCCTCCTGTTTATAGATTATATATTGAAAGTCTTCTTTTAAAAAGAACCCAAGGTCACTCCAGATTTTCTGGAAACCCTGGAGTTTTCCTTGACCTTGCTTAGTTCGGAGCAAAATCAGGTTAAGGGCAAAAAATTGTGGTTCCTCCCAGAAGTAGCTGTACATTATCTGGACTGCCAGCACTGGACTTGAGGTGATTCTGCATTTTTATTTTTATTTTTGCCATTGTAAACAAGCCCCCAATCACATTTAATGATGATCACCCAGCTAATAATTCTTGCACTTCAGCTGAGAAATGGTCATAGGATGAGATGAATTAGACAGGTGAATGTGGCACTGCTATTAGGTTGATTTAACTTTGCTTGGCTTTAGCAATCAAAAGTACAGTGAGTGCTTATGGGAGGAAGGGAGTAAAATGTAAACTGTGTCAGAGAAAACAGCAGATACAAGTGTGAAGATGTTGAAAGGATTTATGTTGGGAAGAAAAAAGGGACAGTGTTAAGTGTGTGGGTATGGGGTATGGGCACATCTACCACATTGGATTGGTACTTGCTTTGATTTTTTTTTTAATTACACCCAGAAATAATTTGCAAAGTTTTCAAGAGGGAAGCTGTAAGTTTAATGCAGCAAAGACAAAAGGATATTTGCAGACTATACCCCATTTCATCAGATGCATGGAGAGTTGCCTCAATTGGCTGATATTTCTCTCTGGCTTTTCTTCACAAACGAAGATTCAGGAAGGACTCATCCCACACTTTCTGCGAGCACTCTGATGACTAAAAAGGCCAATCCGAGATAAGCAAGTCCAGTTGCAGAAAGCAGAAGTTCTCCTTGGGTGATGTTTCCGGGTTGTGATTCTTTCTACATTGTTGTTTCTCTTCAAGACTTGTTCAGTGTGAGTTCTCAAATAAGGCTGCAGCACTGTGGATAGTGCATCTCCATGCCTCCTGATGTGAGGCCATCATTGTTGGTGATCAATTTGGCAGAGCCTGAGATGTTGTTTCAGGGAGTCCTTGTATCGCTTTTTTGGAGTGCCCCTCTTACGCTGACCCGTGGCAAGTATATAAATATTTATATACATGGTTGGAGGGAGAGGATGTAGTGAAGGAAGAGGAAATTCAAATGTAAAAAGTAGAGATGTTTATCATTACTGTAACCATTAACAAATGACAATTGGGTGAGAGAATAGAATAGATGAACTGCTTAGCAGGTAGAATTTGATAAAAAGTCAAAAGGTACTGCTGGCTGGTAGAAAGTCTGGCTTAGGGACTGCCATTCCTTCCTGTTAGGGAAGGGGTTACACCCTTTGTGATGTTACCCGAATTGTGTGGGATCCACAAGGATCCCACTAGTGCCTGAAATTAATATGGGGAATATTTAATTAGCTAAAATATGGCAGTGAGAGGCCGGGCAATGGCAGGGTCTTTTGATCTATATATACCAGTAGTAATGGAAGAGATTCTAAGCCAAAATGTACAATTAAATGATCTTTATCGGAAATTAATATCAACAGCATTCATGCAAACACTCAGGCTTCAGAAGTATTTGGCTAGAGGACTAGAGTAGGGGGTTCTTGGGTGATATGATACCTATCAGAGGAGCAGAGATTTGTGCAACATAAGATTCTCAGAAATGTGTTCTGAAGGTCTCATAGCAAACCAGCAGCATGGATGAAGGAGGAGGAACTGTGGACATTTTGGTGGTGTTTTAGGGTGATATTTATATGTGATAATTCCCCTGAAGGGATGGGATTTTGATTGGAATACAATGTTTCTCAGAGTCTCCCAGGATAGATAAAGGGTGCCCTGGAAGAGTTAATGATTGCTAATGGTCAATGTGTTTAGAATTTAATAGGAGCAGGCATAATCTATTGTTGGAGAAGAAGGGGAGAGGATGAACCTGTTTTATAGGCATCAAGGACTTTGCTATCTTTGAGTGGGTTAGTGAATGACTCACCTCCAGGTGTTAACTCTGACCTGAGTATTTGATTGGAAAATTTCCAAAGGCCTCTCCCTTGGTTATATGTGGCTCCAGCCTTGATACCTGGGGGTCCCTGGTTTGTCTGCTAACCACATAGAAGGCTACATTGAACTAAATTATTAAATATTGCTAATTATGTGATATTCCAAGATGGGGATTATCAGGGTAGGTAACAGTGAAATGCTAGGGGCAGAGTGTATGAGTGTTCCTTGATCTGGTGCTGTTCCGGATTCCCAGCTGGCACCAGTGGTGAAGAGTGCTTGAGGAGAGGCTATACCTGCCAGCTACCATCTTCCCTGAGCTGATCTGACTTGGCAACAGTTATACATGCCTTAGTAACATCATGTTGAAACCATTGCAATTTGCTCTAGATGGAGCTACCATTGAAGAGTATCCAGAGGCTCTAGCTGGTTCACAATGAGACAGCTGAGCTGCTAACTGGTGCACTGAGATCATATTACTGGAACAGTAATGAATGACCTTCACTGGTCACCAGCTGCTGTCTAGGCCCAATTCAGGTTGTTGGTTTTAATTGTTAAAGCACTTTAAACCTTTAACCTTTAAACACCTTGAGACCAGCCTAAACTAGGGACAGACTTTCCCATTGTTAACTTATCTGTCTATTAATGTGATGTACCAAGAATCTTCAAGAGTGGCCATTTTGAGGATACCAGTGCTTCTGTAGACCTGTTTGATGGGTATCCAGAAAGGGCTTCCCCCTGTGTTGCTCCCAGTTTGTTTAATGCACTCACCTTGGAGTTGCAATTAGTTGCTACTCTCACTACTTGTGTGAAATTGCATCAGATTTGCCTTTTAAAATGGTTTGATCATTATGAGGACCTTAATATTTTTCTTTGCTTATTTTAAATTGTTTAATGATGTGTGTTAGCCACCAGGGCACTATTTCTAGTGGAAAGGTGGGGTACAAATTTAATAGCAACATTAGAATTAAGCAGGACCAGTTCCAATCCACAGGACACTGGGTGACTGAGGATGGGCCCACCACTATTCTCAGCAAAACCTACTTCACAGGGATGTCATGGATTAAATAGGGTAGAAAGAGACATGTAAGCTACCTGCTGTTCCATGGAGGAAAGATGAGATATACCATATCTTCTGGAGTATAAGATGATGTGTATACTCCATCTTTATACTTAAGACGTTTATACTTAAACCTAGGAAAATCTTCTCAAAAGTTGGGGGGTCATCTTATATGCCGGATAGGGTGGGTGCTGAAACTTCTGAGCACCATTACGGGCTTCAGGAAGGGCAGAGGGGTGGCTGGATGGACGGGGGGTGGCTTGCCAGCCACCCCTGCAGTTCCTGAAGCTATGATGGGGTTGGCGAGCCCCATCGCGGGTTTGGGAAGCAGAAGTTTGGCTGGCTGTGTGTGGGGAGGCTTGCCAGCCACCTCCCGTGCTTTCCCAAACCGCAATGAGGCTGGCAAGCCCCATCGCAGGCTAGGGAAGTGCAGAGGTTTGGCTGCCTGGATGGGGGGAGCCTTGCCAGCTACCTGCCATGCTTCCGCAACCCACAATGGGGCTGGCGAGCCCCATCGGGGGTTTGGGAAGCACTGAGATTTGGCTGCCTGGGTGGGGGGAGGCTTGCCACCCACCCCATGTGCTTTCCCAACCTGCAATGGGGCAGGTGAGTCTCATTGCAGATTGGGGAAGTGCAGGGCTGGCTGGCTGGGTAGGCAGAGGCTTGTCAGCCACCTCCTGCACTTCCCCAACCCGCGATGGGGCTGGCAAGCCCCATTGCAAGTTGGGGAAGCATGGAAGTTTAGCTGGCTGGGTGGGAGGAGGCTTGTCAGCCACCTCCCATGCTTCCCCAACCTGTGATGGGGCTCGTGAGTCCCATCGTGGATTAGAGAAGCAGAGGACTGGCTGGCTGGGTAGGGAGAGGCCTTGTCAGCCACCTCCCATGGTTCCCCAACCCATGAGTGGGCTGGCAAGCCCCATCACAAGTTGGGGAAGCACGGAGGTTTAGCTGGCTGGGTGGGGGAGGCTTGCTAGCCACCCCACACGCTTTCCCAACCCACGATGGAGCTGGCGATCCCCATCGTGGGTTGGGGAAGTGGAGGGCTGGCTGGCTGGGTGGGTGGGGGGAGGCTTACTAGCCACCCCATGCGCTTTCCTAACCCACGATGGAGCTGGCGATCCCCCATCGTGGGTTGGGGAAGTGGAGGGCTGGCTGGCTGGCTGGGGGGGAGGCTTGCCAGCCACCTCCCACACTTCCCCAATCCGCAATGGGGCTGGCGAGCCCCATCACAGGTTGGGGTAGTGGAGGGCTGGCTGGGTGAGGAGAGGCTTGCCAGCCACCTCCCGTGCTTCCCCAATCTGCGATGGGGCTGGAGAGTCCCATCACGGCTCCAGGAAGTGTGGAAGGGTAGCTGGATGGATGGGGGGAGGCTTGCCAGCCACTCCCCGCACTTCCCAAAGCCACGATGGGGCTCTCCAGCCCCATTGTGGCTTCAGGAAGCACGGGAGGTGGGATGGCAAGCCTCCCTGCCCCCATTCAGCCAGCCACCCCTCCACCCTTCCCGAAGGAGCAAGATCGGGCAGGCAGGGAGAGCTGACCAATCCAAGCAGCCTTCGTATACAACAACCAGCTAATCGCTGGTAAGGTACATCTCTTGCCATATAAGAGGGGTAGTCTTATATGGCAAGTATATCCCAAACTCTATATTTTAACTGGAAAATTTGGGAGGTCGTCTTATACGCCCAATCGTCTTATACGCTGGAAATAGAGTAAGTAAATACAACTATGTGAGCCTCCCCACTCCCAGTAGCCAATGTGTTCTTTTTAGAGTGCTGAGGCATTATTTGTGCATTATGCCAAAAGGGACAAAGCCCTGACCTTTTACAGCACTGGACAATTATATAAATAGAACTACTAACTGTTGTGTTGTGATGAACATTGATACAAGCTAGACCACTGTGTCATTTAGAGAAAAGGAGATTTCACATTGGAGTGTTTTTCACAGCCCCATCACACAAGACAGCCAATAAATAGGATGCCATGTATACTTTTCTTCTAGCAGGTAGTTTTCTTAAGCAGAAATATATCACTAGAGGAAATGCCTTTCTGTCACAGCTGTCTACAAAATATAGTGTTCTCTTATTTCATACCAAGAGATTGCTTTGTATTTTACATTCACAAACAATATGATAAAGAGTGCTTCATTGCTCATGAGGACCATCTCTGAGGAACTTACTAGCATAACTGTGGTGGTACTGGTGTGGAACTGCTTGCAATTATTTTAGCTTGAATGAATAGCAGTTATGCCATCTGGTGCATCAGTTGTGAGATCTTTGACAGAGGTATGAACACACCTGGGAACAAGGGAACATCTGTTGGAGCAGCATCTGTATAGTATGCGGCACACTGATAGGCAAGAATAGGTAGAATAGATGCCCTCTCATGCAAAAAGAATGAGCTCAGATTTAGGCCAAAGGATACACATATAAATTCTACATGAAACGGAGGTGGTTTGCTTTACTCTAGTAGGTAGATACCTTATATACTTCCCCTCTATGCTTGTGTGATTTTACTCCATGGGGAAAGCACTGTGTTATTTGTGTTATTATATGTGTGATGCCACCTTCAACCACACAAGCTCCCTCTATGTGTGTGAAAGGCCAACCTCTAACAACACTTGGCTCCCTCTGACATTCAGGTCATTAGTGGAGAGGCCTAGGTGTGTAGATCTCTCTCTGTGTAGATTTCCCTTGGTCCTGGAACTCTATGTAGACAGAGAGAGTATGGCTGGGAAGATCCATGCACTAGCAGGGACAGAGACACAGTTACCTAGAGCCTTTCTTGTGCCCACTTTGCCCTTTCTCACATAATGTGTGAAAGGGACTTTGATGTTTTAGCTGTTAAGTGCTAAACATGCATGTGTGAACAAGGCACCATAACTAATGGGCAATGCAGTATCATTTTGTCAGGGTTGAGGAACTCGTCTTGCCATAATTCTCTGCAACAAAACTTGGACAAAAATATACAGGACTGGGTTTGGCGGACTATTGACAAAAAAAAAAAAGACAAACCCCCACAGTTTGAAATTTAACATTGTTTTATTGCATATTTCAGAAGTTTAAGGTGTCTTGTACCAATTTTACTTTTCAGAATTCTGCTAAAGACCTTGTAAAACTACAAATGCCAGGATTCCATAGGAAGGAGTCTCAAACTAGATTATTAATGTAGTATGCATTTGGCCCTCGTCTCCTCGTGTCCTAATCCAATACTCCAGCCACTACACCACATTGGCTCTCAGGCTGGCTATGCATGTAGAAACAGTAAAATGCCATCATTCATTTTTTCCCAAAGGTGTCAGCAACTGGGCGCATTTGAACTAATGACTTACTGCTCCTCCCCAGAGCTTAGAAAAGTTACCTTTTATTACTGGCTGTGTAATATTATTTATTTTTATTAGTGGCTGTGCTGGCTGGGAAATTATGGATGTTACTGGCTCAAGCTTCTTTCCAGATCTGTTGTGGGGGGTGGAAAAAGGAGATTCCCCCCTTCCCTTCTGAAACCTTTTTCCATTTGGCCAACAGCCCATCATCCAAGACAAATGCAAGAAAAGTTACTCTGAGTCTGACTCCATTGCTGGCCTTTTTCCCTCTGACTTTCCTCTGCTGCTGCTTCCTCTGCTCTCTCCCAACTCCTGCCTTCTGCACTTTCCCGCCTAGACTGCACTCTCCCGCCATGTAACCCCTGGGCCTGCAGGCAGGGAGCCTGGAGTCGGAATCTGGGATCTGCTGCTTCAAGCAGCCCAGCCAGATGGGACAACTTTCTGTCCATTTAATCTGAGATTCTCCTGGTTTTCCAGGATTTGTGGCAACCCTATGAGGATGTTAAGTCAGCTTTCCAGGTTTTTAAGAAGGGTTGAATCTTTCATGGATCATCAGGCAGACTGAACTCTTATATGGTTGATTAGATGATCCTTCAGGGATGAACAAAGGAGTTAGAAGGTTTTGTTGTCATTGTTAAGATGACCCTAGGAATGAGAGACAAACTCCAAGAGGTCATGCAGAGCTCAGGTCATGCAAAGCTCAGGGCCATGGCTTCTTCAGTTGAGTCAATCTACATGTAATGTGGCCTTCCTCTTTTCCTATTGTCTTGTGTTTTACCAAGCTTTATCATCTTTTCTCCTCATCTTAAGCAGGAAACAGAGGAAGACATTTTTCCTGGTTTTTTATTTCTTCAAAACAAACAAACAAACAAACAACAGCAACAACAAAAAACACCAAACCCTCCTCTATAGCAACTTAGGTAGATTTTCAGCAACTCATAATGGACAGCTTCAACTGAGCAAACAAAGTGTGCAGATTCCCATCCGGTTTTATGTTGCAATAGAGAAGGGACAGGTATTCATGCCAATCCTGAACTGGTCAAGGAAAGCCTAATACTCAGACCTCACGCAACTAACAGTAGAAGAGCCTTTGTCTCATCCAGCATCAGGTCCCTCCTCAGCCAGGGAGCAAATGTACATCCAGCTTCAGCTCCATGGTCAATGATTCAACAGAGAAGCTGGAATCCAGGCTCTTAGGGGGGCATATCCATCACCCTGTTTTCTTTGAGGGCATCAATATCTCTCTATATAAAACTCTTGGGTATATTGCCTTTCCCTGTGTGCTGATTAGCTGCTCAAGAAACAAACCCAACCAATCATCACCCACATGCAAATTACCTCTCCACCCCACAATCCACTCCTGCCACTCACTCAATCTGTGGCCCAGGTTGGGACCCAGGCAGTCAACTAGCAGCAGCAGCTGCAGGGCAACTGTGATGAACTCTGGCAACAGCTACTCACAGGACACAAGCTTCCAAGAATATTAGCTTTATTGTCAGGACTTAGTTGTGACCAGTAACATGGCAAAGATGACTCTGAGAGACTGTGATGTACCAAGAACACGCGCTCACATTCACTAAACAAGCTAAACTTTATTCAGCAAGGAATCACATGTCAGGGACATTTCCAAAGCTGAAACTGAGAGTAACACAACTCTATCCCCAGATAAAACCTCACAGCATGAGAATGGCATGCAGGGAAGTTTCGGGGAGGAGGGGGGTGCCAGGCATCTGCAGGTGCTCGACCTTGGGCTGCTTTGGAGAATAATGTTCCCATTATTTGGCCCCCATCCAAACTCTGAGAGGCCCAAGCAAGGGCAGTAAGCCTAGGCCTCCACCAATTTCATGACAGACTCATCCATAAGGCTCCTACATGGATGGGCCTGACATACCGCCTCCCTAACGCATGACATCCTCCCCCCCCCCGTGGCTTAACTAGGCTTATCAGGAAAGCGGGCATGAAACTTTCACAACAAGCGTGGAGCATTAACATGGTGGACATCAACCCATTCAGCATGACCTATAGGCAAATGCTTCCACTTCACTAAATATTGCAAAAAAAAAAAAAAAAAAAACCCCTGTGCATTCGAGAGTCCAAAACATCATAAATTTCAAAATGTTGATCTTGATCCACTAGGATAGGGCGGGGCGATGATTTAGGAGTCCAACGATGACGGTCTGGAGGGCACGCCGGCTTGAGCAAACTGGAATAGAACACAGGGTGGACGTTACGGTACATTTTGGGTAAACAGAGTTCAAAAGCAACAGGATTAATTTCCCTAACAATAGGGAATGGTCCAATGTACTTAGATCCCAGTTTCTTCGAGGCTTGCAGGCTTTTTATGAATTTGGTAGACAAAAATACCAAGTCCCCAATGGCATATTTAGGGGTAGGGGCCTCCCTCTTGTCAGCATAGCCTTTGTAATGAGCTTTCGCAAAGTCCAGGGCTGCAACCACCTTACGCCAGGCCTCCTTCACCCGGGCACTCCACTGGGCCACTGGGATTGGGTCCTTGGGGGTCCCCTCCCCCAACAGCATCAGATTAAAGTCTTGTCCTGACACTACTTTAAAAAGAGATAGACGCGTGCTTTGGTGGACCGCGTTGTTATACGCAACTTCCTCAAAATGTAATAGGTCCACCCAATCAGACTGTTGGAAGTTTACATAACATCTTAAATACTGTTCAAGAAGCTAATTCAGATGTTCGCTCTGACCATCTGTCTCGGGGTGATGCAAGCTGCTCAGTCCCAACTCCACCCCCAACAGTTTGGTGAACGCTTTCCAAAATTGTGAGGTAAACTGAGCCCCCCTATCTGAAATGATTTTTTCTGGCAACATGGTGACTTGCAGTACTGGCATTTAACCACTGTGCCACTAGGGCTTGATTTGAATCAATTTGAATCTTTCTCTCTTTCCAGAGAAGAAGAGGAAGAACAGCAGTGCCAGGCCTCAGGGAACATACAGGAAACCTTGGAAGATCCAGCACATGAAGTGGCCTCTGCCAAGACTTGAAGGAGGAGGGTGGTGGTGGTAGGGGATTCCCTGCTGTGAGGAACAGAAGCTGTAATCTGCAGGCCTGTGGAATGTTTGTCTTCTTGCCAGAGCTATATGTGCGGGGCTATATCTGCAGCAAGTGCAAGTTGATGGCCCTGCTGGAAGAGAAGGTCAAGCAACTTGAGGACAGAGTATTATTTTTTTATGTACATATGCATGAAAAGAGAAATATCAGCTTTCCTGCCATATCTTCCCCAAATATTCTGGATGCTTTACCCATAAAAATGTCGAACTCTTTCTTGAGGGGATTGCTCTTCTGAAATCACCTACAGTTCTTATTCCTGTTTTGAAATTAAACAGTCCTAAGGAACCTGAATAGTATCCTTTCAAGGCTTTGAAGAAGGTGACCCTCAGTTTATATCCTGGAAAGTGTTTTTCAGTGTTCTTGCTAGTGGCCATCTGTAGAGTAGCCCCCTCCCCCCAGCGTGGGGTGGGAGTCCTCATCTTCCCTTGACTTCCATAGGAACTTGCCAGAAACGACAATCACAATATCTGCAATTTACTAAAGGCTTTATTACTTACTTTATTACTTATCAGAAACACACACTCACAGTAACTCAATAAGATTTCTTTATTAAGCAAGGAAACGTGGCTCAGCAACATAGGCAACCTAGTACAGCCTCCAGATAAACCCTTACAGCGTGAGAATGGAATGTGGGGAGGGCTGTAAGAGGGCAGCCACCTCCAGGTTCTCTGACCTTGGAGCTGCCCAGGGAACAGCATTCCCAGACCCAAATGGCGGGTTGGCTGCTGTCCAGAGATAGAGAGGCCCAGGCAGGGAGAGCAGGCCAGGAGCCAAACCCATGTCAGGTCTATTGCCAAACTCATGTCAGGGTCTTCCATGGAGTCTACCATAATACCCAGAATCCAGGGATGAGCATGACACTTACACCCAAAAGCATACACAAAAACAATATTCTGAGAGGATACAGTCTAGGTCTTCCCTTCAGACCTCCCTCCACTTAACAGGTAGTGAGAACAGCTCTAAAAGTCCTACATGGGCACAAAACTAAAGCCCTGGGTTCACACAACCTGTCTGACTATATAGTTACCTAGGCCTTCTTTACCAATAGGTCCATAGCCCCTCCAGTCCTTTCTCCATTTCCTCCCACTCTGCTTTCTCTCCCACCTGTATGCATCTGCCGCAGGTCCACTTATGCCTTCCCCTTTCCCTAGATTCCTTATCCTGTCCAGCTGCAGAAAAAGGGGTTAAGTGTTCTTGTGCTTCTGAGGCTTTTCTACTTCCGCAGGGCTGTGCAATCTCAGGCCCTTCGCCAGGTGGGGTTTCCTCCCTACCTGTCCTCTCTTCCTTTCCCCCTTTTCCCATCTGCCTTTCCCTCACTCCATTTACAACCCCCATTTCCGTCCCCCCATCCCTTCCCTTGGATACCTTCCTTCTCCGTTTTGCATCCAGTCTCTCCCCACTCAGCTCTCCATCCACGTCCTCTTCCCTTTTAACTTCTCTGCTCTCCACTCTTTGCCCGTGTCTTCCTTTGGCTTCCTCCAGCTCCTCCCCTTCCTGCTCGATGGCCCAGATCTTGCTGGCTCCTGGGGCTTCTGCTGCTGCCACCCCCCCATTCACTGCTGCAGGTCTCCTGGTTCAGCCGTCCTCGGGGTCCCAGCTGGCTCCAGGTGAGTCCGGGGTCCAGCCTGAGACCACTGTGAGCCCCCCAACAGTCCCCCAATAGTGCCACGCCATCACTTCAGCATGCAGTGCATCAGGACATGAAGTATTATGGGCTACAGTGGCATACTCAGTAGTATTACATCTCTGGACCTGATTTGTGTTGCTAAGGTCTATTCTGTGTTTCACAGGGTACAGAAGCTAGTACTACTTTTTGTCCACATCCAGACAAATATGTTGAGAAGGAATAACACAAATTGGATATCAAATGTGCCTTCAGAAGCACACCAGACACTTTCAGGCATCTGATTCCTCCTCCCTCCAGTTTAACACTAGGGTGTTGAATAGTGGTTCTCAACCACTGGGTATTCCAGATGTTTTGGACTGGAAGCAGATCACTCCACACAGGAATCCATCTTAGGTTTAAATGTCCTCCCTAGTTCACTAGGGAGCACATGCAAGCCTAATATGCATCCCTGTGTATCTGAACCAATGGAAAGGGCAACCTACCCATCTTTCAATACCTGAAGGAATGCCATGTAGAAGATGGAGCCAGCTTGTTTTCTGCTGCTCCAGAGGCTAAAACATGAACTAATAGATTCAAATTACAAGAAAAGAGATTCCACCTAGACATTAGGAAGAACGTCTTTACTGTAAGAATAGTTCAACAGTGGAATAGATTGCCTCAGAGGATGGCAGACTCTCCTTCTTTGGAGATCTTAAACAGAGGTTGGATGGACATCTCTTGAGTGCTTTAGTGGTGTATTTCTGTAAGGTAAGAAATTGGACTAGATGGCCCTTGTGGTCCCTTCCAACTCTCAGATTCAATGATTCTGTGATATCCTCCATCCAAGTCAGAAAATGGAAATATGCTAAATCCCAACTTTCCTTTCTTTGCCTTCTTCCCCAGCTGAGGAAGCCAGATTTAAAAAAAAAAAAAAGTTCACAACAACACTACAAGATGCCGATCAAGTGTTTTAATTCCATAGAACAGAAAATAATGGGTATGGAGATATTTCTCCCTCTCATATCTCAAGCTTTCATTACTATTTTATGTCTCATCTGATGAACTCTTTGAAGACAGGTGTATTATTTGAACCAAACACATACATGCTTACACAAACACGTTCTCCGCATATGCCAGTGGGGAGAATTCATGCCTGACCTCAAGTCTGATAGTCAGCTGATATGAGCAAGAATCACTACAGTTAGAGATCTAAACTGACAGTAAAAAGACTGACAAATGCATTTAAAGTGCAACTCTCTTTTGTATATGGAAAAATGGCACTTTCTGAACTCAGTAGACCAGATGCCTGCACATGTTTGATCATATCTGCTTATATTAGTGAAAAGACAATACCAAAGAGGTGGATTTCATTATTGTCAACCCAGCTCTGCCAACATTCCTTTTTTGAATGCACATACATTTACTTGTTTGTCAGGAAAGCAAAGTAGCTGCACTATGGCCTCACTGCTATTCAGCACACACAAAGTGTGGTAGGTGCCACACAAAACACAGGAACTGCAAAGTATCTAATGAAATTGCTTGCAATCTGGCAGAGGTGAATAGAGAAACAGGATCTGAGAATGATAAATAGCAGAGGGACTGACAGAAAAGGCAATGCTAGGTTTGGGTTTGGGTCCCCCTCCCAAGTGAGGTGACATTGCAGGCAGAATTTAAGGTGAAGTTTACAGTAACAGTATGGTTACAGAACAAAGAGGGAAAGTTGCTGTTTCTGTAGTACAGCTATACTTTTTAAAGTGTATGTGTTTGGTTTTTTTGTTAACTGCTTTGATTCCCATTTTGGGGCGAAAGGCAGGTTATATAGCTGATCAAATCAATAAATAATATAGAATTATAGAATCATAGAGCTGGAAGAGACCACAAGGGCCACCCAGTGCAACCCCCTGCCATGCAGGAATACACAATCAAAGCATTCCCAAATATTATTGCTTTAATATTATATTTTAATTCATTTCCTCTCTAGTATTTATGGAACTACAGTTGTCCCTCCACATTCACGGATTTGGCATTCACAGATTTAAGTATTCACAGCTTTAAAATATTCTTAAAACTATAATAATCCAAAAAGCAAACCTTGATTTTGTCATTTTATATAAGGGACACCATTTTGCCATGCCATTGCATATAATGGGACTTGAATATTTATGGATTTGGGTATTCACGGGGGGTCCTGGAACCAAACCCCAGCGAATGTGAAGGGACAACTGTAGAATGAAACCAACTGATAGAAAAACATGGTTTGGAAGGGAATGCCCACAGACAGACAGACAATTTTTTTCAGTGTTCTTGATGCCTGGAAGCAAGAGCGGCTTTCTTTGTTACCTGTAACACACATGAGTTTATGATGGCAGCAAAAAATAAAGCAACTTGAGTTTTTGAGTGGCTATGAAGCCTTTTGCAATGGCATCAGATGCTACAAAATACACACAGTTTTTACTCATCTGTCACTCTTGGTTTTGTTAACATGTTTGCTTATTCATTTCCAAGGAAATGAAAAATAAACATCTGATGCATTAGATACATTCAAGAATTCCCCTGACATTATTTTTCCATTCATTCTCATTATTAACATTCTCATTCATTTTTCAATTCATTTGTTACAACCAAATTCATTTACTATTTATTCATTTAAATAGCTTCTGTGAGTTCATATTAATTTTTTCTGACTTTTCTCTCCCCCACCACCCCTGCCACATTGAACCTGGCTTCATTCTCATTTTTTTTTCCAGAATGCCTAAGATATTAATCATTCCATTGAATTCTGGGGGCAGAATTGAATGATTTCCCTGCCAGAGCCCATTTTCAGAAAATAAAATGGCAGCTTTCAGGAGGCCTCTCCCAAAATCAGCAGCAGCTGCCAGGGAAAGTTAGGTTTCCTTACCTGAAGCAAATGAAGCAAATAATCAATCCATTCAGATTCATGTGTACTCATTCATAAGAAAATGCATGAAAGCTGGGCTTTATAGGCTCTGTTCAGTTCAAATTTTCATTTACTTCCCTGAACAATGTTCATGGTGGCGAGGTCATCATCACTTCTACATTTATAGCAGAACTTATGTGTATATGGGACTCTCTAAATACCAAATATGGAATTTTACAAATTGTAAATCTAGGTAGAACTTTCATCTGTAACTGTTTATATTCTGGTGCATATGGGACTGTAGAATCCTCAAGAATTTTATGACTGGAATGAACCTCTGAGCTCAGTGAGAGTAGAGATTTGCCTTCTTTTCATCTGCTTTTATTTAGGAATGGCTGAGAGTGTTATTCAGTGCTTCTCTGATAAGAACTTACTCAGATTTCTTCATAAATGGGTCAGAAAGAGTTTAAGTTTTTTATTTATTTTTTAAAAAATGTGTGAGAGAACAACACTTAACTATTTATCTGGTTTTGCTATGTGCTCTCAAGGAAATATGGAAGCATGGTAGAAAAAAAGGGAACAGAACAGGGACAAACCTTTATACAACACTGGTTTTCCACTTGTGGCAGCCTAAAGTCATGTATGTAGCTCACATGATTACTGTGTACTTGTTTGATTGGCTCATGAACGTAATCTAGCTCCATTGAAAAGTAACATGTTTGAGCTTAAGAAAAAAGATATGACAATCCCTTCATCAAGTGATGAACATACATGTGTTCAAAAGCAATTAAGTCTCAACTGAGCACAGAAAATCTGGCAATTCTAACCTGTGAGGTATTCAGTGGAACAGTGTAAGAGTTTGGCTTTCATAGCTGTGGGAGTCCATCAGTGAGATCTCTCTGAAAGTTTTCCTATTAAAGATGTTTTGTGTAGTGTGTCTACCTACACATAATGTTCAGGTCCATTCTGTCTACTTCCGTATGGAATTTGGGTATCACATTAAGATATACAATACATTCAATGTATGCAATGTATACAATGGTAATAATAATAAAAAAAGAGAACATCTAGTTAAATACTGGAAGCCTAATCTGACTGGCAAATCCCAAATGGAATGTAAAGCAATTGCTGATAGTTAATACTAGTTCAAATAATAAAGCTGTAATAAAATCTCATGGTGGAGCTATAAAATGAAAGTGTAATAGATTGATTCAACCAACTACTTATTGGATGTCTGAAGGACCACTTATGCTGATCATTTAATGGATGAGGCCATATCATCCACACTGAATTATATTCCTTGGCCTCAGATGGCACCAGCTACAGTACAAATAAATAGTTTAACAGGCTACAGCAGTTAAAGAAAAATCTTGACGCTAGCTCATGTACAAGGCAGTAGAGCTGTGCAGTTTCTCTCAGTTCCATGTTGTCTTTGTTCTGCAATGTTGATATCCTTTTTGTTTTGTCTCTACTTGATTCCATCAAGATTGTTGGATTTCAGAATAACAGAAGAACGTTTGGAAATAAACTATATATGGTATGTGTGTGTATGTGTGCATGTAAAGAAATCTGGATTTTAAAGGTACAGTTTCATTATGTGTTTTTGTGCAACCAATCCTTTTCTTGGATGAGATTTCATTTTCAAATGGATATTTTAATGCAAGTAAAAAAGCAAGTTGATATCTTTTCCCTTCAGTAGAAATCTGTATACAGAATTGTATTGAAATCTTCAATACTATTATTCCATCACTTTTACAAAAGTAAATAATAATTCCATATTTGGAAACACCAGAATGAAAAATAATGTCTCTAAAACAGTAGTATTGCTTCTCCCCAGTAAAAATATTAAGTGTTTTAAGGAGGAGTTTTTAAATGAATAAATAAAAGCCCTGAGTTTATTCTAGAGTTGTTTTTTCTGTTTATCTCCTATGATATGAAATTTTCATTTTTTCAAGATATACAGTATATTTTACTGATAATTCTAGAGTGGGAAGATACCATGAAGGTCATCCAGTCCAACCCCTGCCATGCAGGAATACACAATAAAAGCACTCCCAACAAATGAACACCCTGCCTCTGCTTAAAAACCTCCAAAGAAGGAGACTCTGCCACACTCTGAGGCAGTGCTTTCCATTGTTGCTACCACTCCTAATTTGATGCTATCTGAAAATGTGATGAGCATGCCCTCTATTCCATTATCCAAGTGATTTATAAAGATATTGAATAGCACTCGACCCAGGACAGAACCTTGTGGCAACCCCACTAGTCCAGTGGTTTCAAACTTTGGTCCTCCAGATGTTTTGGACTTAAGCTGCCAGAATTCCTAACTGTTGGCCAAGCCAGCTGGGGCTTCTGGGAGTTGAGGTCCAAAAGACCTGGAGGACACATTTGGAAACCCTTGCCCTAGTCACTTCTCTCCAGATTAAGAGGCAGCGTTGGTGAGCACCCTTTGGGTTCTGCTGGTGAACCAATTTCAAATCCACCTAACAGTAGCATTGCATAGCCTACATTTTACTGGCTTGTTTGCAAGAATATCATAGGGAACCTTCCCAAAGGACTTACTGAAATCAAGATATACTACATCCCCAGCATTTCCTTCATCTACCAAGTTTTTAACTCTAGCAAAAAAATTTTTTAAAAAGCATGTGTGTGAGAGAGAGATCGATCAGATTAACCTGGCATGACTTGTTTTTCAGGGGAAAAAAAAACCCTTAACTTTAGTGGTCATGGCATTTCTTTCTAAGTGCTTACAGATTGTCTGTTTAATTATCTGCTCTAGACTCTTTCCTGGTATTTATGTCAGGCTGACTAGGTAGAAATTGTTTGGGTCCTTCCCCCACCCCCTGCACTTTTCAAATGTCTTGTACATGTCCCCTTTAAATCTTAACTCAGTTGTTCTAAAGTTCTTTAAACATCCATCCAGGTTTCTTTAGATACCTCCTATTTTTCATCCTTAATGGAACTGTTTGAAATTGTGGCTTCAATATAGGACTTTTAAGAAACTCCCATCCATCATGAACTCCCTTCTCTTGTATTATTCCTGACCATGGGATCAACCCCAGTATTTCCCTAAGTTTACTGAAATCAGCTTTCTTGGAGCCTTACCGCACTCTGAGGAAGAGCAGCAAAGCAGCAAGAACATTCTGTTTTTCCTGCTGCCTTACCAAATGACATCGGCACCCTTTTGGTGTTCTCTCCTTCTGGTTGCATGAGGGACCAAGGTAAAAACATGTCTTTTTGCTAATTGTAAAAACTCATTAGCAAATAGATGCGCTTTGATCTTGGTCCCTCATACGACCAGAACAAGAGAAGACCAAACGTTCCTGCTGCTTTGCCACTTTTCCTCAGAGTGCAGTAAGGCTCTTAAAGTTTAGAATGAATATCTGACTATGCTTGGCTTCCCCTTTCTGCTGTATATCAAACTCAAGGGGAACATAGTCACTCTCACCTATGGATCCCACCACTTCCACCCCATTAACCAGGTCCTCACTGTCAGTTAGGATCAGATCTAAATAGCAGATCCTCTTGTTGCCTCTTCCACCTTATGGGCAATGAAATTGTCTGCAAGGCAAGTGAGGAATTTGTTGGGCCTTAAATTCTTGGCAGAGTTGACTTCCAACAAATATCAGGATAGTTGAAATCATCCATTACTACCATGTCTCTCTTTTCTGAATGTATGGTCATCTGTTTCAGGAAGGCATCATCTAAGTTCTCCAAGTCTGGCTTGGGGTCTGTAGTCTGTAGTCTGTAGTAGAACCACCCAAATAATATCACTATTGTTTCTCTTTCCCTGATTTTTTACTCAGATGCTCTCAACCTGGCTTCTAGGATTTAAGTCATTGATCTTTTCACAGGTTATGGAGACAACTTTCCGAAGTTGTATTTAAAAATAAATACCCGTAACCCTCCATGATTCTATTTTTCTTGGGAGCTAATGTTTGTATTGTTTGTAGTGGTGGTTTCAACTCTTGGTGACTCAGGGCTTGTCTACATTATGAAAAAAAATCCAGCATCACCTCACATTTTCCTGGTCCACAGTGATGCCACAACAACTCCGCAGCAACCCTGTTGCCATACACACAGACACATAGAGGTGACATTGTCATAACTGACCACACATTTCGCTCTGGTGAGCTCACATGATGGTGTCCACTCCACTTCCCTCCCCGCTTCCCGGTATGAATGCATCGACATAACCAACAGCCATTATTGCTTGCCTGTCAATCTACTGAACCCACTCTGGATGCCTCCCCTATCCAATCCTCTTTCCTCCTTGAGTGATCACCAGTAAGGGGGGGAACTTTAAATGTTCACACATGTAGTACACACACATAAGACAGAAAAAATATTTTATTTATGAAAATGTTAAGCCATGAAATCAATGGTGAGGAGGTAGTAAGCAAGTGAGAGAGTGAGGAGTAACTGAGCCAGCAAGTGTGCCCAGTCCCTCTTCTCCTCCCCACATCCCTTGCCCATCAGTTTTGTGTTGCAGTGAATGCATACATGCAGGTCTCCACATGAGTGAGCAAGTGAGTGAATGACTGTAGGAGCTGTTTAAATAGGTATGGAATGAAAATTGAAATGAACTGTCTTTTTGGGAGGTCATTCACTATAGTCATTCACTTGCTTGCTCACTTGTGAGCACAGAGATCTGCATACATACGTACATACACAGAAGTAAAACAAAACAAGGTGACACCATGCTTGTCAGAGCCAACCAGTCCCACCCACCAAAAATTTCTCCCCCCGCCCCCAGCTCCACACTGAAGGCACCTCAGAGCACCAACCACACACAGGATTATCTGGATTTTCTGGAAAAGTTTGGGATAAGAGGTGAGGTTTTGTTTTGTTTGTTTTTTTAAAGTGGATTACAGCCCTCAGAAATGCATTCCCTATGAATTCCTTGCGAATTGTCAAGAACATTGTGTGTCCTGATCACAGGGACTATGAGGTGGTATGGACTATTTCTCCATGCAGACAAGCTCTCTGAGGTAGCATGCATTTTGTACTGGAATCCTTACTCTTTGTAAGTAGGCAGCTACTTTCTACAGCTACTTTCCATTCTTTACTCTCGTACAGTAATTGCAATATGCTATTTGAAATATATTTTCACTTTATATAGATGAATGCAGCTCTGAACTTCAAAGGAGAAATGCAGCCTAAGGAAGGAAATCATATATCCTGCTCTTGCTTCAGATACTCTCCGGATATTTGCTTCTTGCAACATCCCAGCCATCTTAAATTTCATGATATTTTGACACAAAACTATATTTTACAATTTTACCAAATGCTGTAATGCCAATTCATATGTCAGAGCAAAGTATATGTACCAATGGCAGAGACAGAAGGGTTGCAGCCTCAAGATTTTTAGTCCTGTGATACAACATTACTTTGGGTGGAATACAAATGTACAAAAAACATATTGTGCAGTTTTTACACTACCGACCTATAACGTAGGTGACTCCAAGCAAAAATCCATATGAACAACCTACAGATTCTAGACTATATCATCCACTGGGAAATCTGTGCACTACAACAATACATATATAAAGAAATGGAATCCAGTACAGCCGCTAGATTTTTTTTTGTACATAACAGATAGATAAATGTTTCTCAGATGTATATCCTATACTAAATCCAATAAGGTTCTAGTAACAGTTTGCTATAGTGATAATATTAAAACATCTATATAATAAAATAAGCCACAAACCTTTTTTTTAAAAAAAAATAGTAATGAAATAGCCTTCTACAAGTGCTTATGCTCCCAGTGTTACTGCAAATGGTAATACTCCTTCCACAATGCCATGGCTTCTGAAATGAATTATCTGGAAGAAGTTCACGGAAGGCTGTTTTCCCTTCCTCTCCTCCCTACACCCATGTGTGAGCTCTGAAACATTCTTCTCTCTGGATGATTGGGGTGGTCCCTCTTCCTTCTCCTGTAAAACTATGTTAGGATGGGGACAGGAGGATGTTGGGGAGAGGGAAATGTTCCTTCCTCAAAATTTGTTAGTCTTTAAAGTTAGTCTGTAAGGTGGCACAAAACTCTTTCTTCTCCACACACACACTCATCCATGAACTACCTTAAGTTATCTTATTTTAGGATCCAATCCTCTGTGTAATTCATAATAATTGCGACTGGAAATACATGCACTTGCATGTTTCTGTTCATTGGCATTTTACTTTTGTTTTCAAAATCTTAAGAAAATAGGCATTATTATTTTTAACTTAACTGAGGTTGTAAGTTGCCCTAGCAGAAGATCTGATTGTCTGTATGTAACAATGTAGTCCTATTACTCATTGAAAGAGCACGAGAATCAGGAAATATCTAGCCACAGGGATAATCAATGGACAGCGAAGAGTGAGAATCAAAAGCCTGCTCTCATAAGCCCTCCAGTACTAAGAGGTTCAGAGAAACCTGTTGAGATTCCTTTTCCCATTCCCTCCTTCCTCTCTATTTGGCAATAAAAACATTAATGAATCAAAATGTAATACACATTTCTTTGCCTGGGACTCCCATAGATGTATTACAGAACAAGCCCATACTATCTTGGGATGGTGTGGGGGATAGGGAAGTGTGGTTAAAGGCCTGGAGTTCTTGTAAGTAAAAAGATAGGCTCCTCAAATATTTGAAAGGCACAGGCTTATCATTCTGGAGTTTTTTTCTGTTCCTTCTCTGTGCAAGGCCACAGATAGATAATAGAAAACTTGGAGTGGGTAATCTATATTGAGTCCAGAACAGCTAGCAAACTTGGCCTGGATCAAGGAATAGATATTCTATAAACATTATACCCCTCCTTTTCCTTCTGATGTAAAAATGACACATATAATTGTAAATCTAGAACATTTGAACAAAATCAAACAGCTGCAGATATAAGAAAGAGTAAACAGTTCATATGAAGCAATCAAACAATCAAACATAAGAACAAATGTCTTGGCTGATGCAAGATTCATAAAATGGCTCCTTTATGATATCATCATTGAGATATCTTGCACAATGGTTAGACCTTATTTTGCAACAATGAGAGTGTCATATCCCCCCTGGATTCTGGGAGTTAGAGTTGAATCCAGTACAGGCCTGACATGAGTTTGGTTCTGGGCCTCTTTCTCCAGGAATGCAACCTGAGAATGTTTGGATGTTTTCTCTTTGCTGTTTTCTCTCCCATATAACTTTATGGCTGGGGCCATCTGGTCCCCAATCTCACTCCCTCTCACCCCTCCCTTCTATTCTCCCCCCTTGCACAGCCCAAGGGTTCTCTGTTGTGTATTCTGAGTGTTTGCCTCAGAACTATCTGTGCTATGTTACCAGAACTACACTGCCTTGCTAGCCTGGTTAAGCTGTGTGTGCAGCCACATGGGCTCAAGCATCAGGACCTGAAGGCGACATTCGATGGAGACGCCGCGAAGCTGCCATACTTCCTAACCCAGGTGATGGGATTCATGTCTCACTGGGAAAGAGAGTTCCAGACGGAGGCCAAGAAGGTCCAGTAATTCTCCAACCAGCTGGAGGGAGAGGCTGCCCAATGGCTAGTGGGACTCTACGACATGGGAGCTCTGGAGCTAGGAAGTTTCCATAACTTAGTGATGGCCCTCCGAGCACAGTTCGAAGATCTGCTGAGAGTGAGGTGCACCCATACGGAGCTGCAATGTCTACGCCAGGGCTCGAGAGCGGTAACTGACCATGCCGCTGAATTCTGCCACTTGCTAAGTCAGATTCCCAACTGGACCAAAGCCACTAAGGTGCAGTACTTCCAAGATGGCCTCAATGCGGACATCCTGGAATAGGCCTTGGTCCGAGGAAACCCTGAAACCCTACTGGGGTGGGTGCGGTTGGGCAGGGAGGTGGAGACCCTGAGGCAGAGCATGAAGTTGGCCAGGAAGCACCAAGGGCTAGAAAGCAAGTCTGGCAGAGCCCTGGGGAAGAAGACCAAGAAGGTACGTCCGGCCAGTGGTGCAGCAGAAGAGTCTGAGAGAGATTGACAGATGCAGAAGGGCTTGTGCCTGCACTGTGGAAAGGGGGGGCATCGCATCACCGAGTGCCCAGGAAGGCAGCCACGGAGCAACCCGACCAAGGAGGGAGCTAAGAAGGTGGAGGGAAAGGCGACGGCACCCAAGACACCGTTCAAGCTGAAATCCAAAGCAGCAGCCCACTCCCTGGTACCCAGCCACATGGCTGGGGAGTCATCTGAGGAGACGGAGGACATCGGGCCCTCATCTGACATGGAGCTGGCAGGAAATGGATCCAGCCCACCCTACTAAGTGCCCAAGGGTGGGCTAACCCCAAAGGGTGCCCAGATGCTGTGGTGGGTGGAGTGAAAGCCCTGTTTTTCATAAAGGCCAAGTTAGGGGTCGTAGGCAAGGGGGTCCCCCGGAAAGTAATGGTGATGGTGGATTGTGGGTGCACGCAGGTGCTAATCCACCCCTCCATAGTTAGAGAACTCTCCATCAAGACAATAAAGCTAGATAAGCCAGTGTGGATGTCCCAGATGGATGGAGGGATGATGAAGGGGTCCCCATGAGACGAATGACTGATGTAGTAAAAATGAGGATGGGGAATCATCAAGAAGAACTCCAGTTTGTAATCGCATGAGGCCTAGTGCCCACCGCAGTGGTCGGCTTGAACTGGTTGAAGTTTCATGACCCCACCATAGACTGGATCAAAGAAACTGTGACTTTTGCTGACTCTGTTTGCATGCCAAATCATGGGGTTTATGAAGGGGAGATACCTCTCTTGAGAGAGGTCTCAATAGGGAGGATGGTCACCAGTGTTGTGAGGTGGCGATGGTACAGGGGGAGGTTAAAGATTTGCCAGTTGAATACAAGAAGTGGAGAATAGTGTTTGAGGAAAAAGAGTGTGACATACTACCTTGTCACCGACCTTCGGACTGTGCTATTGAGTTAATCGCTATGGCAGAGCTTCCAAAATCCAAGTTATATTCAATGACCCCAACTGAGATGGAAGCCCTGAGGAAGTAAATAGATAAAAAATTTGGCCAGGGGGTTCATCAAGCCCACCACGTCAGCCCTACGGGCCCCCATGTTCTTCCGGAGCAAAAAAGATGGATCCCTACATCTCTGCATAGACTACCATGGCTTAAACGCGATGAGTGTGTCAAATCAGTATCCCCTCCCCCTGATGAAGGACATGTTGGCCCATTTGTCCAAGGGGAAGATATTCACCAAGTTAGACTTGCGGTAGGCATACTACCAAGTCCGGATGAAGGAGGGGGATGAGTGGAAGACTGCGTTTAATTGCCAGCTGGGATCCTTCGAGTTCTTAGTAATACCATTTGGGCTATCCAGAACCCTGGGATTTTCATGAACTTGATCAATGATGTTCTGAGAGAGTTTTTGTACAAGGGAGTCCTGGTCTATTTAGATGATGTGCTGATATACTCAGAGGACTACACATCCCATGTGAAATTGGTTCATAAAGTACTGAGCAAACTTGCTGAAAACCATTTGTATGCCAAACTGTCAAAATGTGAGTTTCATCAAACCCGGCTAGATTATTTGGAGTATCACATCTCTAGTAAGGGGGTGGAAATGGACCCTGAGAAGGTTAAGGGAGTTCTCGCATGGGAGGCTCCCAGAACCAGGAAACAGCTTCAGAGCTTCCTGCGGTTTGCTAATTTTTATCGGTCCTTCATCCCGGAATTTGCTGAGGTCGAGTTACCTCTCACTGAGCTTCTGAAGACAAAAGGGGTGGGGGGAAAGAAACAATCAGGTAAGGGGAAGGGCGAAAAGCCTCCCCAAAAGATAGTGTGGACAGATTAGTGCCAGCAAGCGTTCAGAAAGTTAAAAACCCTTTTCACCTCTGAGCCCATCCTCAAACACCCCGACCCTGAACAACCTTTTGTAGTTCAGGTAGATGCTTCAGATATGGCAATGGGGGTTGTTGTTGCAGTGGGAAGAGACTGGAGAGCTTAGGCCCTGCGCGTAGCTTTCCAAGAAATTCAACGAGACTTAACGAAATTGGCCAGTGTGGGAGAAAGAGGCAGGGGCCATCAAAGTAGCATTGGAGACTTGGTGCCATCTACTAGAAGGATCCGCCCAATCTTTCAAGGACAGATCACAAAAACCTGGAGGCTTTGAAAACCCCGCGCTGCTTAAGTCCCAAACAAATTCAGTGGGCTAACTTCTTTTACCAGTTTACCTTCACACTGAAGTTTCTCCTGGGTAAAAGTAATTTCCTAGGCGATGCATTGTCCAGGCTCCCCCAACATGACAGCAAATGGACAGAGGTGGTGATATTATCTTCTCCCCCTCTCACTTGGGCCTTGCAGTTCTCACACGCAGCCAGGCCAAGCAGAGAGAAGTGAAGGGGGATCCAGCAGCATCCCCTCTCCCCACAAGGCATCAGACTCCAGAAGAAGTGCCCAATTTGCCACCCCAAGCAGACATGGACCCAGGCACAATTCTGGTCCCAGAGACACAGGAGCCACCCCGTCATACGTTGGGGGGGCAGGAGAAGGTTGGCAGGTTCAGTTGGCAGATGCCTTATCTCAGGACCCCTGATTCCTCTCCCACAGAGAGGACTTGGTAGTGAAGGAGGGGTTGGCTTGGAAAGGGGAACAAATGTATGTCCCGGGAACCATAAGAGCGACTATACTAAAGCAATGTCATGATGTGAAAAGCGCAGGTCACTTTGGGTATGTAAAAACATTGCATTTGACAAGTCGACAATTTTGGTGGCCTAAAACGCATAAGGTAGTAGAGGATTATGTAAAGGGTTGTCATATGTGTGCTATTGCAAAAAAGGGCGGTGGGAAGCCAAAAGGTCTGTTTCAGCCATTGCCTACCGCCACTAAACCTTGGCGGTCATTACCGCCACTAAACCTTGGGAAGTCATTAGCATGGACTTTATTGTTGAGTTGCCAGAGAGTAAGAAAAAGACAGTCATTTGGGTGGTAACAGACTTGTTTTCCAAGCAAGCTCATTTTGTTGCCTGCAAGAAGATCCCGACTGCCCTACAGCTGACTAAGCTGTTTGTCCAGGACATACAACAGACTACACGGGGTCCCCACCAAGATCATCTCAGACAGAGGGGCCCAATTCACTTACCAATTTTGGAAAGCGTTTACGAGACTGTTGGGAATTGAACTAGGGATGAGTAGTTTCCATCATTCACAGACAGACGGACAGACTGAATGCTTGAACCAGGTTTTGGAGCAGTACCTTAGGTGTTATATCAACTTTAAACTATCTGACTGGGTGGATTTGCTACCTTTTGCAGAGGTGGTGTATAACAACGCTACGCACCAAAGTACTGGCCTATCTCCATTTAAGGTTGTCTTTGGACACAACTTCAACCCTCTGCCCTTGGGGGAAGGGGATTCCAAAGACCCAGTTCCTGTGACTCAATGGAGTACTCAGATTAGGGATGCATGGCCAAAAGTGGTATCGGCCTTGGAGTTTGGAAAGGCTCGCTGCAAAGAGCACACTGATAAAGTGGGACCCCACACTGGATTATGCTGTGGGAGATCTGGTATATCTCTCCACTAAGTTCCTGAAGAGCCCTCACCCTTTGAAGAAGCTGGGCCCAAAATACATTGGACCTTTTCCTATTTCTAGAGTTATCAATCCTGTAGCTTTTGAACTGACGTTGCCCAAGCTGTACCGTGATATTCATCTGGTCTTCCATTCCAGTTTACTCAAGCCAGCAACCCCTCCAGATTGGCATCATCCCACTCCTGAGACCCCTAACCCCATCATGGTGGACAATAGGCAACATTTTGAGATTGCTGAGGTGTTGGACTCTAGGAAGCATAAGGGAGTGCTTCAGTACTTTGTGCAATGGAAATATCTGCCTATGGGCCACGCTGAGTGGGTCGATGCAGAACATGTCAAGGCCCCTCATTTATTTATTAAGGAAGTTCCATGCATGCTTCCCTGATAAACCAGGCTGAGTTGCCTTTACATGTCTTTTGGTATATGTTGGTTTGCTTTCTTTCTCTTGATTTTGTATACAGTGGTTTGATGGGTTATGGGAGGGGGAAGTTTGTCTTTGGGGGGTGGGATGTCATATCCCCCTGGATTCTGGGAGTTAGAGTTGAATCCAGTGCAGGTCTGACATGAGTTTGGTTCTTGGGCTGATTTCCCCCCTGGGCCTCTGCCTCCAGGAATGCAGCCTGATAATTTTTGGATGTTTTCTCTTTGCTGTTTTCTCTCCCATATAACTTTATGGCTGGGGCCATCTGGTCCCCAATCTCACTCCCTCTCACCCCTCCCTTCTATTCTCCCCCCTTGCACAGCCCAAGGGTTATCTGTTGTGTATTCTGAGTGTTTGCCTCAGAACTAGCTTTGCTATGTTACTAGAACTACACTGCCTTGCTGAATAAAGGTTTTCTTATTGAGCTAATGTGAGTGGGTTTACTGGTGCATCACAGAGAGTTTGTCTCAGAAGCACATGGAATTGCTGCATTTGGCACAGCAGGGCTAGTGGGTGAAGCAGTGTTGTCAATATTTGCGAAGACATCATAATCATAAGTTCTTTCATGGGCACTGTGAGACATATTTCTACTTAGTTTATTGGCAAGTGACCATTGTACCACTTACCACTTTGATTTGATATGGTATAGGGAAGAAAGACATGAAGGTCTTGTTCTGAGGCTGGAAGTTTTTAGCAAGTACCATGTCTTCCATTTTGAGTGGTACTTCTTTGGCTTGCCTGTGCTTATCAGTATACTGTTTCATTGTAAACTTTGCTTTGTCATCATGTTGTCACAGGGTTATATCCTTAAGTGGGAAATAGACTGGCAGTAGCATTGTCTGTACCTATCTGCCAAACATTACAGGAGCTGATGCCTTGCCAGTAGAACAATGGGGTATGATTAAGTAGCTATGGAGGAAAAAAATATAATTCTTATTTCATTTCAGACCCTATCTGCTGTAGCAATCTGTAAAACTTCCTTGCGTATCCTCATAAATCTCTCAACTTCCCTATTTCCTGTGGCCAATGACGTGTGATTTCACAGTGCTTAAACCCAAGATTTTCTGAGAATTGAGCAATTTCCATACTTTGTAAAAGGGGCCCATTACCAGTTTTCACAAAATGAGAAAATCATCTTAATAAAGACAGTGTTTGTTGAAATACTGCTGACCATTTCAACATCTGGATAACATCTATTGTCATTAATAACAACTAGAATATGTCCTAAAGAGATCACAGAAATCAACACTGACTTCCACCTGTGATGATGGAAGAAGGAGAGAAATATGAAGTTGTGCAGAATGGTTCCATAGAACTGCTGGCTAGCACAGCCTTCAGGATTTCACATTTTTTGATAAGCGTGTCAATCCTAGGGAGTCAGACTTTGGAGATTATCAGATAGGAATGAAAAAAAGTGTTCCTGTCCCATAATCTCCACTTGCACCCCTGTCCCATTCCAGTCCCACCACAATCACCCTCCCCACTGCACTTACCTCCTCTCTGGTTGACAGGGCAGCCCAGGAGTGAAAGGACCTCTAACAGAGCTCCGTTCACTTCCTGGACTGAAATCCCACAGATTTTCTTCAGAAGAAAGAACTTTCTTTTGTTAAAAAAAAAACTCTCAACTGAGCTAAAACTTAAAAAGGACATGTACAACAAATGGGAAAAGGGAGAAATCATCAAAGAAGAATTCAAACAAATAGCCAGCTCATGTAGGGGGAAAGTCAGAAAAGCTGAAGCACACATGGAGCTGAGGCTTGCTAGAGAGGTTAAAAACAATAAAAAGGGCTTTTTTTGTAATGTCCGTAGCAAAAGGAAGAACAAGGAAATGGTAGAGCTGCTGCGTGGAAAAGATAGCGAACGGCTAACAGGGGACAGAGAAAAGGCAGAACTACTTAACACCTTCTTTGCTTCAGTCTTCTCCCAAAGGGGGAACAGTGCTCAACTTGGGGGAAATGGAACGTATGATGTAGTAGGGGAAATACAGCACAAAATGGGTAAAAAGATAGTTCAGGAATACCTGACCAGTATAAAGGAGTTCAGGTCTCCAGGGCCAGATGAACTTCATCCAAGTGTATTAAAAGAACTGGCAGAAGTAATCTCAGAACCACTGGCAATAACCTTTGAGACTTCCTGGAGAACAGAAGAAGTCCCAGAAGACTGGAAGAGGGCAAATGTTGTCCCCATCTTTTTTTAAAAAAAAAAGGGGGGGGAGAAGAACCAAATAATTACCACCCAGTCAGCTTGACTTCAATACTAAGAAAAATTCTAAAGCAGATCATTAAACAGAGAGTCTAGAAGCACTTAGAAAGGAATGCGGTGATCACTAAAAGTCAACATGGGTTTTTTTGAAAACAAGTCATGCCAGACTAATCTCATCTCTCTCTCTCTCTTTTTTTTTTTTTGATAAAGTTACAAACTTGATAGATGAAGGGAATGCTGTAGATGTCGTGATCTGACAGTCAAATCAAGGCCTTTCACAAGGTCCCCCATGATATTCTTGCAAAAAAGTTAATAACCTGTGGGCTAGACAATGCAACTCTTAGGTGGATTTGTAATTGGTTGACTGACTGAAACTAAAGGGTGGCTCCTTTTCATCCTGGAGAGAAGTGACTAGTGGGGTGCTACAGGATTCTGTCCTGGGCCCAATGCTATTCAACATCTTTATCAATGACTTGGATGAGGGAATAGATGGTGTGCTTATTAAGTTTGCAAATGACACCAAATTAGGAGAGTAGCTAGTACCCCAGAGGACAGGATCAGAATCCAAAATGACCTCAACAGATTAGAAAGCTGGGCCAAAACTAACAAAATGAATTTCAACATGGAGAAATGTAGGATACTACACTTGGGCAGTAAAAACAAAATCACAGATATAGGATGGGTGACTCCTGGCTTGATGGCAGTACATGCGAAAAAGATCTAGGAGTCTTAGTGGACCACAAAGTGAACATGAGTCAGCAGTGTGATGCAGCAGCTAAAAAGCCAATGCGAGTCTAGGCTTCATTCATAGCATATTGTGTCTAGATCAAGGGAAGTAATAGTGCTACTCTATTCTGCTTTGGTCAGAGATCACCTTGAATACTGTGTCCAGTTCTGTGTGAGAAATTCAAAAATAAACGTAACAGGACAAAAATTGACAACAAGCAGAAAAACACACTTAAAAATGTACAAGTAACCCGGGGAGTGTCATAGAAAGGGTTTCACTTAATCCCAGTCTCAACCGGAAGTGTTCTCACAGGGACCTCCCATTGATGCTGAGATCTCACCAGCATAATGGGCCACCTTGTTGCACACAGGCAAATCCGGAACACAAATGGAACGGGGGAATCTATTGACGGATTCTTGCATCAATAAAAAGCAGTGCCAGAAGAACAGGAGCAGAACGGGTGCATAATGAGGGGGGGCAGCGTCTTCTGATAAGGGAGTTCTTTTGCAATCTCTGGGCGTTGCTGTAAATGCCACTTTTGATGTGTCTGATAATCTCTTTTCACTCTTAGAAGAACTTTGGTTTTGACCACACCCTAAGGACCTTAATGAGCCAAATTTCCAGTTTCAGAAGGAACAAGAAATAACCAAAGGAGTACCCAAAAGGAGAAAATGACAGAAAGTCCACATTAGGAAATGACCTGATGTCTCCTTGCGCTTCAATGCTGCTCTGATGTGGCACCAAAAATGAAGATATCATCACTTTAAGAACACTTTTGCTAATGGTCAGCAAAACATTGTGGATGGTATTCTGAAATATTTCTACATCAAACTAAATGCCAAAACTAAGGATTTTTTTTAGCAGCTTAGGCAAATATGTTTTGAAAAAGTTGGCTCTGGCTGGAGCCAAATTTTGCCCAGCTGCTTAGGCTTCTGGACCACGGCTATTTGAGGCTCCCAAGGAACTGGGCCTCCTACTTGCTCGACGATGTCAAGCTCATTGAAATGCTTTAGTTCTTCTTCAGCTAGTTTCCTCTTTTGGAAAGGAATATCAATATGGAGCTTTACATAAAATCATAGAATTGTAGAGTTGGAAGGGACCACGAGGGCCATCCATGCTTGCTTGCTTTTAAGAGGAAGTTTTGAATCAGTCTGTCAAGAGGAATTTCTTTGATTACAAGAATCTAAATAACTAAAGAGTGCATCCTTAACTGGTGGCTTCTGGGGGAATACAGCATATACACACTTAGCCATTACAGTCACAGATGCACAGTGTCAATTGAAACTTCACCTTTATGTCCATGTATAGAAATCTGGTGGCATGATAGACAGTTGAGTTCAGAAATAAATAAATAAATAAATAAATAAATAATAGTTGTTGTTGTTGTTGTTGTTGTTGTTGTTACTATTATTCTGCTTTTCTCCCCCAAACTTCTTGGCTTGCTTGTGCAGGATCCACTGTATAAACACTTGTGTGACTTTCTCTAGAATGTCAGTGTGAAGAAAATCTGCTTGGGTATTTGATGGAAACTGATCTGGAACCCCTTTCGTAGTGGGGGGTTTTTTGTCCCCAGATTGTACTTTTGGCAGGGCAATTGCTGGAGTTGATATTGCTGTAGGTGTTTTCAGTGCCAGTTCCAATGAATGTGTTAGATGATTCTTGGTGGAATGCTTCCAGAATGCATGTACAGTTTCTAGCTGTGTAGACTTGAAGGCACATATGCACAGAGAGAGCCTTGCTCTATTAGTTGAACATTTCTTTCTGCTATTTCACTTGCATGAGTAATGTCCAGCATTTTAATGAGAGAGACATACAGCACCAATAAAACCTGCCTCTTGAGTTTGGCTGAAGAACACCCTTGAATGATCTGTGCTGATTTTTTTTTTAAAATGTGGGGTTGGGGGGCTTGCCCTGCTTCTGGTTTAAAGTATTTGATAAGTACTAGTTTTGCATTGTCATAATCACCACTATCTCCATTATCAGTTAATGTTTTCAAAATCTGGTGTAGTTTCGGTAGTGGGATCATCCACTTTCACAAGAAATAAATTTCCCAAATATTCAAGCCACAATTACCACCTAGTTCCTAATGTATGGTGAGATTCATAGATATAAAATTCAGGGGAGGCAGGACCCATGTTTAAGACAGACTCACAAATTGGCATAACTGCGGGGGGAGGGAAAATAGAATATCCTTTACTTAACTTGATTTGGTTTTTTTTAAAAAAAGAAAAAGCAGGAAGAACACTCAAAACGGCTGCTGTCCTACCTCTTCTTGCAGGATGGTGCATTGATCTTAACAAAGATATTCAGTCAACAGCTCTTATGCATTGTAAATCATTACATCAACAGAAATTTGGGTTGATTGAGGACAGGACCAGAATCCTTTGCTTTATATTTTCAGATAATAAAGTTCTGAAGGATGTGACCTATACTTACACAATCAAACAGTTACATTTCAGGCAGAAAGGGGAAATATGGGAAAGGTGTAGGAAGGGCTTCAAGCAATATTGATCTTCTCTCATCTTTGAATAAATTCCTGTAATTTTTGCAGTAAATGATATTCTCAAGATGACTGAAAGAAAGGAGGGCAGCTCAGTTTGAGATAGCAAAATGCAACAGAGGTGTTTTGAATAAGTTGATAAGTCATATATATCATTGCTGGAAAACTTCCAAAGAGAGGCAGCTGCATTACTTGGTGACAAGATTTGATAAAGGCAATCTGACATCCTCGTGCTCAAGGAAGCTGGGCAGCATTCCCTGGTATGAGGTGACTGAGCTGATGAGAAAGACATCTGTAGTCAAACATTAAAATCCCTTGCTAGCCTCCATAGAAGACATGTCCAGGTGAATTGCAGTATCCTCCGCACCTGTTGATGGAAATGTGGCTTGGTATTTTGACCCCTTAAGAAGTTTGTTTACAACTAGGTTTAGAGGTTTGGGTTTTACTTGCTTTGAACCCTATTGGCTACTATTCAGAATAAAGTAAAGCAAAAGTACACTGGGAAAACTCGGTTTTAGAAAGTTCCTTGTGACATACCCTGAATAGATGCTACTCTGTTCCTTGGCCAGAACTCTGGAATTTGTACAGTCCTTATAGTATGTACAGCTTCTGTGGCTCACAGAAAGGAAGAACCTAAATCCTCAGAATTCCATGTTGTTTTCCATCTACCTATACAGGATTCTCATTTTCTCAGAGAGCTGTAGAAATCATCCAGCTTCCTCCCTGTCAGGATCGGCCCCCTTTGCTCCTGCTCCTGACATATTCATTAGTTTCCCTGTGGCCTTGGTGTACTGTGCAGACAGCAGTTTGTGTAGGAGTGAAATAATGTATGTGTAACTGAGCTTTGCTTGGGAAAGAAGATAAGTCATCTGCAATTAATGGCTTTAGTTTCAAGGTTAGAGATGCTGGGAAGATGGTAACTTTTGGTTCAAGGAATGTTTGTGTCAGTGGATGATGGACAACCAATAGTTATGCTGCCCACAAGATTTTGTTGAGTAGAGTGTATCTATTAGGTTCTCAGTCTAAGCAATGACTTCATATTGCATGCTTCCTGGATTTCTGGCAATAAAGCTTTCTGATTAACCCTGAAGCTTGTACTCTATGTGTTTGGGAATGCTAATACCTGACACTCCCACTATCTTGAAATGCCACAACCCCTTAGTAACATATAATTTTTGTGTTTCCTCTCAAAATTGTTCTATAGCTTGTTCTACAGTCAAGGCCAACAGGAGTATTTTGTGTGGGCATAATGGAGAAGACAGTATAAGGTAAGCTTGTGTCTGTTGGGTTCAACCTCCCTATTCCCGGAGAGTCTTTTAGGAAGGTTTGGTGGATTAAGAGTGCTTTATCTGTTGGCATAAGACTGTTTATGTGAGCTGGGAGGAGGCTTGCTTCCGTGCTCGTTAGTGTTCTATTGTGTTTTTATGAACTTCTGTCTGTTGGGTTAAGGCTGATTGTTTGTGTGATCTGAATGGAGGGGTGTGTGTGTGTGCTTGTTAGCATTCTGTTGTTCTTTTGTGTGTAGGCCTAGGTCCTCTACCTGAGCAAATGGTCTCAGGGTGGCAGAGCATCCACCCTGCTGAGAGGAAATGAGTCAGAGAGTTGGTTGTGGGAGAAGCTAGTAGCCACTAGTTCTCTATATAGGTACAGCCCCAGTTCCTGGAGTTTGGCTAACAGGAACATGGCTAACAGACAACAGGGGTGTTTCTGTGGGTGCTTAGGGGGAACTTTGAGGGGGAGACCTGGAGTTCTATTTCAGTATCTACATAAGATTACTGAATATGAATGGTGAGGGGGCTCTGCGGTCATCTGCAACAGCTGTGGTATGTTTGTGTTCTTGCCAGAGGATGTGAGTAGGTATACTTGAAGCAAGTGCAAGTTGGTGGCCCTGAAGATCCAGCAACTTGAAGCCCATGTATCTACTCTTCAGCATATTAGATCCTTACTCTTGAGGAGACCCTGGTTGTCCCTTGACAGAAACAGAGTACATCCAAAGATGTTCCTGTTACAGTCACACAGTTCTGCAGTAGACCATAGTTTTCCCTTGCCAGAGACAGGATTAATTCAAATATATGCCTGTTAGAGTCCCTTGACAGAAACAGGATACATCCTAAAGTGTTTATTTCCAAGGTGAAGTCTTACTCCTGAGGAGACCACCTGTCTCCTGAGGAGACCACCTTACTCCCGAGGATACCATCTGAATCCTTACTCTTGAGGAGATCCTGGTTTTCCCTTAACAGAAAGAGTACATCCAAAGATTTACCTGTTACAGTCACATAGTGCTTACTGTCAAAGCTAAGCCTTACTCTGCAGTAGAACCAATCTTACGGGCAATTGTCTTACTTTCCTGTCTGGCTCAGGTCACTCAGAAGTCCAGTTCTACCACTGAAGACTTAGCATTGATGAACGGCCTACTACAATGGACCACAAGCTGGGGCATGTTCAATATTAGTGCTGAATAGTGAAAAAATATGGGGTTCAGAACTATCTTCTATTTCAATCACAGCCTTGATCATACATATACATATTCCACAAAGAAAACTTCACTTTCTTCTCTTAGAAGGCATTCTAAGATAGCATTTAAGAAATAATCTTCCTTGAAGAACTCTTCTTCTAACAAGTCCTCCTCTAAGAAATGACAGTCTGATTCAGAAAAGTGGTACCTTTGACTGCTTTGTCCACTGCCCAGTCACAAGCATTGCTCTAAATCTGTTTTATGAAAACCTGCAATGATATATGGGGAAAATTGCAGTCCATAAGATCAGTTGGATACTTGATATCATAAAATGTGACTATGCCATTGGATTTAACATGAGTCCCATCTTTGTTGCTATGGATAATAGCAAACACCATTGAAAATAATGAGACTTCTGGTTTTAAAAATACAGTAGAGTAGATTTGGAGGACCTAGAAAATGGCTAGAGAGGACACATTTTCTAGGAAAACTCTATGGTAGGTGTGCTGATTTGTGTCCTGTGGATAATAGAAACAGTGGATAATGAATCAGTGGATATAGGGGTCCTACTGTAAACCCTTTTGTCTATTCTATTGTTTCCTGTTTCTCTTCTGTCTGTATTTGTATCAGAATTAAAATTCTATTTTTTCTAATTCATATGTTCCTAAATCAAGAAAAAAAGAAGGTGCAGTCTCCTTCTTCGGAGGTTTTTAAAGACAGGCTGGATCGATATCTGTCGGGAATGATATGATTGCATTCCTGCATGGCCAAATGGGGTTGGACTGGATGGCCCTTGAGGTCGCTTCCAACTCTATGATTCTATGAGGTTTTTGTGGATTGAGTAGAATAGACTGCCCTGGGTGAGTGACGCAGGGGAGGTCTCTGAGGAGGAGGTCAGTTTCCAAACACAGGAGGAAAACATTTGGAGGAATGTGACACAGAGGAGATTATTAGACGCATAAAAAGTTGCATTACAGCAACGCCAGGAGGTCATAAAAGGGCTCCCTCATCAGATGGCATCGTCCCCCCTCGTTATGCACCCATACTGCTCCCATTCTGCCAGCACTGCTTTTTATTGATAGGAGAAGCCATCAATAGATCCCCCGTGCCGTTTCTGTCACAGATGTTCCTGCATGTGACAACGTGCCCCATTACACTGGCGAGATCCCAGCGTCAATGAGAGGTCCCTGCCAGAACACTTCTGGGTGTGATCAGGACATCCAGGTAAGTGACACACTTTTTATGACCCTCCCCAAGTTACTCGTTAATTTTAAAGTGTGTTTTTGTGCTGGCTGTCACTTTTTTGGGTTATTTTTGTTTTTATTTTTGAATTTCCTGCGCTCACATCTTCTCATGAGAATCTGTGGAAGAATCTGCAGGATTTCGATCCAGGAAGTGAAGGGAGCTCTGTTAGAGCTCCTTTCACTCCTGGGCTGCCCTGTCGATGTAAGACAAGGTAAATGCGGTGGGGAGGGTGATTCTGGCAGGACTGGAATGAGACGGGCGGGAGTGGAGATTGTGGGATAGGAACACTTTTTCCATTTCTGTCTGATAATCACCATAGAAGCCCTGGTGGTGCAGTAGTTAAATGCCAGTACTGCAAGTCACCACATTGCAAGTTGCAAGTTCGATTCCAGCGGGCTCCAAGGTTCACTCAGCCTTCCATCCTTTCGTAGGTCGGTAAAATGAGTACCCAGCTTGTGGGGGCAATGAGCTAACACGCATTGGAAATTGCTTAATGCAGTTAGATGTGTAAATAGCTATTGCTTAAAACAATTTGTAAGCCGCTCTGATAGCCTTGTGGCTGAAGAGCGGGGTATAAATAAATAAATAAAAAAATAAAAAAAAATAGAAGAAGTAGAAATTAATTCGGTGAGTTTGAAGCTACAGAATCAATTTGAAGCAGATGATACAGTAGGGGAAGTTCAGCACAGAACAGGTGAAAAGGTAATACAAGAATACCTGGATACTCTAAATAAATTCAAGTATTCAGGGCCAGATGAACTAAATCCAAGGGTATTAAAAGAACTGGCAGATGAGGGAAATGCTATGGATGTAGCGTATCTTGATTTCAGTAAGGCCTTTGACAAAGTCCCCCATGATATCCTTACAAAAAAGTTAGTAACACGTGGGCTAGACAATGCAACTGTTAGGTGGATTTATAATTGGTTGATGGGCCGAATCCAAAGGGTAGTCACCAATGGCTCCTCTTCATCCTGGAGAGAAGTGACTAATGGGGTGCCACAGGATTCTGTCCTGGGACCAGTGCTATTCAACATCTTTATCAGTGTCTTGGATGAGGGAATAGAGGGTATGCTTATCAAGTTTGCAGATGACACCAAATTAGGAGGGGTAGCTAATACCCAGCGGACAGGATGAGAATTCAAAATGATCTGAACAGATTATAGAGCTGGCCAAAAGTTAAAAAAAATGAATTTCAACAGGGAGAAATGTAGGATACTACACTTGGGCAGGAAAAAAAAATGAAATGCAGAGATATAGATAGTATGGGTGACACCTGGCTTGATGGCAGTACATGTAAAAGGGATCTAGGAGTCTTAGGGCTTGTCTACACGGGCCAAATACCCCAGCTTGCCCTATTCCAGGGCCCTGTTGTCCAAACTATGCAGGACATTAACCCTGATCTGCCCCTGGCCAGTACAATTGACCCACACGGCAGATACAGGACCAGAACGGGGGAAATCCAGAATAGTGCCCTTTACCACAATATAATACCCAGTTTACTGTCTTACCACCAGATCAGGCCTCGCAGGTCTGTGGGAGCCCATCCAGCATGTCACTCCTCCCTGCTGCTGACACCTTCCTGGCTCTTCTAGAAGCCAGTCAGGGGTCCTGCAACATGTGGCTGAGGCTGGTCACATGCAGGGGGCCTGCAGTTATATGTTGCTGGACTCCTGCCTGGCTTCCAAATTAGTGAAAAAATGGTGGCAGTGGCTGTTTCAGCAATGGGACAGCATCCTATTTGGACTCTAGCCTGTCTTCTGCAGGTAATGGGGTGTGTGTGTGTGTGGGGGGAGATGGGCCACCTCTGCATCCAGGACATCCCAGTGGAGAAACAGCATATCCTGGTTAGTGTAGTAAGATCCTTAGAAGACCTCAAGTTGAACATGTGTCAACATTATGATGTGGCAGCTAAAAAAAGCCAATGCAATTATAGGCTGAATCAATAGGAACATTGTTTCTAGACTAAGGGAAGTAGTTGGGGCTATCTATTGTACTTTGAGCAGATTTCACCTGGAATATTGTGCCCTGTTCTGGGCACTGCAATGCAAGAAGGATATTGACAAACTGGAATGTGTCCAGAGGAGGGCGACCAAAATGGTGAAAGGTCTATAACCATGCCCTGTGAGGAGCGGCTTAGGGAGTTGGGCATGTTTAGCCTGGAGGAGAGAAGGTTAAGGGGTGACATGATAGCCATTTCTAAATATTTGAAAGGATATTATATTGAAGAGGGAGTCAGCTTGTTTTCTGCTGTTCCAGAGACCAGTACCCAGAGCAATGGATTCAAAGTACAGGAAAAGATATTCCACCTAAACATTTAAAAGAACTTCCTGATGGTGTGAGCTGTTCAAAAGTGGAATAAGCTGCCTTGGAATGTGGTAGAGTCTCCTTCTTTGGAGGTTTTCAAATAGAGGCTGGGTGGCCATCTGTTGGGAGTGCTTTGATTGTGTATTTCTACAGGGCAGGGAGTTGGGCTAGAAGGCCCTTGTGTTCTCTTCCAACTCTATGATTCTGTGTGTGTGTGTGTGTGTGTGTGTGTGTGTGTGTGTCAGCTTTAGAAATCCTTATATGCTCAGAGTATTAACACCTTTCCCCCCTTATATTTCTATTACCTTTTGGAGAAAAGTGTACTCATCAAATTGTTCAACGGGGGGGGGGAGGGGAGGGCTGGAACAAAGCAACTGCTATAGTAAAATGTCCTTAAAGGCCAATTAGAAATTGCAATACTGGGGGTTTTATTACAACTAACTCCACTGTAATTATCAATCAATGGATTCAGTGGAAAAAAACCCCTCAAATTCACAGCTGGGGAAAAAGATACTAATTATTTCCTGTTAATTAAGGCTGTGCTGGGACTCAGGCTTGCCATCCTTCAAGTAAAGGATTGACACATCAATGCTAATAGAATGCTCAAGGTCCTTTTCAAAGGCTTTATTTCTAATGTTAATAAATTGGTGTCACATTATTTTAAGTGTCTTAAGCAATCATGCCATTATCTGTCATTTAAACATGGCATGTCTGTATAAACACAGAGGGTGATATAATAACATCGCCTGGGACAAAAAATTAGGATGATTCAATTTGCTTCTGAAAACACAGAATTTGAATCATTTGTCTTTTAATAGGATTGTTGGGAAGAACTTCAAAGATAAAGACAATGCATAAAGTACTAGTTTGTTCACTTAGTTTCTGACAGAATTTTTCTTACTGATACATGGTGAATGGGTTTGTATTCTGAGTTTTAGTTTTATTCATCAGGAATACATATTAATGCCTTGTTTTACTTATAACTTTCAATATGGCCATATTACATGACCATATTGGCCTGTTGACCAGAACAACAAAAGGGCAGGGGGATTATCAAGAAAAGCAATATGAGGATCTGTAAAAACAATATAAGACAAAATAATACAACTTTATTTCCACATGTAAACAATTATTTACAAATAGACAAGAATAAAATATTTAAAAGGCAAGGAATTTTAATACATTTTTTGGCAGTATAATATCTGTAAGTCAAGACAGAGAATAAGTGCATATGTGAAAAATCCAAATTGCCAGGAGTGTTTCAACCTTATGGTCTTCTTCAGTGGATTCCCTACTTCAGAATATGGTGGCATAATCTAGGCTTTTTCAGCAACAGAATCCACAGTTCATTCATATACGTCTTGAAAAAGAAATAAATATTTTAAATAAAAATATTTCTACAAATAATTTTTTATATTTATAATAGTTATATTTTTATAAAAAAAGTTTTATGAAAATATTTTAAATATTTTAAAACAAAACAAACAAATTAGGAGGGGAGTACCATAGAGTGATCTTAAGGATCTCAAATGCCATAAGGCCCATCCCATGATCAGGTGATCTCCCTTCTTCTGAACCAACTCCATGTGTAAAGAGGTGCTGAGCATCCCTGTGGTTTGACCAGTCATTTCTCCATTCCAATGGTACAAAAGAGTTTCCTGCTGAGGCAAGAGACATCAGAAAACCATCACCCTCCTGGAGAAAACCATCCTAATTGGTCCCTCACCACAGCAGAGTCTCCAAATCCCAGCAAGTCTAAACCTTATGAGATAGTGATTTGTCTATGATAACAACATAAGTTTTCACCCTATGACAGAGCTATGATTGTTACAGAGGACATAAAGTCTGAGCCAACAAGGTAGTCTCAGCATGGGCATTGAAGTCCTCCAGCACAATAAGCCAAGGGTACTCCAACAGCAACTGTGAGACCATCACAGTTAGCTCTGGAAGGGAAACATTTGAACAGTGGGTTGGGCAGTATGACAACAGAGTCCCTAATCTGCCCCAGCCCTTGTCTTCAAGTACACATACCCAGACCATGAAGTGTGGAAGAGGCCACCCAGATAGGAGGATGGAATCCCAATAGACAACTGCATATCCATACATATACCCTTGGTCCCATCTGATGCTGCACAGAGAACCTTGGTGGGCATATCAGAGAGATTAACCCACACAAACCTCATCCAACCAGGACTGTGTGATACAGGCTAGCATGCTCAACTGGGATCCAGTCCTGAATGGTAGTTGTTTTTACCATTCTTTGCCTTGGCACTGACCATTAAAGAAACTTTTGTATGAGTGGTTCCTATATGGTTGGGATAATGTTTGGTCCAAAAGATATGGGCAGGGGCTAGTCGTGCAGATGCTGACTACTGCAGGATCAGTTTCTTGACAAGGAGAAGGATATCAATTCAAAAAGGGAATATGTTCAGATGGATGGGATCACTCCAATACTGCTCCTGTAAGGAAAAAAAAATGCCTTACAACTGAAAACAGAAGTCTGCCAGAATGAGAATAGCAGTGGGAATCTGAGAACCACACTGAAAACATAACTGGCAAGTTTTCATATTACTACCTATAGACCTAGGGTTGGATTTCAAGTCCAACAATGGTCCTTGCATTTGCAGTGTATTTTCATTTTATTATACCTCATCTTTCTCCCAGACTGAAAGTCAAGGTGGCTTACAACTGATATTAGTGGGGAATGATTAAATTACAGTCTCTCTCTCTGGCTTTTCTTCCCAAACGAAGATTCAGGAAGGACTCATCCTGCGTTATCTGCAAGTGGCTGTTGACTAAAAAGGCCAATCTGAGATAGGTTTGCATGTTTCAGGCAAGAGTTTTCATGCACAAATGGAGGCAGAGAGCCAGTGAGGCATAGCGGTTTGAGTGTTGGACTATGACTCTGCAGACCAGGGTTTGGATCCCCACTTGGCCATGAAAACCCACTGAGCCCTGGTGGCGCAGTGGTTAAATGCCAGGACTGCAAGTCACCACGTTGCAAGTTCAATTCCAGCAGGCTCCAAGGTTCACTCAGCCTTCCATCCTTCCATAGGTCGGTAAAATGAGTACCCGGCTTGTGGGGGCAATTAGCTAACACACATTGGAAACTGTTTAATGCAGTGTAGATGTGTAAATAGCTATTGCTTAAAACAGAATCATAGAATTGCAGAGTTGGAAGAGACCACGAGGGCCATCCAGTCCAACCCCCTGCCACACAGGAAATCACGATCAAAGCATCCCCGACAGATGGCCATCCAGCCTCTGTTTAAATATCTCCAAGGAAGGAGACCCCACCACACTCCGAGGGAGTGCGTTCCACTGTCGAACAGCTCTTACTGTCAAAAAGTTCCTCCTAATGTTGAGGTGGAATCTCTGTTCCTGGAGCTTGCACCCATTGCTCCGTGTTCCAGTCTCTGGAGCAGCAGAAAACAAGCCTGCTCCATCCTCAGCGTGACATCCCCTCAAATACTTAAACAGGGCTATCATATCGCCTCTTAACCGTCTTTTTTCCAGGCTAAACATACCCAGCTCCCTAAGTCTCCCCTCATAAGGCATCGTTTCCAGACCTTTCACCATTTTAGGTGCCCTTCTCTGGGCACGCTCCAATTTGTCAATATCCTTTTTGAATTGTGGTGCCCAGAACTGGACACAGTATTCTAAGTGAGGTCTGACCAAGGCAGAATAGAGTGGCACTATTACTTCCCTTGATCATGACACTATACTTCTATTGATACAGCCCAAAATTGCATTGGCCTTTTTAGCTGCCACATCACACTGTTGGCTCATGTTCAACTTGTGGTCTACTAGGACTCCTAGATCCCTTTCGCATGTAGTCTCATTCAGCCAGGTCTCTCCCATCCTATATTTATGCATTTCATTTTTCCGCCCTAAATGCAGCACCTTACATTTCTCCATATTGAATTTCATTTTGTTAGCTTTGGCCCAGCTCTCCAGTCTATCCAGGTCATTCTGAATTTTGATCCTGTCCTCTAGGGTATTAGCTACTCCTCCTAATTTGGTGTCATCTGCAAATTTGATAAATATGCCCCTAATTCCCTCATCCAAGTCATTGATAAAGATGTTGAATAGCACTGGGCCCAGGACAGAATCGTTTGGCACCCCACTGGTCACATCTTTCCAAGATGAAGAGGAGCCACTGCTGAGCACCCTTTGGGTTCAGCCGGTCAACCAATTACAAATCCATTGAACAGTTAACTTGTCTAGCCCACATTTTACAAGCTTGTTTGCAAGAATGTCATGGGGAACCTTGTCAAAGGCCTTAGTGAAATCAAGGTATGCGATGTCCACAGCATTCCCTTCATCTACCAAGCAGGTAACTTTATCAAAAAAAGAGATCAGATTAGTCTGGCATGACTTGTTTCTCTGAAACCCATGTTGACTTTTTGTGATTATGGCATTGCCTTCTAAATGTTCACAGACTCTGTGTTTAATGATCTGCTCTAGAATCTTCCCTGGTATTGATGTCAGACTAACTGGACGATAATTGTTGGGATCCTCTTTTTTCCCCTTTTGGAAGATGGGAACAATGTTTGCCCTCCTCCAGTCTGCTGGGACTTCTCCTGTTCTCCAGGAGTTCTCAAATATTATTGCCAATGGCTCTGAGATTATATTTGCCAGCTCTTTTAATACTCTTGGATGTAGTTCATCTGGTCCTGGAGATTTAAATTCATTTAGATTAAGAAGGTATTCCTGTCCCCTATTGTGTCCTCTGTTCCATTCTCCTCAGGTTGGTCCTCCTTTTCCTTTTCTGAAAACACTGAGGCAAAGAAGGTGTTGAGTAATTCTGCCTTTTCTCTGTCCCCTGTTAGCATTTTGCCATCTTCTCCACATAGTGGCCCTATCATTTCCTTCTTCCTCCTTTTGCTGCAGACATACCCAAAAAAACCCTTTTTATTGTTCTTAACCTCCCTAGCAAGCCTGAGCTCGTTCTGCGCTTTAGCTTTTCTGACTTTACTCCTACACATGTTCGCTATCTGTTTGAATTCTTCTTTGGTGATTTCCCCCCTTTTCCATTTCCTATACATGTTCCGTTTAAAACTTAGCTCCATTGAAAGTTCTTTAGTCATCCATCCTGGTTTCTTGAGACACCTCCCATTTTTCTTCCTCAATGGTACTGTTTGAAATTGTGCCTTCAGTATCTCCCTTTTGAGAAAGTCCCATCTGTCTTGAGGTCTCTTCTCTTTTAGTACTCCTGACCATGGGATCACCCCCAGTATTTCCCTGAGTTTATTGAAATCAGCTCTCCTAAAGTCAAAAATGCGTGTCTGACTATGCCTGGCTTCTCCTTTCCGTTGTATAACAAACTCCAGGAGAACATGATCACTCTCACCTAAGGATCCCACCACTTGCACCCCATTAACCAGGTCATCTCTGTTGGTTAGGATCAGATCTAAAATAGCTGACCCCCTTGTTGCCTCTTCCACCTTTTGGACCATGAAATTGTCTTCCAGGCAAGTAAGGAATTTGCTAGACCTTGAAGTTTTGGCTGAGTGAGATTGCCAGCAAATATCAGGATAGTTGAAGTCACCCATCACTACTACATCTCTCATGTGTGTTCATCTGTTCTAGAAAGGCATCATCCAATTCCTCCGTCTGATTTGGGGGTCTGTAGTAGAGTCCCACAATAACATCCCTGTTGTTTCCCTCCCCTTTAATTTTTATCCAGATGCTCTCCACCTGGCTTCCAGTATTGATGTCATGGATCACTTCACTGGTGTAAATATCCCTGACATATAATGCTATTCCTCCTCCTTTCCCGTTTGGCCTGTTTCTCCTATAAAGGTTATACCCCTCTATTCCTACATTCCAATCATGAGACTCGTCCCACCAGGTTTCAGTAATGCCTATTATATCATATTTGTTTTGTAGTGCGAGGAGTTCAAGTTCATCTTGCTTATTTCCCATGCTCTGTGCATTAGTGTAGAGACATCTAAGACCATGTGTTCCCTTTACTTGCTGCCTGTGCAAGTTTTTTTGCCTCCCACTGTTGGGTCCTTGCGCTGTTTGCCTTGTTCCCTCTATGACAGTTTGACTATTTTCTCCAGCCCTTTTGCCTTCCAGAATACTGTCTCCCTGCCCCATTTGACTCAGTTTAAAGCCCTCCTGATCAAATTCTTGAGACTGTTGGCAAAAATGTTTCTTCCAACTGTAGTAAGATGCACCCCATCTCTTGCCAGAAGTCCCCCCTCATGGAAGTGCAGTCCATGATCCAAGAATCCAATTTGTTCTCGGCGACACCATCTACGGAGCCAGTTGTTTACGTCAGCTATTTTCCTCTCCCTTCTTGGACCATGCCCTTCAACTGGCAGAAGAGACGAGATGACAACCTGTGCATCCATTTCTTTCAGCTTCCTCCCCAGGGCCTCATAATCTCTTCTGATCTTGGGAAAGCTGTGCCTTGCAGTATCATTGGTTCCCACATGGACCAAAAGGAAGGGGTAATGATCCGTAGGCTTGACAAGTCTTGTCAGCCTCTCGGTCACATCACAGATCTTTGCCCCAGGGAGACAACACACCTCCCGAGCCATCTTGTCAGGCCCACATACCACTGCTTCTGTACCCCGCAGCAAGGAGTCCCCCACCACCACCACATGACTCCG